>JAJQWJ010000005.1:8443981-10873148 GCA_023637945.1 Phaethornis superciliosus
CAACCCTTGATCCACTGCTGCTGTGGTTCCCAGCCCACGGCACTGAGTGCCACATCCAGGCTCTTTTTAAATATCTCCAGGGATGGAGAGTCCACCACTCCCCTGGGCAGCCCATTCCAATGTCTGATCACCCTCTCCGTAAAGAAATTCTTTCTAATATCCAACCTAAACTTCCCCTGGCACAACTTGAGACCATGCCCTCTTGTCTTGCTGATAGTTGCCTGGGAAAAGAGACCAACCCCACCTGGCTACAACCTCCTTTCAGGTTGTAATACAGTACATATTATCTCAGTTTCATTGAGTTTAGTCAAACTAACTGGCATGTGTAATCTGGAAGAAACCACTTCTAACATAGTCATGCTGTGACCCTGTTGTGGGATGTATCCAAGATGTGCAAGACTCCCAAAACACTGATGCTGCACTCAAAAAAAGCCCTAGAAACCCATCTCTCACAGATGCTACCTGTAGCAGATGCAACCTACAACACAGCTGCAGACAAATGTATGACCATGGCAGCCCCAGCAGAAGTGCAGGTATGGCACCCAAGTATTTATGTGAATCTTTAGTAGGTTGCTAAGCACAGCTGCTTCTTGTTCAGCTACTGGCTTTGCCTCATTTTGCATTGAACACACTTAATTACATGCAATTTTCAGCTTTGTTCCACAGGGCCTAAGCCTTCTTCAACTATTAGTTTGACTGAGATAAAATTCTCTTGCTCACTGGGGCTTTGCATGCTATCTTCTGAAGCATCTCGTGGTGATCACTAAACACTCACATAGGAGGATGCACTGGATCCAGTCCATTAGGTCACCCCTTATGATCCTAGCTCATGAATAGATTCCAGTAAGAAAGTAAACCAGTGAAAATTCTAAGAGGAATGGGAAGCTGGGATGACCTTCTCAAGCCACGACAGTAGGCATAGAGAGGCAAAGCTGCATGAATTATAATTAATTTATTCATGACACAGGTAAAAATTAGTACTGAAAGTTCCTGAAAAGAATTCAGTTTATGAAAACTTAAATGGTCTAGTACTAGTGTGCTAGGATCTAGATAAATATTTTAACACAGCAGCACCTTTTTTGTAGAAGTACTAGCAGTGTGCTAATGTAGGTATGTTCATCTGAATTTCACCCAGGTCTCCAATTGCAATAACATCACTGTAAATCAGTGATCTCATTTTGCCAGGCTTCTCTACTTTTCCCACTATAAAAAGCCCTTTGGAATCCACAATGAAATGGCAACCACAGCCCTTAATTTTTGTAATATAAAGGTAGTTCCTCCCACAATATTTTCACAGTCTTGAGAAAGCTGAGTTTACCCAATGCCCACCCCACACTTTCTCCACCAATCTGAGATGCATTCATTTTCCACCTGACTCTCACTGGACAGGAGGCTTAGTATTTATATAATGTTGTTTTAACTAAAACCATAACCATATCTAATCCGTGGCCTATGCAATGATCTAACCCTTCATGATTTTGGAGCTGGGTTAAAAATCTGAAAGTATCCATCAGCAACTTTTTATTTCTAGCTTTGAATGCCTTGGGTGCTTCAGCTGACACTCTACATCTGCCTTGCTCAGGTAATGTTTGCCAGTGAAGGACCCTCATGCTCAGCATTTGTACCTTCATTGCACACACATCTTCAGAGTATGCTCCAGTTTTTCTCAGCTCTTTTCTGAACAGGATATGTAGTGTCAGGAGAACAATTCTTTCTTCATAAACAATGCCTATGCTGATGACTGTATTGTTTATAAAACTCACCTGTCTTACAGTTGAGCAGTATATTACATAAATGTGAAAATAAAATGCTTATTTTAGGGTCTTAAAGATGCACAGCTGAAGACCTCCTTCTTCTCCTAAATGCAAATGCTATTAAAATCAGTTTTTCAGCAATTAAAGAGCATTAGGTAGACTCTTGGTTAAGATAAATTTACCTCAAAAATGTATTCATCACTCTCTTCAAAAGTAAAGCCCCAAAGCAAAATGCATGTAGTTGCCAGCAGCTTTAGTTAAAGCTAAAATTAGCCATGCTGATTAAGTGGATTTTACATAACCTTAACTATTAATCCTTCATATTGTCCTTCTTTTCTTTGAAAAATCTTGAAGTACCAGTAATCTAAAGGTTTATAGAGTCATGTTTTAATACTACTTAGTTAAGATTTAATCCTCTCTATAATAGTTAACATTGGCACCATCTTTTAATAGCCCAAGATTTCTAACATGCACTCGCTGAACAAAACAGACATTTTAAATTCCAGGGAAATAATGGCAACACACACAGAGCAGAAGAACTTTGATTTAAAGAATTTAAAAAATGTACTTACAAGAGATAAAATGGAACCAACAGTAAATTAACCTCTCAGTGTTCACCCGTTCTTTAAATAGTGTTCTTTTCATGCTTAATTCCCTCCTCTTCCCTTTTCTTTAACTCAGGTCCTTATTTTCTAACAGCTAGATTGCCTCCCATCTTACCTGTCTAAACAAGGCATAAAGCACATTTTCCAGTGAGGACAATATGGAATTTGACTCCAAGCCTCTTTTTGAAAGCACCACTGTTTTATAGATAATTCCTCTGAAAAGGCAAGGTAGTGCTGAATCTGGGAGCACTCTGTTGCTGTCAGAGGGAACTTACATTGCTGCACTTAAGAGCTGAAAGCGTTCTTATTCTCAGATAAGGACAAAGAGGAATAAGATATCTTGTTCTCTGTGAAGTGCTGCATCATTGCAAACTTGGCTCTTGATTAGGACTGATCCTGCTAACAGAGGGTGCTCTCCCTGAAGATTTACCGAGCATGATTTGCTTCAGATTGGCTTGAGGCTAAAGAGTGCAAATATTATTAGGTACTCAAGATCAGCCGACACCTGGAAGCTCATTAGCTTACTGTAATTCCTTTGTGTGCCCCAACACTGCCTTGGTGTTACATAGGATTTGCTCATCTGCCTTTTTCTTTCACAAAAATAATCAGCTCCACTGTTTTTAATAATCGTCATTTTCTGCTACTTATTTTTAGCACCAATAATTTGGAGTTTGGCAGCCTGACTGACCCTCTTTCCTTCACTTTTGAAATATTTAAGATGAATCAAAAAAATGAGCTATCCTAGGTAACTGTCAATTATAGTTCCCACCTCTGTTTTGCCAGCCAAACAACTTCAAAAATCAATTATAAGGCAAATTATTTATTAATTGATCACTGAACATGTTTGCTCTTTTATATCAGTTAGGCTTTTTTCTTCTGTGTTCAAGCATTAATTTATTAATTGTTTTAAACACCACTTCATCAGCAGTAAACTCAAAGCAGCTGACAGTTGTGTTTTGTTTATATCTTTGATCAATACCACCAGCTGAAGTTTTTTAGATCATTGATCATGTCATGTTCTGCTGAGTAATTGGCCAGTAAAACTGGATATTTGGAAACTGATGACTTAGTGGTTCAAGGGTCAGTCCAGCAGGAAACTGAAGCTGGCTAAAACAGACTTTCTTTTCCTCTTTGTCTTTTTCTTCAGTAGGTGGTCTTGTGGATGATCCATGATCTTACCTCCAGTCTTTATGATACTTTTCCTCCTTATTAATGATAGGTTGTTGTTCCATACATCACCTTAGTCTGCTGTCTGTACTGCAATGTAAAAGTACGAGCAGTGATATTCCAGATGGAGACCATGGTGACAATCTGGGTTTTCTTACTGTTTTCTTTCTGTCATTTTCAGTTATTTATGACCTTGTCAAACTGTCACCTTCATAGCTGAAATTTGTCAGATATGATCACTGACCAAAAGTCAATTTTATCCTAGGTCATATAGTAAGTTTTAGGAAAAAAAAAAAAATCTCATAAAACCCCCCAATGTTTTATCCAGCTTTGTGATCTTAAGTCTCATAACAGTTGCTTTTTCTTACACAAAGGGTAGTGGATTTTTTCTGACAGATCTTAAGCAACACTCATATGTAAAGACTGAAATTTAGCTCAGAGATCACTCTAGTACAGACATGTTCTTTTCAGTGCCTTATTACCAATCTTTTCTTATTTGGTATTTCTGCAGATAATCCAGGCCGTGTTTCTTTTTAAATTATATGGGCCAATGGTGAAAACTTTAAGAAACAAATAGAATTAGATGATTGCTGATGTTCTGACATTTTAATTATTTCCTCTCCTCTTGATGAGGTTCCTGTCTTAGAATAAGTACAAGCAGAAATTCAGCTCACAAGATGATGGGCAAGGAAACTAGAACCTAGGAGAGACTCCACAATGGTGAAAGAATTATAAAGAGACATATTGCCTGAAGAAGTGAACTCATGAGTGAACTCCTGGGAGGCTACAGGTCATGCTGTGAGTGGGATTATGGTATTACTCCATAGGTTTGCTTGAATTAGGCTCAAATAACCAACCAGGCTTTTGCTATTTCCAGCTTTCAAATCAACTTTCCTTCATTTATCACAGTGATGAATAACTATACTATATATATACACAGATATACTTTGAAAAAGGGTTGTATTCAAATTTTAATGACTGTTAAGAGGATAAATTTTAAAGTGCTAGGTGGCAATGACAGAGATAAACCACAATGGAAAAGCATAGCAGTTTTTTGATGCTGTCCAATATAAAAGCTATTGTTTGCACATAGATTTGCCACGTCTGTTAAAATTTTAGTCCTACAGTCAAATACTTATCCACCCTCTTAGAAGATTGTGATCACAACTCACTTCAAAAGCAGTTATAATTATGTCTTTTATGAAACCATCAATTTCCCTTACAGATTCAAAGAAGAAATTTAAATGATAAAAAGGCAATCTCTAATGTCATTACAACGTTCGTGTTTGAACTGGTTGTATACTGAACACAAGCCTTTAAGTTTTCTTTCTTCACAGAAGCTGAGATTCTGTAGTATTGACTTTAATAGGCAACCAAACTTTTAAAATATGAAGTAAATTTAGTACAGGAAACTTGCCATAGCAAAGTTATGGATGAAAAGATACGTTTCAGCAAGCACCCACTCAGCAGTGCATACAGGTTACTGCGTGCAAAATGTTCTGAAGGGCAAAGCTGGGATACATGATTTTGAGTTTCAGGTCTTCTTTCTGACATTTTAACATTTGAGTTATAAAGCTTTGTTAATGTTGGGTTTTGAAGGAATGTATGAAGTTTCATATTCTGTTGAGCTTTTTACAGACAAGCTTTATAAAACAAAGTAGCACTAGAACTTCACTTTTGGTGTGTAAATAAAAATAAAAGACAAAGCTAACAAAAAACTTTCTACCTTTCAGTTTTTCTACTTGTATATTGGAAAGCAAAACATCTACCTGCATGATTACCTAACTCTTCAGAAATGTGCTTAGTGCCAGATAATTCTGCAGTAGATGTGAGAAGGTAGAGATAGGTAATGTCCTCTGAAAGGACATTTGCCTGATGAAAGATCTTAATGTTAATCCTGATATTGATCTTTTGTATGGCTTTTGAGAAATCATTTCTCTTTTCTCTAGGGACTCTGTTCTGCTGTATAGTTTTTTCAGGGACAGTGACAGAAGATCTGTGCATAACAGCACTGGAATCCTTTTGCACTGGAATGCTTGCTGTATTGTGGCAGGAAACAATTGGTATCAGTTGCTTTTTTTAAGGATTGTTTGTCTTTTGACAGTGTTACTTCCTACTTACGGTGTTGTCTTTCCATCGTTCCATCTGTGGACCCTCCCCATCTGAAAACCAGCACACTCGAGAAAAAAGAAAAAAAAAAACAACTTAAAAAATTAATATCACCTTTTAATTTAATAGGGGAGAGAATAAGCCAACACCTAGACAAATTAATGACTGTAAAGTATTCCACACAAATAACCAGATATTTCAAGTCACAAAAGTTAGACTAATCACAAGATTTTAAGAAATTTTTCCAGCTTGCTTTATCATGCTAACATTCTCATCGAACTTCCCTGGGAGAACAAAGGTTTTGGTTTTTTTAAACCTTCTCCTTGACTAGCAAAGGTATTCTTAAGGCACTACTCTAGCTGTATAACAATTGCAACCTTTATAACCAACAGCACATGACAGAGCATGCTGAGAGATACACATCTTGGGTGTGTTCTAGGCATCAATCCAAGACTCTTGTGCTGTAAGAAAAATACAGAACCTGCAGTCTTTAGAAAACTCTTAGAAATTTTATATATAGCATATAGGAATGAGGAGCTGGCTAATCTTGATTGGGAGAGAAAGCGTGACAGAAAAAAGATCCCAATACCCTTTGCAATACCCATTTAACATCCCACTGCTGTAGTGGAAGCTCAGTCATGTTGAAAGAAGACTAAAGAAGTAGATTTTGAACTGCTATACTTACATGAAAAAAGACATTTTGTTAGAGGAAAAAAATTGGGTACCATTCATGTCTTGTATTTTCGTATCCTGTTAGTCATATTGTTTAAATGATTTATTTTCGTGAAAGCTGAGATCTGAACCAATTCCAATGACTTTGATGGAAGCCTTGAGCCTTTTTTTCATAGAGGCTGTGTCCATATGGGGTCCAAAATGGGAATCTTTTTGTAATCTAATTGTCAGACATGTGATAAAATTTGCGTTTTTCCACTGCACTTTGAGAGGCAGATATTATTATTATGAATCCTTGTTAAATCTTTTTTTTTTTTCACTGTTAAAAAATGACAGAACCTTTAGAACCATATTTTGTCAGATTTCAGATGTTGTGATACAATTTTTACCAGTAAGATATCCAGAATGCCAAAAAGGAGAGTGGAATTTTTAAGTTCAGTACAGGACAGCCAGTATATGCTGCTCAGGATACTCTTCTGGTAAGTGAGAAATTCATATTCTAACCTGACTCGGGCAAACTAAGAACTAGACTCCTTTTTTGCTAATACTTAAGCTCACACCTAAACTATTGCATCTCTTCCTCATTCCATGAGTCTGCCTGCCTCTGTCTTTCCGGGCTCAAATTTGTATTAGTGCATCTCAGAAGTGTCTGAAATGTCAGACAGAAACATCAGATAGAAAAGATTTTTTTTTCAGGGAAAAAAAAAAAAAAAAACCGAGATACTTTTTTGCATCTTGTCTCAGTGTTTGAATTCGAGGAACTAAAGGTGGGCTTTCAGAGTCTGAGAGAAGGGTTTATTCCCTCCCCTTCCCTGCCCATACCCTATGAAAGTAACGCAGACCGCAGCCCCCTCCTCTCTTTTTTTTTTCTTCGCCTGCTCCGCGCTGGGCTGCGGTTCCTCCGCGCTCCTGCTCCAGCAGCTCAGCTCCTGCCTTCAGAATCCGAATCCATCGGTGCTGGGAAGAGCCCTGGAGTCCTCTCCTCAGTCAGCCCTACCTCAAGGGGCCCTCGGGCACCTATTCCTGTCAGCATCTAGATCCGGTTTGTATACATATATATATATTTTTATATATATACATTTGTGTTTTTGCTCCTTATTCTATACGTTATTGTCTCTCACCTGTTCCAGTAAATCTGTTTAAAAATTATTATTTTAAAAAAAGTTTTCCAACTTTAAGCCTCTTGCCCTTTATGCCCCCTTTTACCTTCCCTTTGGGAGGGCAGAAGGAGGGCAGGGGGGATAATAGAGAATAATTCTGTCCTGTGGTTTTTCGTCTGCCCAAACTGGTAAACTGTGACACCCCTTCGGATGCCGAAAGAGTGAATTAAAATTGGGACACCAATGACACATGCTTCTTGCCACATGTTACGATTCATTAAGATTTGGACCTAGAAATGTGGAAGAAATACAATTCACGTGAGCTCAGTGGGGGTACTTGTTAGACTTCAGTTGTGTAATCTGCTAAAGATTGAGTCCACTTTGAGAACATTTCTGCACCTTTCAGCTTCTTTGCATTAACTAAACTGTGCCATTCTTGCAGAGACTGAGCAGGCTCTCTGCTAGACTTGGAGGCCAAACAGAACTTAAAAAACACAAAAAACACCAGGCACTAAGATCAGGAATGCAGGCCAGAAGCAGAGTATAAAAATAATTTATCATCAGTAGAGCACACGCCACTGTGGAACTTGGAACTCGACATAAAGTTACTCAATCTTTGGCAAAGAAGCAAATAACTGAAACCAATGACAAGCTGTTGTAGTAGTCCACATAAAAGGTAACGACTTTCTGTTGCTGCAACTTCTTACCTTGGCTCAGATTGAGAGGAAAATTATGTGGGTAGCAGCACCACCAGCAGACAGTTTTTAAATACATTTAAGGAACTGCTATATGCAATCTGCTAAACTGATTGTAATTTACAAAATCTGCTTTCCAAAGGCTAGAAAATAAAAAGTTGCCTTTGCGTCCCCCATCCTAGTCTATATCACAGATAATGATGTAGTGTAATAATTACCAAAATACCCACTGTTTTTCTACAGGCCTCCCTGAGAATGTAAGGAACCAGAAGCATTTCTGAGAGCTCAGTATTTGTGTTGATGGAGCCTTCACATCCTCACATCTGTAGCTGCTGCCGCCCACTGGATTCTCATTACTCAACAGCCAAAAGCTTCACTACAACAACCATGCCTAGGTGTATTCAGAGATACAAAGGAGCTGGATACAAAAATAGACTTGCTTACCCATGAACTCCACTTTTTTTGTTGTTGTGTGGTTATAAAATTCTTGAGCATTTCATTAGAAGGGGAAAATGTGTGTGCTTTCATCTACACTGTGCAACTGTTCCCATTTTTTTCTGTGCCAAGCTAAAACATGAAAGATCTAAAGGGCTGAAATTGAATTAGATATACTGTATTCATCCCTGTGACTTCTTTGTTAAGTAGGTAACCTCTGTGATGATAAAAAGGTCAGTGGTGCACCATTATGCCTACTGTATCCTTTAATCTTTTTTTATTTATTTATGTGTTTAAACCAAGCAAGAGAGGGCTATGTTAAACAGTTGTATTGATTTTTTTTTTTTTTTTTCTTTTGATTCTATTAGTTTAGCTTCAGGGTCAGGTACACGTTTTGTGGTATTCCTAGAATAACATAGTCCTGAGACATCACTGCACATCTGTAATACTGTTGGAAGACCAAAAAACATATATAAAGCACAAGCTGTTTGAAAAATAACTTGTACTTACCAGACTCCAAATAGGTATTTGGATTACTTTGTCAAATTAAAGTACTGCTGTACTACTTATCTGCCTTTCCAGGTGCAAGCAGTAGTGTTCACTAATATTTTGCAGGATAAAAATGGAGAGTACAATTGATAGTATTTCTTGCAAAAGGAAAAAATATTTACAGCATAATAGCATGGCACAAATCTTTTGTAAAGTAATATCAGCTACTGTCTCACATAGTGTGCTGCTGCTTAATAGCAGATAGTTCCATATTGCTGATATAGGGAAGTGAATTTTATGTAAATGCACTAATATAATGGGATTTCTTAATCTTGACTGGTGGAAGAAGCTTTTCAAGCATATTTGCTAAAGTCATAGTCAATGTCATTAGTCATAGTGACATTAGAAACAGCACTTCTGTAAGAAAAGAAAATGAAAGATCCAGTTTCACTGCTGTAAAAATGAGTCACACTATTTCTAGCTGATTCTGAAAACAAAATATGAAACTTTAAAGAACTTAATACAGATCATAAATGATGGAATAATTTGGTTTAGTCAATATATCCTCAGTACAAAATTGTCCCGAGCAGAATCCTTTCCTAGTTTATCCTATGTACGTGTTTAATAATAATAATAACTTTATAGGCGAAAAAAAGTGTTAAGAATTTTCAAGGGTATTAGTGTTTTGGTAGAAAACCTGCATAGAAATAAAAAATAAAACCTAAAAGAAAAAGGTGCTTCTCCGTTCATTCAGTTTTAAAACCAGGCTTATCTGATAGTTTTGATTTTTAGCTTTTTTGTGGTTTTATACATACTGTTTGAAGCGTTTCGCATAGTATTGCCACATGTAGTGTGTCTCCTCTGAGTATGTTCTCTGGTGCCTAGTATCATAGTTGCACCTACATTTCAGGCTTTCCAGCAGTTGCAACACTAATATCAACCCATCCATCCCTCCAGCTCCATGTATTCTCACAAATGTTTGTTTTCTGTCAGATGTGGTTGGTGGTTTTCACGAATACCAGTAGAGAACAATTGACTGGGAGGACAAAGCTTCATCATCCCTTGAAGAGTTCAGAGTTCTCAGCAATGTTTTTACCCCCTGTGTGATGGGACAGGACCCCAAACTTCTGAGAATGCAGGAGGGGCTGTGGGTGGCTGTGTGCTTGGGGTGGGGGCTGCAATCTCCCCAAGCTCTGCCCTGGTTTGGCTTCTACTTGGTGGCATGTGGGGTCAGAAACAAGAAAAAAAAATCAGCTCTGTGTTGGGAAATACGTAACTTGTGAGTGGTAGAGTGAGAGAATAATCACAGAGTTATCACAGGTGGAAAAGACCTCTAAGATCACTGTGTCTGATGGTCAATCCAGAAAAAACCTCCGTGCCCTCTAGAGCATGTCCTGAAGTGTCTCATTTCATTCATGGTTTTGAATCCCTCCAGGGATGGCGACTCCACCACCTCCCTGGGCAGCCCCTTCCAGTGCCTGACTACCTCTTCAGTAAAGAAATTCTTCCTAGGATCTAGTCTAAACTTGCCCCTGGAGAAACTTGAGGCCATTTCCTCTAACCCTATTGTTATTTACTTGGGAGAAGTCAACACCCACTTCACAGAGAGCAGTAATATAGACATCACATACGTAATCTCTCAGGAATAAAACACAAGTGATACGACAGGTTTCTAAGGGTAAATGTTGGCAGCTTGACATGGTGATCTTAGAGGTCTTTTCTAAGCATGATAATTCTGTGATTCTGTAAAGAGGGAATTTTCGCAAGTATCAAGATATTGGGCCCACATTTTCAAAAGAGTCAAATTTCACCATTAGGTCCTCATTCATACGGACACCTAAATGATGTTGCAGAGCAGGGTAGCCCTTAGTTAAGGTGCTGGGCATTCTGATTTTAAAGCAGAATTTTATATCTGCAGTGAAGATTATATATGTACCTGATTTTGAAAATATAGATATATTGTGAAATAGCCTTAAGATTCATGTTCTAAATGGGGAAATATACTGCTTTCACACATGTTCTTCACCTTCCATTTTGGAAATATTTAAAAGTTTAGTTTAAAATAACTCAGGTGCGTCATTCAGACCAGTTGCAGCCAGTATGATTGGATTCAATAGCTATTTTCCTGGCAAAATGGTATCAAGCAAGTGTGCCAGTAGGTAGTTTCTACAAATGTCTTGACACTCTAAATTTCTGGAAATGTAGGCAGCTCTCCCTGAAACATCTGTGAAGAGGCACTGTCTCAGCGAACAAGTTGCATCCACAAGGGCCTGGTGGTATATCTATGATTCTGATATTTGATGTTGGTTTTCATATACATATATATATATACACATATATGTATGTACACACACACACTTCTTTTATTTTGTCTTGAATTTTTGCCTGACAGCTCATTGTTTATAAGCTTGTTCACTTAAAAGGTGAAAAATCCAGAATGGTGGAACAGCAAGCTGTGCCAAAATATAAATGAACAGAGCATGGTTTTACATGAGAGGGCTTTTGCCAGGTTTTCTACTGAAGTGAGGGAATTTGAAGCTGTGGATCAACGCCCTGCTCTCTGCACACTCAGTGTTGGGTCACAGTGTGGTGACAGTGACAAACTTCTGAGCGGCCAAGCCCACTTAAAATTATTACATGGAGGCACTCAGCAGTAAAGGACAATGCCTACAACAGCCAAGAGCTACCAAGGACTTTTGAAGACTGATGACCAATATGGAATATCACTTTACATAGGTAGTATACATCCTAATGCTGCTCTGTGCAGAATTCCTGCCACTATCTCTGGTACAGGGACTGCTGTAACACTGGTTTGACTCTCCACTGTAGCTTATGTAGAGTTATTACCAGTAAGATTAATTTGTCTGTGCTCCTTGACTGGAATTAGCTTGTTCACAACTGGCTTTAGCTCTCCAAGATACTGTGCACATATGTCTGGTATTGGAAAGTTCATAGCATCTGGCATGACATTGACAGTTTCCTCAGCAATATCCAAAAATTCAAACTGCATGATGCAATTACCAGAAGCAGTAGGAGAATATTTTATTTCTTCAGGCTCATGCTCTTTTATGGACTTTTAGCCAGTGACTCACTGTTGTCATTCACTTCAGGAAGGACAACACTCTGTTAAATGGATGGCTTGCTTTCAAGTTTTGTTCCTGAAAAAAACCTCTGTCGCTGAAAAAATATCTAAACATCTGACTGATAGTCTGTTTTTCCAGTGCCCAAACCAAATTCAGAGAAGAGCTGATGATTGTAGAGATGCTCTAAGATGAGTCATTACTTCTTTGCTTATTCTTTAATAGTTTTGCCCAAATTTCACTGCTTTTCTCTGCTGCTCAGTTACAGATTCTTGCTTAGTTTTCATGATTTCTTAATTTTAAATCTCTTCCAGCATTACAGCTATCCAGATTTGTACCTGTCACTGTCTGCTTATTTTTCTACTGAGATACTATTCCTCTGTTCTCTAAACTGAAATTTGTGGCAATATTCTGCCTGTGTTTCTAATCTTCCCATGACCCCTTATATTATTTCTCCAATTTCAGCTGTGTGCTCAGCTCCTCCTAGTTTAATAGATCTGCAGATTTCATTAATGTACCATTTACTCCCTCTTCTAGCTCATTATTGAAGCTATTAAACGAGATCAGAAGTAATACTAATCTTTGTGTACTGCACTAAATGCCTCCCTTCAAAGTTATTGTTTATCAGTGCCCTTCATTGTTTGTCATCACCCTTCATTTCAGTCAACATGATAGTTAATTTCCAATTTGATTTAAGTTTGGGAACAGAATTTTGACACATTGAAGATGGAAGAAAGGCTAATCAACAATCCAGCAGAGGCTTCTAATTAAGGCTCAATTTAGAAGATCAAAGTTATGAGTCCTCTACTGCAGCCACAGTGTAAGGCAGAAACTCTCTTCATAACTTGAGAACACCTTAAGCTCAGTGCTAAAATATCCTAAAGAAAACAGTATACTGCTAAAGTTCAAACATGTGACAGTATAGTTTCTGCTCTCTATTCATTAATTTTGTATTACTATTAAAAAATCAAGTTTTTCTGGCAGACTTCAAAGTGTTTTAGCAAATATGTTTTCTCAATATCTGTTCTATTATGTTGCCAGGGAGGGAAGCTAAATTTATGAGTAGCAATTTCAAAGGCAACTCACAGAATATGCAAACTCCTATCTGTGGCAGTTACAGAGATGTACAGTCTTGCTTCCAGAGCAGCTATATCCTTCTCCAACAAAGTGCAATATTTCAGCAAAGATGTTTTAATTTTCACAACCCCTTCAAAGTTTAATTTCTAAATTCCATAGGAAATAACAAAAATATTTATAATATGTCAATATGAAACATTGATTCAGTCATTTTGACAAGATACAATTCCTCTGATAACAATTCCATATGACTTATGGGCCCAAAACCAAAGTCTGTCCATCCTACACCTTAATATAATACCTAACATTTTATAAATTTAGCTTGCCAACCCTTAGCCTTAGAGACAATTATTCTTGGTCTTTTTTCACTTGTCAAAATTGTATTTATTCACTTGCCAAATATATCTTTACCCAGATACATCTGGATACCCAAGAACTTCTCAATTTTTCCTAGGAATACTCGGTGTGAGCTCATTTAGTTATTATGTATGGTCTGCCTCACTCCAGATGAAAAGACCCTAAATCTAGTCTAGAAAAAAATTGCCTCTAGGCAGAACTGAGATCTTTTACAGTTTGTACTGAACAAACAATGTGCAATACTGAAATTTAGGTTGGGATCAGGTTATTTGTTAAATGTGCGGAAAATTTTCAGAGCTGTGACATGCAGTGGGTCTAATGGAAATAAAATTGGAAGTCCTGACACTGCAGAAAGGAGTGGGTTCCTGAGTCCAGAAATAAAACCAGAAATGAGATCACGGATCTAGAAATTGGGTTGCCAGAAGAATTTGAGATTAGCTGCTATAAATGCAGCTTCTCAGAACTTTAAGGCTTTGCATCTTCCAGTATCTGCTTACTTGTCTGA
Source organism: Phaethornis superciliosus (assembly GCA_023637945.1). Classification (NCBI taxonomy): domain Eukaryota; kingdom Metazoa; phylum Chordata; class Aves; order Apodiformes; family Trochilidae; genus Phaethornis; species Phaethornis superciliosus. The sequence goes on from JAJQWJ010000005.1 coordinate 8,458,027, forward strand.
CATAGCCTGTTATCTCATTACTGTGAATCTGTCTTAACCTCTGAGGCAAATTTTGTTCACTCTTCCCCAGACTGCTTATGGAGTTTTTTCCTCCCACTCAATCTCTTCTCAACCCCATCTCTTTCTCTGTTGGTGTCTGCCAGGGAATCAGCAGTGACACATTTTAGCCTTGTTTTTATGGTTAAGCATTTTTATAAAAATTTTTATTGGGTTTTTATTGCTACTACCTCCTGTCTGATGCTCTCCCCCTATTATTGAGTTACATATTTATTATATCTCTTGTGAGAGAGAATTGTATGATTTTCTGGGAAACGATTTATTGTCACATTTTCAAGGGTACCTATCGATAATATTTAATGATGTAAAAAATACACATTATTACTCTGGTTCATTAATACTTCTTAATCATGATTTTATGTGTCCCTGATGAGTTTTACTGTTAACTGTCCAGTGCTTACCTTCTAACAAATGAGAGCCTGAGGAAGCTTCTTCAACCAGAGAACATTAAGTAGTTCATTGAATCCATTTTTGGTCATCTGTATAAAACGGGTAAAAGATATGTATGTTTGCCTAGACACCTTGCAGTTGTTTTGGGGACAAGTTGGTATGTTGGGCCTCATTTGCCCTTTAGTATTCAAGGGGCTGTTACCTTCCTTTGAAAGCCACTTGAGGGAAAACATGCCTGCTGTGAAAGCCTGATTTATTTAGCATTGCATCTGCACTGTCTTGTTCTGAAATGGGCACTGTGGAATTAAATCAGCTTTTCTGCATCCCTGCAAGGGATTTTTTTTTCCCCCCTAATGAATCAGCTCTTCCATTGTGGGGGTTTATAAGAAAACATGTCATAAATACTGCATTATTATATGTGTCATGTATGATAGTATATTAACCGTATTAGTGGCTTTTCTGTGTATGTCAATGTTTGTCTTCATTATCAATGAAAATATCACTTATGTGTATAATGTTTTGCAGGAGTAGGTCCTCACCCAGAGGGGTTTCAAAATTAAAAAGGTGGAAGAAAAGTAAGCAAAAAGTAAAAATAGTAGTGATCATACATTATTGCCAAGCAGTCCAGTAAGTGGAGATGCTGACCTTGACAAAAGTAATGTGAATATGGTATTATAAGAAATGGGGAAAAAAATCCTGTGAGGAAAAAAAAAAAAAAAAAAAATTAAAAATGGCAGTAGTGCCATCTAGTGTGCCAGGTGTCTCAGTCTTCTGGGAAGGGACAGTAAACTACTTTCAGCCCACCCCACTTGTTACAGTCATATCCTGTCTGTCCTCCTTCTGCTGCTGCTCCCTGCTCATGACAGGAGAGCAGGAACTACACTGACAGAAGGGAGAGGAAGAGACCTGAGGGATATTCTGCAGATGCTGATTCTGGCAAATATGCCATAAGGTTGTCATCGCTGCTCTAGGAAAAAAAAAGAGCATCCATAGGATTTTAAAAAAGGAAAAAGCTAGCTGTTCTGTCTGTACTCCCATACAAATATTCCTCTTCTACTCATTGGTTTCCAACTGCTAAATATGCAATGGCTAAAAATTCCTTTCTCACCTACTACAGGCCAGTTGTATTGGTATTACAGGAGAAAAAAATACAAATTTTCCTTCCAGAAAAGAAGAATCTTGTTTTCTAAGCTTACTGAGAAGAGTAGAAATGTCTTTTTGCCTGGTGGCTAAAGGTTTTATGTTGAGCAGAGGGACCACAAAGTCCTTTGGCTGGTAGGTGGGGAGATGTAAAGGGGAGCAGAGTCCTGGTCTGTGCACTAATGCTTTATACAAGGTGGAGCACTTTTAGCATGACCACCCTGGGCTTTTCCACTCCTGCCTTTTCCACTTTCACTGTTAGCTGACTGAACCCCTCTCTCTGCTTTAATCCTGAAATGTGCAGAGTGCATGGCTTGCCCTTCAGGCTGTGACTCTGTACAGGGTTTATTTTTGTCTTCAGTATGGAATCAACTTGTAAGAAGTGAGTGATCGAGGCAGAAATTGTTTTCTGCAAACAAAGCCCCCATCTCCATAGCACTGCATAATGTGATGGATTTGCCTGTCCTCTGCAGCTGGTGTCACAGGGTATTGCTTTACCAGCTGGACTTGCTTGAGGTGCAGCTACAGAGGCATATCAAATTGAAGGTGTCAAATTTTCAGCTACCGAAGTGTTAAGGAACTTTTAAGTGGGTGAAAAGTCTGGATCCAGGAAGGAGAGTCTTTGATCTTTGCCTTTTTATGTAGAGGTTACATCTGATGCAAATCTGGGTAGCACTTCTGTTTAAAAAGTTCTGACTTGGAGTGGGAAGTGTAAAAAGTGCAAATGGATAAGCAACCTTTCACTAAATATTGAGAATTTTGGGTGGAGGAAAGCAGATAGAAGTAGTTTTCCAACTAGTTCTTGAGTATTTCCTATCTCTAGAACTAATATAAGTAGATTACTACTGGCTATTCCGAAACTAGATAGGAGAACTCCATCAGACATTGGTATTCACAGGGGGTCCTCATTCAGGAGTTTATCTCCAAAGTGTATGAAAAAATGGTGAACTGAGAAGTGAACATTTGGACTTGTGGAGGGCCTTCCCCAGGGGCATGCATCGTGTTCCCAGCTGAATGGAGGTGCTGCTAAAATGATTTGCCTAGTAAGATATGAAAATGTATGGTAGATTAGGGAACGTAAACTCATAAGGTCGAGGGACCTCCACATCCATAACCCTCCCAAACTTTATCCCTTCATAATTGTGTGTTTAGAGACTTTTAAAATACATATAGATCTGATTTTCTCCTATTAAACCCTGCAGCAAACAGACACTTAGCTGCCATTGATTTCAGGACCTAAATGGGAGTTGTAGATCTAAAACTGTCTTTGAGGATGTAGCCTTTAGTTCTTGGTTATTGCAGAAAGCAAGTGTACTTGCCTGTGCTTGGTACCTTTTAACGAGCTCAGTTAGCTCCACTTAATAGACCAAACAGCTCAGTGTTCCCAAGGAATCAATATTCTGGGCCAGATTCTAACTCCAGTCCTGCAATGCACGTAGCTCTACTAACTAATTTTTAAAATGTGAACTGTGTGTGCATATAGAAGGACATTATAATTTCCTGCCTTTTTAGTGGCTAGATCTGCAACTTTAATGTTCTCTTAATGTGTTTTTAATGAGCTTTCCTAAGGCTTCTGAGTGGGAGAAATATTAAAAAAAAAAAATCTATAATGTGGTCTAGACACTACTCAAATGACCCTTTTCCCACAGAAGAAACTCACCAGGGAATTCCTCACCCTGAAAGCTTTGGAAGCTGTGCAGCTTCCAACTTACAGGCATCATGATTGAAGCAGTAGTTCTTGTAGAGTCCAGACTCTGTTTCTGCACCTACCACAAGCTACACAGTGGATGAGGCAAGGGCTGACAGGCTACGTTTTTTTTCCCCCTCTGTCAGCTATGTATTTATGCACAGCACAACCTTCTCCACTCTGTATATTTCAAAGTGCTAAAAAATCAGACCAATTGTACTCTTCATGCTCAAAGTGCAGATTTCAAAGGTTCATGACTCAGTCAAATCAAAATCAATTTGCACCAGAACACTCAAAAGCACTTCTTCTTACTGAAGGCCATTTCTATGCTAAATTTCAACTCTCTGCTTGATTTTTTTTTTTTTTTTTGAGAGAGAGAGAGGGAAAATTGAAAAAAAATTCTCTTAATGGTAACAGTGGTTTTCTTCACTTTTTTTCATATACCAAATAGCTGAACTGCATTAATTCAAACAAAATTTCACCTTTTGGGTGGAGACCAGGCCAAAAAAACTTCACTCTGAAAGGTGAAAACACAACCTAATTAGAAGAAAAGCTACCTTGGAGAAGTACGCGAAAACTTAAATACTCTGATCCATGATATTCCTGCTTCACTGGTTTCACTTGAAAGGAAAAACATTCTGTCTTACTCCTTTGCAATAACTGCAGAGAATGGGGAGCACCCATCATGTTTCACAGTATCTTACATTAATCCCTTGGCAACCTTATGTGAAGATTTGGTAGCTAAGTGCTACCTATGTTTTTAAATGTACAGTCAGGTCCTCCTCACTCTTCTTTCCTGTCCCTGAAGCTGGCTAAAACTCAGGTTGTGCCTAGACTAGAAACTGCTGTTTAGGGTGGAAGTTTCTGAGCAAGCTTTGAGGTTCAAGCTCGGTTCATTGAAGCAGAGAAGAGCTCTGTGCAGGCTAATTGTGGCTCAGCAGGATACATCAGTGTGTGTGTGTGTGTGTGTGTGGAGCTTTCTGTTGCCTTGGCTAGATTGCTTCCTACACTCTATTCAGGTGGCTCAGATACTCTGCACTGCACAGAGGCTCTCTGAATAGCTTGAAGGATGCTTGAAAGTGGGGCTGGTTGCCCCAGCCCTGTCCAGGCCTGTGTAGTGGCTAATGACCACTGGACCAGTACTGGCATCCTCTGCTGAAAATCAAATGCTTTCTCCTCTTTCCTCCCACTGCCTTTGCTGGAAGAAGGCAGACAAAAAAAAAAAAAAAAAAAAAACCCAACAAAAAAAACCCGTTTGGCATCTGCTCTGGCTGCTGATTGTGAAATGAAAGTGTGTTAGCTGCCTATTATGGCAGCTTTTGGCTTCCCTTTGCTCCCCCCATAGTGAAATGGATCTGTGCCATATCAATATGGTGCAGGAAGCCTGCTCTTAAGGGCTTCTAAATTCTAGGTACCACCAAAGAATTACTGTTATTTGTTATTTCCCGCACACCTCTAAAATTACTGTTTATTTCAGCAGACAGACTTGAAATCAGAAGCAGGATATAGAAAACTTTTAGTACTGCAGTTTTCTGAAGAGTATACAGACAGAGAACAAAGGCTGTGATAAAGGCTGAGATTAAGAGGAACTCCAACTCTCTGAATCTAAAATTCGACCCACTTTGAAGGTTGTACCTTATAAGACTTTAATTTACTGACCAACCAAATGTAGATGTCTCGGTGTTCATGTGCTGCAATAAAATTCTGTAAAGAACATGAAATGTGACAATGATCTTTAAAACCTAGGTTATAGAAGTGATATTACAAATTTTAGTAATGCTTTAAATTAAGTGTCTTCAATATGCTTAACCTTGCATTAAACTTAGATTTAATAAGACAGATGTGTATTAAGTACTGAAAATACTTAAGGGAGCAATCTTGAGTTGGCAGGGGATGGACTCAATGACCTCCTAATAGTTGTCCTCCATCTCTAATTTCTATGATACTAATTGATTATTAAAACACTTTTATTGAGGATTGATATGTAGCTATTATGTAGTTATTAATCTTACAACCCAACTGATATTTAATTTATACATGATTTCAACACACAATGTCATTCTAGTTTTTAAAGAGTAGCCTTGGAACAATGTGTTCACTGGGGCTTTGAAACATCTTGCTGGTAAATGAAGTTGACCATTTTGGGGTTATTTGGAATTTTATGATAAAATCACACTTTGCAGGGGTGTAAGTTTACAAAGCTCTCCACATTAAAAATGAAATGTTTGACTCAGTTAAAGCAGTTTCCTAGGAAGACAAAGAAGCCTATCATGACAAAAGGGGTATTTATTTGGTTTAAATACCATCTAATGTTAGTACTCTCTAATCTCACACACACAAAAAAAACCCCCAAAAACAAAAAAAAACCAGTTACATTTTGAATATTTTAGAGGTAATCTGTCTATCTTAATTTTGGATTGCAAAGACATTTTTCAAAACTGTGAAAGCTAAGAGAATGGCGCAGGGATTTTGAGCATTCAGAATCCATTTCTGTTAATGTTCTGCTAAGTAAAAAGCAGAAGTTTTGCAGCGCTGTGTTATTAATTCAGCTTGTATATGCCTAGGGCCATGGCTCATAATGGCATTCCTTTCTTTTTAGCAGACTGTCAGGATTTTCAAAGGACATCCAGAAAGCCATAAGTGCCTATTTATTGAATGTATTTCTCATACCCTAAAGGCTTTCTTTGATATGGACTGATCATTTATATTTATGGATGGAAGTTGCGTTAGAAAATCCCCTATGTGGAAACCTGTAATATCTCAGGAGTCACAAACATCTGATTTTTGGCTAAGGAAGTATGAAAAGTGTCAGAACTTTGAATGCTTGTTAAAACAGGATTTTCAAATAATTAGCTGCATGCAAAAATATGAATAAATACAATGCAAATATATACTAATGCTGGAAAGTTTCCAGTTACTTTAAATGATACGAGGGGGGGAACACTTCTCCTTTTGCTCATATGATTTTGAGGGGTTTGTGCCGACTTTGTGATAAATATTTGCATTCAACATATGTCTTTTGATGTCAAAAGTATAACGACCGAGTTTTGTTTTTCAAGCAGAAGGCTGGAATGCAGATGGAAAGGACCCTAATGTCTGGGACATATTCACCCATCAGGGAAGAGATCGAGTTTTCAAGAACCAGACTGGTGATGTAGCTTGTGGCAGCTACACTCTGTGGGAGGAAGATTTGAAATGTATCAAACAGCTTGGATTGACTCATTATCGCTTTTCTCTTTCCTGGTCACGTCTGTTACCTGATGGGACGACAGGTTTCATCAACCAGAAAGGCAATTGTTTCTTAAAAATAGAAGGTTGCAGCTTTAATTCAAGGTTATTGCTGCAGTCTGGCATAATTAATCCAGTATGCTATTCTGCAGTGTAGCTTTGAAATTGCAACTTTTTTTCAGAGTAATTATAGGGTGATTTTTATAGGTTTGCAACAACTTACTAATTAATATTCCAGATCCCCTTGGATAGCACAATCTTTTGGGATAGGATGAGTATTATGTTTTCTCTGTATCTTTTTGCTTACTCCATTTTTTAAAATTGTAACTCTAGATCATTTTGCTTCATCAGAATGTTTGTACTTACAGGGATCCTGAGCATGAGGATATTTTTGGATGGCTCACAGCAGACAAAATATCTTACTTGGCAAATGCATTTAGATAGTTTATCAGTATACTCTAAAATTCCAAACTTCACATCCACTGTTTTACACTATAAGGGACATAGCTTACATAGATTTTTTTTTTTTTTTTTTTTTTTTAGCAAATTAGTAAACATTTCTGACATTCAGATGGGAAGTGTGCTTAGTTCTCCAACAAACAAAAGACAGTCCCTGCTCTGAGAAGAAGAGTTTTCATAATCTTATCAGAGAGTGGAAAAGTGAAAAGGGATACAGACCATAAACAAGCTGGTCAGATTGCTGGAAATCAGATATAAATTTGTAAAACTTCTGATTTATTTTAACTACATTGGTATGAACTGGAGGGAAAATGAAGGTGAGTTGCTAGGAAAAGATAGGAAATGTCAGCTTTGCCTGCAGAATATGTGGAATGAAAGAAAAAAGAAATAAAGAGAATTGTGAAGAAGAAAAGCAACTGAAGCTGAACCAGGAAGGATGGGAGAATCAAAGTACTTGTCTGAAGTCTCATATAGGGAGGATAATGTTCTGAGGAGGAAAAAGCAAAGTAGATTTGGATGAACTTCTGAATCTCAATTCTGACTCCGACTCTTATGACTCTCAATTCCACAAAGAAGATATCAGTCTTTGTACTTCTGGGAGAGTGTTTGCCTTGGAAATTCTGTGCTTCCAGTGGGTTGAAGATTGCAAAGATGGAAGCCTACAAAGGGAAAGGATTTCTTAGAAAATGCTCTTCAGGTTATCCCGATCTCTACCAAGAGGGCAAGAGCAGAAGCAATATTTTTCTAAAGAATTTTGGTCATGTAGAATTTGTCTGTTCAGTAGTAAGCAGCCTGTCTTCTGCATCCTGCAGATTATGGATTGCACCAGAGAGTGGAGGAGCCTTTGTTTCAAGAATTCAGAAAGGGAGGGCTGGTGAATCAGCTGTAAACAGACCAACCACCCATTTTCTCCTGCAGAGCATGACTGTAAAAACTGTGCCAGCATCCTGGAGAGGCTTGAATGGAATCCTTTCCTTTGCCACCAAAATTTACAATATGTGGCCCACTTTCACTGGCACAGCCTACCCTTACCTCAGAACACTTTTTTGTGGCATCTTGAATTTAAATTTGGATGAGTGCTTGTGGTTTCTTTCCTGTATTGGTATTCCTTCTGCACGGGGCTGCAGGGCCTGTACAGCCCCCCAGAACGGGCTTTCACATTCTGAATTCACTTGGTAAGGAAAGCTAACATTTTGACAAAACCCAGCTGTAATTTCAGAAAATGTTCACTTGATCCCCAGTATAAGCAGTTGCCTGATTAATATTATGAACTTTACATTTAGTGAAAGGGCATTGGAGGAGCTCCAAGTAGGCCAGCTTTCATTAGGCAGGAGTTCACTTCTCTTGTGCAGTGATCTGTTGAAGCAATTGTAACTGCATAGCATGGAAAGGCCATCATCTTCTATATAAACATTTTCACAAAGAGCATGGGAAGAATTAGAAAGCTTAGAGCGATGTCCTTTCAAATAAAATCATTCACACCAACTGATTCACTACAAATTTCACACCTAAGACATAGGACATTTGAAAACCTTTAAAACCATCCAGTTTCTGACTCAGTGAGGGTCTTTAAAAGCAGCAATGTCATGGGTGTATTGTTCTTAAGACCTGTCAGGTTTATGGCTGAAACTTATACCAAGTTTGTTTATCAAGTATTTTTATACAATTATTTTTACCCTGGAAAGTTCCCTGAGCAGAACAAGTTAGGTGCTAAACACTGGGTGTCAGTGTGGAGGGAGACACAAGGGGTAGGCATGGGGTTGTTGAATCTGGGAGAGTCAGAGGTTTTGCCTCACCTCAGCATGAAGGTTGGGCATCAGGATGGGGAGAAAAATGCCAGAAAGGGGAAGAAAATAATCCTTCAGTTTTCAGTGGCAAATACTCTTTAATGTCTGTAATCCCCAAGTCTTTGGGCTCTCTCTGCAAAACCCTTACAAAGTCACACTGTAAGGGGCATGTTTTAGTCTGTATTTGGGCTTGTAGCTGACCCCCAAATACACCCATAGAAGCTGTATCAGGCTACTCTGGAAGATATTAGACAATGTGAAAGTCTGACTTGACATCTACATTTTTCAGGGATGCAGTTCTATTTCTTGTAATTTCCTAACACAAAGTATAAATCTTTTCCAACATGGGTGTTTAATTGAGATGTAAAAAATGAATGATAGCTGGTTGCACTTAAATGTTAGAAATTGTACTAAGTAATTTATCATCTGAAAATAAGAATGGGAAATGCTACTGTATTCTAGGCAAGTATTACTCTCAATATGGTAGAAGAAGATCCTGTACCAGCAAAGGATTTCTTTTTTCCCAGTTTAAGCTTATGTAGCAAACCTTGCAGTCTCACCACCAAACAGTTTACACACAGCCAGCCCCACTGAGTTCAAATAGGTCCCTGCCCAAAAGCAACAGTAATAAACTGTATTTACTTCTAATAGCTCTTGCAAATTGCAAGGGTTTTCTTTTAAAAATTTAAAATTCATATGTACAGTATGTCCTCAGAATTTAATGTATTTTTCTGGTGCTGAATTTGGAAGGAAAAGCAAACTATCTGTGAGATTTATTGTGAATTACTTTGTAAACAAACTTATTGAGTCTTGCTGTGCTAAAGGATGTGTATGCACCTGCTTGTTTATGAGAAGGCACTATCTAAATCTTGGGTTCATAATTGATTGCTGCAGTAAATGTTGCCTTAAAAAAGCCATTCAAGAGAAATCCTTACAATCAGTCATTTGAAGTTAGGATAATTTGAAGTCTAATGCTGTCCTTTTAAGAAGGTGGTGGTACAAGGCTTAGCGTTGGCATTTTTAAATATCAATACACAGCATGCTGAACCTGAAAATACCAGGGAAGTTATAGTACAGTACAGAAGACATATTTACTAAGGAATAAGTTTCCTGCTTTGGCTTAAATAAAGTCTCTGATTCAGAAACTGTTAAGAAGAGTAATCTAAAACATACACAACCTCCTAAGCATGTATTTCCTTGACCATTTAGTCTTCCTCCTCCTTTCTGCTGTGTTCTCAACCACAGACCTTTCTCACTTCTGTGTTACATTACAACAAGGCCTTCAGATAAATATTTCACAAGTACCTATGTCTCATTAGTATATGTCATAGTCTAAGACCCACAAAAATTTTTATGAATTTTCAGTTTCTAAGGTTCTTAAACACTGGTATATTTAGCCCAAGTGTCTGAGGCAAACGCTGACTGATTTCTACATTCCATCAGCATGATAGAGACCTATTCCTGTCTGGAGCCTCTTAGCTTAACAAGTACTAATTCAAGACCCTTGTTGTCCTTTTCCAATTAACTCACTAAACCAGACAGCTCAAGTAAAAGAGCAGGCTAACTGAAACCAGATTTTATGATGTGTTTTTCAATATCTACTGGGTTTAGAAGGCTTAAGAGCAATGTGGTTATGTTTGGATGTAAGCAAAATTATAAATGGCTATATAAGAGCTTAAGGTATCCTCATATTTAAACTTACAGTGACCTCTCAGCAGCATAAAAGTAGTCCTTTAGGAAATGTATTCGTGTCAGCCACTGCTAAATCTGAACAGAAGGTGAATTCCTTTTAAGCCTCTAGAAATTCATCCCCAGTACTGGCCAACACATCCAGGAAATTAAAGTTGATCTCTGTCTTATCAAGGGGGAACAAGAAAGGTTGGAAGTCATGAGCTTTCAGAGAGGTGAGCTAATTCCCTCTTGCACAGAGAGGGACTGAGCTGTCTGCAGCAATGGCAGCGCAAAAGGAAGAGAGTTGGTTTCGTGGATAAACTATTGCCAGGACTTTCAGGTTGGTGGCTGAAGAGACCAGTGCCCTAAACTCCATCTAAAATCTATTAAAGCCCAGTGAAAAGCCTTAAATGTTATATAGGTCTGGTAAGACACCCTAGCTAATGAGGGAACCATTGAATTCACACTGCTGCAAAACACTGAAGGCACTGAAAGAATTTTTGTCTTGCTGCTGGCACAGCAAGGGGATGGGGATGGAGAATGGAAAAGTCTCAAGAAAACAGCTCACCCAGCTAACCAAGTTCAAATCATAAAAGATCAGCTTAGTTACCTTGCTGAGTGTAGCACTGCACATTTAAAAAGACACAGTTCTCAAGGTGACAAATGCTTTCATTAGAACAAATCTACCTGTCAGCCTCTCAAGTGTCAGGATTTTTCCAACACACTTTCATTTTGTACATGCAGCCAGGCTGCCATTCAGGCATTCAAATGAAAGGATTATATTTTCAAGTTACCAGCACCCATCAGAATTATGTTTCTCCTGGGGAGCTGCTGTCCACTGATCATTTCTGAAAATTTGCATCCTCATGTCATTTTATATGCCTGGTTGGAATATTTTGTGTGCTGAACATTTTTCCCAACTCTGGGGTCTTTATAAAAGTACTCAGCATGCAGGTGGGGGGGAATATTTGCATCCCTTAATGTAAAAAATGTGCAGTAGGTTAAAGGTAATAAATTTATTAATTTTTCTTTTTCTTTCATTTAGTATTTTCAGGAGTCAATTATTACAGCAAAATCATTAGTAACCTGGGAAATGGCATCCTGCTCACTGTGTCATTTTGGCTTACCTCAGTAGTTAGAAGATGAAGGTGGCTGGAGATCTGAAAAGATCATTGAGACCTTATATACTAATGCAAAGTATTGCTCCAGGATATTTGGAGACTGAGTTTTCATTGTTAATGAGCCCTGTATTGTTTCTGTAGGTGGATGGTGAAAAAGTTCTATCCGCAGCATTAGTATCAGAGCTTAGAAGGCAGCTTATGATGTGATAAAAGCTAATACTGAGCCTGACACAGTTGTGATATTGGAGGAAAATTGTGTGCATTTTTGTCTATAGCTCTGAACTCAGATTGGTATTACCTCTGCAAAATCTGTGGATCAAAATGTAACTAATGAGTACCTCTACTTTGCCTTAAGATGGGTTTGTCAGGAGAGTGTTTACTGATGGTGAATATCATCCATCTTGGAGTCCTGGATTTCTGCAATGCATTCAAAGCAGGGTTACTGATAAGACTTCTGGAATGAAGTAAAGAGGAAATAATGATGATTGTGGGTATTTCTGACTTCTTTGACTTGAACTGTTTAACTTAAGACCAAGAAAATGCAGACCAGAGGTTAAGTGTTTCAGTGAACTGTGAAGCTGAGCAAATAATGGATCCTTCATGGCCTGCTGCAACTGGGAGTTTATGCCTGGCTGTAGTACCATGGGGTTTGCATTGGGTTTTATGTTAAATCAAGGGAAGACCTAAAACTCACAGGAACATTTTACCACTGTAAGCTGGCACATGTGGAGATCTGAGAATACAATGAATAATACTGCGATTTTTTAATTTTATTTTATTTTTTTTTAGGGAGCCCATCTGGATGGCATAAGACATTGTACAAGATACAAATAAAGTCACCTTGGGATTCTTAATTTAATTTTTGCATGGTGGCTATAAAGAGTGGAATCCTTAGTATTTTCCTATTGCCTTTATACTTGATAGTTATTTTACAGTTTGAAATGACACACCAGTGTTATATCATCTTTTGAACTCCAGAAATTATCTTTCTGATGCCAGCACTAAGGTTTTCCTGGCATGCATCTACTGCTGGCAATGGGATGTGTGGTGAGTGCCAGTACCAAGGGGTTAAGAAGCAGTGACAATAAGCAGATGCTAATGCAGGAAAGATATTTTAGTCTTCTCATTAAAATAAGTCATTTCACTGTCTTCATGGGTATTTGCACAGTTTTGCTTTTCCATTGTTAGTCATAAAAGGTCAGCTCATGGAAAATTAAGTTAATAGGGTCAGTGCAATTTGAAGAAAACTAGTTTTAGTTTGTAGCTTAGAAAAGATAGAGGGTAATGCATCTGATTTTATGGCCTTTCTTACATCTGTTCTGAATAAAACTTCTGCTCTCTTGTTCTAGGATACGTATAATAACTCTGTAATTTACATCACTGACAATGGGTTTTCCCAAAGTGACCCTGCTCTGCTTGATGACAGTCAACGAGGGGAGTATTTCAGGGTGATTTTACAGGAAATTTTAAAAGGTACCATTTAAAATTATGAAAGATCAATTGTGCAAACTTAATATAATTTTACTTCATGCTTATTTGCATTCAGCAGTGACCAATGATTCTTTAAGTTAAAACGCATGTAAATTGGAGTAAAGCAATGTGATTAGAAAGAAATATGCTTAGCTGAAAGGAAAGCAAGTAGTTTTAATCCAGCTCCCCCTGTTCTGGGTGGAAATAGATGAGAAGGTGCTTCATAGATGATTTCTAAACTTAGTTTTGTAGGCCCATAGTTTTTCATTGAGCAAAGCAACCACATTGATCTTCAGAAATGCTGATCAAAGCATGTGGAGTTGAGTGCACCTGAAAACCTCACCATTACATCTCATAATATCCTTACAGAACACCACCTCCTGTACACAGTGAGGTCTGTGTGATAATTCATTTCTGTATAGGTTCATTAAGTCATTAAACAGCTTCTACTGCAATGTCAGGATGGACCCAAGTGTCCAGCACTAGCAAAGCTGTTTTTTTCAGAATATCTTTGACCATCAGTTTTGATAGAAACAATGCTGGTCCAGTTTTCAGTCTTCTGGAAATCTGTTCCCTAACTTTCTTCTCCTGGTAGTATTCACTGAGGTATTTTACAAAGAGCAGATCTTTTTTTTATGTATCAAGTGAACTGTATTTTAAAATACCAGTTCCTTGCGACTCTCCCTGTTATATTTGTCCAGAGATCACAGTAATGAATGTCATATCACAGTTTAATAGGTTTTTTGTAGCCTTTCTATCTTTGTGCTTCTTTAATTTTGCTATGATTGTATTCTTTATTTTATTCTTGCTTTCATTACAATGTTCATTTAAAAGCTACATTTCTATCTACTTCCTTTCCAGTTAAATTGCAATGAAGACTGGCCAGACATGCCAATGAGCTGCTCTTTTTCAAGCAGAAGGTGGAAAGGGCCATCTTCTGGGATTGAAATCAGCTGGTAGAGCCTACTTGTATCTGAGGCAGGCAGACCATCATCTGTCTGCCTTTGGGCAGCACTTCTTGGGCTGTGCTGTATCTTGCCCCAAGCCATGTCTGGGGTGTAATAGTTGGCACAAGACAGCAGTTTTGTCAAGGAGTGAAAATTAAGGTCCACAGACTATTGAGGGATGGTATTTGAGGCAGGCCATTGGCCCTGGTTTGTTTGCTTATGAAGCTGTAGACAGAATATCTGGAATTGACTTTCTCTGAAGATGCAAAGAAATGAACAAACAGTCGATTCTCAGTCTTTAATGAAATGGGATTCATTTACCAAATCTAGTTGTTTTACAATGTACAATGGCTTATCCTGAAGTAAACATTTAGAGTAGGTGTGATGAATCACACTTGAGTGCATACATTGACACAGTTCTCTTCCTGCCTAGTGAGGGAATTAAGGGGACTTGCTGTGAGGCTCTGAGGTAGGTACTTATAAGAGAATCATCAAAAGTTGGGTAAAATCAATCTTTGCCTTTTGTTCAGTTCAACAAAGCTTTTCAATGTGTGTGTGTGTTCGACTGTAATCACTTATATATGCTGTTTGACATTAAGTTGGATCGATGTTTATCATTAATCCAGTAAAAAGCATGATGCAAAGCATGTATGCAAAGATAATACAAATATTAAATCCATCACTTGTAAGACACTTTATGAAGAAATGCCAGTAGCATTACCCTCTTGTAACTATCTCCTTCTATTCAAAGTTTGTTAACACCACTCCCAATGTGCTGACCCACAAATGAGCAACATATTTCAAGTTTTCAGCCCAGATATCTTCCAAAACAATTTATTCAATGCTTAAATTCTTAACCGTTTATTAAGTACTATGTGAAGCAGAACAGTTTAATTGCTCTGCATACAGTCTCTACAATAATTCCTTATCTTTTAGCTAACTTTTGAAATTATTAATACAGGCTTATTCATGCAGTGAGCCTTGGGTCATGACAGGGGCTTGTGTGGATTTTGCTGTGGGATTTGGAAATGCCTACTTAATTTTTTGTCTAACTAAGAAATAAATATGTTTGACTACAAAGAAGAGCCTATCTACAGCTTGCTTATGCACTTGTTAGAAGAAATATTTAACATGTTAAAATGGGATTGATAGTATTCTCATTTTATCTTAAATGTCTTCTCATTTTTATTAAAACCCCTCCTAGCTTTTGGAACACATGCTTGCACTAATTATGATAATTCTCTCAGCCAAATTTTTCAAAATTATTAGGATCTTCCCTCCTCAGAACCTTGTGTTTTGGAAAGTTGCATGCACAAGTAGTCTGAAAATCATATACTTCAATGCCTCTGAAGCCAGATAGCAAGAATGTTGGTGTCCAGAATTCCACAAATTTTTACTATTACCAAGACTATTTAAATCTCAAGATTTTGGAAGGCAGGAGAAGTTTTGAGTTGGTACAGCAGCCTTCACCCATTAAGACCGTGGTCACATGGTATGGACGACTAATAAAACCACTATATGTCAGCCCTATGCTTTATTTTTAGTAAAAAGATTTTGTTTCTGTCAGACAAAAATGGGAAATCTTGGTTAAGAAAACCAGAAAGAGCAACATCAGTATGAACTAAGAAATAAAGTGAATAATATGCAGTTACAATAAATATATCAAATTCTGAAGATTATAGATGGAAAATAGTATTTAAATGGATAAAACTGCTGCCATGTTGCTTCTGCACTGTATGAATAGATAAAAGCATCAATATTTTAATAAATGTGAATGTAGATACTTAGCAGCTCTACAGAACCATAAGCATGCATGGTCCTTTACAGATAAATGAAAATTATGTCTTCTTACCCCAAGTAACTGAAAATCTAATTTAGATACAGTGCATGAAGAGGTGATGAACAGAGTGCTGGATGAAAGGTATAAAGAGAACATGGATCAGAGTAGAGAAATGCTTCTTCCTACAGTTGCTCTTACTTAATTTTATGTAATGTATGTTAAAGATGACATCTAGACTAAAGATCAAGGCTGCCAATAAAAAGGTAATTGAAGCTACTTAGTTTTGAAAAGTGGAACCTTCTAAAAGAGGTAATAGGTTTCATAGAGATTATAGAGAAGAGCAGTGCAAATAGTGGGTAAACCAGAGGCAGCGGAAGAGCAACAAAGTTATTCTGTAATCTGGTTGGTAGAGGATTATTAATAATGCTGAAGATGGGAAGAAACAACTAAATGAATTTCAGCAGAGGGCTGAAAGAAGTAAGCATTGGAAAAAGAGTTGAACAGAAGCAATGGTAAGTAAAGAAGTTGAGGATGATGCGTTGTGAAATGGACAGAGGCAAATAAGAGGGAGATGAATAAGAATAAATGTGAAGAAGCAGGGCTAGATTTGGGAATAAATAGAAAATATATGAACATTTAATTTGGAGTCAGCTAGAAGGCTGACAGTAAAAAATGCACGTGAAATAGGAGAAATTATTGCAGGGAGAAAAGAATGGGCAAATCTTAAGATTCAGGTGGTGTTAATTTTCTCCCTAAATATGCTTGAATGAAGCAGAGGTGAAAATAAGATACCGAGAATGCTGACTGCAATGGGAAGTGGAGAGCAGAACTAAAACTGACAGTAAGCAAGGTGGTGCAGTTAAGAGAATTTTTTAAAAATGCATTTTAAGTTAAATGCAGTCCCTTCTGGATAGTTTTCTTGTCCTTTTTTTTTTACCCCTCAGACTTCTAAAAGTTGTTATAAAACCTTTTATATTATCATTGTCATCAATCTACACTTTGACCTTGATCTCATGAACTAAACATTTAGCCTGGGTTATCTATCCATACTAGCCAGCTCCTGCTGCATTCCCATGCACATAAAGCAGTGAGGTTATAATGCAATACTGTAGTCCATGAAAATATGATTTATTGCTAAATTAAAGATGGATGTCATAATGTGAGCCCCTTGGGTCAACTATAAGGCTGAATGTTATTGAAGGAGCTGCAGCAGCAGCTCTGTTTCTTCATTGCTCCTGACAAAAAATACCTCTACAAATAGAATACAACAATGCAGACATCTTAAGTAGTCTCTGAGATGTGCTGTCCCTGGCATAACGTTGCCATGTGACATTTTCAAGAACTATAAATACATTGACTGCATTATAGTGCAAAAGTTGAGAAGCTTTGCAGTAGTCACTGCAGAAGGTTAAAGTCAAGCTAAAATTGTTGTGAATATTATGAAAGACTCAAAGCTTTTAAAAAAAAATACCCAAAGGCAAAAAAAAAATAGAAAAAACCCCCAGAAACCTCTAAAATAATTAAGATATATCTAGAATGCAACAATGTATTTATCAGATTTTTAATATAGTCTTTAAAGGTCCAGAACACTTAAGCATGTTTCCACAGAATTCCAGTTAAATGCCAGTTTTATATTTCACATTTGACAAGAAGAGCCACACATCATTTCTTAGGAAAGATATCTGAGACCAACTCATGACAACAGAATTCAGTACTTTGTAACACTATTTTCTTGTTACTGAAAGTTTATACCTATTTTTTTTCCACATTAATCCTTTAATCTGAATGTTTTAATCTGCAAGAGTGACCTTTTTTTTTTTTTTCCCAACTCTTAACCAGCAGTTTTCCAATGCAAAATAATAAAGGAACCTTTTCTTTCTCCAAAATGCTCTGTAGTCTGTCCTCAAAAGTATCTTCAGTGAAGAAAACACAGCTGTGTGTTCGTGTTGAGAAAAATTCTCCTGGGAGCAGGGTAATAGGAGCCTGGTCAGTACACCACCAGAAGAGGATCCTCTCTCTGAAACAACAATATGTGAGTGGATTTCTTGCCTGCCAGCATCCTGATTTTGATTGAAAAGACTAAATTAAAAGCAAGATTATGCAATAGCTGACAGACATGTATGGGGCAACCAGATAGTCCCTGGGGAAAGGGCTGCAGGAGACACAGGAGCTTTGTGTGCAGTGTTAAAAAGAGTGCAGCTTAGACTGGGTTGTACAGCAGTTTGTTCCAGTTGTAGGAAATGTGGATGTAACCACTATTTCAGAGCCTCACACAGCACCTGAGATATGCTTTGATTCAAATATAACTGCACCCCAGCCTCCATGAACTGCTGGCTTTCACAAGCATTAGTGACTGCAGCAGGGGAATAGCTCCTGCTTTGTAGGGAACAGATCCTAGGTAGGAGGTTTGGTGATTGCTGGTTACCTCAAAGAGGGTAACCTAAATATTTAGACAGTGTGGATGTTGTATGGCTGCTGGGTAGCTCAAAATTATGTCCCAGCTAGAATACCCTGTGGGATATTACTTTTGTTGTAGGCAGAGGATTTGCTTTGCTTAGAGAGAATTGCTCCTGAATTGTTGCAGCAAAATTCAGAAGTCTTCAGCTTTGCTGTTGCTTGCCTCAGTTGTGCAGGCAGAGGTTGGGGATCTCAACAACTAACCAGTCTCTAATCTCCACAACTATGTGACCAGAAAGTTAGAAGCAACCATTACTCACCTGCAAATTACAGGCTTCCCATAGGAAATGATTTGTACATATAAAACATAATCCCCACATCAGAAGTGCCTACAGAATTTTTGATTCTGCCTTTTTTACTGTACAAGATGAAAGATAATGGCAACTCCACTGGAAAGAAACTTAACAATAAAAAGGAAGGATTTGGGCCTTTGTGGTGGATAAACAGACTTTTATGAAAATTGAGAGTTTAAATTCGTCAGATGTGGATTGCACATAACATCATTGGGTTTGATGTCGGTTCTAAGCCACATGCTTCATTTGGAGTTACCTTTCTGGAGAAAATGTACTGAATCCACAAAGGCACATCATAAAAAAATACTGTGCTAGTGTTTTTTCTTTGAGACAATTTTTAATTTAAATATCTCCTTTTTCAAGGTAATTCAGTTTTAAATAACTCAGTCCCATTATGTGCATTCTAATTGCCTTTCCTAGCATTATATATGGGATCACTACTAAGTTAGTACATAATACCATTTGGCTAAGTTTTTCCCTATAGACTTCCCTGGAGTTGAGACCTAAGTCCAGTTTATTACAATAAACATCTCTTTTTAGGTACCCACATAGAAAATGAGGTTTTGCATTTTAATATACAACAGGAAACATTTCTTTTTAGGGCAGAGCTCATTTCCAAAACATTATGGGAATTGGTAGAAAAGTTCTAAAAGAATTAGTGAGAAACCTATTAAATGTAGTAGTGCTGGTACATCTTTTGTCTCAAGATATTCCTAAACGATGATTTTTGAGTATTTTCCATGGGAAGTTTTCATGCTCCATTTCTCATCATCCTGTCTAAATATCTGCTGTTGGCCATTTGAGTAGTTGGACTTGTGATATGATTGTCCTTATATTCATCTGACAGTTAGTGAAGAATGGATCTTTTCTGAGACATATGTTTAGCAGTGAAAACAGAAGAATGAATGAGAAGTAAAACCTTAAGTTAGGGTCTACTATATTAAAAACAACAACTGTGTTTCCAAGTGCTTGAATAGCTTATATATTGCTATCCAGCTTTCAAACTAGTTATTTTTCATGATGTTTCTGTGATAATAATAGCTCATCATTTGATTTCATGGGAGTTATTGTCATTCTGAAGGGCTGAAAATGATGTAAATGCAGCTGTATGGGGAATATTGCAATGTCAAATGAAGCAATGTCATTGCAGTTCTACGTATATGCTGCCTCAATGTCAAGATAAAAGGAAAGAAAGAAACCATATTGATCAAGAGAGTGAAGTATCAGAAGTGACTGGATAAAATGCAAACAATGCATTACCTGTAATAAAGTTTTATTAATGAAAATACAACTTTCAGGCAGTACATTGAATTAGAGCTCACATATGCCTGAGTGTTTAAAGCTACTGCAATTTTCACTGAGCAAGTATATGTTCCTTCAGTGCCTTAACACATACTTTCAATATGACCTACTTTATAATTGCTGTGGGAGTTTGCCTTTGCATTTTTTGATAGCTCTCTGTTCAAATTCTCAACCATAGCATTGCTTTGGTTTATTTGCATTGAATCAATTTTGCTAAAGGATCTCCAATTTTTATAAAAAGAAATACTTAGCTTCATTACACAAGGAGTGAAGGATCTTGATCTCAGTTTTAAACTAGGGAAATTGAGGGAGCACAAGTTCAGTGTGATGTAACTAAGGTCAAAAAGAAAATAGGCAATATTTAGAATTGTACATGGATTTTTCTGTTCTCCTGTTCTGATTCTGTGTGTGCAATGTCACATTCCTGCTGCTAACAAACACATTCTGAAATAAACATTTGTATCAGAGCACATGAATATCTACATGAATGCACAATATATATCTACCAGAAATACTAATGGGAAATTCACCTACTAAACTCATATAGTAGCTGGAAATTAAATACAAAATGTTACTATTTCAAATATATTAAAGACACTTATCCTTAGTGAGGCAAATCTGATGTTTGGACAGAAGATTTTGAGGAGTTAATAATTCTATTATACAGTGGAATAATTTGCCCAGGAAAAAGGTGGATGATTATATTTCTGAGAAATGAAAAATCAAACCATCAAATAGTAAAATAAATACAGGACATTATTTGTCTGTAAGAATGTTGCATCTGTTTGAATGCAACACAATTTAGAATATATAAATTGGAAAAAAACCCCACATGTCTTTTACTTCTTCATGCTAGGATAACAAAAGACCAGCTACATGAAGTTTTCTAGACCTCGCTAACAATTTACCTTCAGAAAGAGGTAAATGTAAGAAATGCAGTTTTCAAAAGAATTAATTTTATCATGTTCATAAATGCCTGAAAAGAATTTGCATTTACATTTAATTTTCCTTGTTATTCTCTGAGAGGAGGAACCTTCTATTGGTGTCACTATTTTATTTTATTTTGGAAAAGTAACATGTGAAAGTAAAGACCTTCCTAATATTTATAGCCACTGTGTGTTCTCATCTCAAATTGTGCTTCCTGGCACATTTACTGAGTGTAAGTCACTTGGAAGCATCAGAATATAGGGCTTTTTTTACCATCTTATATAAGAGACAAAATCTGAGGTGAATTGGTCTTGCACGACAAGTATTTGCTACCATTGGGCTTGAGGGGTTGGTCATCATTTAAAAGAAAGAAAAAAATCCAGTGCAATGCTTGCTTGCAAAACAAGGGAAGGATGTCTGGGAAGGTTCCTTCTCCTGCATACCACACCATATATCGTCTGTGTTTTAGTTACTAAGAAGCCCTTGAGATACCTCCATGTTAGTCTTTGGTTTGTATTCCTTTGGTGACACCAATAGGTTAAGCATAGCAGGCTTTTGAATTCCTAGAAACACTGTCTCCTCAGCTAATGTGTAAATTTTGCTGTTAATGTTCTTTGTATTGTCTGATTTATTGGAATTCAAGCAATGTTGGAATGGAATGATAAATTTTACATAGATATGAGCAGGAGCTATGTGAGCTTTAGTAAAGGGTTTAAGCACAAAAGAAAAGCTCTGATTTTTCAGAAATGGTTAACTGTAGGCTATACATGCCATGGGTACTTGGATGTTTCTAGAAAACAAGTCAGATGGTCAAAAACCAACTGCAGTACTTATTACTCTCCTTTCTTGGAAGCGTATGAAATTACATGAAGCGTAAGTTTGCAAAAAGTGTTGAAAATTGCAGGTTTTCAAAAATAGCCTGTCCTTGATAATGAATTCTTGTTGGTTATATGGATGATTAAAAAAAAAAAAAAAAAAATTTAAAAAAAAACCAAAAGAACCAAACACAAACCCAAACAATGCTTGTGCTATTGTGAATACAAGGTCAGCACCTCCAGTGAGGAGCTCCTGCAGGATCTTTTCTGCCTGGGCTCACACCTTCACAGCAGTCAGTAGCCTCCTGCTGCAGGCACTGAAGCTGCCATGCACTTTTCAAGTTTATTCCTCAGTCACTGTGCATTGTAGAAATCCAATCTAAAGATCATAAAGGAATGAATAAGCATGACTGAATGCAGAGCCAGAGATAAATGCTTTAGTCCTTGCAGAAGGGGGGGAAGAGAGTGCTTTTGGCTTCTGCAGCTTCTGAAACAGTCATTTGAAAGCTCTCTTGGACTTGCATGCCTCTTATATCTGGAACTCAGACTGTCGCCTCTGATCTCAGCAACCAGCTTTATGCTTGTCTGGCAGTCTTTTCTCATGAGCTACCCCAGCAGTTATGATCATCTGGGTGCATAAGTAAACAGTTCCCAAGTTCTACATCCTGCCCTTCACTCAACATCTTTATAAGCTGCTGAAAAGGATCTTCCTCCAAAAAAATACAATATGCAGAGCCAGAGTGGGGCAAAATCATCAGTCTCTTCTCTCAGGTGTTGGCTCTGCAGAGTGAGCATTGGGCTGAAAACTGGACCTGCACCCTGAGACTTCAATAGTTCAGTGTTTGTTTTTTAAAAATATAGGTTATGACATCAATTAAGGTCACAAAATTGCCTCTCCTTCTCTATTCTTTTGACTGCTGTGAATTTTTTCTCTTCTATGACAGTCATGGCATTTCTTTTTTTTATTCCCAGCTTGCCTTACCCTCGTTAGTCCTGTGTTTTCCAGCAGGCAGATGCTGATTCTCCTCATCCATGTGTAATCCAAATGAAATTTTCATTTTTCATATTTTGTAGTCTGCTGCTATTCACCTTTCTAAACACAGGCAATAGGAGCCCAAATGAGAAGAATTCACTCACCTCCTGGGGAAACTAAAAGTGATCATAGTCTAGCAAGTCAGTCTTTAAATGTCTTTTGCCCATTCCACCCTCCCCTCTGCTACTCTTTAAGTATTTAAATCTGCCCCCTACCAGCCAGGCTTCCTCACCAGATGGTGCCTTCTGACTAGCTCTGCTTTCCTTCAGAGGATGAATAAATACAGTGAAGAGCGTAAGAAACTGGTTAGACAGCTACTGGAATATTTCATCAGGGTTAGTGTCCACTTTTTTAAAAGGATGGTGAAAAATAGGTGAGACTTCAGGAAGGTGCTGTGAAAATTATTTGAGGGGTGGAGAAAATGCCTTACTGTGGGACGCTAAAAGAGTTCAATCTGTCTAGTTTATCAAAAAGAAGATTGAGAGGTGGTTTGATTACAGTGTACAGGTACCTTCATGGGGAAAATATACTAGGTACTAAAGGGCTCTTTAATCTGGTAGAGAGAAGCATAAAAAGAGGCGATGGCTGATCGCCAAGCGAATCTAAATAAGGAATCAGACATGTTTTTAACAGTGGAAGTGATTAAATTTGGGCACAAACGATCAGGACTGTATTCTACATCAGTTACCTTCACATCAGTGCTGAGTGTAGTTTGGAAGATAAGCCTTAGACAAACATAAGTTTCAGATACATTCCAGGGAAAATAGGGAAATCTAAGAGCCAGTGATTCACCGAGGGCCAAATGAGATGGTCTTAGCATCTCTCAGTTTTTAATTCTGTAAATTTAAAATGCTGAATGCAGTGAATGTCTATACACCAGGAAAAACATCTGGTCTGAGATGTACACTTGGAGTATTAGACAGAGGTTTTATGGAAGTAGATCTGCATAAATAATTTTTTTTTATTGATCCAGAGATAATTCTAATACAAGACAAAACAAAATAAAACAAAAAGGAATGGGGTGGTCCATATATATACATTCAATATTCAGATTATTTTAAATTATACTGTTTTAAGTCAGGGAAATTTGAAAATATGTACTTCATTTTGTAAAGAAAAGTCAACTTATTTCTTTGGTGATATTTTTAATTTGATGTTTACACTTTCCCCAAATCTTTTTGCATTGCTTTTTTTCTGGCTGAAAGAATTCTGCCTGTCTCACACCCTAATTGCATTTACAGTGTTCTTGTTTTCAACAAGAAAACCACCCAAAATTTGTCCAGAAAACAGGGAAACACATTCTGTACTAATGCTCATTGGTTGTTCTCACTTGCTCTCCTTTCTGAAGATCATTATCATTTGTGCAGGCACTGATAAGTTTTTAAGTGGGGTAATCATATATAGGTATGAAATGGTAATGGCTTCATCTTTAAAGATAAAAATTTTTAAAAGGTTAATTATATTCCTCATTTTTTTAAAAAAGTAGGATGTTAATATTATTGTTAGACTCAAATTTGGAAAGCAATTGCCCTAATATATGACATTTAATACCAAAATGCTTTCTTTTCTGCCCATTATTGTTACTGTTTCCAGGTTCTGGGCTAGATAATGTTTATCTTTCTTCTGTGTTTATTCATACAGCTGGCAGCAACCATGTTTCCCCTTCTCCAGCCATGAACATAGTTAGCCAGGCCATGCATATTTGTCTTTTCTCTTGGTTTTACCTCAAAATAATTTTTTTTAATTACCTGGTTACTTATGCTTTTCTTTCAACTTTATTCTTTTTCTCACAATCTCTTCAAACAAATCACAGATTCATAGAATGGTTTGGGTTGGAAGGGACCTTAAAGTTCATCAAGTTCCTAACCCCCTGCATGGGCAGGGACACCTCCCACCAGACCAGGTTGTTTGAAGCCCCATCCGACCTGGCCTTGAACACTTCCAGGGTGGGGACATCCAACTTCTCTGGACAACCCATTCCAGTTTCTCACCACTCTCACAGAAAATAATTTCTTCCTCATTTGCCCTTTTCCACTTTAAAGCCTCTCATCCCATCACTACACACCCATGTTAAAAGTCCCTCCCCACCTTTCCTGTAGCTTCTTCAGGTACTGGAAAACTGCCCCAGAGCCTTCTCCATTCTCTCAAGCTGTCTTCATATGAGAGCTGCTCCAACCCCCTGGACATGCTCCATCATCTCCATGTCCTCTTGTGTTGGGGACTCCAGAACTGGACACAGTACTCCACGTGCAGGTCTCATCAGAGTGCTGTAGAGGAGGAGAATCACCTCGCTTCATCTGCTGGCCATGGGATGTGGTTGGTTTCTGGGCTGCAAGTCCACATTTCTGTCTCATGTTGAGCTTCTCATCAACCAGCACCCCCAAGTCCTTTTCCTCAGGGATGTTCCAAATCCATTCTCCACCCATCCTGCATATGTGCTTGGGATTGTCCCGACCCTTGTGCAAGACTTTATACTTGGCCTTGCTGAACTTCATGAGGTTGAAAGAGGCCTTTGCTGTTGTCTGTAGCTCACAGACCCTCATGTTGCAGCCTGGATGTTCTCTCCCTCTGTATTTTCCCATGTCATTGGCTGTGGTCCAGAATTTTATAAATATTCAAGAAGTAGTTCATCCTAGACAACTAGACTGCAAGGATGTATGGAAAATGGAAAAATAGATTCTCTTTCCTTATACCTACTGTAAGCCAAGTGGGTAAAGTACTGAAGTGAGAAATAAGAGTCCTTAATTGAGCAGTCCCTAGTCATAAGAATTTTGCCAACATGGCAACATGCTGTTAATAGTATATGGAGAGTGATGGTTTATTAATTTCCATGGTATTTCATTTTTGTTATTATTTTTTTAAAAGTCAGGAGCGATCAAAGGCTCAAATGTGCATGTGCCTCTTTACTGGCAGTCAGTCTAAGTCTGTTGCCAGAGTTTGTGCTTTTTTTTATTTATTCTGAGTAAGTGTCTGAATAATATTCACCATGTATTCCGTGCATGATCTGTAACTGGAGGTGGCAGTGTTCTGCTACATCCTTCCCATAGTCAGTTTTAGTCATGGAAAGTCCATTTTAATTCTCTCAGTCTTAATCTATTGCTTTTAAATAAGCAAAGCCTCTGCACCTGTTTCAAAATTGTAATAGAGAAGATTAATGTGATATGAAAAATGTCTTTACTTAAACAAAAAGGTTTTCCAGAACCTTCGTTTTATTAATTTATAAGCAATGTTTATAAATTACATACAAAATATACTGCAGGATAGCATCAGTTCTGTCTGCAACAAAAGCAAACCACGTGCTAACACAGGAGACATCCCTCTTTGTCATGGGTAGCTGGAAGTAGGAATATGCTGCGTGGTTGCTATAGTTATGCAAAAGATCCTAGGGAAAAAACCAAAAAACAAAAAAACCCAAGCTGAACATTGTAAAACCAAACCCTTTTTTTAGCCCTCTACTAGTAATAACCACAGCCCTGCTCTAGAAGTGATCTCTTTTTCTTTCCAGGGATGAGAAGCAGTTCACATTGTGGTGCAGTGAACACTATGCTAGGCCTGCAGATTCTGGCAAGTTGTGGGAGGTTTGGGATGAGGGGAGGACTGGCTGGAGATGAGCTGAAGGAGAGACTCTGATTCTGCAGCCTGCTCCCCTGGGCTGGTCCCAGCTGCAAAAATGACACTGTGTCTGTCTATTGATTTTTTTATTTATTTTTTTTTTCCCAGCAAAACCACTGAGTGTTCCTGAATCTGTAAAACAATAGAATATTGATCTACTAAAGAAAAATATCTATTTGAAGTATCTATTCTCTTTACTAGTCCATGTGGCAGGGCAACATCTATTTGCTAGTGTAGCTTGGCATATCTGTGCTGCAGCCACCAGTTTGCACCATCTGAGTGTAAATTTAGCCCATGTATTCTCTTTAAAAATACCAAAATGCTGGTTTGAGCTTCCACCATTGGTTCCTGGCTATGCAAGATATATTGCATGGAGCCATTTGGAACAGGAGAGCTGTTAACAGGCAGAGTTGGATTTTTTTCTCAACTAGCAATTTGTTTAACAGGTTTCCACTGCAACTCCTAAATGATTTCACTTAAAAGGACACTGTGAATGTTAATTAAAAACATTCATTAGGGATTTAATAATTCCTTAGAGGCTTTAAACACAAATCTGCTTCTGTACCAAAAATGTTTTTCTTCTTGTCTCCATCTCTTCTGGGGAAGCCAATGTATGTTGTTGGACTGCTAATGCTGCTCCTCCTCTTCCTGCTCCCACCTTGAGGAAAAAAAGCCAAAACCATACATTTGATTGGTGATGGTGAAAAATCACACTCAAATTCAAATTGTTTCTTTTACAATGAGAAATTGGAAATCAGAACTGAAACCCAGCCCTTACGTCAGTTCAGAGTTCTCTGATTAAAGTGTGGTTAGTGTAGTGTTGGGTAGGTGTGTACATGAGATATAATAAATCTGCCCAGTTACAACAATACAACCTTGAAATCTCCATTAGGATGGTATCAGTATAGCGGAGACAAAATTTTCTAATTTATCTGAGTGTGTATTGATTATTTTTGTTAGTGGTATTGTTAGGCATGAATTGTCACATTGTAGGTGAAACTAAGGATACCAGAGTCAGTGGGAGATTTTCTATTAACTACAGTGTGACCAAAGTGTAATCATACAGGAATATACACTCTATTTAGTAGGAGGTCCTGAGTCCTTTCTTCATTCACAAAAAGGCATGGATATTTTTTGACTATCAGGGGGTGTACAGATTTTGAAATCTTCTTTTGGTGTTTTTTGACAGTATTCCTGATTCTTTCTGCATACTCTCATACAGAGAAACATAATTCAAATATTTAGACTTTTGTGAAGTGTGACAATTGATATGCTGCATGGATGTCTCTATGTCATGCTTCTGTGTTAGCAACCCAGATTGTCATTTGTATTACTCAAATTTTTATTTCCTTTTTGGTCTTTCTCTTGTGCTTTTTTTTAGGTTTTTTTAAACTCTAAGCCTCAGTCTAATCTCATTCCATTGTTCAGGTCAATTTTTTCCCCTTTGTGTTTCTGTGAAATTTGCTAACTCTGTCCAGGTAAAAGGCATAGTAATACACATGGTATCAAATTCATGTTCTTTTTTATTAGCTTGGTTATTAAACATATATTTAAATCTATGTATACATATAGTTTAGCTGTACATTTCATTTGCATGATTGAATGCTTTTTGGTAGTGAGACAGATCCTGTACACTATATTATGCCAGTTCCAGATGTTTTAACAGAAGTATATTTCATAAGTTTTCACTTTGAGGTTTATGAGGAATCTTATTTTTTGAATAAGTATTGATTGCATAGTACAAATGTACAAACCTGCCTTTTATTCAGAAAGAATGAGCTGGGTTGATGATGAACAAGAGCATTCATGGTAATCCCATAGGAAAAACATACCTTGACATCTGCAAGCCAGTAACTGTACTCTCTTTAAAATTAGGGAAGCATAAATGTTGACGTGCAATGACTTCTGTAAAATCAGTAAGAAAACCAAGATTTGACATTGTCATTTTAAATACAGGGCACTGTCTGTGGGTTTCTAGTTCTCACAATTTTGAGTGAAAGAATCCAGTTTTGCCAGCTCTATTGGTAAGGAATAAGCATTCACTCCTACTTCAGCCCCCTACTCTGTAAATTAACCTTCCATGCTGGTACTCATTGACAGGCATTTCGAGGATTTATTTTGCATTTTTTTGACACACTAGTAAGTTCTACTACAGCTTCCTGCACAGTCAGAGCTTGAGGTCAGTCTCTTTATCCCTATCTGGAAGAAGGGCTCCTGCTCATCTGTTCTGCATATTCATAGCCCTGGCTACCCATGGCAATATCTAGAGCACTTTCTGGTTAAGTCTCCAAGAGGATAAAAGCTGCAGAGTTGTAATAAATGGATTTATTAGATTACATCCAGGAATGTTTCTCCCTATTCTTTCCCTTTTTAATATGCCAAGTGGTTTACTGATAGTGTTTGCTTTGAAACTTGCAAATCTGCTTGTCCTGCAGACATCAGGTGCTATAAAGTTGTCAGTCTCACCACAATGCTTTGAGAATGCTGTTCTCAGGAAATTTTTCACTATTTCTCATTACCCTTCTTGACTGATCTTTGGAGTTCAACTTTGCAGTGCAGGTTGTAATAGGAACAGAAAAACAGAGGAAAGTGGAAAATACTCAGTAGTCCTGCTGTTTAAAATCTCTGAGCAGTCACCAGTAGACTTCCAGTATTTCATATCTGCAAAGCAGGTCAGCTAATGGCTGAGTGAACTACTAAGATGATGATTCAAATCTGACTCAGTGTGCTTGAAATGACCTAAGATTTACTCAGCATCAACAATTACAAAACTCCCTGTTATGTGCCTAAATGCCCTTGCTGTCTGTCAGGTAAGTGATTGAATCAACTGTTTCCATTCCCATGCAGATATATAATTGTGTAAGAGAGCATTAAAAAAGAGTTTGTTCTGCCTATCTTGTGCTGCAACTGTTGTCATTTGCAAATTAAAATGTCTCCCTGTATCTGCCATTGCAGAAGCTGGAGAAGCAGTTGTACGTGGTTTGTGAGAATATTTGTATACAATATTTGAACTGGGGTTCAAAATTCACCTCTTCTCTCTCACAGGTATTAGGGGATAAGATAGATAGATAGATTTATCTAGATAAGAGGTGCTGAAACTTCAGGCTTGGACACTCCCAAGCTACTGGTTGCTAGAGCTGTAGGTTCCAGATGAAAAACATTAGAAATTACAGTACAGCACATTGCAGTAGAAAACTAATATTCGTGAAGCTGTGTAAAATGCTCTCACACAGTTTGCCACCATTCTATAAGCTAAAAATTTTTGAAGTATTCATTGTGTCAAATGTATTTACCATAATGGTTTTAAAATATATTATATTCTGAACAAATTAACTCTCTTACATTTTTCAGATTTAGTCTCACAAGACTTTAGCACACAACCTCTTTCATGCAATCTCTAAGGAAGCCTCAGGGAGGCCTGCACAGGAGACCACAGAAGCAAGGCTGGACAGGCAGGGTAACAGACTTAAGAGTCATTAATGCCGGAAAATACATGGGTACAGGACAGCTGGCAAAGACACTAAGTCAGTGACTGGGATGAGAGAGAAGGGAATGATGACAGAACCTTGAGAAGTGCCAGCAGAGACAGCAGAGAAATAGAGGATCCATCAGCACTAACTCCCTAATGCTGTCAGGCAGATGAAGAAACAATAAGTTGGTGTCACATAAGCCTAAGGGTGGGAGTTTCTTGTGGAGCAATAAGCGGCCTATGGTGTCAAAGGTAACCAAGCTATCAAGAAGAATGAGCACACAGAAATGACCCTACAAGAAATAGGCACTTAATGTGAAGGATGACAAGACAAATTAGATACTTGGCAGTATACCTAAAGTGACTCCTTCAGCTACTTCGACCACCTACATTGGCAGAGTAATTAGAAGATCTTCCAAGCACAGTGATAAATGGTGTGATAGGGGCAGGGAGATCCAGTCCTCTTTATAAAGTGCCTGTAGTATCCAGATACCACAGCAGCCAGTTAAATCAAGATAGTTGCTATCCAGTAGTGGAATATTTTTCTTCATTTTTGGTTAGATGTGTTTGGTATAAAAAGATATCCCATATAAGCAAAATCTTGTCGAGCATGACAGAAGCAGGGAAGACCTCTCTACAGTGATGTACTGTTCACCTCTTGGAATAAGAAATACTCAGGCTTTGAAACGGAAATAAAAACACTTTTTATAGAATTTTGTAATGATGACTGTCTTCCTGAAGAAAATTTTTTAAAAGTCTTGACTATCTTATGCAGACAAGAGCTGGTGCACATTTTAACCAGCAGTGTTAGAAAATCCTGCTTAGGGCTTAGAAATAATGAGCTCCTAATGTGTTTTTCTAATCAAAGTATCAGCATGAAATTCCCTGTATTTGGAGGCCATCCTATTACCAAGGTAGCAGTGTATCTAAAGTTCACCGTGGATATTATTTTTGTGTCTCATCTTTAAATTAGATTTGCTTTTGTCCTTCCTTTTCAATAATTTTCAAGTCAAAAGCGGTAGAAACAAGACAGGAGTAGTGCTTCTCACATCTGTTCCAGCTTCCTTGGACCAACAGACATCCCTGTCAGTCTCAGTTATCTTCCCATGCAACACTGTTTTGGACAGAGGTTTGATTCACAATTTTTTTTTTTCCCCTGAAGATTTAGGCACATCATAAATCAAACAGACAAGTCATGTGATGGGACTACTTTCCCTGTTTAGTCTACTGGATGCAGACAGGCATGTTCTGCAGCTTCCTCAGCAGCTTGTTTTCTAACAAAAGCATAGCACTAGGCAGCTCATATTAGAGCAGGCTTTTCATGAGTCTTACCTATCAGTATTTTCCTGTCACAAAAACAGAGCCACGTTTCAACCCCTGTAGCAGCGTAACTGTAGCAGCCATGGACCTAGCGGTGTTTTTAAGGACTAATTTTTTCTGTTTCCCTCATGGTAGAAGAATATCCTTTGTTCTTGAGAGATTGATTTTTTTATGTCACATTCTGTTAAACAATTAGGCAGATAGATAATTGGTTACATGCATGATTATGTTTCTAGGAATATGGAAGAGAGAACCATACAAGGCTTGTTTTATCTTCTTTATTAAACCAGTCAGAGGAATCCAGGTTTTCTTCACATAGTTTTTGCCCAATTTTGATTATTCAAGCTATGTGGTGACTGTAAAATTTCAAGCAATTTCCCTCAACACTTTTTCCAAGCAATTGCTAAACAGTGAACCAGACAACTGTTATTTAATCATATCTACCCTCATCTTTATGTAAACAGACAGTACAGATCTAGCCAAGCCTCTGACATATGGTACAGGGGATCGCAATACTTAATGAAAGAACAAAGGTATGGAGGGTTGTTGGAAGCTCTTTCAACATGGCCTTAATTATGTAGAATCTACACCAAAACACACGTAGGCATAGAAAAATCAAGCAGTGGTGTGGGTATAGTGATTTTCTGCATGCCATACCTGTACTACTTAAACTACAGCTTCAAGGTTAGAGGTTGTATGGAGGTTAGATCATGCATGCTGCTTGCCCACTCTGCTGCAGGATGTAACCAGGAATTCATGTGCATCCTTGCCTTTAAAATACACACTGCACTTCAGGTAGGGGTTCCACAAAAACTGTTATGTTGAGAGGAAGCTGCAAAAGATTCAATTAAAAAAATCTGAAATCATGTGCTTTGCTGATCTTGAATTTCACCACTCTAAACCATTGCCTAAATTGGGCTTCCAAATCAACCCTTCCTTGGATAAACATAACTGAGAAGAGGAGGAGACACTGTCTTGTACTCACATAGTTTACAGGGTGGAAGTAGAATAGTATATAAATTGGTTGTAATAGACAAAGGTGAAAGAAAAGGAGAAAAATTTAATCTCTACTCAGTTTCATGTCCTCCAACCCGCTCTACACCAGAGCTTGTGAGCTTGTGTAGGTGTAGAGAAGAGGAGTTAAACAACCTCCATGAGTAAAACAATGTTCAGGTCTGCCAACCTTCCAGCCAAGGATTCTTTATGAACAGTAGACAAAGTTTAATCCTCTGGATTACATTTAAAAACAGATGGGTTATAAATAGTAAATGTTGCAATTTTGAGCATTGACTAATTTAAAATTTAAATATAAAACCAAACTGATACACACTCCACATTCAGTGTTGCTTTGTTTTTTAATTCCAGCCATTTCTTTCGAGGCTCTCCAATTTATAGTGTGTTTTGTGTGATCTATCTGAGGACTAGCATGATAATATGCTTTGCCTTCCTTGGAAAACTCTGACAAACTGTAGGAGAAAAGTGGAACAAAACCATATCTCTGTGAAATGCCACTGTGGTACTGACCTGGGGACTCATGACACCAGCACCAAGTCACTGCCCTGGCTTTCCCCTTTCTTTGAAGAATAGGGAAAAAACAAGGGAATTCTCTCTCAGATGAGCATCCTAGGAGCATTTAATTTAAGGGACCACCAGCCTGGCTTAGGGCCAGCCCAAATTAAGCCCAGTTTAGAAAGGCACAATCTAAGATGGAGAAGGCAAAAGAATTTTCAGGAGCAGTGTGGAAAAACCCTATAAATATATTAACATAGATTAAAATTTTCTGTTAGTGAGCCCTTAGCACCCTCTTATAGTAAGAGGTTCATTGCCCTAAGCAAGTGCCTCCTTCAGACAATGTGG
Organism: Phaethornis superciliosus; assembly: GCA_023637945.1. Lineage (NCBI taxonomy): Eukaryota > Metazoa > Chordata > Aves > Apodiformes > Trochilidae > Phaethornis > Phaethornis superciliosus. The sequence continues at coordinate 8,490,849 of JAJQWJ010000005.1, forward strand.
AGTAAAAAGTTGAGCCTTTTTCTTAACACAAAGAGTTTACAATAACAAAATCAATGTGAGAAGACTTTAACTTCCATGAAAAAAAAATTTACATAGCCCTGATGCTTAGATTAAAACCAAGTTGGTTTACCCTTATACATAATATTTGCAATCTTCAGCTGTTCTCCAAAGACCAGAAGACTTAATGTATAAGCAAGAAAGGCTGTTGGATTTGTTCACTTCTTGTAGAGGACTCGTGTAGTTTACCTGCTCCAGTGTTACATCAGGGTGATGTCCTTGAATCAAAACTTTATTTTTCTCCTTTTGTCATTTGGAGGGAGAGGAAAATGAAAAAATAGTAATATTTTGTTTTTACTTTGAGAATAATCTTCCATGCTCCATCTGTAAATGCTTTTTCTAAGACTCAGAGTATCCTGCATTTTACAGATGGGGAGGGAGCTAGATGAAAAATAAGTGCTTTACATCCAGATCATACACTGATGGTTAATCTTACAATTGCTCTTTCTTTTCCAGTAGCTGGCACATGTCACCTCTCTGCAGTTCAGTTTCATAGGATATAAGAATCAAATGAGCTATGAGCAGCAACACTATTTCAATATTTGGCTGGCCTCTGTCATATTGTTTGCTTCCTGACCTTTGATGAGCTGACGGCAAAGTTGATTTTACCATCTACATCTTGAGGTTCAGCAGCAGCAATTACTTTAGAGTGATGCTGGGATCAAGGTTAGACTACAAAACTGTTTTTCTCATCTCATTGTAAAATCTTCTCTTTTCTCCCCTATATTTTTGTTTTATTCTTTGCTCTACCACAGCCCACACCCCTTTTTAAGGAACATCACTTCCAAGAATGTCATCAACACTACAACTTTTTCTGTTGAATTCTGTGCTATTGTTTAAGCTTGGCTTTTTTTCATGATTTCAGCATTAGGAAATCTACAGCAGACACAGAGCCCATCCTGATACTTATGGCACCTCTTGCCTCTTATGGTACTTATTGCCTGTGTGTATAGGAGACTGAGTGTGTGAGGGAAGCACAAATCCTGTTGATGGGGATGTACCAAGAATCACTAATGTGGAGCTATATGGACCCCTGAAGACCACCACCATCCTGCTCTTCAGAGAAGCTCCACTTCATTCCGCTTCAGCTAAAGAACCAGATCAGAAACTTCCAGACAGCATTAGGTTTTCACTGTGTTATTTACAAACAAGTTTATTTTGAACAAAGCTGGGCAGGAGTTACCTGCACCAATGCTTATTACTATGTTTGGTATAATGTAATGTAATATAATTGTTACCTTATCTGTCTTTACAGTTCCATCTTCCTACTGCTTAAGCAGTGAAATCCAAGTAACAGCCTAAAAATTTACTTTCATATCCTTTTTCAAAAGGCTGCCTGCTTTTCTTTTGGTGATTTCACTTCCAGGTCCCTAAGTGTTTTAAATGTTTGTCTCCCCACATGTAGGTTTTGTGCTTGTGAGGGATAGCATAATTGGCAGGAAGCCAAATCAACTACTTCTTCTGGTGGCAATTAAGACCCAACATGGTTTTCTATTGTAAGAAGTGTATTTGAACTTCTGAAAAATCAGATGTTCAGTAGCAACCCCTGAATATCAAACACAAACCATCAGGAGCTGACTACGCTTACTACATGGATGAAACCTCACTGTAGCCAGCTACCTGCACTCCACCTCTCACCTTACTGTTCTTTTCTCACCCTCCCATTGTCATTACCCAGGATGCTAGCAGGCATTCTGCTTGCACATGTGATGACTTCCCTAGAAAATGCAGTGGGATGGACTTCCACTCCCCTGTCATTGAAAAGCTAAAAGTCCTTATCAGCTTTCCAAAGCCCACAGCAGTAATATTGCATGAAAAATCAGCCTTCAAGACTACAGAGGGAGCTCAGTGTACTTTGATGTTTACATGCTATAATGACACTAGAATGATATGAAGGAGAATGATACTAGAAAGGTGCTATGAAGGAGAATTGGGATTATTGTTTGTGTAGATTATGGTGTGTTCACTAAAGATCCCAACCTTGCTCTTAAATGAAAGGCACCTTGAGCCTTTGGTAACTTTCTGTCAAAGAAACTACTCTTAGTCTTTGTTTAGAGAGTAAAAATGGCCAATATGTTAAACTGGATCATGTGGAAAAAATGGTTATGGTAAATAGTTATGTTGTTAAGAATTATTTGATGGGTTTGAATTTTACTTTTTAGGTTTTTTTAGTTTACTATTGCACAGAAAAAAAAAATCATTCAGTTGGGGTTGTTTAAAAACATTGTGTTATATATTTTTATCTTCAGTATTATAACATATTGTGCATTTACCTTTCCCTCCCATATTTGATATGAGGCAGTTATACTCTTTCTTTTAATAAGTACAACTGGGCAGGATACCATCTATCCTGTAAAGGATATTTGCATGTTTTACAACAGGACAAATGGGCAATGCATTTTTCTTTGCAGAAATTAATATTCTTCATTGTAAACAATATAATCCATCATGTAGGGTCTACGTGGTGAAGTGAATATCCTGATAGTTAGCATGAAAGCTTACTGAAAGTACAATGACCATCTGTATCTCTCTGTTGGGCTTTAAAGGCCAGTTCTCCCTTCTAAAGATTTATAATACAAAGGGCAATTCACTAATTAATACTGTAAATTAGTGTTGCCATGAGGTTAAAAAAAAAAAGCCTAGCAGCCCCTGCAGTATTTCAATTAATGTTATTTTTAATTGCCTGTATTAGCATTTGAGAACAAGATTGATTAGCTTTTGACTGTCAGAGAAACAGAACTTGAAGCTCTTAAATACTGAAATGGAAGTTGTTAATTATACTTAAAAATCCATAGATACTGTACATGGAAACCTGGAAGGTCATCTGAGTACTGAAGAGGGTATGTTTCATTTCTGTTCTGTTTAAATAAAAATTAAAAATGTTTGCACAGAGCCACATGTATTTCTCATGCTCTCTACTAATTGATCACACAAATTAACATCTCCAAAATCACTCTAAAAACAAAACAGCTTTAGTAGTGCATCTGTTTATAGAAAGTAATTTTAGAAGTTGTTTAACTTTAAAGTGATTAGTTGATCCTCAATTTGTGATTTAAGTGGCAAGACCTGGAATTCCTCCTAATGCTGTCATGAGTTTTCCTCTCTAGACTCCCATTCAACAACGAGCAGCTCTTTGCTGGGACTCGAAGTCTGGCTCTGAGACAGGACTTGTGCTCCTTCATCCCCCTGTTCAAGGCCTTCCTGAGGTAGATATAGAGACCTCCAAATGGGTCAGAGAAAAGCCAGCAGGCACAGCAGAGATCTTTCTGCAGCAAGCTAATAATGATCCTGAGGCTGATAATCTCAGCTGTAGTCTTTGTATCAAAGAAATAACCACTATCAGCATTTTCTCCATTATTTAATAGGCCCCTGGTGAAGCAGTAATCTGAGAACACCTGAATTTGTGTCCATCCTCAGCTTGAAAGGATTTAAATACATCACCCAGCTCACAGATACATGCATTAACAGCCAGAACACTAAGGAGAGGCAATGGAGGGAAAGACAAAAGTTTTTTATTCTAACTAGGTCACTGACGCTGTGCTGTTCTGCTAGGAAACGTGAACAATCCATTAAGCCTAAATATTTAGCCTTATTTAGTTCTGTAGCTCCTGAGTTCTAACTGGATTTGGGACAAAGAAAGGTGTCTTTTCAAACTGTATCATTTTTGTCTGGATCCCTCAAACACTGGCGTAAGTTCTCTGTGGTTAATCACAGGATTACCATGGTTACCTTCAAGATCATTGAGTCAACCTGTTAACTGAACACTGACAAACCCTTAACTGAACCCTAAGTACACTGTCTGTACAGCATAGTATAATGTTGGGCAGAACCTCAGTTAACATACAGTGTTAGACTTCTGTGTCTACTTGATGAAGGTCTGCTTCCTTAATGACTCTGGGATGAGTGCTTAAGTGCTTTGCTGAACTGGAACCTTCAGCCCAGACCACAAGTGGACTGAAGCCTGCAGTCCCACATTTGTTTTTGTCAGCAATTGCTCTGTCCTCAGTGCCTTGTTCCCATCATTCACTTGACTCCTCATGCACAGACTTTGTTGAATAGGATTCTGGAACTAATGTGGCTAAGAAATTTTATTTTTTTTTTACTCCAGCCCCATTATTTTTCAGATAGATTATCATGGATGAAGGATTATAATCTTCAAACTGGATATAGCAGGCATACATTCATCTTCTGCTTTGAAAAGCAGCGCAACTTGGTTCTCTGACCTTGGTCCCTTGCATTAAGGCTCTGAGATAAGTTTGCTGGAAGAACATCAAACTGTAGATTCTTGTTGGCTTTGAGCATAGGGCAGGAACCAGAGAAGTGGTGCACGCCAGAATACACAACAAAGTACAGCTGTCAATGCATGAGATGATGATCAAAAATTGTAGAGCTTAGAAAGTTCATGTCTCTAGCTTAGATAGCAGCCAAGGAGCACACTTGAAGGCTGGTTGGTACTTCAGATCTTTCAAAGTCCCTTTTGGTATATTTATTAAAAATAACACATGGGAGACCACTACAGAAGCAAAGAATACAGATACTACCTTGGCTGCACAGACCCCGGGCTAGCTGACAACATTGTCCTGACTTTCATAATCTCTCTCTCTTTCACCATTTGATTCACATGCCCTTACTAACTCACTCTTCATCTCATACACGCACAGAAAAATATTCCTGCAGAATATAAGTAATAATATACTAGCAAATCTACAATGATTGTGATGTGAGGCAACTGCTTCCTGGCTTCTTACTGCTTTGCATCTTCTAACTAGATAATAGAAAAAAATGAGGGACACAAAAAAAAAAAAAAAAAAAAAAAAAAAAAAGGAGGAGCTTAAGATAACAGAATATTAATTTTAAAATGAGATAAGATAAATAAAAATGAAATCGTACATTTTTCACTATTAGGGAAAACAAACAAACAAACAACAACCCCCCTACACACATTTAATTTAGAAAACAATAACCTGAGAATTTTCACTTTGGAAAAGGAGTTTTAATCCTAAAAAGTTTTCATATAAAAAAATTTTAGCTGCATGTGTCAAAACAGTATGTCAAATCATCAGAGGACCAGGATTTTTTTTAGTGGCAATTAGAAGGTATATTTTAGAGCTAATTTGACTATCTAATGAGAATATCGCAAATGAAGTGATTCAAGATAGCTCAAGTAGTAGTGATCAGAGTTTGTCAAGGTCAAAAGTTTCAGTTATTAATATTTATATATGTATAAGTGGGCAAAGAGTTCGTTCACAGTTCATACTTTTAAAAAAATCTGCTGTGTAGTGACCAACAAGGGCTTATCATACCAATCTCTTCTAAGATGCCGTTGAATTCCTAACTGCAATACACATGTCAAATAGAACACTATATTTAATTCCTGGAGAAACAGATGATAAATCAAATTAAATAGAATTAATAGTGCCTAATTACTAGTTATATACTTCACCTGGAGTATCATATTCAGTAGTGATCACCATACTAGAGTATATAATTGTCCTTCGTGGCTTATAATACAGAGCCTGAAGTACAATAAACCTCAGAGAAAAGCACTAGGAAGAGAGCGAATAAAAACAGTTCTTTATTTTTAATATTTGAATTAAAATCTTAAAGTTCAAGGAAACCATTGTACTTGGCATTTTTAGTAAGTCATAAGACAAGGAATTTTGTGGCTGGTATAAACACATACTGTTGAACTGGGAAAAGCAAAAGTAGCCTTAAATATTTTAATATTTTTTCTCTACAGGGCTGTGAGTTTCTGTGGATATGGTACGAAGTCTGCTTGGAGGATTAGTTTCTTTTTTAAAAGAATACTTAGCCCTATGGCATTTTTACCTTAATGTGTTTTGTAATATTGCTGTGGCATGATTTTTGGCTTTAAAGGAAGAAATCTAAAAGCTTTTCTTTCATTTAAAACTTCTCTAGGTGTACACAAAATTTTCCTTCTTAACCTGTCTTTTAAATCACCTTAGAGCAATCTAATGTTGAGGAGTTCTACAAATATGCAAATGGACATTTCCAAATGCTGGATAATTGGTACCACACTCCTGAAGACTTTACAAAATGCATGTTACTTAGTTTTCAATATTTTTTCTCAGAATTACTCTTAAGGGTTTGATAAGTTATTTCCTTATTTATTGTGTCAATGAGGAGAGTCAGTCAACATCTCTGTCTTTCCTGTTTATGTAATGAGAAAATGTCTACCTACTTATACGTGTGATCAAGTTATTTCTCAATGGCCTTCACGTAATCCTTAAGTATCAACTTATTGTTTTACAAGTGGACAAATTGAGAGAGAGGATATTAGTTATAATGCTAAACATTTTTCTGCATTCACTTCATTAAATAAAGGACATAAAAATACTTCCTCAGGCCAGACTTAAAGATTAATTTCTAAAGGGCTTTCTAAAAGCATTGCTGTGTTAGGGAGAGATGGTCCAGCAGTTAAGGATGTGATTAGCTTTCTGCTCACTGGAAATGTGATATGTGTACAGCCTTAATTTTTGCAGACAGCTACTTCATTTTGGCCATTAAGTAAGAGGTGATTTTCTCTTTGGTGGATGTCCCACTTAGTACAGCCATGCCAATACAGCTACATGGGTCCTTTTAGTTCCAGAAAGAGTGACAGCCACCTAAAGGAGAAGCATCTTACCTCCTCCTCTGTGGAAGTATGAAATGAAGGTGAGAAAGAAATGGCACTCTTTCTTCTTTTGCAAATGAAACTGAAGTCAAACTTTTCCTGTAGGAGAATTCTGCTGAAGTTTTTTCTCCAACAGTGTTTGGACAGCTTGGCATTTCTCAGCTGAAAAGCTGATACTTCCAGGTTTTGCCTGGCCAACTGGAAGAATGCTGTTATGAAGAATGACCAGCTCACAAGTTCTGCTTTACATACAGAAAGTCAGATAGGAGGAATATCTCTGGTGAATATCTTAGGAGCTATGAGCTCATTCTGGGAATCCAGCTTCAGGTCTTTTCATGGAACAGGTTTTACATGCCTTTGTATATTAAACTAGTGTCAGACAGGACTGCAAAACATGTTTTTTACCACTATGTGAGAAATAAATGAAATCTGTGATGGGAACTCTCTATTATATTTCCAGTTTTCTTGTAAGTGTATTTTTACAATATATAGTTCTTATTACTATAATGGAATGTGAATTGATTTGCTTGCACTATAGAAATAGCAAGAGGACAGCTCTGAGAATGACATCTTTCTTAAAATTTCATTTTTACAATACAATAGATGACTAAAACACTCTGAAATTATAAGTTTTGAGAGACCATTCTCCTATAATCCTTCTTAATGTCAATCTTTATTGTCCATAAATTTCATTTAACCCCGTTAAGACTGTCTTTATTGCAAGACAAAGCTGCACTTATCTGAAAACACTGAAAGCCTTCACACACCAAGACATCATACTCAGCAAAATGTGAATCCATTTTTAAACTTTTTCACACACAAAGTTTGCTACATGTGTGGCACCTGGCTGGCAGTACTGGTCTTTTCTGCACGAGTAATTCCTCATGCACTGGATGCATGTTCTGAACCCTTTCGGATGAGACCTGAGAAGTCCAATGAGAACCTATCCATGGGCCACTCTTCCAGACATGGTGTGACACCTCGTGAAAAGGAAAAGACTGTTAGATCCAGTGTACAAATTAAAATACCATGGCCACAGGAAAAATACTTATATGGATGTTTTTTTCACAAGATGCATAGTAATAGCTTTGGGCAATGAAAGGAATCTTTTGCTGAATTTTACAGAGCTGCTTCAGTAAAATTTTTTGTTAGTAGTACATTTTGGTTTGGACACTAATTTGATGCATTAGAAAACTATGCTAAGGTGCACTTTTGTTCTTGTCATGAAAATATGGAGAATAACGTCTACATATCACATCTGTGGCAAGTTGACATCCAACAAGATTTATGCTATTTGAAAAACCTCTTCTTGCTAAATGCATTGCATATGTAAGTTCAGTGTAATTTACTTGGAACTTTGCTGCTACAAATAATGTTAATAACTCTGTTTTGATATGACATGAAATTTATTTAATCTGGTGCCTCATTTTGAAATATATTCATTAAAAGTGTTGAACAGAGGAAAAATCTGTCAGCACAAATGGTGTTCATTTTCAGTGTGACAGCATTCACAAGTCCCAAGCAATAGAACAGTTGAATAGATAATGTCACATATCATAGCATTATTCGGATGGTGTGATCTTCTTATTGATTGGACAGCAGTTGCAAATTTAAAGCTTATGCTACATTTCACTAATACCATGACAATGAAGAACATGAGCAATGGTCTGTCAAATGTGTGAAAATTGTGCCCTGCAAGTAAATAAAGACACAGTTTATAATTCTCTGAAAGGAAGAGGATAACATTTGTTCTGGAATTAAGCAATAATGAAACAGAGGATCTGCTTTGTGCTTTAAACACAAAATGGTGTTATAATGGAAGAACAATTCTTTCATTACTGGTATTATGAAATAAGTGAAATGGTTAGATTCCCTGTAGTGTGAAGCGGCCACTTCTCAAGCAGGCAGAGGCAACTCTATTGAAATTGCCGTTAGTAATCTTTTTACTATTATCAGCCTCAAAGATAGCAGACATTTTATTCTGGTTTTATTGGTGTAAATAATACTGAAAGCTTTTTTTAAAAGAGGAAAAAAAAAAAAATTAAAATTTTCCTATTAAAAACTAAAATAGGAATTGGATCATATGCAATGGCTCATTGTAGCTTGAGTCGAAAGGGCCAAACTAAAAATTCTACTAGAATTCTTAAACTATAGGAGTGTGTACAAGACATACATGCTTTTTTTGCCAGTACTGTGAGCATGACTGTGGTCATCAATGCAGCATCCCCACTGGATCTGGCAGGGCAAAGGAACAATTTAATGGCTGCCTATGTTGTGTTTCCTTTCCCCTGAATATTGCTTTTTTTTTTTTTTTCATTTTTTTGTACAATGCTGCTGAAAATCTCCACCTTTCAGCCAGGTTTGCTTTTCTTTTTCGCATGCTGCTTGTCTCTTGCCCATATTTTTCCTTCATGCTATGTGCTTTGGAAAGGTGGGAGGGCAGGTGCCAAAATGGATTGATTTCTTCCAAAGGTCAGCTTGGGAAGAGGGTAGGCCTTTGAGCCTAATCCAAGTCACACTAACAAATGCCAGGTATAGTTCTAGACCTTTTCATCCTTTTCCTGTTGGCCACACTATTCTGGATACAAGCCAGGATGCTGTTGGGCTTCTTGGCCACCTGGGCACACTGCTGGCTCATTTTCAGCTGACTGTCAGCCAACATCCCTACCTTTTTCAGCTGGGTGGCTTTCCAGCCATTCTTCCCCAAGCCTGTGGTGGTGCATGGGGTTGTGCTGACTCAAGTGCATGCATGACTTGGCACTGAGCCTTCTTGAACTTCATGCAATTGGCATTAGCCCATTGATCCAGCCTATCCAAACCCCTCTATAGGACCTTCTTATCCTTAGGCAGATGAACACTACCAGTCTCCTTGGAGTAATCCACAGACTTACTCTGAGTGGACTTAATTCCCTTATACAGATCATCAATATTAAAGAGAACTGGCTCCAATACTGATCCCTGGGAAGCACCACTTGTGATCAGCCACCAACTGGATTTAACTCCATTCACCACAACTCTTTGGGCCCTGCCATCCATCCAGTTTTTTACCCAGTGAAGAGTAAACCTATCTATGCCACGTGCAGCCAGTTTCTCCAGGAGCATGCTGTGGGAAACTGTGTCAAAGGTTTTACTGATGTCTAGGCAGACAACATCCACAACCTTTCCCTCACCCACTTAGTGGGTCACCTTGTCATAGAAGGACATCAGGTTTGTCAAGCATTATCGGACTTTGCAAACCCATGCTGATGGGGTCTGATCACTTTGTTGGCCTCCGTGTGCTGCATGAAGGCTTTCAAGATGATCTGCTTCATAACCTTCACTGGCACTGAGGTCAGGTTGATGGGCCTGTAGTTCCCCAGAGCTTTCTTCTTGTAAATGGGCATCACATTTGCTAATCTCCAGTCAACTGGGACCTCCCCAGTTAGCCAGGACTGCTCATAAATGATGGAAAGTGGCTTGGTGAACCAGCTCCCTCAGTACCCTTGGGTAGATCCCATCTGGCCCCACAGACTTCAAGGAAAAGTGACTAAGAGACACTTGTAACATTAGACACGTGTGTGTGTCTAAGATCCACTGCTCTCTCCTCATCTACCACTCCAAATATAGGCGGCAAGGTGAACAAGATGCTCATGAACAAACATCTGGTAATGCCAATCTGTCTGTCCACAGCACAGAGGTGCCTACCAGAGAGAAGAGCTTTGAGGTTAATCTTTGGGCAAACTATATTGCCCTGGGAGAATAAATGGGGTCTGCAGCCCCCAACAGTGATTAGAAGTATGAAATTAATGGGTAGGCAGGATGAATTTTGGTCAGAAACAGTTTTTATTCTCTCCAAACCTTTAAAACTGTATTGCAGTCATTCCAGCACAAGAAATAAGGCTGAAAAAGTTTTTCCATAAATAATTTCAGAGATTGTGCTTCCTTCTGGAATGACAAACTGCTGCACAAGGAAAGCATGAAATTATATGACATAAATTTGCGGTTTACAGAAAACCAAAATAAGCAATTTGAGTCAATTAGGTATGTGCTACAAATCATTCTACTGTGTGTGTTTTACAAGTGAAATTTTCCTTCTCCCGACACAGTCTATATATTCTGCTACAACTGATCAAATGTGTTACGACTTTCTTTTCTAAAACACTAAAATAAGCATCCCTCAGTCCCCATCAGCCCAGCATTTCTGTTGCTCTCTGGCACCCCATGTGATCTGCCCTTAATGAAAGCAGTGATGCTCAGCAGCAGCTTCACCAGAGGCAGAAGACTCCAAACCTCAGCAAAACCATTCAGCTGTGTGTGCCCTGGAGTCACAGCCATGGAACATGTTGGTAGAGCAGCAAAACATTGCAATTCCTCTATGGGATATCAAGGGATCCTTTATCTTGCTGCAACCATTCATAGGCCTCTATCACTTTCAGATGATGGCAGAAAATCGTTGGTACTAAAGTCCCTACTGTCCAGCAATGACAAAGGAAACGTCACCATGTATCAATTGTCTTGTAGCAATTGTCACTGAGCACTGACAGCATCCAAAGTGCACTGCCATTCCAATTATTGAAAGGTCTTTTAGTCCAACCTGTTTTCCCCAAAGGTAATTGATATCAATTTATTTATCTAGTTTTTCCTAATTACAAAAAGAAGAAAAAATGGCTTAGTGAGATGCATTGGCATTTCATAGGGCTTTCAGGGGCAAAAAACCCCCCTAGCAAAGTAGACAAAATATGTTTTTGTAGGAGAATGTGATAAGTCATTCTCTATTGATTTAAAAACTTCACATGAGGAAAGTTTTGCAGTGTTTAAAATGAGATTGAAAAGTGAATGCATTGGATTTTTTTATCTGTATTATCAAAGTGTAGGGTTGGTTTTGATTCAGTCTTTTTTTTTCCTGATGAAATGTTTCATGTAGTAATGTAATAGAATTAATAAGACCTGATACAGTGACTTTTAATGAAATTTCATTTTTCAAATATAGGCACATAAAATGCCTTCATAATAAACTTGATTAGAGAAAATAGAAGATTGTATTATTTCATCATTAATACAAAAAGATGGATAATTAGGAGGATGCAATATGCATAATGAGAGAGATCATCCCTCCTGCAGGAGGCTGGAGCATACAGGACCTTGTGGGACCTTACTTCAAGCAAAGAATGGGACTTGGCACCCCATGAGGAGCAGGCTTGCTAAGGATATAGTACTCAAGACTCTTCAAAAGCACTACTCAAACTCAGTGCTCTACTGCCCTTCTTCTGTGCTTTTATTTATTTTTTTTTTTTCAGTAATCTGATGCACTTTTTCTGTAGCCTAAATATCTTTGTACAAGCTGTTTTGTTCCTGTTCCTACCCAAAAAATCCCCAAACTTGCTGTATTTTTCATTATCATTCAATCTTCCTCACTATTCCTTAGCCTTTCACTAAAGCTCTGCTTTCTTGGTTTGACTAATCTTCCTGACATTTTTCTTCATTTTCTTCTGTACTATTTTATCTTCATGTGCCTCAACAGTATTATTGTCAAGGTCTTATTTCATTATAAATCCTACTTACATCAGTTGATACACCATACATGTCAATATTTATAAAACCAGATTTTTAACTAAGTAAAGAAACCAGGGAAAGAGAAAAAATCCTTTATTTAGCCTGAAACCACATTATTTGTGAATCTAATATAAACTGTGGTATTCAGAATACTGTGTTGATGACTGAACCAGTTTCAGTTTTGTTGGAGCATGGAGAAAATTAATCTCCTGATGCAATCAGAATGAAAGGTGGTTTTTCAACTGTTGAGGATGAAATTCAGTCCTGTTTGCAGGGTCTGTACAAGGACCTCACTTAAATTTAGCTGATGCATGAGACCTTGTACGTGTACTTTACATTTTATAGAACTGATTTGTTCAGTCTATTATATCAGTATTGTTCTCAGTAAGCTAAAGCTCTCATTGGTGGATTTTTTCCTGGAATTTCATTCTTTTTCACCTGTCACGCATTTTATGAACGGTGTTAAATTAGTCCTGTGAAGGATGCAGCTTCTTAACCTGTTCTAAAATATTGCTAACTTGTTTTAAAATATAATTAAAATATATACTAAATGTTCTAAATTATATTTATATTAAATATTATGATTCTCAGTGACCAACACAATATATATGTAATTGATATCTGTATATTATATGTTGTATAGTATATGTTAAATATAATATTTTTATATATTATACATTATACAATTTGTATAATATAATAGATAAATATATAATAATCTAGCAGTGGGGAAAAAAGAAGTAAAGTGATTTGGTAGCTAGTAAAACATTTACATTTCAAGCCTACCAACAAAAGCCATACTTTGAAAAGCATTACTCACTGTTTTCAAAGTTGAGATGCCTAATGTGACTTGTGAAATCACCTGAAATCTCTTTTTCTGATGGTGTGGTTTGGTCTTCCAGTCTGAAATGTCTGTCATGTAGTGGGATTTTTTGTTTGTGTTTTGGGTGAGATCAGATTTCTTTTTTTTTTTTTTTCCTATTCCAGGTAGTTGCAATTAAGCAGTGTATTGTACCTGCTTCTTACAAAAGCTGGGATGAACTCATGGACACATGAGGAACCACAGGAGGCTTCAGATGTCAGTGAAGCATAATCCTGACCATTCATCCTCAGAGTTAGGATTTTTGAAGTGAGCCTCTCAATTTCATCATGCCACCTACACTGCCAGGAGATGTGTCCATGCCCTCAACTCCCTAAACCAGAGCAACTCCACCAATTGACTTCCATGGGCTGCATCAAAACACACTAGTGCTTTAAAATCAAATTAGTATTTCAGTATTTCCCCATTTAAACTTTTGACACTCTGAAAAGGACATTTTTCCAACTAAAGATTGCTGCTGTGAGTCATTCCTTACCACATCTAATAAATAATTTCTTTTATCTTTTTTTTTTTTTTCTTTTTCCATCAGATACATCATGACAATGGGTCTTGAGTCCAAGTTCAGACAAAGCATAGTCTCAATGATTCAATGTTTGAAAAGAAATTTTTGCTGGGAAGGTGTCTGCCCCTTAATCTGTGGGTTTGTTTCATGTCTTGCTGTGTTTTGGTAGTCACCTCAAGGTCTGGATGCAGTTCCCACATCTGAACTGTGCAGAGCTCAGTGTGCTGCTGGTTGTTCACATCACCTCCACCTCCTTCGTAGTTGTCACGGTTTAACACTGGCCTGGCAATTAAACCCAATAACAGAAGCTCTCTATTTATCTCCCTTTTCCCCCTGATAAAGAAAGGAGAGAGAATAAGGGATAGAGACTTATGGGTTGGAAACTAAACTACACAACTTTAATGAAACATAAATGATAAAAAGGAAAAAAATTACTAAATATATACAAATATACAGGAAAATTGATACCATGTTCCTCCCCCCTTCCCCCCAATAACTCTCACATCACCACTGAGGCTGCAGGGCAGCCCTGGGAAAGTCCAGGCTGGAATCCTGGAGTCAGCAGCAGTCGGGAGCTGGAGGCAGAACACACAGATTCAGGCTGGCACGGATCAGGACCACAGGCAGAGGGATGGATGGAATCCTCCCAGGATGCCAAAGCAAACAGGGACAGGCAAAGAAGGGGAAGCAGGAAGGGGTTTGATCCTCGTGATCCCTCAAATTTATACTGAGTATGATGTGTATGGGATGGAATACTCTGGTCAATTTTGGCCATCTGTCTTGTTTGTTCCTCCACAGAGGAGGGGTGCAGGTGGGACCTCTTTACTTCTTTTCTCCTTCCAAAGGCAAAACGTTCCTCAGAGCTGAGCAATGGCCTTGGTTCTGCATACCAGTCTCTAGCTGTAACTATAAACATCAAGCATTATCAGTCCTAGAAGCAGACACTGAGAAACTTGCTGTTAATTTCAGCAAGTGCAGCTCCTTATGAGAGACTTAGCTGAAAGCAAAAAGTATAAGACAGAAAATTACCTGCAGGACAGTGGTCTGCAGAAATATACCACTGAGCCTACTTCTCAGCAGGGGAAATATGTCCTCCATATTTCCAGTCATTAGACCTCCAGACTGAGGTCTAATTCCTGCAGTAGGATCTGCCACTACACATGGAGGCCAACTTTGAGCTCTGTGACTACCTGCTTGAGGCTCCCAGTAGCCTCCCTGCCTGAATGACATTCCCTCTTGCAGATTCCCCTCTTTCCATGGCTCTTGTGCAAGGTAAACCAGGGATCTTGTTCCAGGATCCAAATGTCATTTGTGGATTTTATGCATATTTTTAACTCTTGGGGAAAGACAGGCAGAATGAAGGCTACTAGTGGAGGTCAAGATATCCCAGATTTTCTTCAGCATTCAGAAACAGTCTACCCTGCCTGGCTACACTGCATAATTCAATTAGCATTATTCCTTAAACACCTGTCTGCTGTTATCCAAACTTATTCCTTGTTTACTCCTGTGATGCCCTTTGTAGATGCATTCCCCATTGCCATCAGTCTCTATCTTTTCATGTCGCTTTACTCCCCTGCTAGAAGCCATATAATTCTTATCAGATCCCATAGTACATCATCCAATCCTCCTTTGCTTTATATTGTATCTTATCAGCATTCCATTCTTATATATTTTTTAATCTCAGACAAGAATATTGTATCATCTTTACTTTGCTCTGATAAAAGAAATGTAATATTTTGGTATGAAAAATACTCTGTAATACACATGAATATAAAAGAGATTTGGTTTATGTATTGCAAAGGGGTCTTTTTTTACAGTATCTTTAAATCAGAAAAGACATTACATTTTTTTTTTAACATGTTTTCTCCTTAAAGGATGAATTTAGTGCTCATGAAAGCTGCCACATTGACAGCTCTGAGAAAAGAAGCCTATTTAATTGGCCATGGAAAAGATAAGTAGCAGCAGTGTAAGCTTCCCAGACTGCTTATGCATTCACCTGGAAAAATCTATGATCCTACTCCCATTCAAGTCGACGGTAAAATTCCCTCAAACCTGGTACTTCTTTTGGCTTCCGAGTCTGCCCATCGATATCATCCTTATGGTGGATGTTCTTAAAATTCTTCTCCAGCTGGAGATCCTGTTAATTTATCCTGAGAATTGAATGCCTTTCATATGGCCACATCTCTGGTTGCAATTGGTCAGTGCCAGATTCACATCAGTGACACAGAGGAGAGAGGGGTTATAGCTCTTTGCTGCTCTCCCAGGCCTGCCTGATGATATTAAAGCTGTGATGGTATTAACTGTGCGAGACGTGTTGCAAAGCTCCTTCAAAGTCACATTTGAGCTCTAAAAGGAGCAAGACTCTGTCAATAAATAGGTGGTATGGTACCCACCGCTGTGGTTTGTAAATATTATGCCCCGAAGAAATCTTTTATAAACAGATGGATCCTTTTTTACTTGATTCACTAATGCATTAAAATTAACTAATTAACAGGTTTATTGACAAAATTAGTAATAAAAAGTGTTCAGGAGTTTTGACCAAAGCAGTCTTTGGCAATTACATAGATACAAAACAATATGTGTGGTAGTTTGAGGCTAAATGTTCCTCAGATCAGGATTTAACCTGCTGTTTTCAAATAAAAGTTGACAAATAGGAAACCAAACTCTGCAGATTTTCTCAACCATTTCATATTTGAGAGCCTCAGCCTTAATTATTATTAATTACAGGTAGCACAAAAAAAAGTTTGAAGGGCTGATTATGCATTTTCTAGACAAACAAACAGGGTTAATATCCTACACTACGATGGATTAGCTTCTTTCAGGCTCCTCTAATGATGTAGTTCTGGGTCAGGAATCCTTGTGCTTTTTGTGCTATAAATAATATTGGTTTTAAAGGGCACCATATCACACTGAAATATATGGCACAAAGGACATTTAAAATCTAATTAGTTAATATTACTGCAGGTCAGAAAGAGGAGGATGAATTCTCATAAAAATAGACTACTTAATTTCATGTAATCAACGGCACAATTTCTATGTAAAACTCTGTCCCTTTCAACTTGGCACCCCAGAGCTGCAAACGAACAAAATGCATGTGATCAGAGTTTTTAAAAAATCTTATTCGTTTTGTTGATTTATGTCTAGAATTGATTAATAGAAGGGGGACCAGTGATTCACAATGACCATGAAGATTTCAAAGGAATACATATGAAAATATAAGATATAGTCAAGGTAAGTCATAGTCAAGTCAGGGAGAGAGTAGTTTACAAGTCATGTTTTTTGTACCCATCCATATGTACCAATTCAGTATTGATTTATTACACTGTCCAGTGTCCCCCATTATGCTTTCTTCTTGATGTTGCATCTTGCAAACTGTTTATATTTTTCTTTTTGGACAAGATCTGTCTGCTGAAGGTAACACTTGAATTGACATTGTATTTTATGGTACATTCCCTTTTTACAAAAATGGTCAGAAAATTAAGTGCGTGACTCCATTACCAAAAAAGGATGTTTTAAATTCCATTTACTAAAAACTACAAAAATATATTATTATCTCCTCACAGTTTCTAACCAAGCTTTGATGGACTGTTTGAATTCCTGGTAAGCAAAACTATCCTGAAGAATAAAGCACTTTAAAAATTTTTTTTAATAATGATATAAAGACTATATGATATGGACTTAAGAAGACATGACTGGTCATTTATTTGGACAAGATATAATTACTGGAAATTTTGTTTGAACAGGGAAATTTGCTAAACATAGATGTTATCTTAAATGAAAGTTAAAGTAATTTTTTCTTATAAACTGCATTACATTTCATTGTTACTCTATTTTTATTCATTTCAAAAGGACTTTTCTGACTCATAGTTATTTGAATGAAATATAGACATATCTTCAGATTTATTTTGAAAATAGACCTTAATTTTATATTTAATAGTGTTAATATATTTGTTTATCTTACAATGTATGGTAGGTTGCACTTTTTAAGAAGTTCATTGTATTATGGATTAATTTAATGAACTGAAACATATTTGCAGTAATTTATTCACAATAGTCCTCTTGTGTCTCTGTGTATTTGAGAACTCTGCATGAGACATCATAAAGATTAGGAAAGTTTGGAATTGCTTTGGCTTGCTGGAATTTTGCTTCTTTAATGTTCCTAGCACATACACTGTCCAGAATATTTTATGAAGAATCTATATACTGAAAGGCAAAATTTATATCAGGTTTTTTTTGTTTGTTTTATTTTTTTTAAATTGGTCTATGTTATAATTTCCTTCAAAATTAGTGTTATAATAGTAGAAACACTGAAAAATTTAAATATAGAAGAGCTAGTGGACAGTGCTATAATATACAGTTTATCCTATTTGATACTTGTTAACAAGGGCAGTGATCCATGAAGAAGATTCTTTGAGTTTTTGAGTCCGAGTTTAAATTAATGGTTTGGGAGTAGAGTCTATTACTGTTTGCTACATAGCTACCAATCATTTAAATTCCACACTAAGTGCACACAGACTGGGGTCTTAAAGGTGCCTAGTTATGGTTGTGATTGGCAACCAGTCATTTCTTTCCCATTTTCATTACAATATGTCATCAGAAACGGAAGTTTGCACAATGCTTCTTCTGTTTGGCATGTGTTTGATATTCCTATCCCCAGCCTCCTGGGAAAAAAAAAATAAAGGAAAAAAAAAAATGAAAAAAGAAAAAAAAGAAAAAAAAAAAAGAGTAACTTAGCGATATTATGACCTTTAGAAAATATGAAGTAAGTACATACATTATTTTGCAACCTATTTGACCCTTTAATATTAATAAAGGAGGAACAGCCATCAGCAAACAGCATCTGAACCTTTAGGGACAGCTGTAATCATATGTTGGTGTGGTCTACACAGCAGAATAGTGATTCCCAGGAATAACAGAGATACTATGTCAAGAAAGCAGAAATCATAGACTGGTGATCTGAGGATCAGCAAGACAGAAGGTTTTGACCTTGAAGAGCTTCTAGAGTTGTGTTCTGAACAGCTATCTGGGACATAATTGAAGGCATTTTAACATGATAACCCCTGAAGGATACAAACCATCATGTGTGCACATTGAAAATTAAAAGACATTGCTTTTATAGCTGTGGAGCTTATGGTCAGAAGCGATATGAAATATTAGAAGTGTGACAGTTTTATAATAATTTAATACTCATTGTAATGATTTGCATTTCCAGCTTTTTGCCAGTGAATCTCTGGATTGGTGTTAAGTACTTCTCACTCTTGCTTCTCCTGTAGTATTGGAGTGTCTCTGTGGTCTTCTTTCACATAACTGTGTGTGTACAAGTTGCAAATAAACAGGCATTAGATGATGTCTGTCCTTCAAGATAACAAAAGAGTAAGGAACCAGAGTTCCTAAAGACTTGTTGTTAAGTTTCTATGTAAAGAATATGCTCCCAGATGGAGATCTCTTATAAAAATGCAAGTGTGGTATTTCAAGCAAGAAAAATAAATTTCTTGTTGACTTCTGCAAACTAATTACTGCCTGAAAAAAAGAAGATGAAAGTAAAATATGTAGATGAGGAAACTCAGAATATATTCTTTTTTCTTCTTCGAACTCATCTAATCAATATCCCCTGGACCACATAGAGGGCACTGTAATTTAGCTGTTCTGTAAAACATAGTATAGACTTTGTAATCCACCCTGTGGGTTCATCACAATGAAATTGAAAACCAGTGATACATTACATATGAATTTAACTTCTCCTGAGAGTATGCGTGGGTCTGAAGAAAATAGAAGTCCATGTAGCTTAAAAAAAGGTAAGTGCTTTTATTCTTACCAGGGAAGGGCCATAGTTTGCCTGCCTGTTTATGACTGATATCTTTGGCTCTTCCAGTGACTCCTAGAATGCTTTTCTTCCTTCAGTTCAGGATTTTTTTCTACTTCTGTAGCAGTATTTGGTATTTAAATTTCACCAATCAGTCGGATATCTGACCATGAGGCTAAACACTACACTATGCAATTAAAGCATTTGCATTACCTCCTTAGCTACTTCCCTCTTTCCCTAAATACCTTGACAGAAAATTCATACTCAAACTAACTCCCCATCTCATAATCATTCTGATTATTTGTCTTAATTAGCATTTTAGAACAGTTAGTCTAGAGTCTAGATTTGTTCCACAGTGAGATTTGTCTTCTGGGAGAGATAACATTTGTAAATGTCACATTCTTTTCATTTTGAAGTATGTAAGTCAAAGGTGTCCTAAAGTCTGCCCACAGCACAATAAATATGTTGTTTTCTACCATCACTAATCTCGCACCTGACGGATGGGTTTTCTGTAAACTTTTAGGGACATCAAATTTTGAGCTAAAAGCAAACATAAGAAAGTTCATCTTGAGAGATTCTTATAGAGAGGTATAAACAGATGGCCTTCTTGCCTTCAGCTGAACTATGGAGTTAGATAAGCAATCCAAAGCATCACACCATGCCTTGAAAAGACTTATTCTGGATTGGACTTTGGAAGTGATGGAAGCCACATGAAAAATGAATTCATGTGGTTTTGTTCAGAGATTTGCCAAGGGCCCTGACAAAGAGGAGCCCAATTCTGTGTGTAGGAAAGCCTTGCTTTCTCAATATTTTAGGACCTGCTTCTTCCTCCTGATTTAATAGGACTGGTGCAGTCTGCACCACAGGTTGGAAAGGTGATGGGACTGGGCCCCATCTAAGGTGCAAAGTGGGCTCTCTGTGGTGATAGGAGACATGAAAAAAGCTTTCAGTGAACAGATTAATATTCTCAGTCCTTCCCTTACCCAAATACGAAATTCAACACTCTGTTTTTAATATTATTTTTTATCAAAATCATATTGAAGGTTTCTTCAAGGGCTATTGTCAAATATTTTTAAAAGCCTCACAACTGCATCACATCACTGAAATGTTTACTGTGTGCAGGCTTTTCTGAAATAAAAGCTACTGCCTTCCTTTACACTAGGAATCTCCAAGCTGAGATCACATGGAGATTTCTTGGGATCACTTTCCCAAAAGGTATAAAGATTCCTAAGATGCTAAATTACCTGAAAGATACTGTAGAGTCTTGAATATAGATAAATTGAAACAAGTGTAATGTAACAACTATAGTAGTCCCTCTGAGATGAGAGAGATTACTTCTTTCCATCAGTTTTTTATTGTTCTCTGCTGATAAGGCCCTCTACAACCCTTTGGGTACTTCTCTTCCTTTAACCAAGAATAAAGCAAGCTATTTTTATCACTGAACAGTACTTACTCCTGTATAAAAGTCTTTCATTTTTGACATGTTTGTAATGCTTTGAGCTTAATGCCTCAGAGAAAGACCAGCTGTATCTCTTTGTGGCACTCTGCAGAAACTTTTTGATTTCCTTTGTTTATTAATCTTTGCATCTCTGCTCTGCTTTATACTGACAGCGTAAGAGCATTCATAGCTTTTATTTATGTCTAAATTAGCCTCAACACTGATATACATTGCTAATAAAGAGGTACAGCATTTATCTGATGCCAGAAAAAAATGCACTGATTGTTTTCTGCCTTGTAAACTGGAAGGGTAGAAAACATTTAATCACATTAAGGGTGACTATAAGACTTTGTGTCCTGCCCATGTGTTCCCAGTAGACACAGAGAAACAGAGGAAAAGTGCAGTATTTATTTTCAGCATGCATGTTTTTCAGAATTTAAACTCCAGTCAGACTGAGAAAATTGCAAAGGAAAAAATGTATTCAACAGTGCTTTTTTTTTAATATATAATTCCAATTCACTCACCTCTTTTGGAAAAAAGCAAACAATTTCAGACTGCCTACTGACACTATTAAACAAAATTAAATAAATATTAGTTCAAACGTTGGGCATCTAAAGAAGAACAGTAGATTTTGTGCCTGTACAGTGCTGCTGACATAAGCACAATGCTAACTACCTTGCAGGCATTGATTTGCATGGGATCTGTGTAAAATGCTCCAGACACAGACAGATTAATGAGCTCCTCTGCATTTAACCACCTTCACCATTAATTCTGAATGAGAGTCAGAGGAAAGGAGAGGAGGGGTATCCCCTGGTATAAATCCACATATTCTCTCAGCTCTTGCAAAACTTCAGGTGTTTGTATTAAAATCAGTTTATACCGATGGCAAACAAAAAACAGCCTCCCTTTACTGAACTGTGTTCTGTATTCCATTTAATTTTACTATATGATATCTCTATGGAGGCTTTAAGTAAAATAGGGTTTGAGATTGGCTAGGTCCTGTGTACATCAGTGAAAAGATGGCAGACAATATTAATAATTACAATAAAAACAATCCTTCTAATATTTTTCTCTCTTCTGCCAGTTTCCAGGGTCTTGTGGATTTGTGGTTTCCTGGTTTGTTTTTACTGTGCTATGAAATCAGTGCTGAAACTAAAATATATTCTTAACGTAATCTTAACCCCTCTCACCCTCAAACAAAAAACAAAAAAGCACATTCCATCTGTTTTCTGACAACAGAATGGAGAGAAACCACAAGCAGTTTTCTTGACCAGAAACCTGTGACTTCCCACCCCTTTGTACCCAATGAGAGTCTCAGTTTCTTTTCTTCCAGCTCACAACTTTTTTGTCTTTGGTTTTTACTTGCCACAGCTCAGCATAGTTTCCAAGTTTCGTCCTTTGCTTCCAGGACAGACTCTTGCATATTTGCTTGTGCTACTTGGATGTTCAGCTCTTTGGGTTGCTAGTCCAACAACTTTGTCTATAAAGCCAGGTGATTGCTTTCTTCTTGGGTAGGAGGGCAGTCATTAATGAGGTCACAGCTGAAAATAGCAAAGATGAAATACGTGGGGAGAAGTTGTTTTGTTTTAGTGTGACTTGCTGACAAAGTAGTATGCTTTTTGTCATGCAATAAAGCTGAAAAATACAGATTAAAAAAAGGAAAAAATTCCAGATAACTTCCTTCTAAGTTAAAATGCTAAGTGTGGCAGGAAAAAAAAAAAAATAAATCGGTCAGTGGTATTCAGTAAGTGTTCTCACCTGATTTGGCATCCTCAGGTCTTCAGACTACAAGAGCATCTGAATACTTGAAATTATTATCGCATGTCTTTTAAGTTATGGCAAGCTACTAGCATGGTGAGATGTAACATTGACTTCTGAACACTAAAGAAAGAGTTCCTAAATAGTTTTGGTATTTCAAATTAAAGTGAGATCCAGAAAATAATGTGGGAAACTAAATAGAGGAAAGCTTTCTGGTTTTCTGCACCAAAAGGCTTTGGGAGATACGGGTAAAGATGTTTAACTGCGTTCTTGCCTAAATCTCCTTGACAGAGAAAATTGTCAGTCTTCTGGAAAGTAGATGTCTCATTGATACTGACTGCATTTGTGCTCCAATTTCTTGTCTTAACCATTTCTGCAGGTAAAATGAATAAACAGCACAGTTCTTATGCTCCTCATAACAGTTCACACAGGACTAGAAACTTGACAGATGAGACCGGGAGATCTGCACAGTCTGGTGCAAGGGATTCAGCCTATATTTTGTTAACCAAGTATGCAGAAACAGAAAAATGCAGGTAATGCAGAACTGGAGGAAGAAATGTAGAAAATGCAACTTTCTAGTACTGGGGGAAAAAAAAAAAAAGGAAAAATGAAAAGAGGGGTTATTTATATTTGTCTTATTTTTACTTACATCCATTTTTAGTAGGGTAATACCATGTTTCTGAGCCTTCCAAGAGCAGAATACATGTGAGGATTTCAGACAATCAGTAAGACAATGACTTAAAACTTAGGATGACTTAGAATCTTAATCAAAGTTTTAAGAAGCATCTCAGACTAAGGGGAGGAAAGGACTTCCTTCTTCTGAAATGAAATGTGAAAGAAATTTGCCTTCTGTATTACAGAGATTATTCATAAATTGCAGTGCAGAAGTAAGATATGTTCTTGATGTTCCACTCCATTCAATGAACCTTCTGGGCAGCATTTGTTATGCTTAATAATGTCAAGGAACAAGGAAATTTGAGCTGTAGTAACCATAATAATGTCTTATGTTCTTTCAAGAATAGTCTTTTAGCTTGAAGCTTGCAATCCTCCTGCTATCTGCATCTGTCTGATCTGAACTTCTTGAGCCAAATTATCCTAAATAGAGTTTTTTGACAAATGGAATGAACCTGATACCCCTGCTTGGACATGCAAGCAAGAGAAGTGGGAAGGCTGAACGACTGAAGGGAGAAAAGACAACACCAGGGATTGAGTTAAGCAAATTAAGGTAGTTAGATGTGTTTGAATTACACAACCTGCAGATCTGTGTTGAACTGCACTGTTATTATTCAGTTGCCTTATAATTCCTCCCTTTGATTATTTGCTGCTAAAATGATGGCCTGGAAGGAGTGAAAGAGAAGTCTCTAAATATTTCAAATGTCCTCCCAGATGTGTAACTCTGCCAAATACTGATGGCATCTACAAAGGCCAAGTGCAACACATCTAGTTACAAGAAATAACAGGAAACCTCCTTCCTCCTCCCCTTTACATGTCATACTCTTAAGACCTGGCAAAATAAAATAGCTGCCCTGTCACCACTAACATCTAGTTCCCACCAATAATGTCTTTTAAGTCTGTTTTGAGAATGAACAGATATATTTTTTTCCTTTCAATGAGGGTTTTCGGAGAACCAGAGAAGAAAGAAGAGCATAAAAGCCATTTAGATCAAAATAGATGTAACTATTTAACATATATAACATTGCCAAATCTACAGAAAAGGGAGCAGTTTCCTGCCTCCCCCCCCCTCAATGCTGCAGTTAAGCATGTCTGCACCTTGTGTATGGCTGGGGCTGAGCCATAGGCTCTGCTTCCCTGATCTCCTGCTGTACCCAAATCAGGATTGAGGCATTGCCACCCCACAGCTTGATGAGAGAAGCTGCTGCTTCCCAGCCAAGAGCAGTGCCTGCCCTCTGAGGCTTTCCCTGCTTCTCCAACACAGTCAAATGGGACAAGTGACACTCCAGGAGGACTCCTCACACACACTCTTCCCCTGCTCCAGCATGGGGTCCCTCCCACAGGAGTCAGTCCTTCACAACTTTCTCCAGTATGATTCCTTCACATGGGATACAGTTTTTCACAGACTCCTCCGTGAGTTCTTTTCATGGAGTACAGACCTTCAGGAACAGACTGCTCCAGCATGGAGGATGGTGACAAATCCTGCCAGGAAACCTGCTCAGCATGGGCTTCTCTCCACAGGCCCACAGGTCCTCCATGTGGTCACCTCACCATGGTCATCACCACAGTCTCTGCTCTGGCACCTGGACCACTCTTCACACCCACCCTTCTTCACTGGCATTGCTGTCTGCAGCATTACTGCTCTTACATATTCTCACTCCTCTCTCCTCTTTCCCCCCTTCTTAACTATGTTATCCCAGAAGTGCTGCCACTGTCACTGATGGGCCTGGTCTTGGCCAGTGGTGAGTCCATCTTGGAGCCAGCTGGGGTTGGTTCTATCAGACACAGGAGAAGCTTTACACAGCTTCTCACAGAAGCTATTCCTGTAGCCCACCCCTCGCAGCTACTGAAAGTTTGACACACAAAACACAGACAGTTCACGACTTCCATTTTGTGAAGATGTGACAAATTCAAGCCCCAGATTATGCAGATGTTTTTTGGTGACCAGTGGCACAGTGCCTCCTCAGAGCTGCTTTGCCAGGCCACTTACTTGCTCTCATCCTCCTATTCAAATCTGATCCAACTGGAATCCAAAAACACAAACAGGCATCTTCACATTGTGACTAAAATATTATTTGTCAGAATCCTACTTTCCACTGTCCATGATATCCTGGAGTAGTCCTGGCAGGCCTTGCAGGAATCTCTCCATCATGTGGATCCAGTTATTACAGACTTCAGACAATGAAAGCAAAATGCTTCTCAGATTCTTACTTCTCTGCCAGGAGAGACATATTTCTCTCTTTCTTCTTTCTGTGCCCAAGCTCCATTAGCTAGCTGCCCTCAGACATCCCTTCACCTGGCAGAAAATATTCTGCTTTCCTTATCCTTACTTCCCACCAGAACTACAGCATTTTTTCCATCATCCTGCTGCACTGAAAACTTGAATAAAACACCCAAATAAATGTAAGTTTTGCTGACTGAACAGGTTTGGCCCAAGAACACCATGCCTGACCTTCTGAAACACAGGGTGCATTTGGATCAGTCTTTCTCAGTCCTCTGATCCTCCAGCAGTGGTGTGAACGGGTATAATAATGTGGAGACATCAAAATGTAGGGACCTGGAATGCTACAGGGGAGAGGACACAAATAAAGAAATGTGGGAAAGAAGTGAAAGCTGGGAAATTACATTCTGAGGCCTCTTGGGCTTGCCATGTGTCTGTGCAGAGTGTAACAGTATCGGGGCACTCAGGATATGAACAATAATAATGAAAGATTAGTTGATGAGTTGCAGAATGGTTAGTTGAAGTAGTACCTTTATCGATTCCTCAAACTATTTGATTCTTTCTTTCTAGCTTACTCAGATATCTATTTAGTTGGCATCTGTCTTAACTTTATATATCATTGTAACTATTTTCTTCCCAAACTGACTGCTACTTAAGGCATAATGGGAGGGATGCTCTGTTTTACTAGACAATAATATGGTTCCTGCTTAAATCAATTACAAGGCTGAAGAGAACCTGATTATTGCCAGAGAAAATGGGGCATCCCTCCTATTGTGCTTAATATACTAGAAGTGAACCAATAAAGTTGATTTTTGGATACAAAGTTAATTACATTGAAAAATCAGCTGTAATCCAGCTGATGAATACTGCTTTTAAACACCCAGAAGTATACTCATTTAGGCCTATTATTTCCTATTTGTAGGAATTAGGGTCTCTATAAAGTTAGCTGATCAATTTAATTTTAATTGTTCCCTTATTATAGAAAGAAGTATGGAATGAAGATAATACTCAAGTGCCCACCTCTCAAGGGTGTCCTGAGAATTAACCAGTTAATGCTTTTACAGCACTTTTAACATTTACAAGGAAATATAAATGCTACGCATTATTAAGTAATAATTGCTACTAAGCAGGAATACCTAAAGAGAGGTTACAGATTGTTTTCTCATGCCCTTTCCAATCCTTGCTACTTATTAGGAGGAATCCCACCTGGGGTGCAGAGAATGTTCTGCCTTAGGAAGACAATTTACATCTGTCTCCATTTATTTCAGTAAATCAAGTCTTTTGGTTCTCTCTTTTTCCTCTCACAAGTGAGAGGACGAGGTTTACAGACAATGCAAAATTACACTTTAAAGGAAAGCTATGTGTAGGCAAAACATATACCTATGAACCACTAGAGAAGATGGAACATGTTGGAAAATAGACCAGATGGCTCTTGACTCTGCTTTTATGGACTTTCTCCCTTCCAGATAATGCTGCCCTTGATAATGCTGAGATTTTCTGTGATAGCCCTGACCAATAAAAGAAGAAAGGATGGCATTTGTGCTGAAAATCTGCTGGTGATGGGAAAGACACACTACAGTATCTGACCTACTCAGCTCTCAGGTCTTTCATGTAATGTGAAAGAAAGAAACCTAACAAAAAAGATCTGGGTGTGCTGTAAGTATTTACATGTTTATAATCTTACACATCCAACTGATAGTGATGCTCCTGAACCACAACCCTGGGAACAACAAGTACCTGTTGCAGGTAGTGTGGAGATGTATGTTTTGCTGACATACAGGACAGAGATTGACCCACAGGCATTTCATTGCCAATACTTAGGTTTTTTAACTATGATTATGTAAAATAGGGAGGCTGCAGGGTGATAGGGATTAACAGGGAGAAAGCCATGATGGTACTATCAGATCATTTTATTCACAGAAGTCTTCAGTTTTTGAGAGGCAGAGAGAGAGTAAGGCTATGTTGTTTTCTCTGTCTAAGAGTCTGCATTTTTTACCATAATTTTATGTAATCTTCCTGGCAATTCAAAGGAAAATTCAGCAGACTCTTATGTGCTCCTGCCACATTTGTTTATATCACAGGAATCAGTCACCTAAACTTTCAATTGGAAGTTAATAAATCCTGTAAGCAGTTACACAATGCCAGAATTGGCAGATAAAGCTATCCTGCCTACAGAAAATACCCACTGTCCTCTTCCAGGGAATAGCTGTCCTGTTTTAAGGCCTTGTGTAAATCAACATGTAGGTTTACATTATTCAGCATACTGAGAGCCAAAATCCATCCCTAATGAACAGCCAGCAGAGAGTTCCAGCTGTAGCTAGGGAGGAAGGAAGGTCTGTTCCAGGCTATGAAACCCCCATACTTCACTCACTGGTGAGACCTTCCTGTTACCAGGACAGACCTCCTTGGACTGGTCCTACACAGAGGTGCAAGAGTTCAGAGCTGCATAGACAAATCCTGGCTATTTGATGGGCAGAGGGATTAGATGCTATTTTCATGAAGGTTATTTTTAACATGGTCTGTTTTCCTCTAAAAATAACACTGCCAACAAATACGCTTGTATGCTTAACTGTGGTTTAATTATATCTTCATTTTTAACCAGGGTTTATTCCATAGACATTATATTTCTGCAACATGTTTTATATGAGTTTTCAAACCTGCCACATCAAGTGCTCTTTTAATGCAATTCTTCTGCTACTCAGAAATATTAGTAATTAAATTCTCTCAAATACGCTAGTGTAAAGCAGAGGGAGAACATCCCAATTCTATCAGCACTGGTGTTAATTATTTTAGGCAAGCTGTCATTTATGTTTTCTAAAGTGGATTTTGTTCTTGCAGTCAGGAACATTGCTTAGTGCAGAATTAATTAATCATTATAAATATAAAACCTGCAGTATCAGCTTCTGCATTCAGTAAGGTTTCAAGAGGCAAGGTTGAAAGAGTCAATAGGCTGCTGTGGGGAATCATGGTTTTTTCATCTGATACAAGGACAATTAAATTATACACTTAATCTTTACAGTAATATATATTTAAAGCATCATTGCAAAATAACACAAAAGAAGACTTGATAATTTATTATGACTGGCAGCTTTTACTAATGTGATATTGTTTTAAAAATGCTGTATAAAGCAATTAGTGAGAAGGAAACTGAAAAGCCAAGTTTACTATAAACCTGAAGAGTTGTTTTTAAAGGTGTCTTTCTCATTTTATCTCTTTGGAAAATGGTTGGGTCATCACTTTACTCACCATAATACAAACAGCAGCAGAAAGCATCACAAGCCCATAAGAATAAATAGATAATTATCCAGCCTTGCCTTCAGTAAGAATTGAATACTAGCACTTGGAAATATGGGAGTGGCTTCACTAGAAGTTGTCAAGCAAGACTCACAGCTCAGGAAAATTGGAATTTATGACAAAATAAACTAAAAATTTAGTCTTTGTATTTCTCATGTGATGCTGGCATTTTTTTTTAGATGTGTCCCTATTTTCCAATACCTGAAGGGTGCCTGCAAGAAAGCTGGGGTAGGGCTTTTAGCATGGGTCAGTAGTGAGAGGACAAGGGGAAATGATTTAAAACTGGAAGGGGGGAGATTTATGTTAGACATTAGGAAGAAATTCTTTCCTAGGTGGTGAGACACTGGCACAGGTTGCCCAGGGAAGTTGTGGCTGTTCCCTGGAAGTGTTCCCGGCCAGGCTGCATGGGGCCTTGAGCAACCTTGTCCAGTGGGAGGTGTCCCAACCTCCCAGGGGGTTTGGAAAAAGGTGATCCTTAAGGTCCCTTCCAACCCTACATATCCTATGATTCTATGATTTTACCATCAAAAAGCAATTAAAGCACATTCATTCTCAACATAAAGGGACACAATTTCAT
The DNA here is from genome assembly GCA_023637945.1 of Phaethornis superciliosus. Lineage (NCBI taxonomy): Eukaryota > Metazoa > Chordata > Aves > Apodiformes > Trochilidae > Phaethornis > Phaethornis superciliosus. Next base: position 8,520,217 of record JAJQWJ010000005.1, read on the forward strand.
TGCCTAAGTCATGCACAGACATTATATCAGCAAAAAATTGGCAGATTATTTTCTCTTCCCAGGACAAAAAATGTGATAGATGGCCACTAGCTGCTTTACTGAATTGACTCTCACCATCATGTCACATTTCTCACTGTTTTACAATCTAGATTTTCTGGCATTTAATCTCTAAAAGCAATATATGAGAAGAGGGAAATCAAATCTATCTAAAGAAACACCCTCTGAATCCTACACTGTCCATGTTGACCTCCTATTGAAATTGCATTCTACTTTTCAAAGACATTAGTTTGACATGTAGTTTGAACACTGTTGAAAGGTGTGGGTCTATATGTGCAATAGTGAGTATTAATTATGTAAGCTTCCTCAGTTTTATAGTTTATTGTAAAATGTATTATTTTATGATTTGTATCACTACAATTATGTTTCTAATGGGATTTTAATTGATTTTGAATCCAATTTTTAAAATCCCTATTTTAAAAGCACACCTCAGCTGCTGCCACTTTGAATCTGTGCCAGGCTGGCAGACTGTAACTCATTGTGTCATCATTTAAATGTCTTGCTGCAGTGCTGGCTTTAGGGATTTGGAAGTGACCTGCATTTAATACCGTCTCTTAACTTGTAGCAGTTTTAGAACTCAAGGATCCTGAAATCTTCAATAAGCATGTCTCTGACAGGCAGAAGGCATCGTGTAGGATTGTGTTATTTTACTTCTTCTTGTCACTTGTTGAGCTGATGATATTTTAAAGATGCTTTCATTAACTAGTTCATTTACTTTTGGAATACATGCTTGGGGTTTGATCTTACCCCGAAACCTTATTTACTCAGACAAATCCAGGTATGCCATTAATTGAATAAACCTCACAAATGCTCTACTTTCTTGGCCAGAGCTGAAATCTACATCTAAACATTCACAAGGTTTGAGGTGAGTAGAAATATGGATCATCATTTCATCAGATGGATTTGGGCTCCTTATTGTCATTCTATATATCTCTTCCAAGGCAATTTCCTAACCCTTTTTTACCCATGTGGAATGTGAGCTGAGTCAGTTTCAGATAATTATCAGTTATAAGATAAACAGTGGTTATTTTACAAATGCCCTTTCTTAGTAGTTCAGATACCTTCATATAAGCTCATTCAAGTATAAATAGGGCATAGTAGTGCCCTCAGGCTGAAGCAACAGCCGAACAACCATTGTAAACAGTGGTTTGTCTACCCAGATCATATGTCTGCTCTACTGCTGCTACTGCTGATCTCAGTTCATGTTTCAGTCTGTGGAGTTTCCCAGCACAAACTTTCCATTAACTCATAAGTTTCTAAAAGGTTAATTAATCACTCACTGGGTCTGAGGGAAATTGCAGTAAACTACTGCTCAAAGGTATTAAAGTGCTCCTTTCAATTGGCTTCAGGCAATATTACCTAATCCTAAGAATGGCTTTAACCCTCAGGCAGTAGTTCATTGTGGTTGGCCTCAAGTGCAGTCAATAATCTGTATTTGCTATTAGGGCTCTGCTGGTAATTGAATTTCGGTTTAGTGAAAGAACTGGAATGTTAAAGAACAAAAAAACCCACTTTCCACCACTCTATTTTAGGTTCAGTAAAAGATACCTTTTGAGAGCATTCTTGATAACTGTGGAAAAACGAACTTGGAAGGGAGTGTTACCTGTACCTATTTCTGAAAGCAAGAATTTGACCTGCATTTCTTCCTCTTTGTAGATGAACTCTAACTGCTAAGCTCTGGGACACTGATATTTTTTTTTTCCCTCTTGAAATTGTTCCACATTCTATAAAATGTTCAGATACTAATTAGTGAAGAAGCTATCACCTAACACACTTTTCTACAGAGATGTGTGAGGATCCACATTACTGAATGAAGAGGATATCAAGCCAGCTAATGAGTCAGCTCCAGGACTGGTATGGTTGTGTCATTGCAGGGCTGTGCTCTGGCTAATTAGCTCATTTGAAGAGAAGAGCTAATTACCTCTGGAGGAGCAGTAAGCGGCTGCTTCTCATATACAGCTACTGCTCCTTCTGTACTCTCTGCAATATCTTGGATGCAGCATTCCTCAGAGCAGACCTACCCAATGCTCTGAAAACATAAGATGTGAATGGGCTTAACTCCAGTAATCTTGTGGCTGATCCTTTTTTGGTTCATCTCTTCCACTGTTTTAGCTCTGCTTTTGCTCAGCATGCATGCTGCATTACTGATAAGAGTTAAGCAGCAGGGTTTCTTACATTAAGTGAAGTAAAAAAATATTGGGGGTGTCAGAGACAAGTGACAGCCACAGAACAACACAGACAAGCCCAATTTCTAATGCCCTTTCTAGGTTGTATTAGGAACTGCTTGGCTGACACGTCCCAACTGTATAACCAGACAGGCAGGCACATGGGCACATGCAGATGTGGCTTTTCTAGCAGATACTTGCCCTTCTGTTTTCAAATAGCAGCACTAGTATAAAAAAATGTGATTCTATTATCCTGCAGCTTCATGTTTTTTATACAAACTCTGAATACAAGCTAATACATCTCCTCTCCTCATGATACACTAGAGTGCAACCCTCTGAATAAAGAATAGCTCCCTATGCAACTGAGCATTACATTATAATGAAGAGACTCAGTTATCATCTTATTAATATTTCTAAATGAAACAATCATTCTGGAACAAGAAAAATAAAGAAATATTTCTTTCCATTTTGTATTTGAATTAGGGTGTTCTCAGTCCCATTACTGTTAATTAGTTCAATAGAGCTGGCACAAATAGGTCTGCAGAATAAAAAAATGTTGAATTATTACCTACATTAAGTTTCTGGGTACCATTGTTTGTCATAACTCAACTAAACAGGCAACTGAGACATATAGACACCTGATGGCAATCTTTCATTAAATTTGATTAAATATGATTTGTGTTTCTTTCTGTATGAGAATGTCTCAGGCATAACAATACAATTTAGTTTTGTGTAGCATTTCAGGGGTTTTTCAATAAAAACCAACCAACAAACCAACCAACCAAAACAAAAAAGCCAAAAACCCCATAAAATGTCTTGCAATGAAATGCAGAAGGGAGAGATAACGCTTCTTGGATGCGGGTTCAGTGGTTCCCAGAAAGGCAGCTTAAGAAAAATATCACACAAGCTGAAGAAGTTAGAGAAAATGCTGAGGAATTTTAAAGCAGCAAAGACACTTAAGCATTTTTGCAGCCATTTAGAGTGAGAACAAACTAGAGGAAAGCAGTGGGAGAAGGGAGGAAAAGGTGAGTGAGGTTTATGTTGTGTTAAATGATGCAACATAACCTAATGCCATGCATGGATTGTGTTACTTCAGAGACTTAAACAGATGCTGCTCTCTTTTTCTTAGGGCTGACTGGCCAGCTAGCCAAGCTTTCTTATTGCTATGCCAAGTATGATAAACTTATTTTTGCAAAATGAATATGATTATCTCTGACAAATTCTACCCTTTCTCACCATATATAGTCATCTGAAATGTACTGTACTTTGCAACAGCTCCATGTCTGAGGCTGAGGAAGGCATACTGAAGGAAATGTGCATTCAAACCCATTTGGTAGCTGTTGCAATAAAGAATAGGCCTGATGTTTGTCTGTGCCAAAGACTGTGAAATACAGTTCTGCAAAGCTTGACAGGAGCCTGAAAGAGGGAATCATAATTGTCAGACCTCTTTGTCTTCTAATGGAGTATTGTGGGAAGAAATGAAGGACTCAGGGTATGGACTTCTACCTCTTCCTTCCTCTGGATACAAGGATCATTTCCATTCTTCCCACGGACAGGGACCTTGACAGGGGAGAGCTGAAGAGTGCATGTCTTCCTCTCTGTCTCCTAGAGAACCCCAAAACAACAAATAGTATGCTGAAGAGGTACTTCATGTGCATCCATCTCTTCTGCCCCTGCCTTTAGGGGCTCGAGCACAGCTGGTAAATATAAACAGATGGAGAAGGACAGGTAAACACTGAGACAGCCATGGTTCACTCACCAGACAGTGGTTTCATCTTGGAGATTACCCAACTGTGGAAGAGTATTGTGAGTACCAGGGGCTGTGGTCACTGAGAAAGAGACTTTAAATAGTTTTCAGGAGGTAGAATAAGAACCTGACACTCTTCTTCCAGAAATTATAGTGCCATCCTAAAAAATAGCTTAAATAAGAGGTCTGTTTTGAACTTTAAATAAGTGTTAGTACAAATGAGTCTAAGACAAAGCTTCCATAAACTCACTTATGCTACCGGAGTCACTCTGGTGTGGTATTTTTTATGAGAGAGTCAGTCAAAAGTGTTACTTTGTGAAACATGGTCTGGTTTTGAGACACAATGTACTTCTTGGGTCGGCCTAAAACCTGCAATTCTGAAAACCTCACAAAACAAACAAGCCCCCTGGCAGAGGCAAAGGCCTGTACTGCCATTTTCTTTGGAATATACAACTCCGCTTGGAATGAACTAAGCATCGCTCATTAGTTTTGTACATGTCCCTGCAGGGAAAAAATGGCAGTCTCCTTAAAAACAAAGAAGAAAATTTTACCTTGTCTTTCCTGTTCACCCAGCTACAGAGCATTACGTAGCCATTCAGCCATAAGGAGGTATTTGGCCATTTGGGGAGTGGGGAGAGGATGTGAGATACTACCTCTTCTTCAGTGGTGGAAGTTGGTCTTTTCATCCCTGGCAGCTGGTGGGCAGTCAAGATTCAGGCAGACAGCCTTGTGTTTGATTCCTCATTGTGTGTTTATCTCTCAAATGTAACATACACATTAATCTTACCTTTCCAAGATCTCTTTTTTTATCAGCGTACTGCTTCTCCATGAAATAGTAATATTGTTTTATAGAAGATGAATGAACTGTGTTGAGCAGACACAAGCAAACAAGTGAATCAGATACTGATTTTTTTTCTTTGATCCTTTGCCTCAGCCAACCTATAGTTGTGGTATAAAAGTGTGCTATTGTCAAGCTAATAGCTCTACATTCAAACTGTATTTAGCTCTAGAAAAGTCAAAAAGAATTCCTAAAACAGTGTTAATAATTGAAATAGGGCATTTAGCTTTTGCTGCTAGAAGGGTTACTTGACCTATGGATGCACTGTGATCTTAGAATAAGGGCTGTAATATATAAATTTAAGAAAGGTGGAGAGGGACTTTTTACAAGGGTATGTAGCAATCTGATGAGGTGAAACAGTTTTAAGCTGCTACCATATAGTTTTAGCTTAGATATTAGGAATAAATTCTTTCCTGTGAGGGTGGTGAGACACTGGCACAGGTTGCCCAAGGAAGCTGGGGCTGCCCCCTCCCTGGAAATGTTCAAGGCCAGGCTGGATGGGGCTTCAAGCAAACTGGTCTAGTGGGAGGTGTCCCTGCCCATGCAGAAGAGTTGCAATTGGCTGGTCTTGAAGGTCCCTCAGAATATCATAAACAGGTGAATGGGAAGGTGGCCCATGCAGCACAAGTTTGTTAGAAATCTACTGGCTTCCAATCAGCTGTGTTTTTTGTAAGCATGTCAGCTGCAGTTGCTTTATCATGGCAAAAGAGAAAACATTTGTTTAACTACAAGCCTAACTTTTAACAAAGAAGCAAAATTTTTAAATATCAGAAAAGCAAACAAGACCTGATCCTTTTGGTCTTTTCTCTCCCCATAAATATGATCCCCCATTCGAGTTCAGTGCTGTCAGAAATCTTCCTCACCTTTGTTTATCTGGGGTTTTAAAGCAGTTCTGGAACATTCTTCCCCTTGTTCAACATCAGCTGTCAATAGGGAATACCTTCTTTTCTCTACTGCAAGCTTCAGGGATTAGATAAGCAACAAACAGAGTCATTAGAAGCATTATGTAATTGCATCTACCAGTTATGGGTCTATGGATGAATGACTATTATATTAAAATACTCTTGGCAGACGGCCTGAGCGGACATATGCAGTGGAGGCTGCAGCAGACATCTAATTTAATTTGCTTTCTTAAATCTTCCTTTGTGTTATGTTTTGGTTTGGTTTTTGTCTTTTTTTTTTTTATTTTTTTTTTTTTTTTTTTAATTGCTGTTGTTTTCATCTCAATAGACTTAGTTTGTATGAAGCCAAAAAGCTGTTATAAAGATTTGGAAACCCAAACCTTCATTTACAAGGAAAATTTCTTTTCTTGCAGCTTTGAAGGGTAAGATGGTTGCGTTGGCATTTCTGTGATCTTTGATAGGAATTTGAAACCTGGGCTAAAGTGACCCATATAGAAAGAAATAAAGAAATAGGGACACTGCATCTCTGATAGAAAAACTAGGACATCTGGTCACCTCATTCCTGATCAAAATAATATCTTCATATGCCTGTGATGCCTGTAGATACTGGGGACTTAATTCTTTCCAATGATTTCTTGACAATGAGAGGAAAACAAAGATTCTGTTAGTTACGAGTTAAATTAAATCCCTTGATACATTTAAGAAATTTTTAATTTTTAAACAAGAAAGAATGATTTTACCTATTTATTTTGCAGTGATAAGAAATTCTGATGCCTAAGACTATAAGATCATTCATATCACTACCATTATAATAAACACAGTTATACTGAATCTCCTCAAAATTAACTGGATCTGCTTCCCAGCTATGTAACTTCTTTGAACCTGTTCCATATCCTTCAAAGAGGTTTATTTTATAGTCTTCTGGAATGGAACGATTCACAAGCAGAGAGGAAATAATTTGGATCGGCCATACATAATAAAACACATAGAATATAAAACATAACCATATAAACTCTGAAGGAGAATGTCATTGCAACCAAATAGATCACAGTGAACAAGATTCACAAGTACTACAGATGTTTGAAAGATAAAGCTGGAATCCGAATGCTTTCTGAATTTCAGTGCACAGGAAGAGAAGATTCTTTTACATTCTAAATGCTGAAAAATTCAGAATGTGTATTTGGAGAAAGCAATTTGCCATTATAACTAATGCTTTGAAGTGCTTTTATTACTGTTGGGAAGATACAAAAATTAGATAATTATTAAGCATTTTCTTTGTCATCAGATGTAATCCCTCATCTGTTCATCATCAAATCCTTGACTGGTGGTCCATATAACATTGTTTTGCCGCTTTAACACCAAATGGCACAACTGTTTAAAACCCCTCCTAATGTTGGGTCTGTGGCCCAACCTTTTTTCTATTTAGTGAGGTCACCTCAGATTCAGTTGACCACAAATGTTACTGAACTTCCCAAATAAATGATCAGATTGGATTTGTTAGACTACATAGTAGGAAGAATTTCTTTACTGAGGGAGTCGTCAGGCACTGGAAGAGGCTGCCCAGAGAGGTGGTGGAGTCACCATCCCTGGAGGTATTTAAAAACTGTGTAGGCAAGACACTTCAGGACATGCTTTAGTGGACATGGTGATATAGATATATATGTTTTATTTTATTTATTTTCTGTTACTGGGGGTGTGGGTGGGGCAGGATGTTGATGGTTGGACACAGTGTTCTTAGAGAACTTTTCCAGCCATGAAAATCATGTCACTGTTGCTCCAGCTGCTCCATCAGCACTATGAAACTTGCCAATGAAATAGCAATAATTTCCATGGTACCTTGCATCCTTCATCAGCTTGCCCAGAGGACCTTCCTTTGTCATTTTGGCAATTCCTAGCCTCATTCTTCCCTTTCCTTCACCCTTAGTACTCAAACCAGCATCCAGCTCATCCTTTACAATCTCCATCCAGTTCACCATTTCCTTTAAGTCAGTTAAATAGAACTTAAATTAATGTTTAACTAGAGAGGTTTCTGAAGGGCATGCTCAGCAGCATGCTGTCTGTAAGCCCTGAGTTTTCAGAGAGGATTTGCATTGTATTAAGGTAAAATTAGGCACTCCTGTATAGCCAGGACAACAATTATTTCAGATGATACTTGCTCCAGTCTTTGTGTAGTTGTGATATAGTTATCACAGTTAACTGTAATATATAGTTTTACTAACTACCTTACTAAGTCTCCTTTTTGTTTGTTTTGTTTTCAGGTGATTCTTTGGGACACAGCTAGTGCCTGACAAGCTCTTCTTGTTTTGACTGTTAGGTCTTCTCCCTCTGCTGCCAATTTATTTTTTGAACTATCTGTTGTATGCGTTCTTTTTTCATATTTGTACTCATTGTGTAATTAATGTTGCAGACCAGGGCAATAAAAGTCAAAACCCAAAGTTACCATATTAGTCTTTAGAAGGAAAACTTAATTCTATTAGCTCAGGAGGAGTATGGAATTTGAGCCATGCTGAGATAACATCACAGGGTAGGTCACACCCAAGGGCTGACATTATCTCTCAGGAACACACACTCCTGGGGAGTCTTATTAATTATATTTAATTGCATGAAAATTAATGACCTTTTTCAGTGACTACTGGGCTACTCTATAGCTGCAAGACAAACTACATTAACTTTGATTTTTATGGTTTTAGTCTTTCAGCAGTTAGATTCTTTCACTTTATCTTAATTCGCTCTCTATTCTCCTAGAGTAGAACTAATTTAATATTGTTTATTGTTTACCAGCACTATTGCTTTGTGCTTTCAATAATATTTTTTTCTGCTGTTTTTATTGCATTCATCATCTGTGGCTAAGACTGCAAATTTACTTCATTTATGATAAAATTCCCCTTGTTTTGAGAAAGGTTTAAAAACCCTTTGCCAAAATAAATATCTGAGGGACACAATCTATAATTCTGTTAGTCTCCTGCTTGGTTTAGATTTACACAATATCAAGCGAGCCAAGATTTCTATAATCAAAAAATGAAACAGGATAATAATGCTGATGGAAAACTGGAGTTAAATCCAGTTGGTGACCAGTCACAAGTGATGTCCCCCAGGGCTTAGTTTAACAGTTGTTTCACGTGTTTATTAATGATCTTGATGAGGGTATTGAATGTATCCTCACTAAGCTTTCAGATGACACCAAGCTGGGAGGGAGTGTTGATCTGCTGGATGGTAGAAAGGTTTTACAGAGGGACCTGGACAGACTGGATCATTGGGCTGAGACCATCTGTATGAAGTTCAGTAAAGCCAAGTGTTGAGTCCTGCATTTTGGTCACAACAACCACAGGCAATGCTACAGGCTTGGAGGAGAGCGGCTGGAAAGATGCCTGGCAGAAAAGGACCTTGGGGTATTGATTGGCAGTCAGATGAATATGAGCCAGCAATGTGCCCAGGTGGCCAAGAAGGCCAATGGCATTCTGGCTTCTATCAGAAACTGTGTGACCTGCAGGAATAGGGAACTGATCCTGCTCCTGTACTCGGCACTGATGAGTCCCCACCTCAAATTCTGTGTTCAGTTTTGGGCACCTCAATACAAAAAGGACACCGAGGTGTTGGAGCGAGTCCAAAGAAGGACAACAAAAGTTAGAGAAGGGTTTGGAAAACATCCTTTATGAGGAGCAACTGAGGGTGTGGGGGCTGTATAGTCTGTGGAAACAGAGGCTGAAGGGGTAGCCCTTAAGAAATACCTGAAAGGAGGTTATAGTGAGAGAGGGGTTGGTCTCTTCTCTCTGGTGACAGATGACGGGAGCAGGGGAAACAGCCTCAAGTTGCATCAGGGGAGGTTAAGGTTGGATATCAGGAGAAACTTCTCTATAGAAGCAGTTGTTACCACTGGAATAGGCTCCCCAGGGAGATGGTTGAGTCTCCATCCCTGAATGTATTTAAAAATTTTCTGTATGTATATAAAATTTTCTGTATGTGGTGCTGGGGGACATGGTTTCATGGTGGGTCATCAGAAATGGGGTAATAGGTTTAGGACAAGGTTGGACTCAATGATCTTGAAGGTCTTTTCCAGCCTAAGCAATTCTATGATTCTATGATTCGTTAGAGAACATGGGCTACTAAAATGCCAGAAGTGAAAAATCGAAGAAAGAATCTGTATTGTTGAATGAGTTTCCTAGCCTGGGGACAGATATTCTGGTTTTCCATTGCACTTGACAGATCTTGGTCCCTTTTGGATATTTCTATACTTTATATGATAAACCCATGTACTCTATATTCATAGACTTGTGATACTTACTAAACAAAGTTAACATTCAAGACATTCCTATTTTTGATAACATTTTGTTGAATATAGAGTGTGGTTGATTTTATGGAGTAGCTGTAAAAAGCTGGAAGAAACGATGAATGAATTGAGAAAACCTTGCACTGAAGGAATAAGGATGGTGCTGTGATATCACTGCTGAGTGTTATTCATTATATACTATAAGCACTGCTGAAGAATATTTAGCAAGGAACACTTACCAGGCTTGGTATATCTTAAGAGCCTAGAGGAATTAATTTGAGCCTTAAATGATCTGTTAATTTTTACCACATGTGAGACATCTTTCAAATGACAGTCAAGCTTTTACAAAAAAAACCGTTTTCTAAAGTCTTACAAATGTATCCAACATCATAATGAACCCACTTTTAAAAAATCAGTATCTCTTCATGATAAACACATTTGAAAGATCCAATACAGCCTATGTACCTATAAAATTTATTCTTTGTAATAATGTGGTCTTAAAGTTCTGACTCATAAGAGCGTCATTTTATTGAAAATATAAAAGTAAAAATTTCAAAGTAGTGTGGAAAAATGAATTTGAGACATTAACTGATTATTCTTTGCTGGTATAACATTTAGTATACTTTTTAAAAACAGTTACAGGCTTGATATAGAAGAAGGAGATAAAAGAACATATTAAATAGAAAAAGTTGTAACAAAAGTTCAGACCACTTTTGAATTAATGATGGTGCTAAATGTAGAGATGTATTGATCACATCTAACTTTTCCAGTTTGAAATAACACTATCAAGAGAAAAAAAATTGCATAAAACTTTCGGTTTATTACTCATTCACTGCAAAATAGCTGTTTAAAACTCATCTTTTCAATTGTTCAAGCAGTGGCTTAATCAAGTACCTATATGAGGCAGATGTATTTGATAGCAGACAGCATTTTACTCTAACAAAGGCATAAAACAGACTGCTGGTTGGAGGCTGAATTTTGTTAAAAATAAAGCGGGTACACTGCCTTAGCAATGAGAATTATTAACTACTGTTACAAGTTACTAAAAGGTGTAGTAGATTCTCCTCTCTTGAAGTCTTTAAATCACTGTAGAATATCTTTTATAAGGAACTCCTGTAGTCAAAACAATGGCTGACTAAATGCAAGATTTTTGACTCTTTAGCCTATGCTACCTCCAAAGTCAGACTATATTGCCATAATAGTCTCTCCTGGGCTTAGATTCTATTAATTCATGCATCTTGGCCTACTGCAGTGGGAAATTTTCTTAAATACAGCTTTTCTCTGTTAATTTTAAATATATAATTAGAATTCCATGATTCTAGGCCACTGGATGCTAGTGAACTGGCTAGTGATAAATTACTCCCTGCTGATTAAATTAACTGTGGCACCCTTTTCCAGAAGCTGTTGAATTTACCATGAGCCAACAACATCTCATCAAAGACTCATTTCACAAAACAGCAGCATTTCTAATGTCTTTGTGCCAGTCTAGAACAGATGGACTTGAATTCTTTTATCTTGGTAGCTAACAGTAGCACCTAAATTATGAGTAGGGATGTATTTCTGTAGTCAGTGGTGGAACACAAGATTTGAATGAACTTTGGTTTCTTAATATCTACGGGCTTAGAGCAATTTTAGCTGTGCTTCTTATTGGGGATATGAATTATGATTAACAGTCAAACCCAAAATAAGTCATGAGATATGGATAGGAATCAAGAAGAAAATAAAGTGCTCCGTCAAACATTTTCTTAAATATACACAACTAGTCTTCTTTGTGCTTTTCCTCTAAAAATATATCATCTGTAAAATGAGGGATGTGTTGCTTTCATGTTCATTGCCCAGTAATCTTATGATCATCAGGTCAAGCTGATGACAAGGAGAGGCTCTTGAACATTGGAAATATTCACACTTAAATATAAATATGATGACCACGTTTTCAAACTAGGACTTTCAGTAGGAACAAAAGATTCTGAGTTTTGTATAGTCATCTCCAAAGTTTTGGCTGACATTGCTATAGCTTTGCTCCTTGAAAAGCTTTGCAACTATGTAAAAACATCAAAATACAACCTTTTCTGGCTCAACAACAAATCTGAAAATAAGTGATGCATAAAGAGAATATTTGAGTCTTTTAGAAATAACAGGGAATAGAAACTGGATACCACCCCCTGGTTCATCAAGATGTTTCAGCTGTAGATAAAAAAGCCATATACTGCATTCCAAAGACATTCTCCTTTAGTTTATTGACAGTTTTTTTCCACATCTACTCCTTAGAATCCTGTTTTTTTCCAGCCCTAATGGCTGATACATTCTTTGCTGTATCTTTAGGAGATCCTCTCTATGTGTTCTAACATAACTTCCCTCAGCTGAAGCAGGGTTAACTTGTTTACAGTTTTACATAGAAAAACTCTCCCAAAGATTAAGAATCTTGTACTCTTTTCATCATCATCTTAAAGGATCAAATGAGGTCCCTCCTCTGAGTGTCTTGCAGAACAGTTTTGAATATTCTTATATTAAGTCAGGCATGAAACACAAATATATTTTATTTCCTCCTTTTTATTCTCATTATAAAATGGAAAATTCTAACATTCTTTTTCTGTTTTGCAATGGACACAAATAATGTAACACATAATATGCCAAGCAGGGCATCTTCAGTGCAAGATGTGTTATGAGTTTATGCTGGAGCAATGCACCCAACATTCTGTGCTTAAGAAAAGATAATTAGGCTGATTATTTCTGAAAATTCATCTGTTAAGTGAAAATGTACACAGGCATGAAAAGAACTTTCAAGAGAGGGTTTGTCTCCTTATAGGACTTTAAGATTGAAAGATATAATTGAAATAACATTTTTAGGTAGCATGAAAGATAAATCCTAAAACCATTCTTCACAAATCATTTTCATGTTTTACTGATCACACTGGTACACGATAGAAAGACCCCTTTATGGAGAAGTAACTCTTATTGGAGATAGTATTTATAACTGCCTGTTGATGACAGCGTTCTATAATGACAGTGCTAAAATTGGCTTTTATTTTCTTAAACCATCATTGTATTGAACCGTGTAACCAGAAAATCACAATGCAGTGATCTTTCTGTATGTTAATCCTTCTATGAGAGCTTAATGACTTGTCTGCTCATCTTGAAGATAATAAACTCCACAATGGAAGCAATAGCTGTCCCGGTGACTTTGCATACATCATTTTTTGTAAAAGTGAAAGAAAACCTATACATGAATGGTAAGTAATGAGATTGCTCACATTTTTTGGTATAACTCTAATAATTGGCTTTAAAGCATCTGTGATGCAGTGAATAAATAGATGGAAAGCAAAAATTTATATAAATATTATCCCAGCATATGTATAATCAATAAGATCTCCTATGTAGTTGTTAAGATCATTGAGTATATCAGAATGATTGACTTTTCCTAAGAAAAACCACACTATGTGCTTGCAAATACCTGCATCTTGTTCAAGGACCGTGTACATGGTTTCTGAATCCCTCCAGGGATGGTGACTCCACCGCCTTCATGAGCAACCTGCTCCAGTGCCTGACAATATTTTCAGTATACAAATTCATCCTAATATCCTCCCCTGGCCCAACCCCAGGCCATTTCCTCTAGTCCTAAAGTTTCTCCAGTCCCCAGTTCCCTGGGTGGCTGACTGGTTTAACCTGTGAGAGCCATGCAGCAGGGTGAGCCAGCTCAGGTGAAGCCTTGGGGACAGGTAGATCTTCCTACCCATGTTTTTCAGCTGCTACCCTGCTTTGAGCCACTAGTGGACCATAACCAGACTGCTCTTCAATGGAAGCTTCCATGAGTAGTTTGGGGTTTAGTAAATTATACACACCACGGTAACAACCAGATTCTTAAATATGTTCCAGGAAAAAAAAAATTACCCTATCTCCAAATAGATTGTATGTATCCTGACATGAAGGCCTGATATTTTATTTCATTTGTAACTGCTGTGCATGTAGTACCAGAGGTTTAGTGGCAAAAGGGGAAAACTTTACTGATGAATATTATTAGAAGAGAGAGGATCTCATCTGAATTCTGAAATTATTAATAAGCAGGCTTTATTTTCCTCTCCATATATTTGCATTATTCCAGTTTATGTAAACATACTTTGCACATAGGCTGAACCAACTCCTTAGTGTACAAAGAACTTGCTTCTCTTCAGTAGTGAGTTGTAATGCATTCTGTAGGTATTTCTGCAAAACATGCTCAAAAAGTTACATATCACACTGGACACTCTATGTTTCTTTGGAGTTTTGTAAGGGTTATTTTACACTGTGAGTAGTGGTTAAAAACCATTTGTTGCTTAACTAATTGCTGTGTGCAATGAATAATTTAAAGGCTGAATACTTCCTGTGGACACTCACACCACATTTCTGGCAGCCATTTTAGTTTCATACATTTAAAATATCCAAAGGCAAAATTTGTACTCAAAGAATTTAGTTCCCCAAAAAGCCTTTGATTTATTTTCCTCATTTATATTGCCACACTGTTTTAAGTGTGCCAGGCTGTTATCAAAGTTCTATGGAGGAAATATCCTCTCTATAAAATGCACAATCAAAAGCATCTATCCTGCAAGCTGCGCTTCATGGGAGCACTATTTTCCCTGAGTGGAACTCTTTTGATGCACATCCCAGGAATGAGGGCCCATCTTTGTGGGACTTCTTTTTCTTTTTTTCTTCCTTCTTTTTTTTTTTTTTTTTTTTTTTTTTTTTTTTTAAATTAAGGCGGCTGGTGAAGCAGGGAACATAACTAAGAAAGATTTTATAATTCAGTGATTCTCTACAATTAATGAATCCACTGTGAAATGCAAGATAGATGATAAATATCTGCAAATATTTGACAAATGCATAAACATTCAACCACCTAATTCTCATTAGAATTACAACAAAAAGCCTATATTTAAAAAGAAGTTGTCTGTGATGCAAAATGAAGCAGGCAGACAATTGCAGATATGTAATCATCCACACGATCTAAATTCTAAATTCTGCTCCTCCTCCATGCATTCACAGGGCTGAAAGAGGCAGCTCTCTACTTACTTTTTTTTTTTTTTTTAAATTCTCATTAGGTACAATTACAATGTCTTCCCCATAGCTCATTAACCATTGCCACATTTGTAGCATGGGAGCTACTATATTGGTATTAGTTCAGTCAGCTGCCCCTGGAAAGTGACTTCCAGCACAATGGTGACAGATAAAACATATAATCAGAAAAAAACCCAACCTAGAAAAATTTCCTGTGCATTTGTTCATTCCTAAGCCTTTTAAGCACCACACCTGAACCTACTGTTGTGTTGGTAACACTCTGGGTCTAAACATTTAAAATATTCACTGTTAAATCGCCCCTTTGCAAAATGCTAAATTTTCCCTTAAAAAACAGGTGATGAAAGGGTAGAAATTGATACTTCAGCTAAACATGAATGGAATTTTAAGAGACAAAGAAAAGATAATTCTGTAGCTTCAGAATGTTCTTATTGCTGTATTTTAATTACTTGCTGCAAACAACACAGGGGATAACTTTCTTAGGAGAGCTTTTTTTTTTTTTGGCAAAAGTATTTTATAATAAAAATGCTGAGAAATATAAATTTGAGTTACTACTGCCTTTTAAAGCTACTGGACTTTGCAACCCAAGTAACACTTTTCTCAATATAGAGGTTTTGTGGTAACCTTAATAAGCAGTCACATAAAGATTTGTACAAATGTAGGCAATGCTCATGTTTCTTAGCTCTCTGAAGGTACTTAACCTTTAGTTTTGTGTTTTACAACATATTCACAGCATCCGCCCATTAACACATGAATTCTAGAAGCTTACTGATTTATACTATAATAGAAAAACTGTTGGTTTTATTTCCATCTGCAATCATAATTCAGGGCTTGCTCTAGCTGCTTTTCTCTAAGCCTCATTTTTTTTCCAAAATGCGAAGTGACACACTAACCTTCCTTTACAGATCCCTATAATAGGGAACTGTATGGGTGAGAATGCTCTATTTTCTTGATGCAGTTTTCAGTTTCCTACTTTTTAATGTGCATCACTCTCTCCTTACTCATAGCTGCACCATGCAGTCCCCAAACCACACTGCTCACTAGAGGAGACCACAGTTTTGTTTAAACTTGCATGAGGTTTTTTAGGTATAAAATGATAAATATTTCTCTAGGAAAGTGCATTATCCTTTCATATAGTATTTTTGTGGCAAAGTGCGAGTACAACAAGACCTCAAGTGGGATCTATTCAATACTTTTGAGTTAATCTCTGGGAAAAAAAAAAGTTAATTCAGACTTATCATTGGCCAAATAGTGCTGCTTCAAAACTGCAGTGCAAGAAATTAGGAAATTACTGACCTTGTAGTCAGTACTCTGCAGAGCAAGTGATGTTTAATAAATTCATCATAGACAACTTTTCAGCAACCATATCTAGGAATCACATTATCAGCCTTGTTAACCTGTGTTTGATTTTTTAATAATTCCCCAAAATATTACTAAGGAGTAGGAAAATGTGTTAATGGAATGACTTATTTTCTCAAGCCTTATTAGATTAATTTCAGAAACAATTTGTGAAGCATTTAGTACCTATACTTAAAAAGGCTTGTTGTTTCCAAGCTATAATCAAGTCTCTTCATGAGCTTCTGAGAAAGGTGAAACACATTTCTGAGGTTGGGACAGAGTGGCCTGGGGGCTGAGATGCTATCATTCAGGGTACCTCAGCCAGGGAGGGAAAGTCATGGAGGCAGCTGAGGACATAATAATTCCCAGTGTAGGCAGTTAAATTTTCAAGGACTTATGGTTGCAGTGCCCAGCAATTATTCTCTTAAACTTTAGACAATAAGGTCAAGGATGAGTATGTTGTACCTCTTCCAAAACTAATCTGAAAAGAGAGTTTAAAATGTACATTGGATACCCTCTTCCACTGACCTCTACTAAAAAGGTTTGCATTTAAGATTTATACATTAAATTTCACATCCTAAAATGTCAATGTAGTTTTAAGCTGAAAACTTCAGCTAAAACTAATTTTTTTTGGTCACTGAATTTGCTTTGTCCTAATGCCAAAGAATATCTATGTATGATAACACAGAAATCTAAAAGAAAACATAAGTTACAGCAAACCTGAATTAGGTTCACATTTTCTAAGATGAGCTTAAAACATAAGATTAATGGCTGTACAAATCAGTCAAATTGTCCTTTGCATTTCTATATAGATCCTATTATTCCTACAAAATTTTTCAGGACATTTCAGTTTTTTTCAGAACTAACACAACCTCTCTTATCTATGGAGCTGGGGTTCCCAGCTGTTGGTTAGAGGACATGCTTTTCTTATTACTCTCATCTGGTACTAAATGATAAGCAGGACAACAACACTCCATTTTAACAGTAGCTGTTGCAATGAAAAGGTTCTATTGTTACATAGGGTACTGTCACTTGTTAATATTAATCTCTAAGAATCTAATAACTTAATGAAATCATTTGCATCATGGCTCATTTTGCATGCCGTTCCTTGCAGTACATTGACAGTAACATGAAGAAAGGGCTTATTTTTCACAATTTAAGCATCTTGTAGCATGGGAGTATTCAACATGCAAATGAATTGCTTCAAACAATGAGAAATACTGCACCTCCTGCAAATGAATTGCTTCAAACAATGAGAAATACAGCACTTCTTGAATGAATCAATGTGCAGACTACTGCAAAATTCTCAAGTGCTAGTATTCTTAATGAGCCTCACATTGTTCACATAGGAATGTCTGGAAGATGAAGAAAACCAATCCTCATGGCATCTTTTCCTTCTTTTCTCACCCTTTGATAAATACTCAATACTTACTGTCAGCTGAACTCCCAGATGATGAAAATCCAGTTCATCATCTTTAAGCCTGTTTAAAAATGTGACATTTCACCACACTCATGGTAAAATATTTCATCCTTATACATACTCCAAATCTACCCTCTTTCTGTTTAAAACCATTAGCCCTTGTTCTATCACAAGGGGCCCTACTAAAAAGTCCATCCTCATCTTTCCCTATGGGCCCTCTTTAAACCCTGAAAGGCTGCAATAAGGTCTTCTCCCAACCTTCTTTGGGTTTATTGCAAACAGGCAATTCCTGGATTCCCATATTCAGCAGTTAATGATATCTGAGTATTGCACAATTATGGTTTCCCTGCTTGTTTTATAGCCCAACACCCTTAAAAATCTTATTGCTTCTTTCCACCCCATCTCACTGTTGCTCAGTGGAAATCCAACCTCCATCTGTACTCATTAATGAGTGAGTCACTAACAGTCACCTCAAGTACAGGTTTGATTTTGATTGATTTTGATTTTGAAAGAAATTAAGTCCTATATTAATCTTATATGATAGAGTGAAATCCTATGCATAACTGTGTACGGGCAGAAGAAGGAGGATTCCATCTTTTTCAAAATGTAGAGATATCTTCAGGGTTTCTCTGTAAATGTGTAAATGTATAAATATAGAGTATGCAAGAATAGGTGCATGTTTAAAACTTTTGAAAGCCTATAATTTAATTTCTTACAAAGAAAGTTGGGGTTTAAATGTCTCTACCTCTGGGCAACCTGTTCCACTGTCTGCTCATCATCACAGTTAAAAAAAAAAAAAGGGTTTTATTTGCTTCGGATTTCTGGTATTTTGGTTTGTGTCCAATTCCCCTTAACCCTTCACCGCACACTTCTAAGACTGTCTGTGCCTTATATACTACCCCTCCATCAGGGCTCTATAAATATTGACAAGATTCCCTTGAGCCATCTCTCCTTAAGGCTGAGCCATTCCAACTCTTGCAGCCTCTTCCCCACGTCAGATGCTCCAGCCTCTTGGTCATCTCTGTTATAAGCTCCAGCAAGCCCCTGCAATATATTGTTGTAGTGGGGATCCCAGAAGTAATCCCAGTCTTCCAGATGTGTCTTGCCAGTGCTAAGCAGAGGAGAAGGATCAACTTCCTTGGCCTGCTGGCAATGCTCTGCCTGATGCAGCCCAGGAGGCTGTTGTCATCCTTTGCTGCAAGAGCACATTGTTGGCTCAAGTTTCTGGATTTGGGGTTTTTTTTCAGTTTTCTTTTAGGTTTTCTGTTTGATTGGGTTTTTGTGGGGTTTTTTGTTAGTTTTTTGGTTTTGTTGGTCTTGTTGGGGTTTTTTTGTCTTTTTGGTTGGTTGGTTGTTTTTGTTGTTGTTGTTGCTCTCTGTGTCCAAGAAAGTGCTTGCAAAAACTGGAACCTAAATGCTGTAATAAAATACCTATCTGCAAAAACCCTTCACTGACACTAGATGCTATACAAAGGGTTTCCAGGCTTATGCTTTTCTCTAGATAGTGAGAAACTGCCCCATTGATTGAACCAATCACCTTGAACACTCATGATAAGCAGTTCCAGGGTGAGCATTCCTCATCCATGGTGAAATGTTTGGGTGACAGTCCACAGGCTTGGGTGCAGCTAATAGATTTCAAGGACTATTCTCAGAGGGACTACTTTGGAAGCTACCACACTGGCTTAGCTCTTTGGCAGGGTCTGAGATCTGTTCTCCTTGACATTAGGATCAGGTACGATGCTTTTGTTGATGTTGAGATATAATTTGTAAATTGTCTTGTCAACACAACATTTAATCTACTCCAAACAGCTCATAAACAAACCTTTGATTAATTCTTCCAGTCTGTGTCTTCTGGACAGGATTTACAGTGTTCTACTTGTTTGGATGAAAAATAGAGAGAGACAAGCTGTCACCACTGAGAAAAAGAGTATTTTTTTTCTTTCATTTTGTAGCTTAAGTATCATTTTATCATGACTTTGCTGTACGAAAATGGCAGAGGATTTAAATTTGTGACTGATGATGCAGAAGCTGTAAAACTTGATGGACTCAAGAGTGTTCATACCAAATTACTACCAGATACACACATTTTAGTCTGGGAACATCCAGTTCACAATGCAATAGAAACACTGAAGCATTATTCCATGATCAATGCATAGGATAATGTTAGCCAATGACATTTGAATGAGCTGTTTATTTATAGCTTCAGCTGAACATTGCAACCCAGCTGGAGGAAAAAAAAAGAGGAGTTTCAAAGACAAGTAATTCAGAAGGAGATCTGTTGGGGGTGGGGGCACTGAGATTGCTGTGTCCAGATACTTAATAGCATTTAAAAAGAGGAATCTGAAGGAGCAATCCTTACTTCACTGACCTTGTCTTTTGTTATCGTCTTAAATTGAACTCAGCTCAGAGGATCATATTAGTTTGGCTTTGAAATATTTTTTATTTATGTGTGCCTTTGAATCAGCACACTACTACCTCTGTTGATTTACTCCAGTCAAGATGTATATATACTTCTGAAGCACTGTTTACATAAGGTTCCTATATCACCCTCAAGCACAGCTATCATCTAGCAACTTGTACTTGAAAATTAGAAACTGAATGCCACTGGAGTAGAATACAATTCCTATCAAAATTATTGTGATACAACATATACAAGCAGTTTGTGGTTGATATGAAAAGATTAAAGCAAATAGCTATCTATTAATTTCAGGAGTATCAGAAATGTAAATAAGAACGTGACATACCAATTCCTTTTTGAATGCTAGCTGGTTTCTGCTATCCAGCTCTGTCTTGGATAAATTACATTCTTGTAATCTGCACTTTTGTTTTTATGTTTGCAACTTGAAAGAAAACTTTCCTCTACTTTTTCCTCTTTAATTTTTTTTTATATATACTATACTTTTTGGGTTTAAAAAAATACAAAAAAACTTTTTTGTAATTTCTCTTTTTGACACATGTATTAATGTTTATACTAAAAAAGCAAAAAGTAAAAGTATGGTGTAAAAGTAAAAAGTAAAAAGCTTGTGGTAATTTGGTATGAGTCCATCAAGTTTTATAGCTTCTGCATCATCAGTCACAAAAGAAAAAGGGTAGCAATAGATTGATGCTTGTAGACAGTTTGTATATAACACCCAGGGTAATACTTGTCCAAATATAGAGAGTAATTACACTGACCTTGGTATCTGTCATCATTATCTTGCTTATAGAACAAATGTTTTGCTAAGAATGTCATCAAAACCATAGTTTTAGATCTATTTCCAGTAAGAAACTGCTTCTAATCATTTCTCTACAAATATTGTGCTTATAAGCATACAAAAATATCAGTGTGTCTAATCGCCATAATTGTTCCAAGAGAGAATTAAGATAAACCTCCTTCACAGACTTCATTCCAATGGCTTTCATGTGCTTCTTGCTTTGACAAACATTTCAAACCATGGTTTTGTAGAATGTTACATTGTACCTGGGGAAAAAAGAAAGAGCAAAAAGAATGATTTCAGGTGCACTTCACTCTTTCATAGGAAGGATGTCAGAAATTGACAAAACACCCTAATGTCTCCCATCTTGTAGGAAACATTTCTGGGATACCAGGTACATACCAGCAGCATGGCTAAATGTAACTCTGGCCCTGAGAAACAAGAGGTTCATACATCCACACAAAGAGGATAATGCAGTGATTTTCTATCTCCTGAGAACAGCAGTGGACTATTGGGCTTATTTGATGATTATAAAAGCCTCATAATCTATGGTTGCTGCAAGCAGAAGTGATTTATTGCAGCACTCTCACATATATGAGATAAACCTATAACTTGCTGGCAGCTATTTTTTTTAAAGGAGGGCATTAAAGAAAAAGCCAACAGCTTGCTTACTTTGTAGCCTCAGAAAGTGATGATTTGCAGCTCCAAAATATCACTTTTGATGAATAGTTGTGGTGAAATTATAACCGCTGTTGTACAATGAGATAAACTTTCACCTCCATGAGGAAAATATAGATTACAAAAACTGATTGTAAACAATCGATGCTTTATATTCTTCTTCCCTAACTGAGCAATTTTTGAATTTATGCCAGTCCGACAAACGCATTAATAATGTTTAGCCACTAGGTATTTGTGAAAGAAATTGGAAATTGTTTTTAATTTGTTAGTCTGGTGAAGCAATAACACACTTATGCAGGAAGAAGGAAGAAGTAGTAGTATGTGTTTGCCATTTTCATACATAAATATAGAAACACACATACAAACATGTGTCCTTTTACATATTTGCACAATCTCCCACCCAAAAAAATATAAATGTCAATGTGGAGAAGAAAGCCATCATCAGTTTCTAAGTGATAAGGAGCAGGAGTAACACAAAGGATTGTCTTCAATGAGTTATGAAGCTCATTTTATAGGTATCACAGACATTTTTAACATTCATTTTATGTTATACATTTAAATTAGTATTATTTTATTCAGTTTTCTTCAATTCTTTCATCTGTAAAATATTGTGTGAACCACATAGCCTATTTGCTCTCTGTAATACATGGGATGAGGTCTGCAAGAGAAATTTAATCTAAATAATGTAGTAAGCAGCTTTTTGAAAGTGTTGTCGTATTCACCTGAGGTTGTAAGAAATGAATAATAAAGACAAGAAAATCTGAAAAATTACATGAAGATGCAGGATGGATTGGAACCTCTGCATTACTATATCCAGGAAAGTGCCTGGAAACCATGAAGCTAGAAATTCTTCCGAGATTGGCATTTTCAGCTTCTTCCAGCTGGCGCTGTTCCACTTGATGTGACTGACAGAGTTTTCTTTGTAAAGGAAGGAATGTGTCTAGGTTTGAGTGTACAACACAGGGACTGGGGTAAGTTAAATTTCCTGCTCCAGATAAGGACTGGAGTTACCTGAAACTGAGATATTCCATGTATGATCCTGTAGGATATGGCAGGCATCTTTGCCTTCGATATTTTTAAAGGACATTTGAAATGACTTCATTTTGTCGGAATGAAGAATTTCATCCTTTTTAATTCTCATTGTTTTTTTGAAGAAAAAAAAAAATGAAATGCCTCTAATTTTGGAATAAGTGAAAATTAGTATCTTTCACTTTATACTCAAACCTTCAGTTTACTCCACTATGGAATTTGCTAAGTTCTGCCAATAACAAAAAAGAACAATAAGGAAAACACAAAGTTGCAATTCTACATGATTTGATTAAAAGGTGAAAGCTAAATAATTTTAAGTCATTGAAGGTGTACTTTATGCATAAACTGAAAAACAATAATCCATTTTAGTAACAGATACGGTCAAGCAAAACATTAAACAGAAAACCAAGTTGAAATTGAATGAAAAGTGTCAGGTGAATGAATTACATGTTTCCTAAAGAGGCCATCAATTTTTGACCTTCAGCCTGATACATTATTTGATGTAATTTAAATTTTTATAAATTTTGTTTCTAAAAATAAATGGCATGGTTATTTTATGTAAATTCAAAGCTTTTATGACTTACAAATAAATTATTTTGAAATCATTTATATCACAGGCAAATTAAACAAAACATTGTTAATTCTTTCTTGTTTTGTGCTCAAATGCTTTGGCTGTATTTTTATCAAAGCACAGGATCACATCTTATGAATAGACAATCCCTCTCAACCATCAACTACCCCTTTTTGGTCAGGCACCAAAAATAAAATTAATTATGTAATCTTCCAAAGAGAGATTTCCAGTTAAATGAAATGCTCCCCCTTAAAAGGATTTAACTCAGACTTAATGAGAAAGTTATTGTATGTTAATTAAATACACACTGATTACTATGAATATTTATTGAAGTGTAACAATAATTTGCATGAAGATAGATGTTGAACAACTGAATTTCAGTAAATGTTCCTAATAATTATTTAACATTCAGTAAATTATGCAATTGAATGATTTTTTGGCAAAGATATTCAGTATTTATTATATATTATAGGCCAAATTGTATCATTACCTACACAGGTGCAATCCCATTTAATTAAAGGGGAAGTTGTTGTCATGTAACTAAGGGCAAGATGCAATCACATACACCAACTGATTGCCAAGCATATTTAATGAAAGTTTTGAGATCTAAAGGAGCCAGTCTATTCACTTCTTTCAAAAACTCATTGAACACTAAGCTAGACGATCCAATCAGTCTTTCCTTCCTAATAAAACAAGGCATCCTTCAGCCAGTTCTAGTCTTAGAATATTCACTGTTCATGGAGTTTCTTGCCTGCTCACATTTGTCTCCTGGTTTTTGAAGTGCTGACAGCCTGTTTGGTTGTGCATGTATCCTAGCTGTACTCTAGCACCAAGACCTGGTAAAAAATTATAAAGAAAAATCTCCCTAAATCAGTTCTTTTCTACTGCTGCTCCCCTTCAAAGGAATTCCTGTGTCCAAAGCTAATCTAATTTAGCATGGAAATAGTAAAAGATTATTTTGGATATTACTAGTTGTCCTCCTTCTAGATGTACTGCAGATGAGTAAAAATACTATGTGTGGCATCCTTAGTTTCACTTACTGTAGCATTTTGTATCCTAATCAGTGGGAGGAATTTTGAGATAATTTCTAAATTTTTTAGGAGGAGCTATGATCTCCACGCTACTGTCAGGACAGTCACTTCCTGTGCCTCTTGTCCAAATCAGGAACTAAGCATAAGAAAAGATTAAACATAAGAGACAATCTGTTTCTGTAGGTCAGCGATGACAATATTAATTTGGGACTGAAGAGGATTCTGCCCTTAATCTATTTTTTAAATTCTCTCTAGTGTTCCCCTAAATGCTTATTCAATCCTTGAATAAATTATCAGAACAGAGATTCTCCATCCTTAGGCTTGTGTGTAAACAACAGGGAGAGGAAATACCACAAATTTTCTTCTAGGAATAGCTTAATTTAGATTAATTAGGGAGTTTCTGCAGATCACTGATGTTAAAAGTCTCCAAGAGAATCAGAGAGGACAGAGAGAATGGAGCCTGCAGTTATGCCTTTTGCACTTCTTTGTCAATCCACTTCTATATTTACTTCTCATGCCACATCTTTTGAATCAGCACAATGTCACAGATTCTCTCCCTTGTATGTGACAGTGAAGCATTGGAATGGGTATTGGGATTTGCATGCTTGCTGCACATCCAGAGCACTCCAGCTAGAGGTGGGAAGGATACTGATAGGGAAGACACTTCTGAAGGAAAAATCTGTCAGTCACGGTGCAATGGTCGTCCATCTCATTCCTTTCTATCTGTCAGTACCATAAGATATGTGGAAATAGATTGTGTCTTTGAAATCTCAAGGTCTTTCGAAGAGCTATTGGAACACAAAGGTTCCTATACTTAGCTGGAAAGTCCATCTGGAATTTTCTTCTTCATTCAGTGCCAAATTTTTCAAATGACTTATTCTATAAGAGTAACAAATTCAACTCCATCATGTAATCTTTTAGTTTTGTGAAATAGTCATGCTTTCTGGCCTCATTCTTAGTTTAATTTTTAGAAAGCTAAAAATGGAAAATATAAGTGTAAGAAATTTTCTTGACATATCAATTGACTGTAGATGTGTATAGAAACGATCTGTTATTTGAAAAAGCTAATGGCCTTATCAAATTGATGGGCAGGAAAACAGAATTATGAAAAGGGTTGCGTAATAATATTTTGTATGTTTAATAGGCCTTCTACACGGTTAAGATTTAATTGTAACACCACAAATATAGATGATAAAAACTGATACATCTGCTATATATTTAATGAGTGGCTATCATAAGCATTCAAAATTAGAAATCCTGAAATTAACCAAATCTGAGTTAGGACCACTGAGAAAAACTGGGTATCTAAAGCAAATAAGATAGACAAAAAAAGTGTAGTTAAAAGAGTATTACTTTAGAGTGTTCTTATTTTTGTTACCAGCACTTTATTCTTTCTGGTATTAATGAAGATATAAACCAAATGTTAAGTGTAAACACAGATAACAAGCTGAAGAGGCCTTGTCTCCCACTGTGCTTTGATGAAAGATTTTAATAACAGAGAATGGTAGCCATAAGCTGATGTCAGTGACTTACTGCTTTTAACTCTTTTAAATAAAATGATTAGCAATAAACCTATCAAAAGTAACCACTTTTTCAGTTAGATGCTACCTGATCAGTTAATAACTTTCATCAGAGTTCTGCAATGAATATGAGGAAGGTACAAGAAAGTAGAAGCTCTGTCAGACTCCTTTCTGTCACCATCCCTACTCTATTTCTCACACACAATACCCAAACTCCAGGCACCGCTGACAGCCTCTCTTCATATTTTAAATGAATCTTAGCACTTTTTTTGACACAAAGCAAAACCTTTCAAGCAAAACCTTTAATTGTTTTCTTCCTAGGCCATGAGATGAAAGGTGTCATAGTTTCCACCCCAGAGTTCCCAGAAGGGTTATTAGCTAATGTCCATCTCTATTATAACTTCCAGCACTCCAAATCCTGCAAGTGTGAAACCTCTTTCAAATTGAGCTCATGGAGCCTCTCCAGTCCTTGTAAGATTATCCTTATCATTGATATGAGCTAGAATAAGGTGATGTCAGCTATACCTACTCTAAGCAACCACACAGGACAGACTTCTGTTGTAGATATGACTTCAGGAGGGGAGTCCTACTCTCAGTGCTCCAGCAAGGCATTGCCTCCTGAAGTCTCCAAGTGGGAAATGCAGAGGGAAAGCAGAGAAAAGGCAGGAAAGGTATCAGAATGGAAAAGTTTTAAGCTGTGTGACAATCTGCTATATCTTACCCTCTTTTTTACTTAGGATTCACAGACATAATAGCCTTTGTACAACTTCTGCATGGTGACTGGCAAGACCTCTCTTCTTGGATATGAGACTTCTGCTCGGAGAGAGACGTATTCCAGATTTTCCTAGTTTTGGGAAAGCACAGCTTTCCTTGTATTGTTGGATCTATTGGCTGGCTGCTAAAGGAGTACTAGTGCGATGGCCTTAAATGGCCTTTAATCATTTTGTACTGCAGCCCTTGGGGATGATGGACTGGAGGCACTAAGGACTTCTCAGCTACATTTTTCCCACTTCAGTGGAAGAGAAATAAATAATGAAATAATGAAAAATTACTGAACTGGTGAATACAAGAGAGATTCAGCAAATGACATGTAGACCCAATTTCCTTCTTCTCCTGCCTCCCCACCACCCTTTTTTTTTTTTTTTTAATATTCTTGATTTATTAAAATGTGGAGACTGCATGGGGACAATATTTGTCAACACCAGTTCTTGTGGTTTTGTTCACTAAAGAGCACAAGGCTTTGAATCACATGGGGGGAATGTGATTCTCAGTGGCTCTAAGCAAAGTTTTTGAGTCAAGACCTGACTGTCTCCCCTCATGCAGTGGAGTCTACAGAAGAGAATCAGACAAATAAAATCCCTTTATGGATTTAGCCTTATACCTTGTCAAGCTCTGCATCCTTTTTTTTTTTCTTTTTTTTTTTTTGTGTTTCTTTGTATTTTTGTTTGTTTTGTTTTGTCAGCTCTAAAACACAGAGGATGTTTAGATGTGTTTATTCTCTTAGTATCTATTTTCTCTGCAAGGTTTCTGTTCTAAATCAGACTGTTTCAGAGATCATTATTTTATGCTATCATTTCCTGGAAGAAAGAGTGCAGGTGCTTACCTGACACTGGACTTGCTGAGTTATCAAACAGAATAGAAAGATGGCAAGTACTTAGCCATTTTTGTCACTAGTCTGCAGAAAGGAGACTAGAGATGTCTAGGGCAAGAGTGCTGGTCCCAGAAGGTTGATGGCCAGGTGTCTAAGACTGATTGGAAAACCCTTACTGCAGTCAAAACTGGGGCCAAAGGTGCAATTAACTCAGAAAGTGTTGCAATTTGTATTTCATTATTAGTTGTAAATCAATACAAATAGTCTTGCCAGACACAGTCAATTGCTTTTTTCATAAAAGAAAATTAATAATGAAAGAGAATGCCTTATGTGTGACAAATATATATTAGAAAAGCTTTTTGCTCTGTGTCTCATGAAGCCTTACATGATTTACAGGGAAAACCAAACCAAAACAAAACCCCAAAACCAAAATAAAAAACCCACAAAAATTTTAAAAAACAAAACAAAATAAAGCAAACAAATAATCAATAAAAGTCTATAATAAAACTTTCTTTATTTTGCCATATTTGGTGTAGAACTCCAATACCAAGTAACTGATGTGTGCACTGATAAGTATGCTTTAATTGTAACAGGATATTCCTAGTGTACATCAGACTTTGTGAACACCTGGAGCAGAAGAATCCTTACTGAAAGCAGCAATTAACAAAAGACCCCAAAATAGTCAGATCATTGCAGGGATCTCCCAACCTCATAAAGTAAACACTGAGCAAGAAGAAAAAGGCAAGAAGCTGGAGGGACTATCCATTTAGACTGTGTTGGGCTCCTGGATCAGCATCTCAGTTCACAGGAATCAGGGAGCACTCTTCCTTTTGCCTTGTGATAAATCATTTTAGTCAAAAAGCTGCCAGTAATAAACCAAGAAAGTACTCATAACAGTAAATTTTAAATTTCTATGTTTATGATGTTTTAGCACACTCATGAAATATTCTTGGGTTTTATTCTTTTCAAATAGCCTTTTAAAATTTAAATTAAACTGATAAACCTTTTAGTTACCTGCCATTTCAAGTCATTTTGACATCACATCCATTGCTGCCATAGCACATTGTTTCAAAATGCTACCAAGGCAGGCCTGAGGTACAAGTGTTCCTCTGGTGAGGTGCCTGCACATAGTGACTGTGTTCCAGGGGCAGAACTGTCCCATAATCTGAGAGAACATTTGATGTGGGCCCTGGATAAGCTGTCATATGTAAGCAGTAGGAGGCCCCATGGCAAGGAACATGTAAGTACTATGGATGACAAAAAAAAGAGTTAAGGATGGGATCGAAGAAGACTCAGAGCCCAGGATGTGCTCAAGCAATTTAGAAGGGCTCCTTTGTCTTCAAATTTACAGAAGAAATTTCATGTTCTCCCATGCATAAGAGTAATTAAAAGCCACGTATGCCTTCTCTTTATCCTGCTCTACCTTAGTCATTCCAATTTTTTTTCTCTTTTAGTGTAGAAGAGATACATTTCTAAGATGCTGAAATAAGTGTGAATAGAGTATTGATGTTCATAAACATCATAAACACCCAGAATTTGTTACTACCATTGGGAAAGATGTCTCACTCTGCTATTATCTTAGCTTTATGATATTGTTTTGTGGGGGATGAGACTTTGTGCATATATTAAAAGAAACAAAGACAATAATTATTGAATTGGCACACCAAGAGTTAGAGTGGTTCTTTAATCACACTCTGTTCCATGAATACTGAGTAGAATACTACAGTAAAAAACCCTGATATTTTGACTGAGACATAGCAGAGCTTTAGTGCTCATAATACTCTACTTTTATGGGGTCATATTTCTGTCTAAGATATATTAGTAGATTGTGCCAAGATTTAGGCTGCACAGCTGCAGGAACTTGAAAAGTTGCCTCTAGTGAATCAGATAGAAAACACGCAACATTAAATTTTGTGAACTGTAACAGTTAGCTAAGCGTATGATGTCTCTTTAAGGAGAGGGATTCAAATAAGATTTCATCTAGGGTCCATTGAAAAAAATGAGCATTTCTCTTGTAAAATGACCAGAGCTCTGGGCCTTTACCAGAAAAAAAGGACAACAAGTTGGATCACTTGATATCAGCTTCCAGCTGCTCTTTGGAGGAAGGGAGTGCCACAGAAAAGCTGACCTCTATCCAAAGGGAATTAACAGGATAGAAACTTATTAAGGTCCTAGATGCCAGCTGTTGATATCAATTCCATGCCATATAGTAAAAGGGATTATTAAGAAGGAAAGAAAGGAAAGGATTATGTGGAGTTTTAATGGGATATTCTAAAAAGCTGATTTAACTCAACTTTGCATTTTGTAGTTATCTATTAATAACTAAAATTCAATCCCAACAGGCAGAGATGTGCTATGATGCAGAATTTTAAATTCCAATACACTTACAATGTTTGTATGCTTATAAATATACATCAAGGAATTTAGAAATTTTCTGGTTATGCTGTTGACAGTCATAGCTTCATAGAATCATTTAGGTTGGGAAAGACCTTTTAGATTATCAAATCAAGTTGTTAACCCAGCATTGCCAAGTCCATCACTAAACCATGTTTTTCAGAACAAGTCTACATATATTTTAAATACCTCCAGGGCTTATGACTCAATAACTTACCTGGTCAACCTGTTCCACTGTCTGACAACCCTTTTGGTGAAGAAGTTTTTCCTAATATCTACTCTAAACATCTCCTGATGCAACTTGAGGTAATTTACTGTGGTGCCATAGCTTCTTACCTAGGAAAAGTCATTCCACTGTTTTAAGTTTTTACTAGTAGCATGCGTTACAATTTTTTAAAACTATGCTGGCTCTTTGTTTGGATTATAACGAACAGGAAAGGAATTTCCATTTTCAAAAAAGATGAGGAAGATAAGTAACTGAGTCCCAGTGGTATTTCAAGGCCACACCTCCTTAAACTGTTTAAAAATTAGACACCTAGGATCATGTAGATGTCTGATATAATTAATATTGACATGATGTTCCAATATCCAGGGCCAAATGTGTTCACTCTAGAGGGCTAAATAGTTTTGCATTCCTAATTCAGGATGTAGAATGTATCAGTTGCATCCATGGCATGCAGAGGACATGAGCACACAGCTTTGTGCCATGCACGGATTTGCTGATTGTGAACAAGAAAAACAAGAAAACACTGGAACCAGGATATTATGAAAAGTAAAGGAAAAAACCTATAGAAACAGCACATGATCATTTAATAAGAAGATACATTTAGGAGAATAATAAACCATTTTATTTAGATGCAACTCCGTTCTCTGGGATTTTAATGTTATATTACTGAATGGAAGACATTGTCTGGAAAACAGATCATAGAGGAAGGATGCCTCATTGTGCTGTTAGTTAGATGTATTCTGACTGAAACTGAAGAGTGTAGATGACACTATCAACTGAGGATAAATGCAGAAGACAGTTAACATAATTTCTGAAGGAGTCAGCACCTGGAGCACAGATCTTATGCAAAACAAGATGCTGAGGATGGATGACATTTTCAGTGGACTAGATAAACACACAAAAAGGCAAAGTTTTATTTTCTAGCCAATGAGTGGCAGCACCTGGCTGCAGCTGTAGATATCAGAAAAAAGCTTTAGAGATAGGAGCATTAGGAACCACGAAGCTCATGGTGACCCATCTGACAGGCTTCTGCTGGAAAAATGATCCAGAGAATCCTCAGAAGCAACTGGCTTTGCTTCATTCTTTCTATCTTTAGGGAAATCAAGAGGGAACGTACGCTACTTGAAAACAACATGATCAAATTTTTTAAAGTTCTGATTCTTCAGTCCAGTTTCACTTTTTCTTCTACAAACATCTTCAAATTTTAGCTAACTATTCTGGGCACAAACAGATAAAATGGGTGAGAACATACTACACAATCACAGTATGCTCCAGAGAGCAATTCTATCTCTGAATGTTGTAAATAATGCAGAAAGGGCATAAGATGCAAAAAGGAGGTAAATATTTAGTCTGAGATTGTCAAAGAAGCATGAGGGAATTAGATTCCTAAATCCTAATAAAATTCCACAGGAGTTGGAAACCTTAAATCCCTTAGACTCCTTGAAAATCCCATTTGTAATTTCCTATTAGCGTAGAACCCTGGTTCTACATAATATCACTTTCACTAAGACACCAGTCTATGTCCCACACTTTTCACTTCAGAAGTCTTGATTTTCAGAACTGTAAAATACCTAATCCAGCTGGTCAGTGAGTTGAAAATAGACTCAGTGAGTGGGATTACTTTTTTTACTGATTTATGCAGCAAGTACTCATACTCCTTCACATTTTGCTTTTGTTAACTAACAGCTCTACTACTGTATTTAAACTATTCCCCTGGTGTTTCTTATTCAAGCACTTTAATTATGAGATAAGGACTTACTGTTTCCTGCTTTGACAGGAATTGTTCACTTCTCAAGTAAGTTGGAATCAACCATGTTTTTCTTTTCTCACATTAAATAGTCTTCCTTTATTAATTTCTTGGTTTAGTGCATTTCAGTGCATTGGAAAAACTAAAATAGCATAAACTAAAATGAACCAAGAACTAAACCGAAACAAAACCCTTCAGTATTATGTAACATGTCCATGATTTTTTTTATGTCCCTGTAATTTCCCCACTGAATCTTTAATTTTTCTGATTTATCTGGTAAGCGGTTTTATTTGTTGTGTTAGTTTAAAATTTTAAGAAGTATAACTTGTATAAAGTAGAAATAGGTCTTCCATACCTTCTGTGTTTGATTTAGTTTTAGTTTTCTGGGTTGCTTTTCTAGGAAATATTTACCAAAGTGGCAAAGTAGTAGTTTATACTAACTTGGCCCTGGTGTAAGTGAATATAGTGTCTGAGGCTGTGGAGAATCAAGTCCTCTGGCTCTTAGCTTCTGACTGCATCACATTATACATTGCTGCAAGGCAAAACCCAGGTCTATTAGACAAGAATTTTGGGGATGCAGCTGTACACTAATTATTTTGCAGCCTACCAGCAGAAAAAATGAAAGCAATATAGTGCAGTCTGTTAATTTTAAAAACATTGGGGCTTCAACTGATGTAAGCCCATGTAGCTGTGATGAGTTTATCTGATGGATTTAGTCCTGCTGGGGATAAGGCTTCCTTCATTGACTTATCAAAGCATTTCCAGATTTCAGGCCAAGCTTTGCAGTACATTGTGATTAATTTCTCTTAGCCAATGCAGATCTTGCCCATCTTGTCTGCTGTGCAGATTATACTCGTCCTGTATCTGAAGTGTAAGGTTACTATTGTATTTTATTTTCTGTGTTCTGTAAAGCTCATCACTGATTTTTAATCCTCCGATCATTCTTATTCAGCATTACAAGTAGATTTATAAGATCTTAAACCAATAACTCAAAAAAAAAACCCAAACCAAACCCCCCAAAAAAACCAAACCAAAATGAACTGCCATTAGTTGCAAGCTTTTCAGTTTAACAGTTAAGGAATTCTATATAATTCTATATTTGTTATTTGAAATGATAGTGAATAAATAGATTTTTTTTTTATGATGGCAAGCATTCTATTCTTTTTAATGTCATTTTGGGGACTGTTGTGAATATTGAACAGTTATTGGATACATTCAAATAATTTATTTTTCCTCATCTCTTTCTCTTTGTTGTAATGAGCTAATCTACCTACAAGGGCTGAATACAAAATATGAGGAGGACGGTCCATGGAAAGAAAAGGACCAATATTCATTGTTGAAGTTTACAAATTTGGAGTTGACTGAAATCCACAACTTGAAAGTATCTTTTCAGCAACATTAAATTGAATGTACTTCTCAGAAAGAAACAAGTATTAAAAAGATCCTGGACCAGCAAGGATCCTGCTTTGTGGAGAAGTATTTGATAAGCCCATCCTGAAAAGGGCCTGTGGTGAAAGCCAAGACTGACATTTTCCACCCACATGGTGTCATGAAAGCACCTCAAGTCAGTCTGAGATAGAGCAGTGGGTGGGTTTTTATGTATTAGGACTTGTCAAAGATAACCCAGAAAGGACTCTTCAAGCTCTGTCACCAAAAGGGGCACAGGATAACAGCCTGTACTCATGGCTGTCCCTAATCATTCTCTGCTCTGAAATGGAGATGAGCCAAAATGAAGTGGATTCACCTGAAGTATCCCAGGAAAATCACACAAATCTTTCAAAAATAATCCCCAGTCTAATTTCTTGAATTAAGCAGCATTGATAAGTGTCTTCTCTGGCCTAAAGAGCAGCCTGGAAAAGAGATTTTATATTCACAAAGGAAGGTAGGAACCACCAAAAGAAGTACAAAGTAACTGCTTCATTTTGAAAAATTGCCCAAGAAGGGCATAACAAGAGAATATATGTCTAGTATAGACATTTTAGAGTTTGTACCTGTGCCATAGAAACAGCAAAACTTAGTTCTTAAAAAAGAAAAAAAAAAAAAGCTATATTCATTCAAAGATATAACATTAGCTACATATCCATTGAAAAAGAAAACAAATATAGTCTTATCAAGATGAAAGATCAAGAATACTTCTGATGTTTTAATCTGAAAAATAAACAGTTTGGTATATTTATAGGGCTTAATTATCTCCTTTCTTACTTAAACGACTTTCTTTATTAAAACTGTAGATGCTAAATTATGCTAAAGTAAAACATTCTTTATCATTATTTAACATTTCCTTTATACTTGTGAAACTTCTGTGAGGTTAGTCCATAAATCCACATCAAGCATTTTAATACAAAGGATGTTGACTTAAACTCATCATCTGCTTAATCAACAGTTTCAGTTTATTATCAGAAAGCATCAGTAACCTTGATGCACTTTATCTTAATTTATGCTTTCATCAAATAGAGAGAGAACTAAATAATAAGTGATCGCATTAGAAATGCATTGCAAAATATGCTCCAGGAAAATAATTCAGCAATGTTTGGCAGCAAATATTATGTTCGTGCAGATAAACACTTACAATATTGTAACATATTCCTTTTCAGAGCATATTTCTGTTCCAAGGCTGGAAATATTTACTCCATCTCAAATTATTGCTATAGATGGACCTGCGGTACCACTAGGTTATATTTAACTCTCAAAATCAGTACTATTATCCTGAGGGATCTTTTCCTGTAGATATCTTTTCCAGGATCATCCCTGAGTCCTTGTATATAGCAGCTATGAGGCAGCCATTGAGGTGTTCCCAAACAACTTTAATCAGATGAAGCTGAGAGCAAACTCAAGTTTATGTTGACAAGTTTGAAGAAAAAAAAGTCCTGTGCCAGCAGTGGGTAGGTGCTGGGTGCAAAAAAATTTTAAGGCTTCCCTACTACCTCACTCTCCTGTAGGAAAGGATTATTTATCACGAACATGGAGTTTGTCTGTTTGTTTGGGGTTTTTTTAGCTTTACTCTTCTCAAACACTCTTGAAAGCTTTGGAAGGGTAAAATTGCAACAAGTTTTCATGTAACTTGTTCTTAATTCTGCCTGCTTCATACTTAAAAACATCCAGTCCACTGAATTAACTGTGAGAAGTCTGGCTGTTTTTCCCCCACATACTGACACACAACAGAAACACAGTGGACCATTAATCTACATGATAATTAGCTGGTCTAGTTTAAACCCATTATCCATCCAAATGAAATACTGGATACGCCACAAACCCAAAGGATGTCACGACCAAGCACCACACTGGCTCTCTGCTCTCTCTCTTAGCTATAGGGGTTGTGACAGGAGCAAACATAGGAACATGGGTTGTATTTGAGGTATCTCAGCCACTTCACATTTTGAAAGCCAGTTCTTCAAATATGGTTCCAAAACTCATGCAATTAGATGCTCTCACAAGTCTTCCACAAAGATTGTGCATGCCTTTTACGGGACAAAAGCCAAATGGAAAATTCAGACAAAACAAAAGAAGATTTCAATGTACCTAAACCCAAGCCTTACAAAATCACAGGCAAGGGCTGAGAGAAAAAATAGAAACAAATATGTAAGTTGAATTTTTGGATGTCCAACTCTTTTAAAATACGATGCTTGTGTTTTGAAGTTAAATTCACGTGAGAAAGCTGATTATCTTCTGCTGGAAATTTAATTGTATGGTCTCCTCGTGCTTGTGATATTTGTATAATGTAGTCTTTGCCTTTATTGTACCTTTTGCATTCACAGATAGAGAACTCTGTGGCTTTAAAAAGATTATTAAATTTTTTTGTGTCTTTCCCAGAAGAATAAAGTGAGATCTTGTTTTTTGTGTGCAGTACTTGATGAATATGCTTTTTCTCCATGTTATTACCTTTTTGCATTGAGAACATTTTCAGTAAAAATCTGGTTTAGGAACAATATGAAACTGACACAAAGCATATGCATACCTGGATTTATTTGTCTTTCTGCAGAGTGAGTTTCTATTACCATGTGTAGCCTTTTAAAAGCTGCTGAAGTATAAAAGCTTTTAGCATTTGGTGAGGAACTATTTTGCATTACTACTTTATGGAATCAAATCATAATTTGTCAAACTCCCCTTTATAATTATTAGTGAATCCTAAATGACAGAGTTCCTTCCTTGACACCTTGTATGACAGTGAATAATAAGATTTTTCATGTAAGTTGCTTGCAATATAGACTAATTGGCATAGTAATCGACTTTTACTATAATTTAAGCTTATTGTTTATTGCTTTTAGATTGTTGGCTGACATTCATTTTTCTACTAGAACACAGTAGATATTGTTTTTGTGAAGACAAATGTGCTTTAATTGTACTATACCAGTGAGATGTCTGGGTTTTCCATTTGAGGAACCTGCATACCTAAGGTGTTCTTTTTTTTCCCCACGAGTTTTGTCTTCAGTAAAGATCAAATTATATTTTAGCCTGGTATGTGAGAAACACAGTATATTGTCTTTCTATAGGTAAAGAAGTTAGCATAGACCAGATCTTACACATGCTGCTGCAAGTCCAGTCTAACCTGAACTAGAATTCTTCAAGTGTCAGGACCCTTTACCTTCTAATTATTTTAGGTCAGCCAATTGTATGTGTGCTAAGATGGTTTATTGTCCTTCAGACCATGTTTACCAGGCCACTTAGATCCAGTAAATTAAAAAAACAAACAAAAAAGAAGGGAGTTTAAGTAAGAGTAAGGATCAGATCCTGAAACAGAAAAAAACCCAAGTTTGGAGTAGTGCGTTGTAGAAATATACAGGAGAGAAAAAGACTTGATATCATGACTTAGAACACACAATCTCTGGTTTGCATCTATATTTCTAGATTTTGTAATGTTTAATGGTTGTGATTTATGCATATATTATGTCAAGGGATGCAAATGATACCTTCAAATGCCTAAAAAAGGTAGCAGAGGTTTTTGCATGTCATTAAATTTCAGGATACACTACTGACCATTGCCTGGGCTCTATTCAGATTTTTCATCAAGAGATCAGTTTCTTTGACACCATCAATAAAATTAGTCTATTTCATTTAAAGCATGTTTTATTCTATACTGTACACAAATATTACATCATCTTTATTTTTAAGCATCCATTTTATAGTAATGTTATTACCCATAATAAGTTTCATACTGATAGTGCTGACAACACCTAAAATTGTCCTCTCCATACATGCAGGCAAGCAAAGTTAATTTTCTCATACTGCAGTCCAATTTTAGCCCTATAAAGATAGACACCATGATCTTTATCACATTCATACATACATATCCAGGTATCCGACACAGTAAATTTCAGTGATTACCATTATCTGGTACAAGTAACTCTCAATCTAAAGCTCTGCTACAGCCACTCTTAAACTTTGCTTAGAAAACTGGTTTCTCCTTATTATTAACTGAAGAGAGGGATACTGGTACACTTTTCCTCAGGAGTAATCGTGGAGCACAAAATGACCTGCTAGAACTTGCACAAGGGTGGCAGAGCTGGAAGCAGGACTCTAATTCTTCCAGAAATAAAACTGCACCACTTCTTGTGGGCAACATGCATTTTTTACAAATTGTTTCCCAACTTCTGGAGGATTTAAGTGTTACAAATGAAAATGTACATGTAACTTTGGAGCATGACAAATAAACATATAAAAAAACCCAACAAAACCCACTTGTAACTTCTCTGTTTAGATGTTGAATATGAAAACAAGAAATATTTGTTCAAGCTTAGAATATTTCTCTTGCTATGCAGCTTTCAAGCACTAACATTTGAAGTTCTTAAAGTGGAAAAAAAGTCAAGGCATTGATAGGCAGAATACTTCTTAGAGATGTTAAATGGGCCATCACTTCACGAAAAGATTGACATTGACAAAGAAATTAGATGCTCAAAACTAGACATTTTATCTCCTAGTTAAAGCTTGGGAAAACAGCAGGCAAAGACTGAGTCACCAAGGAAATGTTGAAAACTATTTATTATAAGGCTCCCAGTGAAGGAAGGAACCAGAAGAAAACTCAGAGCAACATGAAAGAATGACTGCAGTGGCTGTTGAGGTATTTTATGTCTTTCAATAACAGGCAAAGTGTTCTGTACTGTCCTGTTAAACAGAGTGAAAGATAGGACTGGGGAAAACTGCAGGAGAAGTAGAAAAAAGATGTGAAGAATCCATTCAATAATATCAATTCATAACAAATGCTGAGATTTGCAAAGGTTGTGCAAAGAAGATATAAATAAATCTGGCAAGTGTCAAGTATCTGCCAAAAGAAGAATGCCCTAAGGTAGCTGATGAAGCAAGGAGGAACTTACTGAAAGAGTCAACCCACCAAGAGGAAAAAGGTGAGTGTAGTTTTTCAAGTAGTCCTGTTGGGAAGAGACATCCACAGAAATCATTCCTGTAACAGCATCATTAATGATTCCATTCAACATCATCATGAAGTGTCCGTTTTGTTGGGTTTTTTTTAATGACACTTTTGGATGTTTTACCAGCCTTATAAACTCATGAGGGATGGAAAGCTCTCATTGTGATTGAGTTCAGTGGATTGCCTTTCAGTGAGGATATCAGGTGAGCTGCAAGGATGTGGATTTTCAGCAGTGTCAACCTAGAGAGCATGGAGTGGGGATAGGTACTTGTTGATAAATTATGTACTGTGTTTGGAAAATATTTATTTTGGACATGCTCCAAAGGTAAAGGTAATCTGCTTGGAGGTGTCTGTGTGGGCTGGATGGTGAAATTTCCCACTTGTCCATGACTAACAAAATGAGAGCTGGACCCTCATGAGAGCTCATACCCTCCAAACTTAACACCTTAGGTACTCATTTGAACTGCTTATTCTTTACATTCCTAGTTTTTCCAATTGCAGAAGCCTGTGTCAGGATTTAAAATTCACCTCTTAAACCTGCATTTTGGTTTAATGACACAGGTCTTGTTAATGTTAATTGAAGTTTGCTATCTGAGTCCTTGAAATACCACTTCAAATTTTACTCAGCTTTCAGTCTGTATCCTGTGTTATCTTTAAACTCATGGTGAAAGGTACTTCTGGTTGTCAGGCAAATACTGTTTCTAATTAATTAAACTTTAAAAATTCTCTTTCCTTACTTAAGCAGAGGGATATTTAGTTAGGGTAATGCCCCACTATTGTGTCTATAGGATGTATGAATCATTGAATATCAGCTGCAAGATAAGTCCACTCCAAGATAATATTGAGTGGTCTGAGTGTCAACTTACATTTATTAATCCTTGATTTACCTTTTAGCATTTAGATTCAAATTTCCAGTATAGCAGAGCAGACATCAGCTATGTGGACTAATCAATAGTTCCTCCTGCCACAGGACACTAATACAAAACAAGAAGACATGGTATGTGTTTTCCTGCCTTTCAGACCACACACATTTTCTTATGATGACAACTGAAATCCTTTTTGTAACTGGTATTTTTTTTTTAAATTAATTCTTCCCCCAAGCATAACACATTAATACTTTGCTGAGCATTTTTGATACTAATTCTATTTTCCTCAAGCATGAGCCAGATGCCTACAACTTTTCAGCACTTGGAGTGTGCAACATTTTAAAATTCTTGTGACTGGATAATTTTTTTCTATCATTTTTTTGTCTAGCTTGTACAATTTCCCTCACATTATTCTCTTTAATCCTACCCTTTCTATATTGAATTTTAGATTTTTCAGTCCTTTATACCTTCAACACCCTTGGCATTGAATAAACTTCTCACCAGCTTTATGGAGGGCTCTATTGTCCGCTGAAAGCCTTCTCTGAATGGACAGGTACTGACTATTTTCACAAATTGATTTTAAATTTATTTTTACTGCATTTATGTTTTCCCCCATTAGTCATAGCTCAGGATTTTCATGTTCTCTCTTTTGAGCTGCAATCTCCTCGGTGCTCTCTCTCTGATTTCTGAATCATGTCCGTTGGTTTTAATTTTTTTTGCATTTTTGTCCTAATTATGCTTCTTAAAAGCATAATTTCTTAGCTGGGACAGCTCCTGCTGCAGAGGCAACATGCTTTTATAAGATACTAAATTTGTCACCTCTTCGATTTAAAGTTTTAGTACCACATTCTGAGCTGGTTATATTAACCATGTAAATGCTGTTCTTACTCTCAAAAATTTCACTTCACTGCCAGGCTAGCCTTAGCAGAATTTTAGTGGCCTCAAAAATATATCAGAGTGTTCTAACAGAGTCTCTAATTTTACTAAAAACTAGATTAGCACAAATGTCTTCTAATCCCCTAAGGGATTAGACTCCAGCATGGGTTTAGGAAGGGAAGGCCCTGACTGACCAACCTGATCTCCTTTTATGATTGGGTGACCCGCCTCGTGGATGAGGGGAAGGCTGTAGATGTGATCTACCTGGAATTCAGCAAAGCCTCTGACACTGTTTCCCACAGCATTGTCCTGAAAAAGCTGTCAGCCCACAGCTTGGACAAGAGCACCCTGTGCTGGGTTAGGAACTGGCTGGAGGGCCGGGCCCAGAGAGTGGTGCTGAACGGTGCTGATCCAGCTGGCGGCCGGTCACCAGTGGTGTCCCCCAGGGATCAGTGTTGGGCCCAGTTCTGTTTAATATTTTTATTGATGATTTAGATGAGGGGATTGAGTCCATTATCAGCAAATTCGCAGATGACACCAAGCTGGGGGGCAGTGTGGATCAGCTGGAAGGCAGGAGGGCTCTGCAGAGGGACCTGGACAGACTGGAGAGTTGGGCTGATTCCAATGGGATGAGGTTCAACACGGCCAAGTGCCGGGTCCTGCACTTTGGCCACAACAACCCCATGGGGAGCTCCAGGCTGGGCACAGAGTGGCTGAGAGCAGCCAGGCAGAGAGGGACCTGGGAGTCTGGATTGACAGGAAGCTGAACAGGAGCCAGCAGTGTGCCCAGGTGGCCAAGAAGGCCAATGGCATCCTGGCCTGGATCAGGAACAGCGTGGCCAGCAGGTCCAGGGAAGGGATTCTGCCCCTGTACTCAGCCCTGGTGAGGCCACAGCTCGAGTCCTGTGTCCAGTTCTGGGCCCCTCAGTTCAGGAAGGAGATTGAGGTCCTGGAGCAGGTCCAAAGGAGGGCAACCAGGCTGGTGAAGGGATCCAGCACAAGTCCTGTGAGGAGAGGCTGAGGGAGCTGGGGGTGTTCAGCCTGGAGAAGAGGAGGCTCAGGGGAGACCTCATCGCTCTCTACAACTCCCTGAAAGGAGGCTGGAGCCAGGGGGGGGTTGGGCTCTTTTCCCAGGCAACTATCAGCAAGACAAGAGGGCATGGTCTCAAGTTGTGCCAGGGGAAGTTTAGGTTGGATATTAGAAAGAATTTCTTCACGGAGAGGGTGATCAGACATTGGAATGGGCTGCCCAGGGAAGTAGTGGATTCTCCGTCCCTGGAGATATTTAAAAAGAGCCTGGATGTGGCACTCAGTGCCATGGGCTGGGAACCACAGCAGCAGTGGATCAAGGGTTGGACTTGATGATCTCTGAGGTCCCTTCCAACCCAGCCGATTCTATGATTCTATGATAATTTAATTTTCTCTGACTAAACCCAGTCATGAGCAATTGTCACAAATGCCCATTCTGGCATTCTGTAACCTGCTCAGATAATGTGGTAAGTGAAACAAGCATTTCAAATACCTGGCATACATAGTCCAAAAGCATAAGAATAAAGAAAACAATAATACTATGATATCCAGCATAAAATGGCTTTATCATTGGCTCCATTTTGTTATTAATATTTCTAGCTGATATTCATGGCATATTTTCTTCTTTATTGCCTTCCATGCATTTCTTTATAGACCACCTCAAAGATACTCAGTTTTTATAATAACAGAAATCTTGAATATGCGGGACTCAAAGTGTCTATTCCTAGTTTTCAAGGTCCTGCCAAGAAAATAATTTAGCCTACACATTCATTTCACACTGCTGAGCCCTGGGTTTGCAGCTTCATTTGCAGTCACTCTTCTGTCTGAACACACCTTCTCAGTTCCACCATTTCATCATTTTCTTCTCCCTGTCCCACTTCATTTGTGCTCATTTCATGAGGCATAACATATCTCGTAACGCAATATATATTCTTCTGCCCTGACTTGTTTTGCAGCAAACATGCAGATGGCAAAGGTTTTGGTGATCTTTTTTGGTATCTTTTCTGAAGTTGTAATCCTACTAATGTTATATTTTTAGAAATTAA
Organism: Phaethornis superciliosus; assembly: GCA_023637945.1. Lineage (NCBI taxonomy): Eukaryota > Metazoa > Chordata > Aves > Apodiformes > Trochilidae > Phaethornis > Phaethornis superciliosus. The sequence continues at coordinate 8,562,156 of JAJQWJ010000005.1, forward strand.
AATGTTAAAGACTGCAAAACTTCTGGTTATTTTGTAGTTTAGTAGTTTAACAGAAACAGACAAGTGATGTATATCCCCACTGACACAGACTCCCTTTTATTTCCTTAACAGACGCCGTCATTTTGCAGTCACGATTATTTTGGCATACAAAGAATCCTAATGCCACAGAGAATATTTGCAGTAACTGTTTTAAACATCTATCTAATTGTATGTTTTTCTGTACATTTCCATCAATTACCTTCTTTTTTGGTTTTTTTTTAGTTTGTTTTGTTGTTTTTTTTTGGTTTTTTTTTTTTTGTCAGTGACAGCAAGGTGTGTGCATTTTCCTGACCTTAAGAATGTGAGTCCTTTAAAGTCCTGCTGGTGTAATTTAGACTGGCACAAGCTCAATTGTTGTCTGAGCTATGCCATTTAACAAGGTATGGTGTTACATACAGAAAAAATGGGAAGGTTTCCCTCTTCCTTCAGTTAGTATTTTTCCATGCTATTATTTCCTTCTGGTTTAATAGATTGGTTTTTTGCACTTATTTTCTAGGCTCAGTCCCAGCCTACTAGCCATCTTGCTCTCTGTTCCGTTTCTTTGTCCCATCAAAGCAAGACACTTCCAAGCCCATTTTTTAACAAATCTGCTACAAACTTTCCTAAAGGTTTACTTGTCCCACAGGAATTTAGCTTTCATTTTCATTTTTTAATACACATTACATACCTTGTTACTTGAGTTCCATTATGTCCTGTCATTTATAAGTCATCTCAGAGTTAATCAACATCCCTACTTACACTGCTTATTAATGTGACACATTGTAGTGTTACTCCTTCTGTGACCACTAAATTTTAAAAGCATATTCCTTCTCCTGTCATAGCTCTCCTTCTTTGAAAGTGGTTTTTGGATTTTACTCTTTGTTTTCTCATTGATTTCTCCACCTTCCATACCATTTTAATTTCCTTTCTCTTCTATCCCCTTGTCAAATGAATTTAACTTTATAGTATGTTCATTTGTTCGTTCTTCTTCTTCGTCTTCTTCTTCTTCTTCGTCTTCTTCTTCTCCTCATCCCCATTCTCATTCTCATTCCCCTTTACATTCCTCTTCCCCTTCTCTTTTCTTCCCCCTTTTGGAAATAATTTTCTCATATGCCTGGAAAATCATTTATCCTAATGGTACCAATAATTTTTTGTGTGAAGTTAAAGCCCACAAGACCCAATCAGGTGAGCTCATTCTGTGTGCTGTACAAAGAAGAGTCCTTGCCAGTGGTGAATAGGACACAAAGTTATGATTTTGGTTTCACATTTAATTTAAGGAGACTCAAAAAAAGGATCATGACAAAAAGCAATATTAAGAGAGTGAGGAATATGACTCCAGAGCAAAAAATAAACTTTGGTCTGAATGCATACTAATTTTCAACATCTATCTGGGACATCCAGTGGGATCTAAGAGCCTCCACATCAGGCTCCTGTTGCCAATGTGACTTTGAGACCTTACTTTGCTTCCTCAGAAGACCCATAAATGCTGGAAATTTCACACTTGGACCTGACACATTTTGGTATCTGTGTAGAGGCAAATTCTAGCACTGAGTCAAATAAAAATATAAATTAGTCAATATAAAAATATCCTTCCTATGGTTAGTGTCCATTGCCATATTTAAAGTCTTTTTTTCATTTTCGATCAAACAAATCTGGCATGAGATAGGAAACCCCAGTTACTCACCACTTCTGAACTCCTGAGTGAGATATGAGATGAGAAAAGTGGGATTTTTAATGTTTTTCTCATCCTTACAATACACAATTGCATCGAAGTTCCAGTTTATGCTTAGTTTTAAAGTCAAATCACAGATCTTTTTATCATTTCTTATAGAGGCCCATTGTCAGTAATATTGCCTGAGATGAAATATTTGCCTGAATTATCTTGTGAACAATTGTAACTATAGAGTTCACTGCTTAAAATAAATCTTCCACCTTTTTCTTCTATTAACATTCTGCAAATACTGGCAGAATGTCAACACAACTTTTCTTCTCTACAACTTTACTGCTTTTATCTGAGTATGCAAAACACACTTAGTAAATTTTGTGGTTATAATTCTGCATGCATTTTTACCTTCTTACTGTGGAAGTGGCAAAAAGAAGAAATTTATTTGTTTCAGTTTCCATTCAGCCTACCTCTTTCAAACCACACGATACGCTGACTTTCAAACCCCATTAGAGGGGGGGTAAAACACTGTTAGCACAATTACTTAGTTTGTTCTTCACAGATCAGCCCAACTATTCTACTGGTATAGTTGCTATCTTGCTTCTTCTCTCTGAACTGCTGGCAATGACACAATTAATGACATTAATGACATAATTTCTGTAATGAAGTGCTTACAAATAAGTATCATATTTTGGTACTAATGCATCACAGAATCCAACTCTAAAAGACTACAGCTGTATTTGCCTTTTTACTTTAGACTTCTATCTACAGGTCAGGTCTATACTTTCAAGTTATATTGCTACAATTTAGATTATGATCTTTTTAAAAAAAAATAATATGGACCTTAATGTGAATGTATAAGTATAGATGTACTTTAGGTAGAGATAACTTAACTCTATGACTTTGTGGAATATCTATATCCTTCTAAAGTACCTTTACATCTGTGTGATCATGAGAGCTCAAAGAAAATTGTACAACTTTAAATATCTATCATATACTTAAAGTGAGAGAACTTGCTGTTTAAGATGAGCTTTGGTTCCTCTGATGACTCAGACTTTTTCAGCCCTAAAAAATTCCCGATTTTCCTTTCTAGTTAAATATTTAAGCTGCAGATCATTTTTTCCTGAGGAATATTAGCTTTCATTTTTCACATGGTAAATCTCATGGGAAGTTAGCAAGCTTCTTTATCACTTCTCCTATAATCTTTCAACCTTCCCTTCATTTTTTTGCTTTCTGAACCCTTTACACTGGAGCCAAAGTGAAGTCTAGAACATACATATGCACACAGCAACATACATTTGAAATCTCTAAATGCATGTTGTTTCCTAAGGACCGGGAATAGATTTGGTTTCTTTGTAGCTTTTCACTTATGTGATATCACTGGTTTCCATAATATTGTTTAATGTGAGAGAAGAATCAGGCAGATGGATCCTGCTTTGAAGTCTGCTGTTGAAAAAAATCTTATTGACTTCAGTAGGGTTGGGATTCAGCCATAAATCTGTAAAATCAAATGATAGGGTCAATGGTTTAGTACTCTATAAATTTTGTTTAATAAATGAATACAAAATTTGATCCAAAATGTCCCCATAAATTTATACCTCTCTTTTCTCATTCTTTAAATCAATATAGATGCAACACAAGGAATGTATCAGTGTCAAGCTACCAATAGCTCTGCCACTGTTGTTTTTAGCTTTATCTGCTTTTCCCTTTAAAGTCAGGAATACAAGTATCTACATATTGTTGATTTTTTAAATCACAATATATATTCAAATTCAGAATGACTTTTCTGCTTTTATTTCAATTATAATAAGAATTTTTAAAATAATATAAATTCAAAATCACTTGCTGAGAGAAAAAGAATCAGCATGCAAAATATTAACCCATGCAATGGGGTCTTAATGAAGGAACAGTGTTGGAAAGTCAGGGAAAGGAAGCTCTAATAGCTGCAATGACTGCTGATGGTGCTACTGCATCATCCAGAGTCTGCAGAGGGCAAACAGGCCTTCTTTAGAAAGATAGGGAAGGACGTTGATGTATCTCATAAAGCTGACAGGTCATTGCTATCCATTGTCTTACAGAACAGATTAATAGATTCAGTGGTTCTTACTAGACAAAACTGTTCAGAGCAGATAGAATTTATCCTGAAAAGTTGCTGCATTCTGCTTGCTGGTACAAAATGCTCTTCAGCTTTCCATCTTTCAATTGTTGGCAGGCACTTAAAAAAGAAACACAGACAACCCGTTTACAGTTATGGGTCTCTGTCCTCACTCATAATTACAATTCTTAGATAGATTTTTAAAAGCTCTTTTTGTCCAGAATAGAACATTACATAGACCCCAGGGGCACAATTAATCACCCTCCAGATATGTCAGCAGCATGATACAGGAGTTGTTAAATGTAATACTATTTTTTTACATTGGATGGAAATCAAAAAGAAACTATTTGGCAATACGCCTCAGATCATTACGAAGTTGTCTAATGTGGCACTTCAACCTTGACAGCCACAGATCAGCTCTGGAGGAAACTTGCAGAGCCAAAGGGGACTTGTAAAACCAAACCTATCCACATTCTGTTATCCTAAATATTTTCACCTGAGGCACTCTGATGTATTTGTTATAATTAAGAGGCTGAAAGAGGAGGAAAAAAACTAATGCCTTTTACATCAGTGAACCACATAGTGCAGTAGTTTCATGCTCACTGATATTGGTGAACAGCCCCTTGGAGGAGACTGAGTGATGGCTCACCAAGAGCATGGGTAGGTTTCATAACCTGGCTGTATATCTTCTTGGGTCTGATTTTACAGCTGTTACATCACACTCTCTGTGTCCACTAACTGTCAAACTTTGTGTAAAAAAATAAAAAATTCCAAAAAGCTGATAACAAACATTCTTAGTTCATATCCTGCTGTCGTAAAACAAATGTTGGGAGAATATATGTGAGTTCACAAATTAATGCTTTTTACATCTGTGATTTTGTATAATACCACTCATTCCAGAATGCTGGGAGATCGTTTGCAGTAATTTTCATGTAGTATTACCCAGTCTTACAGTGTTATTTGATATGTCTCAAGTAAGCTTCATTGCAGTGATTGCTTCTTGTTCTCTTTGTGGTGTATCTCCACCTTTCTTCATTTAACAAAAGTGTATTTGTAAGTTAAAGTCTGAAACTGCTTCACCATGTAGGGTTTTGATCCTTGACTAGCAGGGGCACCAGTGTTGACGCAAATATCTTCTTTTCAAGTCCATAGAAGAATCCCTTTGAGTCTAGAAAACAGAAATTTGTTAAAGAGAAACCAAGGCTGGGGCAGTCATATTTCATTGTCTTCCCCAAGCTGAAGAAGAAACAAGCAGGTATTTGCAAAAGTGGAGTAGTAATCTGGTTGATGGACTTCAGCTTGCATGAACTTCATATGGGAAAGCTAGATTACAGCTAATGTTTTCATAACAAAAATATTGCTTCAGGAAAAAAAAAAAAAAAAAAAAAAAAAAAAAAAAAGAAAGAAAGAAAGAAAGAGCATTACTCTTAAATTCTCCTAAGACTGTTGGCAGGTCACTACATTAGCCTATGGGTATATAAAGTACTCTTCATGACTTTATCTCTCTTGAACTGTTCCATTTTGATGCTTAAGGGTGACAAAGCAATTTTTAAAAGGTGTTCCTGCTTTGCTGAGAGATCATGGTCAAAATAAGAACATGTATCAATAAATTCAAATACAGTCTACTAAATTTATGAAGACAAAAAATCCTGAGTCCGACTTTTGCTATTATTCTCCTGGATGGCAAGTGTGAAAAATTAAGATGTCCTCATTTGTAAGGGGTTGGGATAAAGTTAAGGTTATCACAATACTGTAGCTATATGTCTACTATAGAGGCCTACATATCTGCTATGAAAACTGTGGGGAGAGTGGTCATATTTCAAGACTAAATCATTCTAATCTAATGCAATTAAATGCTCTAGATAGGGGGGAAATTAATCGTAGTAAGGGCCATGGGTAAGATGGAATATCTAAATCAGGCATTTTGATGCGAATTTATGTTTTAGGTCAGGCAGGTGTCAATAAATACATACTCACACTCTGCCAGTTCTGTCTGGTGTGCATCCCCCCATCAAAATATACAGCACCATGGACAGTCAGAGCTTCTGGGGCTTACCTTAGGCTCCAGTGCTATTTTTTAATTCCAGTGCTGCATCTTGCTCTCTGCCTTTAGGAAAAGCGAATACATGATAATCAGTTTGCTGCTTCAGAATTAGAGGAAAAAAGAAGAGGGATGACTATACCTCGAGGCTTCTTTAGTTCCTTCTCCCAACCAGAAACACTCTAGTTTTTTTAAACATATACAAAAATTTGATTTTCTAATCATTGAGGGCAGCAGCTCAGGGCTCTCAAAAGGTCTTTTGCTATCTACTGAAAAAATTTAAGACTAAATGTCCATAGTTTAAAAAGATATGTAAAATTTCCTTCTTCCTGCACTCTAGCCTTCAAATTACTGCACAATAGCTCAATTCCATGTAAATGTTCCAGGTCATTTATAGGAGTCTAAGTGCTCTTTGGAGTAGCCTGTCCATCAGCAGGGCTAAATTCCTCAGCCTCAGGAAATCCAGGTGCAGGGAATGCAGAATAGTTCATTCTCCAGGTTTGATTCTAACTCTTCAGTCTGCACCTGATGACATCTCTAAAAAGGTGCAAGCAGAGGTGTATTCTCTAAAATATCTGCTAGGGGAAGGCTTTTAGTGATCACAGCTTGTTCATCCTAAGTCTGCCAGAAAATATTCCCTTTGGATCCACTGCTTATGGCATTCTCTGTAACCCATTTCAGCTAGAGCAAGTCAGATAAGAGAGCTCTGTGATTTAAATAGTCTGAGCCAACCTGGCTCATCTTCACAGAAACATGTTGGGGGATGATTATATGAACAATGGAGCCAGGAGACATGAGGGTGAGTTGTGGGAGAGGAAGGAGGAATAATCTTTAAGAGAAGGTCAATAGAGAGCAGCTGGAGATACACTGGAGAAGGGAATTGGATGCACTGGCACTGCTGGAGCTGGACGGCAACAACCACCTAGTCCTGGGGGTTGAGGCTAAAAATGTAGAAAGGGTCTCAGGGGGTACCAAAAAAATCAGCAACATCCCTAGTTTTGATGACAAGTGATTCTGGAAAGGTTCTGTAACGTGCTTCAACATGACAAGTAAAAAAAACGTGGTGAGAGCATTGTGGAACAAGCAGAGGCAGCTTGGGCTGCTCCTGCCCTCTTTCCTCAGCTGCCTACTTGTGGTGCTCAGGCAGAAGGTCCACTAGACTCACCACACACAGAATGAAAGGAGGTTTATGCACATTACTGATGCACTTTGCCAAAAAAGAGACATTTAAACCAAACTGGCTTTGCACTGAAGCACGTAAGAAATGTTAATGCAACCATGTCTGCTGTTTCTGTCAGGGGCTCAGTGTTATCCTGTAGATATGTAATAACAGGAGGTGACATTTTAAATGCCCTGGGTGTTTGTTTGTGGGTTTTTTTTTTAGTGAGCAGCTGACTAAGGCCTGACCCATTTATTTTTAAACTGCTTCACTGCCACTGTTACAGTTCCAAAGAGCTCAGCTCTTTGTTTCAGAACCCAAACTGATCTTCAGGTCTTCCATTGCTGCACTTCAAAGTAGGTTCTTTCAAGAAAGAACTGGGAGGTAACTGGGTTGCTGGCAGATTTCCAGTGTCATGAAAAATATGCTTTTGCAGAGGGTGGAATGAAAACATTTACTCAGAGAAGTTGTATTTGAGTTTTTCTGTGCTTCCTAGAGTCAAAAGTTGAACAAATTTATTGTAGACCTTTGCCTGGGTCTAATCCCAGGCAGGTGGAGGCTGTAGGATGGTTCTCTGGTTGAGTCTCAACATTCTTGCATCATGAACAAAGTGTTGTAATGCCAAGAAGCTGGATAGAATGGGCCAATGTTTGAGATTTCATTTTCTTTAAAGACTGAATAAAAGGAAATATAAGTTTTAATTTTCTCTGTGTCACTCTTAGATTTATTTTTTTTAGAAGAAAATTAAAAAAGAAGTATTGCAATGCCAAAGTATTAAAATATTTGCTTTTTAAAATCTCATCTTCTTCAAATTTGCCATTTCTGTGCCCTTTTATTAGTGTCCCCTTTGCTTCCTAATTTCAGAAGTCCTTCTTCCCCTTTTCTTCCTCCCTCCTTTGTTGTTTATGACACATAACCATTCTATCATACTTTTCCTTTTAATTCATGAAATCCTAGGTTTCCCTAAGATTCCTCATATTACAAAAGTATGCTCTAAATGCAAATATTTAAAGAAAAACACAAGAGATAAAGCGACACATTTCTTCACTGAAGTATGCATTCAGCTGGCTTCAATATTAAGACTGTAGCAGCTAGCAAAGCACCAATTAGTAATTCTTAGTCAAAATATATTCAAATTACTGAATATTGATGAAAATAAAAATTTGGGCTTGTATCTCCATTATGAATTGTCTTTTTTTAATTCCTTGTGGGAGTAAACTTGAAAATAGTATTATACATATTTTAAAATATGTATATTAAATAAAATATTTTAAAACTGTTCAAAGAGACAACAATAAAATACAAGTCATCCATCTGTGAAGCCTCACTTGATCAGTGTATTTAGGGAAGCAAAACTACTGTTGCCTACTCTCCTACAGAACCCCCTGTTTAGGAATTTAGTCATATCTCCTGTTTATGAAATGCATTCAAAACAAAACCCTCATAATTAGACTTTCATGGTACAATTTCAAGAAAACTGAAATTCAACACTTCCCTGTAATTTTAATCTGGATAAAATCGGAGTTAATTGCAGAAGTAAAGGAGTTTTGGGTTTTTTTGTTCCTAGGGTCTGGTTTAGATGATCCTTTGATAATATCATGTGAGATGAGTTGATGTAAAGAGATTTTTCAACACAAGGCTGGTAGTGACAGTGATAAGCACCTGGAATTACCTATGATAGATGGACAGATAGGTGGGATAAGCGGTTTTAAATCAGTTTCTCTAGGAAATGAAATCTTTCACTTCTAAGATCTCTAGAGTAGTTTAATTTAGTTTCCACTGGGCAACTCATCTATAACAGCACCTTTTACTCCATGAGCTTTGATTTAGGCAGCCAGAATTTTCAGAGAGCTGGGTAACTTTCCTCAGCACTTCTGTTTGCAGAAGTCCTCTGACACCTCAGCTTGGCTCCTCTTGGCACTTACTCCATCCCCACCCTGGCAGTCAGGGCACCCAGGGCTCAGGATAACATTGCTTCTCTTGTCCCAAGGCACCCTTCAACCTTGCTGCCATGGCTGATATCTACCTGTGTGCTGTTTCCCTCCAGGCAGACTCATCCATCACATTCAGGTACTGGCAGGTGCTGCTGAGCATCTTCCCAGGCTGTGGCATGACTCTGGGAACATCTGTGCCAGTGCAAATGTCACGCTGCTCTAGGAAAGGCAGAACCTCACCCAGGGGCTTTCTGCACTATAAAAATACAGTCAGGCTCCAAAAGTTCAGTGGGTAAACTGGAGATGGTTGTTCCTCAAGGGACAAATCTCTCGTCTTTCACCTTTCCCTCCCACTTTGTCAGATGGGCTTACTTGCTTTCACATGGTACTGCAGTGTTTCCATTATTCCCACATTCCCGAGAGTATGGAAAGTGTCATGACCCCATTTCAAAGACAATGACCCAAGGCAAAAGGTGCACCTTTTCAAAGACTGCCCCTACATGATTAAAGTCATCTGTTGTAGCCAGTGATCCCTTGTCCACAGGCTAAATTGTCATACTGGTTGTACCTTTCAGACTGCTTGGGTTTTGGTCCCTCTATAACAGATTGGGTAAATCTACACTGACTAATCAACAACCCTGTGCATCCTGTGAGCCAAAGAATAAACATCTTTTGGTTCCTAGTGATGTACCTAATGCATACATCTTTTGTGTGTGTGTTTTATATTTAGAAGTGTGTAAACCTGAGAACTGTCACAGCTCACTAGAGTCATAGTTTTAGCATGCCCCCAAGGGTTCTGTTCTCAGGCATGAAATAAAAACTTAGGATTGCCTTAGGTTTATTGCCTTGGATATTTTACAGAGATATATTTGAAGGATTTTTATTTTAAAAGGATGATCCAAAACTAGTAGTGTTGTCTACACTGCCTGTAGTGAACAGCCACATGAGGAAAGCTCCCCACATTTCGCCCAAATTAGATTTTGGAAGGAGCAAATTGAATTAGTCCCAAGGAGTAACCCAAGGGCAAAATGACACACATATACAGTGTTGATGATCAGTGAACCAAGACCTGGGAGTGAACTGGAAAGCCAAGTTTTTTGAGAGTGCAGCTGCACTGCAGGTATTAAGACACTTAATTTCTATCACTGGCAATGGAGACCTAAATCCACGTAAGGATATCGGTCTAGCTAACTTGTCTGCAGCAATGGACAAGTTAACCTACTCCCAGACTCCAAAATAAGACCTAAAGTCACTAGCTAGCTGAAAGCTGGTTTTATGTTTGTACTCTTGGTTCATTGGAAATACAGGATGAAAGCTCAAGATCAGAGTCCTGGCATTTTGTATGATGCTTTGTAATCCTAAAGGTAGCTAGAACTTGAGTACTCAGCCAAAACTTCGTCTGAGCACACTGCACTCCCATAAAAGAATGAAAACAACAGTTTCACTTCAACTTCTCAGAGACCGAATTATATTCAGTGGGCTTACCCTTCACCCATGTGAAGTGGAGACAGACCAGGAAAAAGAAAACAGATTAACACTAGTGTACTGCCTACCATCTTCCTATACTGGCATACAACAAGGAAATTCATCTTGGACTTTCCACTTATGATGCTTAGTCCTACGTCAAGGTAGGTTTTAAGTTCATTCTCTCAAAGAAAGATTGTCAAAAAGTAATTTTTCTTCAGGTGAAACAGGGAACCTGTGGAGGAGTTAAGCACTTGTCCAGTGTGAACTGAGCTACTATTGCAGCTCCTGATTTTAAAGGGCAGTGGAGGGGAAAACGAACTTCCAGTCTAGTTTTACTTCACCTGTTAGTCACCCTAAGGTTATATTATCAGGATATGTGCTTGAACTATGGTCACAAAATATTGGAGCATTTTACTCAGCAATGGGCAGGGTGGAAGCTAAGAAATATATGGTTTAAGCATATCCTAAATCAATAAAAAGTGCCAGGAAACTACATGCATAAGTGAAAAAACAAACATAAGTAGGCTGGCCCACTTATATCATTATTTATTGAAACAGATTTTTCTTTTCCTTATGGTTTTAGAAACAAATGGCAGATACAAACAAAGAATAAAATTAGTCATAATTATTACTGCAGACTATTTGAATTACACAGCTGAGATCTGGATAAATAATTCAGATTTTACTCAGGAAAACTAGAACCGAAATTAATTTATAAACTGAGAATGCTTATTAATCTGTAGCTTTCAGGTTAACAGTTTGTGTCAATTACCCAAGTAGTCTTGCATCACTGGTAACCTTAATCATATGCTGCCTTTCTGTTCTTCAGTACAACAGTGAGGGTAAGAATTCACAGTTTCTCTTTTTCAATGCCAGTCAACCTCTTTATTAGAATATTTTCAGCAATAAGAAGCTGGCAGCTGAGTTGGGCCAAGTTTCTTTTTAAGGTCAGTAAATTTCTAGAATTTTCCACCCTGCCTTTCCTAATACCTGTGCAGCTTTTGTGAATAACCAACACCTTTCCAAATGCTGCCTCAGAAATCAGGACCCACTTTTTAACATTTCAAAAAACTACTATTGTAATTTTTGGCATGGTCTCAAGGTTTAGATCCTCAAAACTTTTGAAGGTCTGGAGAGTTAAGTGCACTGTCTACTCTCTGCTAAGTGAATCAGAAGGGATCAAGATATTCTTGACTGTGGATGAACACCTTAATAGTGGAATGATATGTTAGGGGTGGACATCCTGTGCTGGGCTCAGCAGCTCTTTCCTCCACATTGTAATATATTTCTCCTTCAGAGGTGATGATGGGATAAGGACATATACAGGTCAACCAATAGAAACAATGGCAGCAGAAACAGCCACATCAAAAGCATCCTTCCTACACAGATTTGATGAGGACCATAATTTTAGAGCAGGACCTCTCTCCTCTCAGCACTCAAGTCTCTTCTCTTCCCAGCTACATATTGAGGGACTTTGTCCAATTTCTGATGCTTTGACATAGATCAGGCTAAGCCTCCAGAGAGTTCCACTTTCCCAACATAACTCACTCAGCTTCTTGGCAAACCGAGCGAATATTCAGACTTCACTGTTCCCAGCCACCTTAACAAACCAGCTCTCTCCTCTGTCATCACCTTCCATGTTATATCTAGAAGTTCTACTTGACCTAACCACATATTCTTAACATGTTAGGACAATGGTGGGAACTATCCCATTAAACTTCATAAAGAAACATGAGATGGGGAAGGCATTTACTCAGGGTGTTATATTTCTATGTAGAAGTAAAGTTAGTCATGGTGGTTTTCCTGAGTGCCATTAGATGATGTGTTGAGCCATATAAAGAAACCAAAATGAGCTGCTTAGAAAAAGCAAGCCAGAGACAGCTGAGGACACTGGCAGAACCAACACACAGCTGGATATAATTGGTACAAACTAATAATCATTTGTGACAATAAATAGATTTACACACCAGCGATTTGCTTGGTAGCTTCTGTGTAGAACCTGTTACTTTTTTTCTAACCTACATTTTACCAGGAAATTTATTCTTGACTTTAGGATTTCAAATGAGTGAAATTCCATCAACTGGGAAATTATTCCACAGCCCACTAAGCCTGGTGGTTAAAAAAGCATGGGGTAACTCTTCTTTGAATCACCTTTGCTGGCAGTCATAATCAGTGCCTTTTGATATGACATTTTCTGCTCCATTTCCAAAGATTAAAAAAAAAAATTCCTCTTTTCCTTTCAAATATTGGGGGAATACAATTTAGTCACATGTTCATCTTAATATAAAGAGTGGGCCAGGCTTCCTTAATGCCTGCTAAATATTTTGTATTTCAGATCTTAGAGTACTTTTTTCTGAACCTTATCTAATGTATCTATCTCTGTCTCAGTCTTTTTGTTCTCTCTGAAGTTTGGGCCAAGGTACCAAAGGGCTCACAATAACAGGGTGAATAAGGATTGATACAGTCAGTAGCAATAGCACTTAGTATTACAAGTTGCTTTTACCCTGCTCATCTATCCAAAATTTTTAGGTGCTTTCATCGCATCTCATCAGTTTTGTTTTCACCACCAAAACATCACCTGGAAATTTCACCACTGAAGATATAGTACTAGCTGCAGGTAGTTCATAAATATACAGAAGAGCACTATAATTGTCTTTAAATATGTGTGTCGGTAAGTACTTATATATTTAGGAGATTCTGGGTGTTTGGGGCATTAATAGACCAGGAAGCCTTATGGGTGGACATAACAAATTAGTTGAAATGATAATTTAAAACAAAATATCAAAACACTTGGGAGACCATGGTCAAATAGGGGCCAATCAGCAGTGTTCCTGCTGAGGGAAATATTGTTGTGTTAATCCCCTAGAACTCCTTGAATATGTTAATAAAGAAGAGCAGCTGGAGTAATATATTCTAACCTCTCTAGGCCACTGACAAAATTCTTTGCAAGAAGATACGAAGGAAGCTAAGAAGTGATGGATCAAGAAGTGGTGGAGGGAAAGGAGGTGAAGGGCAGGATTAAATGGTCAATTTCATCATGTCAAAGGATAACAGTGGTGGGCCCCAAGGTTCTTGCTCGGCTTCATATTTATTAATCATCTAGGATATGGGAATTGCTGTGAGGCAGCAAAATTTGCAAGGGATAAAAAATAGTTCAGCCTAAGTTCAGAGATGATTGTGTGCAACTTCTGAAACAAACAAAACTGTGTGACCTGCTCACTCTGACAAATGAATTATCAACAAACACAAAGGTACACCAGGTGGAAAAAATATGAATTACTCAACACCTCACAGGGCTCTAAATTAGCGTACCAACTTCAGAAAGGGATCCAGTTATCCTTGTAAATTACTTCAGTAAAAGCTTCTGCTTAATGTGCAGCTGTACCAGATAAGCAAACATATTAAGATGCATAAAGAATGGGAACTAATATTGAAAGGATTAAACTGCCAATGCTATAGCCTGATTTTAAATACTCTGTGCAGTACTAGTGACTCCATCTTATAAACAATAATGCTGATTTAGGAAGGGTTCAGTGAAGGACATGGAATGATCAAGAGCATTAAAAACTTCTCTTATGAAAAAAGATTGAAGAAAGTGGGGCTATTGAGCATGAAAAAGCGGGTGTCAAATTTACCAGCTGTAATGAGGGCTAAAGTGAAGTTACATCTTAAAACACACAGGACCACACAGACACACAAAGGGAAAGGCAAAGTAATTAGAAAGAGAAAAATGGAAAAAGAAGTAATTTTTCATATAATTTGCAGTTATATTTTGAAACTGAGGAAATCACTGGGGCAAAGAATTGAATTGAAATCAAAAAAGACTGCTAGACTGGCATAGGGGTAGGCAGAACTTTCAGGGGTAATGACTGATAGAAACAGCTCTTATTTGAGCCAAACTGAATTAGGAAGGGTTACTGGATCACAAATTACCCTATATCTCTGCCCTTCAGTTTCTCTGAGCACCTCCCTCCGAATCATCCGAAGTGCTGTAGATAAGTAAGATTGATTTTATTCCAACAGTTCCTATGACTCAGTTACAAATGTGTTCATTTTACATTGGACCCCACTTGAAAATCCTAATTGTGCTTTATTCATTAGAAGATTTTTAATCTATTTCTCTAATATTTTATACCGGTCTGCAATGATTCTGTGAAGTGCCATTTTTTGGAACTCTAATGTAATGTAAAAGTGGTAAAATTAATCACATTAATCTAAGTATATTATATCAACATTTTAATCTTCATCACCCAGACTTAGATGATCTTATGAAAAAATTATTAAAAATTTTCTTGATAAGGCCTATTTTCCATAAAACCATATTAATTGGCATTTTTTATGCTAAAAAAATCTTAATTTTTTTACTGATCATGTCCCATACAAGTGCTTCCATGAAGCTGATACCAGGCTAAGTAGCCTCTAGCTTCTCATATCTTTTCATTTCACTCTTTTTAAAATAGTAAGGCACTTTAATAGTCCTCTGGAACTTTTTTCCCCACAAATCAAGATTTGTTCAAAATCAACATTAATATTCAGAGAGCTCCTAAGGCAATTCTTTAATACTACTGGGTGTAAGTTATGAGGCACAGTAGATTCTAAAATGCTTAATGGTTTTTGTTTCACACCTTCCCCAGTTACTAATGGAATAGAAAGTATTTAATTAATCACTGTAGGAGATGAATACATCATGCTTACAATGAATACTTCTGTTTTTTCTGCATAGCTATTGACAATTGTGCAATGCTGGACAAGTTCTGGATCTGTGCCATTTGCAGGATTTCATTTGTTTCTGATTTAGTTAAATCATTCCTTCTCAACTCTGTAAGTCAGAGTTTCATCTTACATGCCTTTTAGCTTCCCTTGTTAATTGTCTGCTTTCTCAGGCTGCTGCCCTGTGTCCTCCTTCCTCTGGATGTGTTACTGCTCTTGTAGAAGATTCTTTCAGCTTTCAGGTAATTAAATGCTTTCCTTCATTATGTTCTCATGGAGTTCTTCTGGCTATATCAAGAACAAGTAGAGCAATGCAATTGGGGCAGACCTATGAAGTGGTAGGCACTGAACATTTGTTGTTCACATAGGGTTTTGTCCTTAAGTCCAGCACTACTCAGGGACACATCCAAGTTTAGTGAATGGGGATCACCAGAAAAATGCCTTCAGGAGCACATTACTGACCTGAGATGATCTACTAATCAGTAGACACATGCCATAATAAATAAAATCCTGACTGGGTTTTTCCAGGGCCTGCCTGATTCTCATTTATCAAATAACCATGAAAAAAATTTAGATTTTTTTTTTTTTAATATGTAGCAAAAACATCACACTATTTTCTCTCAAAAACCATACTTCTTTTTGCAGAATGAACCTACAAGCCACCACTTCTGCTGAATCTAACAGAAATAAAAAGTCATCCACTGAAATAAAGGGATGAGAATATGTCCAAAGATAATCTGTAGAAAAAAAAAATCTAATAAATAAATAAAATAAAACAAAATAAACTTCTTTCAAACTTGAATGTTTTGAATTTGTTTTTTCTCCTTTTTTTATTTTTTCAGTCAAAATGGCCAAGAATTATCAAATTGATCTAAGTACAGTTTGAAAAAGTTATAATAAGCAGCTTTTGCAGTAGAGGTAGTAAAACATTATATAGGTAAATTTTCAATCATCAGGGTAATTTTTAAATGACCTCTAAATCAAAAACATACACTGGTTGAAGGAAATTAATTATCCTTCATTTCCTTCAAAGTATGGAAATCTGTAGGCCAAACCAATTTCCAAGCCAAAGTTAAAGGGCAAAATAAGAACTTTAAAAGCTGGTTGCAACCTTAACAATAGGGAGAATACTGCTCTTCCATAATAAAGAGAAGGTAGATGTGACAAAACTGCCTGAGAGGGCTACAGACTTGACAATAAGATGTCCTGAACCAAATCTTTTAAAAAACCCAGTACTTACAGAGTTCAACTGAAACTTTCTTCATGTGTGGTGTTCAGCAGAGTCTGAAATGGGAGCAGCACAGGGAGCTGCTTCTGGGATACACTGCATCTCAAAAGGGAAACTGAAATAGCTAGGAAAATGTAGACCCCAGAATGGGGCACTGCATTTCTTCCTCTCTGAAACATCACTCTGTAAGTAGAAGAGAAAATTGAACACATTCTGTTCCCATAAATTCAGCAATGCAAAGCTTGTTTCACACATGGAGCCACTGCTTCTCACTTCAGCATCTTAACTTCTTCTGTCAGTTGGTGGTGAACCTGTTGGATAAAGATAAGATGATGAAGATTCAGCCAAGGTGAAATAGCATGTTACAGCTTAACTAAAACTTCCCTGATACCATCAGGGCTGAACTGTACTGTTGGTTGCACTTTACTTTCTGGCTGTAGTGATGAAATACAGTCATTGAATTACCTTGAGTCACCCATTTGCTCAGCGGTTCAGGTTTCTAAAAAACTTGATTATATAGCTGAAATACTGGAGAAAGTCATATATCAGCAACAGAGCTGGATGAATGATAAGTCATTTGTGATGAGGGGCCTTTTTCTTCGTTTTCTATTTGTCATTTTTATGTGCAATTATTTGAATGTTTTTGTTGAATAATTTCTATAAATATTTTTCATATGCAGGTTGTTGGAAGGCAGTTTAATCAAAGTATCTGATATTAGAAACTCAAATGGGACTCCTTTGATTGGATGTATCAGTCACATGTTTTTATCCTAATTGGTTGTGGATATCTCTCTAAATCTGCCTGCTAGTAAAAATAATAATAATTACAAATGCAAAGTCATTGCTGCATTGATTATTCCTGCCAATAAACTGATATGCTGGATTATTTGTGGAAAGCAAACACAAAAAGGATGTGAATAGTTAATTACAGCTCATTCATTTGAGCAATTTTTTGCAAAAAATGCTTGGGAATGCTCCACCAAAGGGTAGTCACTGTCATCTTCTTCCCTCTCCTGTCTTTGAGACTCTTTGTCTGATGAAGGACAGATGCTGGCTTTCAGTTGTCTTTTCAGGATTTTTCAAAAATCCAGAGTCCATGTGAATCCTTCAGTTATAGTATTTAAATAGATATTTTTAATTTAGGATTCCCTGTCACCAATACCATCCGGTGCTGAGTACAGAATAATGGTGTACGTTGACCTGCATATACTATCTAACTATAAATAAAATCTTTAAAGGAACATAAAATATCTCTTAGCTAACTTTTACAAGCTATGGATGTTTAACTCAGAGGGATTTTCCCCAAAGTACATTCCTGGTGATTCCTTAAATGAATCACAAACATTGAAATGTGATTTATAACAGCTGTCTAACAGTCTGGAATTCCCAGAAGAAGGCATAGATCCCTGTATTTCAATGTACAAAAACATGACTCCTCTGATCCTTTTAGTTGACTACAGATGACTTCCAGTTAGCACATGGCCTAATTCAGAGTTATTCACTCTGCTTCAGTCATTAAAGTACAACTGGAAGAAAAACTTCTTGATCTCCATCCATACCAAATACTTTTGCCTCGCCAGCAAGAATTCACTGATTCCTTCTGGTTAACTATATTATAGACCTGACTACATTGGGCATCAAAAAAGCTGAAGATATAATCTGCATAAAATTTGCATCCATTTGCATACATATGCCTGGCCAGAATGTGTAGCAATTCACATTTCCACATCATAAGAGGTCTAATGGAAGAATTCTCTGTTCCTTTGGTGTACCATTTACTACTTTTTTTTCTTTTTCAGGCATCTGTTTTATTCACAAACTTTCCAAGTTGTGCCTGTGCCCCAACTTTGCTTTTACTCTACTATATTTAGAGACGACATTTCTTCAGTTTTTGTCCTTACTCTGACTCCACCCTCTACACAACTTTCTCATCTCAGCAGGATTCTTTAAAAATGTCTTACTTCACCATTATTAGTCTATTTGAAACACCTCTGCTAGCTTCTGATGAAGTCCCCTTATTAGTCTATTTGAAACACCTCTGCTAGCTTCTGATGAAGTCCCCCAGCTGTATCCTTCACCATCCTAGATCTCTCCTGTTCTTTCTCCACAACCTCTCCTGTTTTATTACTGCTGTGGAAGTGGAACAGAAGAGCAGGATGAGGATAACGGTGCTGCCATCCCTGGATTTAGGTTGGTGCCATTTAGATAATTTTAACAGCTTCTCCAGTTTCTGTTGGAGTGACGTGGTTATCACAGACAGAATGTCCATGACATTCAGAAACCACCTTAGATTTTTTGGGCTGTACATAAAAGGTACAGAATTTGTCAGAGAGATGTTGGAGAATGGAGATAGGGCTCCCAAGGGATGGTAGTTAAAACCATTTGGTGAAGTTTTCACCTCTTAAATTTCCAAGTTACAGCCTAGTCAGATGAAGAGACACTTTCAAGAGAGACAATAACAAGGACTTACATATTAAAGGAGGAAAATGTAGGGAAAGGTTTCTTCTTAAAATTGAACTAAAAAAAAAAAGTCAGAATTGAGATATCACTGAATATCTCACTGAAGTCTACCTCATTTGCAGTCCATGCTAATATTAGGAGAAAATTGTTAATAAGTGACTGTGATTTCTGTAGTCTTCATAGGAGCAGAAAGGCAAAAAACCTAATCTCTGAGTTTTTTCCCTTTGACTCAGAATTACACTCCATAAGATTCACTGATTTGTGTAAGGTCACCCATACCACAGTCAGAGGTGTGCTCTGAGTTAGGCCAACAGCAGCAGTATTCTTTAAAGGAATCTGTGTTCTTACTTAGAGTTTCAGCTGTGCCTCGCTGCCAAAGCTAATCATGCTGTTTTTCCCCTAGAGCCCTGATTCAGTCAATTCTGGGGCAAAGATTTTGTATAGAGTTTCTTCCCCAATTAGAGATGTCCTCAGACTGGTTTCAAGCCGCTGATGAGAATGTACAGGGATTATAAGCACACTTTCTTCTGAGTATTTTGGTTATGATTAGTCCTGTTTCCTGACTTCAGAACACAAATATGTATATAATGAATTCTTTCTACTGATGTTCTAATTTTCTCCAAACTTCAGGTATGAAAAACAAGGTAAAAAAGGAAGTTGATTAGAACAGCTTTTGGAGTTAAACAATTGGGTTGAAGTTAGAAAAATGCTTTTGAGGGGATTTTTCTGCCAGTTTTCAAGCTGCTTCAACTTACAACATAGCCCATGAAGGCTTAAGAACCTTGTGGAAATTATTCTGCTAAAAGCAGGTTTATATATTCTATTTCTCATGTCACCAAAAGCAAATGTGCATTTTCTGCATTGTTGCAGAAAAGCACTTATCAAAGTTATAGGTAACTACTTCTTTGCTTCTAGCTGTGCAAAAGAGTTTGTGCTAATGATTGGTTTGTGCTGTTTGTTTTTTATTCAAAAAGTATATATTAATGAATTTACAATATGAACTATACCAGGAAAATCAAAAGAATCCTCTACAAAATGTTCATATAGAGAAGTCAAACCTAGCAAACTTGTTACTATTGCTAAGCAGAACCTCTAAGAGAAAAATTATTGCAAACAGTTTATAATGGGTTAACCAAGCCAACCAAAGAGAAGTAGTGGATGTGTGTGATACATTCTGATACTAGTGATTTATTACCAAAGAATATATATGCCTAGGAAAAGATTAAAAGATAGATTTGAAGTGGCTTTATACAGGCCTTTCTTCAGGATGATTGGCTTCCTTAAGAATAAGGTAGAAGGAAGGGTGTAGGGTTTAAACAGATGTTTTATTCTGAAGAAATGCATTGAAAGTCTGCTTTGCTGTTGTTGTTTATTGCTTTTTATTTTGGAAAAATCATTATAATTTGTCTGTGGGGTTATGTTGTGTTTTGAACCAAAACAAGGGAAAGACTTTCTGCCACCTATTCTGCCTGAATTTTTTCCCCCTAGCTATGATATTAGTTCATATCTTATCCCCATGTCTTATCAGGACTAAGTGAAGGAGGAAAAGGCTGCAAAATGCCTTGCAAGTTATAGCTGTTAAACTTTTGTTCAAGGCAACTGCTTTAGCAGATCTAAGCTTTCAAGAACAACTGTTCTGTTTCTGTGCACATATGCTTCTATTTTTCTCTGTACACTCAATGCTACAATTATGATCCTTGATTACTGTCACTTTAGAAAGTTAAACAGAATCTGTGGACGTACTCCAATTTTTCCAAGTCTAAGACTATCATCCAGTGTCTAAACTACAAGCTAGTAGCACTTTAACCTAGTGCCCTTCTGTGAGTCACTTTACACAATGGTTCACATCCATCTTCAGAGAAAGAGAGTGAGAGAATTTAACTGATTGCAGAGGTTAATTTGGTCCATATACTTTGTCAATAGCAGGTCTGGGGAAAATTAGCAATAATTATAATACTAGTGTAAGTCATGAATCTTATTAGAGTGATTTTTAGCAATTTTAGGACTGAAGGATCACAAATGTCAGGATTCCAGTAATATCCTTGACTTTTAATACATGGCAAATGTTGTTAGAATTTAGACTCCTTTGGCTTGCAAGCTTAATCATTATCCAAGAATACAGAAGATACAATGATCATTTTGAAACCAGTGTTAGAAAGTTAAAAGATTCAAGCCAAATTGGACATGGCTATTATTAGGCTGTATTTCTTGTCAAAGGCAAACACTTACTGATTTTCTCTGCTGGTATCAATCAGAAATAATTTTCCTTTATTTTCCTTTTGAATGACTGTATATGTTACCAAGACACGAAGGGACTGCTGCTTCTCATACAGGCCCATAGGCAAAAGTTTTTTATTTTATTATACTAGAACATGCAAGCTGTAGTTGATTTAAGTACCCAAGTATCTGCTGCTAAAGAAAACAATCTGTCCAGCAAGTCCATAAATGCATTGGTGAGACAATTTTTTTTACACAGAGGAATAGGAAAATAATGGATTGGATGAGCTTTCTGACAATGCTTCTAGCCAACAGAATTGTGAGATGATCATTATCATGGAATGGTAGAGTTTAAAATACTCAGGTTGGAATAGCACAAGTAATACCACTAGATTTAAAATAAAATAAATAAAAAAAAAAGTGAGATGTCCAGTGCTGCTGGTCTCAGGGAATGATGCTCCAAGAGAACCAGCAGATGCTTCAGACATTATATTACAGCACAAATACAGAGGTAAGCTACCTAGTACACTGAAACACCAATTTGAATGAAATATAAATTTGAACATGAAATTTTTAAGCTAATCTACATAAGGAGAATCTAGGCTAGAAAGTAAGCATAGGTATAAAAGTGTAGCATCAGTTTAGGGCCAAATAAAAAAAAAAAAAAAAAAAAAAAAGTAGAAATATAAGGGAGGCTTAGTAAGGTGAATATGGTGTAAGAAGACAGATTTTTTTCTTTAAGGCCCTGAGTATTAAAATTCAATCTTGGAAAAAAAAAATACTATGCCCTTGGGCATAATAGAGGAGCTACTTATAAGGGATGCCAAGAAGACAGTAGATTTAACACAGTTTTCCAGCTTTGTTAGGTGGCTCTTCTAGTTTATTTCCAATAATAATGGTATTCACAGAATCTAGATCAGATTAATATTTTTGAGGAAATCTCAAGAGCTTAATTGCCATATTTCTGTTATACTTCCTCAGGTCTTTTTCCTCAGTCCAATACCAGTCAATATTTCTATCACTAGTGACTGGGAGTCTAGAAATATTATTAGTATATTTATATGGCATGAAGTGGGGAAGGACTTATAAGAGGCAGATAATCTGTTTAGAAGCCAAAAGAGAGGAGAAGAGAGGGAAATTCTGGAAAATAAAGTGTTCTAAAATAAATTGTTCCAATAAATAGAACATCATAGGTAAATATGAAACTTATGAAACCAAGTTTCACAAAATTGGGGTGCTGGAGTTGCCAGTACTGTAAATTCTCATGAACAGATTAGACTAACATCTGCCTAAAACAACAGATAGATATTGCTGACCCTCCCATCCAGGGATGGAACAGGCTCATGAAGTCTTTTTCAAGTATGTAATTTTGTTTAGTTTCAATTATGGATTTATGAATACATTGAATGAAGTAAAGATGCTGAGTTCTTTTTCTTGTGCCAGCAGATACTTTCAGGCTTTGTTGAGTTCTGTTAAACATACTAAACAACTTTAACTTCTCCAATATCAGTCCTTTGGGAGCTAATGGTTCATTAGAATACTAGCATTTACCTTCATCCGATATCTCTGGAGACTGCCTCAGTCTCACAGCAGGGCCCTTGCATTTCTTCTACCCTGCCAGGATTTCAATCTGTTAGAGGCTAGCAGATAACTGATTTATTTTTATTCTGAGTTTCAGGCTTCTATTTTACTGGCTTCTCTAGCTTATGGTTCAAAATTATAGATTTGCTTCTTCGAAACACACAAGCAACACTACTGTAGACATACATGCCTCAAATTTACAGCTATACATGATGTCAGATATCAGCTTTGATTTATCCACAATAGGTGGATTTCTTAGTTCCATTTTCACACCGATGATTTACAATAGTACCTTGCCCTATGTATAATTTCTATATTCCTACTATTGTAAGTTTGATTTACTGTTATGCTTGATTTCTTCTTGCTTTTCTTTTTTAAATATATCTTTGAATACATACTAAAGTCAAATCTTTCTGCCTAATGTGTCCTCACATGTGGTTATGATATATATAATATTTTTATGCTATATAGAACCCTAAATTTTGGCTCTTGCCTTTGAGTACCTCTTGCATTCCTTTGGTCTTACAGGAACTGAGCTTATCGGATTTACGTCCACCCTTCAAAGGTTTGTATTTCTTTCATTTCCTGATACAGATTGGATGTTATCTCTGATTTGATCTCAGACAGTTGTTGGATCTTTTCTCAACAGCTATGGAATATAGTACAGTCGTTACAGTTCAGAGCTATCTCTGATAGATAAGACGTTCAATTCTTTAGCTCTGTGATTTGACAGGACTCAGGAGTGTTTCAATAACTACTAATATTAAGCTTTAGTGTGATTTCATGAAACAAAAAGGATTCCTTAGAGAGGCAATCCCTTTTATGTGTATGAAACTAGAATGCAATGTTCAGATATTTGATGCAGCTGTGGGAATTACAGAAGCAAAACTAGAGACAATGAATCATCTGGTGGGAATCCACCACGCAGCCAATATAAGACAACTATATTTTAAACCCTCTCTTTTTCCATTTATTGCTATTTTTCTTCTAAATAATATGGTTTGTCCCAGACTTACAGATCTTCATTTAAAGGGTTCCCTATCAGAGTTCTGCACCTGTACTGGGAAGTCACCATGCACTGAAATTTAGTGAGAGTATTAATGCTCAGACTTGGCACATTACTGTAGGAATAAAAGCTACAGGGGAGCATCTGCAGTCCTGATATTTGGAATTTAGTGAGGAGAGAGGGAATAATAAAGGGAAGAGGGAAGGGTATATCCTGCCAATGACACTACCATTTAGATTTCCTGAAATACTTGTTAACATCTCATACCATGACATCTTAAAAGGTAACATTACAGCTTATCATGTTGTGATTTATAGAAAAATAGCATGTGATAAACATTTCTATGAAGATCATGGTGACCTTAGTGTCAGCAGAAAAATCACAGACCTTTCCTGTGTATAATCTCTGGAATAAACAAAACTTAAGCACAAAATAAGATGCAGAAATATAGATTGTTAAGTGAGTGAAGATATAAACCTGCATTCAGATTTGATTTTTTTCATAACACCCTTTTACTAGAAGACTCTTTCACATATGTGCATGTGTGTGTGCATTCTCATACATCTGGGATAAACACAACACTGAAGTCTGGGTTCAATCAGACCTCCTGGATCACTGATACTGTGTTCTTCCCTTGTCAAGATGTTTACTCATCTGTTCAACAAACCACATCCCTTTTCTGCATTCAGGTCACTTGGAAATTCTCTTCATTGTTTTTTTCACATTCTTAGTCTCGCAACCCAAAAGATTTCTAAAGGTAATTTAAAACTGGCTTTATTATTCCCTTTTTCCAGCTTTTCCCCCTTGACAAGACTCCTGGGTATAGAGCCAGACAGGACTTGCTCCTGAAGAGGTGCTTGAATCCTAATAGGATTGTAGGCATTTGCAGGTAAATAATCATCTCAGTGATCATTTTATGTTTATAGAATTTTATAGAAGTTAAGAATTCTGTGGGCCTCTGGTGCCTCCAGCTTTACCATGTCCTGCTCTGAGTGCAGTCAAGGGAAACACAAACTTTTGTTCACAAACTGCAGGTTACAAGACAGAGACAGCCACTTTAATGAGCATTGACTGCCTTAATTTTGTGTTTTCTGGAGCAGTAAACTGCCTTTAGTACCAACTCTTATGGAGTAATTTGTTACACCTAATCTTTGTCATAAGACTCGATTCACTGCCTTTTTTTTTTTTTTTGACATAGTTTATATTCCTTAAAAATATTATAGTCTTAAGGAGGACCAATAGGACCAAAAAGGAATGAATGCCTCATCAAGATGTGCTCCTCAGCCAACAAAATTGTCTTGGAAGCCTACAGACTATGTTACTGGTCAGTTAAAAAAAGGGTTTGCATTTTGGAGAGCAAAATTATCTTGTGTGGGTTTTTTGTTGTTTCTGTTTTGGGTTTTTTTACCTTTTTAGGTACTGCTGTTCATGTCTCTAGCTTTACCAAACACCAAAGATGTTGCAAGAACCAGTGTTGACAGATAAACAAAGGAGTTCCAGGAAGGAACTGAATGAAAGAGCTTTTTGAAAAACAGGCAATGGTGTGTGAGCACTCTGCACTTGATTTGCACTTCCTTACTTTATTCTTTTCATTTACATATTTTCCATTTATTCTGCAGAAAAGAACCCTGAACCCATTGCTTCAGACTATAACCTTTGTGAAAACTTTCATGCAATATCATCCTTTATTATTGTTAAACTACAGTAAATATTTCTACATTATTTCCCAGTCATTAACTATCTGAATCCAAACAATCTATGTGGTAAAATGTAAATAAGGGATTTCCAACCCACAGTTTGCTTCAAAGGGGCTCAGAAGAGCTAACTAAAAAAGGCAAGCTTGTTGCCAAAGGGTTCAAATTTGTCATACAACAACCTCCAGTTGAAAACATTTAGGGATATGCATGCAGAAAAATAAGATAAAAATCGTTGATGTAAATGATACCAGAAGAAGCATTAGTCTTTTTCATGGTTAGGGGCATATACTTTATACTTATTATTCCAGGTTCTTTGTGAAGTGTCAATAGCTGTGCTCAGCATTGTATAATATTCATACAGCCTCTAGAGAAAAGAACATGCAGTGAAAGGAGAGAGCTGCAAAATAGTCCCCGTGCCTTGTGAAGCACAAAGGAAGTTATAAGTAAGAGGGTGGACATTTATTTTTTTCCCCTCACTTTTATCTTTTCTGGACATCACAGAAAAAGGCGGCTTTCAATCTGAAGATTTACAACAGGGGATTTTAGAAAAGATCTCATCATGTGGAGACACTGGGAAAGAGAGTGTTTGGGGGCTTGTGAAAAACCTGTGGCTGGATTTGCATGGCTAATTGGAAGTACCCATAAACACACACCTGCAGTACCCTGGTGGTTCCACTAGAGGGGTCAATTGTTCCTACATGATGGATACTGCCGGAGCATTGGGAACTGGCCGGCCTCTTCATGCTACCAGCTGGGTGACACTTCCTTCCTATCTAACAAAGCAACAAAAAGTTATTTGCCTCAGTAGCAAGTGAACAGGCACCTACTGGACTTGCATAGGGTGCTTGTTTTACAGCAGGAGGTTCTGATGGCTTGCACGGCCATTGGGAGATGGAAACTACAGCTTCACTTCAGGGTATGCTGTGAACTTAAAGTCTCTTCTTTGGAGCTGAAATACTTATTATTAGGGCAAGCTGGAAGACCTGCTGAAAGAGCTGTGGTGGTAAAGGCAGGATTTGGAGGGTGCTCCTCTAAAGGGGATTCACCTGCAGAAATCAAGGGGAATGAAGTGAACACAGTGTGATGAGCATCTGCACCTGAGGAGCATCTGCACATGCAACAGGTGATCCCAGTCAGAAAACACTTCTGATCATCACTATAAGATTTTAAGTGGTGCCTTCAGAAAGCTACTAAATGACCCTTAGTTTATAATTCTAGCTTTGCTTTGAGAAGCAGCCTGCTAAATGGAAACATGGTAAGACTCTGTTTTTGTACTTGGAGAAATGGTGGGATAAGGGTGCAGGTTTCTTCCATTTGTTTCCTTTGCTTTTCCGAATCTGCTCTTAGCTGGGCACCTGCTGCAGCACATGAGAAAGCATTGGAGGAAGAGGAAATGAAAATTCTGCAGTGCAAAGTATGGTTCATAGTATTTATTAATGCATGCAGAGAACTGTTAAATTAAAAAAATTAATGGAGGTCAAAAGCCAGCTTCTAATTCTCTTCAGGCAAAAGAAAGAATTTATTAAAAAGCAGAAAAGGTATCCACAGAGAAATTTTACCTATTTTCTTCATGTACATGAAATATAGACATCATCTTGACATTCAGTTGATGGAAAAGAAGAAAAGAAACTAAAATTAATGTGCAGGCAGTTAACGCTTCCCATGCTATGGGAGGGGGGGGACAAAAACTCAGCACACAGTGTTTAACACAGGCTGTTAGGGAGCTCTGATAAAGTTTGCAGAATGCCATTTCCTAAGAAATCTTTTTACAGAACCAGCTTTCATCATACTGTATCTTCAGTACAGATAATCTTGGCATGGCATTATTTTACACACTGC
Organism: Phaethornis superciliosus; assembly: GCA_023637945.1. Classification (NCBI taxonomy): domain Eukaryota; kingdom Metazoa; phylum Chordata; class Aves; order Apodiformes; family Trochilidae; genus Phaethornis; species Phaethornis superciliosus. The sequence continues at coordinate 8,589,271 of JAJQWJ010000005.1, forward strand.
AGATAGCTGAAAATCTGAAGAAAGGATATCCAGATCTCTTGGCTGTCTGCATCTGACACAAAAAATTGAAGCACAGAGGAAAAGAGTCAGAAGCATGCATCAAACATGCCTTTTGTTACTGGAGGCATTCTTCTCTGCTGACAAAAATATTTGTTTAAATTTTCACATCAAGACAAGATTCAGGTGTAGTTGATCAAATAACCCAAAGCTGACTGATAACTCAAATAAATTCCCAGAAAACACCTCAAGTCATTTTTAATTTTTGGTGTGCTGGAAACATGATTCTCAGTATGGTCCCCCTGCACAATCCAGATCAGGATGGAAAAAGGAAGATGATTCAAACCAGTGGCTACATTTTAAAGAGAGATTTTGCTGGGTGGCAGGAGTTTTTAAAATGTCTTCTGCTGCCACTGAAGTCAATAGCAAACATGCATGGTTTTCTCAGAGATGTGCATAAGGAAAATATAAAGGCTGGGAAGTTCTTGGATCTTGCATAAGCATTTGAAAGAAGGGATTAGTAGAAACTTTGGGCAGGACTCTCAGGCCAAAGGTGAATTCCACCCTGGAAACAAATCAAGACCCCTGTCTCAAACATAGGATTTTTAAATTTTTTGAAGATGAAGCCTTCCTGGATTAAACTGTACTTCACCAGTCTTGTTAAAATCTGACAGTATTTCCCCTGATATTATCCCCCAAATTATCATTTACTCAAGACTGCACAAGGTTTCATCTTGGGAGTCAGTTTTTTTTTCCTTTATCCATTTCCTTAAAAGCATAATTATCCTTTTATAGGAGTTTGCTGTGATCAGAGGTGTTCCTGCCTTCATGAACACACAGGAAGATGAGTATCTTACATTCTAATTATAATTGCAAAAAATTAAATGTGAGACCTGAGACTAGGAGCAGATCTTTATTAGGCAAGAAACAGCACTGGCAAGAAATGGAAGGAACTGCAAGGAGCGTTCCAGGTTCAGTCATGTATAAAATTTACAAAACAACTGAAGGGCAGGTATATCATTTTTGCTTTCTGCTTTGGCTTGTATTACTACAAAAGTTACGTCTTCATTCCAGAAGGAGGAGGTCTGCATTCATTACTCTACAGCCTCCTCAGGAAGTCTTCTTGTCTCAGCCTCATAACTGTGCTAGCCATAGTGCCAAAAGCAAAAAGTAGATTTTATCTTTGGGAACCATGAGACTATGAAATCTGAGTTTCATTTCTGAAGGAGGGAAAGATGTCCCTGGACTGAGACAATGGGACACTAAGAATACAGAGAGAAGACAGAATAAAACATAGTTACAAATCCTTATGATTTTGTGGACACTGGCTTTGTAGGTGTGTGAGCGTGTGTGCAAGCTTCCATGCCAGATTGTAGGCTATTGAACCACCTCATCTCATGGCACTGGGATATTATTTTTAAACACTGTCTTGCTCCAGTTTGAAGTTGTGTAAGTCTAGCAGCCAAATAAAAACAAGGAAGCCATTAGCTGTAGAGAGAATACATGTAAGGAGGAAACATATTCATTCACCTAACCCAAGTTCTGCAAATACAGTATTGTTGAGGGAGCTGTTGCTGATCCTTTCCCTCCCGTTTTATGTGTGGAATTTCCACCCCTGCCAAGGAGCAGACACATGGGACACTGTAGCTCACCTCAGAGCTGCCACCACAGCTCATTGCCTGCTTCAACTCTGCTCCTCCTCAGATGGGAGGGTTCCCTTTTAGCAGTCCCTCAATAAGATCCCAAAAGTGATTAGTATGGGAACAGTCCTACAGGTCAGTACTGTACCTCAGCAGAGAATATTCCCATGCAAAGCAGCTTGTGATAAAGCAGAGGACTCATTTTAACCCTTTTACTGTACAAACTCGTTAAGAGACCACAAAAAAATGCACCAGAAGTATAGTTTGGGGCATTTCTTTTGTATTTAATATACTGCAGCCAAGCTGCCGAGTGGGTGGTGTTGTTGCTGGTTTGGGTTTTCTAGAGACTGCTTTAACTCTTCGTCATTTCCCCCCATGCCAAAGCTGTGTTCTCAGTATGGCAAAATGTAAATCATGCCATTAAAAAAATATTTTTCATTGTATTCTTCAGTAAAACACATTGAAACTATCAGGTATACCAATAATGCTGAAGCTTTTCCTGTGAAAACCCACGTACAAAAATTAAACTTGATTTCAGACTTAATGTAAGGTGTCCAAATTATTTTCTATTTGATAAATACCTTCCTTCTGTTTGACATTATGGTTGTGAAATATTCTGAGTTGCACCTCAGGAAATTCACATTTTTCCTTCCAAAGCCCCCAGGCTTTGCAGTTTCATTCTTCCCTCAGCAGAAGCAGCTGCCCATGCCACTGCATGGTTCAACGCTGTGCTCACCTTTTCACTGTATGGATTCTGACTCCATAATTAATCCCATCTCTCTGGGCCCACTGGCCTCACACATGCACACAAACACACACCCTTACCATTTTACCTTGGGTCATTTCTTCATGTCTTGAGTTCCTTGGTTTGCTTGGTTTTGTTTGGTGGGGTTGGGGGTTTTTTGTTGGGGTTTGGTTTTTTTTTTCCCATCAGCTACTGGTAAATGACTGTTATTAGTGTCAGATCAAATACCTTCCTCTCTCTTTCTAAATTGGATTGCCTATGACAATAGGCTCATGGAAATTTCATCTGTTTCATTTCTTCTTCAGGGTAGAGTCCTTTATGGCATTAGCACCTCTCCATGTACAGGGAATGAGTTACAGGTTAATTAGATATTTTTATTGTGACAGTTTAGTTTTCTGCATCTGGATTTTGCCATTGCCTTATGAATTTTCTCCTTTCTTTCTCCAGGATTAGACTTCTACATTTTTCACATCTGACAGTTTGCTTTTCTTGAACTTGGCAGGAAGGTAGCACCAGAAGGGTAAGTGTCCAGAAATAAATCAGTTTTGTGATATTCTTTACAATCCTTTGCAAAAATGGCTGCCTAGAGTTACTTGCCAGTTCTGCACCCTCCTGCTTACTTAAATGGCCTAATTTAAAAATAGTATTTTTTTATTGTTGGATTTCTAACATCTTTCACCAAATAGAAGGAACTTAAATTCTCACATCAAACAGAATTACATAAAAACTCTGAGGTAAATGCTAGAATGTATAACAATCCAAGCAGAGGCCTCAGATATACCAATTAATTAACATCACTATATTGAGTTCTGTTACTTTTGCTTCATGGAAAACCCTATTTAGTGAATACATTTAAATACTTACACTTGTAATAGTGGTATCTGAATGTAAACTATTGCTAAATAACAGTCACCAAAACATGCATGTCTATCCCAGGTGAATTATCAGATGATGTAGGTTGAACTTTGTCTTTATCCTTTTGCAAGGTACATTAAGATTTGTTAAACAAAACTGCAGTTATTTCCATTTATAATTGTATTGCAGTTTGCTTCCTTTTTTTTATTATTTGTCAGGACTGTCTTTAATAGGTACTTTTTCAAATTGATTCCCAATTCTGCTTTATATTTGAAAAGACCTCTCTCAAATCAGGAGAACAACTTTCCTGATGCATCACAGAAAAAGAGGCAGCACATCACTCTGAGTGGATGAGCAATAGTGAAAAATAAACTACACAATGTTTTCCCCACGTACCTGTTTGATGAAACATTTGTTGAAATATGTTTGTTTAGCCTGTTGGCTTTGTGTATATGCTTTTTCATAGAAAATGACTAAAAATTCAGTATAAAAATAAGAACAGAGATTCTAATAAATTGCATTGTTCAAATGTAATCTTACAGGCAAAGTCCTCTAAGGTATTTAATAAAGTAGGCCAGAGAACTCTCCTTTGTGGATAAAACTCTGTTGCAAGTTCCACGTTGTTGGTGAGATAGATCTATTACATTATTAGCTCTGGGGTAAGGTTTCCCAGTGCTGCTAAAATATGCCCAATTTAAATTCTATATTATATCACCTCATCTGAATAATTTTATATCTATATTTTACTTTTAAATGCTTAGCTGACTCATGTATTTTTAAGAATTATAAACACCTTTTAAAAAAAAAAAAAAAGAAAAAAAAAAGGAATATACATCTTTATGTTACCTCTCTATTTTATTACATTTAACTAGAATAAGAAGAGGCTCAAGGCCAAGGTTAAAACCAGAGGCTGCACTATATTTACATTTTGTTCAATACCAGCACTTAAGAACAGAGGCCAAGCATTTAAAAATAGGCTGAAGGGGATGAAGAAATTTAAAAATGAATGCCTGGCTGTCTCAGCAACTACCAGGTGAGTCATGGCTCTGCCACCACAATGAGCTCTGGGCAGGGAAATTGGTAAAATTTAGCTCAGGAAAGGAAGACAGCAAAATACAGAAGCAGAGCAGGGCTGAATTTTGATTGTGTTAAGAAATCCTCCCTACTCTGACTTGCATCTACCCATCCCCTCAGGACCTCAGCAGACCAATACAGGACACTGGCACCAGCATGGCAAGGGCAGAACTGGCCACTAGCTCCAGATACTGCCTTCCAGTCATCCCCCTGCACCTCTTTCTACCAGAAAGTAGGGAAAAGGAAGATTGTTCTATCTGACCATGTTCCCATCCTATTGCAGACCACTTAATGCTAGAATATACTCAGAGACAACTCTCAGTAAGCAATTTATGTTACTTGTCCCAAAAAAGGCAGGTGAAGGCACATGCAGTAGTTGTGCCAAAGAGCTCTGAAGCTGACATAGTCTCAGTCATAGGCTTGGATTGAGGGCATTTTAAAAAATGAAATATGTTTCATTGCTTTTCATTAAAAACTGTTTTGATTTTGATGGAATTAGCTTTGGTTCTGACAAAGAAATCTTTCTTTCCTTAATACTTTCAATGTGAAATATTCCCACAGAGAATTTTATTCAGGTAAAACTCCAGTCTGTGTAGAGTAAACTAAACAAACCATAGCATTTCTCATATGAAAAGGTTTTATATAAATTTAGCATCCTGGCCAAAGCTGTGCTCAGGTAATAAAACTACTTCCTTCCCCAATCTAACTCTCACACTCAAAGAACACACTTGATCTCTTGTTCTGTACTAAATTATCCCAGACTAGTGCCCAAAGATGAGAACACTTTTGCTTTTTAAGCAAAACAAACAAACAAACCAAAAGCTAACAGCTAAAATACCTGTTCAGACTTGTTAAACAGCTGCTTACATACAGGCTCTTGACTCATAAGAAATGTGAGTTCCTTCTAGGATTGCCACTAACCTTCAAGTCCACAATTACCCCTGCTATCAAAGTGCAGTAAAGTGGAGTAAAGGGCATTTTATACTTGAGAAGAAATAATCTAAATGCTCTCTGTGCTTTATACTTCATGTTGTTATAAAATAATAATTTTCCATTTTCTGTACCTTAGCTAATGGTGGCAAATCCACATTTTTTTTCCTATCTCTGCCTGTTTTCCCTTTATTTCAAGGGGCTCATTCCTCACCGGCAATGCCAGCATAGAGTCAAAGTGTCATTCAAGCCAGCAAAGTCACAGATTTTCAGCTGGGAGGTGGGTGTGATTATCTAATTACCTTTTGACACTTCCACCATCTCCTTTGGCACCTAGGTACAATAAGCTGGGCATTTCAATATCTGCTCATCCTCAATTTAGACCTTTTTTGAAAATACAAAAGAACCTTAAGTGATCTGTCCACAGCATTGAAATATGAACCTTAGTGGATAATTTGAAAACTCAAAGGCTTTGCAAGATGAATAGCAAACTGTGGACGACAGCTCCTGTGGAGCCATTATTGAATTGCAGCAGTGATGACTGCATTGCTTTGGATTTAGATAAAAGGCTCCATACAAGACAAATGGTAGGAGGACATCAAACAAGACTGTGTCCATGCAGTGACAGAAGCAATCCAATTGAAGAAGCTGTTGATTTCCCCAAGGTAACTTACTATTTCTTCCTGAGTAATTTATATTAAGGAACTAAAGATTGTATATTCATCTCCTATTTACACTTACCTCTAAAAGTACTGCTTCTAGCTGTCAAATATAAGACTTGCTTAAACCATTTGCTGGGAAGGATATACCAGTATTGGAACTTGTTAATTATTTTGCATCTGTGTTTTATTTAACCACAATATCACTATGTATAAAGGTTATAGACTGAGAGTTACAATCAATACTGATCAGATAAAGAGATTAGTCAGCAAATCAATAGCATACATACCAACAGGAAGCACTGGGCACTCAAGACAACAATGAATACAAAGGGTACAGATAAACATCGTCACCTTTATTTAGATGAAAGCTGATTCTAGAGCACTTCCACTCTCTCATTAATAATGCACAAATCTTTTGGAGTCTCAGTTTGCTATAAAAGCATAATGTAGATCATGAATAAGTTTCAAGATGCAACATAAAATAGCTTTGTACAAAACCACAGGATTTGGGGTTTACTGACAGCTATACAAGCTACACCAGGGAAAGGGTATAGAACGTTTATTTAACTTCTTGCAGTATTTCTGCATTAGCATTTGAGTCTTCCTGTCATTCCTACTTACTGTGCCTTACTTGTGCACAATATTCAACAGACCTGGATGTCTGAAACTAGCTTGCTTTGTAAAGATACACCCTGTAATCACACATCACATGCTCCAGCTGGGAATGGCCATTCAGTTCACAGGGTTAGTCTACAAGTTTTTCTGAATAGAACTACCTGAGATGCATCCAATCCTGCTAATGGGTCTGGAAAGCACACAGGTTCATTCTACAGATCCACTTTTTTTTGCCCATCATAACTGCTAACAGAGACAAAGGCTTACTCTCTTTGAGCACAAGTGCAGATGAAAGTTAGGATTTAGCTTACTGCACCTTCTTAGAAGTGTATATTTGCATTTTGAGATAAATGTGGCCAGGCTATGGATGGGAACAGATTAAACATATACACTCACATAGGTGTGCAAAGAAGTATACAAAATTTCTGGCTATTTGGATTTTTTCCATCTGCCCTCCTATTTTGTATCACTTCACTACTTACTGTGCTTCCTTTTTATTTTGGATCAGGTCTAGGTTCTGTCCTCATATTTTCTGCTTTTCCTCAACATGTCTTACCACATTTTTTTCTCTGCCTGACTTTCTCTTTTCCCCTTCTGCCTTCTTTTCTTCCCCAGGCCCCTCTTATTAAACCTAGAGTAGACTAGATTGAGATTAAAACAAATAACCTTCAAATAATATGTCACTCTTTTTCTGATCCTTCTGTTTCTCCCTCCCACACTAACTGCCTGACAGACAGACCATGGTCAGCTGTCACGAAAAATTTTACCAGGGATGCCACCTTGCCAGGAGGCAAGGTCCAAAATCCCTCCTCACCCTGATGCAGCATTTGCTGTTCTTTATGAAACTTCAATATAAATACCCAGGGATGTAATTCCCTAAAACCATCCTCAGTTTAAAATGGCATTAGAGAAGTAGAAGCCTTTAGTCTGTCATCCCCTCACAATGAGAAAAGGACTCCCAAATACAAAGAGTTTGGGGAAAATACACTGAGCAGTAAATTTTTTGCATAATCAAGAAACAGATCCACTCCACCCCAACTTCAAATGCTTTACTAATTTAATGTATGCATATGAGGCTCTGAACTCCTTGCAATGATCTTAGTCCCGGGAGGAATTATCTACATCTGCTCCTTTCCTTTCAGGATCCTATGAACAACATACTGGAGAATCTAAAAGATAAGTTTGTTCTGAGAAGCTTCATTGAAAAGAACAGGTTTCAATAAGCTAAACTTAAAAATAGCTTCAATGGTGTCTAATCTGTGATTCCTGGTTGGCACTGATAATTTAAAAAAAAAATTAGAAAACTAACATGATTGATCTTGGTGAAAACAGTTTTGTTTTGTTCTCTTGAAGTTATCCTCAGACTTATACTATGCATTATTACTTGCAGTATTTTTCCAGCCTCATTTTTACTTTCGAGAATAAGTGAATTTGTCAAAGACCCAAATAATTAGCAAGTGGCATTGCCAGTCTAGGGATAAGATCCAAATGAAATTATTCTCTCTTTCTCTTTTACACCCATGTTCTGATGGGAACAAGGCTACCTTTCTCACTGCAGTGTTTTTACCTTTATCTTCTTCCCTTTACTCACATGAGCAGAACTTTACTCACATGAGCCCCTGGTTGAGAGGGCGGGGTGCTCAGCACCTTCCTGATTCCTTCCTTGGTGAGCCAGTTGGAGGATGAAGAATTTAATCACCTCTGTCTCTGCAAACAACATTAGAACATATAGCTCACCCAACTTCATCTCTGTTGGTGGTTGCTCAGCACCTCAAGCAGACCCCAACAGCAACCTTTGTGCCCTGTAGTCAAAAACTACAGATCTTCAGGCTCAAGCTGTTTCCTCTCCTGTAGGAAATTATGCATGCAGAACAACACCTGTGGGGGACCCTATGTTCCCATATTTTTCCTTAATATACAAAGAAAACGAAAAAAGGAAAAAAAAAAAAAAGTAAGAGAGAGAGAGAGAGAGAAAGGAAGGGAGGAAGGAAGGGAGAAAAGGAGGGAGGGAGGAAGGAAGGCAGGGGAATTAAAAAAAAACAAAAACAACACTCAAACCTGCCATGATCCTAAAGTGGAAAAAAAAAATGACATAAGAAACAAACCACCTCAAAGCCAATGATAAATGCAGGTCTCAAAAACATGTGTTGATTCCCCAGTGCAGTCACTTTAAATCCCCTACTCCCTCATTTCCACTCCCCAGGAGGAATCAAACTGAACAGAGAACAGCTTACATTGTCAGGACCTGGGAGCTTCTTGTGAGAATAACTACTTCTTGACATTTGAAATTACTCTGGTTCAAATATTTTTTTGATCTTTATTATTAGCCCTATGTCTTAGAAATAAAAATAAGATAATCAGAAAGTACATAATTGGGTTCAGGGTATTCTGTGGTCACCCTCACTGGCTTGGGAGATAAAGGCACTTTGAATGATTACACATGGATATCTAGAATTTATTCTGCTCTGTCTGTGAAATGACAGATCTTTTTCTTAATTATACTGGCTATCAGTCTAACACCTGTACTTAACCATTCTGTCCTGAGGATACATTTTATTGTTCCACCAGGCAGGCAGCAGCGAGACAGCACATGGATGCTGAGACTTTTATGACTGCAGACATAGAGGATACCTGGAATCCCCAGGATGGCTGTTTGACACCACCACATCCCCACTGCCTCCAGGCTCTCAGGGGCTGTCTGCAGAAGGTGTTGCCACACTTCCCCAGCCAAGCATTATGGACTGGAAACTACAGTTTTACAAGGTGTTTGGACAGAAATATCTGTGCATTAGCCAACCTCTGCAGCTTCTTATGAGATGCTGAGAATCCAGCCCTGAGAATTCCCTGAGATGTGGTGGCACAGAGCAGCCCCTGCTCCCCAGCCCACCACCCACTGTCCTTTAAACCTTGATCAGGACCCTTGGTGCAGCAAGGAATCAAATGCAGGGGCTTTCCACAAGCTGGGTTTATTGAGCTGTATTAGTGGAAGATACAGCTCAGACAGCCCCACTGCAGCCAAAACCATCTGTAATTTTTAATTCTTTCTGTCACCTCATTAGGTATACAGCTAGAGAGACGGTAAAACAAAACAAAACAAAAACAAAAATAATGAACAAAACCAACAAAAAACCAAAAACAAACAAAGAAACAAACATAAAATAAAACCAAAACCACAACAGCCACAGAACACAAGGTTTCTACAATTCCTGTTCAGGCTTTAATATAAATATCAAGGCACCAAAATATTAATTGACCAAACATGTGATTTGCTGCTCTATATGACTAAGTGACATGCGGAATGGTCTCAACAGGCATAGAAAGCAACTAAAAATTACTGAGTTTCAAAGTCTTGTAGTGTTACATACAAGGTCATCCCTATAAACACGAAAAAATTACAATTTTTTTTTCCTGCAGACACAAAAACTCAGTTAGAGTTTCCACTCTCAAAAGGTAATCTTTAAAAATCTCTGTAAATATGCCATATCCCATATCCTGCTCCCTCAGACCATGTCTTTTCATCAGTGAGTAATATTTAAGTGAATACAATAAGAAACATTATCAAGGCCAACTATATGTCAGAACACAATACTGTACTAAATACAAAATATTTACTCAGTGAATACACATGATAGTGAAGGAAACCCTAGCTAACCTTCTGGGAAAATGAAAAGCTCATTTTTCTCTTCCTCAGGCTTGCTTGTTTTGACATTAATGCATTGAAGTCATGTTCCAATGGAAGCTGCAGAGTACATTTTGAGGACTCTGATAATTTTTGCAGTAACACTGAGTTTGTGATAATAATGTTTATACACAGATGTAAGGAATGTGCTGACAGATTAAAAAGGAGTCAAACAGTGTTTGCACAGTGTTCATTTTTATTTAAGGAAAGAAAAAAAAGGAAAAAAAAATGGAAATACTACACCTGTCTCTGAACAAATAGCTTTTACAGAAGTGGAAGTCGCTCATTGTAGTACAGCTCCTTAAGTTCCCTCTGGATTAATTCAAAAGCTCATGTTATGGGCACATCAGAGAGTCACAAGCTTTTATTTTTATTGCAGTTAGGGAGTTCACTTTGAATGTTTGTCCTACTAATAGTAAAAGGAATCATAGCCCAGGCAGCAGCATTAAGTAAGGATGTGTTCAAAGAAATGTTCATTTGTTGCAGAGACAATCCTCACTATTGAGCTCCTCTTCCTCCTGTGTTTAGGTAATGTTCACATTCCAACTCTACTTGGAATGCTGGAATGCCCCCAGGAGTGTCTTGAAGGGTAGTGAAGATACAAATGTAGTACATGGCAGTAGGTATCTGCAGTCCATTACTATGTAGTTACAGTATTTCAAAGCTAATTGATGGTTTGAAACCTCATATTTTACAATGCCATAGTCTGGGAAGAAATTACAGGTAATGTTAGCTGCCCTACGACTGATCAGAGAAACTGCCTTGATCAATACAGCAGGTACAGTTAGAGGAAACTCACTGATTCAGGTAGAAAAAAGAAGACATTCGTGAAGAGAAAAGGAGATACCATGAAATTTTCAGTCAGAAAAAACTGGAATCTGGAAAGTTGAAGCCTGTAGAAACCAACAATGTCCCAACAGACCACAACTGCAATGGGGAACCTCAAGCCACACACCCCCTTTTTTTGAAGGATTTGCCTTTCACCCAAATGAGAGGGAAGCAGACAAATCAGATTTTCCTTGCTCCTTTTGAAAAGTGACTTGGAAAACTCCATGTAATTAGGAGGTATGCATGATTTCCATTTAGTTCCAGTTTTCCTGTTTCATGTATTCCTTTTCAGAATGTTTGATGTTAGTCTGTTCTAAGCCGTAGTTGAATTTGCTTTAATCAGGTGTTTTTGTAACAGGCACTAGGTCATTTACCATTTGATTATTTTTTTTTCTGTGAAAATACAGGTTTTCTTAGTTTCAAAAGCATCCTTTGTAGAAGCCCATCATATTCCAGGCGTAAAACAAATTAAAACAAAACAAAAAAAAAAGTGGATCAGTATATCTGTTCTTTTGTGCATGGTTGTGAGCAAGGCCCTTTGCACCCTTCATTGCTCCCACAGGTTTCTTTCTCCTGTGATCTGGGCTCAGTCACAGGAGCCAATTGGCAAAAGCAGAGCTTGGTGTTCAAGCAGAGAACTGGATAAACTGACAAGTGCTAGCTCTAACAAATACTCTTCCTAGTTTTATAACTCCTCTCTCTGAAGCCTCCTCACACGTTTCCTGCCATGATGCTCCCCAGTCCTCTCTCCCCTGTGCCATACGTTTCCTGAGGTTTAGAGACCCAACCTTACTGTTACCTTAATTCCACTCCCAAATTAATTTCAGCTCCTAATCCAGTCCCACATCTCTGCTGGTCATTGCAACCTCTTGATAACCCTCTCTCTCTCCAGCTCTCTCCATAAAACCAGGAGTCCTGCTTCTCACAAGAATATTCCAAGGGCTGGATTTAGTGAAAAGCGACTTATTTTAGGCTCTGGAGTGAGGAGCAGTCTCACAGTTGGTGGATATTGGCTTGGCTCAGGCTGATTATCCCCTTGGAAGAGCAGGGCTTTCTCCACTGCTTGAAGACATCCAAGGTAAATGTGCTCCTTAGCCTCAATGAAGTGGCTACAGTTAATTCTATATGTACTTAGCTTTAAAGTTGAGCTTAATGTTGTAGGTTAAACTAGAAAAGTTAGCTGCTATACTTGACAGTGAGAACTTCTCTAGGAAGTCTCTGTCAAAGAAAAATATAGTCACCTCTAATAGACATATGCCTGCTTTTTAGAGGGAGCTCTCCCATATATTTTAGATGGAATAGTAGTAGGTGCTGAACAGCATTGAAAAACAAGCCATAAACCATCTTGAAAATTTATTTTAATTATTCCTAATATACATTTTTAAGATTGATATCTCCTTACTTGCATTATGAAAGGGGCTCTTAAGATGGTACTGTTTGGGACATGGAAAGAATAAATTGTCTCCTGCCAACAGAAAAGGTGCTGAGGTGGCTCGTAATTGACAGAGTTAATGAAGTATGTTAAGAAGGTACAATATAGATGAAGTTGTCCCCTGCAGGGTGATTGGCCACTGGGGAAATAATGTGACAGTTGTCTTTGTGTTAAAATAATGTGGTACTCCTTCTTTGCCAGATCCTATCTGCAATGAGAGATGAAATAGGTCTTGCAAGGATACCCAGGTCTTCCTATAGCAAATACTGTGCTTGAAGCTGGCAGCTAAAGGACAAGATAAAGAAAGGGTAAGGAGTGTAATGGCTATCTGTGAAGCACTCAGGCTGTTTCCTACAACCAACACATGAATTATCCACTCTCAAAAACTAATAATTTTACACTGTTTTGTGTAATCCAGTCTCCTACACAACAATACACAATGATGCTGCCTGAAGATGAATGAGAATTTGGCCTGCCAATTTTTCTGGAAGTTGATTATTTTTAGATATTGTTTTAATAATTAACTAGCTCCCAAGCAATACAATGGGTGTAGACAGCAAAGAATGTTTTTGAGAGTAATACAGGTTTTGTATTATTATCTCAGTCTATTGTATGTCAATATTCCCATTGAAACAGCAGAGAAAATATCAAATGGAGACAGAGCTCAGCCTCTCAATTATACCAATCTGTGTGGTCAGCATTGGTTCCAAAGAGACACGTAGAGCGTGGAGTAATGAAAAATCATTGCTAGCATCAGTTTGATGTCTAAATAGTCCAATGTGCTGTCCCAGCATTGTTCTTATTAAAAACACTTCAGAGGAGTAGTTAGCTTTCCTTGGCCATCAGACCTCAAAATATCCTGCAACTTTCTTCACTCTTTCAGGTGCTGACAGTATTTTCATGTCACAAACACATGAAAATTATAAATTTCTTTAATTATTAGAATTGTGGCAGTTGACACTTTCTTGGATAATATTTATCTGTTCATAATGACAGTGAGTTAGTTGTTAATGGACATTTGAGCTTTCCATGTGCTTTTATCCTCCTCAACATCTTAAATATCCAAGACCAAAAAAATTAAAAAGAGCTTTACTAACACAGATCCATTAAAAGCTGTCCTTTGGATAGAGGCACCAAAAAGATGAACAAAGGGTTTTTCTCAGGCTTCTTAAATGTAGTGATATTTAAAGAGAGAAATGATTTTTAGCAAACATCTGCGAATGTAAGCTAAGAAAATATTTCTAAGGATCACACAGCAAACAACCTTTTTATTTTCAAAATAGATGAAGTGGGAAAGATTAAATGGAAATATTTTTTCATAGTAGGATTTAGGCTTGCAGTAATCATGATCTCTTTCCCCAGTCTTTCTCACCCCTCTAAGATTTGTATAGCCATTTGTTATTACATTGTCAAGAGCAACAATGAGAATATGAGAACATTTTTGACAGAGCTTCTTACTATGGGAATCTGAAAAGTCACTCTCTTACAATTTATTACAGACCACAGTTTAAACCATTTTTGTGCCCATAGAATCTCAGGTGATGGCATTAAGACAGCATAAAATACCACGAAAATACCAGGAGATCAAACCAAGTAGCAATTATCTAAAGCATTTTTCTGGTATCTACCCAGATTTGCCTTTTGGGAGTGCTAACCCAGTAAATAATCACTCTACATAAACAAAGCATTGGCTACAACTCTCAGAAGAACTTAAAATCGTCTTCAAAGTGTTTTGCTTTGTTTGACAAAATACTCTTTGGGGATGTACTAATGGATGAAGCTAAAGATCCAAAGAAAGGGAACTTGATCCACTTGAAAGAAATTAGAAGGCTGAAGGAAGCAAATGTAAAAATATGCTGGTACTCACTCAAAAAGTGCTGACTTCCTCCTGTAGGTCATCTCACCTGCCCAACATTGTACCACAAAACAGTGTAATTAAAAAGTGCTGATGCTCTGTGCTAGTAAGACTTTCCTCTTTTCAACACTTGTTTAGGACCAGATAACAAGACAGAATACATTATATGCAGGGTTGTGAGCTGGAAACTTACAGACTGCCTTAAAATAAAAGATACAATAAACTCCCACAGAAGCAGATCAACCAGAGCACTCCTAATCTATTAGTAATAATTAGTAAACTCTGAAATTATACCTTATATCTCAAGGCTTTGTATAAATATCTGCATGATACTGCTGTAATTAACTACTACAACTGACACAACTGCATAATGCATGTGCACGACTGAGACACCCATCTGCTCAGACTGACAGTGTATCTTATACAATGAAATGCTTAAAATTGTCCAGTATAATGAGCATTTGCAAAGCAAAAGAGAATAGCCATCTCTCCCTCCTTTTCATCTTCTTGGCTAAATATACTACCTTTTCTAAATCTCTGTGCAAGTATTTGAAGGGCAGCAAGTCTGGGCCCGTTGTGAGGAATTAATTGAACATACAAGGGGATTGTGCTGTGTGCAACATCTCAATTAACTTACTTGTTAAATAGGTAATGGCACTTGACTGTTAAGTTGTGAAAGAACCTGTTTGTTAAATGGATTTTGTTACTTATTTAAAGGACACGGTCTAAGGTCTGGCTCAGTAACGAGAACTCCAAAGCGTGCAGAAATCTAAACAGTGTCAGAGAGGAGATGTCAGATATTTTTATCTATTTCACTGTATTTTAATGAGAAGATTTCTCAGATTTTAAGCAAAGTTGGCCACAGATATGCAGAGGAGCCAGCCACATTCAGATGAAGATGAGCAGCTGTGTTATCCTACCAAATGTGGGAAAGTCTGTGTTCAGATTGAGATTGGTTGATTGGTTTTGGTGTGCCTTTTTTGGATTTTTTTTTCTTCTTTTTCTCCAGTCAATAACCTTTCAGATTCCTCCTGAGCCACACAAAAACAGAGATATATGTTTCTCAAAAGAATATCAACTTCATGCTCATCCAAAAATGTACACTTTTTTTGTTCCTCCATTCTAAAAGTTTCTCTTACATCAGTAACTTCCTTAACAACAGGGATAACTGAGCTTGAAAGGGTTTTTCTCTGATATGGCAATGTTGTTTACTTCCTCTGATGTTCATTTCAGCATTTTGGCCTGAATTTTCAGATCTTGGTCGGGGAAGCATAAATCATGGGGAATAGATACATGGAAAATTAAATAGTATGGTCCATCTACTTAGTGTTAAGGGAACTATGAGTCTATAGCTCCCCAGTTGTCAGCTCCAAGCTTTTGTCCAACCAATTCTTTATTTTTAAAAGAAGCTAGGAAAAAAAAAAAAGTTACTACATTATCTGGTTTTCCCCAAAGTTTGAAGACAGCATGTTCTGATCTGGAGTTCTGCTTAGGAACATGTCTAATTTTAATTAAAGCAAACTATTACAGAATGTAAAGGCTGCATGTTTCAGTTTGATTCTCCCTTGGTACAAACCATCTTATAAGCATAGTGTCATGTCTCTGAAAGTGAGACAGACTCTAACCTCTTGCAGGATTCATAAAATCCTGCCCATATGTCATGTGGCTGCCACCTTACCTTCTCATGGGACAGAAAGTCCTGGCAACAACTTCAGGACTTGAAAGAAGGTTTTTTTTAAGGTTTAGCAAACAAAACCAAAGATTTACATTATTTAAATTATTGTTTGAGAATCTTTTTAAGGGATAACTCCTTTTCTTAATGTTTAGGTCAAGTGTGTCAGCTGGATAGGGCAAGTAAGTAGAAGAAAAGAAAGCAGCATTTAGCAGTTTAATGGCTTCATCTCACTTTCTTCATCTGAAAAAGATCAAGAAACAGTTTTGCAAAGTTATTGGGGCAGTTGCAGAAGTTCTTTCATCTGCAATCAGAGAAAATGGAGGCTGCTTTTTGAAAAGCCATTTCCAATATGTGATACATGCATCCCTATAAAGTGTTTCTGAAAGTGAGGATGGACCTTGGCACTGCATAGATTTAATCGAAGCCATCAGAGCTGCATGCAAGGCCAGGAGCTCCTCTAAATCTGGTTGCAGAACTAATGGTTACAGTTTGGTTGCTATTGTTACAATGGTCTGACATACTTGCCTGGATGGGTTATGGTCATCTTTCACATTTTGCTTGTGCAGTCATCCCAAGGGGAGCGAAGAAAGAAAATGTCTCTGCCACATGGAAACAGAAGCAAGCATTGTAAACACAGTACATTTCAATAAGCCATAATTACACATACAAATTCATCAACTAAACTTGGGCATGCAATTAGTAGGCTAATTATGCTGTAATTGCAACTGAATACCAAAACAGATGACCATGTGCAAGCCTCCACCCCGCGCAGTTGTCTTTGTGCTGTAGCTCCTACACACAGCGCTCTCTCTGCTCTCATGCATCTCCTGCTGAAAATATGAAAGTACCAGATGGGTAAATGACATCAGTTTCTCACTTAAGCCACCAATTATTCCCATTCTATATTTACAATCAGCTTGCCATTTTAATAGCTGTGACTGAGGTCCAGTTGTGATGTGTTGCCTCAATAGGCAGCCAGAGACAGTCCCCATCCCAGAAGCTTACAGCCAAAATAGACACGCTCTGGAGAAGTGCTGTTGTCCTCTTACAAGAACATGATCCACGGATAGATAAGAGGTGTGCCAATTTCCACACTTAATTCTTCCTTACATTGATGAACTTGGCAGTAACAGCCACCAATGTCAGCTTTCACCAGACTTAAGACACTTTGTTGAAATGGCCACGTTGGCTGTAAACTCCCCGAATAATCAGTGTACAGAGCTACTAGGTGATTGCACAGAGAACACTACTAAGCAGAAGTGCCTCACTTACCTTTCTGATGTCAGCTGGGAGGAGCCCAGGCCTAAATTAGTCCTCAAAGTACTTTACCCAAGGTCAGATGAATAATTTCTAGTCAAGGGAACCCTACACCCACACTTCTCTTTTTCTTCACGTTCACCAAATTAGCTCTTTGTGATAAATGGCTACTTTGACAAAGTTTACTTAGAGTCTTCGAGTGTGCTGATGCCATCAGCAGTATCTAAATATTAGTATTTTGATTATTTTTAATATGTATATGTTTGAATAAAATTTATTTAACAAAGAATAAAAATACCTTTTATACAAGATATAGCAATTTTTAGCAATTTATTGATTTAATGTACTCGGTTCAGTAAAAAAAAATCTGTTGGTTTAAGCTCTCTGCTATTAGTTTCAATTAAAATATATTGATCTAAGTAAATGTTGGTTAGATTAAGTGTTGGCTGACTGTGAAAAAAATATTTGCTTAAGCAAAAATTGTATGAGTGTTAAGACACACATCTTAGATGGAGGACCTTTCTAGCATCAGGTATTAATAAAATTATTTAGGTATCAATAAATTTCTTTAAACATAAATGAAATTATTCTTGCTGAAAATAAACAAGCTGATTGCAGTAATATTGGGACTAGCATGCATACTAATTCAAGTAAATTTTTATTTTTAAATAGTAAGCATTCAGCCAGGAATATTCTAACCTGAAAACACTGGAAATTCAAGTCCTTTGTGAGGGAAAACAGGTTATGCCATTGAAAAAATCTTTCTTTTACCACAAAGCTAAGATTTCCTGGTGCCTTCTGAAATGATTTTTTTGAATAATAAAATAATCTTAGTAAACTTCGACAATAGGACAACACAGTCACACTATTTTAAAGTACCATATCTGTATTATTCATGGGTTTCTTTTCAA
Organism: Phaethornis superciliosus; assembly: GCA_023637945.1. NCBI lineage: Eukaryota > Metazoa > Chordata > Aves > Apodiformes > Trochilidae > Phaethornis > Phaethornis superciliosus. The sequence goes on from JAJQWJ010000005.1 coordinate 8,607,426, forward strand.
TTCAAAGCATCAAATATATATATATATAGTGTGCAAGCAATAAGGCTTTTAGAGCAGTCCATTATTAGTTTTATAAAGACTGGGTGCCCCTGGGACTCTGATCTGCAAGCAGCAGAATACCCTCACCTTATGATAAAAGATGGACTTGGCTGCCTGACTCTGTTCCCACAACCAGGTGATAACTCCTAGCATGGGCACCCAGAGAACAGGCTGAATCTATCCCACCATGGTGTGCTTACAGTCATGCAGCAATTCAGTTTTAGGGTTCAGATTAAAAAATGGGGGACATCTGGAATGGCAGCTGTACATTTATTCTTCAGACACATACATGCTGTTTATTTGCACTGTTTACACTAGAGCTGATTATTTTAGACACATGATGTCTGTTTTGACCTCATGTATTCAGTTAAAAAAAATAATTAAAAAAAAAAAATATATATATATATAAGAGGACCCATGTATAGAAGGTAGGGAGTTTTATCATCGTAGATTTGTCTGGGGGAAAAGTATTGTCCACTCTCTCTATTTTTCTTCATGTGGATGTGGAGACACAAGAAATCTTGCATTCCTAGGTTTTTGTACCTGCCACTTGTCCTGTATTACAGTGGCACAGTGTCAGATAGAGCTGCATTGACTGTGACAGTGCATCTGTGTATAAACCCCTCTCACAACCACCAGGAGACTGACAACAGCACCAGCACAGCAGTAAAGTAGTTTTTGGATGGCAAGAGGAGTAGGCAGTGCCCTAAGAGTACAAGGCTTCAGTGCAATGTGCAGGGGGATCACTGATCAGGCTGGCACACACCAGGTAATTCTGGGGAGTCCAAAAGGAACAGACATGTATACAAATAACATTTGGGGGCACGTTTTCAGTGCAGTGTCTGGGAAACCTACAACCTCCACTAGCTTCAGAATTCACAAGACTGTAACCCCACATCTTCTTGCAAATGTCCCCCTGATTGTCAAAAAATGCAAAGCAATTAAACTGTCAACAGACAAGCATTGAATTCTGAATTGAAGAAGCACCAAGTAATCATTGAAGTTACAGAGCAGTTCCCAAAACTGGAAGCATTACTAAACCCAACATTTGAGGCTCATGAGGGAGGAATGAAAAAAAAAGTGATGGGTACTTTCTTTGCTATAGTTTCTGAATCACAGATTTTTAAACTACCCTTATATTGTTGCTTTCCAGGATTACCTCTAGAACTGCTGCACTTAGAACTGTATTAAATTTTGTAGTAGAAGTTGAGATTTTCATGTTTCCAAGGCTGTGACTGTGAGAAAAAAGGCACCAAATCTTGAAGTCTCATGATTGTTTTTTTGAACGTTGACAGTGATGCACACCTGAACTATGCATCTATCCTGTTAATGACCCAGGCAGGCATCATATTTTCACACTTAGCAGCATATAATTTCCACTAGACAAGAAATAGATTAAGGGGTAAGATGTTGGATCAGTTTTAAGATGATCCTGGGTGCAGAGAATCTGCAGATTTCTTCCTCTAAAACAGGTGGATTTTAAGCATCCATGGGTAATTTATTTGATTATGGGTCTGCTTTCAGAAAGGCCTTTATTGAACATCTCTTTCCTTTTAGCCATTACCTGTTTTAAGCTGTCATTAGGTCTACCAGCTAAATGTAAATAGTCCCTAGTTTTGTTTCCTTGTCTTATAAAGACAAATACAGTTACTATTCTCATTTTCTAATCTTTTGGATTACTAATCAGAGATGTGAAAAAAAGATCTCTTTAGCTGTGAGAGTCACAGTTGTTCTTTGAGTATGTTCCTATACTTTTGTCTATCTCTTTCCATAAAGGTGTGTGGTTTTAGACTTCTTTTAAACTAATAATTCCCACTTACTGCCTTCTACGAGGTTTCATTTAAATCCTGTAGCAGCAAGAGTTAAATCACACTATTATGCCTTGCGTAACAGAAATAGAAATTCATACCTGAAAATGCAATGTGCATGAACTTTCACACTGGGATAGACCTCTCAGACTGTATGTCTCATAACAATTATAACAGCCATTATCATCCAGAAGGAAAAACTATGCAAGTGTGAAAGTGACTGAAGGTGCATTCCTGCATAGGGATGTATGGATCAGTGAGCAAGTCTTGGGTCAAGACAAGGCATCAAAATCAACCACAGCAGTGAGCAGTCAGCATTGTACATAGTTCTTGATTACCACTGATTAAGCAAAAGTAAGTTGTGAGCTTCATAAACAAAGAAAAGCACAGATTAAAGGCTGATCTGAGGCACCCTACAATCCAACACTTTTTCTAGGGCTGGGACATTAGCATAACTCTTTGTTGATTTCCTTCAGGTCTAATTTGGAGTAATCAGGACAGAGTGGAAAAGAGAAGGAATAATCAATTTTCTTACTTGATGTTCAGGTTTCCTTTTATTTATTAACATTCTTACAAATTTACCAGTCTTGCTAAAGTGGCAGAAGGATTTACAGCACCAGAACAAATCTCTGCAAGCTTTTTAACCCAAGGATGTTAAGAGATTTTTTTCTTTCCCATACATACAAAAGTATGTGTTTCCCCAGCGTGAACACTGCAAAAACAGAAAACTATCTACCAAACAGGCAGTGCTGCTTTAAAATATACAGGCAACTTTCCCCCACTGCTCCCCATTTGCCTCAGTGGGAGTTTCTGACTCAATAATTAAAGACAAAGTTATCTTCAAAGGTTGAAGAAGAATTCTGTTTTCGAAGCAATGAGATAATGGGTACCCGAGAACTCGGAGCCTCGGAGAACAAATCCGCTTACAGCATGAACAGTCACTTAGGGGGTAAGTCTCAGAGACACAGCAGAAGCTCCCTTAACCAAATCCAACCCCAGTAACCAAAATCCCAGCAAAACACAGATGACAGGGCAGAATACAGAAAAGCAAGAATACTTGCATTGCAGGATTTACTTTAATCCATATCATAAAACTCGGTCAGATGACTAAGCAGGTAAGGATTAAATGAAGAACAATAAGTGCCACAAATAAGAAAGGAATCATTAAAAGACAAGGTGAAAGAGTAAGGAAAACAAAATATTGTACTAGGTCTAAAGAGCAAAACGTGAGCACATGTTGAAAAGTTAATGCTCTTGGCAGTTCAATATGCAGTACTTCATATATGAGCATAAACCAAGAAAAGGCTCCCAGAAAGTGAGATATTTTTAAAGTGACATATTTAATAATGTTATTTTTTTAATGTTCAGTAATGATACTTTGATGCCATCTTTACTACTGTCAGACCAGGAATACCACGTTCCTTGAAACTACTAGAAATATTTCATGGATTGTGTTCTGCCAAGCAAGCTGAGGTGATGTAGAACAGCCTAAAGTCAAACTTGCACAAGACAGGAGTCCTGCAAGGTAAATCAGCTGATGGATCATCCTGCCCCTGTTCATGGGAAGATATGAATTTTACCAGAAATTAGAACTTTAGTCATTTGCACACATTTGTTTATCTTTTCTAAAGTTTCACATTCCAGGAAAATTTTTTCCACAGATGAAGAGACCACAGGGTGAGTAAACATTGATGAGTAAGGAGGAGACTTATTTACAGTGAAGCTGAACTCAGTCAGATGGGTGACTATTCTAATAAGTGTTTAACTTTTCTCCTCCGCTTTCTGGAAAGAGATTCAGGCTTAAGAAATAAAGCATCTAATTTAAGAAGCTTAATAATTTCTGCATTTAAGCTGACTCGGTAGCTTGTGGGAGCACTTAAGGTTTATGCTAGAAATTCTCTTGCATCCCAGGGATCAGGAGTGAAAGCTGATAAGATAACTTGAGGCACGGGAGCAGCATGTCTCACTCCACTGGCTTTGCCTTCAGAGAATATTGGTAGCTGGCATGAGGACAAGTCAAGCTCTCTTTCAAAAGCATAAAATAAGCAAAGTTAGATAGCTGTAGTATACTGCCTATAGTTACTACCACGCTCTCTGCTAAGCACAGGAACTCCAGTGGCCTTTTCCAGATCTCTACACCATGGTAGACTCATTGCCAGGCAAAAGCAAAGGAAAAAAAACCCTTTTTCTTAAGTTATATCAAGCACCACACACCAACATACCTATGAGAGAATCAGAGACCCCACACAGACAGTCCCAGGGGCTTTCTAGAGGGGTTTGTAAATACATCTTTCAGCTTCCCAGATCTCTGCTCACTCCCACCAACCAGGTGGAAGAGATCAAGAGGCAGTAATTCCTTTGAGGCAGCTTCACTGTGAGTAAAGCAAGGAAATGAGATCATGCTTTTGCTGTGCAAACCCCAGCCCTAACCTAAGAATGAGCTGTGCTGAAAAGACCTTTTTTGATGGTTAAATTCAACCATTCTGTAATGATACCTCGGTATGATACTCTTTCATTTACACAACGATGTAGACTTGTGTTATCCTTGTCATCCATTATAAGCCCTATATCTTTCTTTAAAAGGCCAATAAACTTCCGTGACAGTCTCCTTTCTTTTTTTTAGGATTTTTCTGAAAAATAGGAGAGAAAAGAAGAGGGAGAAAGAGATTTCAGAAGCTCCTTGCATGTGCCAGTTCACCGTGCATTGCACCTGTGAAACTCCTTTTCCCACAGCTGCACTGCACACATGTGGAAACAAAATGATAAGTGTAAGACTGGAATGTGTATCCTACAGCCCAGTTCCTTGGATATTGCATTTAACTAGAGGCACAGTCCCATTAATTAAGGCTTACCCAGTGTGACTGAGTGCTGCAAAATGCTCTCTGCAAACGTTTTTTTGAATTCCTAGTCAAATTCGCCTGCAATTACATTCCTTCTGCCTACACTTCTCACAAATGGGCTATTCATTAGTTTTATGCTAGGCCAGGAATATGCACTGCAAATGGAGCTGCTCAAAACAATTTCCAGTTTAACATTAAAAAAAAAAAAAGAGTGAAAGGCAGATGGAAATTTTGACCATGTCCTCATCTATGAAAAAAAAAAAATAAAGAGTAGGAAATAAAAATTGAAAGTAACTTTTGAATTTGAACTATGGCAATAACAAATCTTTGACAAGCAGAGACTGCCAGAGTAGCACTGCCCTATGTATTCCACTGAGGTAAAGACATCATTTCAGGTATTTAGCAAAGTGACCCCAAAAGGCATCTGAGGCCACCAAAGGTGTTCCAAGTTTAAGACAGACATTGAAGTTCTAGACTGAACTGCAGGTATGGCAAAAAGGAAGGACCAAAATTATGTTTGTTATTGCCTTCCACCCTCTTCTCTCTTCTGTCCAGATAGAAGTGCTTCAGAGCATGACTGCATATATGTACATTTCCAGATAAAAACAGTAGATGCAGGCAAAAAGTAGAGTAAGGGAGAAGAGAGATGCCCCAAAAGGCTAAAAAAATAAAATTATGAGTGTATTTTTACCTTGAAATTATTCATCATCTGTCTGGGAAAGAGCACTGAGTGAAGCACAGGTTTTGTAGCCAAAACTTAGCTTAAGGTGAGGCAGGGGGAGCATGACAGCTGCCCAAGGGTTAAGACAGCTAGGGTAAAAAAGAGCCAGGAAGAGAGTAAAAAGGCAGACACCTATTCAGCAGAGTGTTTAATGCCAAAGATCAAGTTATGGCATATAGCTGGTAATATTGCTGAGGTCAAGAGGCTGCAAACCCTTTTATGGTGGTTATCTCTGTCTCTCAGATTCCCATATTTTGACTTTATGCTCCATTTTTCTTTCACTGGCCCTCATGGTAAATACCTCGTTGATGCTTATTTTGCTCTATTTTTTAGCCATTAAGAAAGAAGGGAGAGCCCCAGCCAGCATTTCTGTGGTTTCTCTTTCTTGTGTCAGCAAATAACTCTGAGTAACAAAAGCATTCAGGAAAATCAAGGTCTGTTCACAGACAATTAGCAAACTCAAAAAGATTTAAAAATTCAATGAGTGACTGACTTGTTATGAATTATTATCTCCACCTCTTCTGTTTGCAGCTCAGCATCTGTGTCTTGCCAGTCAAGCCAACACACCCCCCCAAGAACATGAGATGATTCACTTCTGACCTTGTTCTTCCTGTGACCTTATAGCACTGGCTTGCAGAAGGAAGATGTATATGCAGATATCTTGGCATAATTTCAAGAGCGGTTCAATAAGTAGTTCACAACTGCTGACCATCTGGCTGTTAGATCTAAGAGGGATCTATTAATGTTAGAGCTAGAACATTGCCAAGATGCAGTAGAAAGTGCAGGGCAGTAGTGCATGCAAGCCCTCTATAAAACCCTGATAGAAATCATTGCAATTGTTTTCTCCACTCATTTACTCAAGTAATGTCCCATTATTTCTGGTGTCATCGCATCCAGAGGCACTATCCATGCTCCATTGTTTGATGGTACAATGATCTGCCACCTCGAACAGCTGTAAATCTGAGCTTCTGTCTCCATGATATGCTGCAAAAGACAAATTTTGGTGCATTCTCTTAGTCCTCCCTGCCCTTTGAGAAGAACAAAAGCAATGGAATAGATAGACAGCAAATGTTCACAGAGTGCCAAGTCTTGGACAGAGGTAATGTAAATTAAATGTGGCTCTGCACTGTAGTATGGTTTTGCACTGCTCTTGCTCAGTTTAAAGTCTGGTATAATAATTTTGCATCACCTAGCAGTTTACTGCATTGACAGAATATACAATAAGCACAGCACAAAGAGCAGGAAGAGGGAAATAGACTAATATATACAGTTTAGGGGTCAATTTGTGCAGTATCATGGGGACTGATGTACAAAATCTGTACTCAGACATCTCTCCACACTTTTATTTCAATGGAGACACAGAAAAAATGGTCCCAAGGGGTTTGGCAGTATCAACACCTATCATCTTTCAAGTCCCTTTAGGAAGGTCTTTTTATTCACTGGGAGAGAAAAAAAGATAAAAGCTACACAGAGAATAAACTGTGTTGTGTTGAAAGTATTGTTACTAATCTAACAGAATACTAAGTCATTTTAAAAACAATAACCTGGTGATAAATTGTGCATTTTCCTCTGAATAATATTTCAAAAACTGCCTAAATGCCCATGTTTTTTCTTGTAGATTCCTTTAAATGTATTTAGAATGTGTATTGACTCTCATGTCCAATATTAAAATACATTTTCTAAACATTTTCTTGGGTTTTTTCCTAACAGGCTGACTGGTCAAACTTAAAATATCACCTCAAAGTATTTTTCCCTCTTATCTATACTTCCAGTGATCAGATCAGTCTGTGAAATTTAGGGAGCTGAACTGAACCCAGCAGAAAAGCCTTTTGAGGTCTGACCATCAGTACTTACCATGCTGTTTTGAAAAATAACCTCAAGGCTATTTAATTAATCGTTCATTCTTTTAGTCTCTGAGCCCAGGTAGATTAATACCTACACTGCCCACAGATCAATGACTACTGGCGTCTCCTAATGGGAGGGAGGGAGGGAGGGAGGGAGGGAGGGAGGGAGGGAAGGAAGGAAGGAAGGAAGGAAGGAAGGAAGGAAGGAAGGAAGGAAGGAAGGAAGGAAGGAAGGAAGGAAGGAAGGAAGGAAGGAAGGAAGGAAGGAAGGAAGGAAGGAAGGAAGGAAGGAAGGAAGGAAGGAAGGAAGGAAGGAAGGAAGGAAGGAAGGAAGGAAGGAAGGAAGGAAGGAAGGAAGGAAGGAAGGAAGGAAGGAAGGAAGGAAGGAAGGAAGGAAGGAAGGAAGGAAGGAAGGAAGGAAGGAAGGAAGGAAGGAAGGAAGGAAGGAAGGAAGGAAGGAAGGAAGGAAGGAAGGAAGGAAGGAAGGAAGGAAGGAAGGAAGGAAGGAAGGAAGGAAGGAAGGAAGGAAGGAAGGAAGGAAGGAAGGAAGGAAGGAAGGAAGGAAGGAAGGAAGGAAGGAAGGAAGGAAGGAAGGAAGGAAGGAAGGAAGGAAGGAAGGAAGGAAGGAAGGAAGGAAGGAAGGAAGGAAGGAAGGAAGGAAGGAAGGAAGGAAGGAAGGAAGGAAGGAAGGAAGGAAGGAAGGAAGGAAGGAAGGAAGGAAGGAAGGAAGGAAAAAATAGTACTTAAAATAGTACTTAGTACTGTTAGGAGCACCCAGAAACTGTGGTAGAAGTTCAGCACTCTGAATAAAATCCTAGAGTTTCAGAAAAAAAATGCTTTAAAAATTTCAAAACTCAGGGTAGATGGGAACCTCAAATACTAGCAGAATGCTGCTAGTATTTTATGCATACACTTCAGAAGAGGAAGGATATTTTACTCCTCCCGGATTTCAAAATCCTGAGCAAGGTTCTGCCTGTCTTCTGGCATTTAAGGGCCATAAATACTGACCAAAAATTGTATTTTTGTCTTCCTGTTTCTGTCCAACAGAGGTGGCACCATTCTTCTGGAACTGATCACGTTGATGTCTATATGAATTCATGAGCCCAGAGACTGCCTTGTAGGTTACACAGGTAAGTAGGAGAATCAAACCCCCAGCCTTGAACCTTCCATCCTCTGCATTAGACAGAGATGGATATTTGCTGGTTTTCTTGTGCTATGACTCTGGAAAGGACCAAAGCCTTGCAGGTGTTGTTTAGGCAGTTGCCCAGACAGTGTTTGAAAGACCCTTGGGCTCTCCTCCAGCAAAGCACACATGCAGCTACTCCTATGGTGATGAATCTTGATTATGTTGGTAGGACTACTCAGATTCAGAAAGTCACATTGGGGTTTTAGCAGGCAGGGGACCTTCTGAATAAATAAATTCATAAATCCTCAAAGCACGACAAGGCTGAAAAAATAAATTTTTTAAAAATCATCAAAATCTTCAGTCAAAACAGATAAAAATCTCATTTTTCTTATCTTGTGAAAAAGCACATTTTACTGAAGACAAAAACTGAATTATTAATATACAGCCAATAGCCAAACATAAGATAGAGTCTATGCTAATTTCAAAGTTCAAATAGGCATTTATGATCCTATATTTAGCCTCCTATTAAAAAAAAATATCTTGGCCAAGCTGTTTAAAAAACACATCAAACACAGTACAAGAGAAGCACGAAAAGCTAGGGCAGTATCTTCAGTGTCAGACAACCAGGCAGCAGAAGGCATAGCAAAGAATACTTCTACCTGTCCCATTATATCCATACCATGTGGTAGCAACAGTCAGTTGCCAATGTCACCAAATGTAACAGCAAGAACAACAAAATAAAAAAAAAAGGTAACCAGCAAAGTTATCAGGGCTGATGGTAAAATAAAATCCTTGCTGTAATATGGAATAGATAAATAATAATGCAAATTTCTGGGGCCTAAAACTGGAGTAATGGCTTAAAATTATTCTGCCATGAAAAAGGCTGTGAACTAACGGGTGAGGAAATGATCCCTTATTGCATTGTGAGCATGCACCAGGGCTACAGCTCTTGGTGCCGTGCTGGCACTGAGGGAGAGCAACAAGAGAGGCACAACCAAGAGCTGTTCCTTCTGTGCTCCAAAACCCCTTGATCTGGTCCCTTTCAGTCATGAGCATCTCATATTTTTCTTCTCCATCTTCTGAACCAAGACTCCGTGCTCCCTTTGCTCTCTTTTTCATGGGAAATTCATGCAGTTCTGTAGGACTCCAGTGTCTTCGAAGGATTTAGGGCAGTTTACAGCATCAGCCCCACAGAATTTTGAGGAGCTTAGGTCAATATGACCTTAAGGGCTCCCCAAGTCTGACCCTACCCTGGCAAGGCACCCTGGGTTACCATCATCTGCATGTAGTACATAGTCAAGTTCACATTTGAATGGCAAGTACTTTCAGTGCTTTTTCACAGGACATCACCAAATGTATTTTCTCACTCTAGTGATTACTTCTTTCTAAAACCTTCATTACAGAAGCAGTTAAAAAATAACTTACTCCTTTTAAAATGTTGATTTGTTTTTCTTGCAGAGAATATGCTGCGAAATGTCGAGGTCAGCACTAGTTAAGAGGCTACTACACCATGCCAGCAGGAGCAATTTACTCCTCATGCATATATTCCTGAACGTTATTTTGTTCCCTTTCTCTCTGTGAATGGGAACCACTTCCTTGCAGCTGCTGAGTGCTTTCCTCCCACCTCTCCAGCCCTTTCTTCACCTGCTTAACATCAGGGGCATGGACAGTGAAGGTACATATAAGTAGTTTGTGCATTAATAGATACAATTGCCCCAAATAAATGCAGTCTATAGACATAATTTCAGGCTGAAAATTGAATATTTCCTGTTTGTTAAAACTGTTAAAGCTGTTTAATTGTTTTGTGATTACCAGAGCACTTACCTTGTGAGGATATTAATTATCCAGGCATAAAGAGACCAAGTTTTGATTTTTTTTTTTAGTTATTCAGGTTTCTTCTACTTATTCCAGCTAAACAGATCTTGCTGGGAAAAGAGGAAAAAAGTGGGTCTAAATGCAAATTAACATTACTGTTTAAATATCACAGACCATTTTCTCTGAGCCCAGTTACAATAACTAGTAATTATAAAAATTGCTTGCCTTGGGCTTCTGGCTAAGCCAATGCTAAACTTGTCCTTTTATTAGATCTGTCAGACTGAGTTAATTATCTTTATGATAATAGATGTGCCTTACCTCAAACAAAACAAATACCCTTATAATTAGCTTTTTAGTTAGAATTTTAATTTATTTATAAAGACTGTTTGTTTTGTTTCTTTTTCTGCTTTACAAAGAAGTTTGGGTTTTAAAAGGTTACTAGTCAGATTAGTAATGTTTAAGAGAAAACAGATTCATTAGGTTGACCAAAAGGTTTTGTGGTTAACGTTGTATCTTGTCACTGTGAAATCTGTTCGGCTCCATGAACGTGCCAGTGTATTTTTGTATGAAAGACACACAATTTTTTTTTTCTTTTATTCCAGAAAGTTCTCTCTCAGATGACTTTTGGAACAGCATATTACCTGAATTTAATAGTGAAGTGTGCTAGCAAACACTAATCCTGGCTGCTTGTTTTCTTTTGAATCCTTTTTCTGAAGCTGGCACTGAACTTCGTAGACTACTGAAAATAGAAAGCACAGTCTGGTTTAATACATCTCTGTCCCCACAAAATCCCTTTCAATCTCTCTCTTTCTCTCCTCTTTTTTTTCTGCCTTATCTTCCTCACATATTCTCTGAACCGATCCTGCAAGCCCTCCAAGCAGAGCTTCCAGGAAGAATTGCAGGCTTGCAGAATAAGGTCTGTACTTTATTCAGGATTTCAGGTGTAGTTTTTCCACTAAACAGCAACTTATTTGGGGAAAAAAAAAAAAGTGTCATGCATCAGAACAATCTCTTCTTTTCTAAAGAGAAAAAAAAAAAAAAAACCAAACAAAAAACTATAGCAAAAAAATAGGAGGTTCAAATTGGGGTTGGTGGAAAGTATAGTCTGCAGATTAATGAATTAAAGAACAATGGTTAGGAAACAAGTGCTTTATGTGTTATTTTAGTTCTGTCACATTGACAGGATCCAGATTGGATTTGTCAGGTGAAGCTTGTTTAAATCAGAGCCATGGTGCAACTTCTCTAGATCTGGTGTCCCCATGTGAGTAAGCAGTCCTATCTGAGAACATTGGCAGAGGCTCAGTTCATTAATATTTCTATCAGGATTTGAGATCCAAGGATTAGATGAGGCTAAATAATACTGTTTTATCATCTTCCCTCTTTAGCATATCTTATGCCCTCTTATTTAAGCAGCAGAACAGGCTTGATATGCAACAAATGTAAGGGGAATGTGGATAAAAATGTGGTACCAATTACAGTAGGAGGAGATATTACTAATATTTACAAGTTTTTCAATTAATGAAGTAATTTCAAAAGCAAACAGCTTTGCAACCAAATGAACGCAAATGCAGCTGTTTGGTAATGAAAAAAATACGCATTACTATGCACCTTTTGTAAGCATGTGAAAAGAGAAAAGGACCCAGTTCAAATCAACATAGATATATCTTTCAGCTCCCTCTATATACAACAACATCTAAATTTACCAAAACTTTGGAAATACAGGAAATAACACTTAAACAATGAAAATGTACAGTTAAATAAAAATGGTAGTGATAACTAACATTGAGACCAAGCAAATACAGACATATTTCAGTTTGTAATTAAAAATTTCTTCATTTATTTTTCATAAGTCAACACTCTTTGGTGAAAACAATTATTTCTGTGGACAATAATTAAAATTAATGTGATTGAAGGTTATATTGTCCTAACTTTGTACATTTTATTTGGCTGCTTTAAGTCACCATTAAAGACTGAATGTTAACTCTATATTTTTGTGAAGTCACAGGGGAAATGGAAAGAGAAAGAAAGAGCAAATCAAAGTAGAAATGGGAATGTTTTAAATGTGATAGAGAAAGAGTGAGTGCATTGCAAAGATCCTCTAACACTCCCTCACAGAAGGAATGTTTGTCATATTTGCTTGTAGTAATGTAAATGATGTAAAATTATTTAATTTGGAAGAAAAATATTATAACTTTTGGATCCTTCTGTAGTTGCTTTGCAATTAACAGGACAGACTCTCCATGGTTTTTTTCTGCCTGTGGGAAGAGGCATAGAGTTTGGTCCTTCTCTAGGGGTCCCAGAAAACTCTTTGCTGCTGCACACAGAAAGCTGATCTCCATTTGTCTTTACAAGTCAAGGTAAAAAACCACAAAAACATTAGTCGAACTAAGCTGATGCTTCTCTCTACCCTCATTCCCATCTTGGAGTTTCTAAGTCCTTTGCATTCAGGGAGCTAAACTAGCAGAAACTTTTTTTCTGAGGTAGTTTTCTGCTAGTGTCACCCCCAGACCCACTTCACTGTGGTATCAGGTGAATGCTGGTGCTGGTACAGGCCACAGACAAGTTTTAGTGGCTTTTGCTGATGGGACTGCAACTCAGGGCATTGCTACTATACCTTATGCTACACTGTTGTTTTCACCGATTGCTGGAATTCTCTTTATCCAAGCCAAAATTTTAACTTTCCTGAGTATTTTCTTTAATAAAATGTGTTGATATATTTGTCAAGCAACATAACAGAAAAAAGCAAGACAAACCAAACAAAAAACCACAAAATAATATAGATAGATACTATCTTTCTATACATTTTTTTTTTTTCCGATGCCATGGTTGCAATAGGAGATTTGAATATAAACAGATAAGGGAACCAAGGTTACATCACACTGTTGGCATTATTGTTTCTGTTTGTATTAGAATTAGAAATCTGAATTTTCTGTGGACATATTTGTGCTTTCTTGTAGCGAAGCATACAATAAGAGTTCCTGCTCAAGGAGTTAATATTTTACATGGAGATGCAGTACTCCAATACTATCAAAGCATACTTAAGATGTAAATATTCTACACATAGCTCTAATATTAATAGAGAATACAATATGCAGTCTGTTTTTAATAGTCCTATGGAACCCCACATAAATAGAAAAGTATGTTAGGAACACTATTGACATAGGCATTATCTTCTTCCTCTGCAGGTTTTTCCAAAATTCACATTAGTTTTGCTCATATTTAAAAGATGCAGATGACAAATGGGGGAATATTAGTTTATTTCTCTAAAAACTAATGCAAAAGTCCATAAAGGCAGCTACCCTTACAGTTTCATGATAATTATGAAAAAATAGAAAGCTTCTCACCATTGAGAAGTCATCTTCAGCTGTACTTGACTCTATTCTGCTCTATTACAGCTCCTACAGATCCTATGCTCTGCCACTGTCCAGCAAGGACGAATACACGACAACGTGGACAAAGTACTATTAGATTTAAAATAAAAAACACCATAGAGAGACACTTTCATCTTTAGCCATTTTAAAGTAAACTTCAAAACTGAGTTGTGTATATGGATTTTGTTGCATATTTGCAACATCTACAACGTTCCCCCTGCATCACCATCGATGGATGTCAACCAAACCATCAGGGAAACAGCTTTACCAAGGCTGCAAAGTCAGATCTTCCAAAGTTAGGGAATGTCATAGTTAAGGCTGCAACTTCCACTCAACCCTCTTGGGCTTATGCATTATGGTGGAAGTTTTAATTAATTCCGATCTCTTTTTTTCCACAGGACTACTGCTTTGCAGCATGGAAACACAGTATGCATCACTGCTGGTTGCCCATAAAATAGAATATTATGAAAACCATTGTTACACAGGCTGAACATTATTTCTGAAACATCTCAGTGAAAGGTAGCTGGTGTATATAAATTCTTTGCATTTGTATGTATTGTACATTATTCTGAAAGTTGCTCTCCTCGTGAGATTAATAGTGTCAATTAGGCTGCAAGGATGAGCAGGCCTGTCATGAGGGCTTTGACAGAATGCTTGGGTTGATTAGCTTCATGCAGATATCTTAGCTTAATATTTACATCTGAGTAACTAACATTCTACAAATGCTTTTTGGATTTTTTATGCTTACAGAACTGCGTTCATAACTATGATTTGTCTTGCAAATGACATCATAGCATACTGTACATCATTTAAATATGTTAGTTACATAGGTTGAAGACATGATTATCAAATCAATATTGAAACACCATTTTGCATTACTATTTGAACAGGAAGAAAAAAAAAGCAGTTGTGTGTTACTGTTAGGGATTGTCAAAGACAAGACCAGGTTCCTCATTCCTTTATGCAGTTAAGTCTGAGTGGTACATAGTGTTTACACCATAAGAAAAAGGAAAGAGGAAGGGGAAGGAAAAGAGGAACAGGAGGGGGAGGGAAAAGGGGAAGGATAAGAGGAAGGGGAAGGAGAAGAGGAAGGGGAAGAAGTAGGGGAAGGGAAAAGGAAAAAGGAAGGGGAAGGGAAAAGGGAAGAAGACAGAGAAGAAGGGGAAGGGGAAAAGGAAGGGGAAGGGGAAATCTTCCTCTGGCACAAGAAGGACAGATGGTGTTCTTTTTGCTAGACCACATATTGGGCTCAGCAACTGGTCTGACACTTCAGAGCAAGGGAAGGAGCCACAAACACACCTCCTGGTCACCACATCCTCTTCATCCATCTTTTCTCAGTGGACTCTCTTCTCTTAACATCAGTGTCTCAGCTTGGGAAGTGGACAGGGGCTGCTCTTTCCCCTTCCTTCAACCACTATGGAATGAGGTGAAGGTAGGAGGAGGTGTGTTATTTACAGGAGCTGGTAGTGTAGCTCCTGCTTTGCTCTGCAATGCAAAAGGCAGAGCAGGGAACAGCAGGACATGGAGTGTGTTTTTTTCCAATTCATAAAAGAAATCTTAAATTTTTATGATGATAGTACAATGTGTCAAAGGCAGATTTCCTTCAGAATGTCATCTATCGCTCTCAGCAGGGTTTTTAGTTTTCAATGATTTCTGTTATATATGCCATCTGCTTTCAGTTGTGCCCTGACCAAATCTCATCTTGGATGCTATTTCAGGGCTGTATATCTTAGACATTGCAAGGTCAGAATTCCAGGCAAGGTACTATAACTGTGCCAAAAGATAAACACCTTCACAGTTTTTATTTGGTCTGCTCTCAAATTAACCTCTCGTTGACTTCAAGTCAGGACTCTGGAATTTGGCCCAAAATAATAAAATTAGGGAAAATCTGGTATGAAATTTGATTCACAAATAGAACCATAATTGCATGCAGTGTTTTCAAACACTGAATAAAACATATCTTATCCTAAGTACTCTCTCTGTGGTGCCTAACACACAGGCTGGGATTTCTGTTTTGTAGTTTGAATTTTCTCCATTCTATTTCTGCTTGGGCCATGTGTGTTCTCCAGTGAGACTGAAGAGAAAGTGAATAGAGTGTGAGCATCTACCTGTCAGGCCTTTGTAATTTCAGTGTAAACTTTTATCTTCCTTGACCTGCATCTGCCCAGAGCATAAATGACAAGAGCTAATTGATCGAAATCAAATAGTCATTCTCTCTCAGTCTTTGAGATTGAAGGACATCTCACAGGCTCACTAAGTGAGGCAAGGAGAAGGCTAGTGGTTCCTGTGTTGGCTTTTCAACACATCAAATCCTGCTGTGTCAGGGATGCTAGATCACTGTTAGGGGAATTACTAACTATGTGGGAAAAGACAAGAAGGACTATCCAGAGAAGGGTATCTTGAAAGAGGACTGGGAAAAAAAAAACAAAGAGCAAATGAATAAAACATGACAGAGGCAAAAAGAGAGGTAAGGGAGGCAAAGGGAGCATTAAAGTTTGGAGGTGAGTGATAGGGAGGAAAAGCTGCACAGAAAGTAAAAATGGAGATGTAGAATAAGGCAAGATTTGGGGGTTCAGGCCAATAGCTTGAATTTTTTCATTGTATTTTTTCATTGCAGCCATGTCAGAAGGAAAAATAGTGAGCAGCAAGGTGGCATGCAACACGACATAACATTTGGAAGTTAAGGGTTTTTTTTATAGACTTGGCTGGCACCTTTAGAAAAAACAGTTAGGAGAATACCTCTCTGATAAACTCTTCTTGAATATACTGCCAGAAATGTAAACACAGCAAAGACTGAGCTGAACTCTCCATTTTTCACACAAAACCTCTTTCCACTTCTCAGCTATTAGGTTCACTAGAGAAACGGTGGAGGAGAGAAAGACTCACATTAATTACAGACTGACTTTGTCAACTCCATTTTAATATGAAAGAACACAAGGCAATGCTGTGAAACAGGTAAGGAGAGCACATATAAAAAGGGGAAAGGTCTGAGCAGGGGCCTCACAACCTCCAGATCCCGGGCTGCTCCCCTCTCACGTTAGTAACCAGGGGAAAGCTCTAGTGAACTGGATAAGAAACTGGGGAACAACATTCTTGCTTTTCTTATTCCTTTTCATGAAGGATACTAAAGTGCAAGATAATCAGAGGGGGATCACTGAGTAGAACTATAGCTGCATTAAACTCACCCCATACCTTCTCAGGTTTGGCAATGCCTACAGCCTGATATGGGTACAAGGGAACTATCAGTGGAAGTGTAAAGGCATTACAATAAAAATTCACTGTTTTCAATTCTTAAGATGAATTATCTAGAAGACACAAATTAGTTCAGCCCATCTTTACAGACTGAGGAAGTTCTCCAGGAGAGGGGGAAAAAAAAAGAACAAGAAAAAAGAAAAAAAAAAAAAATCATTGTATTATAGTTATTACAAAGCCAGAGGGAAAAACACCACTGTAAGGCAGTATATTTATATCCACAGAACCATAGAGAGCAAACAAACCAAAATAAAAATAAAATACCCCTAAGCAGTCTAGATTGCATTGCAAATAAAACTTTGCATTAAGAGATACATTTGCATAGCAGGAAAATTAGATGTGAAACTTACAGTAACAAGAGCTTAAACCACTAAAAGTAAAAAGCAGTCTGTGGAAATCTTGATGGATGACTGAGAAAATACTTTGTAGAACTTCAAAAAATTGACCTAATAATAGGATTTGCATGTCCAGTTTTAAAATGAAACCCCATGGAAGTAATTTTCTCTTGATGCATACACACACTTCAGTCTAACAGTAACGGGAGAAACGTGAACACATTAAGGATAGAATATAGCATGTAAGTATCCCAGAAGGACTTAACTGAGTTTAATTTAGATTAATAGGATACTATATAAATACTTCTTGCTTGTTAAGCACTTTTTATTAAGATATAACTACTGTCTAATACCTTTCCATCATACACACTGCAAAAGCATAGAGAGAATAACAATTTCAAAAGTAATGAAATTCCATTTTCAGAAACAACCAAGACATTCAAAGCTGGGCTTGTTTAGAAGAGCGTAGATGTGGAATTCATCTTCTAATATTAGCTCTTCAAAGGACAGTTTAATCTTGTCATTTAATCTAGTCTTAACTAGCTGTGTAAGTTTCCTCAGCCAGTGAAGAGCAGTAAATACCCCCAACAAAGAGTTCATCTGCTATTAAAGAGAAGGCTGGAGTAAGTGGATTGTGTCAATTTATGACAATGTTTACGGACTGTCTCTTTGTTAACATCATAGTCATGCACATGGCAGCCTTAGACCAGATTCAGCCTTTAAACAGCTGAAATGAAATTAGTCCTCAGCTCACAGCGGGAGCACCACACTACCAAATATTTCAATATTATAGATACTATATAGATAGTGTATCTATAATAGATATAGATATTTTGCCCTTAAGACCCTTTGGATGGGATATTCGTTCTCTTAAATCATCTAAGTCTTGGTTTGGATTATGTAATTCCTACTGTTTAGAAAACTTTTAAATAACAGTGAGGACTGGGACATGTCTGGCAAGAAAGCCAGGTCCTAAGTTTTCAT
This sequence comes from Phaethornis superciliosus, assembly GCA_023637945.1. Classification (NCBI taxonomy): domain Eukaryota; kingdom Metazoa; phylum Chordata; class Aves; order Apodiformes; family Trochilidae; genus Phaethornis; species Phaethornis superciliosus. Next base: position 8,625,561 of record JAJQWJ010000005.1, read on the forward strand.
TGTTTTATGTTAAATATATTAGCACATTCAGTTTCACTGATTATAGTGACCAGAATATATGTTTATTACTCTGCAGAAAGAGCATACCCCAGTTCCTCCAACCTGAGCCATTAGAAGGACCAATCACTTCCCTTTGAAGACAGTGAAATCTACACATAGTGAGTCCCCAGCTTCAAATGCATATTTCATGAATATTTGAGGAAAAAACTAGTGTGATCTGGACCAGGCAGATGGTGCAAGATATAAGTCCAAACATAACTGTTTAAGTACAGAAAGATGTCTAAAAGAAGGATGATTACTACTGGCAAGAGAAATACTTGCATGTGGATATATCTCTTTCATAGCTGCTACATCTGAATAATGTAACATCATTCAAGAAAACCTTGCAAAATTAACAGGTATATCTGCACAGCAGTATTCTGAGATAAAGAACTTAGTATTTGTATGGAGGAAAGTGAGGCTCAGAGAGATTAAAGACTTCAGTTAGAAAAACATTCATTAATGTGCTAGACTTTACTGTCAATGGGAACTGCAAGCTTAACACATGCTTGGAGCTTTGCTCAATCCAAACCATAATTCTCTTTTCAGTTCTTCAAAGCAGCTAGTAACTAGGATGGATATAAATTGCTATTTAATTGTGTACATTTTATAGCATTTCCATAGGACCCGATTTATTATGTATATAACCCTATTGATTGCATCTTTATTTAACTCCATTAGAATGCTGTTAAGAATGAATGAATTCAAAACCCACTTATTCTTACATTTAAAATCCACACCGAAACAGGATATTTTTGTCATTTGTAAAATATGAGATAAAGACTTAAAAATACAGTTTCTGATTGACCCATGGTTACCTGTTGTTACCCTGGACAGAAAGAGTAGCAGCAGACAAAATCATCATATTATTTCTGACATGGAAAGAAGTTAGGAAAGCTTCATGAATGTCCTTTTCCAAATCACAGAATCATAGAATTTTCAGGGTTGGAAGGGACCTTTAAGATCATCGAGTTCCAACCCCCCTGCCATGGGCAGGGACACTTCCCATTAGATCAGGTTGCTCAGAGCCCTGTCCAGCCTGGCCTTAAAAACCTCCAGGGATGGGGCTTCCACCAATTCTCTGAGCAACCTCTTCCTGTGTCTCACCACCCTCACGGTGAAGAACTTCTTCCTAACATCTAGTCTTAGTTTACCCTCCTCTAGTTTGAATCAATTGCCACTAGTCCTATCACTACCTGATATCCTGAAAAGTCAATCGCCAGCTTTCTTGTAGGCCCCCTTCATCATCTTCTCCCAAGACATAACATAGAAACTTCAGCAGCATTTTTCAGGTGAGAGAAGTTTCCTATGCAGCTGGGATAACCACCTGATTTTGTCTCCTTGTTGAAAATTTATTGTATTTCTGCTATTTTTACGTATCTATAACCAAAGTATCCACTAAATTTTATAGCAGCCGACCCTTAGTCCTGTTAGAGAAAAACATGGTCAGAACTGCTTGTACCCACTCTGTCTCAATGGAACCATATATTTATTGTTATTATTACTATTATTGAATCATAAAGGTTGGAAAGGGCCTTCAAGATCATTTACTCCAACCATAATCCAGCTACCACAGCCACTAAACCATATCTTGAAGTTCCACATCTAAACACTTCTTGAACACCACCAGGGATGGTGACTCCACCACCTCCTGTTCCAATGCCCCACCACTCTTTCAGTAAAGAATTTTTAACTAGTATCCAACCTAAACCTCCCCTCACACAACTTAAACCCATTTCCTTCCATCCTATCACTAATTGCTTGGGAGAAGAGACCAAAACTAGCCTCTCTAAACCTCTCTTCAGGTAGGTAGGTAGCTAGCTAGCAAGTTCCAGTGTTCTCAAATCTAAATATTTTCAGAAGAGGATCCACATATCTGAATAACTAAATAATTTGAAACCTCAGACTTCGTGACATACAGCTATTACTCATTTCTTTCCTTTCTATTTCTTCTGAGCAATGAAAATTCACAAGGCAAAAGAGGATCTTCCTAAATAGAAGGTGAAGTATTCCATCAAAAAAGATACTTTGTCTGGACTATGGAAATATGGTGCCAAATTATGCTTCCAGAAAGTAAAATAATGTTGAGGAAGGCATTCATGATCCCATTGTAATCAATGTGAACAGAATTAAACCTTCATTGTTTTGTACAGTTCCAAATAGCATGGCTTCTCTTTTTACATTTGTCCATTTATGTTTAGGCCTAAGCTTACTGTTAAGGGCTGCTTTCATCTGATGAGTTTTGGTGACCTCCTTCCAGTCCCACAAATGTCAGTGATTACAGTAAACAAAAGATTCTGAAAGCTCTTTGGATCTTTTGCAATCTTCAACATCAAAATATTGTAATCACCATTTTTCCTAAAGCTCACTCTCCAGCTCAATACATCAGTGGCATGTGCTTTAATCTTACCATTTTCAGTTTGTGACAGAGTTCAGCTAACCACAATATCCTCAATTCAACACCACCCACCGTTTCTATCCATTTTGTACTGTCAGAAGGACATCAAGCAGCCTCTGAGTGTAATCACATCAAAATCGATTTTCATGGCTGAGAGAAAAATAATGGAAATTTCTCTAATGTTGAAAATGTATGTGTTCCTTTTGGTTAACCAAAATAGACTATGTATCAGGACTGTCAAAATTAAGTTTTCTTGATTCAGTGCTCTTCCCCAGACTTGTGTACAAATTACAAGCTCTCTCTACAGAATGTCTTTAACATAATTTTCTGTTGGACTGCCTCAATGTGGTTTCCACAAAATGAACACTCTTCCCAAGTCATAGACTACAGATCATTCACCAGATCAGATACTCAAAGAAATTACTCCAGGAGCAAGGAAAAGAATCCCTGAACCTACACTGAAATGAGCAACCAAGACTTTATACTTGCATGGAGCCTCATGACATTACCAACTCCTGCACAAAACCTGCTGCAGGGTTTAGAGGTCACATTTTAAATCATGGATCAGGTCTGTTCACGTACACGCCCCAAGAAATGTGAGAGTCACATTGTACAAGTGAAACTCAACAAAACTTTCAAAAAGAGTAATTTAACAAGGTTACACTTTAAAGGAACAAGAACCTCTTAAATATAATAATTTTTAATTTACTTGACAGCTTTCTTTGAGAATCATATTTAAATGTTAGCTTGCTGTTCTGAATATGTTGCTCATCTGCAACTACTCTAATCAGTTGTGCAATACTATGCTCCAGAGCTAGACTTCCTTACCTCCTTTAGACAGGTTTGAAATCTTGAAGTGAATTTGCATGAACTTTCTTGTAGATATTCTGTCAGGAGCCAGGAGGAGACAAAAAGCTCAGAAAGTTGATGTTATTTCTTGGGGTTGTGTTAGAATCAGATGCCAGAGAAAAGACTGGCAGCAGTAGCAGCTAGGCACATGTACCTGGGATGCAGCAAAGGTATTTTCTGTGGAAATGCACAGTAATCTTCTGAAGGTAATTACAGATAGCCATAAATATTTATTAAACTTTTAAAATTAATATGGTAGGGACCTATGTTCTTAAAACAAGATTAGTTAATTAGTCTTGAAAAGTGCTTTTTCCATTGCATATGGAAAAATAGTGGCAGGTTTTGATTTAGCAAAACTTTTGAGTTGCTTTACTAAGGAAACATAAACTAAATGAAACCATGATGTCATGGGTGAAAACTTGGGTTAGGGAACATTTTCCAGAAAGTAGTTATCAGATGAGGTTCTGCAACAGCCTGGATTTTATTTTGTTCAGTCACTAACAATTCAGACAACAGAATAGAGAATATGCTTATTAAATATGCAGCTGACATGAATCTAGGAGGGATCACACACGCAGTTAGGAACGGAATTGGAAATCAAGATGGTTTTCACAAACTGAAGACATTGTCTGAAAAATACCTGGTCTATTTAGTAAGTGTGAAGTATTAATGAGAGGTAGGAACAAGGAACTGCATAATGCAAGAGCAGGTGATGAGTTCAGGAACTATGCAGGAGGGGATAGGAGGCTACAAGCTGCAGATGAACAGTAATACCAAGATGATATAAAAAGGGTCAATATCATGTTAGGATGCATGAACAGAAGTTTAATAGTGAGACATGCACAATGGCCCTTCCTGCCTACTTATTCCTAGTTAGGCTTAGTTAAAAAGACACATCCAGTTCTGGGCGCTGTGCTTCAGCAAGAAGTCTTGCAGAGCAGAGAAACCAGAATAAGCAGAGCCCTAGAAAACACAATCTAACATAAAAGATTGAAAGGCTGAGTTATTAAACTTAGGAAAACTGTCAGGAGACCTGACAAGGCTGTTGCACAGTGGAATGGAACAATAAATTCTCCACGCTATCTCACAAGCTAAGAAGAGATGATCTTAAATTACAACATTGAAGACTCAAGTTACAATTTAGGAATGATTTTCTAAATATAAGACAGCGAGGACATGATTTAGCTTCCACTGTCAGGCATCTTCAGGAACAGGCTGAGCAAGAATGGCACAGATTTAGCAGATCTCACCCATAACCAAAGAGGTGGATCAGAGGAAGCTCTTTCCAGCTCTATTTTTATATGAGGTGATGACTGTGCACTTAAGCATCTGTGCACAGGCACCCGGACAGGTCTAACCAATTAACTTGGTCATGATGGTGTGCAGCATCTCTTAGTGACAGAAGCACCTGAAAAAAAACAACAAACCATCAGGCAGTGTTGTCAGCTCCTGCAGTTTTACATTGGCTCAGCTCCTGAACTCATAAGATGACAAGAAAAGCTTTCTTCTCACAGAGAGAGGAAAAAAGTAAATTTCTAATCTTGCCTTTGCGAAGAAGAACTTGAAAACCTCTCTCCAAATGGCTTAAAAAAATCAGATGACAATGAAAAAGAGACTGTTTCTACACCATTAAATTCTCATGGTTTGGGGGGGTCCTGACTCATGGTTTTTCAATGGAGTTGGCATTAATGGTAATGGGCTAATTTGAATAGACAAATTTAGAAATTGATATTCCTGAATTTCCTATTATAGAGAATGCAATACTGCCTGAACAGCAAGTCTATTTCAGGAAATTAAAACCTCCCTATATCCTTTCAGATCACTTGATCGTTTCTACATTTCAGTCAATGTTACACAGGGGACATTGCACAATGCCTAACATGGTGGCAGAAAATTCACCTCCCAGTGAATTGTGAAGGCATAGTGTATATGCTGAAAGACTCTCCAGCTGGGAACAGACATAATGGGGGCACAAGAAATTCATTCTTGGGCAATCTCTGTTGGGAAGCTGTTGCATCAAATTAACAGTATTTCTCTCACAAGGGGGTCTAGGTATCAATTGCAGGCAGAAGAAAAGCTCTCTTCTACACCAAGCAGGCCCAGACATCTGCATTCTCAAAAGACACACAAGTTCAAACATATTAGAGATGTCAAATGTGAAATTTGTTTAATGGAGTGTCTGTCTGCAGAAACAAAGAGAACACAGGATATTGTTAAAAAAAAAAAAACAAAACACCTTCTAAACCTTTTTTTCTGCTGAATAGGTGTCATCTTTATTAGGAATTTTATTTTCCCTCTTCCACCGTATGTCCCTGATGAATGTTTGTATTTCTCATGTCTTAGAAATAGGTATATTCTGCCACCCCTTACCTCATCACACAGCGGTGAGAAAACCACTGCTACAACCCATCACTTTCACAGGATGGGGAGGAAAATCACAGAAGAAACCTTTCTGATTAAGTAGTCAGTCTCCTGCAGCCCTTCCTTCATCAAGACCTGTAGTAACTGTAATGTGTATTTTACAAAGCTCTAATCATATTATTATCATGGTTGGGTATTTTAAACTGTGATTTAGGCTCCACTGGACTTGGTTGGCCTTTACCACTATCGAAGTCCTTCAATGGAATCTCCTCTTTCCACTTTCACAAACTTCTGTGAGGCTGCTAATACAAAGACAACACAGAGATGTCTTGACTTCTCCTTTTACCTCCTGAGACTTGTTTAGGTTATTTTATACCTTTACTCTACATTTAAAAGGTCTTCCTGTATCACATATCTTCTCCAGGCACTGCTGATCAACTTTTCCTTTGGCTCTTTCTTTGCTAAGATGACTAAAATGAGTACTGTAGTGCTAAGTAGGCAGCATTTTTCACTCTGAAGCATTTCTGTAGCACTTTTTCTGAATCCTCAACCAATTTTTATCATCCAACTGAAAACCCAAACCTCTCAGAAGACTCCTACTGAGACAGCCTTTCCATTTTGCTGCTCTTGCTCCAACTACTATCAATAAGGGAAGCCACTGAAACTCTGCTGTCAAGCAATAGCTGCCCTGCTGCTTCCACTGCAATTGCTTGTTTCTTGAGCTTTTCAGTTCAACAAAGAAAAGCAAGAGCATTCAGGAATGCAAAGAAAAGGAAGGAGAGATGTTCTGCCTTTGATGGTGCAAAGAAGCCACGTTCACCTACACTGTCTCTTAGCTTAATATCTTCTTGGAAACAGCTGATCTGAATCCGTGACAGAGAAGGTACAACAAGGGGAGTTGGGGCTCTATAGCTGCAGAGGGAGGAATTGTTCCTGGAAATCCTTGGAGCACAGAGTTTTGCCCCCAGAGGTGGATTTAACCCACTGAATGCAAATATGCACTCAAATTACATCTAAAAAGGAGGAACCTCCCCACAAATGTTAAGCACAGTTAAAACTATATGTACATAAAGAGGAGAGACCACAGAGAATAATCTATTATTGTTTCTGCAAAAAAACTGCAGCAGCTCCTGAGATCTTTACTTTTATTATTCATGTTGCTATTAGGAGTTGCATTATTACTAGATCCTGGCTGGCACAGATGGCTGCTATGCTTTGAGGTCTGCTTTAGTTATGTTCTTAGCTGCTTTTTTTCTGCAGATTTTATAGGGTTTGGGCTGATTTTAGCTTCCTTAATTTGCTTGATAATTGTTTTGGTTTTAGTTTTAGTTTTTATTTAATTAGGAGGAATATGTTCATGTTTATAGTGTGCTTTATTCACTCCTTTTTGAACTTCTGGTAACCAGCATCAGCAATGCAATTATACCTTCTGTTGCTTGTGTGGGACTGGCTCAGGTCAGATGCTTTAAAGGTGACAGCAGGTCCCTGGAAGGTCGGGATCAATTTGCTGGCACTGCTGGACTGCTATTTCTCACCTGTTGCTAACTTTCCACCTAGCAAAGCATCTTTCTCAACATTGTTTCTGCTTGCTGACAGAGAGAGGGGAAACCTCTCAGAATGAAAATCTTCATTCCCCAGAGACCCTCCCGCAAATCACTGCCCAAACATTGGTAAGGATTTCTGCTTCCTGGCTCCACCTCAGATGTACACTTGTCTCACCCATCATCTCCTCTGCTGATATGTTTTTCCTACCTAACAATTTATCTTCATGCAGCATCTTCTGTTTTCTTGCACCTTCAAGTTATGGCCTTTGTAATAATGACAAACACCAGGAGAGGAATACTCGCTTGACGGTGCCTGGTCAGATCTTATTGCAGGTATGACTGAGCAGAACCTACTGATAGATTTTTATGGTCTCTTAGGCAGAAATTCAGGCTCAGTCATAAACAACTGGCCCTGCACTGCAGTCTACTTTGACTACATATTCACAGCACGTTGGTAAGAGATCTGGGTGCGGGTTTCAGCAAGCCCTCTTTTTGTTTGAAGTGGAGTACTTGAGGAGGGAAGGTTTAATATGTTTCCAAATGTCTTCTGTCTGCAGGGTCAGCTTGTGTCCCTGCATGGCAGACACAGACAGTTATACCTTCTAGACCTGAAATACACCATTCAGACTCCATCCTGCAAGGTGTCCCTACACTTACATGCCATGCTTTGGTCTTCAGTAATTTAGTCCTGTTCTTACTGTCCATGGTTGCACTACTTCTCGTCTCCCTTCCTCTAAGCTTCACCAGCAATTTGTGATAGAGAAGTTTTAAAATACACATTTGTAGTGAAATGAGGCAACACCCAGGTGCTGCTGATCACCAGGCAGTGGGTGTGAGCCTGCATTCAGCCCACCTGTGCCTGGTTAGGGCTGGGCCCAACTGCGCAGGGGCAGGATCAGGAGGTCAATAAAAGGGGTGGCCCCGAGCACAAGCTCAGCTCACTTGCAGAGCAGGCCAGAGGAGAAGTTGGTTGTGTTGGGAGCACTAGCACTGACCCAGACTGACTGACCCTGAAGGCATCAGCTTCTGCCAGAGCACCGGTTTGACTTCAGAGCATCATACCCCAAGAAAGGTTCGTCTTGCAACACACGTTCTGTGAGTGAAAGCTTAATTTTACTGATAAATTCATGTGGCTTTAAAATTTAGTTTCGAAAACCTGTGGGTCTCAGTTCTCCCACCACTGGAGGCACGTAATTAATTACTGTTGTTTCAGTGTCATAGAATAGTTTTTGGTATTACAACCAAAGGGAAAATATCTTGAATAAGATGCACTAACTTACAGTAATTGGCTTTTAATCTTCTGCTATAGGATTTGAGAAACTTTCTTTAAAGTCCCTGGTAGTTATTTGTATGCTGTGTCAGGTGACCTTGTCCCTTACCTTTTCTGCTCTTTATGTTAGTCTGACTGAAAGTCTATGAGCCAAAACTATAACCCCAGTTCCAGATGCCCCCATAATTTTAATCTGGCTAAGAATTTAGCAGCTCAAGCTCATCTCTACAACAGACAATTATTGGATAATTTCTTCTGCTTTATCTTTACAATTCACTGGAGCAGGTAATTTCTCCAAAAGCAGTCTCCTTTCACAGACACATTCTTTCTCATTTGAAATTCTTTTTTGTTTTTTCAAATGTGATCACACACAGATGCACACACCCACATATACATACAAAAAGCTTTGCTGATAAGTGTTTGGTACCTAAGACAACATGAGGCATTTAACAGGAACTTATCTTTACATGCTAGATGATTCATCACTCCATGGAGGAAGCCCTCAGCTGATGACTTCTCTTTTTTTCATAATTATAGACAAAATTTGAAGACCAATAGAAAAAAATTAGTCCATATTCTTCCATAGGAGAGAACTGACAGGCAGCAAGGAAGAGCTGGAAGAGAAAAGGACTGATGGCAACTAATTGGAATATCCACTTTGTGGTGTTATAGCACACAAATTTCTGGTTTCTGCTTTTTCGGTTCCTGCTTCTTTCCTGCCTGTGGTAGAAGTGAGGTTATCAGCAGTTGTTGACTCTGATATTTACATTACCTTTTCTTACCCTTTTGGATCACTTTTTGCCCAATACAGGTGCCCCCCTATTCATTCTTTCTAGCACCACAGCTGAAAAAAATTTCAGCCATCCCCAAGAGTGGTACAAACAGAAGTTGTACACTGAAGATATGGAGAGATTATAATCTGTACAGACTAAACAGAAACAAGGGCAGGATTGTTGCTTTAAATGGAAGTGCCAAGTTGTGCTCCTGTGGTCACCTAGAAGCATGATCAAATATAAAGCCCTGGAGTTTCACTTTTCCTATGCGTTGTCCTCCTGCTCTTTCCTATCATCAAAAAAACAAAACAAAACAAAAAAAAACAAACCCAAAACCCAACAACTTGTTTTTTCACAAAATATCCCAGAGAAAGAAATCTTAAATATCATTCTGCTCTGCTTTGTATTGATTAAACTTTGGATTATGCAGTTTGATGTTCACCCCTACCTTTGAGGAGACCAACAACGGCACCTAAATTTTGAAGCTGTTGACTGTAATCTGTGGGGTGGGGAGGGGTGGTTTCTGCCACCAAATCAGCAGTATTACTTAGGAATTCCTAGCCTCCTGACTTAGCTGCAGAACTGCATGCCTCTCAGTTGCACAGTATTTTGGAAATGCCTGCTTCATTGAAGTTGCATTGATTTTCAACTAAAGTGAAAATGCCCTCATTTAATGCTTTCTTAGGAGAATTACAAAGGAGGCTGGAGAGGGTTTGGACAAAGTCATTATTAATTGTACATCACAAAACTGGGATTTATAGATTTTTAATGCAGAAATTCTTTACAGCTCCTAAATCAAAACACTGTTCTAAAACGATGTCTAATTTTATAAATGGTAAGACCCTATTTTGTTCAAGACTTTTAAATTCCTTTGCTTTGTTCAACAAACCCCTGTACTTGCTGTGAGGGGATTGCTGATTGCTTTGTCAGCAAGACCAATGATATTCAATCTTTGATTTCTGATTCATTTGCTTCTTCCTTCCTTTGATGAATAGAATAAACGTCAGGCTTTTTCCTATCCTTTCAAAAAAATTTCTCTCGCCTCTCTCTTCCTTAGTAGTGAGACTGTTTTATGTGAAACATTCTGCCTGTCTTTTGGACTCCCTCTTCCTCTTCACTGAGCTTAGAGCTGTTTAAGTACTTTACAGTCTTGAATTAGAGAAAACAAAGTTTTTTCTCTTTCTGTCATTGGCTCTGATGTTAGGGTGTCAGCTTTGCATCTGACCACGAAGCTCTCTGGCTTCCCCTTGCCTGTTTCCTTGGGTTTTTTGTGTTGTCTTTGATTTCTAGCCCCATTCTGGCAGACAATGGGTAAGAAGGTTGAGGTCTGAAATTTGTTGTATGTAAAGGGTGCCATGAGACTATGGAGGTTCCCCTGAAGCAGTGCCTAGCAGTTACCGTAAATTAGACCCAGCTGACCATGGTGTTGCCATATGAGCTTCAGCTTGCTCTACGTGATAAGGCCACAGCTTATTTACAAGCACAGAGGAGTAACTTAAGTGTAAACAACACACCAAACATTCTGAATGCAGTGACAGCACTGTCATGTGTGACAAGCAGTAAGCAAAAGCAAGTGGCATCAGGTGTGGCAGGAATTTTAACAAAACCAACCAAGAACGGGGTTTTCTCTACCTGATCCAATAACAGACAGCAGGTAGAGAGCCTGAGGATACCCAGCTCAGCCCTGGTAGCACCCAGCAGATTCCCCCAGCTGCCACACTGCCCCTGTGGCTTTCCTCCCAGACCACATCAGGGTACTGAAGATGATCAAAGAGCTGGAGAACCTTTCCTGTGTAGAAAGACTGCAAGAATTAGGTCTTTTGTCCCTGGGGAAGCGAAGGATCAGGAGTGACCTTACCACAGTATTCAAGTACTTCAAGGCTGCCTACAAAGAGGATAGAGGCTGTCCTTTCACAAGAAGCCACATGGAGAAGACAAAGACAATGGGTACAAATAGCACCAGAGAGGTTTCATCGCAATGCAAGAAATTTTTTACAGTAAGAACAATCATTCACAGAAATAACCTCCCCAGGGATGCCGTAGATTCCCCATCACTGAACATTTTCAAGATGTGGTTTGACAGGGTGTGAGATAAACTCATCTAGGCTTTTTTTTCCCACAAAACTGTGGACAAAATGATCTTTCAAGGTCCATTTCAAATTGGGCTATTCTATAATTCTGTGATATTTGCAGGGAGCAGAGAGCTCACCTAAAGTAATTCTTTGCCTGTGTCTGTCATAAAGGTGTCATAATATCTGAATCCGTGCAATCTCCAAACTATCATTTGGTCTTAAACAGTGACCTAGGCTCCTGAAGTTAACATTTCAGGACCCAGCCACAACATGGCACTCAGTACCACACAAAGATGTGGCAAAAAGTTGCTCTCTGCCCGAGTAAGACTGAAACCAAAGCAGATACCAAACGGGAGACATGCACTCCTGGAACCCCTGTTGCAAGGCATAGAGATAGCTCTGTGTGCAGCAAGAACACTCACCAAAGGCTGGGAAGCATTCCTGAGAAAACTAAAGATTGATGATGAAATCTCAACACTGCTTCCTTTTTACAGTTGCTAGAACTTGTTGTATTTGGCTAAAATATATTAAAAGCAGAGTTCACCCGATCTGTACAAGAATTCTACTATATTTCAGTTAACATGAATTACCAAATGCTAATGGCTCAGCTAATAAAAGATTTTTGACTTGTGAAGTCTTGACCACCATACTTAATCACTTTGAAGAAGAATGTCTTCTTCCTCTGAAATGCTGACTACAGCTATCTGCTGTCCACTTTACTAATCTCAGCAGGAAGAAAACATGCTTCCTTCCTCCGGGAGCACCTTGCCAGATTTTGAGTTGCACCCTCTCTGTAGAACAGAGAAGTGCAAAAGCCTCTTTTTTTGTCACGTATTTCAGTGGACAACACAAACAGCAAGCTTTAGGTACAATTCTTACACCAGGACTCATTAGTTGTCCTCCTGAAAAACTCTTTATTTCAGTGAGCCTGTAGGAATGTGAAGGAATATGTACTTGGAGGTCTGCAGGTGAGGCTGCGATCGCAGAAGTGTCATAACTGTGGTATGAGCTTTATAAAAATCTCTGCAATGTGAGAGAAAAAAATCAAAATATTGATTGCAAGGTTTGATCAGTTGCTCTTTTCAGAAGAAATTTCAATCTGATTTGTCATGTTATTGATTTTTTTTTTCTTGCTCTTTGAATAATTATTTTCAGTTATTCTTAGCTGATTGCCTCACTTTGAACTAGAATCAAATATCAGATTTGGGGGTTTTTATTTAAATGTGAGAAGACATTCAATTTAATAAGGATTATAAAGTCAGATCTGAAAGCGAAGGCTAATATGTGTCCTTAAGTGGAAAAAAGAAAACAGAAGCACTTTCTGCTTCCTAATATGGCAAATAAGGCCATTCAACAGTGTGAGAACCGTAGAACATGTTTTATTATGTTCAAAGGTAAAAGATAACTTATCAGGTCTTTAATTCATCACATGCTTTACAGTGCTATTTACACAGGTAGAATTTCCAAATATAGCCAGAACATTTGTAAATATGTAATGACATACCTTTATTGACAGAGGTATTCTCAAGAGAATATTGAGTAGTGCATTCAAAGTTTGCAGCTATGTCAGTAGCGGGTGGTAAATAGGGACAAGTGACATAATGAAATAACTTTATCTCCTTGCTACCTACATGTACAGTTTCCAACTTTTTATTCTTTCCTCAAAAAGAGTGCATGCATAAGCTTAAATGCCTCCTAATTATTGCTTCATTAAGAATACTTGATCCAAAATCTGCTGAGATCATCAAAAGATTATTGAAATTTTGAATCAAGCTCTCCAAATGCAGGTGATCATGAACTGACCAAAACCACACTCTAGCCAGTGAAATTGCAATATGAATACAGATATTCTCTATTTCCATCCTCCTGTAATACATTAACAGATTTTCTGCCTAGGGCAAAAGCAATAAAATTGCAGCCATATCTTTTTGAGACACTAAGGTACACCCAAAACTTGTTGACTCACCTTAACATACAAATCCCAAAGTCTGCCCCAAAATACAAACACAGAGAAACATGGAATGCAATATTCAGCTTCTTCTCAGACAGCCTGTTTCAGGTACACTATAGATTACTGCAGAGAGTGTTCTAACTGATTTTTCCCATGTCACAACCATTTTCTCTTCAAATCATCAGATAGAACACAAGCATAGGCCTCCTCTCGAGAAAATTTCTGTGTGTTATGTTTTCTGGAATATCTGAGACCATAAAATCAAGTAGAGTAGTTTCAAGACCACTGGAGTGGTGTGGAAGGAGTATAAACACATAAAAGTATTTATGCGTTCATATGCAGTAGTTCAAGGAAAAAAAAAAAAGTTTAAGAAATGAAAGCTCAGTTACTCACCAAAGAGCTTTAAGTGGAATAGAAATATCAAATATCCTCTTGTGAATGCTTTCCAAGTATTTATATTTTGTCTGTTTAAGTTTTTAGACATTTTTTACATTAATATGAAATTTGAAAACTACAAGGCAGGGATGGTATGGAATCACAAAAGAACAGAAGTTGAAAGGTGTCTCTGGAGGCCATATAGACCCAATGATTGTCTCTATCCAGCTGGATCTAGTTTCTCATGCCTGTGCCTGGTTGAACCTTCAACATCAAGGATGGACAATCCTCAGCTTCTCTGGGTGTATCGTTCTAATAGTTACTGACCATCATAAAAAAGTTAAGTTTATATTTAATTACAATTTACCTTGTTGAAGCTTGTGTATTTTGCCTCTTGTGCCATAGTGCTCCTACAGAAATCGTCTCTATACCTCCCATTAAAGGTGTCTGGAGGCAGCAATAAGGTTTCCCTTTCACCTTCTCTTCTTAAGTCTGAAGAGACCAAGGTCCCAGTGTTTGAACCCCAAAAGTCAGCTCCCCAAATAATTTTACTTCAGAACGCTTCTTTTCAGGGTTATGAGGCCAAAATATGACAAAGTATTATTTCAGGATGGCATAACTAGGATTTCTTAAATGATGTTACAGAACCTGATAAACATGATTGTATTAGGAGACTCGGGGAAAAAAATCTTAAGAATATGTTCTTCTGATTAATTACAGAACTTGGAAAAATAGCAGTTTAAAAAAGATTTAAGATCTTTGCTTGCACAAGCATTACTCAGAGCCAGTTTTCGCTTTTAAGGGTGCAATTTTTCTGTCAGTCTATAATGTGGTACTGTGACTGGGTAATACATCTTCAGGCTTTACAGGCTACTGGCATGACATAATCTTTGAGACAGTAGATCTTAATAGATCCTTCTGCATTAATCCTGACTAATGAACAGATGAATAGTTAATTAAAAATGTTCCACACAGGCTTTGACACACTAGACCATTGCAGCTTCACTGTGGTACTTGCTTTCTAATAGATGAACAAACTTATCTTGCATTTTTTCCATTAGATCAGAATGTTCTATTACAGTTTACCAGATCACTGATCTATGAACTAAACAGCATTTAAATATTTCTTGATTTGATTTACTATGGTATATGATCTCCTGTGCCTCTGCTGAATCCATGTAGTAAAAAAGCCATTATGTCATTTCTTCAGTCACTGATCTAGCAGATCATTAAAAAGTTTTTCATTCTGTAGGTGCTAGGTTTTAAGGGCTTGGTTTTTTGTGTTGTTCTGGCTGCTGGTGCTCTGCACGAGGGGAAGCCCTTTGACACAGATGGTTCTTCAAGCGCAATATCTACAGCATGAAAGCATTGGCAGCAGCCCGTATCAAGTTAAAATGAGGTCTTTTCTGTTGAAATAGAATCCTGTTTTTTCTCCTGAATTATACATTCACCAGCTTTTGATGACACTGCACATTTAAAAATGGCTAGAAGTTGTAAAAGGATGTAAATTGAGTTTAGATTCATACCAGATAAGAATGTAGCCCACCACTCCTTACTGAACCCTCACTATGGCTCACTGGTGGGTAAATCCAGCTAATGACCCATCAAAAACCAGGAAAGAAATCTAAATGGCAGTGCAACATGACTGGTCTCAAACATCTACAGAAAGTACAGACCTGATTTTATTTTTCTTTAGAGAAGTACACTATATATTTGAGAATAAATTTTGCCGTGATCAGTAATGATATCACCTTGCTCCATTTAGCCAAAAGCACATTGTCATTTCTCCAGTTATGAAATTTTAGGCTACTTCTTTAAAGACAATATATTTTACAAAAGGAATTTCCCTAACTTTTGAAATTACTGTGCTTGAATGCTGCACACATAGATTTGAACAAGGACTGTTATTTTGCATTATCAGTATTTTAAAAATTTGTCAAGCCAGTATCCATGGAAGAAAGGTCAAACATCACGTTGAATCATATCATTTGCCATGAAAATGTAAGGTACCATTTGCCATTTTGTCAAAATTAATGGTCAGTTTAAATGTTCATGTGTTTTAACAAACAGTCAGCAAAAGATTTTACCTTCAAATTTTTGTATGGCTAGAAACAAATACCAGGTGCTCACAGAAACTGCAATAAATCATAGGGAAGATAACCAAGAAAAAACAGGTCCATGCTACACAACTCTTTGCATAAAACATTGCTTAGATCAAGTATGTACCTTAAGTTCCAAAATTTACTTCCCTCTTGGTTTAAAAATGTGTTACATCTATACAATGGCATTTTGTGGAATAACTTTCTATAGTTTGGGTGCTCTTCAGTGGAATCAAATGCTCTAGTTAGATTAGGTGAGAGTTTCTTGAGAGATATTTGCTTGATTTTAAAAAATAACATTGTAGAGAGAATTACCAAACCAGTAGAAACTAGGAAGAAATGAGTCATGGTAATTAACTTTCTTCAGGACTCTCATGTGTCAGAACCTAAATGTTACTCCTTGATAGATTTAGCTAAGGTATAATATTCTACCTACAGTTAATAGTAACAAATGCTCTATTAGTAAAGCAGAACATTTAGAAATATGATAAAGTTAATACTCGAGAGATCTGAATGACTACTAGGATTGATTGTTGTACTACTTTGATGTCCAAGTTTAAGGCTACCTACAGAGTTGTATTCTGCTTTATTTTGCAACTCATTAAAGAAGAAAAAGAGTGCCCTACCAGCAAGAGGTATTGTCTTCCTTCCAATAATAAAAAAATGCTACACTGAAAAACAGCAGAGACACTGTCCAAAGAGCAATAAAGAAAGATCAGGAGAACTTCTGAAACATTAATGATGCCCTTCTGCCAAAGCTTGTAAAAATGTGCTAAAACTTAGAGTATTCATGAGCATGGCAGCTTGAGATTTACCTCATCTCATCAACTCCCTGGGCTAAGTTTTCACTTACCCAATATTTTTCCCAGACGGGATCTCGGTAGGATTATGAGAGATAAGGGGGAAAGACATACATGCCTTAGCCAAGAGATAATTAAACAGAGTCATCAAGGCCAGACCTCTGACTGGGCTGTGAAATCTACTGCCAGATGTTGCAGATACATCTGTCTAGGTACTAACAGGATCCTTCTCATCACAATATCTAAGCATTTCACAAATATTAATGGGTTTTCTCTTCAGGAAATGAATATTTTTTCATACTTATATAGTAACAGACAGAGGTGGACAAATAACAGAAACAAAGCAGGTGATTTTTGAGGTTTGAATTTTGGTTTCTAACTTTGTCTTCCTGATTTTTTTGTACATAAGGGAAAAAATAATAAAACAAAACAAAGAAAATCCACCAAAAAACCCAACATCAACAAAAAACAAAAACCCCAAAAAACTCACAAGCTCTCCAAAGCTTGAAAACCTATAAACACTGAGCTGCTTTCACACAGAGGGCTCTTTTCTCAATATTGAATAAGAGTAGTAACAAATGGTGAACTATTTATTGATAGTTATCTTCAGTATATTTTTAGGTCTACAAGTCTTAGTGTAGCAGGAGTACCGGTGGCCTAAAGCTTGAAAAAGTGAAAGACAGATGTGAGGGATCTTATATACATTTATACATATACATATATTTACAAGTCTAAAGCCCAAAACTATTAACAAATGTTTGTTAAAAAATAAATGTGTGTGTAAATGTATATTTCTATCTAATTTGAAATGTGGGTGTATGTATTTCTGATTATACGCATAGATACTTATTTTTCAGCTACTTCATAATACCTGGGAGTTTTCTTACAGTTTTTAATAGTCTGAGTTGTCCATCCTGCCCTTCCTGCACTACAATGAACATGAGAGAAACTTCTGCTTCTTGCATTACTTCAGCTTTTATATATTGCTGTTGGTTGTAATCTTCACTGTACAGAGGGACGGAGGTAATGGGAAAGGAAAGATGTGGAAGTAGCATAAAATCTTATACTTTTTGTCAGAAAATAACACTCTTGTCTCTGATGATCTAAGCATGTTTTCCTGCTCAGACCTCATAGAGTGGTGGAGAAAAGCTTTTCTGTTTGTATGAGAGCAAAACTGGGACTTCCATTAGGTTTGGCACTAAGTAATCAAATCACTACCTGTAAAAGATCACTGAATATCAATGTCCAGATAATACAGCAAGATGCAAAAACATTAGTTTAAGTGTCTGTAACATTTCTTTTCAGTATGTTAATGCATCATAATTAGAGATTTTCACTGAGATTTCAACAAAGAAATGTGTTCATTTGCGAAGTTTGTTTTTGCTGACAATGAAAGATGCTCAGGAAACTCTCCCTGTTACTGAGAATAAAAAGATATGTCTTTTCTGTCAGTTTCTGGTGTCCAAAAAGAGTACATTTTCATGCAAGAAACCTGGGACTACAGAGCAAAATGGACTTGGACAGACTCCCCTTCAGACATGCCAGTCTTTCTCCAACAACCACGGAAGGAACACAAACGGCCAGGTGGACAGGGCAGAATTTGTCTTTCGGTGCTAAAGAGGAGATAGTAGTGGATGTTCCCTAACCCAGGGAAATCTGAATTATAAATCCTTTGCTGGAAAGTCAAGGTGCCCCTCTGCCCACCTTGGGGGACAAGCAGAGAGAGTCCCAGGGTCTCCCATGCATGTGCTCTGGTCAGCTGCGTGATGGAGGAGTTGACTTGAGGCATCTCCCCACCAACACTCCTGGCATTTGTCAATCATCTCTGCCAGGTCTCACCCTCCATGCTTTGTGCAGGGAAGGTCAGTTTACAGTATCTGACAACCTAGGCTAAAGTATATTAATCCATTATGTGGTTTCCTAAGTATCACTTGCCAAATTCTGTGATGGCATCACATATATCACATAAAGGCACCTGCCACTGATTGTGCTGGAGTTTCTGCTCCTAGCTGAAGGTTGAAACTCACATGTGAATTAATGATGTAACTTTCACTGCACAGATATGTTTGTTTTAACAAAATTGCTAAAGCTGCATACAGTGTTAGGATAAATTTCTGTAGAATATTCTAGATAATTTTATTATTAAACATTTGTTTAGTTGTGTGCTGCATGTAACTTGAGACATAATTACTATATTGCTGAAAAACTATGAACATAACCACTTTATTCCTATTGGTAAGATAATCCATTTTCTTTATTTTGTCCCATGAGTTTGGTTATACCTTGTTGGAATTTACAAAGATTATTGAAAGTAAGGGTTTTCTTTTTATATCTGAGCACAAGTTTTACCTTACATTATACTGTTAGCTTTTAAGTGTAGTTTTTTAATCCACTTTAGAAGATGAATTAGGTTCTGGCCAGGAAATACGTTTAGAGCTGCTAAGAGGTTCCCCAAAAAGTGGGAAAAAAAACCAAACTGTTTTGAGTCCATTTAGCTGTCAGTAAATTTTGATGCTGTCTCCAAAATAATATTGATATACTTGTGATATTGATATATATGAAAAGTGTATGTTCTTTGGACCTTGTGGCTCTTTTAAATATGCTTCTCAAGATGAGGTAAGCGTTTTCTATGATGATGTATAACACAATTGATGCTAGAAAGTACTTTACCAGTCCTTTGGGGACCTGCAAGGACTTTTAACATCAGTGTTCTCTTACTATGCATGGCTACTGTGCCTTTTAATCTTTTCAAAACCAGGAAAAGGAAAACAACCCTTGCAGAGCTACACAGTCTGGGAATTGCATGACAGATATATTCATCGTACTCTTGGAGGTAGAGTTAGAATTTTGTTTGGTACTTGCAGAGTTAGTAGCCGATTATTTATTTAAAACTTGTCATTTGTGTCAAAGAGATTTAAGGCCTTGGTTAGTAGCACATTCCCCAGAAAAGCAAACGCATAAAACATATATAATATGTTTCAAAGTATATTCAGTGGATTGAATAGAAACTGAATGTCTTGGTTTAGTCCTCATCTTTGATCCCCTGAGCTCTCCAATTCCAAGAAGAAGAGAAGGTTGCCCACATACCAGAATGGTAGCAGTCCTCAGCTATTCCAGTTATTTGACAGACAAAAGAATTCATAAATTCCTAATTATCGTTAATATTTTAGAAACAAAAGTTTTCAGTTTTAGGTCTCTTCTCCACTGTTATCAATGGCTTTGATCTGTTACAAGAAAAATAATCTCTATCGGTTTGCTTCAGAAATGCACTGGCAGATTTGGATTGCTGGCAAACAACTCTTTGCCCAGATAAAGTACTCTAAAGTATGAACTAGGCAGTATAGATTAGTTTTTAAAAATGCTGTTCTTACTTTGTTAATTTCTTAAGATCAGGCCTTGGTGAATGACAAGCATAAATTCTCATCATTTCTAGCTGATGAAGAAGATAAATTAGGTGATCCTCCACTTCTTATTTTAAGCAAGCACCCCTCATTACTGTAATTTATGCCTCCTGGTTGTTATTTGTCACTTATTTTAAGAGATATCCCTTAATTCCCTCAGTTATAGTAAGGGTGCAAAACTGTTGAATTAATCAATCAAAATTTTGCTGATGTTGCTTACTTTCATTTCAATAATTCCACCTGAAAAAAACCTAGAGTTTTTAAACACTATAAATCAAAATACAAAAATCACAATAATTCACTTTCTGAGATTTCCTGAAGAATTAATTGACCAAAACTCAAAGCTCTACTCCGATCTAAGAGTTCCTGCAATTCCCTCCCCATTTCAACAGAGATCTACCTCCAGGGGAGCAGACTACAAAGTGTCCACAGTCACCTCCTACCTGTTCATTAGGTTACTGGCTTGCATGTTGGATGGCTTTGGACCATAGGTCATCCTTGAGGAGCCTTAGCAGCAGAGTGATGTTCATCTCTTCTGAGCAGCTGAGACACTTATGAGAGAGTGGGGGGTTTAGAAGAGAGATCAGGTAACAGCAGTTATGCAGAAGCTCTAAATCCAGAAAACACTAAAAGATGTATTTCCAGAAACTGTATGGATATGCAGCTGACTGCTACTGAAATGGAAGAAGACACTTTTGAGCCATGTTTACATAACAGCAGTCATCATCCTGCAGAGTTAGCTTTTTGTTGTCTAAAGAAGATTTTGTCCCATGGATTTATTACAGGCTGAATACTGGATATTTGAGTACTAAGTGTCTACTGGCCTGCCCCATGTAAGTACAGAGTAGACAGCAAGCATGACCATAAGCAGCATTTAAACGTTATTTATATGGTTTTAATTGATGAAATTGCAGCCCAGTGCATGGCTTATGACCATAACAGCAATCCTGAGGAAACAGTCCATCAACAAATCAAGACAGAATCTGCTTGCTGTCTCATAAAGATAGGGCAACCTGTTCCTTTATTCATTTTGTGCCTCTGAAGACTTTATTAGAAAAAAATTATTTCTCCCTTTTTGTAGAAATGCACAGCAGAAGTCCAACAAACCCCAAACGAGCTATTTCATTTTGTAAGCCAAGAGAAACACATAAACAAGCAAAACCTCTTAGCAGGCTGGTAGTACAAAACCTTCAACTTGTGAGGACAAGATGAATAACAGGAACCACCGATGCCATCTTCAGAAAGCAGACTAAAAAGGTTGTCTTTTAAATATGCCTTTATAGCCCTCAGTTCGTCTACTTCATATCTTCATTTTCCTAAACCATACCTGAGCCCCATCTTACTGGCTCACTTATGTATTAACATCATTTAAATGACCGATTAAAATTTTGATAACCTAACCTTGAAAATGTCTTTAAAAAATGTCCAGTACCAAAGCAACTGCAACTTGGACTTCTTATGCTTCAGTATAACTGAACACTTTTACAGTCTTTTCCCTAATTAACAGAAAATAAAATTGCTCTTTCTGGTTAAAAATCTACTTGTACCCACAATTCATTCACTTCTGCCATGTAGCAAAACTTCTAATTAACCAAGCCTCTCAGGGGCCTGGTTAACTTCTACTTGCAGAGCTATATTGCTGAAAAACCTTAATATGGTCAACAACTCCCTAAAAATAAGAGGCTTTGCACATTCTAGAATGAGAGAAGAAATGGTTTTGCATGGATCAGTAAAGATAGCAATAATTGCCATAAGGATTACCGTAATTTATGCAGAAAAAGTTTCTCAATTGCTCATAGTGGACTGTCAGATATGAGACAGCATGCAAATGGAGCAGATCATAAAAATAATTTCTAGCTTAGGTTCTTAAGAACAAAACGCTTGAAACCTTCCTTTATTGCTAAGAAATGTAGGAATAGACAAAACAATGTGATTGCCAGAAAAGGAGCAGAAAGCATATTGTATTATTCATACTCTCTTACAGAGCTGCAACAAGCTAAATAATACAGTTTTCCAAGATTTATGCACAGCTATATCTTGGTAGGACAAACGGTTCATAAATTGCCAGCAGTATGTTGGTCGTCTTTCCATTTAGGAAACAATTAAAAGGTATCTCTCTTCCTATGGCCACTGCTGCCTTAAGACATGGAAATACAGAAAAGTGTCTTGTAGTTTTTGGTTACTGAACCATTAACAGGAAAAGAAGCCATTGTCTGTTTGGTTAGTTTCAAGACAGCAATAAAAGTACATTAGAAATATTTAGAAATGTAAAAATTATACTGAAATGGTGTAGTTTGAGCCTTGACAGTTATGGTAGATGCTACTCTACAATTTTTGCAAAGCAGATTAAATACTTGCAGGCAGGTAAGGGTTCTAACTATTAATTGTCCTAACAGTTTACAGCTCCTTCCTTGTGCACCGTAGTAGAGAATGGTATATATGATATTGGATACAGCAGTTCAAGCACTCCCAGTCGTTTTCTGTCACCTTCCCAGTGGCATCCAGCTTTCCAAGACATAGTTCACTGAGGAAATATTGAACATCTGGAAGTACTAAAGCATATAATCCCAAAATGGCTATCTCCCACTTGGTGTTTTAAAGGATCTTAAAATATTTTTTGAGTATTTGCATTCATCTATGTGTTTTAGATGTGAGACTCATCTCACCTAAGTCCAGTGGTATAAAATAATACAATGTCTAATCTAAAGAAATTGCCTAACACAATCATTTTAGGAGGAAGAGAACTGCTTTCAGACAACAGTTCCTCATGCTAAGATAGGATATAACATGGGTTTGAACTGGAAAGAAAAACATAAAGGAATAAAGATTGTATTAGCATGATGTTCTAACACTTCCTGGTACTGATCCGTGATACTCCTACAGCATCTCTAAAGCTTTTCCTTAGCCATGTTGTGGTCTTCACAGAATCTCATTTCACTCAGAGCAAGAGCAATTTTCTTTGGCCTTGCAGCACAGGCTGCAATCACAAGTCTATATAGTTCATACTTTGCTAGGGACCTGTGCTCTTGGTATGTCAAAAGAGAAAGGTAGACTCCTCCAGTGAGTGGAGCAAGCTACTCTGGATGGACTGACTGCAGGGACTCCAGACATCTCTCATCAGCACCTCACTGAAATATATAAGTGTGATGAGAAAAGGCAGGTGTCTTCAGGTCGTAGGTTTTTATAACTGTCTGCTAATGAGGGTGAATGACAAGGTATCGACTGAAAAAAATAAAAAGAGGAGAGCTCCACACTGTCCATCTGCCAGTGACCTGTCTACACTTTTTTTTTTTTAACCTTCATTACTGAGTGACAGTAGACATCCCTCTTTCTTTTTCTCTTAGGAAAATACGTTGCTGCTTCACCTGTTCCTCATCTTGTTTTATTTCACTTATCTTTAAGAATTATGTCTTGGAGAGATTTTCTGTGCTATTCAGATCCTGACTGCTGAATATCAGTGGCTCTAACATTTGCCTGTCAATGGCAGATGTTTTTGTAATCCCATGTTCCACACTCAGAGTGCTGGACGCTACAGCCTTGACATTTGGCCTAAGATTGAGGATTTGCTATTAGTATTTCCCCAGGAAACTGACACTTGATGGACAGGCTACATAATCCATGCTTGGATACATTTCTTAGTGAATTGATCTCCATTTCAAATTGACATGGGCAGAGACACAAATGTAGTAGATCACCATCTATTCCCCACCCACAGTCTATTTTAATAAAATACAACATGCATCACAGCATAAGCTATGAAGCATATAAATCTGCAACATGCAGTCTGAAACTTGCTTACAAAATACTATGAATGCCTTTCACATTTCCCTAGTGTTGATTTACTTATGCGGGAAGCTTCAAAAAATATTTTGATGTGTTGCATGCCATAATTTTTAACATTACTCAAAATGTTTCGAAAGATTTTTAGTGGAAGTTAACCCACATCAATCATCACCTTGACATGAAAAATTACTGCCAACCTTTAAATAAAATAAGGAAAGGGAGCAAGAACTCTCATACCCCTGACTGATGCTGAATTGTTGAAAACATTCAAAGTGTGATGCACATACTCTGCCTACAGTGGAATGATATAAAACAAAGCCAATCATTTATTATTATGGCAAACGTATTTAAAGATCTTTTATCTTTTCAACTTATAGGATCCCTGAACGTGCATTTTATATAGGGAGAATTATATTTAGTAACTATTGTATTAGTAACTATAGTAACTCTTTTTACTTTAGATTAACATTGATTCCAATGAATTCCCTGGGAGCTTTTCAAAATCAGTAAAAAATGCATTTGGGTTGTGACTTTATACTATGTGTTACTCCTCCACCATTGTATTTCTCCAACTGAAGTTGTACATGTTATTCAAACAAAAGATGATACTAGACTAAGCAGGTTGACCTGCTTTTCTAGTATTCTCCTTACAAAGGAACAACAAGGAATTACGTGCCAAGACCTGGCTGTCTCACAGGTTCTGAATACAGAAAATGTTCTATTTGCTAATCACAAACAGCACTGCCTCCAGCTCTGTGCCAAGCACTCATTAATATTCCTGACAAAGATGGCACATATCCTGTAATATCTCTGAGAAAAGTAAACTTCTTCAGAAGCCTGAGAGTTAAGTCATCATGTTAAATACCCTATATCTAGGATACATGGAGAGTTTTGGTCAATGTGATGTAATTCAGCACAGAATTAAATATTATTCAAATGAGAAAATGAGTCTTTTCTCTGTTATTGTGGAAAACTTCAGCCTTGAAATATTTTAACTGCATATTCCTCTAGACTGGATGCTTCAGAAAACCTTGTTATTACAAATCCAGCTTATTTTGAAGCCCTGATCCGCAAAGCCTCTTTGTATACAGACTTCTGATGTTTTTTGCAACACATCTAAATCACATCAACTAATTTATTCAGAGTTCTGACTTCCTCTTAGTCTCTTACAGCATTTCGACAAGTTGGGAAAACTGTGAAATTTTATGAAAATATTGCATCTGCCTGAGGACATGAAAATTGCTCTTCTCCACCTGACCTGTTATTCTACTCTTGCAGTGGTTGGATTGACTTAAAAATGGCCAATCACAATTTTCAATCATGCAGTTGTATATATCATATGCATCATATATATCATAGGGAAACAGAGGATGGTAATTTCCTTCTTCTCAAGGTGGTAGTTTTACATGCTTAACTTGAACTCTTACTGTCAGATGAACTAGAAACATTTTAACTGACCTAGTAAAAGACCTAGAAATGGCCAGTGCTCTTGAAGTAGCTATCCCAGGACAGGAATCAATTCTACTATTAATTTCAGAAAAATAGTTTCCAGAAATCATGAACAATGATTGCAAATAAGAAAATAAATGTAACAAGATGTAGATGAAATTAATCAAGGAGTTCATTTCTGGGATCTCTTTCTACTGCCTGAAACATAAATGTAATTTAGTATGTGTCAGAATTAGTTAATGAGAAGCCTGAGTTTGTAACATGAAACTTCAATGCACCAAGTAAATTTAAAATGTTAAAGGAAAAAACTCTTATGAAGGAGAAGATGAGATCTGTGTGTACACACATTTCTCCTTGTTTTATGTCTCACCACGTTCAATTCATTAACAGCTCTTAAAGGACTGGTCAGCCTTAGAGCCTTAGAAGGAAACCAAATGACTGATAGCACAGACACTAACAGTTCTCCATCTGTCTTAGAGCAGATCCTTGCTTTAGAGATCTTCATCTCATAAGTTTTAGTTTTCTCATTTCTCTGCTTTTGTGGAAGATGCTGAAAGCCTTCTCTGCGTGTTTTCAGTAATTATCTCATAATGTCAAGGAACATTTCAGGAGAATCTATTGGCCATGTTAGATTATGTCTGACCACTAGACTGATGCTCTGAAGACTTTAACTCATGGGATCCTGTGCCATAATTTTTCTTCCACTTCATTTACAATATTCCTATTTTTAGCATCAACATGAGACAGACCCAATTATACCTGAAGTTCAGCAGCATATAATAGGTGTCTGAATTTGACTCTTGAGTTATTCTAATAATAATTTTCACAGTTTAACACCATTTACACAATCCTGTTTGGTTTTAAACACTCTGAGCTCAATGTTACATGCTTAAAATAATGTATTTAAATATATATATATAAATTGCTGAGAATTGTATTGTAGTCAGCTACCTCTGATACACTGTGTTCAGCAAATACAAAGTAACACAAGAGATTATATTTTTTGCAGCTGTATTCTCCATTAATATTTTTTGAATACTGGGAACAATAATCCATAGTGAACAAGCAGCCTTCATAGTTGTGAAAATCTGAAAAAAAAAATGCTGTAAATTTGAGATTTCTTTTTCTAGCTGTATTTTAAGTTCTCGATGTGCTTTGCTGCATCTCCTTTGGCTCCTGTTCTTCAAAAATGACTCCCAGCCTCCTTGAAGCTGTGCTCCTCTTGAATTAGTCCACAACATTCCAACTGCAAATACATAGGGACCTGGAACCTTGTTTTTTTCTAAAGTGCTTTCACGTAAACACGTAGCAGCAAGTTTGAATTTTTACAGCAGTTTTTAACAAACCTTAAGTATCTCTCTGAAATCCAGTCTCCTAAGTAAATATTTACCACTCTTGGTCTGGGATTTCCCGAAGTATCTTGGTATGTGCAGTGAAGTGGGTGTGGTGCAATTATAAGGTAATTCTGAAGTTTTGCAGACTGGTTGGATTTACTTTATTTATGCATAAAACAGCTGGGCAGGGCAAATACAGTTGGTGTCTCAGAAGCCTCTCTGCAAATCTGCAGACACCTTGTAACCCTGTAAGGCTGAATGCTGTTATCCAGACATGGTGGAGGGAGCCAGGTTATAGGATGTCAACAAATCCCAGACATTCACTGCAGATGTGCTGATTGGTAAGAAGTTACAGGCATTCCACAGCCAGATTCAAGTTATTACGTATGATTGGGCAGTGAATTCATTCACAATGTGAATAGCATCAGGAGTAAAAATCATGCTGTCAAAATGAAGATTGCCTTTCTCATCACTTGCAGACAGGTTTTCATCTGGAAGAGGACATGTCCATGTCATAAGGTAACTTGATTTAAATAGGAAATCATGATAATAAATAAATAAATAAGAGCATGTTTGATCACCCCTAGTCAGGCAAACTAATGGGGAGCTAGGACAACCTGGAGGAGGGGAATGACTCCACAAAGTCAAGCTTAATGTAAGTCTTACAGATAGAACATTTTACAAGATTGTTTATCCTAAAAATACTTTTAGCCTAGAGCATTTTGGACCCCTTTGTACTGGTGTAACTTTGAAGGACTTAACTGAGCCATACCTAGAATTGTATATAAAACATCCTTCAAGAGACTAAAATGTCAGCACTTCTTTCAAGTACAGATGTGGAAGAGCAAACCATAAATATTAACCTCACAGAACCTCATGGTAAATTTTAAGTTGCATATGTGTATAAATGTACTGTATTTGTGTATCCCATTAGTGTCAGTAGGATATCACAACTAAGACCTGCTGTGCACATCTGAGAGTAAATTTTTATTACTGGAGAAGGCTTCATAGTTCTCACAGATAAAGAATTGTTTGTGATGAGATTTGGTCATTGTTCCTAGAGCTGTATAATTAGTCTTAAATGTTCTATTTACAAACCTGCTGTGGATTTGCATGTGTATCTCCTGGTGATTAAAGCAGAACATGAAGAGCAGAACTAAGCTTTTGCTCAGTGTGGGAAGAAGTATTTGAAACTCTCATCACAGAAATCACTGAGAGTATTTGCTTTGCTTTGCTGGGTCAGGAATTTCTCCCACATCTAAGTATTCAATAGATTCCTTTTCAGACAATCTATTCCCTGTCCCTTTTCTTTTGGTTAGATAAGATAAAGTATTTTCAAGAAAAAAGTAAAAAAGGTAACTAACCCAAATAAATGCATAATTTTGATATCCTACTTCTCCCTGGCATAAAAGGAGAAAGAAAGGGTTTATGCTTCTACTGTAGTTTTGATCCTCAATCCAGTGCAAATACAGAATGAAATGTAAATTCATTGCTTTTTTGCAGTGTGAATTTTACCATAATTTTAATATTGATTCAGGTATATACTGGAAAGTGTCTTTTATTACAAAATCCATAAGCAGTTGAGGAAGGGGCTGCAGTACTGCAGTCTTTGTATCTGCTAAAGTTTAAACCCCTCTTGAATTCAGCCAGATGAAATCCAGAAGTCTCCAAGATTTTATGATATGCTTGTCTGTACACTTGTAACACCTTGGTTACATTTCAATTAAGTTCTCCTTCTCTGTGTCGCTGTCTTAAGTGTTTTTCACTTTTCTGATGTCAAAAGCTCTTCTGTTGAGAGGACTCAACAGGAAGTGGATGCCAGGAGTATGAGCTCTGATGAGATCCTTTAATCCACCCCTAATCCCACTCAATTAAAACTCCATTGATGACAGAAAAATCATTAAGTGCTGAAGAACAGGAAAATGAGCGAAAACAGCCCTGCATGAGAAATTAAATGCACAGCTTTTAACAGGGATGTCCTGCTCCTTCCCCAGCACTTCTCTTTCTGTGCAATCCCTGGCAAGCCAATCTCTTAAGTCTTACAACTGAGCAAGTAAAAACCTATAATCTAGTTGGCATTTTATGTAACACAGTTCAGAGAGAGTTATGCACAGAATACCTAACATCACACATCCCACCACTGCTGAGGAGTCGGAAGGATCTGGAGGCTTATAATGAAGGGTCCATTTAGCCACTGCTCTTTTCTTCCATAAACTATGAACACATAATGTTAGAAAAATGTGCATCCTTGTTCTACCTATACTGTGCTGGTTTACGTGTGTTTTTCTGTAATTATTTCCAGAGAGGGAGTTTTTAGAGGTAGAATTAAAAGGTACAAGTAAAAAAAAAAATCATTCTGTTTATATATATGTTTTAATTGTGTTCTTTTCTGTTTTCTAATGCAAAATTCAGAGAGTATTGTTCGCTCTCTTTATATGTAGCATGTTTTATGCTTTATGTCTTCTCTAATGAACTGGGGTAAAACTGAAGCAAATAAAGCAATATTTGATGTTTCACCTCTTTGCATGTCCTTCCTCCCTGATATCTTCAAGTGGTTTTTAGGTTGCAGGGAAATAGGAGGCATAGCAGAGAATGTACAAAGAGCTACGGAGCAGCAGGTCTGAATGATTTTTTTCCTCTAGGAAACCTGGGAACCATATGCTGTAAATGTTGAGTACAGTTAATGTGGCTTGAAGCAGCATTAAATCCATTTACACTGCGTGATCCTCCTCTTCCCAGAGTGCACACATGGGTCATGGAGCCAAAAGCAGTACAGCAACCAGCTGGACTTTGTAGAGAGTTCTGGTGTCCAGAGAAAAGCCTTTGGAAAAATTCTTTTTGCATTATCTATGCTGAAAATCTACAGCATAACAGTCTTGATTTATCATGTATTCCCAGTATTTACTTCCTTCCTTTCTTGGCCTGAAATAGCCATATTTGGCATCTCAGATAATCTCACAGACAGAAGGAGAGCATGAGGTAATTTATAGAAACTTAAGACTCAAACAATTGTAAACCTCTCAGACTCATTACCCCTGTGTGATTTGATACTGGGAGGGAGTATGTAGACTTTCATCTTTCTTCATCACCAACTTAAAAAAAGAATGGCCTGGTATGTTTTCAGGCAATCTGTGTGCACCTATAAACTGAAATGCAGCTCATAAACATTAACCATGTTGAAACAATACACTCGCTGTTTGCAATCACATTACAAACAACTTAGATGTAAGAAGCAATATCCAGGCATCTGTAATGCCACCACACAGGGCAACCCAACCTTCACACCCAAAACACAGACTAATTATTACCATGTCTATTTTTGGTCTTGCACATACACTTTCAATCAATATGTGCAATGTCCATTTGACATTTGATGTCTTCTTCGTCAAACAGCACTGGTATTAAACCTCTCACCACTCCTTTCAAGACTCTTCTCCCTTTCTCTCTGGTACATGCTCTCTGCTGTCTGCTTCAAAATGCAGATTGACAAAACTTCTTTGCTACATGCTTAAGTGCCTTGTTCAATGCCTTGTATTTCAATTCCTATGTAGTGCCCTTAGGCACTGCAGTAGAAAGTAACTCATGAGTCCTGACCCTTCAGATACTTTCTAGTACAAGTAATACCCACTAAGGCTGGTAAACACATCCAAGAGCAGGCTGATGATTTGTTGAACTGGCAAACAAGTTGAAGAGATTCTCTAGAGGTTTTGATTGATAAACTGGAGAATGTTGCCATGTTTGTATTCCCTGACATTTATTTTGATATAACAAAAAGTTTTTGAAAGATAGGCAGTTCCCAAGGATTGAAGTACCTTGCAGCTTGCTTGTAGATACCTCTCTCTCATGGCTTGGAGTCTTCCTGCTTGCTACTCAGCCACCAGAACTGTGTTTGCTTCCAGTTGTCAGCCCCAGCTGCAAAATTACAGGATCTGCAAATCTTCTACAACTCCTTCGAGTTCTATTTATAGAAATATACTATGATCTTACACTCTGTGGGTCCAGTGCCAGTGATAATTTTAGAGGGGACTTGGCTGGTTTCTTCTGTCTCCTTTTTTGCACTGTTTTGATAAAGGTAACGTAAGGTCAGAGTCAAGACCTTGTGGAACAATTTCTCTATCATATTACACTGCAGACTTGCTGTTTTTAACAGTGCTGATGCAAAGCAGTC
Source organism: Phaethornis superciliosus (assembly GCA_023637945.1). NCBI lineage: Eukaryota > Metazoa > Chordata > Aves > Apodiformes > Trochilidae > Phaethornis > Phaethornis superciliosus. Next base: position 8,656,227 of record JAJQWJ010000005.1, read on the forward strand.
CACTAGTAAACACTCTCTGTTTATTTTGTGTATTTTGAAATTTTACAAAGACATCTCTGCTGGGTTTTTGCTGGATAAAACGTAGTTTGATCAGCTTTATTAATAATATTTTAGACTCTGACTGGTTTACTTTTTAAAGTCAGACAGAGAATTTAGTTGCGCAGTCCTCCTGAGGAGTCAAAGAACACATGTGGGCAACATGAAACTCATTTGAGTGCCTGAAGTGCTGCTTACTTTATTAGCTGAATTACTGATATCCTGGTCCCCTTCCTCTAAGTTTTGCCATCTGTTAGGCAGTGATGAAGTTCCTGATCACTTGTATGAAGATACTGGGGTCTACAGGTAGTCAGGCTACTCTGATCAGATAAATTTATTATCAGCTCTTCCTGGACACCAGGATTCCCTCACTGATTACAGTCCTTTTACCCTGTCTTCCTCTAGGAATACACGACAGCTGCACACACTGGCCTGCAGCTATGGATAAGGACTTTAAAGCCCTAAGAAACAACAAGGAAGAAGCTGTAGGCTCCTGAATGGCTTTGCCACAAGTCATGCATATGATGCCAGGTGTTCAATGTGCTGCCCCAGGCAGTGTCTGCAGTGTGGGAGAGCCTCAGTCTGCCCCTGCCCAGTGTCTACCAGGGATGCCACCACTTCTGCCCAGAGCCATGTCCCACCAAGGTGAAATCAGGCCTCTTGCAGGTTTACTGTCCTATCTTTCTCACTCGTTACCCTGCAAAGAGGAAGTGATGGCTCTAATCTGGATGCTTTTCCCACCAGCTATTGCAGTTGAGGAAAAAGGGGTTTCATAGTGCTTGACTGGGTATGCAGAAGGAGCCTCTATCTAGCCCTGTGTAATACAGGAGAACAGGTTGATACCTTTCTTTCAACTGATTTTTTTTCTTTTTTTTAAAGCATATTTGTGCCAGTGTCAGCATTTCTAATGTCAGGCATTTGTTTGCAGTCTAAGCCAAAAAGCACCTGCAAAATTGCTTGACTGTGTGGAAACATGAGTCGGGAGAGAAGAGGTGTGTAATTGTGAGACAGGTAGTGTGGTAAATCAGTAGGCTACAAGAAAGACAGAATAACACAGAGAAAAATCATTAATCATAAAGTCAAAATTTAGTTTCTGTTTGGTGGCTTTATGGACAGAACCAGCCCCTATTACCAAGGCAGTTGATTGAGCACATTTGACTATTTACTGAACTAGGGAAAACATAGCACAGCACTAGTATCTTATGTGCAAGATAATGACAGACTACCAAAGTCCCTGGTGTTTTTCCCCCTGTGACTGCAGATAGAAGCCTGGAAGAGACAAAAAAAAAATAAAAAATAAAATTAAAAAAAAAATTACAAGATGGCACTTGTAATTCCATTCACACTCAGTGCATTTAAAACATTTTGAACCATTCCTAAAATACACTCCCCTGCTGAGAATAAAAATACTGGGTCACTTTTGCCTGTGCTTTGTTCTCATTTCATGCAAAGTTGACACTGCCAACCTCACAGGTCCCATGCCCACCCATCAGTAAGGAGGAAAGATCACAGCCTTGATCCAGTACTGACACCATGAGTGAGATGTATTCCTTTACACCTACCTCAGTTTCAAGATCTTGTGTAATTCAGGTGAAATATGGGACTGTAAAATTGCTTTTTTTGTACTTGTTTTTACTAGTTTACCCTGGTTTAAAGAGTTTGTCTTTTGAAAGACAGCCTGGAGAAGAGAAGACCTTACAGCAGCCTTCCAGTACCAGAAGGGAGCCTACAAGACAGCTGGGGAGGGACATTTTACAAGGGCATGGAGTAATAGGACAGGGGGTAATGGCTTTAAACTAGAACAAGGTAGATTTAGCTTAGGTATTAGGATGAAATTCTTAACTTTGAAGGTGATGAGACCCTGACCTAGGTTGCCCAGGGAAGTTGTGGGTTGAAGTGTTCAAAGCCAGGTTGGATGGGGCTTTGAGCAACCTGGTCTAGTGGGAGGTGTCCCTGCCCATGCAGGGGGTTGTAAATAGATGATCTTTAATGTCTCTTCCAACCCAAATCATTCTATGATATGATACTTTGAAATTTACCTTAAGGAGAGAGCAGAAGCCTTGGAGAAAGGTTCAACTCAAAGTATTGGGGAAGATCTTGTTCCTTCAAGTCTATTTGATGAAAAATAAATTCCATTGAGAACATTAATTATCCTAAAGATTGCAATTAAGGAGGTCACTGCTAAATGTCACTAGTTCATGTAGAAATATCCAGAGCTGCACCCTTAAACTGTTACAAAATTTTCATGAAGATTCCCAGGTGAAAGTTTTACAGAAAAATATTCACTAAAAATCCTTATTTTGCATTTTGTCTAATGTCATTATTTTGAAATTGGTAATGTTGTTTGGACAATAGGGTTTGATGAGGTAAATACGAAATACATCAATGGGCTTTGGATATTCTCTCTCTATACTAACTTGGAAAAGCTATTTTCTCTTTTATTTCTTTTTTCTTCTGAATCCCATATTCATATGTAAAACTAATTCCAATCAAAACTTTGCTTAAAAAAAAAAAACAACTTTTTTTTTTTTAAGTAAACTCTTAGATAACAAATTTAAAATATATTTTTCTGTAAAATTAATTGTATTTACTATCAATGAAATTTTGATTTTGTCCAGCTAGTAGGGAAAGAAATTAAAAGCATCTTGCCAACATGGAGTCATGTATAAAGCAAAGGAAAAAAACAAATCACAAAAGCATACATGTAGAAACCCACATTTTTTAAACAAAGAATAGCTGCATTATTTGTTTTTATGAACTGTTGAAGCTTGCCTCCTTATGAGTTGTTGAACGGCAATCTGCAAGTGGGAAAGCAAAGAGTATAATGTGATAATTTATCTTCAAATTAAGATAGAGCGGTAGCATACACAAAATGAATCAGCCCCCTTCCAATTCTTAGGTCTTCCAATAAATTTCAGTATTTTAAAAAAACCCAAACAATTGTACTCAGCTGAAATTAATTTCTCTTGTCCTCTTAATAGCCTTTTTACATGGGAAAATGATGCACCACTTGCAACTTGATTGGGCAGTCTGAGTGTGCTTAAGTTTGAGAGAAGAAGGGGATATTTTAACATGCAAGTCTAATGGTGCTAGTGGGTTTTTAAGAATCAAAATGATTGATAAAGTGAGCCTACATATTGTGGTATTCAGATACATGTTGTGTCTTGTTAAATTTTTTCAGTAATATGGAACAGGAACACAGCAGCTTCAGCAAATCAGACTGCAATGAGTGATTAAGTACCTGATTTAATACTGTGCATTAATTTTAGTTCAGATGGTCCTCATTTTGTTGTATAATATAGCTGCATGAAAGACTACATTGTTAGCATGCTACAAGAAATTACATTATAAAAATGATCTTAAATTATCAAGACCTGAAAGGGAACAATTTTTAAAATGCAGTATCCATATATCAAAGGCAAGCCTTTAGTTAGGATGCTCCTTGATTCTTACTTAAGAGCATGTAGTAGTACTACATCCTAATGAAGTACTTAAGTACTTCAATGCCTTAGCAATTCTTTTTTTCCTAAAATTCAGTTGCAACAGCATCCCTCCAATAACCCCTTGCTTAGCAAGTTTTATATTTTCCTGCATCTATCTTAAAACTACAAGTGTTCTCTATCACATCCTTCCAAAGGATTCAGAGCTAAAAGGAGAATTCCATTCTAAATTACTGCTTTAAATTGCTGTAGATCTACCCATCTCTCTGCAGGGTCCTGCTATATCCATTCAAGCAATTATTCCACCTCTCCAGGTTTTATCTTGGCTGCTTGTTGTTCATTGCTCCATCTCAAATCTTAGCTGGCTTTGGAAGCAAGGCAAACAGGTTAGAGGTAAAAACAGAGCTATATTTAGTATCATTGAAACAAAAATGGCTGAGTAAGAAGAGGCTCCTGTGGTCTTTCAGAGATCTGTGGCCATCTCACCACGCGGAGTCTCTGCCTCCCCATGATCCTGCTGCTTCTGCTCCACATAGCCAGTATGAGCAGGACACCACACCAAGCACAGCAGCCATCAAGAAGTGTTTCAGCATTGCTGAAAGGAACCTGTTCTTAGGCTTCATCTAAGGCCTTTTTACTGTGAATCTCTACAGCTGTATCTTGCATTCTCCCACTGCTAAAAAAACCCATGCATCAAAGCTCCTTCTCGTTGAGATAGTGGAAGGGGTCTTCCTGAAGCTCAAGGGTCTTTTCAGTGCCTGGAGGAACAGTCATTCAGTTTGGTAAGAATTGCTGCCCTCCACTTGCCACCTCAGCATGATCCTTGAGATCTTCTTCAAGATGCAGCAGAAAGGCAAATGCATTGGGTTGTTAAGCTGAGAAGAGGAAGGGTCTCACTGGTCCAATCTGAGGGCATGGAAAAATAAGTTGGTACATTACATGCCCAACCCCATGTGCAAGAGAAAGGTCTCAGTGAGTGATAGGGATGGCTACGGGGACCAGTGGAGTGCAGGGCTGTGCATGATGGTGCAAGCTGGAAAAAATGGGGGTAGGTAAACACTGAGGAAAAGTATTGCCAAAAAAGATTTAGGAGTGACTACAGGAGTAGTCATATATTTCACATATTTTTTTATGTGAATTAGGTTATGTAAAACTTAACTACACTGTTACAAATAGTTGTATTTAGAGTAGTACTGAGGAAATTAACAGATCAGGACCAAAGTCATGTTCATCACAACTTTTCTTCTGTATATGAACACCCCACTCTATCCTCTTGGTAAAGACTTAGTCCAAGAACATCAAAGAAAGAACAAATCTGCACTCACAGAAACATGTCTTGTCACACTAGGGAGAGGCATTGCCCCATTCTCTTCAGTGATCTACCTCTTATAAACATAAGGATGTTAACACAAAACCAGTGATGACCTAGTTCAACTGTTGAGTAAATTATAATAGAGATGATAATCTATATTGACCCCCACAGATCAAAACTTAAGCTCTGAAGCACAAGACCTCATTACCCTGTAACTCTTTGGTAGTAAGGGCACAAAACTGAAAATGTTGTTCCTGTTTGTACGGACACTTAATCCTTTCCTAATCCACCCAAAGGGCTTACTTCAGCAATTTCCATGGCAGTGATTCCACCACTGGTTGGTTATACACTGCAGAAATGTTTCCTCTTCTTCTGCCTAAGTTTGCTGACAGTGGTGCTCACTTTATGCTCCCCAGCTTACAAATCAAAGCAGCAATATCTCTGGTTTGTGGAGACTTCCAGGTCTTGTTGTGTTCAATTTTATTAGAATCATAGAATTGTCTGGGTTGGAAGGGACCTCAGATATCATCAAGTCCAACCCTTGATCCACTACTGCAGTTGCTAGACTATGGCACTGAGTGCCACATCCAGTCTCTTTTTAAATATCTCCAGGGATGGAGAATCCACTACTTCCCTGGGCAGCCCATTCCAATGTCTGATCACCCTCTCCGTAAAGAAATTCTTTCTAATATCCAACCTAAACTCCCCCTGGCACAACTTAAGTCCATGCCCTCTTGTCTTGTTGAAAGTTGCCTGGGAGAAGAGCCCAACCCCCCCTGGCTCCAGCCTCCTTTCAGGGAGTTGTAGAGAGCGATGAGGTCTCCCCTGAGCCTCCTCTTCTCCAGGCTGAACACCCCCAGCTCCCTCAGCCTCTCCTCACAGGACTTGTGCTGGATCCCTTCACCAGCCTGGTTGCCCTCCTTTGGACCTGCTCCAGGACCTCAATCTCCTTCCTGACCTGAGGGGCCCAGAACTGGACACAGGACTCGAGCTGTGGCCTCACCAGGGCTGAGTACAGGGGCAGAAATTTGAGCTACTGAGCCTCCCTGTAAATCAGCCTCTAAGTGGAATGTCCATTGCTCAATAAAATATTAAAAGCCTGCAACTAGTGCATAAATTGTAGAAAGTGCTATAGTTCATCCAGTCAAACAATAAACTTTTAGAATTTGCCCGTAACTGTGCACAGCTAGGTATCCATATAGGTTTCTTGCACTTTCTATTTGTGTACCTATGAACATTTGTGTAACAAAATTTTTTTGGTAAAAAAGTATCATCTAGCAGTGGATAATATTGAGTCTATTTCATGGAAGCAGCTAAGTCCCTGTAAAGCAGCAGCCAATTTGGCTAATGGAAATCTCTCTCAATTAGCTTGTTTTCAGTTCTTCTTGCTTGAGAAACTTCCTTTGTTCTCATCAATGTGACTTTGAAATGAGACTAAAGGGAAAGAAGCTGGCTCGCACAAAAATCTCCTACACACAAAGTCTTCATAACAGAATCTTTAAAGAAAACTTCAGACTTAGGAGTCAACAAGTGGAGCTGAGCCATTTCACACAGATTCCAGGTGTTCAAAATAACCATAAATTTAAAGATCATACCTTAAAAACGTTTAAGCTCCAAGCCCCATTAAAACTATGTGATGGAATTTACCTTAAAGTAGCCTTTTTAAAAAACTTATCCCATGTGATTTTTGCCAAGCTGAGCCTTATTTCACCACGTTTTAGCCTCTCAAGGTTCCATTATATAGTCATCTGCACTGGTATTCATCGTGTCTCTTAATTTAATAAAACTTGCACATTCAATCAGCAAGATACTTTTCTGCTCCCACATCTCTAATAAAAATGTTATATGAGTCTATATCCAACAACGATCCTTGTATCGTGTTTCTTGTAACCTCCTACACGGTTATCTTTCATCGTGTGTCAGATAAAGGCTGCATGTTTCTCTCAACTGCATAGAGAAAACTGAATTGGAGATGCAGCTGAGTAAACTCCTTAAGTGACCTATCCTGGAGGTGGGGGCTGGGAGGAAGAACAAGAGGGTTAAAACTGGTTCCCCTCTTTTTCTGCCCATTACCAATAAGCCTTCTCTTCTTGATGTGTGTTTTCCACTCCTCATTTTCCTCTACTCAGTTTACTTGTAAACTCATTGGATATCTTTTAGGGTCTGCTTTTGTTTCTCTCCTGTTTATATATTGAACATTTTATATGACAATCTCAGCAACAATAAAAGCGAACTGAAAAGCAAACATAGTAAGCATAAAGGACCAAATTCTGATCCAGTTATATTAATGAGCTGTGTACTCCTGTCCAGTAGGACTCCCTTTTAGCTCAGTATATTGCCTAGTAACTTCAGCAAGAGAATAAATGATGTCAAGTTCCCTCTTGGTTTGTGTGAGCCTCTACAAGTATAAGTGCAAGACCCCTAGCAATAGCGAATAATGCCAAAGAGAACTGGCAGCACCCCAAAAGTTTCATTTGAAGAGTGACTGCTGAAGGCAGGGAACAGTCTCCATCTCCTGTAGCAAAACTCCTGGGAATTGAAAAGCCCAGGCTAAAGCTGCCCTCCTTCTCCTAGAGAGTCTCTCAGGAAAAGCGAGGGTAACATGACTGCCTCTCCAAGGACATCCCAGTCCCTCTGGGGAGCCAGGGATCTGTCTGGTGGAAGAAAGTCATACCACAGCAGGGGAGTCTGCATCCTCTCTCCTAAAGTGTAAGTTAAAATCCATCAGTCATTTTAAATGTGTCATACACAGAGCTCTAGCCTACAGCATTTGAATAAAAAGCATGATACTGGTTTTGTATTATTTTTCTTTCATCTACTAAATAGTCTCTCTTATGCACTGCAGTACCACAGTAATGGGCTCTGGATAATAACTTAAACTGAGTTAGTCTTTAACCATATTGCAGTGTTTGTCCTTAAAATACAGCAGCACCATGGTATTTTACAGCAAAAACATGAGGAAAAAAGTGATGATGAACAATTACAGTTGCATCATGTTGGGAAACAATAGGCTAAATGCCAATCTTCAAGCATTTCTAAATGATATCCTTGTGTTTATACTATTAGTTCAACCAACACTACTCTGCTTCATAGTAAAATAATAACAAGAACAGAACGGTTTGTTCAGCCTGACTGCTGGAAAAGCAAAATGATGTGTGTAGAACTGCAGGAAATTATATTGACTGATAACAAATATAATTATTTCCAAATTATTAGGATTGTGTCACAGTCATTCCAGGAATGCAAAAGATTTTATTTTTTTTCCACTCCTGCCTTCTCCCCTACAGCACAACTCCTTATCTTCTCTCTTTGTTCTTACCTTCTGCAGCAGTTGCAACACTGGCACTGTGCCCCAGCACATGAAAGCTGTAGCATTGTGGATTATCAGAGTTTTTGCCTGGAATAAGATGGATGCAGAAACACTCTGTTTAACAAAGGCCCCACTTTATCTTTGCCCAGTCGTCTTTCCCCTGCTCTTTGAAGCTTCACTTCCACATACTGTGGTGTGGCATAAAGGGTAGCTACTTCCTAAGAGGGTTTACAAGCTGCAGAAGCTGTTTGGTTTTAAGAAGCATTATGCATCAAACAGAAAAAGAAGTCTGATGTCCCTGTTAAAAGGTTAGAGATTTGGGGCTGAGGTGTTAGTTGGTAGCAAGAAGAGGTTCATAAAATGGATTCGAACAGGAACAGAGTAGAATAAGAAACCATGATTGAAGAAGGCCCCCAAATTGGTGAGATATTGAAGAAGATTATAGCTGATGAGGTATGTTATGGAGCAACTGAAGAGAAAGGAGGTGGATTGTGAATATTAGACCTCGATGAGGAGAAAAGTACTGAAAAAGTACTAAATTAGAATTGATTGACAACAGCCTGTTAAATAATATTGGAAAAGGTTATCTGAAATGGGAGAATAGTTCAGCTGCTGAATTCTGGTTTTTTTCATTAGAAAAATCATGAGAAAAAAAGATCATGAGAAACTATTTGGCCAAGAAGCTGACTCTACATCAGACTGTTCTAGCTGTGTCTGTGGGGCAAAAAAAGGGTGGCAACTTCAGTTTTTAAAACTCAGACTGTTGTAGAGCAAGCTCACAGCCCTCTGTGAGCAACACCTGGACTAGCTACTAGAGCCTAGGAAATACCCAGAGGTGAAGAAGTATCCAAAAAAAACACTGCTAAGCTTTTGATACATTCATCTTCAGCGGCTAAACAGCAACAGATAGGACAGGTTTCCAGAGAATAATTAGGGAGTGTGTCAAAGCAGAGCACCGACTTCTGTGTGGAAATGATCATTAGTCAGTAGCAGAGGCCAATGTCCCATGACGTGACAGTTCGAGTAGTCCCCAGGCAGAGGAGCTGGAGGATGGGAGGCAGATTTGTTTATTGGATGGCTGTGCTGCAGAAGGCTGGCAGTGAGCTGCTGGCACGGCGGGTCGGTCACTCAGAGCCGTGAAAAGTCTCTCTGAAAGAGGCAGTCACGACTGTCTGCCTCGCACAATGTAACCAGTCACATCTCATCAGAGATGTCTAACGTCCTAATGATGTCTGCAGATCTTATTGAATGCTCAGCAGTGAAAAGAGGAGCCAAGGAGGCTTCGTCCCAAGCACTAGCTCTGGATTGAGCCTACTTCAGCGGGGTTTAGACAGACTCCAGCTAATCGTGGCAGAGGACTGCTGTTTTGAAGAAGACTACGTTCATCCCAGGCCCTTGGGTGTCACATCTACATCTTTTATTTGACTGCCAGGGTCTGGCAGTCCTAGATCATAGCAGCAGCTCCTAATCCAGCTTTTCAACTTGGTGACTCTCTGGTTGAGCCAACCCTGTGAAACGAGGGTTACACACAACGCACGAGTTCAGCCACACGCTCTTTTAGATCCTCTTCTTTGTGGAAAATCTACAGATTGCTTTGTAATAACTAGCCCAGAAAGCTACGTTGTACAAAACTACACATCTTACCCATCAGACTGCCATGTAGAAGGGAAGCTGCCATGATCTTATCATCCCTTTGGTACAGCACACAGACTAGTGGAATAACAGAGACTTCTCTATAGCTTTATTATACGAGTCCATGAGGGCTCTAACCAGGCTTCACATCCATTCCTCCACTTATAATGCTTCAGGTCCAAATGCCCTGGCAACATTCTGCTTTTGCTGTCTTGATAAATATATGTGTCTAATCTACTTTTTTCTCTCTTGCTTTCATAACAGAGTGAAGTCTATAGTAATGCCCCCAATTTGCCCTATTGCTTTGATCCTTGGGGTGCATTTTGAAATGTAAATACCTCGCAGCACATGGGATCTCCACTCTGTAGAAGCTATTAGAAGTTAAAGAATATGAAACAATCTGAAACAAGTATAGCTTTTTGTTCTAGAGAGTGATGTATTAAAACTATCTTAGCTGCAACCTGCCAAAGAAGAAATTATCACAGGGTCTTACATGAAGAAACTGCTTGTAAGCAACATTAAAGGAGATGGGTCACTAACTCCTCAAATAACAATATCTTAAAATAATGAAAGTAGAAGAGAAGAAATTTAAAACATCCAAAGTCTGGAAGCTTATCTTGGTAGATAAACTACTGTTACTCACTACCTATTAAGCCAGCTAATGTTTAATTTCACTAACCTTGAGTGAAGGCCTGTGTAAGAGGTACAATCAGACAATAGACACAAAGAAAGAGATAAGGAAAAATGTAAAAAGATTATCAAGGAGAAAGGCTAGTAGGAGAGTTTGTCTGCTGAAAAAAAAAAAGAATTATATTTTTAAGGGGAAGAATCAGATATAAAAGAAAGTATACTAGAATACACTAAAGACGAGATCTGAGCTTTACAAATGGTACTATGCAAAAGAACTCATTAATATATATTTAAGTATAAATATATACTCTTATATGCATTTTGCAGAGATATGCAAAGCTTTAAATCTTGACTCACATTCTAATCACACTTTTCCCTTTCTGAAATCTGCATGCTTTGATGTTGGCAATGGGATTACACTACTTGTGTTCTGTCTATTTATCTATGCTGCATAAAAACATGTTAGATATATATTATGTTACAGCCAAGGCTTTGATTCACAGAAATACTTCCTCTTTTAAATTATTACCATGCCTTTTTACTCATCGGGAGCCTTATCAAAGCTACCTGCCTCTAAGAGACCAGATTTATCCAAAACATCTTTCTGCTTTATATTGATGTCCCAGGCAATTCAAAAGGGCTAAAGTGGGACATCTGCCTGTGAGTACCTGGCAATAGTTTGCTGAAAAGAGCAAAGACTATAAAGAAACATTGTTCGAGACCCCATCAGAAGAGCCAAGTACATGAATGGGAAGAAACTGGTCCAGGCTTCCTTTCTCAGCTGTGAAACACACTGAGCAAGGCAGCTCAGGCTGCATTGCTGGCTAGTAATGAAAGCCCTGGGCCACAGCAGCATGTTTTGGTGGATCAACCATCTCTAAAGCAGATCACAAGCTCAGTAGGTTTCTGGGCTCTTTGTAAGAAGCTTAGAGTTATTATTTACTGCTGCCTAGATATTTCTAAAGACCTAAGGATTCCACTGGGTAGTGGAAAACTCTAGGTACTCAGAGTGTGCAGGAATTTACAGCATCTTCATGTGGCCTTATCTGGTCAAACCTCAGAGTGCAGAAAGAGTACAGGAGGAAAGACATAAAAGAGTGGATCTTTTTTTTGTCCAAATTCCATCAGCTATTGCTCAAGTGGTGAGATCAGACAACAAATGGATCAAAAGGGCTAAAGGACCACTCCATTGTACTTCCGTTTGTATACTTCCATTTCCACACTGACATTTGTGCTACATGCAACAACCACAGAAGTTGCTTCTGATCATAGTACATATATCTGTGTTTATAGATTATATACATACATGTAGAATACCTTCTATACATTTTATATAATGTACATAGTGAACATGTAATATGGACCACACAATACCACTGCATACATGTATGTATCTATTAAAATAGATATATAAGATAAAGTTGGTATGTGTATTAGTATTAGACCAAGATTGATATTAGCATTACTAGAGTAAGTAGGTGTGGGGTTTTTTCCAGCTTTAGACTAAGGACTGTGCCAAGAATGGACAAGTACAAAATGCCCTAAAGGGACACACAGTATGAGGGACACTCGGGCCATAGCACCATGAGCATAGAAACATAAGCAGTTAAACTCATTTCTTTTTGCCAGGTGAGGCTTAACCTGGATTGATGCCTTGATTTGGTTTACAACCTAGAATAAGCACCTGTGCTGACATCAGTGTGGAGAGATTCCATGGGCTGGGAATTAGGAGTCTAGGGAGGAACTTCTACCACTGGCTTTGCTGGTTCAGACTGCATGTGACATTCTGGCCCCAGAAACAGCAGACACCTGGGAGTGCCATGCAGACACGTTATGAGAAACCACTTCTGTTATTGTATTGCTGCATACAACCAGAGCCATATGTGCATATCAGGGCATTATAAATAATGCATTCTTTAAATCTTGTTACTAAAACAAACAGGCCATTGCTAAAACTGACAGCATCTATCTCTTGTTTCCACTAAAAATATTCCTTGGACTTTCAAGTTGCAACTGTCAGCCTCATAAAGCAAAAGACAAAGGTCTCAGACAACTTGTTAATACCAAAACTTTAGTGGAAACATAGGAGAAAAACATGCTTTAAAGCTTCACCTGTTCACATCATCCTTTTGTTGGGGTTTTATTGTATTTTACTATTAGCCCACTTGCTAATAATAACTTCCTGCCTGCTTATTAGAAGATGGATGTGTTTTATTTGCCTGTTTAAATCCCAGAAATCTGCCATATTTCAACCACATATGAAGATAAAATATACTGGTTGGTGAGGTATGAACAGGTTGCAGTGAGGGCACAGTTTGCTGGGATGAGACATTTATTCTTCTCAGAAGGGGATATATCCAGTACCTTCCAAGTTTCCACAGGTGCTTGTGTTGTAATGAAGACAGATATTTCAATTTCTCCAAGTTTTAAGGAGGGGAAAATAGAAGCATTATGGTTAAAGACCTTTCCTGGCATTTGTGTATTAGTTTTTCACAAAACCTTTAAGTCTTTGCTTAGGGCTAAATCATCATAAATGAATGTGCCCATGGAGAAGAAAAAAAAAAAAAAAAAAAAGAAAAGCTTATTTAAATAGAACAGTGGCCACAGAGGACAGAAAGAGGAAGGACAGAGATGAAGGTAAGAGGACTCATCATCTTTCTCTCCCCTGAAGAACACCACATTGTGAAGCCTTGCAGGTGGCAACCCATAATACCACAGACAGTGTCTGCACCCCTGTACAGAGCAACAGGGGGTGACAGAGGAGTCTCCCCCTTTCTCTGCAGGTGTACAAAGTCTCCTCCTCCGGTGTGCAGTGCTAGCAGTAATTTCAATATGATCCTATGTTACCCACAGGGTCAGAGTCCCCAGATCAAATTCCCCAGATCAGCGATAGCTGCTTTGTTACTGCTTATTTTTATGTTTATACTATAGTATAAATAGTAGTGCCTCTTTGACTGAGGAATTTATATGGTCCCTGTCATTACTGTTCCTCCCAGTTTTAAATGTGTTTGTTGTCACAACAGCACTGTGAGGGCAATGTTATTAACCCATCTGGGAGGTAGGAAGCCAGGACACCTTACAGTTAAGGTCTGGATGAAGGCATGCAAACACTTGACTTCCACTGGTTCCAGTAGCATTTAGACACCTAAATAAAACTGTGTGTCTAGGCCTAAAAACTCAGCTCAGAATCCCTTGGTAAGTGATCTAGCCAGGAAATTCAAGCCAGTTCTCCCCACCCTGCAGATGTCTTTCTTTTCCATGAGGAATGCATCTGGTGAAACAGGGGAATCACACTGCACGACAAAGAAGCTGCCTGCCCTGAGGGGTAAATATTGTGGTCCCTTATTGCTGTGTAAATGATTTGCACAGATAAAGTGGAAGAACACTACGGTAATGTAAAAGAAGAAGTAATTTGTGGAATTAAAAGTTAATCACTTCTTCCCACAGCCTCAGAAATGTCTTTCTAAAGTTATGCCTCCTAGAGGCAACTTTTTCCCTAGTGGGGATCCTGGTAGGAGAGTCACACATGAGTGGTGGAGTTTTCCTGCTGAGCTGTGGGTTTTCCTGCTCAGGATCGTCTGGGGTTCTGAATTTTTCCTGCCTAATGTTTACAGGATTTTGTCTTTTAATTGGTTTCTGTATATTAATTGGATCTGAAAAGCTAAGGTATTTATCTTTGTAAAGCAGTTCTGGATGCTGAACAACCGACTATTTTTCATAAGGAGTTTTGCTATACAGCCTGAAAGGGAATGCAGATTTGTACAATAAATACAACTGCTCCAAAAGAGATGAGATTTATCTTAGCAACTGGCAAAGTCTCTCTAGGATTCATCCCCAGTCCCAGCCTATCAGTCAGTGTATCTTACTTCTAAGGTTTAAATGCAGTAAAGCATACTCTTTTAAAATTATAAAAGTTTTATTTTGTCAGAGACATGAGGAATTTCTCCAAGTGAGAGATTTTATCCCTTAGCGGATCACATTAATGGCAGTAATATTAATAATATATCTTAAATCCTCATCAGAATTGTATCCAAACTATTAGGCATGTCCTTGGGGTAGATGAGAAAGGGCAGGGGCAGTTTAAGGTGACAAAGCTGGCACCACCTCTACACCCAAATAAATAAATAAAAAAAATAAGAAATCTTCCCAAGAAACATCAGAATCTTACCAATTGCCGAGCCAGCAGGACGGCTGGAATTGTTGCAAGTTCACCCTTTATGTCCCAGGAAAAATACGTTGTTAAGCAATTTTGTTGTTCCTACCAGCAGACCTTGAAGTTGAAATTAACGAGTGGTGGTATTCTCTCACACCCAATCCCCTGTACATTTGCATTCATTTGCATATGAATGCCCAGCTAATTGTTTTGAAGTAACAATTAAGAGAACAATAGAGGAAAGAAAAGGGACTCCAGGCAGCAACTGACACCTGGGAGTCTGTATTAAGAAAAGCTTTTACATATTTGAATTAAAAATAGACAAAAGAACAGAAACAGGCAGGCATAAAATTCATTCCTGAAAACTAGCACATCACATCCGTGCACACTATCACACTCCAGAATGTTTCCTACTCATCCAGCCAAGAGAGGTACAATGTACTGGATGGTAGAGAAGGTTTCTCTTTCTTGCATGCATTTTAGAAAAAGGTTACTTTCCTTATGCACCTGAATTAAAGACTTTGGGTTTGAGAAGGAATGGAGTATTTTGCCAATTTGGCATCAATTTCGAAGTTGATTAATGCCTTTCCTGGGAAGTTCAGGTACACAAAGAGGCAGCAGCACATTTAAAGCATTTGCCTCCAGTTAGAGCTGGCTCCACTGGAATATGGTACCAGAGGTATAATTTCTATTATAACACCATTGGTGTCATCTGAAATTATTACTCAGGCTGCATGTCCAGTAGGGATCCAATTACCCGATTCAGGCAATGGGTTTTGTTAGGCTTACTCCCCCCTCCTGGTAATGGTGATGTAGCTCTTTTTATCTGGAGCAATTGCTCCCAATAATTGTTGGTAAGGGCTTGCCAGGCAAATGCTTAGGGTCTGCTATCCCCTTCCTGAAAGGAGAAGCACGGGGTTAGGAAGGAAAAGGCTAGGAATGGGTGTTAGGCAGAGTTCTGCTCAATAAGAACCCCTGCTACTAAAGATGTTTATTGACTCCAAATTACTGATCGCTAAAAGCACTTTCGTAGCACAGAGGATCATCTGAGCCTGCTTAAAGAGAAATATGCCAGCAAACAGCAGAAAAGAAGGAAGCTTGAGGCCATGGAGAAGGCCTTAAGGACCAAAGAAGTGAGAGGAGGTGAGGCTGGAGACTGGAGATTGGAACAAAGCTCTGGGTGGAGGAGCAGTATGACTGTGGTGATGCTGGAGGGCACAGACATAACCAGGCTCTGGGCAAAAGCTGGGAGTTTAGCCTAAGGGTTGCTTCTTCCACAGGACAGTATTTTCTAATCTAAAACCCTCTCAAAAAAGCTCTTTTTTCATGGAGCAAAGAGAAGGCAAATTGTGTACACTTCTGGATATTTGGGGGAAAAAAAAAAAAAAAATAGGATCACTAGGAATTCCTGACCATTCCTGATCCAGGTGGGACCATAATTTTCAAAGGATGCCTGGGAGGATACCCTCAGTGCAAAGATGAAAACTGTAATATGTCCGTAAACTGCATTTCTTGAAATGCAAAATTACTAACCCTGGGATAGTTGTGAACTACTTCATATGCTGTACATAATAGGACCTTGGTGCTCTGTTGCTCATGGCTGGCAAAATGCCCCAGAATGCACCATGCCTTTGTAAGTGAAAGGTCGTATTATTCAGAGTAATCAAAACTTACTTTCTTGCAATTAAATTGCTTATTTTAAATGTAAGAGATATACAATTACAGGAACAGGCTATCTATCTTTTTTATCATCCTTCCTTGAATATCTGTAACTTCTGTTTTATTTTAATGAAAATGATTGTGATGTATATACATTATACAGCTGTATATATCATACCACAGCTAAGGCATGTGAATGTAGAGTATTATATTTCAAGATGATCCTAATCGTGAGTTGAAATATTCATAACATATTCTTCAGTATTGTCATGTTAGAGTTGCCTGAATTGATGGAAAAATAAATGTCATATCTTTACAGTGCTGCGATGGTTTTCTCTCACTTGATGACAAAGATAACTAAGATAGACCCATACAAAGAATGATAGAACTTTCACCATAAATAATTTGAAAATATGGAATAATCCTTCTCTACATTATTTGTTGAAATGCTGTACAGTAAGGCTTTTCTTCCTCTTCCTGTTGTTTCACTTTTCCTGGTTTTCCATTCTTTTCATGTATTTCTAATACATTAAATAGAATGTTATGGATTGAAAAATAAAGGTCTCTGTTATGGATGAATTATTTTTTTTCATCAAGTTGTCTGAAGGTTAGACAGTCAACATCTACAAATTACACAGATGTGTCATATTCCTAAATGAATTGTATTATGCCAGCACACCTATGAATACTAAAAGAGTTCTGGCACAAATCTTAGTATAAAATGCACCCCTCTAATACATCTGGGACCATACTGAGTACAAGAATATTCTGCTACTTTCAAAAGCAACAACATGTTGTGGGTGATGTTCTTCAGGAATTAGTCATATTTGGTCTCCATTATTTATCTCTTTGATGAATTAACAGCTCTCTTTCCAAATATGTAAAAAAAAAAAAAAAAAAAAAAAAAAAGTCACAGTGCATTGGTGGCATTATTACACCTCTTTCCTGTTAGAATTCATCCACATCATGCTGTATGAAACAAGAAGTGAGGGAGGAATGTACTAGCCACACCAGGGAAGATTCTACTGCCTAGTTTGAAGGCAACTGGTGCCTCAAAACGTAACGCTAGAAGGATGCTTTTAAAAGGTCCCCTTAAAAATAATCCCCTATCATTTTCTGTGGTGGGAAGGGGGACAATTATTTCCTGTTTTATAGCAGCAACAAATGATACCACATTGTGTGAGGTAACCAGCTCTGGAACTGTTGATTGAGGAGCCAGGGCAACTGGTAGGGTGTTGATCAGCCAAGACTACAGTGCAGGCAAAGGGAAGAGAGTAGCTTAGTAGCTACAAGAGTGATTTTCCTACAAGCCTGGTGAGAGTAGTGGTGGAAGATGTTTGCACCAACATCAAGGACATTGGCTGTTGGGACTGATTTAGTGGAGGAAAGATGGGGGAATGCTGAGATGTCTGAACTAGAAATTGCAGGACTTGGCCATTTCTCTAGATGTTATGGGAAGGTAAGATGAAGATCAGGTTGAAAAACAAAGATTTTCAGGATATTTCCTGGGACTGGCAGTTGGTGGAACATTCAGAAGAAGCAGAGCCTTAAGGTTGTTTAAAAGAGGATTCTGCAAATTGACCAGAGAAAGATTGGTTCTTAGGTAAGGCAGGAGGAAAATGAATGCAGATAAAAATGGTATTCAGTGTCCAGCACAGCTGGGCCCAAACCTTTAGGCACTACAATAATACAAACAGCAAGTAGTAATCATAGCCTACCATAGAACTCACCATACAATAAAATGTTAGTTTTAAAGTCATGATGTCATTATGACTGGGGTTTCTTCTAATATATAGTTATTTCAGAAGAGTATACTTTTATTTGATCATTTTATGAGATCTTAACTCGTTAATTTAGTATTCAGCATGCTACAAAGTGTCTTATTATTTCATATTTATCAGTAAAAGGTAATCTAAGGTGTCCAAAGTTGTAATTTTGCGGTGGACCCACTGAAAAGTAGATTCTATTTATAACATTAAGCTCCAATGGCAGTACAGTAGTAAAATAATTAGGATGCATACACGAAAGCTGAAATAAAATGATACCCAGTGGGCCAGTGTTAATGCATATGGTATTATAGTAGAAATATATAAAGAGAGATTATACACTAGGTAGTCCAAAGAGATTCTAGGCAATCTACCATGAACAAGAATTGTAATTGCCATAAACCAGAGCAAAATATGCACCTAGTGAGAGGTCACTTTGTGGCACAAAGAGGACGAAGATAATGAAGTGTGGTTAAATCATAGAACCCACCCTGCAGGGCTTCGATTAGGACACCTGCTAATTCTCTAATCTTTAATTGTGCATGTGTAAGGTGCATGCTCTGCCAAGACAATTCAAAGTTGCATTTTATTCTGTGTGAATGTGTGAATCAATATTAGTGATTGAGTAAGACAAGCTCATCTGTTCACTCTGTCTTGAAACATGACTTATGTGGTGAGACTACATCTAATGAGAGGGCAACTGAAATACTTATAGCCAAATGAGTGAGAGCTTGCCAAACAGGTTTTCTGATCTGTAACAAAAGCATCTGGACAAGCGTTAGTGCTAAAACTGTCATTTAGTTTGGGATCAAAAAGGTCTGCATTCACCATAGCTTCTGGTGGTTTGTTTGCCTCAACTGAGTTGTGAAGTGAAAATGGGCTGTGTCCATATGTCTTCTTGTTGTGGAGTCATGAAAGCAACAGTTTCATGATTTAAAAGAAATATTTCTAGACATCTGTGGGTTGTTGCTTACATATTTCAGGGAGAAAGAAGGCTACAATGCAAGACTTTAGGAGACTGGTTTTGTGCTCAACATTTATGAAGTTGATTTCTGTTCAGCACTATTTATTCCAGCACTCCATATTCCACAGACAAATATGCAACCATGCAGAGCAAAGGTTGAGCCAGCTTCTGGACTGATCTGGTAACTAATTCAGGTTCTTAGATTTTGAAGGAGAACACTTGTTTCCTCTTGGCTGATGAATGCTGCTCACATTTTGCTTTGCTAAATCCAAGCTGTGCCCTGATTTACATGGAAAGCATGGGGGCCTTCCCCCAAAACCAAAGAGAAAGGATAGTCAGATTCAGATACTGAGAGTGTACAGGCAAGAGGAGAATTACAAACTTTGCTAGGTATGGTAGATTAAATGATAACACAGCATATGAAACTCTCAGTCACTTTATTGACATTTATTTGTCCATTCCTTTTACATCTGTAAGGTCATCCACTTGAAACATGGCAGATGGAAGAATCTGTCCTCTGAAGACAAGCTTTCTACTACTGATGCTGAAGTTACTTTTTTTTGCTTAGAAAAGAAGACATGACTGATGATTGTGAATTAAATGTAAACCAGTGAGCTGTCAGTGACAGATATGCATTACGTGCACTAGTACTAGTCCAGATGTCATTGCTACACTCTAGTATTCCCCCTTTAGCAGCTTACAGCCCATAATTAAGGTTTAACTTTCTTTTTAACGCTTTCAGATGCCAAAGACCCATGCAATAAAGTGAGTTATTTGTATAATAAAGTTTGTTATTTGAGAAGAAAGAGGGTGCAATGGCACATGCTCATAAGTATGCAAGTGTTTTGAAAAAAATAACGTTTCTTAATAAATGGAAAAAGTAATTTTGATGAGTATAGCAAAAAAAGTAAAAGAATGCCACCTCCTAAGACGTGATAGATTGCAATTTTTTTTCTTTTTAAAATGTTTATGTGGAGCAAATGTAGGAATAATCTATAGCCACAAGCACTACGCTCTGGCTGTATCCACTTCTGCACTAGCAGATTCTTTTTCACCTTCCTTTAAACCCAGTTTCTTGATTTTATATTATTAACCCAAACCTTTCCCAACTTTCACACAGCATTTTAACATGACTCCCACTGACTCTAATGAATCTTGATGCTGAAGATTATGTAGTTGACTGATGGCTGTAGTCTGCATGTACGGTATGCAGTCACAGCTCATTACACAGCCTTGTCTCTCTTGTGAGCTATAAGCAGTATCTATAGTCTCTAGGCAATCAACTTAATTTGCAATGGGTTTAACACAAAATATCATGAAACTGAAAGGAAGCATTATACTTCCCCACCCCATGCTGAAAGGAGAAGGCGTGATTTGATATTACCAGATACAAGAAAAACTACCTTCCCTTAAGAAAAATGGTACTTTTTGTATGCATTTTAATTGAGAAAAAGCTGAACTTTTTGACAAACCAGCTCCCTAAGTCACCAGAAAATTCCTTTTTCTGTGATTGCACATTGACATTTGTCAGGCTAGGATTTCAATTGCAGTGTTACCCACTACAGAATGGTAACGCCTTAAGAGAAAATGCATGGGAATTGTATAGCTCCTGAGACTTTCCTGTCAAAACTGGATGGGAAACTGGTGTCAAATGTTTTGTCTGCCTGCCTCCACTGTCACCTTGGAGAAGAATGGGGAAGCAACAGGTACATTTGGAAAACAACACCGCATTCTCAGACAAAGAAGCCTGGCATGTGTGCCTCTCCTGGGACTCTGGGAGAGCACAGTAAAAAAATTATGGTCCTTCCCTTTCTCTTTCCTTTGTGTGGCCTAGTTTTTACTGCCATGGTCTTGAAAAGAAAGTCTGGCTGGCAGCAGTGCTGTTCTCTTGTCTTTGTTCTCCAAGAAAACAGCTTCTGAAAGGAGAAGCAAAGTTGCAAGTAATGAATGAGGGCTAAAGTCATTTGGGGTTGGTGCATTAAATGCATGGGATGTAGCCAGAATACGTGTCCTGCTTGATCTTGACACTTTTGACTTGACATGGCTTAGTTATTTCAGTAAAAGCGCCTGCAGGTTTGTATGGTGCTGTTAGATTAGAAAAAAAGAACCAAATTGTTTTATTTGCCCTTCTTTTTATCCAATTAGTCTCTAATATTTAATATTTTTTCTTGAGATTATAGTTGAAATTTCTTGCTTCAAATTCATTCTGAAATGTCTGAGGAAGCATATTATTCTTGTGGAGCAATACTAAAATTTATTTCATTTTCAAATAAGTATTGTAAAGAAGTTGGCAAATCAGTGTTATTATTGCTTCTAGTGAATGACATGTGAAAAGTATGTTTCTGCTGTACAAAATAGAAAGATGTTTAACTAGGATGTCTTACAAAAGCATTGCAGTATGGACATAAGTTTGGTTTCAGCCAATAGAATACTACAAAAAATGATCCAAAGTATACTTAAGATGAATGGTTTTGTTATTACTGGACATTATACAGAAATTTGTGGAAAAGTCCAAATGAATTAATAAAATTCTTATCTGTTCTTAATGTAAAAGGCAGGTGACTAGTGATACATACACAGCCATATCCTCAATGCACATAAAATGCTATTTCATATGGATTGTATGTAAATAATGAGTAATTATTATAATAAGCCATTAATGAGACTGTGATTAAACTTTCTTCATGCAAACAGCATTATGTAGTTAATTGGATGCTAATCACTGATACCTAGATGTCAGACCCACAAAAACCAGTAAATATCTGTAGACTTGTATATACACGCCCAACCTTATCAGAGTTCAGAACATTCTTCAGTTGGTAGAGTGCAGAGAGCCCTGTGATAGGCAAGTGCAATTGCATGCACACATACACATACTTTGAAAATTGGGCATGGCACACGGTGTAAGGAACTGAAATTCCCACAAGAAGTCTGTGATGGAGTAGCAAGCTGAAAGCACCTCTGCTTAGTCTCTGGCTGGACCTCTAGTCTTTTTAAGAACTTTTCAGTCTGGGAAAGGCCTAGAAACATTTGTGAAATTCTAATATTTATAAATCCATAAATTGAATTGAGATCTTGCACAGTGTAATTTTTTTTAGCTGCTCTAAAAGTTGTCTTGTTTATAATGATTGAATAGACATAAGAAGAAAATTCTTACCAATAAGGGTAAGTAGCTGTTAAGATTGGTCATAGGCTTACAAGAAATTGATTAGAAAATGAGCAGGACTGGTTTATCCAATACAACATAGAAATTTCCAGGATTGCTTGTAGGGGAAAAAAATAAGAATACAAAAAGAGATAAAGGCAATCACCTTGACTTCAAGATTATCTGAAAAATCCTCCTGTCAAGTTGGTTTAAATGTGTCCTTGGGTCAATTTACCTGTGTCCAAGAGTTACTTTTCTGGACACCACCCTCTCTTCAACTTCTGCCTCCAGAGCCTCAGGGTTGTGCTCCAGTCATTTGACTGCCTTCAGCATTGCCTTCAGTTACATCTAGGAAGAAGTCTGCCTTGTGCTGAAAATAAACCTTTCACTACAGGAAGAAGAGCCAGCACTTCCTTTTAAATATGAGGTATCACTTCCCTGTGTCTGTCAGGACTCTGTCACAGTGGGCTGTGCAAAAGGCCACTTAGCCACCTCCTGAGGTATCATGTTGCATCTCCAGTTGCATGCACCATACCATAGCACCTTAAAGCTGGTGCTTGCTTGTATTTTTCCCTATTCTTTCACATACTCACTTCAGATTGTCCTACAAGTCCCATGCTGCATCACTGTGGTCTGTCTGAAGCATTCAGAGGTATCTGATGGGCATGTGAAAAATTACTGAAAAATATATAATTTCTTCTTCATATCTGCTGGCCTGGACATTTTCTTACAGTTTCATAGTTCTCACAGTCCTGAGAAAAAAAATCAGAAAATGTGATAAAAGTAAAACTCAGCTCTTCTTATCTTAGTTTATCTGTGTGTAGTTTAATACTCTGTTGTCAGCATTTGCTAGGAAGTTGCTTCAGTCTGACTTCATGGACCCAGATTGCCATAACAACCCCTTCATCTGTGACAGTCACGTGATAACCTATGCTTTGTACCTGAAATTCCATTTTCAATCCATGTCAGGCCTTGCTTGGTGCACTGATACCCAAAACACCTGCCAATAGCTATGGCAAAAATTGTCAAGAAGCTAGATTGCTCTTTAGCTTAACATGCCAGCATCTGTTCTTGATGTCGCAAGCAGTTCAAGCATGAATAAATCACAGGAGCATGTCTCCAGTAAGTGGCAATGGATACTGACTTCTTCCAAGCACTTTGTTCTGTGGCTTTGGCTCACAGCAGGTCCTTGGTTTACCTGAAGACTTCCTAACTACTTTGCAGCTGCTGATTCACTCGGTGCTAGTTTCAATGAGCATTATAATACCTCTTGTTTGCAGCCTTGTCAGTTCTTCCTTCAGCTGCCTCATCAAAGCTAATGGTACTTTGCATTTACCCCCATCCCCACTACTCCCACCTCCTCCTGCAAATAGGAATGCACTTCTACTTTTAACTTTGCCCTCAGGTTGTCCAGACTTTGAAATATAGACATAGGTTAAAATTCTTCACATATCCCAAGGCATATTCTTTGTTTTTCTCTGGATGTTGCAAGTCTGTCCTTGGAGTGTCACTCACCATTGAGTGATGAGCTCCATGACTTGGTCTGCCTTGTGGCTCAGAAGCCACTTACAGTATCCTTTGTGTTAACAACTATGTGCTACAAGCAATAATGTTGCCTGGTTTAGGAGGTTTTTTGTTTGTTTTGGTTTTGGGGTTTTTTTGTTGACACACTTGCATGTGTCCAGTGGCCTTAGGAAGCTTTTGATAAATACCATCAGTCCTTTGTCATATTTTTGAAGTCTGATATTAGCACTTACCTGTGGTGCTGCAGCTGGCTCCACAATTCAGCTGTACTATTGAACAGCAATGGGCTGGTGATTATTTAGTAACCTGACCAATATGTCAGCTTTCAGCTGGCAGCCTGCTTCTGCAGTGTATTTATATATATGAATCAGCACATATCTTTGAATTTGCCAAAGTCACTTTGCAAACAGCTGTCTTGTATTGGAAATCATTGTTCTCAGTCACTGTGTGTACTGCCATTTTCATTTTCTTTGGTAATGGTGAGATTAGGACATAACCTCATAACTTTTTTTTTTTTCACTTCTCTTGATTGAGTACTCATAACGCTGGACATATTTATTTGTGTATTTTGAGTTGCTTTACAGACCATTTGTGCTGTTTGTAGACTCTTGCATACTATATCCTTTTTCTTTTGAGGTTATTCAAACCCATACACTTATTTTGTGCAGCCAGATGTCACTGTTTTGATGCTGGGCATTTCTGCAGCCCATGGTCTTTGGAGAGAGGCCTCTAGGATTCAGACTGTGTTCTCTCAAGGTCTCAGCCTGTGGCAGGAGGATTTGTTTTTCCTTTAAAGAGGTAAGTAGCTCTCAGCCACAGAACCAAACTTCCCAGCTTTGCTATAGTACTGCTTGTCTCCCTTGAGGTTTCTCAGATTCAGATGAAAAAAGAACTTCCTCTACAATGTTGCTCAGTATAGGAAACATATTACCTACCAAAATTTACCACTTACTCTCTTTTAATGTCTTTTCCCAGGGAGACAGTGTTATTCCAACACGCTGACCTCTGGGTAGAGTCTCAATCCTCTTTTCCAATATTTTCATCCTTGTGCAGGGGGGTTTGTAGAAGGAAGTGATTTTGTGTGAGGACATTTGTAGTGGTACTTTCATGCTGCCTCCTTGGTTTGCTTTTTAGCTGACATTTGCCTGCAAATCAGACAGTTCCCTGCTGTGAGACTCAGTGGCCTGACTGTTGCCAACATGTCACATGTGCTGCCAGCTGAGTCAAAGCATGAGATGATTCTTTGGTTTAAAGCGAAAAGTCATGTCAGAGATGCTGCAAGCATACCCAGTGCTTCAGGCAGGGATTCCCTCTGACATCCCCAAAATTCTTTGCACCAAGTGCTTTAAGTCTTTCTGTCAAGACCACCACAAGCAGATGCTGACAAGAAGATCAGTCTGTAATGCTATTCCCAGTATAGTTATCTTAACTGGGAGAGAAGTAATACAGAGATATTTGGCAAAAAAGATCCAGCACAACTAAAATGCAAGTACCAGAGTGGCGAAGCAGAATCTCTTTTACAACTGTAGCTTCTATAAACTGGGGTGAAAAGAGACTTATTTAGTCACCCTCAGAAGGAGGTTGCAGTGTGTGCATGTTTATGTCTACCAGTTTGTACCTCTCTGCTAATAACTTCTGACCTCACTAGTTTATTTCAGCCAAATTTGACTGAAGGGTACTTTTACCCTTCATTCTCTCAAATAATTAAAGCTGCATTTTATTAATAATTAATTATTTTACTTATGTGATAATTAATTAAATAATAAATCTGTCAATTGTGTGAAATTATATAACCACACAAAGAAAAAATCCCAGGCAAGAGTTCCCTACAGAAGAAAGAAAAATTTCCAGGAGTGCATGCACATCTTTTACATGCCTTAGACACAGGCAGATCTACATGAGACATATAGATTATAGTTAATGAGGATTTTTAAAAGAAATATATACAATTAATGCAAAATAAAAAATTGATGGGGAAATAGGTTTCTTTAGTTCTGGGAGTATTGTTTAAATATTGTCCTCTTCATTTCAGTGCATTTTTCAGATTTATCTGCGTGAGGGAGTTGTGAGCTGCTTGGACAAGTTAACATATTAGTGATCATACACAGCTGCTAATGATGTAGAAGAGACAAGTGCCACCATCAGAGCATGTAAAACTTAATTGCCAGTACAGTTGAAGGACTGCTGTTTTATGTCTCTGCAGTCTCCAGTCCACCTTAGAGCATCTAAAAAAGGATTCATGTTGTCTGGTTGCCCAACAGAGAGAAGATGCAGTGACACAGGATATCTTTTTCAGTGCCCTTATACTTCTATTCCCACTGACTGTAAATAACTGACACAAAATCAAAGGGGTTTTGTTTATACCAAAGACTTTTTGTCTACTCCAGCTGTAAAACCATGTTTAATGACAGTGTAACTTCACTCATCTTTTAACACCCTGCCACTCTCCAGAAAAGGCTGCTATCTTACTAGTGTTTACAGTGGATAATAGTCCTCAGAGACTCACTTCCAGACTGTGTATGGAACATATTTAATACAAAAAAAACCCCAAACTGTTCTTGCACCTGAAAGAATATTTGTTGATGAGATTCCTACTGTCTATTTTGAAGAATGAGGCTTGGTCAAAACAGCTACAGACATAGACCACCACATATTTCATGCTTACATAGCTTCTGAATCTGCTTTGATTTTCCATTCCTTCCCTCAGAATAACATACTGGAGTTTAACCTTCATCATATGATTATGTCTGTACTTCTCATGGTAATTAAGTGACCTTCCACAACAGTGAACAAAACTTCTAGGCTGAGAGATTAGTTCTGAGAGGTGTGAACTGTTCTGTTCATCCCAATCGATGTTGGCTCTGAAGCTTTACAGATAGCATGCACTTCAGTCCCATTAACTATTTCACTGCTGATCAATTGGAATGAAAAATTTACTAATGCAATTAAGCCCCGTTCCCTCTTACCTACAGCATCTGTAATGCCAGAGTTTGCTACTAGAACAGGAGATTGGTAGCAAGACTGAAGGTCAAGGCCAAAAACGTAGGAAAAATACATAATAAATTAAATTTCACAGTAAAATACATAAAGCAGGGGCCTCGATCCTGTTGTTAACTCTCACGCTCACATTTAATTCAGAACATTAAACTGTAGAATGTCCACTGCAGCACAACATGGGTTTGGCTGGAAAAAATCGTACACTGAGCCCTGATTTTAGACAAGCAGATTATCACCAATACAGAACCAAATCACTTTTTGCATTTCATTCCTATTTGCAGCTATTCAGAGAAGGACTAAGGTGATTTTGCTCCCTGCATTTTCGGCGCTGAGCATGTTTAACTCCCAGCAAACACTCAGCACTGCATAGCAGCAGTCCCCCTGTTACTTTTTATGCCTGGTGTGTAAGGGCTTGTCTCTGCTTGTAAATTATGCCAGGGTAAAGCCGAAGAGGAATGTGAAGCATCTGAAATAGCTCCTCATGTAACCCGTCTTACTCACTAACACTTTTCCACTGCAGATTAAAGAACCTCAGCAGCTCTCTTGGTGTCCCACCTCTCACCCATCTGAGGCCTGAGCCACCCAAGAGCTGAGTGCCCCAGGAACAGCTTGAAGTGTTTGAAGGTGCTCAGCCCACCACAGCCAGGAATTTTGGGGGTGGGGGGGATGTTTGCAGGGAAATGGCTTGACATTAACCACTCAAACATTCTTGCCAGGTTGAGAAGAGTGTGGTGCTTCTGGCTGTGACAAGGTCAGGTTTAGCCAGTTCTCAAGTGGAAAGAACTAGCTGGAATGAGCTTGCTGAAATCTAAGCACTGACTTATGAAATTTCTGCTGGCACTGCTGGAGCTAGTCAGCATTATATAGTTCCTGGATCACCGGGAACTTTACGACCCGTTTTAGTCTATTTGTGTGCTAACAATAACACTTGCTGCTAGTTCCACGAGCTCTGCTCTTTGCAGGAAACAGTAAAACGTGCCTGAAAATCAGTATGGGAAATACATTGTAAGGGAAGGGAATAAAAGACAACCACACAAGAAAAATTACAAAGGTCTGTAGCAGATTAATAAAACTTAACTGCTTTCCAAGCAGAAAGAAATAAAGTTATTAAAATAAAACTTAACTGAAATGAGTTTTTTAGAATTTTCATATTTCAGATCCGTTGGAAGGTTGCGTTTGCTGACAAGTCTGTAGTTTGTTATTCTCTTGTTATTTTCACACTTTTGGGTTTCCATCTCTTTACAACATTCTGGTGAAAGCTTATTATACCCTTATTTGAATTTTTATATCTCTTGCTGCCTAAACCTTTACAGTGACTCACATAAAAGTAATTTTTTAAAATCTATATATAAAAGCTAGAGTACTATCCTAAGTTTTAGCAATGTATTTTGATTTTATCAAGCCTTACTAAGTGAATGATTGGGAAATAAAGTGCTATTTCTCCCTTGAATATTTAGATGGAGTATATTTCATGGCTTCTGTGGAAGGGACAGGACTCTACTGATGCTGAAGCCTGAGAAGTCTGTTTGGCATTTGGGTTCTTCTGGAGATAAGTTGTTTTAATTAACTATTCCCATATTCTTTCCAACTCTTCTGTGTCAAATCTCAGTGGAACAGATATTTCATGATCCTGGATGTCCATATTTTTATTGTGTTCCTCTCATGGTGAGTAAATACATTATTGCACTTGGTGAAATATCAGTCTATCTACTCTGTGTTATCTAAATGAGATAAATCTTCAGCACAAGTAACTTGTTTTCATGTAGACAATTTGTAATGAGGAATTGTTTGAGGAAATTTATCTTGCTTGCAGTACCAAGGTTGCCTTGAGAAAAGGTGTCTTGATTTTTTTGTCCATTTTTTTTTAACCACTTTTAATACATCACCTACGGAATGTGCCAGAACACTTGTATTTTATTAAGAATCTATGTAACTGTTTCTCTCTTAAAGAATAATTTCTTTGTTTCTTCAGTTTTACTAAAAACCTTAGCAATGTCAGCAGTAATACTCTCAGACTTCATCATTTCTCAAGCAGCAATGTAATGATTTTGTGATATGGAAAAATTCATGTCCCTTGGCGTATTCTACCAACTCATGAAAAGTCACCCAAGTTCCATTGTCTAAAGCAAATCAGTTGGGATGGTAAATTGCACAAGATGCCAATGACTTTGGGTTGTCATTGCAGTGATCTCCAGCAGCGTCTCTGATTTCCAAGATTCTAGAGAGTTCCCAGTGTCAACAAGTTTCACAGTTCATGGTGAAAATGCCTGTCTCTGCTTTTCCTCACAGATCTTTGGGAACTCTGTAGATTTATATTCTCTTTTTCATGTGTGTGTCTAGTCCAACAGGTTTCAGAATTTTTATTTGCCATGTTTGGCCACTATATCAAACAGCCTTTTTTAATTCTGTAATAGCTTCATAGCATTCCAGCTCTGGACAGTCTGACATGACTTACTGTGTGACATTAACTGGTTACAGAGTTATTCAGAGGCAAATGGACCGTCCTTCCATAAGGACATACATGAGCATCTGGTTTTGTGAATTTCTTACAAGTTGTCTAATATTTCATCACAAGTTCTTTTTAGCCTCTGCTCTTGAATTGGCATAGAAGTACCCTGGTTGATGCTGGCTGTCACTTCTAAATTGCTATGAGGTCAAGATTCTCGTGTTCTCTGTCCTGTAAGGCTGCTCTGGATAGAAAACCCACTAACTATGTATTGATCATTTTCTGGTTGTATTCGTCTAAAATATAATGCTGCAGCGTCAACAGCAAATATCAGAGATGTCTTAAAAGCTGTTAGCAGTATTGTGTAGAATGCTGTACAGTGGACATTTTTCACAGAAAGAATTTCCAGGCTTTCAAAAACAGATTAAAATGTTTATCATGTAAGAGAAATCGGAAGGAATTTATTTTCGCATCAGATAAATCTGCATGGGACTGCTACTTGGTGTAACTGTCTCAAGTCTCAGATGATGACAGTTTTTACCAGACTGCTCTAATTTCTTAAATACCCTGTGCGCAATTAAATTTCCTGAGGATAATGCTTCTGAAGGATTTTTTTTTTATATATAGATTTTCAAAAACATGGAAATAAAGCTCTTATATTAAATGATTAGATTTCCCAGAATTGTTCAATATTGAATACAGCTATTTCTGTCTCACAATCTTGTACAGAATCACAAAGAATCACAAAATGGATGAGGTGAGAAAGTATCTCCAGGGATCATTTAGTCCAACTCCCTGCTCAGCCCAGGTTCAGGTGGAGCAGGCTCATCAAGGTTGTCCTCACATGTTTTTTTTTAATAACTCCAGGAATGCAGGCTTCACAGTCAGTCTGGGCAACTTTTTCCAGTGTTTCACCACCCTTACAGTAAAAAGATTTTTTCTTATGTTTCTCTGGACCCACAAGAACCCACGGATGTGTGGATCCACACACATTTTTGTTTAAAAGTTCCCTTAACTGATCCTCCTCCACTAAGGGTAAGTCTTCCTTTCTCCAGACATTCTTTTTGGTCTCAGGGACCTGGGTTTGCTGAAGGCCACTCTTCCCAATAAAGACAGCTGGAAGGAATGTAGAGACTATTTCAGACTGGTCCCTGTCCCCTGTCACCAAATCCCCTGCCGTACTCAGCAGTGAGCCCACATATTCCTTCACGCTCCTTCTGCAGCTGAAAAACCTGTAGAAACTTTTCTTGATGACCTTCATATCCTTTGTAGACTTAACTCTGAGTGGGCTTTTCTATTCTCCAACCCCATTCCTACACACTAGAACAGTGTGTCCATGTGTAACCCCAGTCAGATCCTTCAAGGGAGCTGCATCACATGGGCTACACTACATAGTTCTCCTTCTCTGTGAGACTTGACCAGCCATGTTAAGTCTGGTTTCCTTGAGACACTCAACCCCTGAGACTCCCATGACATGTCATTTCCAATTACAAAGGAGGAATACCATCATTTCTTTTCAAAAGGATGAAAGTGTGTCACTAAATTCTTTGAGGGAGCCAGTCACCAAAAAAGTTGTCATCCTCTGGAGGACAATGTTTCTTCCAGTAAGGGTCAGGGAATTTCATAGTTTTTACTAAAAATGGTGAGAGCAAGGAGAGGTGTATGGTCTTTGAAAATGTGATCACCTTATTTGTCAATGAAAATTGAGCACTCTTTAAAACTGAAGTTATTGTGACTGTCAGGCTCTGAAATCAGAACAGTAATTGCCAAGTTCAAGAGACTGGCAGCAAAGTGTGCTCCTTTCACAGTGTAAAGTATAAACCCTGGACAAGCTGCACTTTTAAGGAATGTAAAAGGAGCCTCTTACAGCATCTTACCTCTGAGGTCACTTGTTCTTTTCATCTGAAGATGCCAGTCTACAAGCTTGGGAAATCCTGTGTCACAAAATAGCTCTGGGTTGGCCAGAGACAGTAAATCATGATTTGGAATTTGGGATGTTATCCAATATGAATGAGTCCATTCCCTTTATATAAACAACTTGGTATTTTTTCCTGTCCATTATGCTGGTGCTAAATATAACATACTAATGGGCTCTGTAGGTTTGCAGTGGATTTCCTCTTGAGGTTCAATATTTTTTTGTATTAATTTATTTTTCATGTGTTCCCACTCCTATTCCTAGCAGCACAGCATGTATCCTTCCTCTCAGAAAGAAAGAAAAGAAAGAAATGAAGGAAGAAATAAGGAAAGGAAGAAATGAAGAAAGAGAGAAAGGAAGAAAGAAGGAAAGGAAAAGAAAAAGATTGAAAACCACCATTTATCTTCTATTTGAAAAAAACATCTGCAGAACAAAATGAGCCTCTTGATGCCGGAATTGTCATCAATGATGACTTTGACAAAATGAGCAATGCATAATTTGCTAGCTCCCTTGCAAAGCTGAAACAGATTGTCAAATAAAACACTGGAGGAGATGCATATGGGGTGAGTAGACCAGCTTTGAATATGAACACATGCAGGTGGTCGTTTAGGAGTGGTTCTGAGAGGCAGGACATCCCTAATCTGGAGGGTCATTTGCATTTGGAAATGCTCACTGATAAATAGTGATGTATTCCCTATAGTAAAGCAGGACTGATACTGCCAAAACTAGAGCTATTTCTGTTCCAGGGTAACTTGAACAAACCAGACAGCCCAAGGCGAAGTAGAGAGTGGTTTACACTCCAACAAACCTGCCATTAGCAGTGGGTTTGCAGAATACAGATTAGTAAGATTGAAAAAAGTGCTTTCTAAAAAACAGAAAAGCATAATTTCTTCACTCTCTGCAAAGAAGTGATGGATTTCTTGTAAGGCAGGCACAGCAGCTGTAAAACGAGGTGCCTTCAAAGATATTTAATCACAACCCCCAATTTTGAGTACAGCCACTCTGAATTCTCAAAGTGCTCATTCCACTGTCAGTCACTTGACAGAAACAGCAACATGTAAATGTACATGTTCCTGTGCCATTCTTATTTATCTCCTTTGCTGTGTGTCTGTGGATATACTGTTAGAACATGAAAGATTCTATTTTAAAAATCTTTAAACATTTTTTTCCCTTTTTATGTTAAAATACATGCTTGTTTGAAGAAGAGTAGTATATGATCATTTTGACTTACATTCTATTCCATTCATAGCACTTGTCTGTGTCAGCCAAATTAATTAAAATATTTCATTAAGGAGTTATTAATCTAGCCATCAAGAAAGGTTTCTCTTAGATGCTGTTCCTGCAAAAGCCTTTTCTTTGTATGAGTTGGAAGCCCCCCATTAGATGTTCTGATTGCCTTCAACACCGATGAGATTAAATGACATTAAATGACCAAAGACATTCTTCCAGTTTGGACAGAAGATGATATAAGAAGGCCTTACTTCTGACTAGGACCTTGAGATATTAGTGTGCTATAAATAACTAATGATGATGTCAGCTTGGGGGCACTTAGCAATGCGTAAGAGCATGCTGCTCCTTCAGCAATAGTTCTGTAATCTCAGCCTTTTAGCATATTACCTCTAAAAGAACATAACTTCCTCTGGAAGCTTCATTTCCATTTAACCAGCCTTGTCCTTTTCCCAGATATACTCCCCTTGACATGTGTAAAGGAAATGTGACCCAATACCCCAATGAAATCTTGTTCAGAATCGTTAATTACCTTTGATCAGACTCTTTCCTCCATACCTTGGTTAATAATGTAGATTGGAAAAAATAACAGCCAGATCTGTTATACCAGCAATTATTGAGAAACGAAAGTGACAATTTGCTTACTTGCCTGAAAGATCAAACAGTAAAACCCTAATTTCAGTCACTTGGCACTGGATTATATGTATTGAATCTGGCAGCCACAGTTTATGCAATGTCCAAGCAAAAATTACCTCAGGCTTTCATGGGCTAAAGCACAGTATCCTCAGAATCACTGCCTACTGACTGCTCAACTTTTAGGGGACTCCTGGTTTTTTGTTATTGCTTTTTAAAAAAATTTTTTCTGTTTTCATTTTTTCTTTGTACTCCATGATAACCATACCTACATATAATTAGAAATGAATTTTTAAAACATGACCTGATGACTATATAAAATATATCATACCTCATATAAGTACAGTGTAGTATGCCTTGACACTGTATGTTTAATTGACCATCCTTAGAGACAGTGGAAAATTACAGTAATTGAAGGAGGACGAATATTTGACTCTCAAGTATGACTTTTTATGAACATAGTTCATAGTACACTAGGGATCTTTTAAATGCAGAACGTTGGTGTACAGTAAGGTTACCTCTTTGACAAATGATTATTTTACCACATACTCAGATAAGCAACTTCTGCTACTGCAGATGAACAACAAAAAACTCACAGCAAATTCTTTTTTGTGTTTTCCCTTTTCTTAGACCAGCTTTACATACTGTATTTCAGGAAAGTAAATAAATAAATAAAAATAAAAAGAAACTTCTGGACCAGTGCAAGCCAATTCAGACCAGCATCCTCAGGTTTTCTTCAGTGTAACAATAATGTGGTTACATTACAGACACCTGCCTTTCCTCTACTGATCTGCATTTTGAAACTGAAGCATACACCACTTAACAGTAAATTAATAAAGGGCTGACTAACCTGATCCTACACATTCTGACTGGGACAGGTTCTTAGCTCACTGAACTACATACATACTAAACCTTTTTTTACCATACTAGCTCTATACAGCTAGGTAAATGCTAAAAAAAAATAATACAAATCTTTACCTCAGTAAGAAACAGAAACCTGAATACATTAAAGAAGTCCTCTGCAGAAAAACAGAGCATCAGCACTGCTTAAGCTTTGCACAGTGAGGTTTCTTTTAAAGCCAAGTGATTCACAAAGCTATAGAGACAGAACTGAAAAAGTTCTCTGAAGATTATCTCATATGAAAATCATAGTACACTCCATTAATTACCCTCTCTGAGGAAAAGAAGGGTGAAATTTGTTATAGAATCAGACCACAAGACAGAAAGTCCCAGGCACCCATTATATAATTTACTCCTGACATAGCACATTAAAACCTGAGAAAAAAAGACCATTTTATTGTAAAGTCAGCAAAATGCCACAGAACTAAAAACCTGCTGCCTGCATCCCACTAACCAGATCTACAGTGCATAACTACTCTGATGATCACACTGGTACATGAGTTTTACAGTGGGCTGTGCTTTCACTGCAGCCTCCCGTCAACACTTCCATTGCTTCCATTGCTTTGACATTTTGGTGAAATATTAAACCTCCTATTTACACCATCATGCCTTTTCAGTCTGCAGCCTGGTAGGCCAAAGGCACACCTGTTGAATGAACATGCCCTCCTGCTACCCCTTTACAAATCTCTCCACTGAGCAGGGGAGCAGTCACACCAGGTCAGGGTTTCCAGAGCTGATGGTGCTGCCTGGCCTGGGCTGTCCCAGGGGTGGCCTGGGGAGCAGGGTGACTCCTGGATGCTAGGAGAGAGTAATTTCTAAAAGCCAGCACTGACCACATTGCTTCAGCAAACAGAAGGATGAAACCCAGCTTCTGCCTTTTTCCCACTTCAAGATAGAAAAGAAGGGTGAAGCTGGCTTGACCCTACACACAAGGAAAGGTCAAATTCCATATTTTTCATTTGTTTTAATATGAAATCAATCTCCTTTTTTGGTAATGGCCCTTGGAGTTAAAGTCCTAATGCTCAAGGATGGGATGACAAGAGGTGAAGACCTGCACTGTCCTGATTGTTTGTCCTGTTGTACAATCCAAACCAAGGTGTAGCCCTGTGTCAGAAAAGAGAACACCATTTGGCTCACTGTGCAATTAGTTCATTTCTGCTGTGGCATCTGATGAGCAGCAGTGGAATGGATTTAATGTTTTTCGCCATCTTTATAAACTGCCTAAGAATGTGCTGGGTATTTTAGTCAGCCTTGAGCTTTTGGACACAGCCCCTGCTCTCCTAAGGCTGAACTTTTGCCCCTCATGGCTGCGTGGAACAGTTCAAATAGGCTGCATTTACTTAATTTCCTTTTTCATACAGCCTCTGATTTTAGGAAAATTATGAATAAATTAGCAAGCTACCACATGGCTTTCCCACCAGGAGATTCTTCTGCTATTTCAAATCCTGTTGCTGTTCTAAGGTTCATGCTGAGACATCTGTATCTGATAACTGGTCAACTCAGAGTTCAAAGATCAAAATGTGAGCGTGTGGGGGTTTGTTTTGAGAACAAATGCAGTACAGTAATGGGGACAGTATATCCTAAGACAACAAAAAGAATGTTTGTTTTCAGCATGCTGTTTACAGAGCAAGGTTTTATCCAAATCCATTACAGAGCACAGCTAACTGCACTGCTGTGGCTGTGAACCCCCTCACACCATTGCACTCCATTACATGTTAGCCCAAAGAGGCCTCAGTAGACTAAACAAGTACAGCTACACCAGGGATGAAAGGCTCAGAGATCAATTTATTGGAAAAACAAACTCTCCCTCCTTGTTAAGAGCAGGCGATTAGCTGCTAGGTAAGGCAGTTCAGCTGGGAAGGCAGCTAACAGCAGCATCCTGCTGCACACCCCCCTTGGTACCACCCACAGGAGGTAAATTCAGCAACCAAAATTCATGATTTCACAGTGGCTCCCCTTGCTTATGACCAGTAGACTGCTGGTAAAAAAAAAAAAAAATAAATAAAAAAATTACAGAGAAGCGTAATTTGGATAAGCAAAACCTTCCTTAACTCAAACATCTACCTAATACCCTCCCAAAGCCCATACTGGCCTTTATACAGCTTTCTTCTGCTTACTTTTAGTGGGGAAAAAAGCCCATAACTTCAGATAACTTCAGAGCAGTACAGAATCCATATGGCCCAGAACTGACCTTGTTCCCATACCAAAGAACACACCTTAAAACTTTATCATGACTTGGGAGAGTTTTAAAGGGTTCAGTTTCTCAGTGTGTATTTCAACAGACTTTTTCCTTGTTGTCTGTCTATAGAACTTGCTTTTTTCTGCTTCTACAAGGTATAATTATTTTTTTTTAATTAGGGAGTCATCCCTGGCAAAAAAAAAAAAAAAAAAAAAAAAAAAAAAAACGAGTCAGTAAAGAGAAAGATGCTAAACACTAGTAAGCATCTAACTGCAGCATTCTCTGTCAGCATTGAAGGTATATTTTACTTAAGAGTTCTAGGAGAAAGTTATTTTTGAAATATCCTTTTATAGCATAGCCTGCAGTGGTGAAAGCCTTCTGATTTTATCACCCCAAATTTTTTATACAGAGCTGTTTCTACCTGAAATTCTTAAAAACAGCTGAGTAACAAGCTATCAAGGTTGTTCACGTTAACAGCATACATAAAAATTCCTGAATGGATACTTGCAAGAGGTGTATTTGATTTATCAGCTTACATTTGGAGTGGAAAAGGCACGGTCTATGTTGTGAACCAGAGCACTGCTTGTGTCCTCTCCCCTCATCTGCTACCCTCAGAAGAATACACCATGAAAGTGTAAGAAAGGCATACCTTATGCTCACAATAAATCAGTTTTTCCCCAGGTAATAATGAAGGCCAGTCAAAAGACCATATCCTATTGTCCTTTGATTTCTGGAACTTGCACAAGAAAGTAACCACATATAACAGCTCCAAAAGCATTACACAAAATGTACCCTTATCAAAACCATTAGAACATGTTCACATGAGGCTTAAAATCTCAGTGCTAGTCTCACTCATTCAAAATCTTGTAACAGAGATGTCATTGTTTCCTACTGGAAATTGAACTGAGCTTTGGGGCATCTCCCTTACTCAGCAAATGGGAACAGATTTGCAGTAGCTGAAAGGCTGAAAATTCAGTGTTGCTGTTGCCTTCCATGAGCACCGCACATAGGAACACGGTGGTGATTGACCTAGTTCAGAGCTCCTGTGACTATGAATGAAGCATTCTCAAGTCCTTAAAATGCTGACAAACATATCTGTGACAGGGCATGTAGCTTTCATTCTGTGCCAGGATAGCAACCTTGAGCTTCAGGCCTCAGAAAATAGCCTCCAAGACTTGTGTATGCAACTTCTCTGCATCTCCATAGTCAATTTCATCTTGTCTCAACTACCATGTTTTGTCAATACCAGTATTTTTAAAAATATTTATATTAAAATAATGTCTGGAAATAGCAGTAATGATTTTTGAGAGGCTATGAGAAATGGAGGAATAATAGACAGGTTGTAACGATTATCTCTAAGTATCCTTTCACAAATTAATACTCTAATACATGACTATTCTGAAACACCTGATATAAAACTTGTTAAAACCAGCAGCTCTCTTACATCTGTATCTTTGAGTTGCCCTTTGAAATCAGTCCTCATGGGAAGCTATTATGCTGCAGAAACCTTCCTGAAAGCTGCTCCCACACCAGACCAAAAGCTGAAGATGTTGTGTCACACAACAATGCAATTACAGGAGTGAAAAACAGAGACTCCGGTGCCAGGATTGAAGCCTCAGTGCTCTCTGTTCTGTGTCACGGTCAGCTGCTGCCATTTCTTGACCCTGTCCTGTTTCCAAGAGAAATGCACGTGCAAAACCAAAAACCCTATGTGGGATAACCCCAAAGCAAGGGTTCCACAGCTATAGCCTGCTTGCCATTCATGTGTGCTGCCCAGGAAATGTTGCCCTGCCTCTGCTTGTCCCACTTCATTCAAAAATCAAACATAACTTTCTGAGGTCATCATCTTTGCCAATGTTTTTGGAAAGCCTCTGCATGCAGCTTCTGAGACAGAAGGAATGGTGTCTCAGTATAGGAGGACTTTTCCACAGAATTCTTGCACTAAAATGAATTAAAAGCTTTATCTAGTCAATGACTTCTACCAAGATTCATTTTGGTTTGTTGTCAGCTGAAAATACAAGAAGTAGAAATACATATATTTTTGGTCAAAAAAAGGAACTAATTGGTGCTTTAATGCAAAAATCAAACACCTTTTATAATTGCTTTATGTACACATAAAAGTTCCCTGCTAGCTGTGCCAGTGAAGCCTTTCTTTTATCTGCATCATCTGCTTCTTTTGAGATCAGAGGATTTCTGACTCAAACCACATACCCTCTTTCTCAGTATCTCTCTATATGTATCTTACTATTTCCTCTTTCATATAATCTAACAATCTTTTAAAGATGTTATAATTGTACCTTAAGCATCTACATTATCTGAGTGGAAAAACCCTGAAAAAAAGATGAGGGAGGGTGGAAATATTTTATTTCAAAACCACGTTTCACACAGCTCAGTTAATTTATATCTCTGAAGGTTTCTTCACTCTTTCCTTCAAAAATGGGCATCTCAGTCTATTTATCTCTTCTGAAATAACACAGTGGGCTTCCATTACTGTAGCTTGTAAGCACTTAAGACTCCTTATTTATTCCTGAACACCATTAGGAGGAAAGAAAGCCTTATTATGTATAACACATTACTATGATTTTACTATGATTAACATCTGGAGAGAGATTCTGACAGTCTCATGCTGTATAACCATAGTTGTAAGCTGTAAATTTTAAATTGTTGTGCTAGATGTACACCTTTTTATTTCCTTTCTTAGGAATGCCAGGTAATCCTTCCTACAACTGAAGAACCAAGCAGCATTTGACCAAACCATCTACAAAGATCTGCTTGGTTAAAAGACCAACAACTCATGTAAACTAAAAAAGCATTCATTCCATGTGGTTGCCCTAGTAATCAATTATTTTCTAATTAGCTATTTTCTGTTTAGAAAGAGGTTAAAATTTGGCATTCTGTAAAGACTGGCCAACAGATGGCAGTGATCACAAGATGGCAGCAACTAAACTCATTTACAGGGTAACCAGAGATGACTGGAGATGATCATAACAAATGGTGTTAAGGGGCAAAGGAGTTTTGTAGCGTGGTTTCACTGACTATACAAGTCCTAGGATCTATGACCCATGGAAGTGGGAGTGAGCTAGCCAGGTGGAGCATCAAAGCATTGCCCAAGCTTATAGGGTTGCAATGAATTAGAGAACGATAGACTTAGTGACCACTTTAGCAAATTGGGCATTTATGGGGTGGGATGCTGTGGGGAACAATGATGCTGTGGGAGATGGCCAGTGTCATTGCAAGATCACTCTCTACCATCTCCAAAATGGTGCAGCACTCAGAGGATGGTTCCCCTGGAATAAGATAAACACCATATGTCCCTCTCACAAAGGTGAGAAGGTGGATCTGAAAATCAACAGAGTAGTCACCCTAACCTCAGTTTGCAGGAAAGCAGTGGGAACAAAATCACCTGGAAGCCATGTCTGAACAGACAGAGAATTCCCTCACAGAAGGTCTGTGGGAATTGCCAGTGTGGAGTTACCAAGGGCAGGTTGTACCTGAGCAACCCAAAAAGGACTAAATGCCCCGTATGGGGTACCATGGAGATGTGGTTGTACATTCATGGTTGTTTTCTAGTAAACTTTGGAAACCTTTCCTTTATTTAATGAAAGTACTTTGGCACATTCATATTTTCATTGAAGTGGACACTTTGTAACTCTCCGTTTCTTATCAACAGTTACTTTCCAAATCTGTTATTGCAAATTTGTAGACTTTGATTAATCTAAAATGCAGTAAGTAAAAAGTTCAGATCAGACAGTTCTTAAGCAATCTCCAACTTATGACAGAAATTAATTTGATCACACAGTATTCAATCTCACACTTTTCTGGCTCTCCAAATGGTGGAACAAGGCTGTTATTTTTAGTATTTTCATGTGGCTGTGCCCAAAATATTTCTGTAGAAATTAGGGAACAATTTGCAATAATATCAATACTGTAAATGCAATAATACCTTATAATCGTCCATTTCTAGATCTTCCTCCCTGCCCAGCATCCCACAGTAAATTACAATCGATACAAAGCTAAACTTAGCACTGTAAAGTCTGCCAAGTGATGGCCCAACTCAGGGGCAGACCTATCCAATTTAGGGACTCTCCAAGCTCATGGCACAACTAACTCAGTGTGTATTCATCCTTCACATTCCTGCAGGAGCAGCTCAAAACAGAGCCGTCAGCTGACTCAGCCCTGCTCTTGCTCGGGTGCCAAGGAGAGTTCTGACACTGATTTCAGAGGGAACATACTTGAAGTGAAATATAAGAGGGGAAAAAAACCAACCAAACAAACAAACAAAAAAACCACAAAATAAAAACTCTGTTGGATTTTCTGAGAAAAAACCAAAGAATGTACTTTTTCTCAACCCAGGTCCATTTTCTTTTTGTCTGTTAGAAGTCCCAAGCCACAAAACTACACACAAACCACTTGAAGTCATTAGGTATATAACCTCAGATTCCTAAGGAGATGAAAAATAGTTAGGATTGGCCTCTCTGAAAGAATTCCTGTACCAGGATCCAACAGGACTGATTTTGCTAGTGTTCAGGTCTCAGAGAGGGGTTTTTCAGGACACTTACAAAAAATGCTGCTGGTTCATGACCAAATGAATAAAAAACATGGAAATTTGCTCTTTCATAATCATTATACAATACAGACCCTTTCTGTTCACTTAAATAATGTGAATCAGTATCATATCTGAAGACAATAACATCTATAAAGTCTAGCTAAGGATTTGGGTTATGATTAATTTTAAAAATGCCAAAGATTTAGTATTTTGAGTGACTGAGTGGCTTACCAATTCTTGTGCAAAAAAACTTTAGAATCGGGAAAGACTAACTGCAGTCTGCATTACAATATCCCTTACATGAGATTACAGTGTCATCGACTATCAGAGGTGTCACTGCTACTCCACTGAATAAATTCAGGATCCATTCACCTTCAAAAACAGCCCTTACCCAGCAGGATGCTTACACTACACAAAATGAAAGTGTGTTTAACTAATTGATTTGCCATACACAAGAAACCCATACAATGATTATAAAGAGGGGTCGTTTGTATCCTGAGCAGAGACAGCGAGGGTAAGAAACATGACAACAGCATTCATAAATATCTAAAGGCACTGAAGAGCTTTATCAGTGAATTCAGCTAACAAACGACATAGTAAATAATTCCTGAAGGTGAGAGCATGCAGCTCTTTTTCCAAGTCAAGCTCATAAAACATGGACCATGTGAGTGATATTTCTCTGCTGGCTAAAGGACAATGGCTTTGGGTCCTCCTGTCCTCAGAAGATGTGAGTGTGGAAAAGAAAAGGAGCAAAGCAGCTCTCCTGCGTGGTGAACCATGCCCCAAGCCTAGTGAAACTACCAGAGGACTACCAAGAACCTGAGCTTCTGCAGGAAGGGCAGAGAGGAAGGATCTGTTCTCACTGGTCCCAATGTTAAGATTTTCAGTTCTTAGAGAAGAGTGAGGATGAAATGCTTATACTCAGTTAATAGTACTTCAATCCAATTTTTTTACAACTCGAAGTAACTTGATGAAGTCCAGTGCAGTGGCAGCAAGCCACTAGAGTAGGATGATGATTTCTTTGTTGGAAAGTGCTGGTTGCCTCCCTGTCAACAGATTCAGCACCTTGCAATGTTTAGGCCCAGTGTTAACATGAACTGTGAATGAAAATATTGACTTAGCTCCAGAAAATTTCCAGTTGCATTGAAGAAGGATGTCTCATAGCTGCCAGAAGATATCCCTGGAGAGCCAGGAAGCAGTTTTGATAAATTAGTGAAGTCAGTTTTCAGCATTTCTGTTTTAACTTGAAAAAGGTTTGCTGCCATATGCATTTGTACTTTGGCAATGCTTGCTGACAGAACAGAGACTGTCTTGGCACATCACTTGTAGAAGCAAAATAGATTTGGCTGTCATTTCCATAATAAGCATACTTCATATTGCAGTGTCTCAAAACATATGGAAAGGGAGGATGCCAATGTGAGACGAATATGCTTTAAAAGAGCTTGTAGGAGCCTCCCAATTAAACAGGTACAGGGCCAGATGAAGTTATAATATAAACAGCTACTCCTCCTCCTCACCTTGTAATGGCATTTGTTTTGTGTTGAATTAATGAATGAGTTAACTGAGTATGCTACTTCAAACATCTAGGGCTCAGTTTATCCATACACACAAACCTCACACCCGTGTAATGCAATTAATCTCAGCAATTCATATCAAAGACAGAGCTATAAAAAAAATGGAGGCAGCTTCTGTGCAGATAAGGCATGACTTTTTTTTACCCCTCGTGGGTGCATGCAGTATTTTGTCTGGAACTGTTAGTGGTCTCAGATGGTCAGTGCAGTATCTGTTCTTAAGAAATCACCAACAACAAGCTTATACAAACTGCTTTTGGCCCTAGGCAGGTAGCTGATTCTTCATTCTTCACTCCTACCAAGTCTGTGTTGCTCTCAGATAGTTTGATGGAAGAACAAAATGAACAAAGTATGAAAGAGTTCTTGCCTGCCTACAAAGTACACAAACTTTTCACACAAGTGAAGAGTCCTTTTATTTTAAGAGGGCTTCACAGATCTAAATCTCCTTTATATTTGTGTAAACAAATGATGTTAATTGTTAAACTGATATAAGTGACTGCACTGATATAAAAAGCCTAAGTCTATCATCTCACAGAGCTAGGTTCATGCAAGTTTAGAGTAAAGATGCCAGCCATGTTTTTCTGCCAGTATAAACAGATCAGGGCACAAATGAGAATTGAGCACACAATTACAGACATATAATACAATTTCTTTGTTGTCTTTTAATTGCTTATACTCTTTAATCTAACTGGTTTTGCAATGTACAAAGATTTACAATATAGGGAAATGGGCACAGGTGACATTTCATAGCACCGATGGCTGGCATACTAATATTATGTATTTCAATAAAATGGAATATCTCGTCTTCAAAAAGCACAGGTAGATAAATAAAATGTGATCCTCATGTTGCAACCTCAAACTGTTAGAAATGTTATTCAACTTTTACATGCAATCAAACAAGTTGAACTAGTGCTGTAACTGTGCTATAAATTCTTTATTTTTAAGTTTATATATATAGCATAAGAAGGAACAGTTGGAAGGAAAGAAAAAATATCCCATTTTAAAAGTGGGTGAATTAGGAAACTTGGACCCACATTCAGTAGGGAATTGAGCTTTTAGACACAGACCATCTACCTGCTATGCAAGCTAATACTATCTTTAAGGTTCTTCATGCCAGATTTAAAGGATTTTCCACTGCTAAAGGTACAGAGGAGTACTTAGAAGAATTTTTTAAATGCCTTGGTACCAAAAAAAGCCCTTAACATTTTCAAAATTTAAATCCTTTTAAAGATCTGACTTTTGTTGCCCAAGTCACTTCAGAAGTCATAACAAGCTCCCAAATTATGTAGGGCTTTTTCTCCAACAGGTGTTGTAGTCTTTAGTTTTCAGCTCTAATGTTTAAGCTCCCTGTAAAATGTAAAGGAATAAATGTTACATGGAGCTTCTTAATACCAACAAGCTGTCCAAGCCATAGTTTATGTCAAGAAGAAAGCAGACATTAAGGTCTAGCTGGAAGAGAACTTGATTGTCTAATTCTGGGAAGATGGGAAGGGATGATCTCTGCTTTCAACCCTCAGATCCAGGCCCTTTCTTTGAACTGAGTGTCTAAGTCCTCTCTGCAAACGTAGAGCACCCATTTTACAATTCCACCACCAGTGCAAAGAGGCAACCTCTGATTCCTCAATTCCCTTCTGTCTCAACTTGCATCCTGCAGGTGAGTCGAAGTGTAATTCAGACAGTTACAAATGGAAATGAAGAATGTCAGGACAATCTTAGCCAGGCAGAGAAGAACAAAATGAAACCTTTTGAAAGACAGACTCACATCAGGAAAAGCCATTCTGTCAAACTTAAATTTTCAGTCTAAACTGGAACTAAAACATTGCTCAAATTGTTGATGTTTCTCTGCATTTTTGACCAAGTTTTGACCAAGTCT
Source organism: Phaethornis superciliosus (assembly GCA_023637945.1). Taxonomy (NCBI): domain Eukaryota; kingdom Metazoa; phylum Chordata; class Aves; order Apodiformes; family Trochilidae; genus Phaethornis; species Phaethornis superciliosus. Next base: position 8,700,085 of record JAJQWJ010000005.1, read on the forward strand.
ATTAAGATGTTTTTTTAAGGCCTGTCCTCTACAAGAACCATTATATCTTGCAAAAAGACTCTGTAGAAGCTGAATAAGAATGACTCATTGATTAAAAAAAAGCCACATTCTTCCTGCAACACTTTAATGGTATTTGAAGGTTTCCATGAAAGCTCTGAAACAGCCTAATCCTCATTAATATGTAAGAACTTTTGATCTCAGAGATAGATTATTTTAGGTCAGAAAAAAAAAGAATAAAGAATTCTATCAAATCAGAAGAACAGGTAAATTATTACTGTAATAAAGACATAGAGAACTTACACAAAAAAAAAAAAAGAAAAAAAAAAGAAAAAAAAGGCTGCGTTCTGTAAATCTTTGTTAAAAACAGAGGAAATGAACTAGAGAAATACAAGTTGTCTTGAGGATAACACTGTGCAGTGCATTAGACCAAATTAGCTTTCACTTTGCATAAATATATAATGCATAAATTATATATTTGATTTTATGACATTGAGCAAAGGGACTGCTTATCATAATCTTGACACAGAATAACAGTGGCAAGAAGAACTAATGAAAACTTTCTAAAAACTGCTTGCAAGTGGATGCTCACTTCATAAATGCCACAGATATGAAAACCAGAAGTGCCTGGAGAATTCTCACACAGCCCTGAACCAAAACCCACTGCAATGTGAACTGATGCTCTGTTTATGGTTTTGCTTTTGATTATCTACTTTGTAATGGCGTGAACCACAGGCTTTACTGTAGATACTCCTCACTGAAATCCTCTGATACCTGCCAGCACCTGTGCCATAATTCCCTGCTTCCAACACCAGGCCATTCTGCTCTTTTCCTCTGCTCTTTTTTTGCTGCAAGAAAGAGGGGCAAACCCAGAAAGAGAGATGAGCTACCTGCAGACCAGCTCTTCCTAAACCTCTGCATTGCAAATTAATTGTTTTGGTGCAGCCATACACTGGTACACAGTACAGGAGGGCAGCCTGAGGTCAATCTCCAAATTGAGGTCAATTGCCCTCCTGTGGAGCACTCTAAGGTCAGTCTCAAAACTGACTTTAAAATATCCTGGCTTACTCTTCTTGCAAGAAAAATTCCTCCTTGTTTTGCCTGTGGTGGAATCTCTACCTTCTGCCCATCTAGTCTATTTTTCTGAAAAAAAAAAAAAAAAAAAAAAAAAAAAAGAAGCAGATCTTCAATATTTCTTGGAGTAATATTGTTTCACATTCATGACCAACATTAACACTGAGAAAATACGTCAGATTAGACACAAGTCAATTACAGAGGAGTAAATTTTAATACTGCCAGTCACAACAGCCTTCTGGGGTTTTTCCTTAGTAAATTAAAAGGCTTTCCTTTTCATCTAGAACCATCTTATCACTCATTTCACTATCAGAAAAAACACTCTGAAGATAATAATGAGAGATTCTTATTTGGAAAATATATCTAGTTTAATTTCATCTCAGTTTTAGAAGGGAGGATTGTTCTGTTTTATTAGTTATTTGGGTTCATGTTTTTTTATTGCATACACTGGTGATAAAAGCAAAATTTTTATAAGCTGAGTTGTCTGAGAATTGTGATTGCACTTACTATGCTCAGCTAAGACTGTTCCAAAATATAGAATACTGTCTTCTTTACAACTCTGCTGCTGACAAACTTGTGTTTTGTGTGATGTTTACTGGGTATCCACTCCTGCCCTAACTCCTTACACCCAGACTCCACGCTCTCTTCAGGATTCAGCACTGTTGCTGATTTTGGTTACATCCCCTCCAAATAATTTACGATCTTCCTTTAAGAATCAGGATATCATTTCAGATTCAATTTCTAATGTTAAAGACACTTAAGGCACCAGGTCCAACTTACTTAATCTACTGAGTGATGTCTCCTTTCTCTCTTGACTTGAAACCGAGCTCTGGATTCCTCCGTCTGTGCAGCAGCCTGTGCAGAGTAGATGTGAGGGTTTCTCCAATGGAGTAGGTAGCCCCAGACAGATCCCCAGCTTTCCCTGGATTTGTTTCAAATGAATACATTGGGAATGCTCTCTTCAGCTTCATCATCTCTTAGAATCATAGAAACATAGAATTGGCTGGGTTGGAAGGGACCTCAGAGATCATCAAGTCCAACCCTTGATCCACTGCTGCTGTGGTTCCCAGCCCATGGCACTGAGTGCCACATCCAGTCTCTTTTTAAATATCTCCAAGGACGGAGAATCCACTACTTCCCTGGGCAGCCCATTCCAATGTCTGATCACCCTCTCCATGAAGAAATTCTTTCTAATATCTAACCTAACCTATCTTAAATGTGTGAGTTTCATTTCTCACTTTCAGTTCATTTTCAACACATAACAAGGCATTGATTTTGCAAAGCCGTGTTGCAGCAGTCCCAAGACACTGCAATCAGATGTTCATCTATCCCATAATCAGAGGAGAGGATATGACCTAATTCAGACTCTTTGCATTATGCATTATGATACCTGACCACATACCTGAGACTGTTGCCTTCTTCACAGCAAGAAAAGGCATCAGAGCATCCGTGCAGCTCCGGAGAAAGCTCCTGCCAGGCCAATGCCTCCAGCAGTGCCATGGATGGAGGCAGATGGGCAGGGTGTCACACAGGGCCAGCACAGACAGCCTCTGCCCCACAGCCTCTCAGCTCTGACACTTTTCAGGCAAGGAGAACCCAGCACCTGCTGTGGTTTCTGTTCTGTCACCCAAAACATGGCCCTCTTCCAAGTGCTTCCCCAAGTCTCTTCTTGAAGCTTTTTGGGCACTGAGCAGCATCTCTCAGTGAGGAGCTTGGCGGGGCTGTTACCCATGAGTGACAATGTCATGGCCCCTTGATTCCTCTACTAGAAGGGCCAGCGAGCAGTCACTTCTGCATTGCACCTTTCCTAGGGCATTCATGACTTCAGAGATTCCTCTTCCCCCACACTCAGATCCTCTCTTTTCCAGTCAGAAGAAATTCACTCCCTTTCACCTTTCCTGGTTCAGACACATGACTCCAGATTCCCTTCTTCAGATCTTTCTCTGTCCTACCATACAGCTCTGCAGCAAGGAGACAAGAACAACACAGAATGTTCAGGGTGTAGTTGGGCTTTTTTCCTGGCTTGTTTTCCATTAATATCCTGATTTCCCCCTAAAGCCCTGCTTTGCTTTTTTTTTTTTTTTTTTTTTTTTTTTTTTTGTGGTAGTTGCTGAGCACTGAGCTGATATTTTTCTGGAACTCCCTGCAGTAAGAGCCAAGGTCTCACTCTTGAGCTCTAGTAGGCAGGTCAGAAGAAATTATTTAGTACTTAAATTTAGGATTTTTATTTCCCACCTGCTCCACTATATCTATATTGAAGTTTTCCTGCCATTTTACTTTCTAGTCTCATAATCCCATTCTGCAATTTTTTATAGCCAGCCTAGGGCCTGAGTCACTCAGCTCAGCCAGTTTGTCACCATGCTGTTTGCTGTGCTTTCCAGGTCATTTATAGACAAATTGTGTAGCACAGGTTCTGGAAGAGCCCTGGAGCCTTCCTTTCATTTTGAAAACCAAACATTAAGTTCTACCTTCTGTTTATATTTCAGAATCTATTATTTATCCAAGCTAGGACTTTCTCTCTTATGCCATGGCAGCCACATTTCCTTAAGATGCTGTTGTGAAGGACTTTGTCAAAAGTCTTCTGGAAATCCAGGCAGATTATCAAACAAGAGCATTATTAATGACTTGCTCAAGAGACTTCCGTTGTGTTTGAAGGCCAGATCTACAATGCTATGTTTTGTATGTTCAGTAAATCAGATTTATCCAGATTTCCATTAATTCTCTCTTTTACCTTGTCTTCTATTAATTCACCAAATGCAGACATCAGGCTCACAGGTCCCTAGAAATTCCTTGACCATTCTTCCCTCCTCAGGAGCAATTAAAACCTTCAGAGAAATGTGACACACTGCCATAATGAAACTATTTTATCCTTTAATTCTCCTGAGACTCCTGAGTTAGTATCAGTGCAGAGTCTCAGTGACTTAAGGCTCATTCTTCCTCTGTATTTGATGACTTCTTCCACTGTTTCTTCTGGTTCAGACAATCTCTAGTTGAGTCCTATCAAAGGGTTTGGGAGTCTCCCTCAGTCTTCCTACAGTGAGCATCAGAGCAAAACACTGTCTAAAACTCCTTCATAGCCTTGCAAATGCTGAGCTCTCCTTCAACAACCCCATCACCAGGTGTCCCACAGATGTGGCAGTGTTTTCTTCTACTCTGCTGAGAGAGAAATCTAGACCTGCCTTGATACGTCATGAAGCATGTTGCCTATTTTCAACCATGCCTCATTGCAAGAAAAAGTGTTTGCTTGGGCAAATATTAAACGAAGAGGAAGATGATGGAAGACAAGACAATGGAACAACAGTCTGGAGAGCTGGATTTGTGTCACTTCCATGTGCACCATGGAAATGATCTACTTAAGTCTTCTGTTTGCATTGTTTGTTCACACCTCATGTTCTGAGTGACTGATTTGATACCTCTGGTTTGCAAGTAGTGCAGTGCAATTTTGAGTAAATAAAGAACACCAAAAATTCAGACCTCATCACCTCAAGTCTGACATACTAGACGGCTGAGGGGTTTTATTTTCAACTCTCTGTGTCTCAGTTCAGCATCTGCAAAATGGAGTATTACTACTCCTCACCTCAGAGGGGTTTTGTGCATATAAATTCATTAAAGTTTGTAAAATGTTCAGGTACTATAGCAACAGGCACCATAAAAAAACCTGGAAGGGACATAGTAATTACCTTCATAGCAGGGTTTGGATACTGTGCAGTAAATAAGGCATAGGGGACATGTTGAGCAATGGGAAGAGAACTAAAACTGAATATTTGCTTTTGAGCTAAGCTCCTTCTGCCCTGTGCACAGACTGAAGCACAAATAGTTTAGAACAAAATTCAAATGTGACCACATAATTAGACAATGTCATAATGCTCACACCCATTGGGGCTCATTTAAGGCCATGCAAGGCAATTCTTAAAGTTTGGCAAAGATACCAGCCATTAAAAATAGGTTTTTACATTAGATAAAAGGTCAGGATACAGTAATGAAAGGCATTCTGATTTTCTTCTGCTACTCCACTGACTTTCAATTTGAAGGGGTAATAAATATTGCATACAATTTTCAAAAGTACTTCAGAGATTTGAGAGCCTAAACTCCACAAGTGTCATTCATCGCAACCTAAGCTGCTACTACTCCTGCTGTAGGGAACTCTGCTACTTCCAGAAGTGGAAACATTAGGACAATACATCTGCATGGCACTCCATGCAGAGATAAAACACCCTGAGAGGAAAGGCTTGCTAAATTAGCCTCAACCAATCAGGGCTGGTATCATTGCATACTGTGCCATCGGAACATATACAGGTAAGATATTGAGACAAATCTGATTAGTATGATATAATTTGACAGGATATGGGCCTCATGTATGGCCAGCTTTTGCTAAGTCTACTCATACCAATTAACATCCTAGTCCAAAAGCTTTCCAGCTGAAATCAGGAGGGCTGAAAACAAGAAATGCATTCAGTGTGAGGGGTTCAGAATCTCTCCATTACAGAGACAAGGAGAGAGAGGGGAAGCCAATGTATGGAGGAATTACAGTGAATTGTATTCTTTAATTGTTCTTATTTAATTGAGCCAAGGAAATTTATTTTCTAGGACTGAATAACTGTGGGAACATTAATTTGCATAAAGAAAAGTAAAACTTCTTTATTTATTAAAGTCTTACATGAAATGTCTATTTCTGAGCATGATGCTGTGTTTGACACTAAAGCTTCCATCAGTTACAATCAGGCCTAACTTTCACCCATAATAAACAACTTAATCTACCTTGAAATGATGAAGGACTCAGCTGACCCCACCAGCATTTCATTCTGATGCCCAAGGAAGGCAGATATTTTAAGATTACAGTGCCCAGCAACTCTTGCCAGCAATCTGAGGAATAGATGCCATTTGTATTTTGAAGGAAACTGACTATAAATAATAGTTTTCTATTTGTCAGAATCACCCCTATGATTTACTTCTTTTCACTGCTGTGTTGTAACCTATTTAATACTTAAGACTTCAAAAACCTACAATGAATACAAAATAAATGATCATCATAATAACCATTGCTACAGTGCTGGAATCCACACTTCTTTTTTTCTCTATAGGGCTGCATTTTTCTACTAGTATGCACATATAGCTGTTGGGTTTTTTTATGGTGGAATCCGATTTGGGCATTCATTATTGACACACACAATCAGATTTTAAGTGCAGTTAAGTACACCATCTGGCTTTTCTTTCCTTCTGTGTCTGTGTAGCCATACACAGTTATCTGCTATTCCAGGAGTGTCTGGCGTCTATTATAGCTGTACCAGTTGCACTACAATCAGCTGAGTAGGCATTTCCCTTATGAACCCTGATTTTCAGTGTTTAACAACTAATTTGAAATTACATCAAGCTCAAACATGGCATGCACATTTGCAGACCAGATGTGTTTTTGTTTATCCTTTTATTTTTAAATGCCAAAAATGGTGGGGTTTAAAGAGTCTGTCCAAGTAATATAACATTTCTGATCAGCAAAGCAGATCTGCTCTCATTTTGGGGATATGGTGGCAGGATGTTTGAAAGTGGGTCTTAACTTAGCTTTTTGGTCATCATTTGTATCTTTCTCCCCTTAGCTAACCACTCCTAGTACACAGCACATACTGTGAGCCGCATTTAATGATGGGGCTTAAGCATGTCTATGACAAACCACTGGCATAGAGGGAAATTGTGCTGATTTACCCTGCAGCTAGACAGGCTGAATTCTATTAATCCCAGTGTAGAAGTAAAAATAGTCTTTATATTTCTCTCTAAATCTAAGGAACCTAAGGAGTGAAATAGAGGAGCCCTCCAGAGACAAATTCTGAGAGAGTTCAAATTCATAAGAGGACATAAAAAGGAAAGAAGGAAAAGAAGAGGGAATGAATTAAAAACACTTTTATTTAAGTTTTTCTTTTAAATGCTTCTCATCAGGCTTTCTGACTATCTGAACTTTACATTGGGAAGATCCAGTTGAGCTACATCTTATCTCTAAGTTAGGAGCTCTAAAGCCACCAAAGGTCTGTTGAAGGACCCAGAATTATCGAGCATATCCCTGCTTCATCTGCAAGTTCTCCAGGCATTTAATTTCCCAGATAAGCTTTTAAGTGCCTGTCCTGGGGCAATCAATCCTTATCTCACACCAGAAGCTCCACCAAAGTCCAAAGCACCAGCTACACCCTGCCTCTCCTTAGAAATTCCTATTTGCAAACCAGCCTGCAGGGTAGAGCATTGGGCCAGGGTCCTGCACACAGCCCTTGCCACCTCCTTGAAGTCTACTACAGCTCTTTCAGATGAAGCCTGCAGTTCTCAACGACTTTCAAGAGGCTTCTTTGCACATTCCCCACTAATTAGAGAGATGTGTGCTTGAACCATTTCATCCTTTTGGCAGGTATTGAGCCTGGGTGTTTCACTTTCTCCAGGAGTGCTCTGATCTCTAATAGGAACTGAGGAAACCACTGCTCCCTGCCAGAATGTTAAAAGAGGACAGTGAGCTGGGATCAGTTCTTTGAAAAAATTGTTACAGAAGATTGCTGTCAGGAGAGGATTCCAGGTTCATGATCCCCAGTGGAAGAAGGCACTTGGAGTGAAGCAAGTGGGTACCAGAGGAGGGAAGGGGTCACTCTCCCAGCTATCACCTCCTGCCCACTGCAGCCTGGTGTGCTCAAGAGCAACAAGGAATTTAGATCCTTGCAAGAGGGGATTAGGTTCTGCTCAGAAGTTAGGCCCTTAGAAATTAGACTGTAAGTAGCTATAGATCTTTGAAATTCCAAATAAACAAATAAAACTTGACTTATTCAAACTACAGACTGTTTTCTGTAACAAAGGGGTTTGTATTCCCACACTGCACGCTAGAAATTTGATATTTAATGCCCTAGATTCAAATATATCACAGCTCCAATAGTAACCCAGTGCTAATTCTTGCCAGTTGAAAAGTCTGATATTAAATACAGCATATACCACTGCTCTGCTACATTACTCCACTCTTTCAAAGCTCCTTGGCCCCCAGAAACATTTCTAAGCAACTTTTCACTGCTCTTTTTGTCAGTGGCCTGCTATTTTCACATTCAGCCTCTGCCGTTTCCTGGTTCCAACATGTCCTGCTCCAACCTCAGCCAAAGGCTGCAGAACCAGGGGCTGACCCAGTTTTCCTGAATGAGGTCCAGTGCTGGGTGATTTGTGTCTCACCAGTGTTCACACTGATAAACAATACGATATGTCTCAGATCTGAGGCAGTACATTAGTGCAAGGTGAAAAATGCTCGAAGGATAATTTTCCTGAAAATTTATCTTTGGCAGAGGAAAGCAAGCATGTGATTAATCTCACATATATAGCAGTTCTAATGAAGTGAGTAGGGGGTTTATACTGACATGAAATTAATACATAAACAACTCTTCATGGGGTAAGAGTGTGTACATGAAGAACACTACTTCCTCATCTCACTCACCAGGCACCCAGCACCCATACTTGATCTTGTGATGGTTTCACCTCACATCAGCTGTTCAGCCAACCACTTACTCTCCAGATGGTCTACTTATATCATTCCATAAATGCTTTTGCTCTCCCTCCACACATGCCTGAGGTGCCAAGAGGTTCCATTTTCATTTCCATATTGGTCAGGTATTTCTTCTACAAAATGTGTTTTGAGACATTATTAATAGTCCTGACCCATAAAAAAAAAACTAATGGTGAAAAAGAAGAAACTTAATTTACTCACATTAACTGAGATCAGAAGTAAGACAGGGGCAGGTGAGCTTAATCTCCAGCAAGCCACTCTCTATCCTCTGTGCTTTATACACCAGGATTCTTTTAACTTTATTTATGGATTAATCTTTCTCAATGTAATCAGTATTAGCTCCTCAAGGACACAACCATTATGTGAAGTTTAAACAAGTATAAATCCTCTGTTTTTCTTTTAGTGTCCTTTTATATTGTTTACTGAAAAATAATATGCTCTGTTGTGTTTTATACAACATATGCAGTATTTTATTTATTTCATATCGATACGTTATTGTAGAAGATATAATGGTTATTAAAATATATGGTATGGGTTGATACAGTGGGTAGAGACATTGCAATTGAGACATGAGGCCTGCATTTTAGCAAGGCACCTGCCAATAGCCTCCTTGGGAAACCCACCCCCACACTTTGTAGTCAACAAATGTTACTGTTATTGCAATGATGACTCTATTCCCCATTCATTTAACAATTCTATGGGTGCCCAGACATTTATAGGTTAGGAGAGCTGTAAGAGTGAGGATCTCTTTTGCACTGAAAAGATATGAGAGCGTGATGAATCAGAGCAGACACTACAATGGGCTTTGGAAAACCTGAATTAAATCCGGGCACAGATGTCCTCAATGACCTGAAAAATCAATGAATCTCCTCTCTGCTTTCCTGGCCCAAGGAAAGTGTGAAACTCTTCCTTGGGCATTCCACCAGAGAAAGCAGAGATCTCTTCCACCCCCTGCTTCCTTCAGCTTTCTCCCCCATTTTGCCCCGTTTTCTTCTTTGTGCACATCCTCAGAGGCAGGAATTTGTTTCAAAGGCAGAGGGGCTGAAGGTCATTAAGGGGTAGCAATCATCCCAGCACAAACTCACTCTTGCAGTGCTTTCTGGAGCCTGCAGAATTAACCTTCATACTCCTTTAGGAAAGGAAATTCCAGGAGTTTCTCTTGCAGAAACTATGGCCATCCAGAAAGCAGAAATTCTCAGGTAGTCCTTAAGATTCCTGATCTTTCATTCACATGAGACTTCACTGCTGTGTAATACAATGTGAGGGGCTCCTTATGATCTTATTCAACAGTGAGTATATAAAACAGGGGAGTTAGGTAAAACAAAGTATAGAAATCAGGGGAAATTAAGACAGTGAGATCAATTTTAAATTGCTGGGACACATAAGGACTGCAAAAGGCCTGGTATCCTAAAAGGTGGATGGAGAAGTGGCTTATGCTGTTGCCTGGTTTACATTTTCCCACTCATATCATGGTGGTTATAAATCCCACCCCTGAGCCCAAGTGCATTGTTTAGTATAGAAGGAATATTGATGCCTATTACCATAAATTCTGCTCCTTCAGCCTGTGCCTGAATTGTGGCTGTTGCACAACTAAGCCTTGCACTTCATCAAGTTACCATAGAGCCTACTAATGCAGAGAAAAAAACTGTGGTACAAACCCCACGAACATTGAAAAATGATCAGCATTGTTAGAAATGGTAGGACACTTTCTGCAATGAAAAAGAAAATCTATATTTATAGCCAGGTGATATAAATGAGTAGATTTTGCCATTTTTGACTGACTTTGCAGAGCGCATTTAATTATGAAATACATATATATATAAAGATTTTCACTGGAAAAGTAAATAATTTTTGCAGTTGTTGCACTGTCTAGTTGGAAACAATTTTAAACATTCGTTTCAGAAAAGCAGTATAAAAATTAAACAATAGTGTGAAATCTGTGTCTGAAAAGTGTACATTTGGGCTCACAATCTGGTGAGCAAGCCAAGATACATCCCATTTCTATCTCCAAATATTAACATTTAGTTAATTTTCAAAAGTCTTTCCAACATAGAAAATTTTATGGCAAAAGTTCACATTTCTGGGCCACAGTAACACCTTCTTGAAAACTGCATTGCTTATTTATGCCTGTATTTTACAATAAATAAGAAAAAAAGATTATGTGGCCACCACAATATAGAGAATATTTGTGCCTGATAAGGAAATGTTTTCTTTTGAATTTATTCGAGAAAAAGAGACTGCAACAAGATTACTTAGCATAGTAAAAAATCTCATGCCTATGTTTATTTTATTTTAAAAAAACTGTATTTTTTTAAATCTCTGAACAACTTAAAGCTATTTTAGACCTGTGGGTTAAAGGTTTGGACAAAAATATTACTGCAATGTACTCACCTACAAATCAGCTTCTGTAATGCCACTTGACCATTTCTTTGTAGGATTAGACTGCAAAATGAGTACTGTTCAAATATATATAAATCATAATGATCTCAAGGAAAAAAAATCAGTTCTTGCTTATTTTTACTGCAAAGACTGCAGTGCTTATATATGCCCTAAATTAAGATAAATCCTTTGGGCCCATTCAGTTGTTACCACCTTTGCTCCATAATTACCAGAACAATATAATCGACTAGAGCTAAAGAGGAATCAAGCTGATAATGAAAAATCACAACTTTTGGAGAGGTATCAGAGTCAAATGAGCCAGCTTTTAATGCTCCATACTATCCTGTGTCACATATGCCTAAAATACCATTCATTTTGAGGAGTAATAGTGATTGCTGGAGGTCACTGGAGGTTGTAGCACTGTCTCCAGATTTCAACACTGGTCCCCGGAGAAGAGTACTAGGTGTGAAAGTGTATAAATAGACTAAAAAAAATTATCCCAAATTCCAGTGTCTTTTAAAAATAAATAGGAAAGCAACTCACAATGCTTACAAATATGTGTATAAATAAATAGGACCAAGATCCAGCTGTCTCAGGTTCTGTATATAACAAGCTCTATATAACAAGCCTCCAAAGCTGATTTATGTGAAGTTGGACTTTGTATCTAATTCCCCTCCTGCTCCCCCCCCAAAAAAAGGTTGCTTTAGTTTTCAATTTAATTTCCTCCAGGTGAGAACACGTGCATTTTCTGTGAATATCAGCTTGGATTTCATCACATCAGCTTCACACATGTGGACGGGTTTACAGCTGAACTCACATGGACACGGTAGCAGATAAGCTTAGCACAGAGATCAACCAGAGGAAATTCATATCAAGTATTACAGGATTGTCAAAGGAAGCAGCTGTCAGATTTGTTAATATAACACTTTGTACCAGAACTGTGATTCCAAGGGTGCTGTGCATCCAGCCCAGCCACTCCAGGAGCAGAATCGCACACTCTGCCCTCTGCCCTCAATCAGAAAAGACTAATTTATCAAATGAATTGTTCTACCACATCATGCATCAGGACTGAGATGGAGGCAATGATATATTCACAGAAACGCGGGCAACCCAGGGGAAGCCCTTTTTTTAAAATTCTGCAGTCCTGTTTGGAAAAGGAGCTAGAAATGTAAACCATGCTATTGTGTGTCTCCTGTGCAAATTAGCTCTATGGGAATCCAAAATAGAACAGATTTATGCTAACAACAGGCTGAGGGAGATTACTCACAAACAACAAAGGCAGCCTGGCCAGCAGTTTAGGCCTTCTCTTGTTAAGAAAATTTTCCCATCTGTAACTAAATCAATTAGTTATACCAGTGCAAACCCCTGATAGAGACATGCTGTACCAGCATGAATTGGGGCTTAAAACCATTTAGGTTAATTCATTAAATCCTTGTCAGCATTGCTTTGAAGCAAAGGATACCATAGAAGAAAAAGTTTATCTGGGGTAAAGAAAGTGACTGACGTGTAGGTAAGTATCAAGCTGTCATTCTTCTGGCCACAACCACTTGCAGCTGAGAGATTCTCTGTGGCAGATCTGATTTGGATCTCACCTCAAGCCTATGTAATCCAAAATGATGCTCTTTCCCTTGCAGCCCTTTCTATTCAATAACTGATCTTAAGCTAATTTTTAAACACTTTAATCTTGAGATGTAAGAAGACAATTATAGATGCTAACCCTTAGCACACCATACCTCCTGGAGTAACACCAGACTGTCATCTTTCTCTTCATCTCTCTTCCCAGCTTTGCCCTTTCCCATGTTGCAGCATGGCCAAGCTTACCATTGTCTTCCTCATTAGCAGGAGCACCTGCTAATTAGCACAGACCCAGGGAATGCATGATGCTGTCCCCAGGGATGTTGTTTGAGGTGGGATCTTTCCCACTAATAGCTTGCTTGTTCAGAGCTGTGCTCCAGGGAGGTGGTAAATGATGCCACAAGAAGAAAGAGCAGCTACAACAGAGGTGTGCTGCTGTCTCCTCCTCATGAATTCTGACACTGGTCACCAGCTGGGGATGGGAGGTGAGAAGCAGGGTGTCAGAACTGGCACAAGATATCCCCTTTTCTCCTGGTAAGCCCTTGTCAGTGGTAAAAGTGGTCTAAATTGACTGCTCCAGATTCTCTAAATACCTGATGTTCTAGGGGGAAAAAAAGAGAAAATTAAAAATAAATAGAATATAGAAAATTGTTTCATTGTTATTTACTGATATCACCTCTAATTGGCAGTTTATTAACCATTTCAACTGGTTCTCAGAGAGTCAGCTCTTGTTCCCTGGGCCTCATAAAACGATGTCTCCAGAAAAATACATGTATTTGAAAGCAAAAACCAACGCTAAACCTTTAAATTTTAAACCACAAAGCTCTTGTCAGGTACTCATTACAGATCAGTTCTCTGCATATTACATATATCAAATGCTTTCTACTTCCCAGGAGTGTAAAATGCAAAGCCTCCTAAGATAATGCTAGGAGGGTCTCCCTATCAAAAAACTTTTAATAACAACTCTATCTGCATTAAAAAATAATAGAGTTTTGCTCAAGCAGGCAGATGGTTTCAGAGCTTTCCCATCTACTGACCTGGTGGTGAGGAACTGATTTCTGATTCACAGAGACAAATTTGCCAGTATTTATTAAATAAATACTACTTTGGATTGTCACAGTAACATTTCCAAATAGTTTTCCTCTCCCTTTTATCTATCCTTTCTTCTCTGCCTCCATAATTCTATGGCAGCTGAGGCTTTCTGGAACCCCATTTTGCGATGCAAAACTAGCCAGGAAGCTTTTGTGTCATCAGAACTCTACACTCCAACATATGCCTTGTAGCCTTCCCATGCACCTCTTCTCCTTTGCTTTAATCTTTCCTGTACATGTTTGACCAGGCATGACATGGACATGGACATTCTGCATCTTCTCTCCTCCCCATCACACACTTTACTGGGTGGTCCCATTGCAGTGGCACCCAGGAGCAGGCAGCAATCTGTGCCACAGGGATGGGAATGTGCACCTTGGGAGACGTGGGGAGAAAGGCACAGAAAGTGGCTTTGCTGCCAAATAAAACAGAGACAGAATTTAATTTTCCTACTCTCCTATAACCACACAGTAGCCTCATGTCTTTTCCTTCTTTTCAGCTGTTTCCAAACCATAGGCTATAGTTCTTGGTAGAAACTCTTTTTGGGATGTGACTGCATGACCTTGAACTTTGTACTATTAAATTTCATCTGTTTCTTTTTACTTCTGTCCTCAGTGATCCAGCTGTTCCTGCATGACATTTCAATCCTCCTCTGAAAAGGCAATGCCACCCAGCTTTGTGTCACTAGCATAATGTATCAGTTCACTCCCACTTCTTGATCCTGGGGTTAGAAGTAAAAATCCTAAACAAATACTGAGTCTTTTTTCAGCCACTGTGACTCTCCAGCAGGAGCCTCACTCCTGTCTGCCACTGTTTCTTCAACACTCACCAGGATCATGTTGAGTGCAGTCAACTTTTTCCGCCCATTATGCAATTCACTTCCCTCCCCTAGTTTGACTGATTATTAGCCAGTGAGAATGAAAAAAAAAAAAAAAAAGAGTTGGATAGCTACCAGCTGTTAGCTTGATCTTAATAATATACAATTTTTTGAACAACATTTAAAGAAAAAAAAAAAAAAAGGATGAGGAAATAAATATGAAGATTTATGTCATTGTAAGGAGATTAAATGCAGCTTTGGCCAAGGGAGATTGTGCCAGACTGATTTGACACTACTCTTCAGTGGATAAATTATTTTTCTCTTTTTCCCAGAAATAAAAAAAACCCAACCAATAAATGTCATCTGCCTGGACTTCATTAAAGGACTTTGTACTGTGTCACACAGCTAGTAGAGTTGTTAGCATTTGCAGTTTAGGCAGAGAAAGGGAGGAGGGAGTTAGCATAACTTCATACCAGTTAAAAATAACTGTTGAGACTGAGACTGACTGTTTGTTGAGTGATGCCATTTACCACAGCTTTCAATTACTGTGGAATTGTTTAAGCATTAGTTAACTGGCTGCCATGAATCCCATGATGGATCCGTTAAGTAATGGTTTACCATAGCCTGGTTAATGGTTATACAAGCTGTTCATATCTGATCAGGATTTTTCTTTCCATTACTGCAATTGTGTGATAATTAAACTAATTCCCTTACTTATCTATATATTTTTTCCTGATGTATACTTTTTATGATCTTAGGATTAACAATTTTTTCTTGGGAAAAACGTCTTTACTACAGAGCATTCTACCATGTCAATAAATTACCTGTATCTAAAGGTTTATATTCTCAGTTTTTCAACCCAAATTCATGGGTATTTAAACTTTTCCACTGTAGAAAGTGCAATAGAATAGAAAGGTAGTGTTTGATAGATTGGAATTGCTAAAAGGTAATGAACATTTAATACTACTGTATTAAAAGGCACTGAACGGTAACTTAAAAGAGAGGGCCTTCACTCCTTGAAAGAAAATCATATTTACTGAGACATTAGGATTATATAAAAGGATTATATGACACAACTGGAAATGTTGATTAACACAAAATAAACAAATACTGCAGTGTAAAACTAGAGCATTAAATATGCTACTGATTTTTTTTTGGTATTTAGGTAACATTTTGCACTGTCAAGCATGTATCAAACATCCAGGACCTTCAGTCACAGTGAAGTGTACTTCACCCTGCACTTCTCATCAGTTTTCCTAGGAAGGAACAGAACCTGATACTCTTACTGAGCAACACAGACTCAGAGGGAGAACTCTGCGTGGAATAAACCAGAAGAAATCACAAATTACTACAGAGAAATGTTTTACTGCAGAATCACATGCATACACTCTGAGTTTGTCCCTCGGAAATAAAAAGAGCAAAAAAGGGAAGAAAAGATTGTACCCAACTGCTTAACAAATAACTTCATGAGCTAACACTGAGATGTATTTCAAGACTAATATCTAAAAATGAGAAACCAGAGAAATAGAGACAGAAACACAAAAGCTTTCAGGCTTTACAATTCCTTCCTAATTTTAACCAATCTATAATTCTGGGAAGTTGTTATCCAAAAGGTTAGGTAAATTTCTGGACATCCACAGCCAAGAAAATAGTGTCATATAACAAGAAGTGCAGAGGAAGGTCACTGGGGTTGTCAGTGAATGGGACAGAACTGGAAGGTTTCATACTCATCAGCCTTCCAAAGTGAGGGGTTTATTTGTGGCAAAACAATGGGATATAATAAAAAAAAACAAACCCCAAACATCGATCTATTAATTAAAAATGTAAATGAAACTTCAAACATATGTATTCACAAATTGCTGCACCAGTTCATCATAAAAAGAGTTAAAGGTTTTAAGAAGTCTCTTATTCCATCAAGAGCAGTTTCACCTGCCATTAGTAGCTGTTAAATTTACTACCATGCGAAAGCATAAAGAATAGCCCTGTGAACAGAAGTCAATACTCAAACTCATTTGAGGATTTTTTGTGTTAAATGCAGATAAAAAATATGAATAAATGCAAATTTCACCTGGTGTGCATTTGTCCAGGGGTGAAATTTCTTGCATATGCCCCCTCTTTTGCCCACTAAAAGGAAAAAAACCCAAACCAAACAGTGAAGCTTTAGTCTGGCAGGTCTAATGTGCTCATCCAGCTCAAGGATTTGAGCAGCCATTTAGGGTTTTTATAACAAGCTGGCTTCAAGTGATCACAGCATATGCTGCTAAACTGTGCAGGTCCAAGAGCAGCCCCAGCTGCATCATCCAGGTTGCACGGCGTGATAATAATCCCAGTGCCCCAGCACTCCCCTGAGAGGTAGTTCCAACAGGCCACTTTCACAAGCAGGCTATGAACTTAAACAATGCTGTCAAGCAAGGAAATATTTCAAGTATTTTCTCTATTGCTGCAGAAAGATCTCTGAACCTCAGTTCTGGCCCAGTATGTAGGGGCAGCTGCAGTAGTTACACTTTTGCTGTATTGCGGATAAGAGAGTGCAGCTCATTGAAATAGGGTGAGACAACCTCACAGTCACTGCCAGCAGAGAGGGGAAATCCTCTCTAAAGACTCACACACACACACATGCACATCCCCCTTCTTCTATCTCCACACTCCTGTCTGTCTCTGCCCACCATTTAGCACCAGAGGTTGTCTGAACTGACTCAGCTCACTGGCTCAAGGAAAAGCCTGAGTCAGCAGAAATGTAGTTATCTGCCTCTTTAGTTAGAGGATAAATCAGCCCTCAGGAAAGGCCAAACCCCCTCTGAACTAGTGGAAGGAAGAGGACAGGATGAATGCAGGTGGCTAGAGGAGAGGGAAAAGAGACAGAAGAAATGATAGGCAAGAGCTTTTTTCTAGCCCAAGCTGTCCGTAAGCATCACTGTAAGCTGAGAGCATGCCAAAGATTTCTCTTAAACTATTAATTTCAGCACTGAAAGAAATGCCAGGTTCTATGAAAATCTACCATGGTATTAGGTGGAATTCGAGCACCCTTTCAAACGTTAGTTGAACTTTCAGGATTATTTTAAGAGAGCCTGTGAGGTCTGCAAATGTCAAGAGCTCTGGACTTCAAAACTCAGCACATCTGAAAGCTGGACAGCTGCAGTAGAGTTCATTGCTGTATACTACCAAGGGAGAAACAAAGTCTATTTTTAGTTCACCTTGTGCAAGAAGGAAGTCATTACAAAGATGAAAGAATTGGTCTGTACTAAAAATAGTATGTAAATGAGGCTATACTTTCCACAAGCTTATCTTTTCCCTTCACACTCATAGCCATGAACCAGTAGCAAACACTTCTCCTGAAAACAGGCATGGGATAGGCACAACTGTCATTTACTACACTTGTGAGGAGGATAAAGAGAGAAAAGAACAAAATCCAAAGTGGTGTACAATGCAAAGTACAAATTAAATACAAAATTATTTAAGTGGAAGATAAAGTACACCTGCAGCTACAGATAGTCTCCTACTTTGTTAACCAAGGTCAAAATAAACATTCTGAAGACAAAAAATTCCTTCAGCCATGACAGAGATCCCTCACCTCCAGTATTTTCTATAAAAATACCCCAGTAAAATGTCTGCCTGATCTCTTATGTTTTTTCTTGTCCCCTTCTACCTGAGGAGAGGTAGCCAACAACATAAAGTTTTGCAATATCAGCAGTTTTTTAACTTCTGATTGTCCTCCTTTTAAAGTGATTGAGAAAATAAAGCTTATTTTTAGAGGAAATTAGTGTCAGGATAGAAAATAATTGTATTTAGCTTCATCTTGATTATACAAATTAGAATGGTCTTGTTACAAACATCTACTAATAAAACAGGCTTTGGCATAGAAATATTGACACATGCTTGTCTATAGTTCTGCTAGCAGCACCATTATAATAAGAAACTTGGATACAATGAAGAAATGAAAAAGAACATTCAGCATAGAGAAATTCTGTTGTTGGTTGGCTGCTGAATAGCTGCTTCAGAGATCGACAGAACAAGATGGGGCTTTTAAATGGGACAAAGATTTAATTCAATAGAGAAGCAATACAATAAAAAAAATGGAATTCTATTCATTTACATGCAAACTATTAAGTGGGTGAAAAATGATTCTTTAATTTACAGCTTTACAAAGAAATTTTGATTTTACAACGTTTATGCAAGTTGCTACCATAACCCACGTTTTCTCTGAGATTCAGAATTTTGCCCCGTTCATTTAGAGAGCAAACAGACTGAAATAGTGATCTATTTTGTGTCCTAGCTTTATCTATCCTCCTCTTTTATTCTTTCTGAATTCAGTTGAGTCAAGAAATGAGTCATGGCTGTGTCATATGGCTCAGCTACTTCTGAGAACTTCTCATTCTCAGAAAGAAACACAAACTGCCCTTGACATTCCTGAGCAGAAGACAATAGCAAAATGTGGAGAAATCCTTCATCCCACTAAAGTTTCACTGAGAACACTTCCAGAAAAAGCAGTATATACCCACACTGAAGAACATCAGTTTTCCCCAGAGTTTTCTTTTCCTCCTGGGACTTTCTTTTCAACTTGCATTCAGGTATCTTGAACCATTTCTTAGTTCTGTACTTCTGTATTCTGACTTTAGTTATTTATAGCAGATTCTATGTACTAACGAAATCATTGAATTTTGCCTCTGATGTCAACAGCAAAAGAATCAGGTCTTCAGTGAAGTGAACCACTCTAAATTCACTTCCTTGAATTGTTACCAGTGCTGATACAGATAATGCTCAGGTAGATTAGAAGAAGGGATTGAAATAAGTAGGGAGAAGAAATATACAGGAAATTATGTATTTCTAGGACTAGGAAGCATGCAATTTTCATTCTCATTTCAATGAGAGCATCACGAAAGAAATGGATGTTGTCACTGGAATAAATGTAGCCCATAGTCCCTTGGAAGGCTTTGGGTCTTTGTGAGACAGATCTGCATGATCAAATAGAGGACCTTGGTGATTTTCCAGGTATAAACTTATGCCCTTCACACTTACATTACAGCTTACATCATTATCAAAAGAGATAAAGCAGCAGCAAAGGAAACAGGATTAACCATGAAAGTCATTAGATTTTAAATTACTGGAGTAAATAAACTTCCCACACAGTGACCCACAATATCTAACTTTTCTTTAAAAACCATTAACACAGAAAACTTATCAGTCATTTTAATACTTTCTTCCATCAGTCTGAGAGTAAATACAAAGTACAACAGCCTGATGCCTATAGCTCTGATTCAGAAGCCCACATATATATGGATTTACATTTTTATACATAGATACATATATATACACATGGATATCACCGTGTCACTGCTTTCAGTCTGGAAAAGACTAGTAGCCCATTCCAAGGGGAAAAAAGGAAGAATAGCATATTGCCCCTGAGCCTGATGAAACAGCACTCACTCACCAGCATCACTGTGGATGGATGTGCACCCTTGCACACCCACATTTCTCACCCCAGCACTAGTCCCTCACTGTTTGACACGATACATGAGGACCCACACCCAAGACACGACTGCCCCCACAAACACATCACATACATGTCACTGCTTGGCTAACATCTTAAAGCTACTCAAAGCAAATAGACAGGACTCAGCACATGATCTTTTGTTTGACACAGACCAAGAGATGTCCAGGTTTCTGTAAAACATGAAATATCTCCACCTCCACCCTCTGCCCCGGGGTGCCAGAGATCCTACCAACCTTTTGAGTCCCAGGTGCCTCCTCCTGGAATGTGTTACCCAGCCCAGAGGGAGTCCTTGAAATGCAGGGCTTTTTATTTCACTTTCTCCAGTGCTCCTGGCAGTCCTTAACTTCAGTGAGAAATCTATTCCTGTGTGACTCCCTGCTTGTCAAGCCTGTCTCTACTTAGCCTTGCCTTTCAATATTCCTTAGTCTTTCTGTTTGTTTCAAGGATATTCTGATCCTTACAACTCCAGGTTTTCATCCACAACTAGAGAAAATTGTTTCCCTGTGAAGAAGTCATTGCATGATTCTGGTTAAGGAAGAGCTGACTGGTTTTAAGAACAGTTTTAATGCTTTTATTGAGACTCAGTATTCTGCCCAAGTTGTTGCTTGACAGAGTACCTTAAGCAAAGGCATAAATATCTAGTGAGACCACAGACTGGAGCAGAATCCATAAATGGTGAAGAGACAAACTCCCAAATGAAAGTAACATTATTAATCAGTGTGGTCATTCAGAAACCTGAACTGTTCTGCAGTCCTAGGCATTCAATTGTTTTCTCTCATTGGATTTTTGTTCATTGACAGCAATGATGATTAATGACAGCCTGGCCAATATTGTATTTACACTCCAGAAGACAAAGTGCTACAACATTTAGCAATGGAGAACAAAATAAAAACACAGACATATGGGTTGTTAAAATGGTATTTTTGTCAACATTTCTGAAACTTTAACAAGAAGTACATCCTCTGATTGTAATGGATAGTCAGATGGTTGAAACAATTAATCTGGGTTTCCTGTATAAAAATGAAAGAGTTTGGTGCAGCAGAAATCATTAGGATTTAAAATAAGTAAAGCCTTCTCTGTTCCAGAATTCAAAGGATAAAGGTGTTTTTCAAGCTGCTAAAATAGCATGGGTTGTTAATACATCTAAAGACAGTCATCAGCTTTCCCACCACTTTCTAAGCTAAAACATGCATTTCCCCTTTGGCTTCAGACAAAGTTTCAGAGTTTCTATTTTTCTGGGAACTTAAGATAACTCTTCTGGAACTCAATTTAATTTTGACATCCTATTCATCTTCCTGCTTATTTTCCATCACTGACCCTGATCTTATTAAAAAACCTCTGAGAATGTCAGCAACTGCAGGGTGGAATTTTTTTTTTGACAAGTTACTCTGGAATGTATTTAATGCGTTAAAATTGTCATTGATTGAAACTAGAAATTCTAAATGAGCAATTGAAAAATGATTTCCCACTGTTTTTTATTTCTGTGTCTCCCCAGCCAGATGTTTGGCACTCCTGGGCTGATTTCAGGACCGCCAGGCCATTAGGAACACATCCCTCTCTTTCCTAGTGCCTGGTTTAGCCTCTTTTAACTTCTAAAATCAATGGAGGTAACTTCTGTGCCACAAGAGGCCAGGAGTGACAACTGAAAAGACTGCATTGCTCCTGTTGTATGGAACAAGGGCATCACACACATAGACGTGATTGCACCCTCTCTGTGCATGTCCCATATTTAATGGTTAATCCACACTCCAGGGAGGAGTGTCAGGACAGGGAAGCCAGGTGGAAGTACCTAGACAGTGTTATATCACTTTGATAAAGTCTTCTACCTTCCATGTTAAATCCACCAAAGTGATTTGCTGCTTGGACTTGTTGTGAGTATCCTTCTGGTAGAAATTCTGAATTATTTCTTTCCATGAGTTTGTCAGGTCACTTTCTGGACATGTGCAAATTTGGGCATCTACCACACTGACCTCCTGTGACAATGAAGTCCACAGTTTAATTCTTCACAGCATCTCTGAATTCCTCTTCTTTTTGCGTTTGAGACATCTTAGTCAGATTTTATGTCCTTTATTCCTAGTATTATTGTACTCAGTAAATAATAATTTTCTATTTGCCTCCTCTTTCCATTTATGTTTTCTTCTTGTCCATCACATCTGTCCCTTTTCTTGTCCTTTTTAGTAATTTTTCATAGAGAAGACAGTTCTGCCATCAGCCCTTTTTATGCTGCAATATATTTTTCAAGACTGAAGCAGAAGGACTGTATGCAACACCAAAGTCATGGTCACAACAGTTCAAAAAATAATTCAATAATGAGTGCTGCTGTGGTTTTAGTTCTTCTTGCCATTCATCTTATTGGCTTGCCCAGTACAGAGCATTAAGCTAACATTATGAATATACTGTTTAGATCTTTTTTTCCAAACATGGCAGTCATATTTATAAACCCCAAATATATCTACCACGTTATTGCTCAGCAGCTTGTGCCTGTAGAATCCCTTGGCAACAGCCTGACATCATTTTGGTCTTCCTTAAACTGAGCAACTTAGCACCCTCAACAAATTCAACATAATTCCTAGACCTTTTATGAATATGATGAGAATCGTAGGCCCCAGGAATTTCCCCATTTTGCCACAGATTCACTTGTCAGTTCTCCTTGTCTCTTATTCCTCTTTGTTTCCCAGTCTATTAAAGGACATGTGAAAGGATGATGTTAGGGAAGTCAAAGCTCACCTGGAGTTGATGCTTACAAGGACCATCAAAGGCAACAAGAAAAGCTCCTACTGCTGTGTTTGTAGTGAAATAGTAAAAAGCTAAAAAAGAAAACTCTGAAGATACAGGTTTTTAAATATTCACTTTTCATTTTCATTTTGTTGGATTTTGTTGTTCAGGCAAGGTTTTTGAATGTAGATAAATCACAGGCACTGCTACACTGGCTTATTGGCAGTAAAATCGTGAGCTGGATCTTCTGGTACTAAAGAGCTGCTTTTCTCCTCTGGGACTCCTGGTTGTCTCTCCATTAAACAATCGTTCCTTACATCAAAAAACTTAACCTTGGCATCATATTGTGTCTGTGACATCTTAATTTACATCTTAATTTACAGCTGAAGCATCCTGCCATAATAGCCTCTTTGATCATCATGCTCTTTGTCACAATGAGGTATTATAAGCAACCTGAACAGGGAACTTATGTACAGACAGTACTGTCATTTCTCCATGTAGGTACAGAATTACTGCCTGTATGGAGTCCATATTATCTGTCATTATGTCTAAACTATTCATAAAATTTAACTGTCCAAATGCTGTCACGTATTGCATCACTACCTCCCATCCAAGAAATCTTTTCTTTCCCACAGACTTTGCCCTCTGGTATTACATAGTCTAGAGCACAAGTTTTACAGGGAACAGCTGAGGGAACTGGGATGGCTTGGGCTGGAGAAAAGGAGGCTCAGGGGAGACTTTATTGCTCTCCACAACTACCTGAAAGGAGGTTGTAGTGACGTGGGAGTTGGTCTCTTCTCCCAAGTAAAAAAGCAGTAGAACAAGAGGAAATGGCTTCAAGTTGTGCCAGGGGAGTCTTAGACTGGATATTAGGAAAAATTTCTTCACTGAAAGGGTTATCAGGCACTGGAACAGGCTGCCCAGGGAAGTGGTGGAGTCACCATCCCTGCAGGTATTAAAAAGATGAGTACATATCATACTTTGGGACATGGTTTAGTGGTGGACTTGGCAGTGCTGGGTTAGCAGTTGGACTTAATGATCTTAAAGTTCTTTTTCAGGCAAAATGATTCTATGATTCTGACTTATTATCATTCTCCCATCAAGTTTATGACATGCCACATCCTGGTTTAAAGACACATATTCCTCCCAGATTTTTCTACCTCTAGAGTTTTTAATACAGTGCCAGATCTTAGTCCAACTTCTACTTTCTGCTTTCTGTTTAAATATGAACTAATTTGATCATCCTGACCCTATGATTAGCTGGTTTAAATTTTGACAGCTTCTAATATATTCTGTCTTTGAGGATACAGCATGACTATGATCTCAGCTGAAAGGACACATCATCCAGAAACCTATGGTGCGCCACAGCTCTTAGCATTTTTTGTATTCTTTATTTTTAAAACTCTCCTGTAGTCTTCCTAATTTTAAATGCCATTTGCCTATTTCCATTTTGCTTTTAATGAAGTCCATATTGCTTCAAAAATCCCAGTTAGTCCATGAATATGTGCAGAATGATAGTATCACTTACCAAAGGTGAGCCCATATGCTAACATGGTTCCCAATTAGAAAATAAACAGCAGCTGACTTGGAAACACAGCTGCAGAGGAGTCACCAGGTAGTCTCTGCTTTCCCTCATTCAAAGACTCATATGCTGCCAAAAGGAGGCTGGGGAGAAGAAATGTTCAAAATGGTGGAGGGACGATTAATAAAAAAAATAAAATAGCAAATAGGCAATACTTACCTGTAAGCTTCATACAAATTCCTCATAGATTTCATACAGTAAAAACCTTTAAATAGGTTTTCTTCCTTAGATAGCTCATGGGGTTTTTGGCAGGGTAAGAGTGTTTCATTTGAAGTGCTGGGAGAAAAATGAGCTGTGTTATTACAGCTTTATGGTTCTCTTGCATTATGGAAACCCAACCACAACAAAAGCAACGTGTCTAAATGAGTCCTGAACTCCAGTAAAGGTTTGTCCCAATTTTGCTTCTTACAATCTTCAAGAAAGGCTTTTCTGAACTGGATTTGTACCCCAGATATCCACCTTTGAACAGAGTATTTCAGATCTGCATTAATTCCTACATTCTCTTCATAATTTGTACAGACTTTTCTCATGGTATTAGGTAGCAAATTCAAAAGAATCAGAGAGAAGATCTTATTAGGAGCTAAACTTTAATCCTTTGTAAATAGTTAACTGCAGAACTGTATTATTTTGACAGATACATATACTATGCCCCAAAGCCACTGTTACTTGAAAAATAGCAACATAAATCCATCTATCTGCATACTTCCCATATTATTTACAGCTAATACAATACCCAAATGCATGCTGTAAAGTAGTTCCATGCTGTAGCTGAGGTTTATTACTACAGACATACAACCCAGACATATCCTAGCAATCTTTCAGCTAGGGAAGCTTCAACAGAAGATATATGTGCAGGGGTTCAAGAAAACAGAGAGTCTGAGGGTGTATTTTGGCAGTACGATTGCACTGATGCAGCTAGACTGCCAGACAGGTTCTGCAGTTAAAGGTAAACTGCATAGGTCTTGTTTTAGTGTCAATGCAGATAAACACTAAGAAATAAAAAAAAATATAAAAACAAACAAACAAAAAAAAGACGAGAAAGCAAGATTAACTGGTGTGGTGCTTCCTAATTTTTTTTTCTTTTATTTCTCATTACAGATGCATTGATTTTCAGAAACATGTAAGGACTGGCTTGCATCATCACTAATGTTGTCTACCAAGAAGCAATGACAAGAACTGTATGAGCCACCAACATTTATGGACCAGTGGCTAAAGTTTCATCTTTAGCCCATGCTTACCCTTCTTTATTCTTTTCTCTCCTTCAAAGCTGTTAAACACAGCTTCTCCAGCTCTTTTATTTCTCCTTAATATTTCTACTTGCATTGAAAGGACAGGTCCTTTCAGCATGGGCAGCAGATTTGTGTCCTTCAAGTGACTCACTCCATCAGATACCTCCTCAGTAATTCCACAGGATGCCAAAAAGAAATCATTCTCTAAGGCAAACACAAACATCACTGAAAAGAGGAAGCAGAGCCTGTGAAGTGACATAATCTGGAATACAGATTTCCTTTGAGTTTACCAGTACTTCCAGCCCTCTGCACACATAAGTAAGGGTTTCCTCAGCTATCATGTGCCAGCCTTTGCAATGATCCAGACCAGGAAGTTGTAAGGAAAAAATCAAAATGGAATATTTCTTTCTTTATATTCACCTGCGGCCTAAGACACTCGTATTTTACATACAAATTCTTTGTTAAGTCAGTGCCTTAATAAAAATAAATGATCTGATGCTTGTATTTCTTCCCATGCCTGATATATGACATATTGTCACTTGAAATGTTAACATCAAGGTTTTAAAGGTGGTTAGATGGCCAATGTAGGGATTTCTCTAAAAATTAGTGACCTTTCCTCCAAACCCTCCCTTTCTCAAAATGACCTAGAACACTCGTAAGAGAGAACTCTCTTTTGTGCATGAAAATGTTGTGAATCAGATCTATAGCAAGTCCTACACTATTTGTAAGTAACTATACAGCCAGTACTATCTGGCCAGCCCGAAGACTAAAATCCATGGGGTGGAAAGTGTGCCAAACAACACTCACTAAAATTCCTCAAAGGTCAGCTGAAATACTATTATATGATGTGGATTTGTGACAGGAGCTAGGTTCTCTGATTTTGCAAGATTTTTTTCCAAGTATGAATATTTATCCATAAAGGTTCTATTCTAAGCCGAAAAGGTCTCTTAGGTCATAAGCCATGGCTTTCCACATGGCAGGAGGAAGAAGAAAGGAGAGGGGAAAAAAAAAAAAAAAAGCATGAAATACATTTTTTAAGTTCCTATAACGTATTTATGAGCTATCATTAAATATTATTCTGAGAGCTGGGAGTAAACACTCTTTTCAATGCCACTCAACCTATCATTGCAGAATGTAATTCTGGCCTGACTTACACCATTCAGCTCCTGCTTAACAGAAAGAAGTCACTCTCATTTACAACAGAACATGGGTGCAACCACCCCTTTATTCTTTAAAAATTACTCTTCAGGAACCTCTTTTTTTTTTTTTTTTCCTGATACTTTCATAGTAAAGCATAATGGCACGTCCAGTTGCATACATATTACGGGTGATCTGTTTATCAAGAAATGAAAGAACATTTCCTTCCAATTTCTGTTTTCCTTGTGATTGATATTAATTAGGTTTTCTGCAAAGCACAGCTTATCTTGAACTGAACCAGAAGCAGATGAATATGTTGCTGTGCGGTAAAATTTTCTTTTCTTGAAATGAAGAATGGGATGAAGATGCTTATCTGAGATCAAACAGGCTTCAGGTAGAGTTTACATCAGCAGCACTTTGAAATTTATTGTTGGAGTGTAGTTGGTATCAATAAGGAATGAGAATGGTACCCTGTATTGTGACTGCATTTATTAACTTCTTTGCAGCAGCTAAAAAGGGAGAGCTGCCATGTACCTCCAGTTGCAGTCTTTTCTTCCTGAGATGAAAGAGGCAAGTAGAGTTCATAATGAAAATTAATGGAATCCCTGAGAACAGCTGAAAAAAAAATAAAAAAAAATCCACTTTTAAAAATAAAAGCTTGTGAATTTCCCCTGAGGTCTAATGTTACTACACAGAGTTGAACAAAAGTTTGCAGTGCAAGACCTGACAGCTTTTTTCACTATCTGTTATGCCTCCTGTCTGTATGTCACAGTGAAGTGCTAGGTGGGGATGCCCTGACCAGCTGGAGCTCAGAAGGTAACCCCGATTGCACCGGCTCAGGTACCAAAAGCAGGGCAACTCTTCCTGTGCACCCTGCTGCCAAGCCACTGTGACCTGTTTCTCAAAGTGGAACTCCACACTAACAGTCAATGTTTATACCTAAATAGTATAGGAAAGTCTTATTCTGATCCATGCATTTTAGGAAGGCTCTAGGTACAGGCACTAAATCCTTCTTTTCCATAGTGCTAGCCAATATCCCCTGCTGGTGTATTGTGAAA
Organism: Phaethornis superciliosus; assembly: GCA_023637945.1. Classification (NCBI taxonomy): domain Eukaryota; kingdom Metazoa; phylum Chordata; class Aves; order Apodiformes; family Trochilidae; genus Phaethornis; species Phaethornis superciliosus. The sequence continues at coordinate 8,727,738 of JAJQWJ010000005.1, forward strand.
TAGATCCAGTGACTTAATTTAATTCTCCCTTTACACCACACTGATGTAGGCTATTTTTTTCCCTCCAGCTTCCCTATAATCCCCTGCTTAGTGGTTCTACAGCTCCCTTCACCCCTGGCTGAGCTCTCTCTGCTGCTCACACAACCCATCCAGCTACTGCCCTCTCCTCCTGCTGCTACAGCACAAGCCTTGATGTTCTCAAATCACCTCTCTGCCAGAGCTTCACCACTCAGACAACCAGCAAAATAGTTTACACTACTCTGTTTTGTACAAGTGCAGCTTATCCCACTAGCAACACGTTTAAATCCCAGGACAGCTAAAGCCTTCAATACTGTGGTCATGTATGACATGGAACTAGATAGATGTATTACCCGGCAAGCCTTTCACCTGCCCCAGGACTCAGAGAGGAAAGCCTGTGCCAGCTTCTAGCATCATTGCTATTCTTTTTCATCCTCTTTTTTTTTCACTAACTCATTTTAGTAGAGTCCATTTGTTCCCTGCTCTGGTATTTCCACCACCACTCTGCCAGTTATGGTAGTTACTAGCTTTTTAATAAAAGAGAATAGCTGCAAATTAGGGCTGCCATCTGGCTTTTATTATAAGAGAATGAGGTTTTTCCCATCCCTTATTTTTCTTCTACTAAAGAAATGCTGAAATAAAAAACAATATGGTTTAGGTTTTTTTGTTAGAGTCCCAGAAAGGGCCACCCCACTTTACAGCTGAAAGAAGTCATTTAGTCTCTGAGCTAAATCAGTCTTCAACTTCTCCTAAGCAGAGACAGCCAATTGTGCCTAATTGTGTGTGGTAGTTCAACGATATGGACTACTGTTCATTGGGGATTGAGCTGCTCATTTTAGTTAGGACCACAAATTGAACTCAAACCAAGGTCCCAAAGAATAAAGCATGGTGTTTTATACATTAAGTCATTCCTCCTCTCTTACTTGGCCCGTGAAATGAATCAGGGAAAGATTATTTTCTGGGTAAATTGGTAGTAAAACCCTGATGCAGACAGTTCCACAATTTGATTGCAGCCTGACTTCCACTTATTGAATATCACATCAAGCAGTGGTTCAAGGGTTTCATATGACAGCTTTAAAATCTGCAAAGTTTTCAAAGGTACTTACTACATTGTGATCAGGTCACAGATCTAAATGTCAGTATTGTATGCCTGATTTGCACATTTCAAAACAATTTAGTAATTTTTTCATTTTATCTGCATGCATGAAGTGATTTGGAATACAGAAACAATTTGGAATCATATTTAGTTTGTAACAGTTCAATTAACTTAAGTGCTGAAACATGCTTCTTTCTTAGTAACTAGTTTAATTGGTTACTATTGCAAGAACAGGTTTTGAAAGAATGCCTAAAAGGCCAGGGGCAAACTAAAGCCCACTCTAGAGAATCCATGCTCCTGCATAGGCATGTGTGAAAAAGAAATAGCAAAGAGCCTTTGGGGTCACAGCATAGCATGTGTTTGCCAGTGGGAAAAGGACAGGTAAGCCTGAGCAAGAAATGGGCTGCACAGCAACTGCTTTCCTCTGACAGTATAACCTCCAGTTCCCTTGGGCTAATTTTATTACTGTTCAATAAGCAAGAACAGGAAAGTGCAACAAGGTTAGAAAAGCCTTAATGGCTCGTTATATGGTGTATATATTTAAACCTTGATATGAGTGGTAAGTACAAAGATAAAGTAAAATAATAGAGGAGGGTGATTTATATGATGCTAATATGTGCCAATGGTAGCAACTGTTTGTCTAATTAATTTAAGGAAACATCTGCTTTTCTTTTGAAAGTCTGACTTTTATTTTGCTAGAGCAAGAAACCTGTTTTCAGTTTGGGGTTTTTGTGGGTTTTTTAAGGGATTTGCACTCTGAAGCTTTTTTGCCTAGGTTTAAAAATAAAAAGGACATGTCTCTTCACAGACAGTAAATCATCACATGCATTAATTCTGTTCTGTCACAGATGAATAAGGAAAAAAATTGCATGGATTTTTGCACTTCTATAAGTCCAAAGGACTGCCTGGGACTTTGGTGAGAGTTTTAGATTTTATTTCTCTTTTTCTCAGAAATCTTCATCATAGCACAATGAAAGAACTAAAGCCTACTCTGGATTCCGGGCTGAAGAGAGGAATTGGGTCTTCACTTATATGTCTCAAACTCTTTCAGCCACAAGATTTGCTGCAGTAATCCATCTGCAGTTTGCATATGTATGTTTGTGAAATTAATGAGTATGTGTTCTTCATTTCAGGTAATGACACACACACACCTCCTGCCAGAGGATGAGGTGTGGTAGACCCCAAGAGAAGGTCTCGTTACACTTGATTTCACCCACCCACATTTTAGTCTCTGAATCAGCTTCTGTGTTTCCTACATAGTAAATGAAGAGAAACCCACACCTTGAGTGGCAACCATTCCTTCCTTACCACTGAACAAGCAGCAAGGGCTGAGAAATGGCACAAAAAGTCCACTAACCCTTGGGCAAGCCTATGTATTCAGATAGGCTAATTCTTCTACCACTGTACAGGCCATACACTCTGGAAGTGTATCACCATTCATTCCTTCAAATCAGAAAACCTACTTTGATAAAAATTGAGGCAATATTGTTACCGTGGTCAAAAGGGCTGTATGCCCTTGGATTTTAGACAGCATGTTATTAGATTAAAATGTTGTAACATTGTAAATATGTACTATATAATAATAAATGATGCAGGATAAACTAAGATTTCTTGAAAATAATCTTGGAACATCAAGATTGCATTGTATTATCCTCAATCCACTGCCAAGACCAATAAATTTTATATATGGGAATTACAGTTGCTTAATTCAAGAAATTGAATTAAGCAATTTCATTGTGAGTAGGCATTAGCTGTAGTTTGCATTTTGAGGAACTTAACCGAGACAGTAGTAACATCATTTTAAATATTGCTTTAAACATTATATCACTTTTCACTCATTAAAATGTTTCATTGAAGTAAGAGCTGATTTTCAATTTGCCTCTTTCAGATTTCCAGTTCTACCACACCAAGTACACAAAATCAACAGAGGAAAAAAAGCTTTTTTTTTTAAATGAATTTTTTTAATCTTGGGTTTTGTTGTTGTGGTTTTGGTTTGGTTTGTTTTTTCTGGGGGTGGGGTTGTTTTTTGTTTTGTTTAGGTTTTTTTCTGGGAAGAAGCAGATTCAGGAAATCAGTTGATGGACAGCCTTTAGGAATCCATTTTGACCATGAGACTGAGGGAAGCAGAGCTTGAGGCAACTGCAGCTGTGGGGCTGGGGAGGAGCAGAGCCCTAGAGGGTCACCAGCTATGGTGGGGGCTTCTCTTGAGGGGACCTTTGCACAACTGTCAACACAGATAAACCCAAATGCACAAACTCTCCGTGGAAATTTTTATCCATCAGTGGTGTCAGTTCAGTTCCTGGCTTAAGGCACAAAACCAGCCCAGGAGTTTGACCCCCACCTGTTCCATCAGGGGCTGTGTTTTAAGATAGGTCAAAAGAGAAGCATCAAAAGAAAGGAGGAAAGCCCCCGTAGGCACATCTAGGCCAATAGCAGAGTGAATTAAAATCTCTTCTAACCCCAAAGATGGAGGTGGCTCTCAGATGAGAAACAGCAGAACCAAAGAGAAGGTGAGGGAGAAATGAGCAGAGGGAGCAGTGGGAAAAGTTTCAGCCTGTGGTCCAGCAACCCCTCCGGTTACTTTCAACAGTTCTGTGGAACACAATTAAGGAAAGTAAGGACACATGTATTGGGTTAAGTTTAATGAGAGAGGTGTCCACACCTCTGAAAAACTCTTAGGGACTGAAAGTTGAGAAAAGTCAAAAAAGCTGGTTTGAGGAAACTCTTTCCAGATACCTGTTTCCCCACCCTAAATGAACCCAAGTTTTGATTTTGCTCCTTGGCCTAATATTTGTCCTTTGCTTATGTAAATTAGGATGTTTAGTGCATATAAGCATTACTGAAAAACAATTGTCATCCCAATTAACATCCTGCCTTTCATTTTACACCAAACCTGCTGGGCTTTTTTAGATAAACCCTGAATCAACTTAGCTGTAGTGTTTTTGATGAAATGGATTCATTTTTTTGGCAAAGTAGCCCTGTTTCTCCAATAGCATCATGCCAGGAACAATTCACATCTACCAGACCATCCTCAAGGGTCCGCTGGGGATGTTCCTGGGAAAGATATTTTGCAGCTCCTTTTAGAATTTGTTCTCCCTATTCAAACTGGGAATATTTTCAGTGTACAGCTTTATAGATGCATATCCATACCTATGCCTGTATATACATACACATATATATCCCACAAAAAAATGCCACTAGCCAATGGTGGTTTTAGTTTTAATCATTTTGTTAATTGCTTCCATTTGTATATTTGTATTTTAACTACATATTGTTGTAAGGGAGCACTGCATAATATTGAGAAATACAGAGAGAGGTAAAGTAAACCCATGTAAAAGGATGCCAAAAATTATCCCACAGGAAGTTCTTAATATCAGACATCCAGATGAATGGGCTGGCTTGAGGCTCTGCTCTGCCCCATTACATGATTGCTACAAAGTTCAACAAGGAGGCATGAAAACCCATTTGTTATATATGCCTCAGGAAAACAGGTAAAAAACCCAACCTATATACATTTTCTTTTCAAAGTAATACGATGAAAATTATCATAGTGTAACTCTGAAGACTTCTGATGAATGTTTTATCCTCAAAGAGCACTTATTTCACAAAGGAACATCTCTCTAGCAAAGTAACCCAAAGCCTGGAGAAACAGTATGAGCATTTGCAAAGACTGTAGTATCACCAGAGAGGTCTCAATATGAAGACTGTAAAGTATGAACATCTTTGGAACAAATTTGTCTTTGGGACCTCAGATAAAGCACTCTCCCAGAGCCTGGTTTTCCAGTGATTTCATCAAGAAGGTGATTTCATCAAAAGCTAAAGGAAAGCTAGTGCGACGCTGAAGTGATAAAAACACAAAGAAGAGATTGTAAAGCTATTGAAGAGTGCAGCAGGGGTACCTTCAAATCTTTTAATATTTCTTCCTTTAATAATAGTCATTCAGTGGAGCAATTATTTCCCTTTACAGAGCTGAACAGAAAAGATTTCTTAGATGGGAGTAGATAGATCTTGCTGTAAATACAACGTCAGTTATAATCACAATAAATGACATTCACTACTTACCCCTGAAGAGCCATGGTAGTAACACTCAAAACTAAAGTGAGATTTTTGAATGCTCATCCTGTATGCAAGACAGTACAGAACTCAGACTTCAGCATAACTCTTGGTATGGATATCTTGAGCTCCCCTGCAGAAACCAAGCTGCTCCCATCCCTTTCTGCAAAGCTGTAGCAATTTAAGATGATCTGGCAAGGCTGTGCTGAGAAACCACCTGGTGCTGTTGCAACTGACATTAACTACTTCAGTTTAAAGACACTATTGAAAAGTACCAAAGTGTGCTGTAATAAATAAACAAAAAAGTAAATAAATGCATTCTTAAATACAGGAGCTGGAATAAATCCTTACAGTGTCATCCCTGTGAACTGAATGAGTTAAAGGAGACTTTCCTGGTTTGGGACCAGGGACTGGAAATGACATTTCAAATATTGTAGCCAACTGTGAACTCAATCGTAGAACAAACATACAAAAATGGGGGGGGAAAAATCAAACCACTGTTCATTTGTCAGATATGGCCCTGTATAAGTGGAGGAAGGGGTTCATAAAAGTTTATTAGCTGAAAGTTCCATGATCATATATCTTGGCTGATACCCCAACCCACATTAAAAGAAATGGCAACTTTCTTCAAGTTGAAGTGGTCCCAGATTGTACTTCACAGTGTCACACCTGGCACTTTTTGGATCCCCAGGTGGTTCTCCACCCCTGGGAAGGAGCCAATGTGGTATGAAAGTGCTTTGGACCCTACAATCCTGGGGACATTGGACACCTGCAGAGCAATTTCAATAGTTGCTAGTTCAGTGTGAGTGTAACAGGTAATACTGTTTTCCATCTTTGAACAGTTTGTGGGTTCATTGGGTTAAACTCACAGGATCTGAGTGTGACCATTATCAGCAGCTTATAGTGCACACAAATCTGTTTCTAAATAACAGTTTAAGGAACAATTATTTCTTTTTTTAGACAGCCCTGGATTCAGTTACTATGATTGCAAAAATACAGAAAACAGGTTTGAGATGAATGATCAGGAATACTCAAATTACCAAGAGTTAAGCACTGCATAGCTCCTGACCAACTAATACACCATTCCATGAATGCCAGTGAGATAATAATATGGTCACAGAGCAGAAGGCACTCCTTTGGATTCCATTTGCTGTAGTGACCCAGGCAGAAAGGCTCTTTACAACAATATCAGCCATGGTGCAAGTGGAATCAGAGCTTCTTGCTGACTTGCAGGAAGTAATTCATCCATGAGATAAGGATGTAGATATAGCCTACAGACTTGTTTGGAGAGAAAGATATTATTGGAGTTTAGATTTTATTGCAACAGGTTAGTTTCTCATAAAAAATCTAAAATCAGGAGTCTACATGCACATACAAATTTACTATATTTGGATATTGTTATGTGTGTGTGTGTATATATATATGTACACAACAATATGCATATAAATACACATATATGTATTTGTGCAGGTGTGTGCACGTGCTGGCTGAGGAACAGGCATGCCAGCAGGTTACTGGAGATTGAACATCCCATAAAAGGTTAAATGTCAAACAAGTCTTATAGCCCGAGTAAAGGAACCAAAGATCCATAAGACTTTTAGTCTGACCAGAGGAATGGTTTCCTTGGCATCACCTGACCCTGTGTGAGCAAAGTGGAACAATGAAAATATTGTGTAATGTTTCTCTCTGTACATAAGAAATCAATAGTTCCAAGGGCCAGATACTGCCCTTGGCAGTATCAAGCAATAAAGGAAAACACAACCAGGAGAAAGAGAAAGCATTTCCTATTCATCCAAGAAGAGCTGCTATATCAGGACTTGACAATCCACTTTCCTATATTCAGAGGTATTTGAATTGACAATATAAATTCTGTAGCAAAGGATATAAACTCTGGAGCTGACCATACCCTGCTTTATTATGTTCTCATTATCATCAAAAGCTATGACTGATTCTTCTAGAGATTCACCATTAACCAGCATAATAACAACAGATTTCCATGGTCTCTGTTACTCTGCATTTTGTACAGATCCTCAGATTATTGCCCTGTCTAGTTAAATCTAATTTCCTTTTTCTCTGTTTTTAGTATTTTGGAGTGCTGAACATGGTCATTTCACGTCTTGTAGAACCGTACCACACACATTGTGGCACAGAAAAAATCAACGCTAAATCTAAATAAGGATAATGAAATCCCATAATTAACATTTCTATTAGAGACTGAGAATAGCATCTATGTGTTAGATGCAATAAACACAAATAAGTCAGAATAATCTCCAGTCTCATTTTAAGATGCATATAATCTATTTATTACTTTGAGTATAAATGTTCCATTGCTATTTGCACAGTGATAAAGAGTAGTTTTCAGAAAATAAATCTGCTTCTTAATAGTGCAAAGAATGAGAAGGACGGAGAATAAATGGGAGCTTAAGGGGATGCTAAAGTTCTCCCATGAGCTTGGATGAGATTTATGTGCAATGTGAATAAAAAATGTATATGACAGTGCAGGATTCACTTTGTTGTTGGTTCCTATTCCATTTGTCTGGCCTAACTGTATTCTTTGCCTCTCAGATATATAGTGAGTCTGGCATTGTTGAGCAACCAAGGGAATAAACTGCCAGTCAGCAACTATTCATGGCAGCTTAACCTCATCCGATTTCATCAGCCCCAACATTACAGAGCAAGACCAGTGCCATGAGATTCGGAGCAAAAACATAAATAGCTCCCTGAAAAGCTGCTTCTGCTAGGAAGAGGCATCCTAGGAGGCTCTCTATGGAGCAGTCATTATTGCTGTGCCTTTGCCATTGTGAACTGAATCTGTGGGTTCTTCAGTCATAGACCTGCTTTCATACAATGTCAACAAGTTAGTAACAGCACAAGTGAGAGCTGGTGGGATTGTCAGATAAAACTGATGAGCCTTTCTTTGCAGCTTCAGAGCCATGAGGCCTCATGCTCAATGCTTCATATCCATTCCCTATCCCACTCGCATTAAGGTTGCCACAAAAAATCCCACTCCAGTTGCTCACCTGTAAATATGCAAAGGTCAGAATCTGAAACTAGCAACACCTGGTTGGTTAGATGGACAACACCTGGGTGGCTGGGAAATAATACCAATACTATGGACCCATCAAAGTAGAGGATGCTGGAAAAAACACCGTTTTTTTTTTTTCCCCTCATTTCCTGACGGGATGAGATAGCTATTTGTGGAAGAAAAATTGTATTTGTGAGCTGCAGAATTATACCAGCTCTTGCATTGGTGTATGACAGTCCTTATGTGAATGACATCTCCCCACAGTGCTATGGCCACCCTCCTGCTGGATGGCTGGTGGGCTCAGCCAGGGCCCTGGCACCCCACAAAATGTCTCATGGTCACCTCGTGCTCCCTAACAGGGCACATAGCACTGTTGAGGTTTGCCAGGTATTGGAGGGCAATGGTGTGGCTGAGGCTGTGACATTGCTAGGTAGTGGGTAAAGCTGAGGGCTGTGGGAAATATCAGGAGAAATATCTGCCACAGTGGTTGTAGCACAGTGCCATTTGCTGGTCTTACCCCCAACCTCCACTAGCTCTGTGTAAGGACATAATTGCATCAGTGACTTCTGATGATCTGGTCACAGAAGGCAGTTTATTAATTGCAGCATCTATGGGGGTAAGAACTCATCCCACATAAGCAAAGCTGTCCTCATTCATAGGGAAACAACAAGTTTTGCACCACAGTCATACTGATGTCTAAACGATGCCATAATATTTTGTCGTCCTTGAGACAACAATGGACAAAAGTTTGACTCAGAGATGCCAAGCAGTTCCTGAACATTGAGACATACAACAGTAGTATAGGAGAAATGTCCAAGGCGTGGTTCTCAAACTACACATCCTCTCTTCAACAAATGTGGCTTCTATGTCCAAACCACCCTGCCTTACTAGACCAGGACAGTACTTTTGTGGGGCTTCTGAGCAATCCAGGTCACCACACAAGGAAAGAAGGCAGGATGGGCTGCTGCAGCTAGCTTTGCCAGGTTGTTGTGGGATGCAGACACCCTTCCCATCCTCTCCAAAACAAGAGAAGACCCTCTGCCTATCAAACCCCAGGACATATCTTTAGCAGCTAGAATTTCTGCAGCATGGTTGCAGAGGTTGACCAACAGGGTCTTAGTGCCACACAAGAAACTTCAAAGTAGCACAAAGATGCAGTCTGGAAAGTCAAATGCTTCCTAGTGAGACCAGGCAGGACTAGACATCAGTGCTTGGCCATTGGTGCTGCCAGCAGTAGTCTCAACAACCTTGGGACAGCCCTGACAGAGTGCAGGAGCCAAGAGCAGCTTCATCTTTTTTCCTCTAGGGTTCAGAAAAGCTGTGACTCTATGTTTTAAAATGGTATTTCTGAATGCCCTTCCACCTCTGACCATGTAATAAAGTACAATATATTGCAAAACTTGAGTTCCCTGTCAACTCTTCCCAGGTCAGAGACAGACGGGCACATGCAGGGCTGCTTGCCCCATACTGCCAGTGAACTCCTCACCTTATCATAGAATCATAGAATCATAGAATTAGCCGGGTTGGAAGGGACCTCAGAGATCATCAAGTCCAACCCATGACCCACCGGAGCACAGTTGCTAGACCATGGCACCGAGTGCCACATCCAGTCTTTTTTTAAATGTCTCCAGGGACGGAGAATCTACCACCTCACCGGGCAGACCATTCCATTGCCTGATCACCTTGGAGGGAGCAATCCCATCCCAGCTTCCCACCAAGAGTCTGGACATGCTTCAGCAAAGCATTCCACTCACATTGCCATCATGCAGTGGGACCCAAGCTGCCATAGGGCAATTCTGCAAGGCCACAACTGGAGGTTCTTGAAGAAGCCATCAGGCTGTTTGTACTCACAACGTCAGCATTGCAGAAGCAGCAATGGCAGCACTGCAGCAACGCAGTGAAGTTTTGTACCCTCTGGCAAACGGGATACGTAAATAAATGGGTTTCTATCTAAATTCCATTGTGTGCAGATTTGTACCAGAGAACTGTTGTGATGTGCATCATTATGTCTCATTATGGGATTGCAAGTAACCTTTTGTGTAGCAGACACAATCCACGTAACACACTGTGTGACCAGTTTACAAAACCAGGCTCCTTCAGAAGGGCGAGTAATTAATCATTATTCAGCAACAGCACTCATCACTCCACTACTTGCTGGCAGGAGTGTATAGCCCAGGGCATGCCCAGCTTCCACAATATGTTATTCATGCAACAGAAAACTACTGTTAGCCATGGTATTGTGCCAATAAATGGTTAAAAAAAAAAAAGTAAAGCACTCCATTAGTTTTCAAGTGCGTGGCTGATTTGTTTCTTTGTTTTTATAAATTTACTGCCAACACATTGCATGAATAGGCCTGAGTTATAAATGCTGTAGGAAAGAACTAGCACAAGGCACCAAGGTGCTTTTTTCATAATGCCAGTCAATAATCTGAGGACAACGAGAGGATCTCTTGAATGCCTTGCCTTGAACGTACAGCACAGTAACTTTATGACTGTAATAATTTTATCACTTTATCAAGCACTAACTTAGTACAGAATGGAATGCATATTGTCAAAAATAAATTGTAGCAAATATTTTATTCAATTTAGAGTCCTAATAGCAGTTTACATATTGTGCTCCTTAGGACATGGCTTTCTTCATACTTAACCTTGGCTTTTGTTCACACTACATCTGGTCAACAACCCAGCATGATGCAAGTAAGGCACACGAGATTATTTACATTTGATCACAAGACAGGGTTCACGAAATGGCTGACAGGAGTTCAAGTTTAGTCACTGATTTGGGAGAGGCTCAAATTGTACCAGTTTCTCTTCAGCTGCCTTCACCATGGAGCAGCTCAGTTTCTCTCTTCTAGCAAACAGTGTAAGAAAACAGTCAGTATGCAAACCCAAACCTTTCTATCATCTCATAATTTCCTATGCATGCCTTCCAGAAAGACACATTTCATTCCAAGTCTCACCTTTTAATCCACCTGTGTGTATAATTTTCCCAAATGAGGCCACTGGTGAATTTTAATTGTTTTTCTTTATAGGGGAATCTATTTCCCCCTATCAACTCCATTTGAATTTGGAAGGAGAGTTTAATTCATCAGGCCCAGTCATGTCTTTATAAAAGAGGATCAGAAATGTTATTGTAAAATATAATTTCAGAAGCATGTTGAAAGAAACTGCAATAATTCAAAGGAACCTCAAAAGCTAAACATGTTTTAAGGAATATGTTTCCAAAATAAGTATTGTCAAAAAAATTTATCACTGAAAAAAAAAACCCACCTTTCATTTTACTTTGGGTTCAAAGACTACTGAGATTTTAGGTTGAGGTTCAGGTTGTTCAACTAAAAACCCACCAGTTTAGGAATGAGAACCAATCAAGTGCAACATTTACAATATATAGATGTATTCCATCCAGCTTCAGTTTCCATAATTCCATTGCACAGACACCAGCCATTCAGCAGAGCACATTGAGCAGCAAAAGATGAGTTGTCTTTCTCTTTTTTTCAGCAGAGCAATGTAAGAAGATCACACCGAAGGGAAGCACAGAGGATATATTCACTTCCTGTCATGGAGCATTTCATTTTCTTCTTTGCTGAGAAGAGCAGTCTCCTTTGTCCCAAAGTATTAACAAATATATCAGCTGCAATGAACAATGGCTGCTATGTCTATCAATAGAATCTATATAGAATCTTTTCCCTTAGGGATTAATTCAACTTTTGATTCAATCTTTCTGAGCTTTAAATTATGATGCTACAAACCTCCAAGGAACTTCTGTACTATTTGTGACCTTCTTTATTACTTTCCGTTATTTGATAAAGTAGAGAAAATTGATTTATTGTTTAGTTTACTTGTTAACGTGGAATATCAATGGTGAGAGTGTGATTCAGAGAAAAGCATGGGAAGTTGGCACTGGTTAAAGTTTAATACAGTAGTTTATTAATTAATGGTGAAGGACAATAGAATAACTGGGTATTAGCCTGGAAAGAATTCTGGAAGTGTAATGTCAAATCATGCCAATGAATCACAGCATCTCGGAAGAGTTGGATTCAAAGTTTTCAAAACATTTTCTACACAGAAGACTTTTGTCCATCCCTTCTCTTCTCTAAACCTCCCCCGCTTCCCCTTACGGCCTTATGGGTGTTTTTGTGTTTTCTGTAAGCATTAAAGGTTAAAGGTGGTAGGCAAGGCCAAAGTTTTCTAAATGGAGCCTAAAATTAGGTGTTGCAGTGTCTGTATTTGGTTTCTTAGGCCCCAATCCAGGACTCTATTTTTATTCAAAGCACTTGACTTCAACGGATCTAAAAACACTCGCGCTTAAGTGCTTTGCTGAATCAGGACAGACTTAAGCACAAATGTAAATGCTGTGCTGAATTGGGGCTCTAAATATGTGGCTTGATTTTAAAAGTGCCGAGAGCTGGCAGGTCTAATTGAAGCCAATGGGAGCTGTGAGATGCTCAGCATTTCCCAAAATCAGGCCACTCACTGAGGTGCCTGAATCTGATTTCAGGTGCTCAGCTTGCAGCATTCACCATGGGAGGAAAGGGTAGCCCAGGAGAACAGGAAATGGAAGGATGATTTCTTAATAAGTGAGATCCTGATTTCATGCAATAAACCTTAATAGCATAAAATGAGGGGACGGCAGGCAAAAAAGCAGCATTTTACTGGAAATCTAATAGAGTGCTTTTCTGCAAGCATCAAAGTGCTATGCAAAAATGTGAAATGAATAAACAAATCAAATTAAAAAGCCTAGTAACCAGAGAAATATTGGGCTAAATTCATGCCTTGTGGAACAGCAGCAACACTAATGAAGTACATCAGGGACAGATTTGTCCCACTATGTTTTGAGCATCAATTCAATCAGGAGCAGGGAGTCAACACCACAAATTCCACACAGCAAAGAACTTTGCTCTACCACCATTACAATCATCAAGCGGAACAGTTTGGTTTAGTAAATGGTAAAAATGCAAAAGCTAAACATTTTTGCAAGTAAAAAAAATCATTATAGAGTGTAAAAAAACGTTAGGAAGAGAGACGGGTTGAAGGGTGGTGGTCTTGAGAAAGGGAATTCTTTTCACATGAATTCAGGAGCCCTCTCTCCCTAAAGACCACAACAAGCTGTGTAGACTGCCCTGCCCTGCTCCTCACATCACACCTCGGGGACTTTCTGAGGCACACATCAGGATGAGAAGGCTCAGCCATGCAGTGTTGTGCTCTTAAGCCCCATAAAAGGCTGCTGACACAATGAGATAGACCTAAAGCAGTACCTTGGCTACCAGTGAACAAACCCTGGGCAAACTGAAGACAAGAAATTCCTTCCACTTTTTATGTGCATGTAAAGGAGAGGGCTGTGAATACCTTCTGCCAGTCCCTTGCCTACCTAGGGACAAAACGTTGTTGCTTGCCCAGTGACAATGCTGGTGTAGCCTGCATGGAAGTCCACTATGCTGCACCCTCTAACATCCACGAAGGCTTTAGAAAACCCATGCTTGTCCAGCCACCTACCTGTCTGATCCTCCTGGCCTGTCTGCTGAGACAGAGAGGCTGGTGAAGAGCTCTTCTGATGGTGCTTTGTCCTATTACAGGTATTTACCATCTCAGGATGGAAGATACTGACCACTCTGGACTTCGAGTCCCTACTACCTGCACAATTTGTATCCAAGCATGGTCATGTAGGAAAACCTTCCCACTCCTTCCTCACTTGAGCCAGCAACTCTTTAAAACCCCACTGAGCATTTTTGGAAAGTTTTCCTACAAGGAAAGCCCTTCAACACCCCTGGGTACTCAAGGCAGAAAGGCAGATAGCACCTGAGTATGTTAATGGCTCTGCCCCCTGCAGTAGTAGTAAGTAGTAGTAGTAGTGCAGTAGTGCAAGTGTGATCTGGACTACCATCTGAAATCAGTTACAACCCTTACACAGAGTTACAGAAAACCCAGTATGTGACCAGTTGGGGAGGGGAAACACTGCCACTTGTGATAAAAAAGAGAAACAGAAATGGATTTGAAACATTCGTTTCCCTTTATTTGCTCAGTGAGGCTGATGTGTACTGCACATTGAAAAAAAAAAAAATCACAGGAATTTTCATACAATGAATTAAACCACAAAAGTACATGTAGAATTGGCAGGTGGAAAATAGCCCAGTTTGGGCTTAACTAATGTCTCGCTTTCCCTGTTCAGCATAGTCCAAGCAATAGCTTCACATGTTCACCTACTGTACAAATCTTACAGTAGCTCCATCAGGTCAGTGGTTCACATTATTGAAAATGTCTGTCACAGAGGTACAAATTTAGAATCATCACATTATATTACATGGCTACTCTAGGTCATTTATAGATCAGATCTTATACTACAGTGATTGAAGTTCTCATTACAGCCATCAAAAAGGACACATAATCATTACCTACTGTAAGTTTACATCTAAAGGGATGAGAAGAAAGTGTGGTTGTTGTGGTTTGGTTTGGTTTTGTTTTTTTTTTTTTTCAACTGACCCAAGTATTATATCCCAGAGGCACAAACTTTCCTGTCAGTGCTGCTCTTGGTGGTGGCAGCCCAACTGCTTTTCAGAGTAGCTTACCACAGGTATTTTTCTCCAATTTTAGGCTCCCTCTGTTTGGATTTAGATTATTTCACATTCTGTAGGAATTACTTTTCTACAGCTCTAGGAAAGACCATACTTTCTAAGTACCAGTTCTGTTACCTGTATTGTAGATGTGGTACTTACCACAGTATGAAAGCATCAGTACAATCTTCATCTAAAAGACACAAAGAGCTATGCTGCAATTTGCCTCCAGTGACAATGTGGTACATGTGCTAATTTGAAATGTTCTTGGGGGAGAAAAAAAGAAAAGGAAACACCGAGTTTATATTTTGATGGGTTACCTACTACAGTGTTTACAAAGGATACAAATAGCTTTATTCAGCAATCCTAGCTCTATTAATTTCGTATGTAATTTGTAAATTGTAAATCCACAGAGGAAAGCCATCTTCAAGATGAGGATGTTTGCCAGGCCAGTGAAAAAAAAAAAAATTGACTCATGTCATTATGCCTGCTTGGTGAAAAATAAATATCCCCCCTCATACCCCAAACCAATTTATTCATGTCAGCAATCTAGGGCAAAAGAGAATATATTTAAAATTTAATCACAGAAATTTAATGGCAAAATAGGTAATGCATCTGGTCCTTCAACACATAATATGATATACTAAATATTGATTTCTTAAAAATAATTTATTGCTTTTAATATTTTTCTTTACAACAGAAGATACTCAAAATCCAGAAAGAAAAATTGTAAACTTTTAGTTTGGCATTCACACAAAGTTAAAATACCTGCATTTTTAACCTACAGAGCAACAACAAGAATTATGCAGATTAAAGAATGTTACAGTTGTAACATAGAACCTCTGAAAAAGTTATTTTCTTCTTTTTTTTTTTTTAAATTTTTTTTTTTTTATTGCTATCTATCTACTGAGAAATAAGAAGCCGAAAAATCAAGCAAGCATCCAACAGGACAGACAGTGGAATCTCTCAGAACACAATATGCTGGTGATAAAATGAATGCAGCCATGAAAATCAACTGCACTGGCATGGGGGTGGAATCGGTTTTCTAAGATTGGGAGTGGGAAAGGAGATTAAATAGTTAGGTGTGCCATACCTTTAAGAGGAGTCATGAATGCCAAACAGTAATAGAATACCAAATCTATACATTCGCAAGCAAATTCCAAACTTTGCTGATTCAGTCCAGAGACTCCGAGTTCAGATGAAATTCTGATGCTCAGAATAGCAGTAGTTTACTCTTGTGATTTTTTCTTTCCTGAAGTTTCTATTTATTTTAGCAGAAGCAATGTCATCAGCCACAATGTCATGGGCACATCTGAGGCCATGCTAGTGCATAGTAAAAAAAAAAAAAGAAAAAAAAAACCAACCCACCGCTTCTGCAAAAGCTGAATTTCCAAACGAAGCACTTACTCCAAACTGACAACTGTCATGCATCCTAGGTATAAAATTTCCACTGGCCTTTTTATTATTTTAGTCATCTCATAATTTATAATAAATACGATAATTGTAACTGATAAATATGTCTCTTTAGTAAACAAAGGAATGAAGACTTGGTATTTATACAGGATGTATAACTGTAAAAAATATAGATAAATACCATCATTAAACTCTGCCAATGAAAAGATTACTGGCTTCAAGAACAGTGTTTAGACACAGAATTACTGTAAAAATCATACTGTACTTAGTACCTCAGCATATTTTTATCAAATTAAAATCACAAAAATTAAAACAAAATAGCATTTTAAAAAGATTTTTGACCTCTAGTTCCAAAACTACTGTTGATACATAAAATAAAAACATTTCTTAATGATTATCCATTTGAGAGACTTTACATAAAATTATGATATATCCTAGAAAAATTTAGATGAGAAAATTTCATTCCCCTAACAAATTCAGTGTATAAAACTGCAAAAGAAAATCAAGCAATGAGAAAAATGTGGAAAAATACTGCAGAAGTGGTTAATACCTTTTGGGCTAGGATAATTCTTGACAAAATTCCTACATATAAGCTCACCAAAGAAGGGATGAATGTGTGTAAAGTACTTTTGCACTCAGACACGCGCGCACACGTATACACACGCACACCCTCACCCACACGCTTTTCTCTTTTTTTTTTTACAATCAAATATATATAAGCGTAAGTTCAGCTTTCTACATATGTTAGTGTACAATAATTGTTTCACCTCATATAATTACATTTGAGTATTTTTGATTAAGAAAAAGTCAGCAGTTTTTGAAAAGAAAGCTGCATTTACAGTGCATAGCTGTAACAAAAAAGAACATCGTCATACAGTATGTACATAAATAAAAATACTCCATTTAACATTTGTAAATACTCAACTACTTTAGAGAATGTAGCAAATAAACTATCTGTGCACACACCCAGATAGTTACATCCAACTCTCATTAATAATGTAACACCACGTCCGCTCATTAGAATAAATCGCTGAACAAGCTGCACATTTGACCATTAACAAGGCTTTGAAAATTTTGCTGTGGAAGATCAATGTTGTAGACATTTACATGGGTGTCAGAATTAAAAGATGAAACTTCAAAATGCTAGGGAAGCTTGAGCCTTTCGTTTTCTCTTCTGCAAAAAGAAACCCACAAAAAACCCCAAAACAAAACAAAACAAAAAAAACCCAAAGAAAAGAAAAATATTAAAACGAAGCTAAACCAGACTGTAGGCTTCTGGGACCTGTGGTTTCTTCTGGATTGTCATTAGTATCACTGTGTAGGGAGAAGCTTCATTTAAAAAATAAAATAAATAATGCAGTGTCTGATTGCCAGACATCAGCAGCCATAGTCCTCAAATTTGGGGTTGGTTGGTTGGTTTGTTTGTTTGTGTTTGTTCTGTTTTTGTTAAAATGCAATATGTACAGATTTTGCAGTTCATTGTTGTAGGTGTATCTCTGTGGAACTGCTGCCACGTCTCGTGGTTTGCATCGAACTCGCAAGGAACGCCCCCGGCTCCCCCGCCACCGATCCCCCGAGAAAACAAAGCTGACACCCATGGACACGTGTGTGCTTATGGCACAGCCATCCTGCCTCTCAGCTCGTCGAGCAGCTGTGTTCATGTAAACCATGGTTTTGAAGAGAGAGTGTAAAGTAGGAGAAATTCCTAAGTATGACTTCTTAATTGTCCATTATTGAAGGACGTGATGTCCGTGAGGTATTCGCCATCCCTCCGTTTTCCTCAGCTGTGATGCATGTTACCTACGCAGGCTCCGCTGTGCCTCTTTAAGTAAACTATCAAAATCCATGGAGTCATACTTGCTTTTAGTGGAAGCAGGATCAAAATCATCTGAGTTTGTATCTGAAAACCAAAGGATTAAGTTTTGGTAAGAGCCAAGAACCATTAGCGAGTACTTGTGTTTTCTCTGTACAACAAGGCATTGCAGACACAATCCACTTAAAATCACAGCTTTGTGGAATGATAAAAACACAGAAAACGGTCATCAGAGAAACTTTAGGTATGAGCAGACCTTTCTGGTAAGAAGCAAGACTTAATAAAAGTGGTACACGTCATCACCAGTGGGAGAACCATATATTGCATGTGCATACTCAGTGCCATGGTCTAGCAACTGCTCCGGTGGGTCAAGGGTTGGACTTGATGATCTCTGAGGTCCCTTCCAACCTGGCTAATTCTATGATTCTATGATACAGAGCAGGTAAAGTCAAAGCAGTTTCTCCATGGACTTGAGCACCAACACACTGCTACATTTAGGTCATGGTATAGTCCAGATAATTCTGACAGATGCTTTATCCAAAACTCCATCGTTGGTTTACGACTGCAGTTCTGCAACATGCAATATCCCAGACTTACTTTTCCTGAGAAACACTGGGGCATGGCTCTGCAGAAAGCCAGAGCAACCCATGGGCAGCGTGCAGGAAACACAGCTGCCCTGCCTCAGGATCTTGTACAAGTCACTATATCTTTCTTAATCTCTTTTTTTGCTTCCACTCTGATTTTTGGGGGGGTTACTTCTTTAGAATGTGAGCAATTCAGTGCAGGGCTGTACAAGCAATCTCAGGTGGGCTCCTCAGCACGCATGGTAAATCACAGCAGCAATAATGGTTCAGCTCCTGTGACCTGCAAAACCTGCTCCAGCTTTGCTAGTTGCTCAAAGACATCAGTTTGTTCCTAGCCCAGAGCAGGCACTGTACATGTGGCCATGCAGCTCCAGTACGGCAATTATTGATGTGTCTGCAAGCACTGAATTTCCTTTAGGAGTCATCCCTGCTTAACACTGACTCTCCCCAGTTCCTATGTCACAGCTCCTTTATGACAGTGCCCTTTTCTTGCCATTTCTTATGTTGAATTAATCAGAACTCCCCATCTACCACCGTAAGACACACTGTGCATTAAATGTTCATTACAAGTTCTGTTAAGACAATATCTTCTCACAGAGGAGAGGTGTTAAACTTCTGACTACTATTTTCAAGTATTTTCTTTGTTCTGTACTCAACCCAAGGCTGATTAATTCTGTCTGTCCTTGTACTAGCTCATGAATTTTAAAGTTCATCCTGCCATTTTCTTATGTAGCTCTATCAGATACTCTGCAAAATACAGGGAAGGCAGCGTGAAGTACAGAAGCTCAAGCTGTCAGCAGGACAAAGTGAAAATACTCTGCTCATAGACACTTTGGGATTCCCACTCAGTATGGAGAGACCTGCCAGAGAATACTCCCAGTGATGAATAATGTTCAAGAAGGTTCCCTTCAGACAACTTATTTTAAGGCCCAGATTTTCTGAGATACAGAGACAACCCTGGCTTCCACTGCTAAAGATAAGTCAAATTGAGTCAAGACTTCAATCTGTTTTAACTGTTTTTATCAGCCTACATTTCCACAAATGCTTTGTTACCTTTTATATTTTCAACATCAACCTTATATCTCTTCAGCAGGCAATTGCCTTTTCTTAGCTTTACATTATCTGTTTAGCCACTGAAGTGAATTATAGCATATTCATTGTGAACAATGTGTATCATTTTTATCATTTATTCTGAAAAGACATCAATTGGTTAGGAAAAATGTATCTGTATTCACTTCCTGCATTGCAAAAAGCCGAGGGCAGCACATACAAGTTTTCATTAGCACCATGTTACAGGGTTATGAGAGATTCTTATGATTGGTCATTTATTCATACAAAAAACACAGTATGTGATTAATATAGATTCAACAGGAAACTATTCCTTGCTATGTTATCCAGAAAAGAGGAATGCCCATACCTTTAGTCTATTTATATAGATATTAAGTAAGGCTTAACATTTAATGAATGCTTTACATTTTAAAAAGTAATTAAATAAGTGGTGAGTTTATAATACATTATACTATTCCAGAGGATGTTTTGGTAGATTCCATTGTCTCTTTATGCATATACTTAATATGAGTCCTCCTGCTGTAAGACTTTGAACATCTCTAAACATCCTAGCCAGGGGAAGTGTCACACAGAGTGCCATATGACAGAACCATACATTTTTGCCCAGGCAGGACTAGGACAGACACAGATATGTTATTGCAGCCAGTACGCACACATGGGACTTGAGTTTACACAGCATCCTGGGTTCTAGAGACTGATGCATACTGCACCACAGAAGTGAGACAGCAAATACTGAGAGATCTGCTAAGCTCTCCATGGGCTGGAGCCTCCTACCTCATGACTGGAAGTCCCTGCAAGGAGAAACCTCTGTACATAAATGCTTATGCATGATCTAAGAACCACCAGTTGAGATCCATGGCCTTTGCTATGCTAAAGGTCAGATTTGGTCGTAAATCCTTCTAGCTTTCAAACCTGAGAAACCATGAATTGTGTTTAAGGAGTCTGCCTGGCAAGTTCTAGACATCTACAGCTCAACTCATGGCAAAGTAAGAATTGTAACTAAGTTTATGGGGTGAGGCATTTGTTTATATAAATAAATCAGGTGTTGAAACTAAGCAGCCATAGCACAGCAATGAGCAGTACAGTGTGCAGGAGGTTTCGGTGGTGGTATTATTTCAATATGGAAACATATTATTGAATATTGGGCACTTTTTTAATAATGATGGAAATCAGCTTTAAAAGACTTTTCACAGTCTGAAATATCTGAAAGAAGCCAGCTCGGGTTAAGAGCTCTGGTTAGTAGACTTCTAAACTTCTTTCAGCAAGTGAAAAGCACTTCCTTTAACCCCTCTGATCCCTTAAATAACATAAGCAGCAAACAAGAGCCAGGCAAATCCTAATTTCTCCTGAGCTACAACATTTATGTACCTCAGTTCCCATAAGGGAAAATACCTACCTAGGTCTGCATAGTTAGACTTGCAAAGTTGCTTGCGTCCACAGAAGTACAGCTCAAAGTCAGGTTCATTTGACCTGCGTAAAGTGTATCCATTTTCAAGAGCAGCAAAGGCGTCACAAGTATAGCGGTAGGTGATGAAACCATAGCTGTCTCTGCAATTGGAAAACACAGTTGTGAACAAAAGATGAAAAGAATTAACACACACTAGTGTAACCCCTTCCTGAAAGCAAGAACTTGCAGGAGACGCAGCAGTGGAAATGCCAGAAGTAGTGCATCCATTTATCAGCATGATTGTCCTGTCATGCAGCTAAATACTTATTTCTGGGACAGAAAATCTCAACTAGCAAGATTAATAAAGAAGGATCAAAGAAAATAAATAAGGTTTAGAACTCAGCATGTCATCTGTCACAGCGCTTACACTGGTAACTCACATGCCAGTTAGCTTACTGACATAATTTTTTACATATGTCAGCTCCAAAACAAGAAGTAATCTCAGAAGGTCTTACCCATCATCCTGCAACTTTACTGTGCACTCCTCAATTTCACCAAAAACTTCAAACCGGTCCCTCAGTTCTGTTCGGGTTGTGTCAGGTCTGATTTTACCCAGATAAATCACACGACGTTCTTCCTGTTGAGGAACAGCAACAGGGAAGGCATATTTTTATCAAATGTGTTAATAGAGATGAAGCTATACATATATGCACGCAAATAGGCACACATGGATGTGCAGAGGATGTATAATTATAATAGTCTCTTGGGGAAAACCTGCATCTTGCTCCTAAGTGAATTGCTTCTCTCCTGGAAAGCATCTCAGGCACCTAAAGGACACTACATTGGTGAGATGGTGTGCTCCTGGGAGGTTTCACTGCTTGCTATGATTCCCCTGTGACACCCATTGTGTGCCACTCTGCCTTCTTCCCCTCCACTCTTCCTACCACTTCCCCTCCAAGACTGTCAACTCTTCCAAGCCAGGAGCTCCCTTTCTCTTGCCTTTCTTTTACAATACCAGGCAAAACCCATCCTAGTTGTGGAGTCATATAAAGTAACACAGTAATAGCATAAATGTGTCATAGGCATGAAACAATGTAAGACAAACACAACATTATAAACTCAGATGACTCAATACCTGTGGTCACCACTACCTTTTGTTTTGTTTGAAAAAAACAACCAACCAAACACACAAAAACCCCTCACTGAAATCCCTGATTTTTCAGGCTATGGTGTTATTTGCCTGTTCCCCTGACACTTGGAGCAAAACCTCAAAGATAACTTGCAAAACAATTGAGTCATTGTCATTTCTTCCCTTCCTGAGTGGAAACGCTCAGCAGAATGGCAGAAGGACGAGGAAACCCTGTGAGAGTCACTTCATGAATTTTTGGATAAACACTTTGCTGAGGATAGAGCCATGTAGTGAGCTGCAAGCAAAGCAAAAGGCAAAAAAGATACCTTCAAAACACTGACCTTAAGGTAATTAGGGCAAAGAAGAACTAGCTACACATGGCTTGGATGCTCAGCCTTCGTGTCTCAGATTGCCTGGCACTACTGGCCCTACTGCTCATCCCTTACACAACTGCACATTTGTCCCATAAATTGAACCACCAGCACCACCACCACATTCTCAGCTGGCATAAATCTGTCAGTCAGTGGAGCAATGTCAGTTCAAACCATCAGCTTTGGCACCTGAGACTTGTGCAGAATTTAGGTGCCGAATGCCGAAGGAGCTACACTGACTGCTGAGAATTCATGACTAGTGTAACCTGGAGGTGCCTAAAGGCTAATGGCACCTCAACTGTGCAATGCAAAGGCTCTAGGAACCTAAATATAGACTTGTATTCCTGCTCAGAAACATCCTAGACTGAAGAGACAGGTAGCTTATAGTGTTACAATTCAGATATAGCACAAAACCTATCTTTTCCATGAGCCCCCACAGAGGCATAAGGCAGTAGTCATTCTCAGACCACAGATAATAGGATTGAGATAAGACCAAAGCACATGTAGAGAAAGAAATTATCCTGATGCCTCTTCTTTAGTTGTTTGAGCTCTCAATGAGATAAAGAGATGATCAGAATTCATAGTTATGGGGACCTGAAATCTTGGCTTCCCGCTCCCAGGAGAGCACTCTGCTCCCAGGAACTGTTTAATGCAAAATAAATAAACAACTTCTGCAGCAGAAAGCTGAAACTATGCATCTACCTCCCAACAGATATTCCTCACTAGCACACTCAATTGACTGTTTTTGCTGACTTTTCCTGGCCTCACAAATCTCAGGGGCTCAGATCGAGTTAATCTTCGCTCCCGAGAAATGAAAGTGAGTTTAAAGCTCTATGAAACAGAGATCCAAGACACTCCTACTCAAAAGACCTGCCCACCAAGGTATGGCTCAAGAGGTGACCACAGGAACTACCTGGGTCCTTTATAGCCAGGACCCTTTTCAGCCCAGTGGAGGCCATGGTTTCTCCATGCTATGAATGTTAACCTTATTCAGTGGAATCAGGTACATATCTTATTTAGATGCTTGGAACGACTGCCTCTTTTGATTATGTAAGGAAACTTGGTAGTCTTGCAGAACCCTGCTGAGAAAGGCACTTTTAGTTTTAAATGTGATGCCTTCCAAAGTGCTCCATCCAAAAAGCTGCCCTTGTTCTCTGCCACAGCAGTGCAGTTTGGAGAAGACAGCATGGCTAAAAAGAAGGACAAGTATGCTCATGGGTGGCCATAAATATTGGGAACAGGAGCAATTTACAGACAGCTGCTGCTTTTTATCTGTCTCTACTGTGTCTGAGTCCAGCACTCTGACCCTCCTGACACGAATTTGGGTGGGACTTCTGAAAACTGGGGACTACAAAGTGCAAGCAACAAAAATCTGCATTTCTTCCATTTTCCTCATTCTAATTCTACTTACTTTCAGTATGGTTGGGTACCATAAACTTCAAAACCAGGAAAATCTGCATATGCACCGTAATTACTTTTTCAGACTGTTTTACCAAATCAAGGATTTTACCGCACTGAAACACTTGATAAGAAACAATTCCATTGATACTTGTTATTGAACCTAAATGACTGACCAGATGGAGCAGAACATAACATAGCAGACTGTCTAATATACTTTAGCTGAGATAATACATCTCGACTGAAAAAACATAATGTTTCATTCACTGACATCAAGATTGTTATATTACAGCGTGATGGAAATAACTATTGCATGCTCTTCCATAAGTCTGTGTGCATGCCTGTGTAATTTTTCCTTCTTCTATACCTCTAATAACCTTTATATCTCTAATACCCCTTTAAGACAACTGTAATAAAACCAAACTGTACAATTAAAAAAAAAAAAAAACAAAACCCAGTTAAACTATCATTAAGGGAATAAGTTAAATGTGCAAAATAAAGGAAATTCAACTCTAAAGCTGAAATGTACCATATGTCCTCTAGTGTGCACACATGAGATGTGCCTAAGAATTTTTTTTAAGTGCCACGATAGTATAAATCCTGTGTTCTTCAGTATTTTATACCATCATGGCACTTCATCTTGGTTAACTTCAGTTTATTTAAAGCAACTATGAATAATGTATTTATTCACAGAGACACCTGTCTTTTATTCCCATTAATAATAAGTGCCACACAGGCCTAACAAGATTACAACATACCTCTAGATGTTAAAGACCTTTATTTTATAATAAGTTGCAAAGCCCATATGTGCATATTAAGTGTGCTTTTTACCACACTTGTTAGAGGAGATGATGTATGACTTGTAAAATCTAGAGAAGAGCAGAGAAAAGCTATTGTTTTCAATTTATTGTGGGCAGAGAGAACCTGAAGGAAACTCCAGAAGATACTGTACGTATTTCCCTCCCAAAAGTGCAAATTATTTATTTTGCATCATAAGCTTTAAGTATATCTCATTGCTTTGCCAGGTGAAAAAAGGAAGACAAGATCAGCCAAATCCCTCAGGCCCAGTAGGGCTCCTTTTGGTTTATCTAAAGCTTAACAATCTTGCTCCTCTTCCTTCCAATAAAAACATTTCATAGAATCATAGAATGTTTTGGGTTGGAAGGGACCTTAAAAAACAACTAGTTAGAACTGCACTGCCATGGGCAGAGAGACCTCCCACCAGATCAGGTTACTCAAGGCCCCATCCATCCTGGCCTTGAACATTTCCAAGCAGCCACATTTCTGGGCAACCTGTTCCAGCATCTCACCACCCTCATGGGAAATATTATTTTCCTAATGTCTAACCTAAATCTCCCCTCTTCAAGTTTGAAACCACTGCACCTTGTCCTCTAACTACACACCTGTGCAAAAAGCCCTACCCCAGCTTTCTTGTAAGCCCCCTGCAGATTTTGGAAAGCTGCTATAGGGTTACCTCAGAGGTTCCCCTTCTCCAGGCTGAACAGCCCCAAGTTCCTCATCCTGCCTTCATAGGGGAGATGCTCTAGCTCCCATTTTAGTGGCTCTCCTCTGAACATGCTCAAGCAGCTCTATATCCTCTTATGCTGGGGACTCCAGAACTGGACACAGTTTTCCAGGTGGGGTCTCACAGGAGCAGAGCAGAGGGGGAAAATCCCCTCCCTGGACTGCTGTCTGTGCTGCTTTTGATGCAGCCCAGGACCCAGTTCTGAGCTGCAAGTGCACATTGATGGATCATGTTGACCTTCTGATCCACCACTACACCCATGTCCTTCTCCTCAGGGCTGCCCTCAACCCTTTCTGCTCCTAACCTGTATTCATGCATGGAATTATCTTAGGAAGAAAGGAAGGATGGACTGGAGGGAAAGAAGAATGGACCAGAGGATGAGAGGGAGGACAATGTATTTGAAAGAAAAAATCTCAGAAACATCTTAAACTGAAAAGCAGTATTGCAAGTCTCAAATAATAATACTAAAGCATTAAAATGCCAAAACTTGTGAAAACAGGACCAAGATGTGCCTTATACATAAAAGGGTCAATAAAGGGATAACTCATCCTGCAAAATATTCGCTGATGCTAAGGACCTTTTCGTCTTGCAAAAGATTTATTTCACTTCCCCTTCTTCATTTTTAACCTTGTACTTCCTAACAAACTAAAGCCTGGACTGCTGGATGTATTAATTTTCACATTACTGGGCTTCTTCACTCAACACTTGTTAGTTTTGCCTCCTCATGGTGCTGCTAAGCAGGGTCTGAACTGAACTGAAGGCAGTCAGTCCAGAGGTAACACCACTTAGTGCTGCTCTCCCTGATTTTCCTACCACTTTTTATCTTTGGTGTATAACTAGTTCTCCAAGAGCCAAATAATGCTTTATGTGAAGCTGGGAGAAGAAATTCAGGGGAATTTTAAAGCTGGGATCTGCCATGGGCTTTTCAAAGGCTTATCTGCTTCAGCCATCACGGGTGGCCAGCTGGGTCCAAGCTCTGTGTCTGCATTGCATTGAATGCAAAGTGACTGCTCTCTTCCAGTTGAATGCCATAAAGATTTTTATCCTGAGATCTGGAGGCCAAATGTCATTTTGAAAGTGCAACAGGAAAGGTTGGACAGAGTTTAAAATAATAGAAGTGCTATGGATGGATTAAAAAAGCCATTAAAGCATTACATTCTGCAGTAATGATAATAAGAAAAATTTTGTCTAGACTCTGTCTTAAAGAATAATTATGACCTGTGGGCAAGTATGAATGGCAAAAGAAAGAATCAAGAAAACAAGAAAAAAGAAAGAACATTGAAAAGAATGGTCAAGTGCTGCCATTTTGCTAGCTGAGAACTTCAACAATTCAGCCACACACCATGGTGACTGCTAGAAAACTAATGATGGGCTAGTAAACCTCAAGATTTAGGTAATCCATTTGATACATTTTCAGCAACTTAAGCAGCAAAGGTAGAGTGCCTGGGATCAAGGCCATCAAGATGAGCAATGACAAAAAAATACAACCTAAATATACAGTGCCCATTGGATCCTTCATTAGTGGAAATGCACTCCATTAGAGGCTGACTCTGGTTTTAGACTTTAGAGAAGCCAAGAACTCATTTGTGAAACCACCCTTCTCCTGCCTTCCTGTTGAAGAGCAATTTATTTTATTTGAAACGTGTTTCTTTCTGCTGCAGCAGCCTCACAGCACATTTATCTTCTTACATTTGTAAGCTCTCTGGGAGAGGGTCTCTTGATCCTTGTCTCATGGAGTCAGTCAGCACTTTGAAATGAAAAGTAGTAATGTTAATAGTGGGTGTAAAAGCTGATTTTGTTATACCTTTTGACAGCAGCCAGTGCACACAGGAAATGAGCTGCATGGAGGATGTGACCATAAGCCAGAGCATTCTAGCAGCAGAGATCCAGAACACCAGGCTGCTTATCAGGCAATCCCAATCCTGGTGCACCATTGATGGGGAATCATGAAATGAAGACTCCATTAATGAAATGTGGTAACTCTACTTCTGATGCCATGATTTGGAAAGTTTTTTCCTCATGGTCTAATGAGCTGCAGGAGGAAAAGCCCATAAAACTCAGAAATTTCCTAACAGAAGAAAAAAGGAGCCTTCACTCTTCTTGGGAATCTACCTTGGCTGGGGCTTGTATCCTGGTTTCTCCAAAATCAGTAGACTGTCCTGCCCTGCTCCTAAAGTTTCATGGTGACTGTGTCTCCACTATGACCTGGTTAGCATTATAACATTAAGCATGCCTTGTTGACAGACCATTCTTATATTCATTGAGGACCCATTCTAAAATAAAATGGGGATCCAGTGAAATAATTTAAGTCAAGATCAAACTAAAGCATCACAAAGCAAAGGCATCACAATAAAAAGTATAAATAAACCAATAAATGAATGATAAGAATATTGTTCTTATCCTCTAACTGGAAAATTTTTCAAGTGTGCTGCCCAAAATTAAGAAAAAGAAAGTTAAAAAAAGAAATAAGGGAAGAAGAGAATATCAAAGCACCTTTTGAGGTCAGGACACCTGTATATAGCTGTAAGTTTGGAGAGGGATTCAGGAATCCATACAGGGAAATGCTAGCCCAGGCTTCTAACTGATCTGAAGCTATCACAGCAAAGGTGTTGTGTGGAAGGCTGAGGGGGCAGCTGTTTAAACATGCCTCTGCCACAGAGCATGAGCACAGGCTTTTAAAAGAAGCCTCCTCAGCATTCTGCCAATATGCCTTCACATCTGCCAAAATACAAGCTGCCTGCACAATCAGAGGGCATTGCTGCACATATGGTTTTGACAGATTAAAGTATGTGAAATATTTTCTCATTTCTCTTTCCTGGGTTTCCCAGTTCTGTTGTGACATGGAGACTAATTTTAGGTATTGAACCAATAATACCTGATGACTTTTAGCTCAGTCATAACTTCTGTTCCCTTTGCAAAGTGCATCCTTAATACAACTAACTGCTGGGATCATAGCACGCTGCTTCTCATGAAGAATAACCTGCCCTGGGAAACACCTGAGGTATTAGTAGACCAATGTTTGGGATACTCTTGGAACAGTATCTGGAGCTATGTGGCCATATATCAGTTCTGGCAGCACAAGAATGGGTTAGAAACAAAATTTTTTATTTCCCCAGTGCAGAGAGCAAAGAAATCTAAATTTCTGCTACTGTAGAAAAAGTTCAAGGAAACAAAGGAGAGATTCTTGTAACTGAACAGAAAAAGAGTTGAGCTGAGTCCCTCAAGAAAGAGATCTGTAAGCCATACAGAAGAGATCTCTAAGCCAAAAGGAGCAAAAAAGGGAGCAGAGAATGCTAGAAATAATACCAGTTTTATCACTGACTTCATGGGACCAGAACTTCCCTTTCTCTGCTGCCCCCTATCCCCTACTTTTTGTCATGTGGAATACACTGACATGACTCTATACTGATCTTTAAAGTACACGTGCTGATAGACTTTGGCAAAAGGAGTTAATAGGATTTCATCTAGCCCTCCTGCAGCTCTCACACAGTTGACTGGATTTCAAGCTTTTGCAGTGTTCTTTATATTTATTTCCTAAGTTCTGATTTATTTATGTTTATTAATAAATTATATCATTAATGAAGTAAATTATCATGACAAGGCTAACTTCAGAAAGGAGGTAGTTTCAACCTTGATTTTAGAAAGTCTGAATTTTTTAACATGCAGCACATCTGAAGCTTTTAAACTTCTATTTCATTTTCTCCTGATTAGCTACTTGCCAAATATTTGTTTGTTTTACACTAAATCAAATTTTCTACCTCCACAGCAGGATTCATGTTTATTTATAGCAGTAAGGGACAGGAATCGAGAAATAGAAAGATACACCCATGAAAGAGGTCTACTTGAATCTCTAATTTGTGTTAGATCTGGGAGAACAGACAGTGTAAGTTACGATTGCTGGAAGGTAGTGCTCATCTCTGAGCAGATGGAAGCCAGATTATTTTAAAACTAACTGCAACAATTGACTTAAATATAGCCCTGTCTCAAGCCAAGCAAAATCATTCCATTGCCTTCACTGAGTTTCAGATCAGCACAGCAGAGCATGTTATAGCTCTACATTTCATTCTTCACAAAATGGACCTATCACCCACTGTTTGTAGATAGGGCATCTGAAGCAAAGAGAAGTGAAATAATTTGATGAAGCTCACTAAGAACAACACTACCAGAGACAAAAATAAAGTGCCTGTTCCCTCCCAGAATTTCTCATTGCTGTAGACCACACCAGTCTCTGTCAGTCTCTACACAGTCTGTGTTCTGCAGGTGTAAGCATTAGGAGAAAAGCTACCGAGTGTCTAACAAATAAACTTTTACTCCAAAGCCCACTAAAGGCATGGCAAAGACATATTCATGTTGGTGAGCCCTGGACAGAGCAATATGGGAAAACCTGGAAATGAAGATGAAGTTTCCCGGTCTGCACCAGTTCATACAAAAGCCAGAGGACAGCCAGAACAGCAGTACAACAGAATGGGAAAAGCAGAACACAGAAAATCCAGGTCCAAAATGTTAAGGTGATCCACAAAAATAGTCTGAGCAGCTACAAGGGAAGGCCATACCTACAGCAGCTCCAAATCTAATCTATGAAAAACATCTTGCAGCTGCCAATGGGGAACTAAAAAGGGTCAAAAAACACTGTCATTTCAATAGCCACTCTTCTGTCCTTCTGCAACAACAACAAAGAGATTTGCTCATCCCCACATGGGTATTTCCTTTGCCTCAGCTATTTGTTTTGCACAGAGCACTGATGAACAAAATTATTAAATAATACATATTCATTATGAAAGGGCCAGTGTTAAGCGACATTTTTAAATTGCATCATGTCTTCAGACTATTTATTTTGCTAAAAATAACTTTAAAATTAACTGAGTCTAGATAGGGAAAAAAAATTAAGCTCATGCCTTTGGATCCTAGTTTTGAATTTTGTTACCTGCACCCTCTGTACAGACAATTACAGTACTATAGAAGTCCAGTGATCAGAATATAAGATGACTCCTTATATTGCTTATGTAAAAACCCAAAATTACAGAAAATAGACATTGATTACTGTCACTCTGGTAGGAGATATATAATATAAACTGACACATTCACAGATAGATCTGTATAAAACATAGACTGGTTTACTTTTCATTCTCTATTGTTGGGAATTAAACCTTTTTCTAGTGAAGTCTTTTGTACCTGTTGACTGTGAAAATGCTGGTGAGTTGCAATTTATAGAACCTGAAAAAATCAGTATTGTAACACCAAAACACAAATTGTTATGAGAACATGTACTTGCCTAAGAATCAATGTACTAAGAAACACATTACCAGATTTTTATATTTTTCCATTTATAAAAAAGAAAGTAAAACTGGAGTTCTAGTTTTAGAAATCCATGAAAAGAAACAGAACTCTATTTAAAAATGAAAGTTATCTTCACAGTGCTTACAATTGCTTTCTGCCTCTGTCTCTCCCTTTGTCTGGCCCTTTCAGATTCCCGTTTTTCATACTCTTTGCGGTATTCTTCCCTCTTCAGCCTTTCATGCTGATATTCCTCATAGCTGTCATACCTAGGAAACATAACTTAGTCATGAAATCAAGCACCTGACTTTGTGAATGTAAAATTAGGAATCCAGTTGCTGGAATGCTTCATTATCTCTTAAAGAACAATTGCAAAGCAACCTTTTGGTAGAGCAGGCAAAAGGCACTACCTGGGTCTGCGACTGTACGGTGATCTGGACCGCGATCTTGCACGTAAGGGAGAACTTCTGTATGCTTGTTGTCTACAGTGGCTGGACTCAAAATAGCAACAAGATCTGCAGGAAAAAACACATTCACCTCTGTCATTCAAATGTTTGAATCTATTGACACTATTTCTACCTCTTCCCTGAACTTACAATTTCTTCTAAGCTACCAGTGGGATTTTCCAGTGATAGAATGTGATCTCCTAGTCAACTAAAGGGCCTCAAGTGATTCCTCCCCCACAACCCCTCTGTAATGTTTCTTATTGAGGCTAACATAGAGCAGAGAGTCAGCCACTGTCAGCTTCATCTGATAGGGACTGCAGCTAGATTGGCACTGGGCTGCTCACAGATAATGGGAAAGGTTAGTTGTGTACATCTCTCACCAATTGCTCTGTCGCTGACCTGACTGGCTGCACTCTGAAAGTGTAAACCTGGCACATTTAAAGGATAATGGCAACAAGTGTTTCTGTAGCAACCCTCTAACCTTCAGAGTTAATCAGCTCAGGAACAAGTTACAGATTAAGTAATTTCGTGGTTTTTTTCCTTTCTTTCCTTTTATTTGATTTTTTTTTTTCCTCTTCCTTTTAATTAACTGTAATGATGGTACCATACCTTGAAGAGGATCTACTACAGGGCGACCTTGATCTCGATCGGGAATATGGAGAACGGGAACAAGACCTGCGTTGAGGAAAGGACCTTGATCTAGAGCGTGTCCTTTGGGATCTTTGAGAAAATAAGGATTTGGGTGGAGACACTGAATCTCTGCATGGAGAGTTAAAAGAAGAGCAAGATGGTGATATATCAAATAATGAATAGGCTTGTGTCCCATCCCAAGGGTAGCATAGTTTATCACTTTCGTCTTCACTGTCATCAAAGAGACCATCCATTGCTAGTCCTGAATTTATAAACATAGGTAGTTTGGAGAATTGTTCATTACTGTAATCACTGTCTCTCAGATCTCTGGTCTTATCTGCTTCTTCATCAAAAACAGCTTGGCTGGGGTGACCAAAATGCTTATTCAGTTCAGCCCGAATTTCCTGGTCTTGGAGCTGTTTTCTGTTATTACTGTGGGATGCCTGCTTACTTGTCTGTAAAGTCTCTTTCTTGAAATACTGGTCTTGTTCTAGAGAAGAACAAATCTGACACTGCCACCCAGGTGAAGAATCCTTAATTTCTAGTTGTCCGGAGTCCTGAAGTTCCTGGGATACTTTAATGTGTATTTCCGATTTTGAATTCACAGATTGACAGTAGTCATGGTCACCAAACAGCCGCAAACTGGGCCGTTTTGTCTTTCTCTCCTCATGTCCACTGGACAGTACTGAAGTCTTGCTAAGCTGTGCATACAGCTCAGTCTGTTCTGGACCCTTCTTGATTGGGTTATTTCCTTGAGAACCGGAAGACTCACTATAACGGGGCTTTTTTGAAGCTGGTACAACAGTCTTGCATGATGACTTTGGCTTAGGTGAAGTCCTAAAAGGATTATCCTGGTTGGCTTTATGAGGAGGGGTCGTAGGTGGAGTTAGGCCTATAGGAAAAAAAGGAGGAACAGAATGGTTATGAGCACACACAGAATGTTCATTAAGGCAGGTCATGTGCTTCTTCAAAATAGTTGGAAAACAAGATTCATACTGTGTCACTTCAATTTAACACTGCTAATACTGCGAATAGGAGTATTTAAGGTGTGAGACACCACAGGCCTGGTAACAACAATGGCAAGAGAACTAATGCATTGATATTAATCTTCAGTGTCTTTTCTTACACTTTCTTCCATGGCATCTGCCTCTCTCAGATTTTGATAGGAAAGATCAAGACACAAGAACCAAAAGACTTTTTTTGTTAAAAATCAAAATGATTTCTCTATAAAAATAAAAAGTCAAAAGACTTGCACTGTCAAAATCCTAAGGAAATTAGACAAAAACCTGGATAAAAGCAGGCCCAGGAAAAATACATGAATGCTACCAAAGACACCTCAGTAGGACACAGAACTTGAATGCAAGGAAGTACAGCAACTCTCCAACTTGACTGCAATGACTCTTTGTCTCCACAGTACATTAACTTAGTAAACCATTGCTAATGTATGTATAATACATTCTTGTAAGCATAACTAATACATTTTTCCTGAAATGTGGTTCTGCAACTGAAACCCACTGAACAACAAGAGAACTGCAACCGTAATGAACCATTGCATTTAGAACTAAATATTAGTGACAGTCATGAAGCAGGGAGTCAAAATGAATCAGGAAAGTATTCAAAGACTACAGATAGCACTAACTACCAGAATTGTTCACATAACTATAATAGATTATACCACTATAATCAGGAAGGACTACAGGCAATTCCAGTAAGATGTGGGAACTGAAGAAGTATCTTCCAACTATTTTTGAAAGACTATAACTTGGTATTTTTTGTAGCAATAACAGAAATTCCTCAGAATTACAGTGAACTGCAGCTACTGTACAGGAAATCATTAACTCTTCAGGCTGGTACTTAGTATGTTATGTATGAAAAATTTGTTTCTGTCCAATTGACCCTAATGTAATTTGTAAGTTTATATGCTTAAAATTAAACAAATGAGACAGAAATCAGGCAGTTTTCCTAAATAATCCAGTCTGTCCTTAAGCACTCCAGAGGCTGATGCTGCCCACAATTTCTTCTTCTACCCCAAGCAATGAGCTCTCCATTACTTTCTTAGCAAGAATGAAAAGAGAGAGCAGACACACTTACAGGAAATGTGTATTTCAAACATGGCTATAGCGTTTTGTTTTGTATTTTTAACCATGCAACTGAGCTCAGCAGATCAATGCAAATGGAATACGTTTTATAGTGTTTTGCTGTAAAGAAGGAAAAGAGTCCATCAATGCCTGGTGGTCCCTAAGGATCATAAATGGAGACTGGGAGTCCCATTGCATTAGCTGCAATGAATTTGTTCCAGCAAAAAAGATAGCAGTACCAAGGCATGAATACTTGATGTAAGAGAGAAGCTTGATTTTTTTTTTTTTGTCTGCATGTTTGGAAAAAACAATTATTAGCTACGCGTGGCTATGTGAAGACTTTGTCTAATGCCACAAAATTCAGGGCAACTGAGACAAAGATATTGACACTTAAGACTCTAGTTACCTAAAATCTGACATTAATAGTGAAAAGTTTCATGCAAAGTTATCACTGTTTAACAGTCTTCATTTTTTACTTCCTTCCCAAAAATTCACTTGAATCAGCCATTTGCATTTCATACCTTATTCATCTCCTCACTGACAAGTATCTTTTTTCACTATCAAATTAATATTTGGTAAAATGAACGGAAAAGTTGTCTTCAAAATTCTGCAGTAGTAATTTCTAGGTTAAAACTTCAGGCTCAGATTCAACAATGATTTGAGTAAGCAAAGACTCTAAGTAAAAAATTCAGAACTGTCACGTTTACTCACAAAATTATACATCCCATGAGAAGCTTCTGGGTTAGTTACTGATTTTTTGGATGAAGTTTTAAAGAAAGAGTGAAGCAGAAATACAACCACTCCACGACAAACATGCATATTTAAGAATTTCAGGCGAAGAAACCCCACAGATAATCCAATATTCAACATAAAATATTGTTTCCATTTCAACTTCTTTAAAGCTAGGCCCGGCAGGAAGCAAGCTAAACACAGAGCAAAATGATGTCCTGAAGCCTGACAAGAAGTCCAACAACCTTTAGAAAAGAAGGGAAAAAACCCAAAACTACAAAAAACCAAAACTAACCAAACAAAAAACCTTGCAAAAGTACAGACTGAGCTAAATTTGCTGGCACTACTCTTGCTGGCAGAACTGTGCTGGGGACAGCTTAAGAAAGGGCTTCCTCGTGGCATTTTGGCTTTTTTCCTGGTTTTCAGCAGAAGCAGGAAGTGTACAGGCAAGTAGAAACAGATAAAAGTTGGAAAATGTTCATTTAACTTTTGAACAAACCTCCACCGTGGGCTGGAGGAGGGAGTGAAGTTTTGAATCCATGTCACTGCTATGGGGTCCACCTCCACGGTGTCCTATGGCCGATCCCCAAACCATGAACTCTGAGAAAACCAGTGGGCTGCTCACTTGCTCACCTTCACACTAATCCCAAGTGATCTTCACTGAGGGCCCCGACCCCACATCAATGGCATTACAATATTTTATAACTGCTGGATTATCTCACGCGTGCCGATTTCCCCGCCAACGTGTACATTTCAGTGTTGACAGTACAAGGTATATTCTGTGCTCTCTCTTGAACTTAGCAGGTTTTGACAGATTTATGGAAGGACAGATGGCCATTACAGGCTGAAGGCTGACAAGAGGCAGTTCAGAGCATTGTTAACACACTTGCACAAACTCTCAGCAGTGCAGCGCTGTGCAGAATGTAATTCAGACTATAGCTTTTTTATTGCTGCCTATTTTCTTTTGTCAAAAGAGCCTGCTGTGCACAGCAACAAATGGCTGCCATTACCCAGAATGTAATGGGTGTCAGACAAATCACGTAACACAAACAATCAAGAGTATGTAGGTCATATATCAACAGAGCACAACCTTAGTAATATTTATGATTACTGCATTGAAATGTGCTCTATAATAAACAAGTACCTCTACATCACTCACACTTATGTACTTCTGCACAGCAAATCTGTTAGAAGTGGTACATACTCTACAATCATCTCGCTTAAACAGCCTTTTTTCTTTTTAAAGTAAAAGGCAAGTATTCTCTCATGACATCCTACAAACCCATTTTCTTTATTCGGACTTTTCTTTAATTGATGGCTTTGGTAAATGGTATGTTTGCACTTTGCCTTGCTACATCTATATACTATGAACTGAGTTGGTGATCTTGTGCCTGAAAACAGCTTATATTAATGTGCCAGCACTGCTGCCAAAGCAGCAACACCCTCCCTGTGTCCATGCAACAAAAGGTGTTTGCATGTGTGTCAGCTGCCACCTTGATCAAGTGACTTCTTTAAAGAAAGTCTCCAGGAGAGTGAAACTACTTTTTTGACACGTTCCAAAACTCCTCCCAGAAAGCCCCCAAACCACAGTACCTGATTTAGCACAGCTAGGTTGATAAACAGATATTAGGGGAGTGCCTCTGCACAAAACGTGACATCTTGACTTTTTAGAACTGATTTGCAATGCTGTTTTAGATAGACACCAACCTTTCTAAACCTCGACTGTAACTGTTATAATTTAAATGTTTGATGATGTTTGTTGTGCTTTGAGAAGGCTGAGAACTAATGTCTTCTGGGGAAGGCAGTCCTGGAACCTACATGTGCAACGGGCTTTGGAGAGGCATTCAAAAGGAATTCTTTTATACCTTCTAAGTTTGGAAATGCATTGTCAAGGGAAACATTATTTAAGGCCGCTTTAAAAGCTGAACATTTGATAACAGCTCAATTCAGTAATAGATTTGGAAGAGCTTTTGTGTGGCACAAGACTGCAGAATCCAGGAAAATACAATTAAATTAAATAGCCATCATATAATAAAAAACTACATGCTTGTTGAGTATTCAGTTTAATCCTGTTGTCAGTGCTGCAGAGAATAAACACAGATGCCTGAAAAGATCAAACAATTTACTAGATTTTACTCCCTCTGGACAACTCTCTGCATCTCACATCTCATTTTATCAGAAATCATTCTGAGGCCAAACAAGTTCTTACATGATAGATTTTAAGTATTTGTTCTGACAACTAAGAGGTAGCACAGATCTAGAGGTGGGCAAATAGCAGGGTATAAGTATTCTCAAGGGTGCTCATGAATTCCAACTCACTATTCAAGCTGATTGTGTTCACACAGCCTTTTCTGCCAACTTTTTGAAGTATTCAAATTTTGCACCCAAGAGAGACTGGTGAGGAGTTTTATGCTCAGCTAAATTACAGGGATCTGTGTGCAAAGAAGAGACTTTTCACCAAGTCACCTGATGTATATAAGAGGGTGGAAATAGCTTCCTAGTTACTGACTGAGCCTCAAGCATGTAAACTCACTTCATGCACTTAAACAATGGCTTTGAGTATTCAGGAGTGAAGATTTAAAAAGAAGCTGAGAGACTAGAGAGTGCCATGCCACCTAACTTTGGGCATTTAGAAGTTCAGCAGGATGTCTAAAGCAATCATTGAGGAGCCCTTGAACACCAAGAGCAACACAGCCACCTCCAGAGTGTGAAAAATCCTCCTAGTCCCTGTGCCTACAGATGTCCATCAACCTGACCGGTAACAAAGAGGAAAAAGGTCTCCCAGGGACACAAAAACCTCCCGTTTTCTTTCCAAAAACCTGGAAGACATCAGATGGTTCAAGCCCATGGCCTCTTAGCAAGGCACTGGCAATGCAGCTAATTGTGCAAACAGAGAGAGAAGACCTTTGGAAGCCTCTAACTCTGAATGAGACTTGCCTTACACAGGAATTTCTTCCACTACATTTTCATCACCTCCCTCAATATCACATTGTTCTGGTCCATTTTCCTTAGAACAACATTAGAAATCAGCCAAAGGAGTTGGAATTTTAGCAAGGGACTATCTTAGGCCACTTGCTTAAAGTGCATTCAAATTCTTATATGTAGTTTGAAACCACATTAAAAATATTTGTTACTTGTAATTTGAAAAATCAATGTTTTGGCACTTTTAGGGAGGACAGACTTGCATCCACAACTACTGACAAATCTGTTGCAAAGGAAGATATAGCACTGGCAAGAGAACAGTTTCAGTTTGACTTTAGATACATGAATCCAAAATGTGTGTGTGACGAAGATTGATGGCTCATGTGGGAAATGCTTTTATTTATTTATTTTTCTACTCTATAGTTAATTCATCAGTGAGGGAACCAACGTTGTTTTCAGCAGAGAGATCAAGGGAGCTGCTATTTATATTAAAATACTTTGTGCTTCGATAGTGTGAACAGCACTGCTAATGCTCTTTTCAATTCAGCACTCAGATCAAGGCAACTGCTATTTAAATTATAATAAATAGTGCCCATACACTGCAGGCTGCCCTATATAAGAACAACGAGCAATGCGGTTATCTGGGTATAATTTGGAGTTGCCAGGGTCTCACTAAAGAACTCCAAGGTACTATTAATCACTATTGCCAGTATTTTTTCCTAATTTTTTTTGTTTGATTTTATTGTGGGGTTTTTTTGGTTTTTTTTTACTGAAGTGGGTCCCACTTCTGCCATGATTTACTCATATATGCTGTAAGTTCTTCAGTACTCAAGGCTGTGTACTCTGTTATATACTTGTCTGCTTCCAGAACTCATGACACAAGACACTACCACAATACAAATGAGTTAAAAAGACATACACAAGCACTCATCTTTTTATAGATTCATATACATATAAGAATATAAAAAAAAGTCTACATCTATGTGAAAGCAGTGATTAATACGGTCACTGAGGGTAACAATCTCCTGAAACCTTCTCACCAGGTATTGTGAAGACCAGAGCGAGTGCAACATGAAGTCCAAGGGCCACCATCATGAACAGGGCTTGGTAACACCACTCCAAATCCCCAGCCACACATACTCCACCAACTCCTATTCTTCCAGATTATCATCAGTTTATTTACTAGCTAGACTCTGTTTACTTACAGAGTAGAAAAAAAAATATTGTTTTCATAGTACGACATTCTTTTTCACACACTCGTTCATTTGTGCCATTCCACAGCATTTTTTTATGAACTTATCCTCCTGGTTATATTGTCTAAGGCAACTACAGAGCTGTTTTGTTTCCTCCTCTGTGCACAGCTGATAGAGTGGCATAAATCTGGTAACACCAAGACCATTCCTGTTGCCATTATGGAAGCGACACAGGAGGACTAACCAGGCATCAGACAGACTCCCAATTTCTGTCTCGTCAGCTGATGGGAAGAGCAGGCTGCTGACTTTCTGGCTGGGAGAAAACACTGCTCCCTTCAGTGATCTCAAGGGCTGCTTGTACCACTCTGCTGTAGTCACCTCATGTGCCCCTTTCAGTTGGCAGAAGTAAGCACTGACTTACCAAGGTGCTTACAAATGGACAGTCTCGTACAGATTTGCTCTCCAGTAATGATAAAAAAGGCTTCTCCATGCTTGTGTTGGCTTTGCAAAAAGGAAGGTGCATTGGAAGGATGCTTTTTTTTGTCACATGAGGAATTATTAAGGAATTATTAAGACGTGGCAGAGGAAAGTGTGCATTTTTTAATACTGAACTAATAAAGAAGCTTCTGAAAAAGTGAAATGGTGGGCGTAGGGAGGTAAAAGCCCAAAGTAAATACACAAATCTAGTCCTGGGACCTGCTATTGTGTAAAGCTGCCACTGAATTTAGGGGCACCAAGCTGAATTATGGTACCTGAAGAAGTATTTTGCAATGCCCCCCAAAACCCTAGAGATCACATAATGCATGATGCAATTTTATCCTGAGAGAAACACATGCCATCTCTTTCAATACATCTCTTTCAATAGTACACAACTGAGAAAGAAAACAATCCAAGCAAGAGCTCAGGTGGAGGTCAACATGTGCTCTTGTGCTCCACTCTGGACACTTTAGGAAAATGGAAGCAAAACAGAGTTCAGAGAGAAAGCAACAGAACAGATCTAAATCTGAAGGAACTGGCTGTAGCAGAAAGAAGAGCAGATTAATTGAATGATTGCAATGTGTGATACACGAACTAAACCAGCATATGATTTTAAAAATCTACAAATCTTCCAAAGGTACAAACACCGGGGATCTGAAAAGTAGAGGAGGATAAAAGGAGGTTGTGTGCTAATGGAAGAAATAAAGAGAAAGTGAGCCTATAAAGCAAATACCAATTTATAAAGAAATTTACCTTCAAATTGTGGAATATTTTTTCAACGGTGCAGGAGAAAGCTGTTATTTGTGACATACTAATCTAGAATTGACAAAGCACTGAAACATGCAGTCACATACAGCCCTAGACCAGACTGGAGACAGACTAGATGTCATAAATTTTCCATTTATAATATCTATTACACAGTGCTGTGGGGTTTGTCTTTGAAAGATGGTGCTCAGCAGTACACAAATCTGTAGGGAAATGGGGAAGTATAACAGATAAATGGTTTCATTCATATTTTCCCAGAAATTATGCTCTCTTGTGTAGGTTTGGAGCCATATTTTCAAGCATGTTCCTTCTCAGGTAACTGGATAAATAGTCAATGCAAAGCTGCACTGAAGTTAATTTACTGGAGACCTCTGTGAGATCTCAGTGTACATGTGGTATATTAAAATGAACAAACACACACATGAGCCATGCTTCAGGAAGAGTCAGCACTCCCCATTTCTCACCTGCAGTTCCAGAGAGTTCCACACTTAAGGTTTGTTCAATAGTCTTGTTCTCAAATGGGGAACCCTTGGGATCACTGGAAGACAGGGCACATTTATAAAAACAAGCTGAAATGGAGTTGCTGTAGCCAAAATCTACTGAACCCCCCTCCCTTTTATAAATGCTTGCACTTTTTAGTACTTACTTTGGTGACTCGGGTGTCAATGGAAGTGATAAACTTGTTGGTTTGGCTAAAGGGAAAAAGAAAACAATTATGTAATATTTAACATTCCATAACATATACTAAAAAGGTTTATTTTTTTTATATTGATGCTGGAATCCCATTAGTCTGTTAGGGATGAGCTCTGACAGTTTAACATCCATTCCAGTGTATCTTAGATAAATTAGGAGACTCATCTCAATCCCTTATTACTTGTACCAAAACAGCACCTAAATTTCAACAATGATTTACATCAATTACTGTACCTATGAAATACAGTACACAACAAAAATGCCAAGAACCTTTCAGCAGAAGAGTGGTACATGCTAAAAATCAATGAAGAACTCTACAGGACACACTGTGAAAATGCTCTTTCTCTTGGAGTTAATTTAGACTACAGTCCATGTTTTATTTGGAAGCAGGAGCAGCAGAGTAACTATGAAGTAACAGATCATCATGAATATTCAGTTAATTTTACTTCTACAATTTACAGATTTATATATAGCACTGAGAATAGGTTATTTCTGTGAGGCTAGAGTACAACCAGTTATAGTCCAAACTTCTGCAAATTATCCTACAAACCATGACAAGGCATAGACATAGTCATGGACAGTTAAGTATGGGGTTGAAACTCTCAGGTACAATCCCAATGTACACACAAAAACCCAAAAGCTCTAGCTATAAAAATACAAGTCTTTGTAGTATTTATGCATGCAAACTTGTATCTTCCCAAAGCAAGCTGAAAATTAGGATATTGTAATACAACTAAGATGCCTTTAATTGCCATTAAAATGTTTAAAAATTTAAAAGAATATTACTTGCAAATTTTACTTTTCAGAAGTTAGATTGATGTTTAAATGCAGCGAGCACTGTACCAAGAACAACAGCAGGGGATCTCTTCTGCAAATTAATTACTTAAGACAAAATGTTCCCCTTGAACACTCCTGCACTGCAGATCTTTTGTCCAGAGTGTCACTACTGCATATTTCATATTCTTTCCAGGCTTGGAGCTCCCATCAACATTAAAGGTTTTTAAATGCAAATTGATTACTTTTATAAGCTCTAGAGCATTCCTGAAGTAATACTACATTTTTTAAAAAATTAGCACAATTCTCAAGAGCTGCATATTGTTTCTCCTCCTCCTCATATGAAAGTTAGAAATGGAAGCTCAGGTATTCACCTCGGGTTCACCTTCCTCAGAAGTCACTGCCAGAGTGAGGAGATGCAGCTCAGCGAGTTGTCTGATCCAGCACTGCCACTGCTTTGTGCATAAAACTAGGTGCAGTAAGACTGAATGTAACCTGACACATCTTTGTGTGTGTTTTATACACATCTCGGGATGCTAATGTTTGCCAGTGGCTACTTAGAGGTAAAACTGGCTTTAAAAAATCCCAGACTTTACAGTAAGACTCTGGAATAAACAGATAAAAGCTTCCACTTTTTTTATAGATGATAAAAGCTTACCTACTCTTACCCAACTGAAGCTTTCTAAGGAAGCTGAATGTGTCAGAACCATTTAAGCCTCTAGAAAGTCTCATTCTAGTTCTTAGTCCCACAGAATAGCCCCACATCAGAATACATACAAAAAAATTCTGAAGCACTGATGCACAGTGAAAATCTGCCAGAGATGGGCACGGAACCAAGACGTTATCTCACACTGTATGTATTAATTTTAGGCAGATATCACTGAATTCTCCCACTGAGACATTTGCATACCAAAACACCCACAAGTTTTCTTACTGCTAGACAAGGGCTTGACCAAGCAGCATTCCTGCAAAGGATTCATCTTCACACACAGCTACTGATAGTGTAAATATTTAGCCAAGAAACTATCATTTTACATGGAGCCTGTTTATGAGACTTTCAAGGTCTATTGGGGTGTGTTTTTTTCTTACTAAAAAGGGTTCACATGAAGTTGCTTGTCCCTGCAAATTTGAAACATCCAGGTTCAAAAGAACTAAGTCTCCTCATGGGCAAATTTCAATGCAAAACCACACATGATCTTTGGCATGAATGGGTTTGTGGACTTTCCCATGGGTTTGCAATATGTTTTAACAGTAACCCTAAAGGAAAATACTGTTTGACTTCTCCTTTCTGAGCCTTCCATAACTTTGAAAGAAAATATCAGAATGATTATTTAAAAAAAAAAACCCAGGAGCCAATTTTCTCATACTTTTGATTAAACATATGAACAAATGACTGCAGGTCTGCAAATACCAGTTAAATTTGCAAGGTTGATTCTGCATGAATTGACTATCCAAGCTGAAAGCATTATATTCTTCTATTTGTATTATATGCAAATCCATTGATATGGAAGTCATATATTGGTGTACAAGGCAAATTTGATGAAAAAAAAAAATAAATTCGGAAGCCTATAAATTAAACTGTGGGAATTAAAGAAGAGAATAATTTCTCTCTGCCTGCAATTTCACCTGCAATACCATCAAATTTAGCTGTATGTCCCTTTGGACCTTCCTAACCTCTACATCTACACTTTTTCCACAACCCAATATGCCTTGCTTCCATGCACTGAATC
Source organism: Phaethornis superciliosus (assembly GCA_023637945.1). Classification (NCBI taxonomy): domain Eukaryota; kingdom Metazoa; phylum Chordata; class Aves; order Apodiformes; family Trochilidae; genus Phaethornis; species Phaethornis superciliosus. The sequence continues at coordinate 8,770,877 of JAJQWJ010000005.1, forward strand.
TGTACAATTGCCTCAGCTGGAGAAAAAAATACAGCTCTGATCTGAATAGGATATATACATAAAATCTTATAAATATATTGCAACCCATATTTATGTGCATGTACACATATATCCATGTATGTGTCTAACACCCATGTACATATAGCAGGTTATAAATGATAAATATAAATTATAAACCTTATCAACACCCAAAAGTTTTACTAAAACCTCCTGTAACTTCTGGCAGGTCTATGTTTCTGTACCAATGAAGACACAGATTTTACACGTATAGTTCAGTCTGGATTTTGTTGTGAAGCAGGCTGCTGAAGCCATCCAGAAGAGGCAGTTGGCACCAAAGAAGCTCAAGGGGCAGCTGGCTTGCTTTCTTACAAGCAACATTGTTCAGAGAATTTGAGACCATAACAGGGTAAACTCTACTTAGGGTATCAGAATGTAGAGCTGCATTAAGAGTGAAAAATCAGATTTGATTTGGGCTGAAAAAGCAGACGGGGAGGGGGAAGGGAAAGGAGAAAATAAAGGTACAGTTGATACTTGGTGCTTTAAAAATACAACAACTCATTTAAGGTCATATCCTGAACTCTCTTGCAGGCAGATAATTTCCATTGACTTTACTGGATCTGCACTGATGTGACTGAAATAAGCACCTGGCCTTTCAGCTGCCAGACCAGTATATATACATAGATGTATTTTAAAGTAACAGTAACTTTAAAAAAAAAAGTCCCTTTGGGCTTGTAAGCTTTTACAGCTTTTCTTTATCTTGGGAAAACAGCAGGGGAAGAGAGGGAGAGAAAGTGCAAGGGGGGGGGTTGAGTTCTTGCATCTCTGTCATAGAAGCTACTTGTAATATAGACCAGTTCCTTATGCATTGGGGGATACTAAAAGTCAACACAAGTGTTTAGCTTTGGCCATAAAGAATCGAAATAGAGAGAGAAAGATCAGGATGGCAGCTAAACTTTCAACTATTTACAAAATAAAATTACAAACCAGCATTCCAGCTTTAACAGGAATGACACATTTATTGCTTTCTCTGTAGCAGTGAGAGCACTATTTATTGTCGCTTAAGGACTATGTGGCAGGTTAACAATGCCTTCAGTTTTACATTAGGAAAAAAAGAAAGAAGCTCACTAATGAACCAGCCTGCCCAGCTTGTTTAGGGGTATAATGATTTCTTGGTGGTACAGTAGTCTGTGAATAAATATCTCCAGCTAGCTTGGTATAGTAACATGTGGTATTTGTTAAAACTTCTTTTTCCCCTGAGATTCCTTTTCTGAGGGTGGGAGGTGACAGACACAGGATTAAAATTGTTTAAAAGCTACATCTAGCTAACTAATTCTAACTTCATTACAATGTTTTAAAATTCTCCCTACACAGAAGAGATGCCAGATTTACAACTCTAATCCAAAGAACAGAAGCAGTATCAAGGGTATTCACAACTGTGGTATTTCAGCTTCTCAGCATTACTGCTGGGACCAAAGCTGTCTTCTCTGGTCCCATACCTACCTTGCAGATGATTTGTCTGAGACTGCAGATGAGGCTTCCTTTTGGAGGTGCATTTCTCTTTGCTGCTGTTCCTGTTCTCTGCTGGTTTGGTCTGAGGAGGGTCATCATTCGTAGTCAGATATTTGAGAAGTTCAGAGCAGGGACGCCTTTGAGGCTTTTGCTGTTGACAAATGCTCTTTGCTTTATTGCTCCATGAATTCTCAGTCTTAAAAACAGGGCATAATAAAATAAAATAAAATAAAAAAAAAGCTAAAATTAGTGAGCTGAACCTTATCGGAATGGATATAGGTTTTCTGAAGAGATGAGATTTTCAATGAAGTGTTCAGTCTAAGTGTACTAGATCTATGAGCTGTGAATAATTGTTTGCAGAACAAGGAAAGAAAATTACATTTAAAATTCCTAAATGACATTTATGCAGCTTTTTATTTCATTTCTCCTACATTTCAATGTTCCTACTCAGCAACATGTAACTAACAAGACCCTACAGCGCCTTTACAGTGAACAAAAAAATAAGCTGGTTTAAACCTTAATTTGCTGCTGATTGCTTGAGCCCAGTATTCACAACTCTCTTAAGTACCCCTAAATGCTCTGTTTTCAGTTACAGTGAATGGCAAGACAAACATCATTTAATACTGCCTGCTAACAGAATTATGTCAGAGCCCTCGTTCTATCCAATTAATGGCTGATAAATATCTTTTGCCAAGAATCCAGCGTCATTTTTCTTAGCTCAGACAGCTGGTAAAATGGCAGTCCCACATCCTGGAGTCACTCATAAACAACACCAGCCCATCAGCAAGTTTTATTGTACCCCCTACTACTCTGTGTATCAATAAAGTAGGCTAGAGTAACAGACGGTGGGACTACAACTGAACTCTGCCAAGAGAAAAAGCATAAATGAAATATTCAGAGCATAAAGGAGCTCAGGTGATTTTCTGGAACCCAGTCTATAATCTGTTCACTTTCTTTTTAAATCAGTTGCAATACAGTAGGCAGATTAATACAATACATATAGATCTAATGCCTGCTAAGACGCTGAAAGCATAAAAGTCCTTGTTACACTTCTTTCTTTTTTTCTTTCTTTTTTTCCCTTATTACAAAGATTAAGTTTGTACCTTAACAACCACAGGGCTTGTTCTGATCCTGTGATTAGTGTTTGCATGGTTTTGTGTGCTGAGACCACTGCATTCATTGTAATTTAGCTGAGTGTTGGCTGGAGCCAGCAAGAGCTTCTTAAGCTACAAACACATCAGGGAAAGGGAGGTGGAAGGAAAAGAGTAAAGTTATGCATCTTCATGGATTAAAATGACTTATTTACATTTTTGCATAGTTACTTAAAATTAGCTATGTCAATTTTAGCAAGCAAAGTACAATAAAACAGGAAGAAGGGATCAATATTCCCCAGAGCAAATAGATTTCACTTTCTTCTGGTTAAGTAGCATATTTCTGCTCCCTTTACTGCAGTATCCTGCAGGGCAAGCAGAAACGACAGAGATCTTGGATTTCTGAACTCCCAGCAAAATGAAATTCTTGGCGATCTGTTTGACAGAAGAAGCCTCTGATCTCAACAGAGACATTAACTTTAACAGACTAATGGATACAGCATCAAGATGCAGGTATCTGGCTCTGCTTCAGCAAAAGCCAGTGATAAGGGGCTTTCAGCAGAAACAGAATCACATCTCAAACTGGTTTTACTGAGCAAAACACATATAAGGTTTCACCCACTTCCTCACCCAAGGTTCAGGTTTGCACTGATTAGCACTAAGCTGGTGCTTACTGGTCAAATCAATGTTCAAGGCACAAAATTAGCCCCACATCCTGCCAGACTCGACCGGCCTTTTTTTAACAGATCACCAAAAGCAGCATCTAAATATTCATTCCAAAGGAGCCCCAGAAAAGAAATATGAACTAAAAAACATCACCCTGACTTACTGCAACAGAATAACAAGCAAAAGTGTCAGCCGTTAGCAAAACAATTTCCAGAACAATCTCTTCAGCACACTTTAAAACAGATTCCCACATTAGTCATCTCAGGGTTATTTGGTGGGGCTTTTTTCCCCCCGCTTAATTTTCAGCTCTTCCCTTGATTTTTCCTTTTCAGTCTAAATGAAAAGTCCAGACCTTACTGTGACTACATCATACCCATGCAGCGGGTGGCCAGAGGCACATCCAATTCCTGTTAAACAGTAGGAAGGGTTCTTACTAGAGACGGCTCTTCTGCCTCCTGAGTTGGAGGGGTGCCGTCGGGCATTGGGGAAGGGCTAGTGGCATTTTCGTTGGTCACATCTCCATCTGTCAGTGCATCAAATGAAGGCAATCCATCCTCATCCACAGGGATGCTGTCCAGTGTTTCAGTGAGAACAGCTAGCAAGTTTGCCTCACTCTCTTCATCTATCTTCTGTGGGAGGGGACAAAGCAAAAAGAAGGACCGGGTGAGAAGACAAAAGGAGCAAAACGATTCCTCTGAATGTGAAGCAGCAGCAAAATGTAGTTAAACCAGCTCTCGAAACAGTCACCTGGAACAGAATCTCAGAAGATGTAATTAAGTGCCATGAAGGGATCCATCTTGGCATTTCCAGAGAAAACTCTTTGCATTCACTGTGTACTGCTCTACTTTGCTTTTCTTCCACAATTATTTTTTATTTTATTTGGTGTTAGCAACGATAAGTGATCACCCAGGGATTGAATTACAGGATACACCTATGCTGCTGACACCTAATGATGGTGTCAGCCCAGACTGTCTCTTTCTTTCTCTTTTCAACACTGAACACCAGCTAACTGACCTGACAAAACTACAAGAACAAGACAGATAATCAGAATATCAGATTAATGACAGATAATCAGAATATCAAAATGAATCACCAGTGAAATCTGGAAATCCTTGCTCACATATGCAGCCTGGCATACATGAGAAAAGGTTTCCCTTCCACAGTTCTGGAATATCTTGTTCCAAACCCAAATGAACAAATTCTGACTCCTGAGCATTTGGCATAGGACTCACCATTGGGATTCAGTGTAAACAGCAGGCTCTTTGGGTTTGTTTTAAAGAAATGTGTTAGGTGTTTGAAGCTGTCCCTTCAAGTTATGTCATTTGAGTGCTCAATGCAACTATTATATGCATTTATCTAATTCAGACTGCAATTATAAAAAGTAGATTAATTCCTAATCAGATGTGGCTGTAATGTTAATTTATATTACAGATCTCGTTTCAGCAACAAGACTTCTTGTCAAACTGAGTAAATTTAAATGCCTTTGGATTTTTAAATGAAATACAGTCCCTACTGTATGTTAAGGTAAGGATTTTTTGGAGTACTGAGTTTTCTGAGGAATGGAATTGTGTAAAAATCATTATATTTATTTTTCAGAAAGACTGGAAATTGATCGTGACAGATCAATTATCTGGGATTCCTAGGCTGATCCTAGTGCTACAGAAGTAAATGAAAAGCCATTCACTGATTCTAGGGATATCAAATTGGGAGTTTTTCCACCAGCTTCAGAGTGACTCATCACACTCCAGGTTAACACCATGAAGAGATTTCAGCTAAGTTCAAATCTCGCTGTTTAGAAGTCAACTAGCAAGAAATATAAGAGTGTGAGGAAAAAAAAAAAAACAAACTAAAAAAGCAAACTGCAAAACATAACCAGTTATATCTCAGAAAAAAAAAAAAAAAAAAAATTAAGTGAATCTGGATATCCTTTTAGTGTGACTTTTTTCATTAATACTTCTGCCTTCCAGACTCCAAACAGAGCTGCTCATAAACCACACAGATAATTGCTCCTGCCAGGCTCCTCTGCCAAATCACACCTCACGGCTTCTTACAGAAAAACTCTGTCTTCAAGCTAGAAAGCTACAGCAGAGCACAAACTGTTCTGGTGCTGACAGCATCATCCCCAAGAAACAAGTAAGCACTCAGGAAAAGCTAATGTTAAAGAGAAGCATTTATTTAGAAGGCCAAAAGGGGCCTGGCCACTGAGAAAAAGAGTCTAAGTTCCAGTATCTGGTGGTTTCCACCATACCAAGCAGACACATGCGGAGTGCCATAGCAATTCAGTGTGCAGAGGATGGAAATAAGCAGAAGTGAACCACCTTGTGATTAAAACCACACTCCAAATCCAGCTTTTCACAGCCAGGTTTTGAGAGAAAAAGAGAAAAATCATGGTGTCACTTCTAGAAAGGTTTAAAAAAGCATTACTGGGCAAAAAACCCCCAACTTTGCAATGTAATGAAGTGCTGACTTTTTTTTCTAATAGCATTTCAAGTCCCTCACAGGCAGTGGGATGAGCTACCCCTCAACGCCAGGGTGTTTGTGGAGGGGTCTGGTTGCCTGACCCCCAGCCCTGCACTAGGAACTTCCCCAGGAAGTGTAGCTGGTGGAGCACACCATGTAGCCTTTCAGCTTATAAAGCTGATAGCAAAATTGGAAGTGTTACTCTTTGTAATGGGGAATGCCTTCTTTAATAATAGCATGCCAGAAGAAACTCTGATATTTGCTGTTAACTGCTCAGCTCTCATGCTTCAAACAGACATTCAAGTGTGCTGACATTCAAGAATAGAAAGTTGAGTGGACACTGGTCCTCATCACAGCAATTTCAATTAGTTTTGTACAAGTTTCAACATTCAAACACCCCAGAGAAAGCACAGGATGTGACAAAGAAGACTCTGTTAAACAATTAATGTCACTTTCCATTATTGCTTCAGTCCCAATTTACAGAGCAAATAAATCAAAGTCACCACAGATGAAGCACACTAGCTGGCTAACACATGTCTATTCACAAACGACATGGCAGCAGGAACACATTAGTCAAGAAAATGACATTGCAAGATAACCTTTTAAAGGTTTAACTATGCTATTGTTCCTAATTGTCCTAAATTGCTGTTTATAAAGAAACACAATAATTATATACAGCAGAAATGGTGCTGAGGGGAGATGCAGAGGGAGAGATGGTTGGTTGCATCCACGTCTGAGCAATAATCACTGAAGCAGCAGCTTTCTGTTTTGCTGTCGTAACCTGAGTCTTGGTGTTGACAGCACTGGGGAGAAGCAATGCCATGGCCAAATGCAGGTTCTTTCACAGTTTCAGCACTGTCACTGCTCAAGTTCACATTTCAGACTGACATCCAACCTGCCCATTGCCCAGGCTCAGTGAATCAGGAGGAGATGAGCACCATTGATCCCCGCCGAGGTCAGAGGAAGCACCGTGTGCTCTCACGAACTTGCTTTGCCATGTCCCTAACTTTTGAGCAAGGTTTCACAGAAAGGATTTGCTTCTCTCTAAAGGAAGAGATTCTAAGTATTTAGACCACCTAAATGAACTACAGCATGTGAGAAAAAGGTGTGGAGGATAATCTCAAACATAATGCTGCAAGGCAAATACATGTGCTTATTAAACACTTTATTCATAATGACTGCATCTTGATCAGTAATGTTTTGGGTTTTTTTTTAATGCAGAAGCAGTTATGCATCACTTCCCAGCCACTCACATGAACTTCTTAATATCTTTGGTTGCTAGTTTGACATAAAGACATCATGGCCTGAGGGGTTTTGACCACTGTAAATTTTCAGCTGAAGGAGGCCAGGAACCTGAGTACGTCACTGAATGAAGATACCTCTAGGTTTCTGACAGCAAAAGTTTCTAGTGTATCCAGAAAGGCATTAACTCTGAGAAGAAATAAGATTTGGCATTGGTGTCACTGTGTACGGGTAAACGCAGCAGCTAGAGCTGTAAATGCCAGAAGACCAAGCTGTCTTCAAAAATGAGTAATTGAGGTGCCTAAAGACCATGGAAACCAGGCTATTCTCTGCTTTTACATGTTTTGCTCTAATGCTTTAATATCTCTACAGCACTAAAAAGAATTCTCTGTCTGAAAACACGTTATTAGTTGTGTAACAATCTTATTCTAATTGAGTTTCTGCCTTCAGTAAAATGTCTCCAGAGATATTCTCTCTTTGGCCAGTGAAAAGCTGTATGAAATGAGTTGATAATTTACCAACACAAAGGTATTTAAATCCTCTACCCCTGATAATTCTTCCTCTTTTGCTTTTTCTGCCTATTGATGAAGCTGAGTTCACCTCGTGGTTAGCATTTTATGTCTGCAATACTTGCTACTTGTCAGCAATAACATTACAAAGGGCAAAACCTTTGGTGAATTGGGAACCTTGTCTTTCACATGCACCCTTTTAGGGTGCATATACTGAGCAATGGTGTGCTCCTTCCTTAAAATTTCTTCCTTTAAAAAATAATGCAAAATTTTCAAATTACCATCATTGCCATCAGCAAAACCTTCATAAAATTTTTGAAACAATGGTGCAGATGTCCTAACTCAATGTTCTTTGGCAGCTCTCTTGCAGTCAGCACAGGTATGCTGGTTCACTACAGAAGAAGATCAAGGCCATGTTCATAATATCTGCAATGCCTTCCCTCTGGTTCATTCCACTCCACCCTTCATTTGTGATTATTATATGCATAGCTTTTCCTTACTGTACCACTACAATCGGAATGAGCTAATGAACGATGATGCTCTCAAGTTTTACTTACAAGTTGAACAGTGCAGGGGCCCATTGTGATTCACATTGAAAGATCAGGGTCTAAACTGCAGTATTATTCCACAGCCCTGAGGAGCTGGGAGCAGTGGCAGCTTGCCACATTCTCATAAAAAGCCCAGGAAACTTTGGGCTCTGGTAGGAGCTGTCACGGCTCCAGCAGCCCAGCTCAGGAAACAATTCAGAGCAGCCAGGTGTACACCTAAACTCACAGGGGATCACCATTTCAACATATCAACTCATTTCTCCTCCGTAGCCTAAGATCTATTCATAGTACAATTAACAAAGAAAATAAAAGATTCTCCTCCAGCTGAAAATATCCAAGTGATCTAAAAATACTAGCACATTATGGCTCTGCTTTCTAAAGTACAAAAACGACTTGTGAACACGTCTGGGACTTCCAACAGGATTTAATTCCTTAGTGACACATTTTGGAATAAGAACGTCCTTAAGATTCGCACCACTGGGATTAATGAGGGGTACAGTTTGGGTCCTTTTTGAACTTTAGGATGCAGAGGCATCAAAGAGCTCACAAACATCACAAACACTCCAGCTCTGAGCACCTCCCATAAGCAAACATGCAGGAGTGGGGGCAGATGGTATTTCAGCCCTGGCTCCACAAACCAAGCTTTGCCACCTAAGGATAAGGAGCTGCAGGGTGGGCAGAAGCACAGGCAAGGTAGGAGGAGGGAAGGGATTAGGATCCAATCTGATCTTCCTGCTTCTGCCAGTGAAAAATGAGAGCTGAGATCAGGTATGATGAAAGGGCAGAATTACAGCCCAAGTTTTCCCTCTTCTGGAGCAGAAGGAGACAACCTGCCATGGCACTAGCACAGACAGTGCTGTCATGGTGATATTGCTGTCTTCTCAATCTGCTGTTCAAGGCAAGTGTCTCCTTCTCCTCAATTTAAGAGCTGGCTGTACCTGGTAGTATTTTCTCCTGAGGCTGAAGAGGAATAAGTGGTCCAAATGAAGAACCCCACCTGCTGACAACCAGTCCCAGGCCATTATGTATTTTGTGAAGTAAAGTATTTTAGCTTTTATTTTACTGTTCAACTTTTCTGCAAATCCTTAGGCACCCTGCTTTCCCTTATAGTAAAAATCCACACAATGCATTTGCATTAGAACATCTTTCCAAGGTCTGTTAGTTTGGTCCCCAAGAGACACTCCCATAATTGAAATGCTTAAGTCCAGAGCTATCAATTATCTTTAAAAACAAAATGGAGTCCCACTAGGAGAAAATTACAGCCAAGTTTCTTTATATGTAGTAGAAATGTGGGGATTAATTATCACCACCCCTGTGCAAATGCCTTTAGGGTATGGGAAGAAAACAAGAGATCTTCTCTTCTTTGTGAAGGAGACAGTGATACTCATACTTCTCACGTGCACCTGGCAAAGACCACTTGAATCCAGAGCCTGCCTTCCCATTTCAGCAGTCTCATTGCCCAACATATGGACTGCAGATGTGTCTCATCTGTAGGACCGACCACACTCATGTAAAAGCTCCACTCCAACTGGTTTTCTGGAGGTATTGCACAGACTTGATGCAATATGCCCAGCCGTTCCACTCTCCCCCAAAACAATGTTAAATAAATACTGTAATTACACACAATGCAGGTATTGCAATTATTAACTTCCAGGGCCAGGTCCCTGGAGTGGAATAAACTCCCAACATAGCTTCCAGGGACATGATGGCACCACAAGAAGGACCTCTGCAAGATCCACAGGACGAAGATGGGAGCACCTGTGCATCCATTTGCCCTCTCCTTTCTCCAGGGTATAACAACATAAAAGCGGCAAAAATTATATTATATTTATAAGCATCACATAATTTATATAATCAACATGGTGCATATTTCTAATCTCAAAATTTTCACCTTTTTAATCTTGGTAACTGAACTCAGGTTACTTTCTCTCTGAAAGAGACACTCACCTGACATTGTAAAACCTCATCGCTGGGAAAAACCACAGCACAGACCATTTGCAAAGAGGGTTTTCTTTAAGACCATGCCTTGGATCATCCAAATTAATGCTGCCATATCTCCTGTGAGGTTCACCATCTTTTCAGGTGAAAAATCTAACCTTCCTGCTCTAAGCTAAACATATCAGTTAAAAGAGCCTACTAAATATTCATCTAGCACAAAGTCACTTTTTTTGTTGCTTCTAACAGGTTGTTGCAGTTCAGAAGTTCCCATTACAGCCTGGCAATTAAGTTTGTAATAAACTGAAGAGCTACTAATTGACTTGCTCATCTCACAAATGGAGGATCCAGCTAGAAACCTGTAGCCCGTTTTACATCTTCTCACCAAAATTCATTCACATTTTGCAAGCCATTTCAATTTCATTACTGTAAACTGCATCCTTCCCCTCTGTGATAGTAATCTTTGATTCTGAGGAAAAGACAAAACAAAAAATAATCTGAGAGCAAGCTACCGTGCCGTCGCCTGTGTTACGGGGAGAAATGATAAGATATTGCTGTGATGGAATTAGTGCACTGGTGGTAGATTCAATATCAAAAATTTATGATAATTGAAACCACAGAATCTTTGGAAATGCAGTCAGTTTGACTCAGTATCAAGAGGTCACTCTATTCAATTTATACCTGATGCTGAGCACGATATTCAGAAAACACCTGAAAGCAAATCATCTTATCAACAGTTGGGGCCTCACCATTTACAGACTACACAGGCTAATTTGCTGATTGCTAAATAAATGCATTTACCTGCGGTTTGGACCAGGCTGCCTCACCTGGGAGGTTTTTAAACTTGTACAAGACTCGATACTGTAGAAGCAATACCAAATACTCCTACCAGCAACTCATGTCTGTAACACTGAGGCCTGCCATGGACTGACCAACGTGATGTCTCACTCAGTGCCAGGAAAGACCCCTGGATGATGGAGAACTGCAGCAGCATCAGGCATGGCATGGCTTCCCCAGCCTCTGGTTTGGGCAGAGCTCTGTATGACTGAATCACAAAACTCTGTGTACAGCTCTGGTGGGGAAAAGTGAGAGCAGGAAAAGGGCAGAAGTGCAAAGGGGAGGAGCAGTCTGGTGAAGAGCCACAGAAAAAAAAAGCACTGCCCAGGGTGTGAGAGGGTACCCAGGCTGCCACCCAAGCCCACCACCCAGTACACAGCACCTTTCACTCATCCTCCCTTCCCCTTTTACAGGGGGTCATGCACTGACAATTTCTTGAGCAAAAACCCTGGTAGATTTTTTCAATTCTTATGCACCTAAAGTATACAGGAGTGTAGAGAGAGTCATAGTTCCAGGCCAGTGGACCCAGTCCAGACAAGCTGTGATGGGGAATGACTACTGCAAAAAGAGGGAAGCAGGAGGAGGAAGGCTTCAGGCTACAGCATAAGGTAGGGAAGATGTTTGGGACTCTCCCCATTGCAGAGCTTTCAGTGATGGGATCAGCAGTATTTCAGTCCAAACATTCAAACACTGCTTGCTTCAAATTTATGTATTTATTTGATTTAGGGTATGTGCCTAGAACAATCTCTTTATACTCAGATGTTAAATTTTTCAACATTCATATACCTTTGTTAGGCAACACGGCATGATCTGGGGGAAAAAAACCTACATACGTTTGGCAGCGATTATTTCACATGTGAAATGTATGGTAAAACTTTTTTCCTCTTGATAATGACAGACATCTTTAAAAAACACACAGTAGGAGTAATATAGGCCCCTTCTTTGCAAACTGTGAAGCAGAATCTTGTCATTTCTGTGCATTCTCCATTTCAGTGTTGCAGTCATAATCCCTACTTCTTTCTTGAGATCTATAACTCTACACAAATATAAATTTCAGAGTAAAATTATATACAATATAGCAGGGAAGAGTTTATAAATATTTGTTAATTTTGTACAATTATGTGGAGACTGTTTTTTGTGTGAACAGAACAAATACTCGAAAATTCTTTTTTAAACAGCAAAATACAGCATTTCTATCTGGTGCTTTTATGGTTAGGAAATTGGAATTTAATCTGACCAAGAAATTAGCATGTGTAAAGGATCAACTTCATTAAATGCTTTTTATGGTGTTCTAATTTTTCAGCATGTTCAGCTTCATCAAACCTACTCACTATGCCTGTTGAACAGGTATGACAAACACAAGGCATGTCTCACAGGAAGAAAAACACCAGTTTCCTGAGACCTGCAGCATGAATGGATTGGTACATCATTAATACATCTGGGCTTCCCATCAATTTTTATTGTGAGCTGACTGGATGGCTGCCATCTAGTCTGGGCTGGCTAGAAGAGTTTATTCAAACACAGCACAAAAACTTGTTTACAAGGCTAAAAATGGATTTTGTCTGTATGTTTTACCTATGTAGCTATACTCCTGTCTTCAAGTGTCACAGCAATGGCTCCCATATCCTCCTGGTATGTAAGAGTAGATGTGATGAGTGACACACGTACCATTTACAGAGGTGGTTGAGCCCTGAAAAAACTGAAGAAATCACCATGAAGAGAAAAAAACTGTAGCTTTAGATATGTGGGTTCTACTCTTACCACACTAAGAAAGTTTCCAAAAAACCCTCTCATTGGAGTTTCAGTATGTAAGGAGGTGCTCAGCTGAGAGAACACCACACTTTTCTATCACTGAGAAAAGTGCACCTCACAGGAGATATGGCAGCATTAATTTGGATGATCCAAGGTATGGTCTTAAAGAAAACCCTCTTTGCAAATGGTCTGTGCTGTGGTTTTTCCCAGCGATGAGGTTTTACAATGTCAGGTGAGTGTCTCTTTCAGAGAGAAAGTATCCTGAGTTCAGTCACCAAGATTAAAAAGGTGAAAATTTTGAGATTAGAAATATAGACCATGTTGATTATATAAATTATGTGATGTTTATAAATATAATACATCGTTGGAGTTCCAGTATGTAAGGAGGTGCTCAGCTGAGAGAACACCCCAGGTACCTACACTGAGAGCATCCTAGGCTGAAAGCAATAAATGGCTCCTTTCTAATGAAGCACCAAGTGACAATGTGGAGATGCTACACTAAGGAAGGTGCTAAGTATAGGCTTTAATACAGCATAGATCACAGGTGCATTTTGTCAGGCTTTCCAGTTCACTTTTTACAGTCCCCAAAAGATGTAACCTTGCTCCAAGCAGGGAAATAAGCCCTCATCTCAAAAGCAGCAACAGAGTAGTGCATCCTGGTAAAACACTACAGCCACTGAGGATATCCTTCAGGATGAGAAGATACGTCTGAATTTTCTGCCAGTTAAGCATTTGGATTCATTTAGATGCCTCATAATATCCTTAACTATGTATTTCCTTGATTTGTCACTAGGTGCTAAGACTTTAATGTTCTTTCAATGCAATTTTGTGTATGCGAATAGAATCATAAACTAGAGATGGTGATTTTAAAACAGAAAACATAAAAAAATATTGAAGATTACAAGAGAGTTATCTGTTGCAAAGCTTCCTCTGGAGCACATCCACCACTGGCTCGTTTCTAAGTTTCCCTGGCCTAGGGTATGGGAAGTCTAGTCTTCAGTGATAATGTTGATAAAATGAGACTGACACTAAAATGTAAAATTAATTTTAGTTTACACCAAAGCTACCTTGTTCATTTACCCTCAGCCAGCCTAGCAGAGTTACGTAGTGCATGCATACTGTGATGCACACTACAGTTCCCACCAAAGTTGCCTGTCTTCTAGTTATTTCTTAGTCAAAGATGAATATATTGCACATTCTCTGTTCATCTTCTAAAAGTGCATGTTCCTTATCACCAACCCTCCATCTGTACAATGTAAAAGATTGCATTTTTGTCTGGGAGGTATTGATGCTAACCAATTCCTTTTTTATCAGAAATTGTGAAAATGAACCTGGGCATTTTTTTGCTCTGCATCTTTAAAAATGATCAGTAACAGGTAGTCAAGTCCAGATGTACCTATTAATGCACTAAGTTCCATTATTCATTAGGCCATAAGTTCCTTTAGGCAGGGACTGTCTTTTTGTTATGTGTTCACACAACACCTTTTACAATAGTGTTTTGATTTACAATTGAGCTTTGAGATGTTGCCACAGCACCTACAATAAATAATTTTGGTTACTTCTATTTAATCTTTCTAGCAACCAAAAGAAAAAGAACTTGGTCCCAGATGTTCAGCTGCTGTAAATTAGGGCTTCTCCACAGGTTTTAATGGGGCTATGCAGATTTACACTAGCTGGGGACCTGGTCTACTTGTTGGGTATGTTGATGCTGAAGCTGAGAGCAGCAGCTTCTGCATACTTTATCTGTACCAACCTGTCCCAGGACTAACAGCAGACCAGCCAGAAGGCAGTAAGGGTTCATTCTTCCTCCATATCAAGTGAGTTTTGCAGCAGAACAGTACATTGCTACAACTAAGAAGATGAGTTTAAAAGTGGCTCCGGTTCATCTTGCCTACAATGTGGTAGAAGCTGTGCTCACATTTCCTACTGGAAATGCACTGACGTATTTGTTCATATCAAGTGCATCTTCAATTTAGAAGTTATTCCCACTGAAGTTAACACAAGTTCTAATTTGAGACTGTATAGCTGCTAAATGCACTGGCAAACCCCCATGGGAAGTGCCTAACCCCAGGAATAATAAGTAAATTAGAGCCATTTGAATGCTGAACCAGAGATGGGACCCTGAAGAACAGTAGCTTCAAGACAGCCCCCATTTTCCTGGCTCAGGTGGCCTCCCTTTGTTTTGTGATATTTTGCCCTGCCCTGTCAGCACCTGAACTGATGGGTAAGAACAAGGGGAAGGGAGCTGTTGACTGGTAACAGCCCAGAACAAAAGAGCAGCATTCCCGATCCAGTGTTCTGGGAAGGGAAAACCTGTGTAAGTGACATTCTTGGGGCAGAAGGCTGGAGCTACTATCACAAACCCAGGCAGCACCACCTCTGCTTCTGCCTGTTCCAAAGAGAGAGGGTGGAACCACTCCTGTTTAGGTAGCAATAAAATCCTGTTTTGTAAACATACATAAGGATCATACACACACAACCAGAGAAGAAGGGAGGGGGAAGGAAAAAGACAGAAGAAAGGGAAAGGAGAAGAGCAAAGAAAGTAAACATGGTTGCACTTCATTCTCCACTTTCGGAGGGGGAACCTTGTAGTATTTCCAATTAAAAAGAACTACCTGTATGCATATAACGTTGCAAAGTTTTATCCACCTCAAGCCCCAGACCATCAGCATGCAATGAGCACTGCAGCATTTTACAGCTGCATGTGGCCTTGCCCCATTTTGACAGCAAAGAGTGCTCCAAAGCTGAGTGCTGGTGGCACAGGGAGCCTGATGCTGACCCCAGCTTGGCTTCCCTTGGATTGGAGCACTACAAACCAAGCATCACCCAGCAAAGTCAAGAGAGTTAAACCAGGACAGATTAAATGAGAAGCAAATCAGGACATTTAGGTATGTCCTTCCTTCCCAAAGCAAAAATAAATACATTCCTTTTTCCTCAGACACATTGACAGCAGTAGCACGAACTGCCCTGACTGGGTTTCATAGGTGGCAATGCAGAAATGTTTATTTCCATTAGGCTGGGTCTACAAAATTCCTTCATTCCTGTGTTTCTATGATTTCCAAACAGCAAAGCCTGACATTTTGGTGTCTGACAAGCGACGCTTAATAGTGGGACGTGTGAGGGAAAAAAAAAAATCTATATGAAGAAAGCTCTTAAGATAGACTGAGCATTTTCACCACAAATGGTTTGTTTTAGCTATCTCTCTGCCTCCTGTAAGACAGAAATCAGACAGCTTACTGGCTTAGCTTGTTAGGCCAGGTTAAAGGGATGCAATGCTGAAAGGCTCTTACAGAAGCTTACCCTTGGACTAAAAATAGCAGGCACTAGAGAATTATCTTAAATACTACCAAACTTGTTCTGCACTGTGAATGCAGATAACTGTAATATGTTTCCATTTTTGGTAGTTTTAGAGCTTTTGAAAGTTATGCTCGCTTTAGCTGACTCTTTAATTAGTTTCTGATTCTATTTGCCACTTTTTCTCTCAGAGATATAGCCTGAGGGGTACTTTGCCTATGAATCCTTTGTATTTAGCAGTGCTGCTATTGTTAACATCTAATGAGCTGTTGGATTTGCCAAACACTCGGTATAGGTACAAACGCTTCTTTGAAATATAAATGTTTAACACACAGCAAATAGCAAATCAAAAGACACTGTAACGCAGCGTCCTCACTCTCTCATTGCATGTCTCATCAAAAGAGAGTAAAAATAAAAATCTGCTTTATTACATTTAATTCTAGAATTCCAAATGCGCATCTGAGCGAGACATTTTTAGCTGACTGCCTGGGACTTTAGAAGAAAACTGAATGGCTTTCGGTACCATAAGAGGACTCACATTTATAGGCAAGGCTTCATGTTCTCACATGGTTCCCTGCCAGCTGAACCATGGAGCTATCAGTTTTGGGGTAAAACTGCAAGACCCTACAGTCTTCAGTGAAGCCACCTCATCTTTAAAACATGTAAAATGAAGCTGTTTGGGGTTTTTTTTGAAGGCTACAGACATTTCTTTTGAACTCATTTTAAGCAGGATACCTGCTCACCTGTTTCTCACTGAGAACCATGACAAGATACCAAACCAAAGAAAGGACAAA
This sequence comes from Phaethornis superciliosus, assembly GCA_023637945.1. Taxonomy (NCBI): domain Eukaryota; kingdom Metazoa; phylum Chordata; class Aves; order Apodiformes; family Trochilidae; genus Phaethornis; species Phaethornis superciliosus. The sequence goes on from JAJQWJ010000005.1 coordinate 8,787,514, forward strand.
GCAAAGCACAAATGTTCTCAGGTCTTATATACACACATTTTACTTGTGCTACAGCCAGCCTGAAAGACATTGCCGCAGAAACCAGTCATGTGGTGTCACACCTCTGCTGCTCTTGTTGCCTCAACTCCCCACACTTGTGCAGATAACAATGTTGTGGGAACTTGCTGTACGAGCACAGATCAGCAACTTAACTGGATTCAAGCAGCAAATGCCTCCACACACTGATTCCTGCCCACCACCTTCCACACCACATCCAGATACTTCCCTTAACACACCAGTCTGGGCACTTGGATGACTGCCATATCAGGAGTACCAAATGCAACTGATTCAGACACTCACCTTACCATGTTTCCCAAGACTTTTCCCCTGTGGTTTTACAGCTACTTTTCAGTCTGAGTTAGTTTGGATATACTGTAACCCCCCACCTTGAATAAGGCCAACTTCTAGAGACAAACACTGGGTAAGGTCAAGCTAAAACCCAAGTCTGCAGCTGAACAGAAATTCCTGCCCTTATTGGGCAGGCATTGCATCTGACTGCCATGAAGCTGGTAAAGCCTGTCTTCTCAGATACTATTGTTCTTTGACTATCTTTTCAGGGTAAAAAATGTTTTAACTCTTGAATAGTGGTGGAATTCACAAATTCCACCATCAGATACACACCCAGCAAGCCTTTATAAGCTCACACATAGTGACATAACCTAGCCACATGTCTTGCCATTAAAACACTCCATATGTCTTCATTTGGGAAGCAAAAGATCTTTTTGATTCAGGAGTTAAGTTCACAGACTCTCTGTCAAATAAACATGTCTGTAGTCACCTGGCTGCTGAGCAAGCCCTGTGTTTGAAAAGATGCACTTTGTGATTTTAGCCATCTATTTCTCAGCCTTTCCTCCCACAGCCACGCAGCAAAGATAATGCTCCATCTTCATTTTGATGATTAACATCACTACCCGCCTCCTGCAATTTAAATTTCTTGGGGTTAAGTGTTACTCTAGCACTACACCAAGGCAATAGTCCTATTAGACTGAATGATCTCCAGTTACATTATAAGGGAAAATTTCTACAAAAAAGTTTTTCCAGTTCAAAAAGACAAGACTAAGACAGGAGAAGTATGATCCTCGCTTTAGAGCAGGGGATTTCATGCCTAGAGATTAATCAACTTCTCCAAGCCAGAGAGCATGGAGGAGTCAGGGCTCCACCCAGCAGCAGAAACCCTCCTTCCAAGCAGGGGGCCAACACTTCACCAATGCCAGCACTGCAGCATCCCTGTCCCCAAGCATTTGGCAGCTGAGCTCCCAGCTGAAAGAAGTCTGAAAAATGCTTGTCGAGAGCAAGTCAAGTTTCAACAAAATAACTAAGAGGAGGCTCATTTTGTGCATTCATGGAACTTGGTGACCTTGCCCTCTTTTGTACAGAAAATGTCCCCAACATATTTGTTTACTTATTACTGACATACCAGAATGGAATTTTTGAGATAAAGTTAATGCAGAGACAGTAGTGAATAGTCCCAACAGAACAAGGCTGGTGAAGCAGATGTTCCATGTTCCTCCATACCAAAAGAACACAGAATAGCTGTATGATGTAGCAGTTGTTGGGGAGAACATTGCCTGCTACAGCCAAAGGCAAGTCTGAACCAGTGAGAAGGAACATGATCATGACTGAGTTAAGAAGTGAGCAGAGAGACCATCTAACTTAACACAAAGATCTGGGCCAACTCCCCAAAACACAGGACAAAGACATTGTAATACAACAGTTACTTAGGAAGTGTCTTGGAAAAACAAAGGATTCAGAAAACATCTATTTGCAGTGGAGCCCTCTCTTTATGTGAATTATTTGGAGAAGATAAGAACCAGAAAACATCCAAATCCAACAGGGTAAATTGGAACCTGAACAGACAGTCACACAGACAGGTTTGTCACAAGCAAAGGTGAGCAGAAGAAAGTAAACTGAGAGCTCAGCAGAGCTTCATCTTGAAGATTCCCAAACTACTATAAGCCAAGTAGGAATTTTTTTATTTTTTATTTTTTTACTTTAGAATTTGGATGGCATTTAGAAACAAAAATATTGTTTCAAAAGCAACCTCTGACAGCATCTTTATTGCTTGTGGGCTCTAAGGCTCAGGGCCCATTCAAGGGCAATGCATGCGGTGTCTGCGATGTCCAACCTCCTTCCAGAGAGAAAAAAGAAAAAAAGGTTTTGAGTTGCTGTCCCCTTTTTCCTGTATACTTTTTCCATTCTTTGCTTTCCCAGTGAAGAGACTATACTTTCTGGCTACAGTGATAGCTCAAGATCAAGGATCTGCTGTCAGGGACCTTCTGAGCTGAAGTGACAGCCTGAGATGTGGTACTCGTTAGTGGACTTTTGTATATAAGACCATGTCATCCAACACAGCCTGCAAAGGCTGTTACAAAGTCCATAGAAAGTAAGACAACAGTAATAGAGGAGAAACGTGTCTGTGGCACAGGATCAGGGATAAAACACTTTCTTAAAAGCATCTGTGGGATATCAGGCAGAGTGAATTGGAATTAGGATGAGGAATTGTGCTATTAACACCAGCAACAGATTTAAGTCCTGATGATTTTCCTTGTGTAAGGTGGGAGAAGACAGGCTAGATACTGCGTGGCCATTGAAGCAAGAAGGTTAGAGATATGCAATAGTCACAAAGCTTGAATTAGCAGGTTTGTCTAATACCTAGAGGTACAATTATATCCTGATGCAAAACAATTATTAGATTCCAGAGAGGTAGAACATCACGTGAAGTAGAGCTGATTCTTCATTAGCTGAGTAGCATTCAGGACCAGAAAGGACACCTGCACACATCCTTAGGTACAAATGTTCAAGAAGCAAGAGGTAGATATCTCCAGGAACTTCAGTGTACAAGTTTAGCACTGGGAGATGAATTTTCTTTGTTAAGAAACAATTCAGATAGATTCAAACATTAAAAGAGCAGTGAGCTATATTTTGTAGGGTATCATTCCATGTCTGTGAGCATTCTGACTCCTTTGCTGTTGGAAACAAGCATGTTGTTATGCCACACTATTTTCCTGCCATCTTCCTTGCACACAGTTCTATTGCTAAGGCCTGTCCCATGAGAAAGGGCTGGCTTACCACTTTGCAGCCTCAGAGTTAAAAGAAAAGAAAAAAAAAAAAAACAAACAAAAACCCCATTTCTTTTTAGAACTGAATAGAGCACTTGCAATGAAAACTGAAACCATGCAAAATGTGCCCAAATTATCATCTTAAAAACTCTCAAGAGAACCTCAGTTAATTTGTGCATGGTTCCTGCATGAAATGCAGAAGTTTGCAATGAAATCTGCTTTTCTTTTTTTGAGCTCATCCACACTCAGCTCTTAGATTTGTTTCTCTAGGGGCAACAGTAGTGACGACTAATGTGGACTGTCTCCAAATCCTGGCAACTTTGATCTTCACAAAGCTCTGAATTACTGTTGTGTTGTTTTTTTTTTTTAAATTGGGAATATATCAGTATGGTTAGGGATTCTAAAGAACTAACAGCACGTGATGAGTCTTCATTGGAAATGACCAGAGAATTTAAAGCAGTTCTGGCCAATATATTTGAGGGATGTCTTTATAAGCTCTCTTTTAAAGACTGATTTTGGGAAGGAACTGGGAAAACCTAGCCACTCTGTTAAAAGGGACAGAAGGGCAATGAGTTCTACTGTAAGATCTCTTCTTTTGCTGACTCAGTGAAGACACATTTGTCATTCAAAGACAAATTAGAAAAGGGCATGGATCGTGCTACATAGATGCTCAGCCTCAGTTATCAGCCAGGTACAGGCAGCTTCCAATGCATCTACCTCCAAGTGCATCTGAAAAAAAAGGCAATCTCTTTTGGTGGATGTGGACAGAATGTCTTTGTCAAAATTTCAGTTTGAGCAAATACTGCAAAGCGGTTTAGCACAGGGAGGATTTGTCCCTGCAGAAATTGACACAAATTCCTTTAGGACAGGGGCAGCCACCCCAACTGCATAGCTGGGATTGCCAGCAGATAGAATTAGAAAAACTGGAAGATAACACTGTGGCCTAATGTAAACTCTTAAATCTGCTGTAAACAGAGCAGCAACACACAATAAAATTGGCACGCAATAAAACTGGTGTCTGTCATTGCACTCCCAGAAGCAGGTGTAGGGAAGGACAAGAGACATAGTTGGATTTTTTTTTAATCCCAATGAATTCTGGCTGGGGGAAAAAGCAAGCTGAAGGAAGCTGTGGAAACAGCTAATGTTATAGTGATGGAGGACAAACTGAAATATTGGTGTAGAAAGGAATTATAGGAGATCAAGTGGAAGGGTCCAGTTTGAGGTTCCCACTAAATGCCTGATACAGGTGGAGCAGCAGGCTGGAGAAGGCAGCACTCCTGGATGTTTCATGTTGGACTGACAGAAAAGTTCAGTATTCACAAAAATAATTTTCTAAAAAGCTTCTGAAATGTCTGCTGGGCCAAGGTATTTCTTTAAGAATATATATACACAATTGTCAAAAGTACAGTTTAGGAAATAACCATTACAGGATGAACTTTAGGGATATTTTGGTTTTTTGGTTCTTTTTCCCATTTTGGTTTTAGGTTTAAAAATCAAGGGTTCATAGATCTAATCTTGTGAGAGATCCAGAAAGAGAACAGCTCCCTACACACAGCATGGGTCTCAAGTTTATCTTCGTTCACAAGCCCCAAGAACCAGCTCTCTTCTTCTTTTACCACTTTTACTCCTACACCAAAGACTTCAAACTGCACACCACAAAACACGTATGGGTTGGTCATTAGTACATAAGGAGAGACTATTTCCCTGATACAGGGTTTTTAGACATTACCACAAGACAAGAAAACAAAGACTGTGTTTAGCAACTGAAAGGGAAAGCAAAAAAAAAAAAGCCCAAGAACAAAACAAGAGTATGGTCTGGCTTCAGAGCCAAAGAACCCGGTATACCAGCCACCCAAAGGTTACATGGAAGTCCTACAATTAATCTTTAATTCATGGGATGAGATTTTCAGGAGGGATAGGTATCCAGTAAAAATGCTTACAAAGTAAATGCACAAAGAAGTAATGTGCCACCAGAACTGTAACAAAAAATATTGCACAGAAACTTATGCCCTATGGATAGCAGAGGCTCCAGCAAAAAGAGTGAAATCATCCTTATCTTCCCATTTGTCTGTAGAATTTTAACAAGGGGCTCCTGGGAGTTCTTGGGGGCTCCTCCATGGCTCAACAGACAAATTAACTCATCAAAGGGAAGGAAGGGATGATTAGCTAACAAGAGTCCCCTCCAGCCCATCAGTGGCACATGGTTATTTCACCCAGATGGTGTTCACCTACCTGAAACTGGTAATGACAATCTTGGATTGGATTTACAGAAAAACATAGATAATAAGGTGCTGCAAGAGTGAGGCGATAGGAGTTATTGGTTTCTGATGCTTCAGACTGTGCCAGAGGCAGCAGAGCTGTTTTGTAATGTTAGCCTCTGTTTGTAACATTATCCTCTCCACCCGAGAGATTTCCTGCTGCAAATGGGAGACTTGGTCTCCAGAGAGGCATTTGACCTGACCCTTCCCATATGAGAGTAGGATCAACAGCAAAGAAAATGACAAGAGATGGCAAGACTCCTATCACATACAAGCAGAAGCAGTTTGACACCCTTTCCCTGGAAACGGATGAACGTCTCTGTAGTGTGAAGGACTGTGAGATATTTTCTTATGCCTTTAAAAAAAAATAATAATCCACAGGTTTTTCTTGGCTTTTCTCCAGATGCAATTGAGGTGACAATTGGTAACATTTTGCCTGATATCTTCCTATTAATGTACAGAGTGCTTGTTGGGCTTTTCAGGACAGCCAATACACCGGTCATGGTGGGGGAAAAAAGTAAAGCAAAGCCAGATAAAGAATTTCAAAAATGTCTAAGTTTCCTCCAGATAGGTAGAAATGAAAGCCAATTGCTCCCTTTGTGCATGGCCAGAGGGTCAAAATCCCTCATGGGACACACCCAACCAGATGTAAATAAGCATACACTTAGAGTTTTGTTTATTGAAATAGTATTAAAATGTTTGCACATGCATAATTTTTTTTTTACCTGACAGCTTTAGGATTTCACTAGTCCAACAAGCCTGTGAAAATCAGCAAGCTGAGAAACTGTGCAAGCTAAGGCCAGCCCAAAAGACTGTTTCCTAATACGGAAATTTGACATGAAAACTGAGGCCAGAAGGAGTACACGTGCTTGCCAGCCACCTATCATCCTCTGAAAACTTGGATTTGGCCATGACAAGCTCCTTGCTATATAAAGACATGCCTCCTGGAGAATGCATAGTTTCTTAAGCCTGTCGTGGAAGATTTTCCCAAATGGCATCAGGAACTCCTTACTAGCCCTAATGAAGTGGCATTTTAATGGGAGAGTAGAGGAATACAAATAATTCCTCAACTTCCTGCTCCAGGTGGCTCTGACTGAGCAGGTGGGGCTGAACCAAATGACCTCCCAAGGTCCCGGTCCTACTTCAACCCTTCTGTGATTCTGTGCAGCCTTTCCTTGCTCCAAGTCCATTCTTCACCCTTTACCAGCCACACTACCACCTGCACTGCCCACATCTCACCAACAAACCCTCCTGAAGTGGAGATAATAGACCCACGGTTCTCTTCTCTCAGTGCCAACCCACAGGGCCTGGCAGAATGTAGCCCATTATAACTAGATACAGCTAGTTAACTGCTGCATATTAAAAAAAAAATAATTAAAAATCTGAATGCTGAAGACTTTTACAACTCTCATCATACCTGCTTCTCCGTTAGAGTCACTGACTGCTCTGTGGAAACATGCAAGCCTGCAGTGCTCTCACCAACATCAAAATCCCAGCGAGAAGTCTCACTTCCATAATATTTACTACCTGTGCTCTCCGGTGCAGTTCCTGAATCATTATGTCATTCGTTAAACAGCAGCTTGGGAGAACAACAATTGGTTTTTTTCACAGAGGTTTAGCAATACTTTCAGAACCAATTTTGAGTTCTCTCTGAGAGAAAGTACCATTCCAGGAGAAAACTCACACTGTTTCTTCTAGATGCTCACAGGAAAGCAGAATGTTCCTCTAACCAAACCAATCCTCTAGGTAACTATTACCACCACCTCCTTGCAATTACTGTCTTGGTTGAAAAACAGCTTTTCCACCCAATTTCTCTATTTTCAGTCAGGTGTGTCTCCTGAGATACAGGAGATATCTGGAGAGATCTGTAGTTCATCAGACCACTTGGTGGATTGCCCCTCCAAATCCCTACAAAGATTTCATATCACTGAGCCCTCAAGGAGCAGATGTGGAAGCAAACAGCAATGCAGAGGCATAGGAAGTTCTCTCTGCCCATTTGACACCTCTCACCCTATAACATGCTTAGAAGAGTTGATCCTCCTGAACATCATGTGATGAGCTGGATGGCTGTGAGCAGTTCAGGCAACTCAAAGCTGTCCTAAGTCAACAACACTTGCCCAAGGCTGCCACCGAGGCTTCTCACAGAAAATACTTTGTTCTTCTGATTATTGTCTTAGAGAATAGAAGCACCCATTATGGACCAGCACCCCATTGTGTTACTCACAGGAAAGCACAAAAGCACAGACGTGTGTGAGGAAATTGAAGAATTATTCCAGTGCATCACATAGCTCAGGCTTCTCGACACCACCAAAATCTCAATAGGTTTTGGTGTTGTGATTTCATAAACAAAACCCAGCGATTACTGCATGTGGTAAAAAGCAAACTCCAATCATGACCTTTCAGACTCGTCACCACCACAAATTGCTAATTAATTTCTCAATCACTACGAAGCAAGGCTCTTGCTCCTTTGGGTCAGAATGGAGAATTCAGCCAAAGCCACCAACTACCCACTGCAAAGGGGCTGATTTCCACTGGTACCTGCAAACAGCCTCCGTGGCTGAGCCTGCTTGAGCTGCCAGGCAGAGCTCTCTGCATGCCAAGGCTGCAGTCTGTCACTTGCAAACATGGGCAGCAGGATCCCCTCTGCACCTTCACAAAGTTACTGAAATAAAAATCAGTCACTGGACAGGCTGCAAATTTCTGGAGCATCTGTTACCCGCTGTAGCACAACAAAAGCTACAAGTGGGGAAGTTTTCACAGACACACACACATTCTTATTGAACTTTTTTCTGCTCGGGGTGGTGGTGGTGGTGAAACTTCAGCCTGATTCAATACCAAAAACTTTCTCCCTACAACAAATTTGCTCCATGCAATTTCCCCCTCTGACCTACACATGCACACTAGGTTAGCAGGGCTAAGAAAAAAAATCCTAAATTAAGCCTTGCCATGATTTTATCCTTGTTTTAATGGCATGGGCCTGAGTTAATGTTAAGTGGGATGGGGCAGCAGGGAAAGAGCATGGCAGGGTTAAGATGGAGCATTTAGTAGCAATTAGCAATGATGCACAGTGCAAAAATGGCAATTTAAAAAAAAAAAAAAAAAAAAAAGGCTGTACTAGAAATAAAATCATTAAGGGAAATAAATTTAACAGTTTAGCCAATTAACATTTATCTAAGAAAGGCAAACTTTCTGTTACTGTTGTTAAGTAAATGGGAAGAAAATATCAGAAATATTAACTTCACCCTAGCAGTGTTTGTGAGTGTTTTTCTAACAAAAGACAGAGCCACTGTCCCAATTTTTTGTGACCCTCTCTTCAGTTCTGGGGAGAAAATATTTAGTTCAACATTATCGTAAGCTAGAATATGGCTCTATTTATGTGACAAGTTGACAACATACAATTTCATGCTTGTTGAACTGATCTGCGTTATATATTCACTGTGAATATTATGAAGCCTCACCATTATAAATATGAAACAGTATACACTTATTCAAAATAACTCCAGCAGTAGCAATTTATAGCTCAGTTGTTTGTGTACTTGTGAAGTCCAAATGCCACCTTAAGAAGCTGCATCTCACTAAAACAGATGTGGAGTGTGACTGTGACCAAAGTGGATTTAAGATGACCTCTGTGAAAGGAGGTTATTACATTTTTGTCTGTATGGCAGCTGACATTTGTATTTAGATATGTAGCCAGTGGAAACACAGTGTAACACAGTGTCCTCAAGGGCTGGGTTTAACAGGGCGGAGACATTTGGCTAATGACCTATGAGGTAACTATTGTTCTACTGAGTGTTACTCTGTCTTACAAAAAAAAAAAAAACCCAAACAGGTGCTCATCAAAGTAGAGACATGGTGAGTACCTCAAGCCACACTGATCCAGTTGAAATATCTTTTTGTTGGGACTGTGAAGATGATCAGTTGAGTTTTCTTGATCGTGCACCTGGGGGCCTCATAGATCAAACATTTTAAGCTCACAAAGCAATTTTTTTTTGCTCATTTGGGGTTTCTTTCCTGTCTGAAGATTTCAACCAACATGCAAGGTCCTTGCATGAAAAGAGAGGCACGTTTAGTTTGTAGTTTGTCCAAGAGGGAAAGGAAAGGGAGCAGCAGCACACATTGCTCACACTAGATGCAGAGCATTTGCATGAACTCTTCCCAATCACATAGCAGGTGGTTCGTTCGAGTAAAATAAATTCCACTTACTGCTTCAGCCTTTTTAAATGTCAGCATAGCTAGTCATAGATTATAGTTTATATACACCATCTCAGTAGAGGTAATGTCATTGTGCTGGTCTCCTCTTTAGCAGATGCAGAAATCTCATCCAGATTTCTGACATGACATTGCTCTGTTAAGAATATAAAAATTCTTGCACTTTCACCCAGCCGCTGCTATTTTCTTCCCTTGGAACTGAGGGAAGTCTCAGTTCTTTCTCTTAGTCTCACAAGTGGTTTTTACGATACATTCCTACCTTTTATCGTTCTTATAAAGTTTCCTATCCCCAATCTACATCTTTTGCCTTCTGTGTTTAATGTTGTATTAAGCCTACAACGTTGTCTGTTACCCTACTAAATCTATCCCATAACCACATACTGTACATTCATTTCTCTAGCACCTCAGTAGCTCTTATCTATTTGTTTTTATGATCTCCTATGAACTGCTAGGAATAGCAATTTGCAGCGCTGTTTGTAAAGTCCTCTCAGCCTGAACTCAGCCTTCCCCTTTTTTTGTTATACAGCAACACTCTCTGCAGTGAAATCCCATTTGCCAGAGAAGCATTTCATTACAGGATGCATTTTAGAGGAACACAAGTTCCCAAGTACCCTACGTGTGCTTAGCATGTAAAACATTCAGTGTCTATGAAGCTGAATTTCAAAAAACCTCCTTATTAGAGCAGGAAACTACATGTTGATAGGAGATGGTGCTGTGCTACCTTCCAGTTCACTGATATACTGCCCACTCTGCATTAAAGCCCAGAGCTATTTAGTTTGTGCTCTCTGAGGTTCTGCACATGCTGCTATGCCATTCACACAATCTCACTTCTTTTAAGCACTTTGATAAGCTTTATTCTGCCATTATACCATCTAGAACATTAAATACAACGTTTAAGTTCTATGTTAAATCACAATCAGTTCCTATTAACTGTTCCAAGCTCCTCATTTTTATCAACAGATACTTTATTAAATCCTTAATAATATAGATGGAATAGTAAGTTAATTTGTGTGTTGAGCCATGGATGTTAATTTGTAAACATAATAACGTACTGCAATCATTTGCATAATAGCATTTTAATCTTTTTAGTAAAAGCTGTAATTCCCTACAAAGTACGCTGCAGTAGAAACTAAGTGACTATTGGTAATAATAAAAAAGGCCTTAAAATTCTGATCCTATTATAGTGTTGGAACATACCCAAACTGCTACCATAATCTCTGAAATGTTACTGTTCTCTGATTTAGGTGTCTGTGTCAAGAATAAAAATGAAGTATAACTGGTAGCAGTAGACTATTTCCTAAATGTAATTTAGTATTCACTAAGCACCAGCACTTTGCAAATAGCTCTGAGGCTTTCCTTCAAAGTTCAGAGCTCTAGTTATGCATATTGTGTGAGGTACACCATGCAGCTCACCTCCAGCCTCTGTTGTGCTGAATAGATGGCTATGATAAATCATGCTGATTTGGCACTGAAGGGCATCAGCCATCAAGGATTTGACTACTTTCCTTGAGATTGTATCTCCTTGAACTGCCTGCCCTGGGCTACTAGTTTTGGAGAAAATTAGAAAGTGGAAAATATGCTAGGGGAGGCCAGTACAGAAAGTCTGTATAGGCTCAGCTCTCTGGAAACCCATTAACACCAGTCACAAGACTGGCAAAGAAAACATTGTTGGTTGTTTAAAAGTCAGGCCAAGTCATTTTACGCAAGATCTGGTAATTCATTAATCAATCTGGCTGCAAACCTTGAATAAATAACCTGAAATAGTGAACGAAACTGGCAGCACCACAGAACATGAGGAAGTTTATAAATTGAACCAATGCAAATTACCCTAGTGATGTTTAAGGCTCTCCTCTACCCTCAACATCTTCCTGATGCAAACCCTTCCAAATAAGTAAGAAATCATTTATCTCCACAAATTTCCCTGCTGCCAGGGACAAGACAGTATGAATTTCATTGTGCATCTCTTTCTCTCCCCACATTCTTATCACTTGTAATACAGCATTTTTTGGCAGGCTACAATAAAACGTAGTAGCCTGTTTGGGCTTCCCAAACACACAGCACATTGCACAATCTGGAAAAGAAACCTGGGCTACACCTATGCAAAACAAGTAAAAATAAAGTTATCAAATAAATTGAGCATCCCTAGAATATTGAATTACATAAACAAATGAAAGCCATGCAAGGGCAAGCACTTTGGGTCTTCTGGTCTTTTTAGAGGCTAGAAAAAGTGGTTTGCCAAGAATGAGAATTTCACACTTGCAAATATTTGTAATTTTACACTGGTTCATTATACTTTAACAGGTTATTGGCTATCTATGGGCTGCGTTTTCTCTTAACATCAGTTGAGTTATTCATAACTAGTGCCAACCAAGAGAGATATCCACTGTAGATATCTCCTCTTTCCATAATGCTAGGCATGAGTCATAAATAATTTTAAATATGACTAACTTTACATGATATATGATAGGGTACTGCACATTTGAAGAAGCCTCAGGGGACAAGAGTTTTCACAAACAAAAAGCCTTATCACTCGTGCCACATTAAGCTGTACAGTTGTTCCCATTTTCACATAGCACTGGTTCTGAGAATGAAAAACTAACCATTCTGATTTTCTAAAAGCAGCAAAATCAGTTTTTTTAAAAATACATTTTTTTTTAAATCTAGTCCAGTAAAGCAAATAACAAAAGTGAATGGTGCAGTGCGTCATCTAAATAAATGTTCTCGTGTGACTTGTTAACAATTTACTTGCAAAACTTGTGTCAATAAGACAGTGCCTTGAGGGGCAAGAATTCCTTCATTTTATCTGTCTTGTAGCCAGAAAAATGGGCAAAGAAAACCAGGTCAAAAAGAGGGGTGATCAAACTGAATAGAAAGAAACCAACTAATTCATAATATGCATAAGTACAGAAATTGAAAAGAAGAGCCTCCACACTCATGCAGACAGTACAGCTTGATTCAGGACTTGTATCAGTTACACTGGCAGGCAAATGGAATAATGCAGGGGTTAATCAGGTACGTATACAAGATACTGGTATGTTTTAATACTAAGTGAAAGCCTGTATCTCATCACACCCAAGCAGATGAGTGCAGGGATTTATACTCAGCAGTTACATACTATCTATCTGCTAATTGCACCTTTATCTCACTTGGCTCCTGGCTACTACCATAACTATTAATAATTTCTAGCCCTTGAGACTCCCAGTGCCAGTGCTTGTGGGTGCTTGGCTCAAGCAAGTTTCCAGGAAAAGAGTTTGCAGATGGTCTGAAAATTCACTTTCTGAAATACATGACATTCTTTAAAAAAGTGTATGAGCTTTGGAAATCCAAGAGCATCCAGAGAATGCCACATGTACTGCATTTATACCTCAAAGGAGAGGGTGCTTCATTCAGGGGTTGGTTTGGCAATTAACGCTGTACAGCCTGTTCAATTAACATCACTTTTGCACTTCCCAACATTTGTTTGCCATTTTGATCCTTTTCCTTCCATCCCAAACAGACTGTGTGCCTGTTTTTGTATGACAAGTCCTCATCTGGAAGTTTAATGTTAGATAAAACATACTACTCACGTAATGAGATGAGAGAAAAAAGAAAGAAGGAAAAGAAAAGAAAAAACAGCCAACCCCAAAAGTTATTTTTTAAAAACAAAAAGCCAGTGTCGATCAATATGGAAATATCTAGAAATTACCAAATGGGGAAATGCACAAAACTTCCATTCTCTCAGCTAAAACAAATAGTTCCTCACAGAGTATGTAAGATAGTCTCTGGAGGAAGAAGACATCTTCTTCTGTTCTTGAGCACCCCCAGTCGTCACATTACAGAGCGGCAGAGGCGAGGAATAGTGAAAGGTATCCAGCTGCACGATGGAGAACGGGGACAGGGTTAATATATGGGAGGAGAAAATAACTGTTTAATTCCCATCTTCCTAGGCCAAGCAACCAAGAAACGTAAATATAACACACTATGAAGCTGAAAGCAGCCTCATTTTTCACTGCAGCGTTGCAAAATACTAATAGATCACAATTTTTTCCTGCAGGTAAGTATGGGCCAAGCTATGCTATGCTGTCAGAGACAGCAATACAGCCTGCAACTGAAGCTGATGAGTGTGAGGAAATACAGGTGTTTGCAAAGAGGCCAAAAGAATTGGCCCATTAGGAAAGAAGCAGCACATTTCATTTGAAACTATTATTTCTGACCTATTGGTTGCTGCCTAGATGCATTCTCCCAGCTGCATAACACTTATTCCTTCACGCTGAGGCTGCTCATCCTCAGATTCACCCAAATGTGCCTGTGAGAGGTTCCACATGAAGACCAGTACCTCTTGTCACCACCTCACAATGAGGTTAAGTACACGCCTAACTGGTTGTCTTGCTGTTGGCAATGTGCTTCGATTTTCAGAATGGGAATTGTCTTATATAGGAAGTGACAATTCCTATACCAGGCGTTTAGGGGAATTGCCACTGCCTATCTGAGACAATTTTGTACTCAGCAGCTGTGGCCAGCAGTAAAGCCAGGCAGCTACAGACAGGCCAAGCGGCGAGCCTCTGGTCAAGTTCCACTGGTTTTACTGGAATAGTTTGTGTGCTTAGAGTCAGTAGATGTCTAATTATATCACTTATCTGGAATTTGCACTTTGAAAGTTTGCATCTTCAACTGATTTTTCCAAAAGTAAAATGCCTCTGCATTTGGCTTTATATGAACGAGGAAAAATACATCTCCTTGGTAAAAAAAAAAAAAAAAAGGCAAAGCCACTCTCTACCAGGCCAGCTGAAAATATGTTCTCTGCCCTTCCTCCTACCAACCATCCAAACCTACACACCAACACACCGTACCCTGCCCCAGGCAGTACAACTGCAATTCAAGAACGAGACAGGGTTTGGAAACTTTGTAAAACAAGGCGAGGAACATTATACAACTAATGACAATCTAAGCACATGGCTTTGCAGGGATAATTTCATTCTAATTTGAATAAAATTAATTCCAAGGTACTTGGGTGTAAATGATAGAAACTGAACAGAGAGGGCTATCAGTTACACTGGTATAAATCCAGACTAACTTCATCTGCATCAGGGAGATCACTGTGGGTTTAGAGCTGTATATAAAAAGAGAAGAATTTCATTTAGGACATCTTACATATGCATTTTACTGTACTGTTTCAGTTAGTCTTTTCCAGCTTTTAAACTCCACTGGGATAATCTGGGGCTTTCCCAGCCGTATTTCCCGGAGCTGCGGTACCTGCCATGTGAGAGGCAGCACCCATAGCTTGCTATGGCACAAGGTCTTCCTGCCAGCTAATCAATTTATTGTCCAATCTCTCAGTCAGTAGCATCTCCTCTCATCAAGACCTATAACATCTCCTATCATCCAGGAAGGATGATCAGCTCAGGGTTCAGGAGCAGCATGGCTGCTCCATAAGCACAGGGTGGAGAATCATCAAGTTTTTACACAACAAAAGAAAACCAGAGACAAAGTGACCATAACCCTCCTCTTCTACACTCTCATCCTCAAGGCAGTATTTTAAAGAAAACCACCCTACCACCCTTCAACTTCTACTTTAAGATGTCTCGATGCTGAAAGGTAACTGAAATATCCCAAACAATGCTCCTGAGTTACTGACAGTCCTCACTGCCTTCTCTGTCACATCCACACTTTTTCTTCTCCATACATCAACTAACTGTAAGGACTTCTCAATTTGTGTGCAGAACACTTTGCACAATAATGCACTCAGTGGTAGAATATCCCTTCTAGAAAAATCCCCACTCCAGCTTACTGCTGTGCTGCTTGCTTTTTTTTTTTTTTTGTGCCACGGAATTCAAGTGGAAGACAACAAACACATTTCAAATTTTTTCTTTGTAGCTGAAAACTGTGCAACTCCTTGCCATGATGCAAGGGCGATGCCACAGGGCAGTGTGGTCTAGGCTGTCTTTCGTCGTTTCCTTTAAAAAATCAAGCCCCTATTTTATTTACTCCCTTTCTTCAGGCTGCAAGACTGGTTTTGATCATGAGTACTGTACACGTACATGAGTACATGAAGGTGCCAGTCAGAAACCGTAACACACATCACTGCTTCTGCTGTCTCTCAATGGGGGAAAAGTAGTAAAACTGTTGCCCACCAGGTTTAAAAAAAAAAAAGAAATTAAAAAAAAAAAAAATTAAAAGCAAGGAAGCACTTTGCAACGTGCATTTGCATCACCTTGCCTTACCTCGAATATATTGGCGGGTTCATTGCTGTACTGATTGGAGATAATCTCTGACTGGTCGCTGTACCACTTGAGTCCCCCCAGAAAGCTGTCCGCGTCTAGGTCATTCACATCGAGTTCAGAGAGGTCAAGTTCTGGGAGATCTGGGCAAAGAGGCTGGTCTTCACCAACCAGAGCAGCACACTGCAGGAAACAGCAACACAGAAATAGTTTCATTAATTACCAAGAATCTATTAACTTTAATATCATGTGATAAGAATTAAGCCTCGATTAAGCTATGGCACCAGGTCATTAGAATAGACTTTGTTTTCTGGAAAAAATACCCACAAAGCATTACATCAATGTTAGCTCTCTGCAGGTATGCAAGGAGGAGGGGGAAATAGGAGGGCATAAGCTGCCTTCTCTATCTCATCTCTGTCCAGGATAAGGAATTTTCTTCTCCCTATGCTTTTTGATAACAACAGTGTTCAAAGTTTTATTTAATCCAACAGCAGAGGCCAAAGCGTGGCCTTATTCTCCTGCTTCAGAGCAAACCAATGCAGGTAGAAGTTACAGATGAATACCTCTGGGCAAGGTCTGTCACGCATTTCTTGATGCATTCAGGTTAAAGAGGCACAGCCTGTTACAGCCTTCAGCCCTGGAGGCTAGCTCAAGCTGGAGATAGTCACACTTTTACTTCTACAGATCATCACCATAATCCTGGAGGTCAGTCATGATGGTGGCTACCATATGGGCATAAAAAAGTACAGGTCAGTGAGGCTGTTGTGCTCTTTCCACAATGCACTCGATGCACAGACCTTTGCCACCCAATTACACACCAGGGTCCTGGCCACTGACTGCATTCTGAAATATTTTTACATTCACTGTTGGGTGACAAGAATAGTTAGTTCAAACAGCCTTTCATCTGTTTTGTGTCAACACATACACTGTCCCACTCAGCTTCTTACATGTCCCCAGACAGCATCTGCAGTGAGGGAACCAAATGGGTTTTCCTCCTCTGGCAGCCCCCTTTTCAGTAATCTTACTGTGGAGGGTCTGTGAAACATTTTGTTTGAGGTAGTGGACAAAGATTAGTCTGCATGCATCCTCTCCAGAAGTGCAAAATGTTTTTGTCTCCACGACTTACAACAAGAGTAGTGATAAATACAAATAAACTGTGAATAAGTGTCCTATTGTATCCTAGTATGAAGCTAGATAGGGTATTGACTGACTTGCTAAGCAAGAAAAAACTAGTTAACACACTTTAGCACTGCAATGGAAATGTTAAGAGTATCCCCCAAAACCATTACCTAATTATAAAAACCAGCTTGGAAATAGCAGAGTCCCATTTATCAGTGCTGATCAATGAAGCACTTCCTCCTGCACTGTACCACCTGCTCTTGCAACTCATCTCCTACCATCTCCACTGACACAGGTATGCTGCAAAGCACACACCAAGCTGCAAAGACGCCAGGCACTGAATGGTTAAAAGCCATTTAAAGTCAACTGAGTCTACGGGCTTCCACCCTGAGCATTCCTACAGTTGTGTTATGGATGGCCAACAGCAGCTCCTCTTCCACTCTTGTCAGTTGACTGGGTGGTTTGAAAGATTTCCCAGCTTCTATTTGGACTGAAATCAACCCAGAAAGTGCCGCTTTCTGAAGAGGGATGTCTGTAGGGCACTAACACCGTGTCCACAGATGTGAATCGCTCAGTCCTGGTTATGTCACTCTCCCAAAGAACCGCCTTTTATCATAATGCAAGCAAGAGCTGCTGAAGGTGCATCTCATTGAGGGTTTTGTCCCTGGGAATCTCGGGGAGTCTGCAGTGTGCGGGCTGGATGCAGCAGCGCAGCCACGAGCAAAGATTTTGTCTGTTGGCACAAAGACTCAGTGCAGCTGGTGTGAGCTGTAATTTACCAGACAACTTCTACATCTACCAGGACACCACGAGATAACCACCGAATAGGCCAAGGGGCAAGGGAGTTGAGAGGCTGCAAAACGAGGCTTTGAAATAACAATTGCTTTCCTTGCCGTTACTTCAGGGGTTGCGAAACTTCAACAAGTCAAAACCTCACTTAAGTCATTTTCACTGCGCACAATTTTTTATCATTACTGTGGTCATAGGGGAAAAAAAAAAAGAAAAAAAAGCCGAAGAAAAAAAATTAAAAGTTCCCTCTACTTTAGTGTGAGACACAACCTTCCAGCAGCAATCTTATAATGCAGAGATGACCTTTTTTGCTGCTTGGCCAAAATCTCTGATCTCATTAAAGGATAATCTGGTTTTTGACTGAAAAGGTAGATTCTCAGCATCATTCTCAGATTTGTGTTCTGGAGGTCAGTAGTTTATAACTGATGCCGTAGACTTCTTAAGTATCCTGCTGATCTGCTACTGCTTTCGTTTGTAAAAATAGCTTCACTCTGTGAACCACCTACTTAAACATGTTTACTGGTAATCTGCATTTTTAAGTTCCTAGAGTGGGCTTCTGAAGCGACATGAACAATTGTATTTTAAAAAGTCCTGCCCATCGCAGCTTTCATTCACCTATAGGGACTGCAATGTCACCTAAAAAAATGTAATTGCTGAAATGAAGTATATATGCTCTTGCCAATGTTGACATGAAAATAAAATCAATGTTTCTGAATATGACATTATGCTTCTAATCTGAGACACATTAGCAGCAAGTGTCCCTGTTATTAATTTATATTTGGCCTTTGGATGATGCCAGGTTTAACACTCCAAGTCCTAAAACTGTCCTCACCTGACACACTGATATTTACTGTTTGCCTATACATCTGTAACAGGTGCACCTGCATTGCTAGCATAGATTTTTCTGTCTTCCCACTGTTATTTGATATGATAGTTACTCCACAACTATAGCTTTATCTTATAGTAACATTTAGGAGGATAGAGGAGTCACTAAACAGAAAAGGCCAATTACTGTGCATTATTTCACTCCAACAGACTTTTCCCCTCTTAGTTCAGGTGCAAACAATAAATTAGCTTAACTGCACTGATTATAATGAATCATTATAATTAAGTATAATTCTCCATTAACCTTTTGGACATTTTTGTGCCTTTGAAGGTAAATTAAAATAAAGAAAAAAAAAAAAAAAAAGGAAAAAAAGAAAAAAAACCACACTGGACTTGTGCCACATTAATTATATTAATGAAAAAATAATCTGTGTTTTATTTTTAACAAGTTTTTCAAACAGCCAAGGGGATGAACTCAGGAAAGAAAGAAGGACTTGACAGAATGTGTGTCATGTGGATTCTCTCTATCAATCTTCACAACCTTACTGTACATCACCTTCATTAAGCTGTGAAGCACTGGGGATGCTGATCAGCTACAGTGATGCAGGCCTTTATTAAGCAACACGCCACCCTGTCATTATGTGAGTGAGAATTTAATACTTAAAAAAAATTAAAGCTGCTCCAGTACCTGCTGCCTGCGATATTTTAGATCAGTAAAGGTGATCCCCTGAGCCAAAGCAGCACACAGCCACTGCTGTACTGCTATAGGAAGTGCAATGCATGAGCATGTTGGTAAAATCCTACCCACAGTTAATCCATCCACCACACAATTAATATTAAGATAAAACCTCTTTTTTCTTTACTTTTTTTCCCCCCTCTTCACTATGAAAAAGTCACTGACATAAATTATCTATTCTGTTACTAGTTTGAAATTACTGCAGGAACTCTAGTGATTAAAATAAATCTTCAGTATTTCCATATAAGCTTGTTCCTCAATCAGCTCCTAGCAGCACAAGGAATAATACATGATGGAAAAATGAAGCGACGGCAGCTGAGACCCATGCTACAAGCCAGACAACAACCCACAGGATACTCCAGCTACTCAGAAACAATTAGGACTTTGGAGCCAGAAAGTCATCCACTTACAGTCTTGACTCATAATTGCTACAGGACATATGAATTATCCATATCTATTCCACTTTACCAAGAAATCAAAACAAGATAAGAGCAATTACAATATGCAAACAGAAATCAGTGGATACAATGGCAAGCTGCGATTATTTAAAACACAACAAAAAGATCTGAGAATCCACACGCATGCTCCACCAGAGAGGAAAAACACGCTTGAGAACACGGTAACATTTTTACTTTAGATGGGCAGCTCTCTACGGCATGAACATCTTATTTAAAAAGCATCGCCTGTAACTTGTTTTTCCCTCCCCTGTTGCCCGAGGGGAGCATTTTAAGCATTTATTCCAAGCTTGCAGCCAGAGGGTTAGTTCCTTTGAGCAGGTCTGTATTTGGGATTCCTCTCCATGGGGTCCAAAGAAAGTTTCCCTCGCTTCACAAGTTGCCCGAACTTTCAGGTAATGCTTTATTTTCCCGAATGCAAACATGCAGAGATCCTCAAACCTCACTTTATACTCCAGAGATTACCAGGGAGCTGCTTGAGGGTTGTTTTTTTTTTTTCCCCTTTTTTTTTTTCCCCTTTATGAATTGTAGCCAGCAGAAGCTGTGGATTTGATGTATTGCTGTCTATTTTTACACAAGCAGCAGCGTTGGCGGCAGCGGCGGCAGCAGCAGCAGTTCACACAGTCCTGCATAAACTCTATTCTCATGGTTCATCCTGTTGTGTCTCTGTTGTACAGTGAGATTTAACCATTTGTTGGACTACTTGGATCAACTGAGAACCCTGCTCTACAGGACATTAGCTACAGCGTCATTATTCCAACACCACAAGAAGCAGGGAAACGTCTCCTTCCAGAAATCTCTTTTAAAAGCATCTAAAGCCAAACAACAGTGTATTCATTCCTGTGTGCGTGTTTGAATTCTGCAGCTGATAAACAAGGAAAGAACCTTTGACAGAGCACGGTGAAACAAGCGATTAAATTATGAAGCTGTTGGTTAATTTTAACTTTTTTTTTTTTTTTTTTTTTTTTAAATTAAAAAAACCCAAAATGTTCAATCTTATTGTAAATGAAGATGGCATTTTTCCAACCAGGCCACTAAACAGCACTGGAAAGACTTCAGACACCAATTCATATCAATATCTTAGAGCATAAATATTGCATATGACGGGAAAGCCAGCCAGAGGCACATGAAAATAGTTTCCAACTGCAGGAGATACTGATGACAGGAGCTCAGCTTTGATTTGCTCAAGGCATCGCAGAGTAACCTTAAAATAGCAAACTTACTGGAGTGAAGATAAGATTGGGACTTGTTCGCAAAGTCCTGCCGGCTCCCCGACAAGCCCCCCGACCCCCGGCCCTGCCCCCCCCTCACCTCCAGATCGCTCCATACAGAGTCCTGGTTGCACATGTCCCACGCCATCCAGCTGCGGAGCGACGGCAGGAAAGCTGGCAAAGGAGGCTCCAGAGGCAGGCAGGGAGGCAGCAGACACTCATGCAGGCAACGAGACCCTCTCTGAGAGTCAACCCAAGGCACCTGTCTTACTACTGTTCCCTGTCACATGACAAAGCTATTAAAAAGTAGGCTGGGCTGTCACTCACCCAGCCTTCTGCTGCCGCGGCTCCAGCCCGTGACGTCACCCAGGGGCAGACCCAGCCTGAAGAGAAGGGAATCTGCCCCAAAACCCGCTCAGACCTCGGCGGCCGCGATTCAAAGCACATTTCCACGCCACACCCCCGAAACTCTGCTCCTGCCGTAGAACGGCTCCCGTTCCTCCACAGGTTTTTTTTTTTTTTTCCCCCCTTTTCTTTCTTTCTTTTTTTTTTTTTTTTTTTAAATTTCTTGGCTTGCTTGCTTCTTCCTCCACTCCTAACACCCCCCCCCCACCCTCCAAGCAAACAACAGGCAGAGCTTTGTTTATTAAAAAAGTAACTCCAATACGAGCTACAGCCTGCATGCTCCCAACAACCCCAGCCCAACCTTTGCAGCACCCGGACCGCCTGCCCAGCACCCTTTCCTTTGGAGAGGCTACCCCAGAGTTCAGGAAAAAGTTACAATGCCTTCCAGTACATTTTTTTTTCACTCGGGAATTCTGCACCTTGCCAAGTATTTTGGTCAGCTTAACGGTTTCTCATCAGTAATTGCAACTTAAGTTAGTTTTTTCCACACCAAACGCATCAGCAAATTCCACCCCCACCCCCCCCCCCCAACAGCATTTTCCGAGAATGGAGTAAGCATCTATTAAAAAACATTCATACAGTTATCTCACCTGCTACAAGGAGGGAACCTGATCCTGTTCCCAGCTAGATTACAGTATTTCTCAGCTGCTCTTTAACCACTTCTCTGTCTCAATGTACTCCCTCTAGAAACCAGGGAGTAGTTACAAGCAACTGCCACCATCCTGCCCATAAGCTGCTCAGACGCCTCCTTACTTTTTCCCTGTAAGAACCACTGCCTCAGGGTCCATTTCTGTCTAAACACCCTGCACCAACCCCTCTGACTCGGACCCAGCGTTTCCCCATTGGAAAAAACAAAAATCCAGTGGTGTAAAAGCCCAGACACGCTGCTAACACAAGTGTCCCCAGCCAGCCGGAGCTGCTGCAGGTGCAACTGGTTTATGATGCCCCTCTGCACTGCATGCACAACAAACCCAGCCCCAAAGCATTGCCCACAACAGGGAATAAATAAAACCAAACACATAAAGGTCTTGTTTAACTATGCCTGCCTGCCCATTGTCTTAAGTTGCAGTTTTTTTTTAATTAGTGGGTGCCAAGAGTCTCTTGTGAAATGTAAGCGCTGCCTCCGTCATGCTGAGCTACCAGTCAAAGTCACAAAACTATAATTGATCATCCTCCCTGTCATGAAATATTCATTTTCATTGTTATTTGCAAACTTGAGTATTCTAAAGGCTAAATGAATTCAGTTATTATACAAGGCTATGGCAATTTTGCTGAGAGAAAAAAGTACAATTCTTGAAATAGTCTTTTTTCGCACAGACACTGGAAACTCCAGAAACGGTAGGAGGTCTCAGATATATTCTTAGCTTATTTGTGTTCTTCTGTAATCCATTATTGCCAGTCCTGATAAAACATACAGTTTTCCCAGCTTGTGCTTAAGTTGCAAATCACATCACACTGTCATATTTTCACCAAGCACAGATGACAAAAAATGGCATTGTTTTTACTTTACTTAATTAAAAAAAAAAAAACAGCAAAATACCAAATGACTACGAAAGCCTTTCCTATGAATGATTAAATTAACAGTATTGCTTTGCTCTCACGATGAAAAAAAAAAAAACTAATTTCCTTCCCAATTATATGCTGATTTAATGATAAAACTGCAGTAAATTATTAAGATCTGGGGCAAAAGTGAGTATCTCTACCCCTCAAACAGTCAACTGTGAAATAATGCTGAGTACCTGCCCACCTGGAGTGGAGTCAGTTCTTATTAATTATTATCTGTGGATCCATGGCTGGTGGAATATTCTCCTTCAATACATACTTATAATTGTGTTCATTGACTGTGCCGAATCCATCATTTTTTTTTTGAAGTTTCATTCACACCTTTTATAGAAATGTATTTACAGTGGAACATTTCATATTGCTGTTTTGGATATTTTGACCTGCTCATGTTGTTTCTGTTTTCTACATTTCCACTTCACTGCTTTCCCTTCAAATTAGCAAGTTAACTGATAAATATAAACTGTGACTTTAGTGGTGCTCTCACCATCCAAGCTTTAGAGATTGGAGAACTTTCTCAGTGCACTGTAGACAGTGCAGGCAATAGATAATAATAACAGAGTCCCCCAGAGCTTTTCTATGGCCCTGCCCACACTACAGCTTGAACTCTGCTGGCAGTTCCAGCATTGCCTGGAAGGGATGCCAAGCACAATTCCAACTACAAAAGACTGCAAGGTTTCAACAAGGGCTCCTGATTGCTTGGGCAGAATTTTATTTTTAAAAAACAAAGTGTCTAACCCCAGCTATAGTAAAAATGTACTCACTAGGATCTTTTTTTCATGTTTTAATATTGTGGGGTTTTTAAGCGTAATGCCCAGAAGAGGAGAAAAGCGAGGAAGGAAGTTGCAGTGGTGGTGTAGTTTGGAAACAGCACAGGCTCAGCATATGTAAATTAAGGCTGTGAAACCCAGCCAGCACCTAAGCTGCTCTCCTCAAAGGAAACCTTGTCTTCTGAACATTCCCTGGTAGCTCTAGCAATGCCCTCCCCTCGTATTTTGACAACACGAAAGAATTGCACAAACATCTTCCCTACGGCATTATCTGAGCACACACGTTATTTGGTTCCATAACAAACCCATACAAAGAAAACCCTCTCAGCTGGAAAAGTCTGCTGGTCCATTTGAACCAGTCTGCCCTGTTGAAAAGTTCGTCATCAAATCACCTCCTCAGTCACTGCCATTACCCTGTTTTCAGGTTAACATGTACCTAATCTCAGCAGTTTCTGAGTTTTACCTTTTCTTCTGCTTCAGGGGTCATAATTCAAGAAAGTTCCAACAGCATTTAGGCATAAACTCCCAAATCCCAATACATTTCTTAACAGGACTGAAAAGTATGTCTGCCTGCAACAGCAAAACACAATTGAAAGTGCCAAGCTTTCAAGCCCTTCATCTTTGACTTTTTCTTGGGTTCAGCATTAATTTTCTCTCTTTGTCCTCTTTTGTCACCTTCATTTCCTAACTATGGTCATGTTTTCTTTCCCTGTAATTTAGATTTCTCAAAGAAGCTACTGATTTTGGAACCCCATGATTTTGAAATCCAAAAATTAGTCCTGACATTGTGGCACTGAGGAAGAATGGTACTCGCTGATCTTCAGCAAAGTTTGCTACTTTTCCAGTCGAGTAAGGACAACCAAAGCTGTATATAGAGTTTCAGCAAGAGGTTTGCAAACCAGTCCTCACATCAGTTCAAGCCCTTCTGCTCAACCCTCAAAAAGTGAATGGCCTGACAGCAGATCAGACAGTGCTGTATATAAGAGAGAAAACTGCACTCCAAAGGTGTGTTAGTGTGAATGGTGTTCTATATAAAGTATATGTACCCTATTAATTTTTTATTAGAAATCTTCCTTCTCTGTTCCTTCCTTCTTATTTTTTTGCACAGTCCTGTATTTGTTTTCCAGCCCATTCTCTTTGTTCCGCTTCTATCCTATTTATTTGCTGATTTCTCTTTTTTTCCTTCTCAGCTCCTTTCCTTATTTATCCAGTTTATCCTACCCAGAATACACTCTCAATAGCAAAAGCCAGTGTGTCAAACTCCTTGAACTTCTGAGTTCATTGGTGCAGGAATTCTACAATAGGATAAAGCAGTGCACCCTCTTCGATTTTGTTATGGCAATTATGAACTGAGATTTTGGGGTATTTAACAGAGGAAACCCTGATGGTGCTCTGTACCATCTCTCAAAAAAACTCAAGAAATGTGGGCGAAGTTAATTCCTGGCCTTGCTCTGGGTCACAGGCTGCTGTCTGAGTAGTTGGATATTACAGAGTCCAAAATAACTTTCTCCGAACAGCGTTACTGACATTACTGACACCAGCCTGAACTCTGCCACATCTGCCTCCACAGGGGCAAAGCTCAAACAAACAGCACTGAATGCCAGGGGAAATAACCTGCCTGTGAATATTCACTATTAGTGAAGATGAGCTGATTATCAGTGTTAACCACAATGCTTTGTAACCTGGTGCTTGTAGTAAAACTCTCCAGGGGTGCCTAAGTGAAGCAGGAGCACAGGTACCCACAAAAAGAAATATTCCTAAATTTTCTCATAACCTCCTGAATATCTCCCTCTTCACAAGCATATTTCACTTATTATTAAAACAAGAAAAGCAAAGCCACTCCAGCTGATTACCTGAATACATTTTGTGACTTGCTTTCCCCAGCATTTGGAGTACGTGTTCTCCAGGACCCACCTTTGCTACGACTTGCAAGAAAATACAGCTTATCAGGCCTGTTAAAAGCAGCACAAACAGTGAGTGGCTTTCAGTTGGACGTTACCGTTCCACAGAGACTAATCTATAAAGAGCATCCACATTTAAATTCAATGCCTCTATATGTTTGCAAAACCAAGCCATGTAAACACATCATTTTCCTGGTGAGGCTTTGGTGCTACTTGAAGGCAGATGCCCAGGCAAGCCAAGGAGACATCTTTCTGTTTTGAAACTTCTGGTGCATTGGCAGAGCAGGCAGGACCACATCAAAATCGCAGAAGCTGCAGAACTTCATCATCTCTCCTTTACTCACTTCACTGCTGATATTTCTTTGGAACAAAAGAAACCATAAAATTTGGGGTTCCCCCCCCCCCCTTTCTCCTTCTACATATTTAAGTCTCTGGGGAGAAACCAAACCCAAAACCTCCCTTCCTCTCTCCCTGTCCCAGCCTTGCTGTGACACTGCTTCTGGGGATGGGCAATTGTCTTCCCCACCTCCAGCCACGAAGGATAGAACCTGGGGAAGCTTCAGGGATACACCATGTATTTGTAACTCTCTGCACGGCCCTGGAAAACCCCACTCAGATGTACTTCTTACCCCTCTTACCATCCACTTTGCACCACCTTCCCTGGGGCACCCTAGAGTATTACCCCGGAGCTCTTGTTTCCTGACACAGTCATCACTAATACAAATACAATTTTTACCAAGTTTTCCAGAGTGGGATTTGGAGAGGATGATCCCAGGAACAACCACCATGAGTTCATTATCTTTGGGTAAAGAAAAGACTCCCTGATGCAACCATAAGCAATTTGGTGGAAGAAGAGGCTGTTCCAAAGCTACCATCCCTCCCTGAGGCTGCCACCCAGATGACACCCAGTGTTTGGTGCCACTGAGCCAGGTCCTCCCAGCCCAGAGGGATGCTGTGACACCCCGGCTGTCACATCAGCACAGCAAAGCACTGACAGATCCACACCAAGGCTGATGGGAAAAAAAAAAAAAAAAAAAAAGAAATCAAATCCTTTATTTCCCTAATATAGCCTATCCCTTCTCCAAAATGGCTGGGGAGGCAATGGCACTGGAGCACACACAAGTCTGTAGTGCAGCACTGGAGAGAACAGTAACCTTTAAATCCTCTAAAATCAAATCTTGTTTTACACAAAAATGGTATGGTAAAGTCAATGTGAATGAAGCACCTTTGAGAGAAGGAACAGAGGGAAAGGCAGTGGACAGCTTTAGTGCCTGCTAGCAATTTTTTTTTTAATAAACTAGAGATGACAGACAGCCTTTCCAACACATCTCATCTTCAAATAAGACTTTCTTCAGACAGAGCTCAGTGTAACTGAGTCAGCCTTTTTTCTTGGGCCTAGCTCTTGGCATTTTTCGTACTAAAACAAAGTATAATGTGGAAATAATTCTGAACTGTAGTCATCGGATCGGATTATAGTAACACAGGCCACAGACATGCTCTGCTACAACTTTAGGCAAACAAAATAAAATGAAGATATCAAGGATTGGATGGTTTTGCTTAAAAAAAAACAACCAAACCTGCCCATGCACTAAGTCACCCTTTATAGGGTTATGCCTGGCTGTGGAGGAGGGCAAGCTCCTGCAGACACAGAGCTTCATGCAGCAGCCAGCATTTGCCACTTGGTCTCTGACAGTCCCAGATTGCAGCAAATTTCCCCCTCCCCAGCTGCCCACAGCTCCTGAACCCCATTCCACTGAGTCAGCCAAGGACAGGCCAAAAGGAGATGGGGTCACCTCACCACAACAGCCAATGCAGTTTCACACAAAGTTCCTGAAGGATCAGCTTCCCCTGACCTCTTAACTAGTAGTTCCTGCCAGCCAAAATTGAGCCCTGAAGTTATTTTTAGCCAGAACTCTCCATGAATTGCAGTTAACTTCCAATATGCAAACTAGTGACTAGTGCTAGAGGAATCCCTATGGGTTTTGTGGTTCCACTCTCTGCTCAAAAGGCCAATTATTCATTTTTCTTGGAGCTGCAATATTAATCTAAAAAAAAGTTGCACTGGAAAGAGATGTCATCCTCCCTCCATCCCCAATTCAGATAACTGAAATAAAGAAGATAAGCATTTTGCCCAGGGGTTATTAGCTGTACCAATTGCAGCTGTAAACCTTTGGAGGCTGACCCTCCTCCAGCAATGCTTTTGATGAGACATTTGTCAGTACTTCCACCTTTGACTCAGGGCCAAACGAACTAATACAGAGATGGAATGGGAGAAATGCTAACCACAGAAAGCTTTGAGCTGAATTACCACTTTTATTCTTTTTTTCTATCCAAATCCCTTGCCTGCATACCTGTACAGGAAAATGCAGTAAAGTAAAAGAGGGGCCAAATGGGCTGGAAGGGGTGATTGCTCTAAATCCTTTGGAAGGGAATGGGAACTTCTAAATGGACTTAGGCAGGCTCTGAATCAGACCTTATCACAGAAGATGGGAGCAAGACAGTTCAAAGCAGAAACTCCACCACACGTTTTGACCTCTTAAAATTGCTCACAATACTTAGGCTTCCCCAGCATTCCCCTGTGAATTGAACAGGGATAAAGCACTGAGAGTGCATCAGCTATCAGCATTATGGATACCTTTCTTCCCAAGAAATCTAGTATCCTTCGCCCTGGGGCAATGGTTAGTCTCCTGATGATTTTATATGTGGGTACCAATGAAGACTCATTCCTCCTCCCAAAAAGAGATATGAATTTATGTTCATTACTTCATGTCAAGCAACAGATAAGTTCCTTACTTTCATGGTTGTCCCTAATGTCCCAGATCTCTACCACTGTCAATTTCCCCAGCAATCTGAAGCAGATGAACATTTGTTGTCTCTGCTCTCTTGAACTTCATATGCAGAACAGCAAGCCAGGGCAATACATTTAACCAAAAACACTGAAAGGACCATGTAGGATTCACACTGAAATAAGGACTTCACCAGAGTGCCCCTTTCCCTTTTGCCCATTGCAGGCTTCCACCTCCTTCCTTCTACCTTCCTTTCTGAGGAACAAAGAAATAAATAAAAATAGGAAACTGACTAAATAGAAGATTATTTTAGCCTTATATTGGAAAAAAAAAAAAAAAATTCCTCTGAAAAGCAAGAGCAAAAACAATACCAAAGAGCATTTCCTCATAATATTATTAACAATTTATTAAACAAAGATTGCATGGACTGGAGAAATGAGTGTGACATATCCCAAAAGTTCTCATGAGGCAGACCTCCATCTGTTTCATTCTCACATGCACTCCTGTTTACAAAACCACAAAAAAATGTTTGCCCTTCAGTCCAACACCACACAACTTAACATTGTTTGCAGGTTTTCTTGAGGCAGGGTAGGAGCATGCAGAGAAAGCAGGAGACATTAGCTTTGGGGGACAGGGATACCCATCTTCCAGGGAGTGATGGGGAAACACGTGGTGGTTGTTAATTTGTATCCTGGACAATGCTATAAATCGAAGCATCGCTGACAATTCTTGCCCAGTAAACATGCTCAATTTCATCTCCCATAAAAAAGGCAAGCAGGCACTAAATAGCAACACATTTTGATTTTCATTTAGCCACTTTGATGATAGGTGATGGTAGCGGAAAAGATCATTTATCTTCAGGTTTATTTTTTACGAGATAAAAGGCCTTGCCAATTTTTTAAAATTCATTTACACTAGTGAATAAATCTTCTGAAACAATAAGTGGGAAAGTCATATTTCTTTAACTTTGCTAAAATTTGAAAATGCTGATCTTGGAGTGAAATAGACGGCACTGGCATTTTAATCAAGAATTTAAAGCCTCTTCTTCTAAATAAGAGGCACAGCTTTACTTCAGAAGAAAATATCCGTGATTCAGAGAACAGCCTTTTTTATGCATTTTGTCAAAAAACTCTGACAAATCAGGAGAGACACGTGCAATTTTTATATCACCTTCATTTTTAGATCAGTCCCAACGTGAAGGCTACCTATAAATAGACCGAACCTAGCCTTTCAAATATCTATACTGCTGCATACCAGAAATGCAAGCTTTCAGTGCCTCTCATGGCTTTTAGAGCCTTGTGCTGTGCCTGCCTTCTCCTCTAGCACATTACCCCGTGTTGCATGTCGCACCCAGGCACTTGCAATGTGCAGTGGGTTGCAATATGTGATACGTGTTCATTCAGCACATGTAGCAAGATCATCAAAACTGCCTCCCCCTCCTTTGGTTGTTTGAGTTCGCCAGGAAAAAGGACGCTGGCAACCCTGACCCTAGTGAGGATGTGAAAATGAAGCTGTGTCAGCTGACCCAGCAGCTCTGCTCAGGAAAAGCGAGCTGTCTGGTTTGCAACATACCACTCTTTAATAATACGGAGGGGAAAAATAAGGCCTTTTGTCTTATTGTTTGCTACAGAGCTTGCAGACACACTTCTACCTGTTTAAAGATGAGACTTTCCCACACTGCGCTGAACTCCTAGTGCTTGGTGTAGAATTACAAGCCAGCAGAATACACAGTAACTACTTCTTTGCATTGCACTTTCTGAATTGTGATTCTCCTCGGCCTTAGCAGCATGGGTCAAATTCATCCCAAGCACAATCCCAGCAACTTCAGGTCAGTGGCACCTGAAAAATCAATAGCATTCAAGTTGATGAAGTTATAACAACGGTGATTCTGGCCCAGGCTGTACCAACACTTACTTTTATTGTATATATTCTTCACTGGGTATTATGCTCCAGTGAATGTATTTCCATGTCCTCTGCTGCTAAACACTCTGCTTAGCAGGTCCTAAAGCCACACCAGGAGCTGGAACAGGAGAAATCTGTACTAAACCAGGTTGTGGCACTGCCCTGGAGGCTCTGAGTGACTGTGACTTTGCTTACATGAAACAGAAAAACACCCTTGCACCAGTTGTTAGCTAGATACTCCTAGCAGGAACGAGCTTGAAAGGACTTGCTTTTCTTTGCTTACTGTCAGGCTCAGCTCTGACAGAGTCAAAAGTTTATGAAGGCATTTTACTCTGTCAAAAAAAATGATCAAACAATGAAACAAAACAGCAACAGACTGAATGAGTTCTTTCAAAGAATTTTGAGTAGAAAATGTGTTACCTGCTGACAGGAAGGCAAGAGTAGCAAACAAAGACATAGGAATAAAAACTATTCAATAAAATATTGATTTCATTATCACCACCTATTCAACTTAATTTTCCTGGCATCCATATCCCTAATGCAGGTTTGTGATAGATCGTACAATCACTTTTTAATTAAGCCCCACTGTGCTTTGTATTAAGAACAAGGCAGTAGACATTATGGCACAATATATCTACCAAAATATTTAATGCTTATCCTTTTCATTTTGGTATTTAAAAGTGGTTCTCTTAGGAGGTGGTATCAGTATTTAACAACATTCTTGACAGCAAGTATAAAACCCAAAAAGCTTCATACTTAATCTAGCCATGTCAAAACTTAAACCCCTTAAAATAATTGCTTTCTGAATATATGGTATTTCCCCTGCATTATTTTTTATTGCCCAGCTTTCAACAACTTAAGATGCAAGACTTGTTCACACTCCTACATACTGATGAGATACGAAGTGGCACAAGGTTAGAAAACTGACATTTGACCAATACAGTTGCATGGTACATGAAACAGATGTTAGTGTGTTACAAGAGATATTTAATGAGAAGCTGTAGAATACTGGAAGCTTCCTGGGGTGATAGAATTTTCTTTGGATTTTAGGTCTCTTTTGGTATCTCAGAGCTCTGCTGCTTGTGATGGGGCAGATCCTGTAAAGGCACAGCATAGCTCTTCAAATAGAGTACTGGCACTTTTCAGAAGGTAACATTCACTTTAATTACTAAAATGTACCCACCACCTTCTTCCAAGGAAGAAAAGACTGTTGTTGCATATATAATGTGGTTTTAGTTTTTAATGCCAGAAATGAATCAGTAAACATAGTTACATTATGGTATGCTATTTCTTATTCTGTACCCATAGTAACCAAATTAATCTCAAGGTGTTGCTGGCACTAATTCAATCTGAAGCTCATACTTCAGATTTCACATAGGTGCCTTCATCCTATTCTTCTTCTCAACTAATAAAATGTTAATATATGGCAATATATTTATTTCTAGTTCAGTTAAAGTTGAGGAGCACAGTGGAGAAATCTAATTAATATCAATCATATATTACAAGACTGTGTAGTTTAGTATTAAAAAAAATAACTCCTAGCACACTTTCTAGAAGTGTGGTTGAAACTAGAGATTGAATCAGATGACCTAAGAATTCATTTCTAGCTGCTGTTCATCTGTGTCTAGAACAGGGATGGCCAGTTTTTCCTTCCCCCCAGTCTCCATTTAAAAAAAAAAATCTCTAACGTGCACCCAAGAACTACAGTAAATATATCACATATCCTTAAAAAACAAGAAGGAGATCTTGGAGCATGAGATAATGGTAACTCCCCCTGTACCCCTGTAATTCAGGCATGCACTGGCAGTAAGACAGATCCCACAGTGATCCTGCAGTGCTGTCTTCAGCAACTCACTGGTGTGGTTTTTCCACTGGTACTTACCAGTTCCCAGTGGAAAAAAAAAACCAAAAAACCCCAGTTGTTCATGTAAATGCCTTTCCACAGCCCAGGAATTGTGCTTGAACTGCTCAGGAGATCTAAGTAGCTCAACAGTTGTGGTGTGGCCTACTCTAGATCATAGCCAAAAGAAATTCAGTTCCTTTCTCAGGGCTTAATTTAGGCAACCTGAGACCCCACGCACACTAACGCAATCTCAAAATCTGCTCTAGTCCCCATAGTTAGAAAGGTTTTGCAGCAAGGTTCTGGGGCAGTTCACAGGTCACGGAGGTTTTTTTTTCCCAGCTGTTTGCAGTCCCATTGATTTCCAGAAGCACGATGTCCCTGAGTATTTTGTTGCTTTCTTACTCCTCTTTGTGACATTATTGTGCTGAACCATGCCCAGCTTGATCCAACCACAGTCAGATGAACAGGGCTGGATTCTGTCATCTCGATTCACCACAAGCAACAAGCAGTCCCATCCAAAGGGTGAGCTGGAGTGAGGAGTTAAGGTGATACCTCTGGAGAAGCAGGGGATGTGTGGGTGACCAGCACTGGTCTGCATGGAAGCTCAGCCCTCAAGCCTACCTGGGTCACACAGCTGTAGCAAAGCTTGACTCTTGGCTTACAACGATCCTGTGTTCTGGCAAAAGTCTCAGGAATGCTTGAACAAGCCCACAGCCTGACTGCACTGAAAGCCCCATGCTTAGCACTGCAGGACACAGCAGCTCCAGTGGTTTCCTGCAGCAAGCACACCGCTCAACGCTGTATGAAGACATGCACCTTTCCAAAAGAACCCTGACCCACCTCAAACAGGACTGCACACCCCAGGACTGCACTGAACAGCTGAGATTCACAAAATCCTCCTGATCATTTCAGGTTCTGCCTCAGTTACAGAGCAGTAAAGCTCTCAGAGGCCCCGGTGTGCCCCTGGGCATTCCCACAGGGCTCCCATTGGGTTTGAGCACCGCGTGTGTACTGCATCCAAGGGTACAAAATAGTCCTTCTCTTTTACCAACTGCTACAAAATAAAAATTCCTAGAATGGCTTAAACACATACCGGTACAAATCTGAGTAGTTTCAGACTTCTTTTCTATCTCAAATTATGTGCTTTGCCAGCTTCAGAAAAACAGATGGAAAACACATCCCTAAATGTGCACCCTTGTGATCACTCCAAAAGGAAAGCAGCACCAAGTAGCTTAAAACGTTTGCTAGAAAAAGTCCTTTCCATATCATGCAAATAGCAGACAAAAATAACTGCTAGGCAATTGATATACATACAAATATTGGTTATTTTAAACAGTAATTTGTTATTGAGGACATCTCACTGAAATATTATAATATTCAATTTCCTCTGCATTTGCATGGTAAAGGAGCTGGAGAGCACATGATCATTCATTTAACTATTACATAAATATGTCTATCATAAGATCGCACGGCTTTCAAGCCAGAGTTCAAACACATGTTTAATGCATGAGAGTATGATGAAGAAGCTTGTGAACTCACAGGTCTCATAGCCCAATCTCAATCAGATATGGGCTTGGTGTAAATACGTACAGGATCACGTGCTTTCCAATAGCAAGGTGTCTCCAGGGAGCAGTCTGACATCAGCAAAGGAGACAGGTGGTTCCCTTTCCAACCCAGAAGGGATAAAAAAAGGAGCTAAGGCACTATATAAATATTGCAATATTTTTTCCTCGGTGTTTTGCTACGGTTTTCATCCCTTAATGAAACTTCAGTGCATGAACAATTCTCATAACATCTTTGCTACAAATCAGTGAGTGGATGTCATGTCCTAAGATATTTATAACCCTAAAGGTAAGTGGTAAGTGATACAGTTTGGCAGCCTTGGTTTCGAAGTGCTGAAGATTTTTGCCTTTTGGTTTGCTAAGAAAGGAATTCTAAGAAGCCACAAAACCAAGTTTCCTTGCTCTAAATGTATCCCTTTCCTACAGCAGGTCACCATACCTAATAATGCCTGTAAGAATGACAAACAGTCACTCACAGGCAGAGAGCAGGTCACAACTGCTTTTAGCTAGCTCCACTTTCCAAAAGCCAGCAGTGTGAGACATGCTAAACCCTGCACAATCCACAGTTGTTTGATTTTGAATCTCACATTACAAGAATTCCCGCACACACTAACCTGCGTACAGAATAACCCTATTTGGCCTATCTGCAGATAGATACCTCTTTTACACAGTGACTGCCACTGCCTCTTAAACCATTTTCTTTTGTTGCATTTCCTTAGAAACACAAATCTTGTTCCTTGGCAGCACTTGCTGTAAGTGCTGTACCACATGCCCAAACTAGTTCTCACTCACAGCTTTAATTCACAGTAAGTGGCACGAAAGGAGGTCAACACTTCTCAGAAACCACTTTCAGTTGTTTGCTGCTTCAGTATCTATTCTATAAAGCCATCCACCCTGGCTGAAACAAAGTTGTTTCTCATATCGTGTCCCTTGCTTTTTTTTTTATTATTGTCATCTTTATGGAATAGGCTGCAGAATATATGATGGAATAAAAGAAGGTTATTCCAGGAACCACCTTCCAGGTGTCCCTTTTTTAATATTCTAAAAGTGTAAGTAAAAAAAAAAAAAAAATTTAAAATTAATTCCTTTTTCCAACAAAACCAAAATGCCCCTTGATTTTTTTTTTCCAGGCAAGAAGACTGTATGTATCTCTCAACTTATTGTCAATCACTATGTGTTACTTTCCATTCAGTTTGCTTGCTTACAGAAAGATTGTTTTGTTTTTATCAACCTGACCAACACATCATGGAGGCTGAAAATCAAACAGCCTTCTTTTTGCTGTGATGCATCGCTGGCAAGAGGAATGGCCTTGCTGACAATATTTTGCTGTCAAATTTGCCTGTACAGCTTCACTGCCTTCTCTGTGATCAATGAAAACAGATTTTGACCTCATCTATTTCATTTCAGACTGTATTCTGCCCTGAGACACACAAGCACAACCTATCAAAGTTATAGTGGCAATTGGGGCAGAATTTGTTCCTTCCCTGACAATTCAATATGTGATTCATGAACCAGAATTGAATCCAGCTCTCCTTTACTAGAACTCCTCTGGTTCTTTGGCATTAGCATTGGTAAAAAAGCAGCAAAGATGAATTTATGTTAGCCATATGAGCAGAGCTGGATGGGTAGTCAATACTCCTCAGCAAGATGCTACAAGACCAGAAGTTGGTTATTGTATTTTACTTACATAGCATATTCTGCAATCTATTTTCTTTCCTTCACTTATTCCTCCATTGTTTAACTAATGGGATCATAAGACCTGGAAAAACACTTCCAAGTCTTTAATGTTTCTAAATGAAAAAAAAAAAAAAAAAAAAAAAAAAAAAAAAGAGATAATCCTCTCCACAACTATTACCTTAAAAAACACAAACCCCTACCACTAGATGTGGAATACTTGGTGTATTCACAGAGTATGCAGTAGTTCCAGGTAATAACCGGATGATCAAGTTTCTCATTAATCCCCAAGACAATGAACCACTTTTGAAAATACAGACGCTGTTTATATTCACCTGCCCACATTTTTTCCTACCACTCACTGCACAGCAGAGGTGAGAAGGCTCCAACACACAAGGTATGAAACAGACAGATGAATGCCACTGGAGATGTGCAGCAATACTGGGGGGCACTCTCCATGCACAACTGAGAGGAAGAGGAGGGAGGTCTGTCTAAGACCACTCAAGGAGCTTTGGCACTTCAGAGCCAACATCAAGAGCTCATGTTTTGATCTCTGGAAGTCCCCAGTGTTTCACTTGATGGCAGGAATTGCCTGCATATGTTATACCGTGATTTTCTGCAGGACTGAGTTCCCAACTAGAGACAAGGTTGACGTCACTTTGCAAACCTTATCCAGGACATCTAATGAACTGCATATAGGAGACTAATCTACAGTAGATTTGGTGTGTGGTAAAAATAAACTCCTTAATATAACAAAAGCACTCATCAACATATTGCACATCAGGCCTACAAAGCACCAATTATCTGATGGAAGAGGAGTAATACTAGATGGCTCCAGTTGCCTCAGTTATTTAACTGTTTACATGAATGGAAATCTAAACAACAACAAAAAAAAGCCTACGGAACCACACGTGAAAACACACATGAAGGATTTGAACCTTATTTGAGTTCAAATTTGAAGGTTATAGGAAAAAAAAAATTAAATTATAAAACAACAACAATACAGCGCAGGGCCTCTGAATCCTGCTGCATGTTGCTACTGTCCTGGTTTTGAAAAAACTTTTTTTTGGTAGAAAATTATTTTCATTTCCCTTACAATTTAAGTAAAATGCATTCAAAGCAAAATGCAGCCTGATCCTGCCCCTCTGCAATCCCATCAACAACAGCCTTACCACAGATTCCAGCAAAGCAGGGTTTATCCTTTCCTGCGGGCCATGCTCTGAGCCTTTAATTCAATAACACCTTATTCACCAGCTAGCTCTGTGAGATTAGCCGTGGTTTCAAGTATTATTCATTCAAAGCAAAGGGTCTACACACATCTTCTTGCTCTGTATTGCTAGAAGATATGAATAATTTGGGGAACATGTCAAAAGGCCCAGAAACTGAGTATCTTATGGTGGGAGCAGGGGGTGTTAACGTGGAGTGAGACGCCTTCCCGAGTTTGAAAATCTTCCTTGTAATGAAATAAATACAAGAACTCCCTTCTCTTCCTTTCTTTTGTAGGTAGCATGACCTAAAAAAGGATTTGCAAAGAAGCTTGGAGAAGAGAGAGAACTCATATGTTTACAGGATTTTTGTTCATTTTCTGCAATTCGTTCAAAGAGTTTCTCAAAATTTTCAAAGATGTGTTGATCTTACAAGGTTCATCTTTTCCAAGTGTAATGTGTCCAGTTTCATTTTTTAATATACTCATTACACTTATTACAAACTATCTAAATGCCCACACAGTATTCTAAACAAGTCTACAAATAACCTCCCAGGTCACTATCAGCAAAAATCTCATCCTCCTAAAAGGATGCAGAAGCAAGTGTGACTTCTTGATCTACTTTTTTTTTTTTTTTTTTTTTTTTTTTGCTATTTTGTGAAATTGCAAGAAAAATTCTGCCTGAAGGGCTGAGTCCTCCTCCTTCAGCAATGAGAGAGACCAAGATGGGACTGAGCACCGGGCTGGCATCATGCTTGGAGGCAGCACGGGAAGGATGAGTCTGCCAGAAGTGCTGATTCACTGCAGCGACCCAAGAGGTTGCTTAGGAGCTAAGCTGGGGGAGAGAGAGGCAGCACAAAGAAGGGGGGAGCATCTAGATGCCTGCAAATAAATAAAAGGAATGCAATGCCAAAGTTGTGGCAGAGGCTGGATCTCTGAGGTCTCAGCCACACACATGCATTTATTGGAACAAAACCTGTTAATACAGCTCTAGCCATAGGGGGAAAAATACTTGCAAATGCACAGAAGTCATGTAAATCAGAACTGCTGCTCTATTTTACAAGAAATTTTCTCCATTAATTAATTTCATGACTTAGAGCAAATGTGCATGGTTGGAAACAGAGGACCCTGCTGATACCAATCTCGTGGCATAGGATACTTCTGTTTTTCTCTCTGAGATATATAGCAGATGTACACCCTGGCTCAAATCCAGGTGCAGACTAGGTGCTTTTGTGGTTAAAGCACTCTCTTCTACTTGGTTAAGTCTACTAGTAACTTTTTCTGGTTGGGAGCTGTAACAAATCACATGAAAAAAAAAATAAAAAACAAAACCAAAACAGAACAGGATTTTAAAATCCAAATTCTCAGAGCTGTCACATTTATAATTAGAACTATCTGATACGAGTGGCATTACTGTGAGGTACGAACATATCACAGAGGGCCAAGCAGACAAACTAAACTATTTCTCACCCTTAAAAAGGGGATTCTTCCAAGTAGAAATGTCAGTAGAGTCACAAGGGCTCTATACAAAAGTATCACCTCTTCATCCTCATACCCACTCTTAAAAAGTCCCCCACAGCTGCCTAACTTAGCCCAGCTAACCACACCACCCATCTAAGCCCTGGCAACAGCCCTGGCTTCCCGTGATAAACCCCAATCCTCCTCCAAGCAGAAAACCACTTCCTTGGAGATGCAGGTTCTTTTGGAGCTCCCTATAATGCTCCAAAACCATACATAAGCAGAGAATGTCTGTTGATATTACACATAAAAGAGAGATCCCCAGATTAAAAAAAAATAAAAATAAAAATAGAGGTTTGATAAAATTTGTCTCAGAATCACTAGATGCAGGGCTGGTTGCAAGTGTAACCTTTTAATGTGCTGATTAAAGTGTTTTTCAGGTTGTCTGTCCCCCTGTTGGAGAAAAAGAAAAAGGAAGGAGAATAAATGGAAAAAAAAGGAGGGAGAGAGTAAAGGAGGAAGGAAGGGTATGATACTATAGCTACTGAATCAGCACACAAACCAGCAGCAGACAAAATGAGAACAGATATAAAGAACCTGACAATACTATTGTGTTCATTGAAACAACAAAAAGAGCCTGAAAGACAAGAGAAACACAGAATGCAGATATTAACTGTTTTTTTGTGTTCATTTGTTTATTTGGGGGGTTTTTTGTTTGGTTGGTTAGTTGGTTTTGGGTTTTTGTTTTGTTTTGTTTTTCCCTGGAAGAGAATTTATGATGCCAGATTTTGGTTGCCTCTTAATACCCACACCTGGCTAAATACAAATTAGATTAATTTTATAGCTGCCATCTTTTGACACTTTGCACATGGGGATTTGCTGAAAGAAACCCTACCATGAGATGTCAAAAAGGAACATAAAATGCAACATTTTATGCAATAAATGCAGTAATTTTTGAGAGACATCAACCATGATTATAAGAAACCTAACAAAGCTGCTCCAGGGGGAAGTGAACAGTTGCACAGCAGAGTGCCTGGTGCCCTGTGCTGAGGGCAAATCTTCACCCACAGGGGCTCACACATATCACATAATAATAGTAGCATCTCTCTTCCTTCTGCCATTTGGTCACTGAAATCAGTGTCAAAGTGGCATGAGGATGAAAATGCTGAGGTCA
The DNA here is from genome assembly GCA_023637945.1 of Phaethornis superciliosus. Classification (NCBI taxonomy): domain Eukaryota; kingdom Metazoa; phylum Chordata; class Aves; order Apodiformes; family Trochilidae; genus Phaethornis; species Phaethornis superciliosus. Next base: position 8,826,650 of record JAJQWJ010000005.1, read on the forward strand.
TGGTTTAGGCTAGAGCTTCCTACATGACATGAAATGACAACCTTTATCCCTCATCCCTTTTAGTTCTACAGGACAACACTCAGCCTACACTAAATCACTGGTCTTGATTTACTAGCACAGTATGGCCAGTCCATTCCAGTGTATTTATTCTTTTTTAAAAATTAGTAGAAACTGTGTCCATGATGTAGACCTGGTATTAATGCACAACAGTAGCTAGCACTGTGTTAGTGCGGTGTAAAAAGAAGACATTGTGATACTACTCCAGTAAAAAAGAAAATCTTCAGAAGACTACATCTGAGAAACAAGGTGTGATACTTATTTCAGAGTCAGGGTAGGAGTAGTTTACCTGTTCATAGTCATTACCCCATGCCCAGACTCTGGCAAAGTTTCTTGTTTTACTGCTTAGGAGAATGAAAAATAGCAATGTCCTTTAGTCTCAGTACTATACCTATAAAAACACACCTCTGGGAAAGTAGTATTTTCCCCACTGCTTTTTGCTGCTGAGGGTCATATTATGAATGTGCTTGGCTCACTTTCCTCAAGCCAGGCATGCCCACTACAGGAGGGGAGCTCTCCACACTGTTTACAGGTGTGCATCAGGTCCTCTGAGACATAAAATCCACAATGGCATAAGCCAGGTCAGTGCTGACTCTTTAAGAAAGTCCCTCTTGTTGGTGTTTAAAGGGCAATTTGCTTTCTTGCAATTTACCTGGCCCCGTATTATCACCAGTGTGATAAATTAATGGCTATAACTACGTTATAGCTCTAGGAGGTCCCAATTTTTAAGATTTTGCCCTTTGAAACACCTGAGCTGTACATTTGTGCTAACACTTGGAAAGATATTGAGCCTTTGAGGAAGCAAACTACTATACCAGCTTTCCTGGGTAAACTAGGGGTAAACTATGAAATGTGAACACATCTTTCAAGGTATGAAAAATGACAACCTATTTTTACAAATGCGCTGAAGAAAACTCTTAGTAAGGTTTTGGGGTTGGATTTCTATGTTTAATTGTTTTTTTGTTTTTCAGTATTAACACTTGGGCTCGCACCTGATATTAGTCCCTCCCCTATTTCTCAGCTTTTGTGTAGAAAACAGCAGAGTCATACAGCTGTGGCATTTTGAAATCTGCCCAACGTGCTGTACATGCCATTGCTTGACATTTTATTGACAACAAAGGCCCACAGCATGGCAGCATTTTTAGAGATGGGATTAACATAATGAACTCCATCTCCATGGGTTTTTCGTGGCATTTCTTTAAATATAGGAGTGAAAAAAGCCACAAGCTGGAAACAAAAATTTTTCCTAGTCTTTTAGGACACAGCCCTTCTAAAGTAACAGGACTGTACAGTCCTAAAGGAGAGAAAACTCTGTAAGTAAAGGAGCACATTTGTACTTGGAGGACAACATGATAGCTGAAAAACTAGGAAAACAAAGACACTGACATTTCTACAAGACAAGTGTGGGGCCTACACCAGCATGACATTATAGCTGATATAGCTCTATCATGAGATAGTAACATGAGCACTACTGAGCCTTCCACATGGGATCACCTACCACCCAGAAATAGTCTCAAACCTTCTCTTTGCAGCAAGGCTTCAAAAATCTTTAAAATACATGAACAAAATCCATCAGATTTTGCTTAAACTCAGTCCCAAGCCTAGGTCTGCCAGATGCCCAGCCCGCATTGGTAGGATGGTTCCTAAGTGCAGGAAAGAGAGTAATGCCCTGAGAAGGAATCAGCAAATTTGTCTGCAGTGTGTTCTGATCCTCCTGTCTTAAAGCTACAATAAAACTCTTCAATGAAAAAGGACTTGGCAGAGTTTCCATCTGTTCTTGGCTGGACTCATTAGCCAAGCCTGAAGCACACAGAGATATGCTGTATTTATTTTTTTTTTTTTCCTGGTACATAAGTAAAACTTCACAATATTCATGTTTTTTACTCAATGAAATGGAGCAATCCTACAGCCATCCACCCAGCCTAAATGTAGTTGCTCTAATATGAAGTTTAGACAGTTGCAACTTTGTTTAGACAGTTGCTTTTTGTGATCTTTCTCTCTTTTCTCTGTCCTGTCCTTTTCTGAAGTCCATCCCCATCTGCCTTACTGTAGCCTTCTAGAATCACCTAAAGAATTATTTTGTAACTTATCCAGACCCTTTTGTGGATGACAATAGAAGAAAACAGCAATTTGGTATGACCTGAACCAACAACTTAATGAAATAAATGTTGTAAAGGTCTCTTAGTAAGACGTCAAAGAAGAACCAGGCAGTAAAAAAAAAAAAAATCCCAATGGCCACCAATTGCAGCAATAAACTGCCTGCAATTGAACTGTTGGCTTTAAGTTAACATATTAAATCCACTTAGAAATTCAATGTGCAAACTCAACTTTCCAACTTCTTACAAAAATGAGGGAAATGTTCTTTGTCACTGTGGGAGTATATTCAGCACCTTTCCTAAAAGTCCTGGCAACCCGCACAATCGTAACTCAATTTCTCTGAGAAGCCCTGAGGTGCTTCCTGAAATCTAAATTTGTAACCCCAGTCTCTCCATCCTGATTCACAACCTTTGCTTAAGGAAGGGAAGCAATCCACGTTGGGAAGGAGGCTGCACTCATTTTCCTGCCGTCCTCCTCTGTGACCTGAACCCACGGTTATATAACAGTGGGAAGCATGGACAATTCATTCTTAATGCTAGCTCAGTCCTGGCCCCTCCTGGGCACTGACTGAAAATAATACTAAAGCATGCTGAATCATTTACAGTGGTTTTATGATGCCGATTATCATTCGGAGAGGATTGACCTGACCCCATCACGCTCGTTTCATGCAGCAACACAGACTGGACTCCAACCAGAGTCTAACGAATGCCACCCACATTGGCACCAACACAAATCATGCATTCATGTAGGAGGCTCACACGTCACAAACAGTTGCTTTAAATTTATCCTTGCATTAAATGCTCAGTAATTGCCATGTCCTTGCCTCTTCTGTCAGCATAGGCAGTGCTTTAAAACTATAAGCTGCCCGGATATATAGGCAGTTTTTTATTTCAAGCAGCTTCCCCACTCTTATTTTCAGAAGGATGCTAGCCATTATGAGAAAATATTTCGTTAATTAATGCTTCCAGCAGTCGCACAGATTTCTAATGCCTTTGATAAAATAATGGTCCTTTATTCTGCTTCTTCCTCCAGACACAGATGCTGGTCACAAGGCATGGGAACAATTTACCTCCTCTTGTACACATGAGATCCTGTGCCACTACGCAATGCAAAAATGTGAGCTTCTCAGTCATGCAGGATCTGGTCATATGGCTGCCCACTGAATTCCTTCTCTTTCCACCATCATAAAAGGGAGTACAAGATGCTGTTGCCATTTATACTCCACTGATTACACAAGCTATTTTCATGGCAGGACTCTGCTGCTGCATTCCATCACACAGACTGAACAGATTGAGCTTTTTTAGAGGATTCTGTTAAAATGGATGTTGGTTCCGATAGGACAAATTCATCAGGTAGGGAGCTTTTACAATGAGTCATTTTTAGGTAATCTTTGTACACATCCTTTTCAAATAGCTTGAACTCTCTGAACAATAAAAGAGGACAAAACCAAGAGTAGCTGTGAGTAGAGAAGAAATGTTTAAAAAGCTGGTTTTGTTAAATGTTAGCCCAGAAAACTAAGCTCTGTTTGATTTTAGGTTGGATTTTTCTACGTCTATTCCCATCCTTACCGATTTCTTTCTGCAGATGTGCTTTTAAACAAAGAGATACAAAGTTTTTAATGTGGAACACTTTCATTTTTACTCATGAACTGTCATTATCAATCATTTATGTTTTATAGTGAACTCCTACACTAAATAAAAAGAGAAAATAAGAATAAATCTTGTAAAAGGAATCAATTTGCTGCTCATCAAACCCTGCAGGCCATGTGCTCATAAGTCAATAGTTTAAAATGAAAACATCTGATCAAGGTAATATACCTGTTAAAGGAGCATAAAATTCCAAGCCCAATGGTAAAATATAAAGATTATGAAGCCTTTTAAAGGAGTCATCAAAGTAAACTATTACACAGATACATCTGCTTCACACCAGCAGCCGCTCCATCAGTGCCACTCGTGATAATTGAGCATTAGGACAAACATTTCACAGAGCCTCTGCAGCTCCCGTTTTTTCCCAATGTCAGTAATTCAGCTCAAGAAAAGAAGAAAGTTAACGGTTTAGCCCCCGTACAATTTCTAATCAAGGATCTCCAAGCAATGCAAAATATTAATGATCTGATCTCATCACAAGTCTTCACACTATGAATTTATCCGTTGTGTTTTACAGACGGAACAACTACAGTTCACGCCAGCATGCCTGAGCACCTTGAGAGCTGGGCTCAAGTACCAACCAAAGCTCACAGGGAATTAGTCCTATGACTGTTACTAAACCACATACTATTACCCAGTTCAATCACCTGTTCTCATTTGGCTCAACCTTTCACAGTTCTGCTGGAGAAGGGAGAAAAGTCCCACACCAGCACAGACATCCTTGCGCTTTTGCAGTTTCCCTCTCTGAAGCAATACAAATCCCACATGAATGCTCTCTGACAAGATACTAACTTGTGCATGTGCTGTCAGTAGGACCAAGGGGTTTTTTGTTTTCTTTTGTTTCCCTCTTTTTTCTTTGGGCTTTTTTTGGTTGTTTTTTAAATGTTTTAATTTAAAAAAAAAAATAAAAAAGAGTCCTCAGGGCCACATCTCAGAGGTTTTTGAGCTCTTGGGCCTTTTAAGTCTCACTTGTTATTCATCTCAATTATGTTTTTTCTAGTTCTTATTCTTTGTGATAGCAACTGGGTTTGGTCCAGTTTAAAATGGAGGGCAAGGTTGGTGGCAACTGCATGTTCCTGCTACTGACTTTCTTAACCTTTCTCCTTTGTCTTTTTTTTCCTGAGACTGAGGTTTTGCAGACATGAGAGGAAGAGAAATGTGGTTGCACATATATGGCCAGAGGAGAAGTAGGATATCTCATTCACATAACACCTTTCTGTTGGGCTACCTCGTGCTTCCCAACCAAGCCAGCAGCCAAACCTCCTCTAGCTTTGCAACGCAGGAAAATGTTTTCATACCTCCGATAATGCTGGTTTCACACTCCCACATCTCCCCTTCTCTCAAAGAGAAGCTGATCCCAATGCCTAAACTTTCTGTCACCCTGCTCAGATGCTGCAGGGGAGGGCATGGGGCGGGCTGAACACCTCCCGCCCCGCTGGCCGGCGCTTGGGCCTGCCTCTGGAGAAAAGCCACAACCCCATCCCAACAGCACTTCCCTTTATGCTCCAGCAGTCCCTGGTGTAACATTACCCACTGGGTTACCACATGAGTAATGCTACTCATGTGACCAGAGTTGCCAGGAGTGGAATTTAAATCCTTCACACCTTTGATGTTACCCTGTGAGGGGAAGACACCATGGGCCCAGCCACCTCAGCCTGCCTGAGGCTGCAGCCCCCGGTGAGCACGCTGCACTTCATCATCAGGAAGCCAAGCTTTTTCATTCAATATCCTCACACATGGCATTTAAGACATCTGTAAAAGTGGTTTAAGATTCAGGGCCGCTCTCATGCTTTATACACCGCCGAATTTTTGGCATTGCTTTTGAAATGCCTTGTGCAGGTGCGTTTAAAGCGGACATGTGCTCACCTCACCGTCCCCATCAGCGCGCGAATCGTTACCTCTCGGAACGCAGCGCTTTGCTGCTGCTGACATTTATGTAGAACAGTGAGGTCTATTTTTGCCAGCTATGACTTCAGGGCCTCTCTCAATAACTTTAAAGATCAACAATAACAAAACAAAAAGGCTTCTGAATTTCATTTGCACGTGTTGCCACAAGAAACATGAAAGTAGGGCCACCTGTCACAACTGTGTCACAACTCCCACACAAAATAAAATAAAAAAAAAAGCGATCATAGCCTGCAGAACTCTGAACCGTAAGGCCACATTAAAAGAGAGGAATGGTTAAAAAATAGTTGTGTTTGAAATATAGCACCCACGCTGAGGTCGATGTCAGAGTGCTCCCGGGCAGGGCAGGACACTGGCTGCGGGGCTCACTCACAGACAGAGCCGCCCTGGAAAGAACGGGTTAATATTAGCTCCGTGTTATAGTCAGCGATGCCTTAAATAATCATCACATGGCTCCTGTAATCTGTTCCATGCTGTCAGCACCGGGTTAGTCATAATAATATCAGATAAGAGCTGTTCAAAGTGACATACTAACCAACATGAGAGCCACATGACTTTCTGGCTACATGGCTGCCCTTCACCTGAACTTTGGCTTAAATAGCTCCACACCAGCACAAGGTTCACCAGCGCTACGGGCACTTCCCTCTACCTGCAGTGGAAAACCTCCTGCCACCCCCCAAGCACCCCGTGGCTTCTCCTCTGCAGAGAGGAGGTTTGACTGCCGGAGACACCCCCTGGACACCTCCCTCCATTTTTTTTTTACCATCAGGCTCCAGGGGGAGGGAGGCACTTCTGGCAGGGGCACATGGGGTGACATTTCCTTTTTTGACCCGCGCTTCCCACCTCTCCCCTGCCTCTGGAGCTGCAGGGAGGTGTCAGCTACCCCAGGCCAAAGAGAGGAGCAGAGAGGCAAGGGAGAGGCAAGGCAGGAGCAGGGACCCTGGCCCGGGAGAGGGTGGGTGGCAGGGGCAGGGGAGAGGTAAGTGAGTTGTAGGGGTCGAAAGAAGGAAAGGAAGTATTAGGAATGGATAAACTGGTGCGAGAAATTAGGCTAATAAAATAGAAAGGGACAGAACTGGTTGTTGCAGGCCCCGAGTAATGCCAGAAACAAGGAAAATGTAAAAAAAAGAAAAGAGCTCCAGCTCCAGATGCCTCAGCACTCATTAGGTGCCTATGGCCAAACTCAGGGACAGGGTCTGGATGCTGAACTATAGCTTATACCCACCACTTAGAGATCAGGTCAGCTCAAGCTGTCTGTTTGTTTTCTTTCTCTTTCTTTCTTTGGGAGCTGCTTCTTTTGTTTGTTTTTGTAAACTTTCCTGTACAATGGGCCCTTGGTGTTCCAGCATGTTAAATAAATAAAAATAATTAATAATAAAAAGCCAAATCCATCAGCAGGCTAGGAACAAACCAGGGAAATGGTACAAATACCTGTTTAAATAAGAGGTGAAGGGGTGCCTTGTTGCAGAACTACAAGGGATATAAAGACATCCTTAAAAAGTATCATGTTAACCTGCTAGAGCCCCATCAGGAATGCTTATGTCTTACAGCCCCTCTCTTGGGCTCTACCAGACTGTGCCTCAGCAATATAGCAAAATTCAGGCAGCTGCCACAGCCACACGGTGTGGAGAAGTTCTCCAGGGAAGGCAAAGGGGATAGCTGGACCACTGGGCAATGAGAAGACCTGTGCAGAGTATCAACTTGCAGAGAGAGCAAGAGGAGGAAAAGAAAATGCAGAAAGAAGCTGCTGTTGGAAGGAAGGGAATTCAGAGGACAAAAAAGGGAAAATGAGTGAAGCAAAGGCAAAATAATATGAAAGGGAAACTGAATTAGAGAAAAGTTAGAGGAAAATGGGAAAATGCCAACAAAATCTATTTTGCTTTATTTTCCTGAATTATCTCTGTCGTTATATACTGCAGCACATTTTATCTGTATCTCCTAAACTCTCAAGTTTTGTCCTCTGAGGCGGAGATTCGAATTTTTAATCTTACTGCTAAGTGCCTGGCAAAGGTTAATCACTGTAACATTAAACTGTGACTGGGCAGCAAACATATCCCCATATTTAGCCCCTCATTCAACCAAAAAGAATGGTGTCAAACAAGCCTGGTGAAGCCAGGGCATTCAAAACAAAAGGGAGAAAAGGGCAAGTGTTTGGTACCCATCTACCAGCACTCAGCTAGGGCTGGCTGCAGAGGCTGCTCACCCAGATTTTGTCCAGAAAACAACTAGATCAGGCCCTGGCTTGCCAAGAATGATGACCTGTCTTTCACTCACTCCACCAGAAACCCTCAGCAAGGAGAGAAAAACTGCACGACAGAAAGACATTCCTTCCCTGGCACTCCCAGGTCTCTTGGGTATTACACTGAAGGAAGAGAGGAAAGGGGCACTCACATTAAGCTTTGCATGCAGGGGCTGGGCTGCCTACAGGCAGTGGTTGTGAACAGCCATCTCTTGGCTCAGTTAAAACCTGAATCACTCTATTCTCATACCTGTCTCATTCCCGTCTCATTCTTTTCACTGCACAACAAAAACAACCATCAATTAAGTGAGATAAATCTAGGAGCAGAAGCTTGTTTCCTAAAATTAGGTGGTCCCAGTCCCTGCATTGTTCTTGTGAAGACTCACCTCTAGGATGTAGTTTGAATACTGAGGGAAGACTACCTGGTGTCATCTCAGGAGCGAGCACCCATTTTTCTTACCAAACTACAGCCTGAGCATGTTTTCTCCTCTACTGACACATGTCAAAACCAGTGTTACACAACAGTGAAATGGCTGGAAACAGCTCCCTGCTTTTTTAAGACCTCTAACCCCAGGCAGGGCTCTGGGATGCACTTACATCTCCCTTCATGAGAGGCAGAGGGTATGCTAGCCCTCTTCTCTTACTGAGATGTAGAGAATTTTGTTCCAAACGACACCATTTATTATTCATTATTATTTAATGGGACCAAAGAATGCAATATGTGTAACCAAGAAATATGCCAAGCAATGTTCTTTCTTTTAATGGCTAGATCAAAGTGAAGTTTATGAGGCTGGTGCTGGCTCAGTCAGTAGTGGCATTTGCCCCAGATCCTCTGCAGAGCACCTTGCTCAAGCACGCTGTTTTAAAATCTTTAAAATCAAGGACCAAAAGGTGTGCTAGGCATCTTAAGTTCACTTGCCTTCATAAGCTTTTTTTCCCCTTCCAAATAAATGTTTTTGGAAGACATTCCTCTAAGCCAACTTGCAGTAAGTGCTTGACATAGCATCTCGGGTACTCAAAAAGCACACAGTCCTTGGAGAACACTCTTCCCTCTCTCATTGTAAATGCATGCAGTGGGTGATGGAAAGGCTCTTAGACCTGCCAGGAAAGGGACGACTTTCTGATTTTTCTCCTTTTTCCTTTAGTCACCACCTGCTTTATACACAACCAGATATCCCCCTCTCCCCTCCCCACCTCACCCCATGTAAGATTTGTAAATGTCTCTGGAAAAGTTGTAAAACTGGCTCCAGCAGGATAGGCATTCACAGTAATGCTGAAGACTCTCAACTGTGATAATTTAGCAGATCATTAATCCCACTCTCTAAAGGAGGCTGTAAAGCAGAACTAAATATGCAAATCCTTTTGTGCTTTAAACTTGCATCTGTCTGTCCATCCATCCAGCCATCTATCTATTGTAGTGGAATTCTCCTAAGATCATGCTGTATTCTAATCCATTAATGTAGTTCCACTGGAGCATATACGATTAAATAAATAATAATAATTTAAAAAGATGTAAAAATAACCTGGAGGTCTCTGTACAGTGAGCAATCTTGCAGACTTTGTGATCTCCACCACACATGCAGAAAGGGGGTGCACACAGTGCTGGGGGTTAGTAAATTAGCCTTTTATCACCACCCACTGACATTCAAGCACCAATTACTGTAAGGCACAAGTGCAAATGAGGTGGGTGGCCTCTTTCTAGTCCACTTCACTGCACTGCAATGCAATCTGGCATGACCTCCAATTCCTATTCAGGACAGCAAATGCTGGGGTATCAGGGGGTTTGAGTATTCTGGCATGGCTGCAGGTGGTATGCTTGTGCAGTAACTACCTGCACAGTGCCTGGGGCTAGACATTTTGCTCACATGAGCAATAAACTCTCTCAATCAAACGTAACTAAGTGTATGATTTACCATTTGCAGCTATTCTAGCATGGAACTATTCCTGCTTTAACTTGAGATTCTTTTAGGTTTTTCTTCTGGCTTTAAATCAGAATCCTAAATGAACATTTAAAAATGTAATGATCTTTGCTCCTTAAAAATTGCAGTATCAACGTCTATGGGGCACCTTCACAGCGAGCACTGCAGTGATTTTTAAGATGCAGCACAAATGATAGAGTGCTAACAAATGTGAAGTAACATTGCGGGTGAAAACTCAAGAAGCAGTCCTGGACCTTACTGTACCTATGCAAATTCCAGGTAGAAGGAATGTCCCCCATCTCCTGAGCAGTTCTGTAGAGCAAAATATGGCAAAAAGAATATGTGAAGCTCATTGAACCTAACTCAGTGTAAAATACCAGTTCTGCTTGAACCATAGGATCTCTGGAAGGCAAGAGATGCCTTATTTCTGTTCAGGGGAAAAAGGGGCACTGTGCAGATGGGGAAGACCCAGCTTCAGCAGTTTGTGTCAGGGAATAACAGATTTATTCTTGGTTGGAAAGCCCTGTGGGGAGTTTCAGCAATCTTAAGGCTGGAACTAACACCATCTCTCTAGCAGCCAAAGGACTACACTCCTGTCTGGAAGTGCAGCTGATGCTCCCATATGGGATTTAGCTGCTGGCAGAGAAACTATGATTTGCTACAGAATTCTCCACTTTTCTTCCTCAGTCATTTAACTGTACTGTGAGGACAGCTACTCATCTGGGGAGACCTAATGGGCTTTCTCTGCCTCTTACACCTTTAAAATCTTTCTATTTGCTTACTGAAAGACCTATGCCCAAAATATTCCTCCAAGAGGCTTCTGGTCTGGAAGTCTGGTTGGGCTTGCAGAAGGTCCCATTCTAAAGGACCACTTCTGACTTCTCATTTTACCAGTCCCATACGGAGCTTGCCACTGGACTGTGCATGTCAGAATCCGACAGGATGGTGGCTGAGACCTGTGGCTATACCCCAATGTCTTAAAACATGCAGGAAATTATCTACAAATGCCATGGGGCATTTGTGTGCACATGTAGGCACATGAGAACTTGTCTATTTTCTTGCATATACTCATAAACCTGCAAGCACTCCAGAAACCAAGCAACATCATCTGAAATCTCATCTAGACTTTTTCCTCCTCTCCAGCCTGCCACAGGCAGTTTTCTCTTTTCACTGTGTGGGCCAACATCCCCCAAGCACAGCTCAGCTGTTTGCACTAGACCAGGAGCAGGATTTGCTGTGCCCATGGGATGGGGCAGTGACCAACGGGTGAGAGGAGCAATATTTAAATTATTTCATGTCAGACATACAAGCAACTGCTTTACAGTGTCCTATAAAGGTACACAGAGAAATGTGAATAGCTATTGTTTCAGTTACTGAAACCATAGGTGAAAATAATGCACAAGTATTGGCCTTTGGCATATTGACACTTCCATTAGAGCAGGGGAACTTGGCTTTTGATGGAGGTGTCTGGTGGGACAGCAGAAGAAAAAAAATGCATATATATAAATGTATGCCTATTTATAAATAGACACAAGAGATGCAGATAAATAAGTGAGTAAGAAAAGAATAGTAGAAGCAAGCATTGTAATTAGTTTTGAAATTAATTTCAAGACAGAGCGTGATAATAACGCTAAGCCAGCCGCTCAACCTCCACTCCTAACAATGTGGCCACTCCAGTAATCCCATCACAGGTCAAGAAGCACTGGGATTTGTCACTCAGCACGGGTGTGTTAACTCACAGTTATATATCTTTACACTTTGTATCTACATATACAGAAAGAAAAAAATAGTGTTTGTTTACTGTACACTTTGTACCTTAAAGACTTCAAACCCCAGGAAGAGAAAGAAACAGATGGAAGAGGAAAAGGGAGAGGGAGAGGGGATCTCAGATTGATGCATCACTTTTCTTCTGCCAAAGGAAACTTGTAATATAATGAAAGGAATTTGCAATAAAAATTAAATCAAAGTTGCAAATATTCAATGCCCAAATATTACTATAGTGTCCCATGTGTCTATTCCAGTATGAAAAAGCTCAGAAATTAAAACCTGAAACAAAAGGTACTTTTAAAAATTAAACCTTTACTCACAATGCATACAGGCATATTAAGCTATTTATTTTTATGAGATGTGTCAGTTCTGCATCAAGATACTTTCACAAAGATCCTGAATTATGTCCATGCTCTATTACATGCACTAGGTATTCAGAAGAACAGAAGTTTGCTAACCAGGCACCATTATAACCACAAGAAATAATTTTGGCCTTTTTTTCTGATATAGTTTAACACGATTTTAATTATATATGAAGAAAAGTTTGAATTATTATCTTTCTAAAGTACTGCCATTTGCTTCAGTAAGTGCTTAGCTCTTTTCCTCAGTAAATGAATCACATCCATCCAAATTTCAGGCTTACAACAATGAGCTGCTCAAGTATACAATACAACCTATTCTGAAAGCACCTTCTCATTGCTGAAGACAAGAAGTTTACAAAGGGGATGCCAGAAGCAGCCAAGCAGGCTTACTCTGTCTGCTGTCTACAGAGCTATCCCTAAAAATTCAGCATCTTGCCATTTTTGAGCCACCAGCATTATTTTAAGGAGGCATTTTACAGACTTCTACAACATACTGCAGAATGTTGTATGCAGTATGGCTGAAAACAAAGTACAAGAGCTAATAATTCTGCTCTTAAAACATCAGCATAAAAAGCACCCCTGCAAAGGGAAAGATTAGCATTAATTGCCTGTTGTCAAATTCATAATTTTTCCCAATTTATTAGAAGTTTTGTGCATTGCAGCACGGTCAGAATAAGTTTGTGAGTACTGCAATACACCAATCTTTTATTCTCTCTTTGGCAAGTTAATGCAGATGTTTTGACTTATGATAATTCCTAATTAGTCTTAGGAAAACGTCCCACTCATTTGGAACTCTGGTGCTGCTATTATTCATTTGAAATTAAACTCTTAAGTTTAAAAAAGAAAGAAAAAGATATGCATCTCTCTCTTTACCACATCCTATTTATTGCAAGAATACTTAATATTAGTAAATTGGTCCCTTTGGGAATCTAAATGTGGGCACATATAATAATACATGTTGAAAACCATAATTCTATCATAATCACTTCTCATTTTGGGTTGTTGGTTTTAGGGTTTTTTTAGGGGAGGAGGAGGTGTTAATTCAAAAAGGAAGTTTCTTCACTGAAGATTTAGAGTAAGATTTGGGTATTTACATAAACAATTTATGTTTGGAGTGCAAGCTCATTCATGCACAAATAACCCTTTCATATATGAATTTCTTCATGTAAAGCTGGAGAGTAATAAACTTCTGCACTACAGATTGACTTTGGGTTATCTGTACAATTTTCTGCATAAAAGGCCAGCAGGTAAGCCTGAAAACCACTTACGAATGATTTAAAAATATAGGGAAAATAATGCAAGCCTGTACATCAAAGCCCAGGGCTCTATTTTCAAAGGGTACTTAGTGCAGGTGACTCATGTGCTCAGCGTGTTCCTACATCTCCCAGGTTTCTTGAACAGCGGTAGGGACAGGCGATTTTAACTCGTTCTGAGTCTGTAGCTTTAAAAAGTGGGAAAAATTTACCAGGCGGACTCCACAGTCAGCAAAAGCTTCCCACGTAGAGCACTCCAGTGAGCAGGGAAGGGTATGCGCAGGGGAACGACGACCGAGAAGAGGCTTAACCTGATTTCCTAGTTTGTATTTCCAGCCCTGCTGACGCACGCTCCAGAAGGTCGCTCGCATGCGAGCTGCGGAGATGCTGCTGCAGGGACCCCCTCCTCCTGCATCCTGCCCGGAGGGAGGGAGGAAGGGAGGGAGGATGGAGGGGAGGAAGGGAGGGAGGGAGCATCTCCACCCCATGGCCACCCAAGGGGTCAGCAAAGCATCACTGAAGCAAGAGTGGAGGAGCAGCATCTGGCCTAGCGTGACTCCGCAGGGGCACTCGGCATTCACGTTTTAAAATAGGCAAGTTTTCCACAAGAGAGGAAGAGGAGAGGAGAGAGTATTGTCTTTCTTTAAAAGGATAGTACATTAGTGATGATTTTTTTTTTTTTTTTTTTTTTTTGCTAGATCCCCGTTTGTCTAGTTAGGGAAGTTATGGACTTTTAAAAATAGATTTTGCCAAACAATTGTGTGGGCAACTGCTGACTTGCAGTCTGCAAGATATCTTTCCGTCAGCCTCGGGAAGATTAAAGCAGGTTCTATTTTCATCACGAGGGAGCTAAGGATGTAGGCACAAAGGAGAAATTCACTTTTTGTCCATATCAAGCTGAGCCTCTTGCCAGACGATGCAGCGTTCGCTGCAACAATTGCCAACATAATGTGTTGCCTTCTATAGTGCCTTCAGGTTGAAGAATAGCTTTGTACTGCTACATGTAGAGCGCAGGAGTATTTCCCAATCCCTGGGTCTCTAGTTTAATGCTAGGATAGTTTCTTTCCCCAGTTTTGCATGCCAAAAAAGCTAATGGCAAACGAGCACTGGTGTGCAAAGGAGCAAAATCTCCCCCATTGTACGCATGTAAGGAAGGAAATAGAGATGAAAAATAAAACATCCTCTGAAAGATCACAGCGTTACTTGTTCTTCTATCTTCTTTTAAGTCCTGTACCTTCTTTTTAAGTCCTGATTCTAATCTCAGCACCATGATGCTCAGAAAGAAAAGCAAGTCACAGCCTGGTATCTGCCCCTCTTAGATGGAAGAGAGGAAAAGGAATCCTGCCAGCATATCTGTACAAGACAAACCTTGCACTAAATAGGGCTACAGGGACTTGGGAATGGAAATGATCTTCTCAGTCCTCAAATCCAGGCCCCTGGTGTCACAGGCTACAATGTGGTGCAGTTCCTCTTGGAAAGCAATCACCATCCCCTGTAAGGAATCTCCCCCGCTACCCTTGGCAGAAAGGTCTTCCAGAACCTCACCCTGTTCATGGTCTGAGCTTTATCTAATTTTCAGCCTACCTTTACTCATGGCTATTTATTCTTGTGGCAACGCTATCTTGTACCTCCAACAGTCCTTTGGCTCCCTGGTGTTTTATCCCCCTGAAGTGTTTCTGGTAAGCAATCAGATCCTCTCTCTGCCTTTGTTTTGCTAGGCTACCCAAGCCAAGCTCTTTAAGTCTTCTCTCATACGACAGGCTCTCCACTTCTCTGATCTCCTCAGTACCCATTCTAAACTGAATTTATCCTTCGTGCACACAGATGACCTGAATTGTACATAGCCTTTTTGATGGGGTCACGTCACTAAACATGCCTTGGAAACAGCACAAGCAGAAGAGATATGGGCCACGATCTACCTGATGTTCCTGTTATTCTTGGATACATAGAATCATAAGTGTACTTGGCACTTACTGATTCTAAATAAGGGATAAATATATTAAAATGTAAGTATTTAGATAAAAAAAGACAGAAAGCTTTTCCTTTGCTTATCAAGGAAAAAAAATATTGTTTTACCCTGAACCTAAATATAAGTTAAAAGAAAAACGTTTATGATGCAGCCTCCTGGACTTAAACCACAGCTGTTCTCCCACGAAATCCCATCTTCCTGTTCATAACAAGGGAAGGGTCCTGGTCCACAGTTTCTTTTTCAAGCCATGATCAATACGTGCACATAATGCAAAGCGTAAAGGCAAACTTGGGGAGAGGAACAATATCTCCACGTTAGCTGCTCTATCTTTTTTCAGCTTGCTCTGACCAGTTCTGCTGCTGCTGGAGAAGCTGACACTGAGGCCAAAAGCAGAGCAGCTCACTTTGTGGTGAAGCAACTGAACTTCCCCACTTGCAAGCAGATGCAGGGACCCGGGGAAAATGGGTAAATCTAAGCATCCATTGCAAAAGGGCCCTCAGCACTAAGCTAAACACCAAACTAAACTATAGCAAGCAATGCCATACAGGTAGGAATTGTATTAAGGTATGCCAGCAGTCAGCAGGCTTTCAGCCACATCCCACATACGGCTGCAAACACTCGTGCCAGTTAATTAGCACTGGCATCAAACTAGAAAAGGGACACTGAGCAGGACATTGGGGTTAACCTGAGCCTATGTGAGCTGTGCCATCTGATCTTTTATTCCATCTGTTATCAACATACTTTGAGAGATTAATCCAATACTCACTATTTTAATCGAGCAGATACCATTTTGTTACTCCCTATCATACTTCACAAGTCTTAAATGTTCAGCGTGTGATTGACAGCTTGAAGAGGTGCCACAAGGTTAAATGACAGCCTATCAATTTTTCAAGGGCAAAAAATCCTTTACAAGACATTCAGAGGTTTTCCTCTTAGCATTTTTCCATTGTTTGCCTAACCTAAATCTCAAGCATACACTGGAGTTTAAGGACACGCTGCTGTAACAGGAACCATCAGTCAGGAATGAAAAAAAAAATAAATCTCAGAGAGATGTAACATATGCCCATCATAAAAACACACACAAATTACAGTACTCATGCAAGAGATCCCCACAGGATCCATTTCAATGGCAGAGCCACTTGCTGTTAGTTACACCACATCCAAGTGTTTGCACCCACTCGTGAACTTGAGCCACAGCCCCACCAGCAGAACCAGAAGACACGTTCTTCCACGAGCACCACCCACCACAAAGGCACCTTGTTCCTCTAACCCTGATAGAAGGCTTTACACCAGATCAAGGGCAGCACAAGAAAACTGATAGCTTTGCCAGCTACAGCTCTGCAAGGGGAAGATGAAGCTGTGAAAATCCCCACTCTCAAGGAGCTGCTCCACTGGACCACGAGCGAGGGCATTCAGCCAGAAACACCCAGCCCAGCACATGCAGAACCACTTTTCTTTATAGGAGGAGACAAGTGATTTAAGGGCATATGGGCCAACACCTGGGAAAGCACTGGTAGGAACATGTGAACATTGCCTGGTACCTGGCAAAGGATGTGAGAGTGGGACCCCAGCTGGAAGGGAAGCTGGGTGCTGACCCTGGCCCACCCAAGGCAGAGGCACCGGGCAGGCACCCTGTGAGCTGCTCCCTGCCTCCTCCTGCCCACCACAGGGTAGGAGCTGAACAAACATCAACAACAGCTTTTTATCAGCCACTGGAAATACAGCCAGTTAGCATCAGCTAGTCATTAATCTCGTGTTATGCTGTAGGTCAAATTGTTCCTCTGTTTAGACCTCATTGTCAATGTTTTCTGCTTCCTCAGCAGCATGATTTACTGTTTGGTGCGATGTAACTTCATGTCACTGTCACGTTCGCTGCATGTGTTCTGCTCTTTGCCTCTGAGACAACTTGACACCTTGATATACAAACCAGAGTCTCAAAGATGGTTGTAAATACTGAGCTAGGATCTCTTCATATAAAGTTGAAGAGAATCTAAAACAACCGACTGCATATGTACAAGGTAGAGACTGACTTGACAAACTCACAAAGAAAAAATATTGCATTAATAAATTAAGAGCAGCAACCTGCCTGAAGTTCAGCTGTATAGACTGAAAGAGTATCTGAATGATTGCTATAATTGCTGTAGATACCAGTGCCAGTCTACAATATGGCCTCTTGTGCTTGTATTGTCTTTCCCATCTCTGCAGCAATATTATAGCTCCAAATGCAACTGTTGCCGAATTTAAGCTGGAGTTCCTGGAAGGCAAGTGCCATATATTTATACCTCTATGCTTTTGGTTCTTAATTGGGTCTTAAACTAAATATGCGGAATATATACTTAATTAAATGTGCTAAAGAAATATTCTAGGTGCATTTAGGAAAGATTTGTTTGGTCAACTAAGATGTTTTGCAGCCGTAATTGCATTATTGTTATTGGCATTTCTAAATCACTCTTCTGCATTTCCTTTGGAATAAATGTCTCAGTAGCTCACCAGCATAATGTATTACTGTGCTATGAAAATTGGAGGAACACATTATATATTCATGTACACTTGGCTTTAACCATTTATACTATAACAATAAAGTAAAGATTATTATGCAGTAAGTTTGCTGAATCATCTTTCTCTTAAACCATAAATATACTTAACACACACCATAACATTCACCCAGTAAGAAATCAGGAAAACAGAACTCACTTATATTTTGAAATTGAACAGACAGCTAAAACTGAATTAACCAGACAAATAACAGCATTTCAAAAATATAAACTATAGTTCACAAACTGTGGTATAACACAGCCTATTTTTCTTGCAGTACAGGAAAGAGAAAGAAGGAGTTAGTATCATGCATGTTCCTAACACCTATACATTCATTCAGAATCAGGTTTTGATAGCAGTCTTAAAATATCTAAAATTACAAAAAGATAGAATTCCTTTTATATTACATTTTCAGAAGCACCACCAACACTGCAGCAGAGCAAGGGAAATCCAAATCCATTTTATCAGCTTCTACATGTGACACGTATTATCTCTGCGATAGTATCTTCTGTCAAACTCTACCCAGGATATTTACCTTCTCAAAAATCACAATCAAAACTAAAATCAAGCAACACAGTATACTAGAGAAAAAAAAAAAAATAATAAAAAAGTGGCCTTTAGAGCAAACTGACTATACTGAATGTGGACAGGAAAAAAAAACCAACCCCAAGAATGTTTAATTTTTCCACTCTAGCAGTTTAGTAATGTACAGGGATTTTCACTGTTTCTACATACTGCAGTTTTGTTAATAGGCAAGTCCCAGGCATATGCTTGTATAACACAAAACATATTTGGTTTTAGCATTAATAATTTCTTTAATTGCTTTCTTAGCAATTGTGTCACATTTGCAATTTTCACTTACTATGTGTTTCATACTTTATAATTTTTAACCTCTTGAGAACCTTCTTAAATATTTTGGTGTATTCATGTGGCAGGAAACTCCAGCAGCCTCAGTATGAATTAGCTGACGAAATTCAAGTTCAGTAGACTTGGGAGGCAATCTTGCAGTACATTTCTTGGCCACAGATGTGATTTTGCGTGGTATTTGGGGGAGGGGAGCAGACCATGCCCCAGCCTAGCAAAGCTTTTAAGCACACACTTAACTTTAAGCATATGATTACTTTAAATTACTTCAGTAGGATTATTCACACACTTGATCTAAATGCTCTTCTGGATTGGAGCCCTTATGTATAGCACACAGTCTATCTCTGCAGGGGCTCCCAAATTGCAGAGGAGATGTAAGAGAAGAGGGTGAGCCACCTGTAGGTGTTTCCAGGACCTCACACAGCACCCAGGTGAGACACAGAAAAGGTCCCTTTTAACATCAATTGGAAACTGCAGCTGTTTTCCAATGCTTAGATGGGTGCCTCTTAGAGAACCAGGATGTCTGGGTTTTTTTAAAGCCTATTAAAAATGTATTGATAGAAAGTCATCCTTTTTTAGCAATGGATTATTGATCAGAAATCTCTCTTTTCAACTCACATTTTTTCCAGACAAAAAAAAATTCTTATCCAAAAGCCCAAAAGCTCCTCACTTCATTGTTTGGTATCTGATGCCTTGCAATAATTTTAGAACGAGGAGATGGTACTTGGCCAAAGAAAGGCAAACAATGCCCATCTAATATTAAGAAGAAAATGCTCTGATTTTCAGGAGTTAGGAGTATTTTTTTAAATATCTCTTTTTTTTGTTGTTGTTTTTGTTTTTTTATATATATATATACACACATACATATTTTTAAAGACAAAATAACAACTCTAAATTATTTCCTGACCAGCTTTTGTTTCCTGACCCCACACAGTAGCTCTGCTACACATCTCCACTTGTGCAGCCCTTGGCAGCCCAGGAGGCAGGCTTAGGAGGAGGTGAGGAGAGGAGCTGCCCTTTAAATAACAGCACAGCTGCGTGTAGGTTGTTTGGGGATTTAAGTGTCAGCCCCTCTAACTATATTAATGGGAACTTGAGGTGTAAAGAGATACCACCAAAACAGAGGAAAAAAATATTTTTGATCTGACAATCCTTCAGCATCAGAGCCAAAGCAGAAAAATGGCATGCACTTTGTGTCTTTTACAGGTATAATGCAGTGTAAAAATCTTTTATCTCAATATACTTCATTTTCCACAGTGAGAATTATCATGTTGAACACAGAGAAATAAAGACAGACATGACACCGATGCTACTCAAGGTAGTTTAAAATCAGGTCTTATTTGTCTGTGTCAATATTTTGAAGCAGAGGCTACAAAGGGTTTTGTTATTTTTGTACTAATAAAGATCCCAGAAGCCTGCAAGGATCTGTATGCTACTTCAGTATTTCAGGAGAGTGCCAAAAGACCACACATTGTGTTCCCAACAAGGAGACAGAAGCAAAGAGTTCTGCTGCAGCCCTGGTGCTTTCACTGTGTGTCACTGTGCATCAGCATTAGCTGGAGAAAAGTAAAACCTCTGACATACCATTTTTCCTGAAACATCACATCTCTCTTTTCCATCTATTAAGGAAAGGTTATGCTCCTTTTGCTCATAATTATAAAACAAGAATGTTAATATCACAAAGGTTCAGCATAAATCAATTTCCGACCGCTAAATTTGTTAGTCTTGTAATATATTATCTGAACTGGGAAACAAATCCAAAGCTAGGATTTTTTGCTGATACTTTCTAATTGTATCAAAACCACTAGATAACATTTACATTTCCATTAAGAATTTCTAATTTTTTTACCCCTGAAAACCTTTGAAAATACATTTTCTTATCTGCAGTGAATACCAAAAAAACCCTGATTTATCCAACTAAAAAGGGTTTATAATTAATAAAAAAATTACTTATGATGGCATAAAAATATTACAACTAAATTATACCTGGCATTTTTTAATGCGTAGGGAAGGTATTTTAAAGCATTTCCTTGACTGGCAATTGTTATTCCTACTGTTGTTCTTGTTATAGTATTAAAAGTGGTACAAAAAGGGCAGAAATCTTTCACGGTGCCTCTTTTAGGGTCTTTAACCACTGCCTACTAAAATTAAAGGGGTCTCAACAAATATTTCTGCTACATTATTAAGAATGAACCAAAAAATGAAAGTGATTTAGTTGCAATTCTGTAATAGTATGTTCAAGAGTGATGATATATTTTTATCATATGAGAATATGTATGTATTTCTAGTTCTGAATTAAATCTTGAATACAACAGTCTAAACATAATCCCTGTAATTAACAGATAGTCCAGCAAGCTGGTTCAGCTTTCCCCTCTGAAGCACATACAGTCATTTATAAGAAAGAGAGAAAGAGAGGGAGAAAAAGCATTTTCCTTATCAGATGTGATGTTCTACTGCAACACTTTCATTCATATGTGCATATTTGAAAATACTTTTTAACAAATAGATGATATTTCTGTTGAAATGGAAACCTAAAGGTATTTTAATCTTGACACACAGTGGTCATGCAGAAATCTCCAGAGCTCTAATGAGAAGATATCTAACCAGTCTGTTGCAGGGATTTGTCCAAACCCCAAAACTGCTGGTTCATATGGCCCAACATTGGCAGTACCCACTGAGCAGAATGACAGGAAAAAATAAAAATAAAAACCCCACAATCCTTCACAAGATGAAGAAGTCCTCCTTCACTGATCAGAGAGGAAAAGTAAATGCCATCACGTTGACTAAAGGGGAGGTATCATGCACCATGTGGTCACTGAGAATGAACTCCACAGTGAGCAAGAAACTCCTCTTTTTTTTTTTTTGAGAACGAATGAGGCAGGCGGGTGAGTGGACACCTGGTCATTTAAAATGCACCAGTATCTGAATGGTGGGCCTGCTCGCCAAATTGCTGCTGCTGTTCTGAGCCAGAAGAACTAAAATGTGTTTCCCTCATACATTTCAGCTGTTGTGCTGTATCAGAAGGCATTCCAGGCTGGAATATGAAAACAAGCCCAAATCATTGTCCTGGATTGTTTTCCCACAGTTCCTACCAGCTTTCACACTTCAAAAACCCATCTGATAAATACAGCTATTAGTGCACTACCTTCAAATTAGGACTAATAAAGTCGTGTCCCAGCCCGATATAAAATAACAAGTATTTTTTATGTTGCATAAAGCACACTGTAAATCCAGCAATTGCATTGTGAGTGCCATGGGCAGATGACAGACTTTGTGGGTATGGTAAGTAATTCCAACCTGTAGCTAAAGCCCAGCATGTATTGATACTGGAGAAAAGCCTGTAGTTTTTCTGCCTCAGCTCACATCAGCAGTATACATCACCCATAGATGTTGCTTCCTTTTTTTTTTTTTTTTTTAGCAATTCTCTGGGTTATTATAATAATATATATTATACTATATATACTAACTACATGAGAAGTGACTGATAGAGACCTCCCCATTGCCACTGGTTATACAACCTTATAATTACTCTCTCTCTATCCTTCCAGTCAGAACCACAGCATGACATTTTGGTGATTTCAGCATCTTCCACCCAATGCTTGATCTGTCTAGGCTGCTCCCATCTTCTGCAGCACCTCTCACCAGGACCCACAGCATCTCCTCCTGTGTTCTTGGTGTCCAGTGCAACCTCCACTTGATGTGGCTCTGCCTCTGCTCGCCAACAGTTGGTCTCAGGAAAGCTCAGGAAGTCCCAGTTAAGCCTTTTTTCTATTCACAGACACTGCTCATACATTCTGTGTAGAGAAAACCTATTTATTATTCAGCTTCATGTCCTACAAGTGAATATCCAAATGCAGCGGCATTCATCAGACAGAGTTCCTGGAAACATTTACCCGAATTATGCTCCTGTCTAAATTGGTTACCAATCTTATCGTACAGTTAAACTACCAGAAGAATTTCTAAAAGAGTAGAATTTTTTGCTAGTTAGTGGTTTTTATCAGCCAGACAATGGGAGAAAGGAAATAAATAAACTCAGGGAGGTAAAATTACATCATCTTACTATTTCAGTATGATAAACAAAACAGTATTCACTTCCCTCCCCAGAGTGCTATGAGACTTATTCCATTAAGGTTTGTCAAGTGCTTGGATGGAAGGCCTGTAAGTGCATGGTGTTATTAGTAAATATTAAATAGAAAACTAGATTCTAATTATCAGGATAAACAGGCTCATTTCTGCTTGGCTAAATACACTTGGGAGAGAAACCTAGGACCACCACCGTGCTATAGCATTGCACATCCTTATCTGGTCCGACACCTCTTGCTCTCCAGAAGACCAAGTTTGCTCAGGTTCAAACCTACCAGAGCTAAAATTCATCATCCCTCTCCCTTCCCCAATCCTGAATGAAAATTTGACTCCCACTATGATGTATAATAGACTGACACAATTGATTTTCCAGGCATCCCCACACCTGCTCATCATCGTGTGCAGCTGGGACAGAAACTCAGCACACAGGAATGGCACACAAAGCTTCTGCTCCTGCATCTGGAGAGGTTCCCTGCCCCTCCAAACACAGCATATGCAGTCCCCTTTGTCATTGGTACTATGGCTGCCTTCATCCCATCACCAGAGGGAAATTCCTGTTTTATGGTCTTTCTGCCTTTCACCACAATGGAGAGAGAAAAAATTAATAAATCACCCTGCAGAGGTTTCACCAGAGATTAAAAAAGGAGACATAAAAAGCACTGGTGTAAAGTGTGCTGATCAATCAGAATTAGAGATAAAACTGCCCTTAATATCATGTGTGAGTAAAGGTCTAAAATATTTTTGCATTGATCATTCATGATTAAAACTCATGTCATCTGGTAGCTTTGGTGAGGTTTTGTTTTTTTTTTTTTTTTTTTACCTTTGCTGTCAAGTCGAGCTTGTGCTAGGCACAGCCATCTGGGGCTTTACATCTTCCCAAGCATGCTGTGCAGTCTGATGGCATCTCTTCTGTAAAAGGCATAGACCGAGAGGGATTCAAAGGAGAGACAATCACTGCAGTGAAGAAGCTCCTTTCCCATCAGGGAAAAAGGTGGGGATGGACAAAGCTGCAGAAAATAGCATTTCTGGTGGGTAGAACAGAAACCTTAGTAAAGACAGAAGGCCCTTCACAAACAGGGCTCTTCTGTTTTCGGGGAGCAACCATTCTGCCAGCTCTAACAGTGCTTCAAAGGGGGCAAGCAACTCGTGCCTATAGAACTGCTCCCAAAGACTCTGCATAACACAAGAGCCCCCAGAGTGCAGCTAAGGAGCATTAGCTAGTTCCTAGTAATGTATTTTGTTTGAAAGGAAAACTACCTTTGTTGCACCTGGCATTAACAACTTGAGTGTTGCAAAGGCAAAAGGCTTCTCCCACCAGGGCTAGGCTGGGAGATGTTTTGAAAACGAACATTTTGAATTACAGTGGCCTCTTGCTAGCAGGGACTACTTACTGAACAGCAACATTTTCAAGACTGATGGTTTGGGCTTTCATACAAAAATCCCCTGCTAGAAACCAGGTCTTGAAACACCAGCGAAACGAGTGGGAGCAAGAACATTAAGCAGTATGGTTTGCAACCTCTCCCTTCTCTCCCGCCAACCCATAATAACAGGATGAATGAAAACAAATAAACAAACAAACAGAAGAGGGTTTACAGAGACTTTAACATCAGCTCCTTCAATAATCCCCATCGGGTGCTTCTCAGAACGGATGGCGTTCAGCCACGCTGCTTCCCGACTGAGATGAAGGGAGGCTGGGCTGGAGCAGCCCTAGGAGGAGAGCCTGCTGCAGAACACCCAGCCTGGGCTCCTGGGAACTCAGTAGGACAAAAATCCTCCCTTAGCTTTATGCACGGACCAGCACCAACCTCACTAGCATGCCAAGCTACTTGGATAGCTTGGTTTCAGGAGAGAAAACACCACAGACACCCATTTGTTATGTTGTCTACTCGTATGATAGCTATAGATTCACTACAGCCTGCAAGCAAGCCCTTGTTCTGCAGCTGGGATGTGGTTAGGCATGTGCTGAGGATGGGCTGAGGTATCCTGCAACAGTGGCACCACCTCCTGCTTCTCAGAAGATGCCTTCCAGCACTAAGCAGCCTGAATAGGGAGTATGGACTGAATTGGAACCATGCAATTTTTAATGCGTCTACTTATTGAATTTTTAATTTGCAGATTATTGACTATATGGACTGTAATGGCTTTGAACAACGGGGTGAGTGTGTATGCCAGACATCTGAAGTAATTCTATGTGAAAAGAGATGGCATATTGCTGGAGCCTTTAATTACACTATTATTTAATAGTATTAAGGAAGGACCTGAAAATACCAAATACTCTCCGCCTGCACATTTATCAAAATCTCAATAAAATGAAATGCCATTTGTGTGAGGGAAAGGGATAGGTGGCTCAAAATTCATATATTTGTATAAAACATCTTTGAATGAGGTTGGTATGAGAGGTCAGGCCATAAAGAAGTGATGGTTTCAGTCCATGAAATTTTAAAACTTTTTGCTTCTATGGTCCTATAAGCCTGTGACATAAAGAAGCCATTAACTGAAAAGTGTTGAGTTTTCTGCCCTGCCTTTTCCTACACATATGAAGACCATAACAAGAATGATGCTGTCACTAAGCCCTACATTTGTCTGCATATTGGGTTTATAGATACAGGGCCTGCTGCCACAGAAATGGGGACTCCCAGGCTTTTTTTCAGCAGGCTCTTGACAGCACATGCAACACAAAAATCCATTTTCTGCAAAGAAGAAGCAACCATGGGCTGGCCTCTCTGCCAGGCCACTCCAGACACTCCTTCCCTCTCTGGCAGCAGGGTACCGCTCTTCTTTTCTTTCCTCGTGATTTTATTTGGAAACAAAAAGAAACAACATCCTGTCATCAAACATCAGTAAGGTATAATTATCATAGCTGTGTTTTACCTAACACAGGGAACATTATTACTATGTGAAGATCACAAATATCAAGCCTCCAGCAATGTCACACGAGAATGTCATAACTAAGCCTACGTCTAAAATAAACGCTCGGAAAAACCCTTCTCAAAATCCCTGTCTACCT
This sequence comes from Phaethornis superciliosus, assembly GCA_023637945.1. Taxonomy (NCBI): domain Eukaryota; kingdom Metazoa; phylum Chordata; class Aves; order Apodiformes; family Trochilidae; genus Phaethornis; species Phaethornis superciliosus. The sequence goes on from JAJQWJ010000005.1 coordinate 8,852,353, forward strand.
ACACGCAAATACATGTTATTAAGTGCAGTTCTTTAAAAGACTGGTGAAATAACTTGTGGGAGAAGAAGACTGGATTGTTATTCCAGGGGAAAAAACCCAGCAGCTCTGCAGAGATCTGGTATTTTGCTGGGATTTCTCTCAGACGGTGCTGTTGGAAGGAGCTCGGCTGAAGCAGACTGCAGCTGCTCAGGCTGTGCTGCCATCAGTCCCAGGCCTGGATCTTCTCTCTTTCAAGCCACCAACTACGTGCCTGACTTGTAATTTCTGCTGCCCCTTGCCCACAGCAGCAACTCAGGCACGGAACTCAAACCTCTGGGATCAAAAGCACCTTTGCTAAAACTGTAATACAATGTGGGCAATAAATGAATTTAAGATGGGTAGGAGTCACCGGCTGCTTTAGATAGATATATTTTTACTGACTGCTGACCAGCTCGTGCACTGAAGTCTATCAGAGTTGAAAAAGAGAGGCAGGGAACACATACCCCATTAGGAAACTGAAATGGCGTGCAGAGGGACGGAGCTTCTCAGTGGAGGGATGAGCCAGGGAAAGAAATTCTGCTAATTCCTTTCAGTGTCAGGTCCTTAACTTTGCAGTGGCAGTTCTGTACATAGAAGTTTTGTTTCATGCCCTATATATATTCCCCTTTCATGGAGAGAAGGCTGGAGACTGTGCTTACTATTCTTGTAGTGCTGTTGTGGATGGGTGGAATACTAAGAGAACCACATCTGAAACCCTACACTCACAATGTCCCTTATCAGTACTGGACATACATAATTTTTCCTTGAGAAGTTTTTCGCTATGAAATCAGTTGTCACACAAATTCGCGTGCTTCTGCTTGCTGGTTTTTTGTTGTTTTTTTTTTTCAAACCCACTACATTACCACATTTTTTGATGTCCATTTTAATGTTCCTTAAAGATAAAGCCAACCGCCTACACGAAAATTTCATGCACCCTTTTCTTTGGTTGAACAGAAGTGCTTTCTCACAACACAGTAAAATTTCACATACATTTCAATGACTCAGTTAACTCCACCCTGCTGAAAATATCCACCTGTAAGCATGAAACATTTCTGTCTTAATTGAATGTAAACACAACCTTCCCCAACACACATTCTCTCCAGCAAAAGAAAGTATGTGCTCCATAAATGTAAAGCACTGCTGTTTAGTTTAGTTGAATAACAAACGCTGGCCCTCACTTTGGTCTACCCTTGGAAAACTGAAATCCAGGGTTGAAAAGGATTTCTCTCAGCCAAAATTTTTGATAAATTATAATTTATCAAAATTATAATACCAACACTTATCTACTTGATACAAAGACTTAAGGAAATGCTTTGTGGGAACAGAATACATGGAAGTTTGAAGTGATCATGGCTAAACACAAGCTGTCAGCTAGCACTGATAGACCACCAAAAACACTGTTCTTTTAATAACCTCTGTTTTTCAGCTGAAGTGTAATTCACTACAGATTTTCCCCAGCCCACTACAAGTGAGACAATGGCAGTGTTACTTTGCAGTTTTGTTTGAAAACAAGAATTACTATTGATTGCACATGGAAATGCTGAACAATGAACCAATAACTTCCATCAATAGCATTTTAATTTCTTGACTAAGGTGTTCAACCAAGCCTCTATGGGCCCTTTGCAAGGCTAATATTGAAGAGATTGGAGCACAGCAGAGAATTGCAGCAGTCGGAGCAGAGATCTAGAGGAAGTGACACAGAAGAAATCACAAAAAAGATCTCCCTATTTAGTGTGCTGACAGCCTGAAAATGAGGATTGTTTCGAACATTGTCTGTATGTTAGCTCTGTGTGGAGGCTGGCTGGGATTATGCCAGCTTTGATAAAGATGAAGCAGGGCTTAGAAAAGATGTGCAGGCTTCAGCCACGGAAGAGTAAAGCACAGATGCCTTCCAGAGACATTCTAAGGTAAAGGGCTTGCAGTACAGCTGGCAACCACAGGTCCCAGGATAATAATTGTTATTATTAATAATAATAACAACAAATTAATTCTTTAATACAAAAGAGATACTAAAGTAACCAAACCTGTCTGACATACAACTGGGACAGTTGTTGTCTTTTAAGTGAAGTAGAGAAGAGCTACTTCTGCATCAAGAGACAGCTACTCTGATTTCAGAAAATGGGTACATTGGACACAGCAGTTGGCAAAGGAACTAAGAGAAACCAAAGGATTAAGACAGCTGAAGCACAATGGAAAGACACAGTGCTCTATTAATAATGCTCACCTTTAAAGAAGCATGATAGGACCATGGCATTTAATATCAGTGCTTATCAGAAGCATCTCAAGAGATTTCAGCTCTTTTAATGTATGTCTCACAAAAGAAACACCACTAAAGAGTGCTGACTTCAATGTTTTCCTACCGCTAACAGCTGCCTTTCAGGGCAGATCCCGTGAAGCTTTCCTCTTCCACATTTAACTGACTGCAGATTTCCACGTTTAATTGAATGGGATTCAATAGCAGGAGCAGAGAGAGTTCAAATTGTCCCTTTGGGGATTCGCTCACCAGAAATTACTCATTCATGCCATGACATTTTGAGGGAATATCATAATGTCATTTTGGACACAATGTCATAACTTAAGAGGAACAGAAGAATAAGATGGAAACATCAATTACGATTAAAAAGAGTGTAAAAATCCCGGTTTGCCCTGTGTCCTTCCTTTCACAGGGAAGTCCTCGCTCAAAAAAGGCTGCTCTGTATCCACAGTCGCTGTGTACATTCATGAGAGGGTCAGCACCATCAGCTGTGACAGGGTCACCTGCAGGCTCTACCCCCTCATCCCAACCACTCCAAAATCCTCTGTGAAAGGACAGAGGTGACCGGTGGTACTGGTGGTACCGTCAGGATCTGGCCCATTGTCACAGCACGACAGGAAACAAAAGGACAAATGTTGGTATCTGCATCTGCTTGTCTGAGGGCACTACAGGTGGGAGCAGAATGCAAAACCTTTGTCTACACGTGTATGTCTGGGAATATGTATGTGTAGGTTTGTATACATATGTGTATATGCATTAAAAGGGTCCAGGAAGTTTTTCTGGCAATTCAACATCATGTGCTGACACTGAATTACATTAATCATATTACTCTACAGCATAATGCTATTTTTTTAGAAGCATAAAAAAAGAAAAAGGCAGATGCAGAACTGTCACGGGAAGGCTGAGTGTTTGAGGCATTTAGTATGGAGATAGAGACAGACACAGACAACCCACCAGGTCATGTATGTCCTGTGTGAGAACAACGGCTTGAAACCCCTTCCCAAAATACTCCTTGCACAGCTAATGAGACACGAGCTGGGAGGAAAAAAGGGGAGGTAATATACTATTGGGTTACATCTTGGGGAGAATGTTGATCCAAGCCTAGCCTGCACGCATTAAAAGACTGTATCGTAATCCTCTCTCTCCCCCTTCAACCTCCTATCTGACTTGTATTAATTAAATATAAATGCAAATAAGAATGAGTTATTTTCATCATGATTAAATGTTCAAATGAATCCATCTGTTTTTGTGGTAATCAAACTTCAAGCAACAAGAGTCTAACTTTGTAAAAATATAATCCAGTGCTAAATGATACCTTTATGCTCAATGCTTGATTTTAAATTATTTTCTACTTTATATATTATTTCACCTACCGTGTAATTTTTCACTTTTCTTTTATTACAGCTCCCATGCCAACATTAAAGACACAAAACATTTTACAACAGTGCACTGAATGGCATCAGAGTTACCACATTCTCAGTAAATATTTGTAGAAAGGCTCTTTCCAGGTCAGCCAGGCTGCCCAGACCCACTGCCACCTGCCCCGACTGCCCCACTGGCAAGCTGAGCAGTGGGGACAGCCAGAGGACAATGTGCTCCCAACCTCCATGAGCAGCTCTTTGTGAACACTTAACTGGAAAAGTAAACCTCCACACTAGGGTTTTGTCACCTCAGTATTATAATTCTTCAGTTTTTCAGTTACTGCTGCAATTTCAATTCATTTACCAGTAGGCTTTTTAGATTACAGTCCATTTATTATCAACATTTTTGTTGCACAGAAGGTTACAACGGTTTATTAATCCACCAACAGACTCCCTAAAAATATGATCAATGATGCTGCATGAAATGTCATTCTTTATACACTTTAGGAGGCTTGGCAATTAGCACTTCAAAACAATATGACTATACTGAAGGTTTAAAAAATACTTGTTAAAACTGTACAGAACCATATCCCTGAAGAATTCTGCTGAAGCAGAACAAAACGCTGTAAATCTTACCACCTGACTGCACTACTTTTATGAAATTATTCAAAAATGCATGTTATTTGCAAAAGTTTAGGGAAAAAAAAAAGTATTAGAAACAGCATTTAATTAATGAAACTGTGTCTAAAGGAACTCCAAACTGCTGTGGTTCCACAAAGTCGTGTTTCAGACGTACCTTAAAGCTGGGGAAGGGCTGCTATTTTCCCAAGTATCTTATTAAAAGGAAAATCTGACAGGGCTACTTGCTCAATATAGTGTGTCTATGAACCAGGAGAAGCTACAAAACACGCTACAGTTCACTTTTCTTGGATGAGGAGAGGCTCTTCAATTATAAAATCGTAAATGGGTGAAGATTGAACCACGGCAGTGCAAGCACCATCAGCCCATGTCTCACTGCTCACAGGGAGCAGACCCAGCAGCAAACAGCACCTTGCTCCAAGCTGAGAGAGAGTCAATGCTGTGCACCCCCTTGCACTGCATTCATGCTATGTTCAAAGGACAGCACACTTTTCTGAGCCTGGTTTTAAGGATGTAGCAGTGTGCCAAATATTTTGGTTGATATTTAAATAATTCATGAATGCTAAACTCATCGCTTTTTTTTTTTTTTTTTTTTTTTAAATAGAAGAATAAAACCGTCATATTCAGGAGCTGACCTTTTTACTCTGCTATATAAACCCATTAACAATACGGAAAAACATATCCCGAACATAAAAAGCTTTGAAATATCAATTTAAAGGCTACTTTCTGCTATATCCTTTATTGTAAATGTTACCAAGAAAAGGCATAAACCAAAAATCAATTTTTAATATATTTCTTCCTGCCACAGGGCATCGGAAACATTAAGGATTTCTACATCTACATGGCTACTCTCACAAGCTTTGCTCTTCCCACATTCGCCTGTAAAACATGATTAATGTATGTTTGCATATACATTTAAAGTACTTCTGGTTGTAAATTAATTAACAATAATGTAGTACACACAAACAACTTTCCCATTGTTTGATTACCCAGAATAATGGTTTGATATTTACATAGCTGCTGCAACTTGGGTAAGAGAAAATGTTGCACATTTTTTATTAGCTAACTGGATTCCCACCAAATGGGGAATTCAGGCACGAACCGGACTTTCGGAGTTAGGGTTTTCAAGCCATTGTTGTTCTGCAGAACTAAGCTCTAGTACAGACATTTTTCGACAAGGTTTTCTGCCTTTTAACTTTCAATGGTCCAAGAACATTGATTAGATCCTAAAATAGGCATCACAATAATATTATCAAGCAGTAGCTCCACTAAAGTGAGTGCTGTGTGAGTGATGGTTATGAACAGCTTTGTGCAAGCTGAGTGTGGAAATGCTCACTCTCTTTTCCTTCTTTCTGCTGCTTCCAAAAAGTCTCCCCTTTCCATCCCAAATCCACACACACACACTTCTGCATAACATCCATGCTCCATATTTTAAAACACATTTCATGCCGTTGCTCCCAGCCACTCCAGTTTCCAGGCTTTCCTCACCACTACTGCTCAACCTACTCCTTCATGTTTATGGAGATGAGGGTGGAAATTTCCTCTGTAATCAACAAAGCAAAGTAGGTGCCTTTGAAAGCCTGCAGAGAGGGGGATCTGGATTAGGAATCTAATTAATTAGGGATTAGGAACCTAAATTACATGGACCTCTCTCTTTTCACAGTGTAGGTATTTACTTCAGGAGGGCTGGTTCAGTATGTGCCTAAATCAAGAGGGTGAGATACAATCTAGATATTTTCCTTAGGTTCCTATAACATACTCTTTCACAGACTTCATGATGGAGTTTTCTTCTCTTCTCCTGCTTAGCAATGTAATATAATATATATGTGTATATTATTCTACTAATAAAATTATACCATATGCAGATCAGTAACATCTACTTCAGCATAAAAGTAGCACACTATACTGGAAAGTAGAAAAAAACCCCAAAAACCTAGAGAACATTGAGAGACTGTGAAACCACTGCAGAAAACAATTAAGACTATGTTTGCTTGGAGATTTTTATACCCTTTAATCTACTTTCAAACACCACCAACCTTTTCAGTTTGTCCCACATGTAGAAGTCTTAGTCAATCTACTGTATTGCCTGAGGGGAAGACTGTCCCTGGTATTATGGGAGAACCTATATGAAAATATCATTATTTCATAAATATACAGTAATATTTTTACAATAATATTGCAATATTACAGGACTCTTACAGAAAATTCTCATTGTGCATGTAAACACATCATTTCATTCCCCAGTGCTGCACATATGAAGTTTCTTCTCCGAGCACTCGGAACAGACCCGGCTCCACAAATGCTAACTGGATAAACATCACTCTTAACATATTAAAATTAATTAATGATAAAACCAACTTGTCATATCACATGAAAGCCATCAATTAATGTTATGCCATTTTAAAGTGATCTTCTAAGAGTTAAAATAAACCACAGAAGCCTACAAGGCCATGAAAAAAAATGTTTGTTCTCCTTTAGAGAGGCAAGGGAGTAATCCAAGGTATTTACAATTAATTGTACAATTTCAGCAAGGAGTAATTGCAGTTAGTAAAAGGCTATTTTAACCATCTTAACCTAGAGCTTTACACCTGTCAGGTCAGTGCTGGCAGCTGCAGTCTCCAGTTGCAGACTATCACAGCCGCTTTCTAAATGCCCTTGCATATCATAAATATTACTGCAATGCCTTGGTGCATCAGGATGAGTTAAGAGCAGTCTTGTCCTTAGATTTAATCATAATCATGATCTCACTAAAACGTAGCTTTCACTTTTGGGCATGACCACAGTGAAGGTACAGGTGTAGTAATATTCCTCTGGGAAACTGCTGAGCCCCCATAAGGGAGACCAATTGCTGTCAGTAAGGGGGGAGGCACAGCCTTCCTAAAACAACATGGAAACTCTGAGGTCTCTCAAGAGAAAAGGATTTAATTCACTTTTTCATGTTAGTCATTGGTACCTATTGATGTCCTAAACCTGCTGCTGAATACTGGGGAATTCAGAGTAAACAACCATAAAGTAAAGCTTTTACCAGCATGGATCTGAGCATAAACTGAAATGCCTTAAGGCAGAATAAAAATGCTTCCGAAACATTTTCTTTGGAGGAATAGAGCTCATGAAAAAAAAAGAAGAAAAAAAAAAAAGAAAAGAGAAAAAAAAAAGGGTATCCATAAGAGTTTTTCTTATAGGTATCCACATCAATTATTCTTTAAATACAATGACTGTGTCTTAAGTTCTCAAAATTAAAGACAACTGCAAAGTGCCCTAAGGTCTGAGAAAACATGGCTTGACAAAGTTCCCCAGAACTATTTTTAACAAAATAGCACTTTTAATGTCAGGTTTAGAAGACACTGGGTTTGGGTTTGTTTTTTGTTTTTTTTTCTCTTGAAGGCTCTCACAGCATATTTGTCTGTGAGACTTTGGGGACATGTCACTTAGGTACATCACCTTCTATGTACAGAACACACAACACCAAACATAAAATTATAGTCTTATCTTAATCCTCCTTGCGCTGTATCTTCTGAATAATCACTTCTGTCATTACAGAAAACCAGTTTCTCCTGCAAATGAGGTTGTATGCCAGGATAACTTCCCTTCATCCCATTCCCACTGCAGCCCTGGGGACACATTGGGTCCCGGGTAACATGACAGAAATGACCTGGGGAACCTGGCTCTCACAGCCCCTTTGGGGTACAGGGCTGCCAGTATAGTTCCCTATAGAAGAAGGGCAAGATGGCAAGGGTGGATGGAAAGAACTAACTTCCAAACTCTCCAAACAAGCTTTGGGGAGGAAATTCTGATTTCCTTCTTGCAGAAGTGATGTGTGTCTCAGGGAAGTGTGATAGCTGCAGTCTGATGGCACCTAATAACTCTACAACAGGCAGGAGTTGGGACCATCAAGCTTTTGGCAGCCCAGGACAGGTTGGTATCACCCACATGCTTTTAAAGTTTGATTTTCTGGCTACCCCTTGTCACTTCTCTTGTCACTAACGTGTGGGACACGCATCCACATACCCATGGCGCAGCTGATGGGAACAGCTCTGCCCAGGTGAAGCTTGAAAGGGCTGGAAACAGCAAGGCCAAAACTGATAAAACTCTTTGGAAGCAAACTGGTGATTGCACTTAGTGAAGGGAGACTTTCCAGAGGTCCTGGCACCAGGAGGCCCAGCAGGGTCCTCCACCCCCTGGGGAAAAAAGGGCTCTGAAGTTCTAATATCTCTGAAAAGCTCCCAGCAGGGAATGCATCCCCCTCCCAGGCAACTCACAGAACCCAATGATCCAGCTCCTCAGGAAGTATGCCTGATAAGTCCTCTGAATTTGCTGGGATCATCTTTTAACCCTGGCATCTCACCTTGTCTTTTTCGCCTAGATTAAGCAGCTATCTGCTATCAAAGGTATTGTCTTCAGGTAATACCTTGTAGACCATCATCCCATCATCTCATATCCTCCTCTTGGACAAAGTAAGTAGATTGAGCTTCTTAAGTCTGTAATTGTGGGGCCTATTTTCCAGAGACTGAGTGAATTTGCTACTGACTTTAATACTGTCAGGATTTGCACTCAAAGCCTCAGCTGGGATAAGTTCTGTGCTCAAAGGTCAAAAGAAAATGTAACTAAACCATCCCTGAGATGCTCTGATTCCAAATATCTCCTGCAAATCTCTCACTGTACACTTAATATTTTTGCAATCTGTTTTAATTAAAGCTTAGCAATTAGAAAAAATCTTTGAAGTTTAACATTTCAATAGTGTGTGAAAATGTGAAATGCCAAGTCCTTTTGTATAGACCTTATTCTGTTCGTTAACAAATTTCCAATGTATGACACAGCTTGTTCAAAGCATATGAAGAAAAAAAGACTGGTGTGGATAATACCTTGTGGATAGCACACTCCTTAAATTCAGTTATTTACCAAATGTTATGCTGTGACAGTGGAGTGCTTGGCAAAAGCCAGACAGTAAATCATATAAAATTATACTCCCATGCAACTTTAAATTTTGCATTTTAATTGCCTCTAAACAGATCCTGCCAGTGTTATTGCCTGAAATATGCAATATCATTCTAGATAACAGAAAATAAACTGAGAGATCAGAAAACAGCAGTAAGAATTATGGATGGATTTGTTTCCACCAGTGCAGTTTGATTTATGTCTTCTGAAATGGCAAGTAAGCAAAATGGAAACCTGGCCCCATGGCTGGCTGGCCCTGCAGTGCCTGCACCTGGGATGATTGCTGGTGAGAAAGCACTCACAGGAGTCTGTAATGAGCATCTTCATGGCTGGAGAACTGGAAATAAAAGATCTGAATATCTGAGAGGCCTGGGAATGCTTTATTTCCCCAAGAGTTGGGCACTGAGCTGTACCAACATCCTATGCCACATGGAAGCACAACACGCTAACCAGGGGTTGGTGTTTAGAATGGTATTTTTGGACATACCTTAAAAGGGATATTTTCTTCCGTCTTTTGGTTTATTTTTGTTGGGAACAAGGTACTCGTGATCCTGGCTAGGTCCTCATGAAACATTTGCTGCCCATCTGAGCACTTTCAGCACCTGAGCACTCTCACAACTGACTGAACTTCCTACCTGTGAGTAAGTGGTCAGAAGCCTCTATGCAAATGCTGTAACATGTATCCTAACTGCTGAGAGACTGGTGTTTGTTTTTATTGCTCATAAAATTTGTATTGATAACTAGTTAACCTACGTAAATGATTCCCTCATATGACATAACTAATAATCTATAACAAGTCATGAAATCTGCTATTTGTGGTAGGACTCATTCATGAAGTCAGGCAACTTTGTCCATAATTTTGGGAGTAGTACTACTGTAAATATTGCCATAAAGTGTGCAATATAAATGCAAGTGTACCATAATAGCCATAGCCTATATATTAATGCAACCATTAAACAGAATAGTACTGTCAAAATATTAATACATTTTAGATGAGAGTAGACAGAACTAATACACATTAGGTTACATCATTTTCCTACAGTAATTATTGGAATACTACATTATCCATAAGAAACTGCCATCTACCTTCAAGAACCCAATTTATCTGCCATTTCAGAGCAGGAGGAGCACAGATGGCCTCTCTGGAGACAGAGCTCCTGCTGAGGAGCAGAACCAGGCACTTCAGGAACAGCAAAGCTGCTCAGGACAGTGCTCTGGTGATCCTGACTCCTTGGAGCTGCATAGGTAACATCAACATGGGAAGCTCTTTGGGAAATGTTTGCTGTAGAAGCAACCCAGCATTTCTGGATTTTCTAACATTTTTCCTCAGCAAAATACCCAATAATTTTAATTAAAATGCTGGGAGATGGGACAGGACAGGAGGAGCTTTGCTTTGTGATGCTGAGAGGCAAAGGTTTTTTCTGATTATTTTACCTGATTAATGCTGATCCTGATCAATGAAAATGATGAAAGGCCACGAACTACTCCTGTGATACTTAGGGCTTTTCAACTTACAGAAAAAGCCATAAATATTCATTTGGCTAAAAATGTAAACTAAAAATCCTCATTTCATCAGTTTTGAGTACTGGCTGGAATAAATCCTTATTGCTTCAGCATTCCTGTTCTTAGGAAAAATCCAATGGCAGACCACTGTCTGAGAGGCCAGTCCTTATGGGACTGAATTCAAGTGTCTTCAGCCACCAAATGGACAATCTTCTTTTCTCACTGCATTAAATGGAGACTCTCAGGCCCACAGGGAGCACATCCACAATGCTATCAGCCCACTAATTAAGTGCATTTCTCGAGTTTCTCCTATTGGAAATGTAACAACTATTTTTCATGTCATTTTACAGGAAAAATATTCTGCTCAATACAAGAGATTTTCTCCCTGCAAAAAATGTACAAAATATGGAAAGATACTGGGATGAGCCATACAAAAATCCAGGAAGGCACTAATTAGAGAGGTAATTTTGGTCTCTTGGTCTGGAGGCCCAGCTTCTCCATCCAATGATCTTACATTTTCACTGATGATTCCTGTTATTTTTTATGTCCCTCATTTGCAAGATATACAAAACAGTAGCACAGGACTTTTCAGTGCATGCAAAATCTTGCATGATATTAAAATGCTAGACATGTGCAAATACCATTAATTACTTTCTAAAGTAATTTTTCTTCTGGGTCTCTCAGAAAATCTTCCTACTTCCATTTTCTAGATGAGTGCTTCTTAAATGGGCACGGCATCCCCCCAGCAGGAACACGCTGGGGCTGAGACCAGCTCAGAAACAGGCTGGGCTGCTGATGGAACACAAAGATTTGCTGCATGCATGATCCCTGCATTGACATTCCCTTCCTCACTTCCAGCAGGGCCCTGAAATCCATCTCATTCTTTCCTCCTCCAAAGAGCTGGCTAGCAAAATCAACTGAGTTGAAGACAGGGCTGAGCATTTCATGGAATTAGTTTGGCCATTCCCAGCCACATCCTAAGGATGCCTCCTATCAGGGGAACTGCTGGGAGAAGGAGGCAACAGCCAGGAAGTGACTGCTTTAGGAATGAAGCAGCACAGGACAAGAAAGTCCATCAAGATCATCAAGTAAAGCAACAGCATCTCCTCCAAGGGAGTGTTGCCCCAAAAATTAGCACTGGCAAGCCTGTAAACATAGGTAAGTCCCAGGATGCAAACTTCATCTTTTACAGCAAGGAACAACTCACTGGCTGGTACCTAGTGGACAGCCACACATATCAATATTCAGGGACAGCAAAAGCCCCAAATTAAAAGGTGCACCTGAACTAGAGTGGCTCCCTAATAAGGCACAGGAAGGCTCAGGATGCTAAAAACCATACAGGACACATTGCATTCTGCTCCAGCCAGCTGACAGGGAAAGCCCACATGCTGAGTGCTACAGAGTGCTGCCAGGATGCCCACGGGGAGTGCCTGCATCCCTCACACTGCACAGCACTATTAGGATGCTCACAGGGAATGCCTGCATCCCTCACACTGCACAGCACTATTAGGATGCTCACAGGGAATGCCTGCATCCCTCACACTGCACAGCACTGCCAGCACAGCCACAGGGAGTGCAGGCTCTGGCTCACTCTCTCTTCTCTCAAGCACATATAAGTGCTCGTTTGAGGATGAGAAACCCCCAGAGGACCTATGCCACATCCACAGCACACAAAGACACCATTTCTCCAAATCCCCCTGAAGAGAGAAAAAAAATCAGAAAGAGAAGGTGTGCCCCTTTAACAGAGAGAGATAATTAACCACTGGAACAATTTATCAAGGTTTCTCAGGCATTTCCAGCCACGGCAATTTTAAATCAAGCTTGGATGCTTTATTTCTGAAAGAAATGCTCTTGTTCAAACAAGAATTATTTCAGGGAACTTTGATAGTATATATTGTAAGACGAGGTCAGACTAGATTATCACATTACTCCCTTCTGGCATTATAATCTATGAATCTATAAAAGAGAAGGGATTTAATTGATGAAGTTTAGCCCCATTAGCCCCTCATTACCAGATGACATTGTCATCGTTAATCTCTGACTCCAAATGGCTATAGATCCAAATTCAACCTTTTCTCTCTAATTTTATATACATTTTATATCTGTGATATACACATATGGTTTCAAGGGATTATTAAATCCACCCTTTACCTTTCCCCTATATTAAGTACATAGAAAACACTACAGATTTCAGAATTAATCTATTTGCAGGTAACTGACACTTCTTTTTGCTCAAAAGAAGGTTTTTTCAGTACGTTTTCAAAGTGAGGGAAAGGAAAATTGATTCAGACTGGACAAAGACATCCAGGGACTCTTATGATGAAGATTTGCGGCTGTGTGGAAAACGATGAGCAAAAGCCATACCCAGGCAGATGACATAAATGTACTTTCTTTTTAGCTCAGTGACAACCTTAAAAGAGATGCTTTCATCCAGATGCTGAGAATATTGTAACACTGTTACCAGGCAATAATGACTTATAAAAGTCTTGCTAAAGCCTGCTTTTGGGTATCAAGTAAATTCTGAGCAGAAATTTTCTTACATCCATCTATAACCCCCAAAGAAAAAGCTTGTAACAGAAAACAGGAATAATTGAAAGCCTTCAGACAGTCCATTAATTTTATGTCCTCTGTATCAAGTCATTCAGATTTGTTTCTTACACATTTACTTCACTTTTTAACTATTCCTCTTTTCCACATTTTGTCCTCAAACAAGAAACAGTACTTAAGAAACTCAACTGGTATTTCATCCAGCTCCATTGCAGGCACTGAAGGAAAACAATCTGTTCAGTTCAGTTCTGTTTGGATTGGCCTGTCGCTGAAGAACAACTGTGATTTAAGGATATCTGAGACATGTGGAGTAAATAAATAGAGAAAATGCAGATGAAATATTGAGATGACAGAAGTCGATGACAAAACTGTTAATTTTCTTGCATTTCAAACATAGTCTCTCCCCCACCCCATCTCTCCATTTCATAGTGTGACTTTTATTTTTAGCATACAAGAACGAATAAGCACAAATGCAATGGTATATTTTTAAAAAATTAAAACCTAAGTTTATGGAGACAATGATTCAGGTAGAGACGTACCTATCCTAAACCCTTAAACACCAGAGGTTGAACCTTCCTGAGGCTTGGCAGCACCATGCCCATGGCTGCCCAGGGTTTAGTAAGACAAGAAGGCAGCTCTGCAGCATGGCTTGCTTCCAAGTGCATTCACCAAATGGATGAGAGACACCAAAGCAGTGTCTCTGTTTTATTTTTTTTCAAATTAGAAATGGTCTTTCTCTCTTTCTCAAACAAGCAGCTGAAAAATGAATCCATGCCCCATTTTCAACAGTTTGCTTCTCAGAAGAACAAAGTAAAGAAAGATATTTATAGCTCAAATCTAAAGTAAACCATACCTGAGAAGCCGGATTAGACAAAAGTCCTTTTTTTATCTGAGGTTTTTGCTACAGATTAGGGAGGATTAAGAAAGCATCCTGCTCTCACTGTTGTGTGAACAACTGCAGCAAAGTGGAAGTTTTAGCAAGCTCCCATTAACATGAAAGTACAGCAATGTTTAAAGGTAGGCACAAAAGAAGTTCTTCTACCAGCCTGTGTCACTTCCCGAGAGCTGACAACAGAGAGAGAGTTCAAAACAAGTAGTTTGGGTTAATAGTGTACTTGCATGTAAATACATAAAAGCTTCAGTGCTGTAAAGCTAATTTCAAAAAGGACATTTCTCTTTATAGTTCCCCTGAGTATAATAGAAGTTATGATATTCTTTCTACCATAATGTACATTTCATTAAAGAGCTGGAGCTATAATTGTCTACATCAGTACGTAGCAGCAGACTGGATAAATTGTCCACATAAATTGCTTAATACAATTCCAAGCCCTGTTCCAAAGCACTGGTGACTCCTGTGACTCCATCAGTGAGTCCTACCTGAGGTTATGCCACTACCTGCAGTTCTGCAGGGATCTGGATGGACCCAGAATGACCCCAAGCCCCATAAAACCACCTGGTGCTGAACTCCACAAACAACACTGCATTAAACATTTAAAACCATTCACTGCATTTCATGGTGGACACGATGATGTGCCAGTAATATTGAAGATTTATGTGACAATTATGTATATGAAGCGATATCCAGGCTATTATCATTCTTAATAAATCAATAAAGTCAACTGAAAAATTAAAATGAGCATGTATGGAACATCTGACAGCAAATACATTTCAGTCTCTTAAGCACTGTCATTTTCATTGCAATTTACTGCCTACCCTACAAGAGGGTTAAGTCAGAAAAGTGAATAAAGCAAGAGAAGAGGTCTCAGAAAAGGAACTACAGTGCATTGAATTGCAATTTACCAGTAAATCAGCAGGGCAGAAGGAAATTTTTGTCATAACAGGGCTGTAACATTTTTTTTAAAGCCAGTTTTGTCTTGAACTCGAAGCTAACGTTCATTAATGGCAATTCTAGAAGTGCATTTAAAAAATAAAATAAACTACAAACATAGAGATGTAATTTCATTGGTTTAAGGTTTCTGTGCATTATTCCTCATAAAATATGAATGCTGTTATCGACTTAGTAGATAGGATGCAAAGTATCTCCTTTTTAAAGCTGAAGAGGAAAGAAGGGAAATCTCTGAGACAACAGTCATTTTCCAACATAATGTGTAGACTCAGCACTCTCCTGACTGAGTTTTTTGATCTCAATCACATTTTGACTTTCTAGGAGATATATTTTCATTAAGGATTTAAGTTTGCTTGTTTTCCATCCTGTGGCAAAATACAGAGTAGTTTCATTTTTGGGGCTGTCTCCTCTGAAATCATACACAAACACAGCAACATATGGTGTGCATTTATACACTGTACCTACAGAAATACACAAACAGGAATATTATCTGAAAGAAGTATCTCCAATGAACACGTGGAACGTGCAGTTGTTAGTCCACAGTTTTTTAAGCCAGAGAGGCATAACAAAGCAAGCAACATATGTAGCACATCCATGTGTACAAGGATATTAAATGCTGCTTCGGGAGCGCTTTTACGAGCTTCCTTATTCCCTGCCCTCTTTTGTGGAAGTTATCGCTGTATTAGATGTTGTTGAACATATTTGATATGAAAGCATTGTCTGTTTGCTACCAGTATCTAACGAGTATCTCCCCTAGAGTTGCCAGCAAGGTGCTGATTAATTAACTGAAGTAGTGAAGCTGAATTGTACAACAGCTGTTTAGAGAATTGTCATTAACTCGGTCTCTTTCCCCATCTATTCATTCCCTTGCAGTG
The DNA here is from genome assembly GCA_023637945.1 of Phaethornis superciliosus. Taxonomy (NCBI): domain Eukaryota; kingdom Metazoa; phylum Chordata; class Aves; order Apodiformes; family Trochilidae; genus Phaethornis; species Phaethornis superciliosus. The sequence continues at coordinate 8,868,331 of JAJQWJ010000005.1, forward strand.
CTACTTCTAAATTGTAAATTTGGGGAACTTCAGGTCGTGCCTACCTTCACTCGTCCACACTCCATATAGGAGGAAGGGGTGGCCGGTCAAGGCTTATTTATAAAAAGAGAAGGGACCGCGTAGTAAGGAGAGAAAAGAAAATAAACTTCCTGGAAGTCACAGCTCTGCTGTCACCTTCTCAATGGCAGCTGACAATAGATGGTCCTCCAGGCAGAATGTCAGAAACGGGAATCACATATATCCTCTGCTGATTGAGAAGTTGGAAGGTTTGACAGCCCTTCCCCGGGACCGCTCAGCATCCCAGCGAGGCGGCCGGGGCTCTCCGGGCTGGCAGGAGCTGCAGCCCACTCCCACCCGTAATGACACTTGGCAGGGGAGCCCAACCACTGGACCTCAGCTGCCCCGCTGAATAAAGATGATTATTCAGGAGAGTATAATCTGTATTAAGTGGCAGACAAAGGGGGGGTGGGGGGGGGGAGTGTTGATAGGACACACGTTTCTCGTTAAAACATGCTGGACAGGCTTTCTGTGCTTGGAGGAACTGTAGAATTCAGAGGAGAAAGTGAAACGACTCTTTGTTTCATTATAGCCTGGGCAAAATGAATGGAAAGCAAAGTTTTCCATGCTCTCCTTGGGCTGGTCACCTGATCACCTGAGTAAGCTCAGCTTATTCCACTTGACGTGCTCTGCCGTGACACGCTGGAGATCGAAACGTTACCACCAGCTGCATCTCTAACTGCTACTCTCTGCAATTTAATTTAATATTATGCTTCTTCACAAGGGCCTCGCTTTATTATGCTTGAGAATTATGAAAACTGAAAATTACACATGTGATTAAACACGATCTAATCACTCCCTGTACTAAATAAGCCAAAATGCATCGGAAAATAGATCAGGTACAATTTTGGCGTGAAACAAATGAATGCAGGAATGTCTTGCATTGATATAGATGGAGCATCTGCCTCGTGATAAAATTAAGTCTTGTGACAGAAATAAATCACTGTAGGGGAGAACTCAAACCTTTATCCAATAGGATTTTCTCTTCTCTTCTTATGTGATGGGACTTATTGGATTCCCTGATGTTAGACAGCCAAGTGCATGCATGATATGATGATAAATCAGGAAGGCTACATGATTGGAAATTTAAATTTTAAATATAAATTTAAAGCTACTTATTTTTGATATGTTAAGATAACGGAAAAAATACTTTGATTTCTGCAATTAACTACTAAATTGGGAATCTCCTTTCGGATAATCTGATACTCTGCTACTGTGTCATATCATCAAACAATGCCAGCAACCAGCAGTGGGTAAAATAGATTTTGGACTAAGATGAATACGGGAACCACTTATCTTTCTTTTTTTTCCCCAATATTCAGTTTTATCTAAAGAACTCCATAGAAAGGTTACTGTTGACATAAAAATGTACTGTTCTTATTACATTTTCATTTTTTGCATGAATATACACTTAAATGGGAGGCAAAAAATCTTTTTTTGTTGCTACTTTCTAGATTTGAATGAAAAAATCCATATGCTACATTAAAAATACAGCATAAATAATGAAACTTCAGCATGTACAGTGGTTGATAAATGTGATTCACAATACATACCTTCATGTTTTAATAGCTTTCCATTGTTAGAGGTATGCTATTAATTAGTGGAAAAATGGATTCATCTATCCAGGATGTACTTGTATTTCTTGCTTTTAACCCTTTTTTTGCTATCCTGACTTCTGGCTACTGCCTCAAAACACTAGTAAGTGCTGGAAGGGATGTAATTGAGGGAAGACTGATAAGTAGGATTTCTGTAGGCGTATTCTTAAGCAATCCTATGGGAAATGCCACTTATCCAAGAATCACAATGATCTAAATTATGAGGTCAGGATTAAACTACAAATGCAGAGATGAGGGTAAGGGGTACCAACAACAGCAATACTAAGCACGGTGCCCATTCAGGTGCTGTGGGTGGAAATACAGCAACAACTGAAACCTGGTGGTCTGGCTGGCAGGCAGCAAGGTCACCCTTTGGGCATGGTGTCCATAGGTGACTGTCACTGTAAAGCCACTTTCTCCAAGTGGCCTCTCTGCAGCCTGTCCTGCCATACACTGCGCTGGGGAACGGCCAGGCAGGGGGAGAAAGTAATGAATGTTGATCACTTGTCATTATCATAATCTCCTGTGAAAGCTGGAACTGCTCGAAACTTCAGCTGCCTTCAGACGGGCCTAACTCCACGTGACAGCACCATGAAAGCCCTCAAAGAAATGTAAAGTACTGCAGCTGGGTACCAGCCTTTAATGAGCGTGGGGCATCCACGCGAGGGAAGGCAATACCATGACTCTATTACAACCTGACAGGAGCAAGACCATGGGCAACCCCAGAATCTGCCACAAAAGACACTGAGCTTCAAATCACATCCTAACTGGGATGGGTTTCCTCACAGCTGAAGCAGGGAGAAGCCAAGCTGCTCCTGACTGCTTGTCCCATGCTGCCTGGCACGTACTGTGCTGCACGAGTGAAAGCTGGGTATTATTTGACATCCTCCAGATGACAGGGACTTGAAAACTGGCACTTGCTGATGTCCCTCTGGGAAGGGAATGGTATCAGAGCAGGCAGTTAAGCATCCCACCACAACACACGTTAAGAAGCCCCAATAAGCAGTTTTCTCCAAAAGAGACATGACAAAGGGAGGACAGACAGAAGATAAAACTTTGTGGAGCAGATCAGAAAGGCAGTTGTCTGGAGCCATGGATCACAAGGGGGTATGGGGGCTGAGATGAATGAGACAGCATAGTAAACCCAGTGCAGGAATGGGAGGGATGGGATGTCTCTGCCAGGAGCACACCAGACATCCAACGTCAGCTCAGGCTGGGCAGGAGGAAGATGCACCCAGCAGGACAGTTTTGCGTTTATCCAGCACTTGGGTAAATTCAGAGTAAAGGTCCTGGGTGGGCTGTATGGTTGCCCTGCATCCAGCCTGGCTGAAGATGAATCTAGCCTCCCACTCAACAACCTGATACAGTCTGTGGTCCCAGACACCCACTGATGACAAAAGCAGGCTGTTTATACCAAGTATCATAGCTAAAAGCTATGCTTATTATTTTAAAGAAGTGGGCTTAGTCTACCTATGTCTGAAACCTTTTCTCTTACCCTTTCAGAAATATTTTACACAGGCAAATTTGACAGACCTGTTTAGAAAGAGCAAGTTGTAGGTGACTAGAGTACAGTAGTTTATCCCTTTTGTATCACTAGAGATGTTAAACCCTACAATACCTCATCAAGTAACTCATTTCTACCCTGAAATTGTGGCCTACCCCCCCGTAGAAGTCCCAGTAGATGAGATGGTGTTGCACCACTAAAGCCAAAAAGTTTTTGACCTGAGAGAGCAAGAGCAATGCCTCATGTAACAGTAATCATCTGTCAAGAACATGTAAAACTCCTCAAAATATTGTTCATGTTATTCCAACATGAATATTGAAATCAAGTGCCCAAAAAGGCAGGAAACACAGAGCCTGAACAGATACTTCAATCGTACTTCTGTCTTTCTGCTTAAGCCTTTAGATAAATTCTCTTTCTTTAATTAAACTAATAAACATCATTAAGAAATCTCAACAGGCACTACCACAGGTTGACACAAGAATCTTATTATCATCCAGTGTTTACATGGAAAAACACAACAATGTACTGGAAAACATAGAGACTTTAACTAAAATTTGCTTTAAATGATTCAAACCTAGGGGGCTTTGTGTGTGGTTCTCCATCAACTACACCTCTGCTGCCACCTCCTGTGGCTGCACCACAGTGAGCCCCAGTGAAAGCCCCAGTGAAAGCCCCAGCTCAGGCATCAGAGGGGAGATGTCCTGCTCGGGATGCAGGGACACCATCACATTGTGTCCCCAGGGTCCCCTCCCACTCTGTCTCCCTTTACCATGGGGAAAATTCCACGAGTGCAAGGCCAGCTGACTTAGTCATCCCAGAACCAGGATGGGGGAGGTATTGTCAACCATCAAAGTCTTAGGATTTCCATGCCACTTAAGAGACCTGGATGAGCAGGACAGTATAGATGCAGGCAACCTTCAAGCCCTACATTGCCATTGGGCAATGGGACTAGCATTGGGTCCCATTGGGCAATGGGACAAGCATTGGGACTAGCTTGGGTCCCAGACCACACTTAACCACACCAAACTTAGATTGCCAGCTCAGGAGCAAAGAAGTGTCTTTTTTGTAGACTCTTCATTTAGATAGCTCAGAGTAAGGTCAGGTGGAATACTGGATGGTGAGATGGCCTATGGTGGAAAATGGTGTGAGATAACCTTTTTTATCCACTATGATCAGTATATCAGTGGAAAAATCTGAAGAGCAAGAGGAGAGAAGATGAATACATGCCTACCAAACTGCATTTCAAATTATTTCCACAGAGAGTTTAAGACTAAATTTGCTTTAACACCATCTATAAAACCAGGGCATAAAGCAACCAGTACTTTATCACCAACAGCATTCAAGTTTGGTTGCCCTTCAGAAATGAGGAAGATCAGGCTATAATAGCTTTATATGTGAAAATGGTCTTTGATTGACAGAATCTAATCATTTGAAGGGCAGCGCACCCACATTAGGAAAGCAGAATTCTCTGTTCAAGTTCTGGCTTGCAACATCTATTAGCATCTTAACATTCTCTTGTATGAGTTTTTGCTAACTGAACATATTATTATTATGTTACTGGGGTAGAAAAATAGCGACCTTTCTTTCCAGTGATAAAAATATGTGGGTACTTTCCCTGTAGCTAATGTATCTTACATGCTAAGTCATTTTTAAAGGCTTTTCTTTTTTAGGTTCCACCATTTATCTTCTCATTCTGAGAAAAAGCTTGTTTATTTAGCACAGTAAGACCTTCACATAACTTTCCAGTATCAATTATTACAGCAACACGGCAACTGCCGTGTGAAAGGTTTCCTGTAATGTGCTTGTGCAGGCAAATAAACATGGGGAGGGCACAAAAGGGGAAAGACTAAGTACACATAAGCTCCTTGCTGTCTATCTTACAAAAATACTTACAAGCAAAGAGAACTAATTGGAAGTTTGATCACAGAAAGAAAATCTTATGCTGGCAACCCAACACTAACATTTTAAAACTGCAAATCAAAAAGGTCTGAAGAAAAAAACATGATGAAGCAGGTGTTTCAACAGGGAGTTAGGGTAGGGGTGAGTGGTGCAAAATACTATGAATGCTTTTTCTGCTAAAAACACTTGACTGGCACTGAGATAATAAAATTCTAAAAAAAAAAAAAAAAAAAAAAAAAGTCAGTAGTTCTGAATAATCAGACCATTAGCAGTACAAAGACCAAAAATCCTCCTAGTATGGCACTCTCGGTGTATTACCTCTTCATATGAATATTATAGAGTAGGGAGAGCTTACGTGTACACAGAATCATCTTGTGTACATGCACAGTGTTGACACTAGGGAGAGGATGCTCCTTCTGGTATGTGTTTCTGTGGTTACCTTCATCCCAATGTCCTCTGCAGAACACAAGTGAATACAAGAGGACTGTCCTAGGAGATTGAAGGATTTAGGTTTACTGCACAGAGATGAGACTGTTTTTTCAATACAGTGATTACCCCAGGATACCGACCCTTCCAGGATGGTGCATGCTGTGCACATCAGGATTCATCAAGAAGAAATCAAAGAAAGGTGAGGGCATCTGCCACAGCCCAAGCTGGTAGAAAAACAAAAAATCCTGGCAGAGGAGGATGAATGAAAAAACCCATATATTAGGTTTGTCACATAGTCCTGTACTGGGACACCACAGGTTTGGGGCAACAACGTGAAACTCAAGCACAGAGGTTATCCAGGAATCTGCAGCCCAAGCAGCCAGGCTGGCTTTGTGGCATACATTTCATGTGAAACACACTGCAAGCTGTACCTTTTAGAACAATTATTGCCTTTTTAAGGACAATTATGTATTATGTATGATGTATAATTTATTCCGGAGGTTACTGCTTTATAAAAGAGTCGTGGGCAAACTGCCAAGTTATCGTCTGAACTGTAGTTATGAGTAATAACAAGGGTTATAATTTACATTTGTACTCTGTTCTTAAGTTAATGAGCTATCCAATAGGAAACCTAGCACTTGGCTATTTTGTTTCTGTGCTTTCTTATATTTGAGAATCCTGCTCAGCTTTACAATTTGTCTCTCAGATATGTGGCACCCTAAATACTTTTCACTACACTAGCAGGGTAGTGACCATGTATCTGAACACAGAAGCCCCTGTGTGCTTACCCACAGCTTCTATACACATCTGCACTTGCTCTGGTGAAAGGGGAAATACTACTGGGACAAGGGGATTACATCTTCTTCATTTTAAAAAGTGCTAAAAGAGAAAATAATTCCCTGGGATATTTCTCCTTCCACCTGGCCACCAGCACAAGGTGCTTTATTTCAGCATTTCACCCAGAGTGCAGCTCCTCAAGTAGCATTGGGGATGAGCCACATCCTGGTAAGGGAATAATGAGAGTGCAAAATTCTGGCCCAGGGCCAAAAAAGCCAGGAATTGAGCCACACTGTCCCACATGCTCAAGTTTTCCAGATAGCTCATTTATATTGAAAACCTGGGCTACATTTAGAGCAGTGAGAGAAGGGATAACCCACCTAGTGAGCTGTCTTCTTTTTGGTAATGGAGCAATAGTGCTGAACGCAAGGAGATTGAAATTAAGGAAGTAATGGACTCAGTGAGCTCAACTGAGAAGGAGCTACCAAGATGTCCTGGCAAAAACATTATGAGACAAAACTGATGTGGAGGACAAGGACAGAAGGGAAGAAAATACAAAGGGTTATTGTTAAGACGGCTACTTACACCTGTCACCAGAGAATAATATTTTTAAGTCCTTAACCTGGCTTTGGTGAACATAGACCTGGCAGGACCACCAAGCTTAATTTGCCCTTCCTACCCATGGTACTGCTAATGGTAGACCAGTGGTACCTCTGCTTCCCATAAGAAACTTGTAATCACTTCCCCTTCTCCTAGAAAAAGTATCAAATTATTAAGTCCTTGGCACACACAAAAGAAGCAATAATTAGATGGTGCCATGCCTGGACTTTTCGTCAGTCATCTTCCAGTCATGGTTGTTAAGCACTACCCTGGTGCCAAGTATTAATTATCTGAAAATTAGTCCTTGGTGATGGACCAAGTCTTTTCTCATCATAAGTCTGTACCACCAGCATAACAGTATGGAAGAAATAAGCCCCAGCATTAGTAAAGGAAAGTGGAAGTAAGGATGGCAGAGGCTTGATGAAGTTTTGCTGATTCACTTGCTTTTGACACCAGTATCTCAGCTCCTGTCTCCAAGGCCTCACTTCATCCTCTCAGCTCAAGGACTCATCTGACCTACCTGAGTGAGGACAGGGGCAGCTGGGGGCTTCTGCTAAGCCAAGGAGAGACAACTTTAGTGTGTGATTCTTTCCCACCAAAGACCTAGATACCTTGGCAGGTATCACCTTCTGTAGGCACCAGTGACTATCCAGGGAGCCAAAGTCTGCTCCATGATGGGATGGACTCAGGTTTCCCAACCTCCCTTTCAAACCTGGTGAAGTCATCTTCTCTAAACTGGAGGTAAGAGGTGTGCCTCAGGCATTACTCACATTATACCAAGAAAAAAACTGATTTACTAACTACCTCAAGGAAACAGATGAAATCTGGGCATGGAATTCACCTCTCCACTGCAATAGGGTTTCTTCTCCAGCTTTTGCAGTGCCATGGCAGCCCTGTGGGGATGTGGTAAAGCCAAGAGTAACGCTAAAGCAGCAAGAACAGACAGTGTTATATTTGCACAATTCAAGGTGGGTGGAGGAAGCTGGATGATTTCTTCTGCAGTGTGAGTTTGTTCCAGAATAAATTTCTTTCACACGGTTACTGTCCTGTTTGTCTAGCAAAAGCCTTAAGAGATTTGCTTATCACTGTTGCTCTAATTCCACAGGACAAGATCTTCTCTTTCTAAGCAGCCTTCTAAAAGCAGATCAGTTATTTTAGAGTCCTACAACCCAGGCACAAGTAAAGGCGAAAAAGAAATTGTCTGGATGAGCTGAGGCACCCCAAAACTTATAGAGAAACAAGGTTAAGGGCTTATGGTTTAAAGCACTCCCTAAAAAGTTGTGACAACCAAACTATTTTTCTCTTTTTGCTAAGTTTTGAACACTGACCTTAATGCTTTGGAGGTTTCTTGCTCTCCAGACTCTTACCAATACTGTTCCACGTGGTCAAACATTATCAAAAACTCACTCGAAACTTGGAAACCACTTTCAGACTGGGATCCCAACTCTCACACCAGGCTCAAAAAAATGGCATAGGGACAAGAGTGAGCGATCACATCTTCTGGTTTCATCACTGCCCTGGGAGATGTGGGAGCTTGCTGGCTGACACACCACAAGGTCACCTGCCTTGCAGGTCAGTCCTGCTGCATCAGGACTTATCCTGCTCTGTGGGTGCTGCTGTGAGCATCCTCCTCGGAGGTATTTACAAGAGGAAGAAATATGCCTGACAATGGGACATGCAAGGTGTAGTGGGCAGAACCACCATTAGGCTAATGCAAGGCTCTGCATGAACCTCCACTGCTTCAAAGGAAAGGAAGAAACTTCTACACGATGGGAAGATGAATGGGAGCTGGGAGCAGTGGAAAATCACAGGGGTGAAGAAGGGGAAGGGTGCTTCTGGGTTTGCAAACTGAACATTTCCAATGAACTGTCCCTACATCAGAGAAACCCCAGATGAAACCTAACAAGTAATTGCTCAGGAAGCTGAGTGTCAGAAATAGCTCACTGCTGCTCCTCCTGCTCCGTGCTGGCTAATGCTTGCCCTGTATTTCTGGTGTTTATTTTAAAAAGATACTAGTAACAAAAATACACAAATCACCCGTGTCGGTGAAAAAAGGATTGCTAAATTGTTAGCAGGTGCTTTTCAAATATACTTACATATAAAGATTTCTAGACTAGGGTTATGAAGATGATTAGGGGACTGAAGAACCAGTTGTATGAGGACAGGCTGAGAGATCTGGGTCTGTTTAGCCTGGAGAAGACTGGGAGGGCATCTTATCAATCATTATACATTTCTAAAGGGCAGGTGACAAAAGGATGAGGCCAAACTCTTTTTAAGTGGTGCCCAGCAACAGGGCAAGACTTCATTACTTTGAGGGTGACTTAGCACTGGAACAGGCTGCCCAGAAACTGGCTGTGGAGTTTCCTTCTCTAGAGATATTCAAAATTTACCTGGATGCAATTCTGTACAACCTGTTCTAGGTGAACCTGCTCTATGAGGGGGGGTTTACTAGATGATCTCCAGAGGTCCCTTCCAACTCCTATCATTCTGTGATTAGAGAGAGGTATGAATACACAATTAATATTAAACTGAACTGCTTAGCTTTTGTTCACAGCACACAAGACACCAGTATTCACACACACATGTGCAATATAAGATACTGCAAATGAAATACAAAAAGTTATATAAATTCCTCCCATGATAATTGTGTAGTGAAGATGTATTAGAACTGGTCTCAGTCTATTTAGCTATTTAAGCATTCCAGTTCATTAGTCACTCCTCTATGCTACTAAAGTTACAAGACAGGAAATTTATGTCACTGTGTATCACTCATCTTTAGTTTTAACCAGAGCCCACCTAAATATTAATGTCATCCCTTGATGCTAGTTACTTTTTATTAAACAATTGTCCTAAACTGGTCTCAGTGCCTGACTGCCACACCTGGTCACCCACAAAAACAGGACTACCCGAAGAGTGATGCTGCTCTCCCAGAAACCAATTTCAAACCACCACAGAATATCCTGCCAGGTTCCAGCCTAAGCAACTCCGTGGGATCTTGCCTTTGATTACCCAGGATGTCAGGATCAAGCCCTTAGTTAAGTTTTCATAAGACCACTTTATATTGGCTTGGGGATCAAAGAGAGAAGGTATTTCAGAGAGAGGCTTTAAAACCTTGCAAGGAAGCAGGTTTGGTTTCTCCAATTCAGAATCCTCTCAAACCACAGCTCAGACTTTGCTGGAAGGAAGCAATGCAGCTGAGAGGTAAATACAGACTTTACATCAAGTCTGTTCTTACCACTTAAGGTTTTTGTGACTGATGCTCAGCCTCAGCAAAGATGCTGGGAAACAGAAGTAGCTTTATAAATTACCCTGTGGTACTGCCCTTTCCAGCGAAGTGTCCCGAGCCCCTTGGAGTGAAGAAATACATTAGCAAAGAGGAAGAAAAGAAAGTGAATGTTTTCTAAGTGATGGTACCGACTCGGTGACTGAAGGAAGGCAGCTGCTTTATGGATCTTACTGGTACTCAGCAAGGCTTCCTTACTGGTGCTGACACTGCCCACCCACACCTGAATCTGTCCTGAATCTGGTGCCAGCCTGGCTGCCTGCCAGCATTTGGGACAATGATAAAACACACTGCCCAGTGTGTTACAGAGGAGCAGCTTCTCCAGCAGTGATTTTTCAACTACCCCAGATTTCTCTAATTCTGATTATTCTGTGCAGTTATGAGCTGCTGTAATAAATACCTTAAGTTAACCCATTTTCAGGTTCTCTCCCTTCCTTGATGTGGTGCTGCTCCATATCCATGCCTCTCTAGATGTAGAATGAAACAAGACTCAACAAAGTGTTTAAAATGTCACAGGTTACTTTTTTCATATTTCTACACAGATCTTAACGCTTTGCAAGGTGTAACCAGGCTTCTCCCTCACCCTGATTTATGAAAACTTCAATTTAAAAAGAGGGGAAGGAAATCATGCCTTACGCTGCCCTTAAATGTCAGTCAACCTTAAGACTAGGGAACAGGTCTCTACTTCTCAAATGTCAGTAAGACTTCTCATAAAAAAAACATGGGCACGATGTCTGTATAGTTCACATGCCGTATGATCTCATTTTCAAGTGTTTCTGATCTTTCCTTTCTTCCCTGGTTTGGCTGGCAGAATAAACCAATTCACAGTGCACTCCCATCTGCAGCTCCATCATAAAAAGTCTTGTGCCCCCTGATATCTTGATACTTTAACACTGCTTTTTTTTTTCCTCTTTCTTCTCCCCCCTCCCATTTTAAACAGTACTTTCCAGTTAGCTTTAACAACTCAGAATTAGTGGTATAAAAATAAGCAAAAGACCCAGGACTAAAATTGAACATAAGAGTTGTTGCAGATATTGTTTCTCAACAATAGCCTCTCCAAACATCATAAATTGTCCAAAACCTCTTAAAACTTTGCTCTACATCACCTATGCAGGACTGCAAAGGGATACAGCCAAAGAACTGCAGGCTAATTGAAAAGTCATTCACTTGAGATACAGTATCATACTCCAGTTCTATGGAAGTATACAGAAACCTGACACAAGTGGCATCCTCCACCAACTAAGCAATTGACTAAACAGAAAACTCAAAAGGAAAATAATCATTTTCCTCCCTTGCGCTGCTGAATTTGCAGTTATTAATTCATCTGAGAGAGAAAAATAAATATAAAATAAAATAAAATAAATAAAACCTTTGAGATACATTGGGTGGGAACAATTCCTTCCCACCCTCCAGAACTGCATCTTCCTGAAGAGAAAACCACATTATTGACTGGTAAAGCTGGTATAAGGACCCAGGAGCTGCTATTTCTAAACTCCCATTATTCAAAGATTCTTATCACAGTTTTCCATTAACAGAAGTAAGTAAAAGCTTTGCTGTATAACTGACAATGTTATTTTGGGGGAAGGGGAAAGAAGGCTCAATATTGCATGGCAAGAGGGATCCTATCGACCCTGACTTTTCATAATATTTTTGTGCCTTTTTTTTCTTGGGGCCATTTAGCATTGACTTTGCCTGTAATTAATTTTACAGCCAGTAGGAAGTTCTGGATTTTACAGGTAGAGTAAAAATTGAAACATCAGTAGAAGCTGTTATTTACCTGGTATTAAAATATTCTCTCTGTCCATTTAGCAAAAAATCCCATTTAGCAGGTTTACAATATCTCTCTGTACTACAAAAACATGTCAGACACTCACATTTCAAGCTCTGGCCTTCCACTGGGTTCATGATGCAGTGATGTCGTGATTCCCAAAAGTCTGCTCCATGCACTAACAGCATTTACCTTCAAACTATCCTTTCATGCCTCAGTAACTGAATTTTTCACTGTCACTGGTGGCCTCTGAAGCAGTAAGTGAGCACACATACACTTGGCCATGTATTTCTCTGCCTCATATTGTCATAGTATAAGCATAATTGTATTCAGAGAAATACATCACACTGTCTGCTTTGGAATCCCTATGAAACTAACATCAGGGATATTGACATCATTTTCAGCAGATCCTTCCATTATCTCTTTTGGATGATCACAGCATGGGTCATCTTCCCCATCTACAGCAACAAGCTGCTAACATGACAAGACAAAATGCCCCATTTCTGAAGGTTCAGAATCAACTATTGACAAGGTAATCCCAGTTAAAGATCGGCACTCTTCATGTCTTGCACTTTAAAATATATATAAAAATGTAGAGCAAAACTCTAATAAACAGTCAGGGAAAATATCTACTTAGACTATCTCCAGAGAAAGAACACACTCAGAACAGACAAAGCACAAATAAACAAAAGAAGCTTCAATGGGGAAACTATATTAAAAGCACAATTTAACACCATGGAATATCACAGCTTTTTTTTTTTCTTTTTTTTTTTTTTCTCCACAGGTTTTAGGTCTGGTGAGAGTCAGGAAAGGAGACAAATGAAAATGGGAAGCAGAGGGAAGAATTGGGTGGATGAGGGACATGTAACCCATGGTCTGGCAAGGGAGAACACCCAGCCAGATGATAGCCACATCCAGACTTCAGGATCTAGGAGAAGGTTTCACTTCAATTAAGCTCTCCTTCCAGGTAAATGAAGAAAAAAACACCAATCTTTTCATAGTATAAAGCAACCCCAGAGCTCCTGTAAGAAAACTCTGCAACTCAGATGCATTTATTGTTTATTCAGGCAATCTGATGCTCCCCAAATAGAAGTTTGCTAGAGATTCAGCAGTTTCCAAACCTGTAATTAACCAGAGAGCTTGAAACAGAACTTTCTAGTCTGTGGTCTGCAGATCTCTCTGTCTCCATTTCTAAGGAGTTTAGGAATGATTACTAGCAAAGTGAGGCTACTAGTTGTGGTCTTAAGCTTTTGGTTAATACATCCAGTAGGAATATGGCTGAAGACCATCAAGGTCTAAAATTCACTCATTCATTTGGACTTGAAAATACTCAAACAAGTCTGTCCAAACACAGAACCTGAAATTATATTCTCAGCTCTCTGGAATTTAATTTTCTCAAAATTTTCCTGCTTCTACTTCTTCATGTGATATAGTTCCCTCCACTTCTCCAGGCCATCACCCTACAACTGTGCCTGCCAAGCCGGTGCTCCCAGACTCCAAAGAATTCTTCCCAGCTCATGGGGGTTTCACAGCACTGACTCTGAGAGCCCAGGATTGGTTTGGTGGGCCAGACACCAGATGAAGTATTTGGGTAATAAAATTGTGTTTATTATTTTAAGTGTTGACTGCTGAACAAGAGCAGCTGGGGCATGTTTGGGCCTCGGAAAAAGCTGCAACAGATGTCTGTAACTAGACGGCCAAAAATACAGACCATTTTTTTAAACAACAAATTCTAACTTTCTGTGCACTAGTTTGCATGAGCTAACAATACATAAACTTATGTAATCTGCTTTGAAATCTACGGAAGGAGAAACAGACACGTGCTGTATTTTAAACTGTGTATTTCATGATGAGCAATCATCGTCACCTTACTCAGGAGAAACCTTGAGAAAAAAAGCAAGAGGAAAGATGCCCTGATCTCCTAGCTCTGTTCTAGGTTACCCATGCCTTACTCCACCAAGGACGTGAGGATGTTTATTTTGAGCAGGAAACACTCAGACTCACAGGGCGAATCAGAAGGATCTGTACCTGCTACCTCCAGGCTGCCCAGCTCTCATACTCAGTCACTGAGACAAACATACTCTACACATATTTTACAGAATCTCATAGTTGGATAAAATCTCCAAGATCTCTGTGTCCAACCATTAACACACACCCCCCCCCACAATAAATAAATAAATAAATGTCCACTAGAACATGTCTTGAAGTGCCTCATCTACATGGTTTTTAAATACATCCAGACATGGTGACTACCCTCTCAGTGAAGAAATTCTTTCCAAGATCTGTTCTAAGATATTTCTTTTTTCTTCTGATGTCATTAAAAAAGACAAAAAAATCAATCCAATTAAATACCAAAATACAGAGAAGGAAATTACAAAATATAATGCTAAATATTTAAATAGACAGTGGTGACCACTAAGATCTTTAAGGTTTTATTATTCCCAGTTCACAGTGTAAATGGATGCAAATGCAAATGACGAGTAACCAAACAGTCTTAACTTGGCAATGCAAACTGATCCCTACAAATAAAACAACAGCAGGAATGGTATGATATCCTGATAATGCTTCCTCCTTATTCATAGTTTTTAAGCTGCAGCAGTTTCCAACCTGAATATTCAAGTGGAAATAATACACAAAAATTGTGGGTTCTTAAGAAACCATTTTCCTTGGGCAGACTCTTACCCCAAGAGACCTGAAGGAGTTAAACACCTCTGTGTCCCCAGCTTTCCCAGGCCAAGTCCTGTCTTGGGCTACACAGAGCATAAATCAAGGACAGAGAAACACTGCCAAATATTTGTTATGCCTAACATTTATGTACATTTATCTAATCTCCAATATAATACAGGCTGACAGTATAAACAGGCCAGTTGAAGCTAATCTGTGCATGTTCTTAGTGTATGTAAATAGTCTTTTCTCCAGTTTGTTTCCTTAAAGTATGGAGCCTGCAATTACCTCTCACATCTACAGAGGCAATGACCTGTTACTTGGTACTTTTAACAATGATAAATTCAGCCCTGGTGACAAGGGAGTTTAAACCTGCCAGGCTATAAGCTGCAGCATAAAATTTTCCAATAGATCCCAAGAAGAGATCTTTTGTCCCACAGGCTCACTCATTTTCATCCTCTCCACTTGTTCCACCCTGGCCCCTGTTAAACACAGGACTCCTACCACGGTCATTCATGAAATGGCTTTCTGAAGACTGTTGTTTTTCAGGTAGTAAATGAGGCAAATTAATTCTACTATTAGAAATGTGAAAAATGGAACTTGAGAAAAAAAAAAAAAACAAAACAAACAATAAACTACAAGGCACATCTCTGCATTTCATTAACATTAAACTTCAAATAAACATCTGCAAAACTGTTGATACAGTTGATTGCACATCATCATCTTCATGTCATGGTTAGATCATTGTATTTTGGGAGTACAACAGAAACCTAACTAGAATGGAAGATTCTCAGATTAAACAGCCTTTTCCTTCTGCCCCCTCTTCTGATCATTTGTCACGTTTTGATAAGAATAAAATGCCACCCAGAATTTCCTGGGATATTTTTTGTCTAATCTTCTTTCTATTTAACTTAGTTTGACGTGCTTGTAATATCTATTTAAAACTGTCTCTCCCTCTGTCTAATACCTCAGCCTTTAACAGATGGATATTTTCTCCTGCACGTAGTTACAGGCAAAGCAGCTCAGAAAAATACAGTGCAGATGGTACAGGATGAAGTAGCAGTTGAAGCAGTGGTTCAGCAAAAATGAAGGAGAGCAAAACTAACTAGTCACAAAAGTGCTGTAAAAAAAAAAAAAAAAATTGAAAAAAATTAAGAAAGCAAGAAAACCCCGGGTCTGAGGTGCTTAAGATGACATGGACAAAAAACCAAAAAACAACAACAAAACAAACAAACAAAAACAAAAAACCCACAAAAACAAACAAACAAAAAAGCAAACCAAACAAAACAACAAAAAAACACTCTCTTGAGGAGAGCTCACACCATTGGCCCAAGCAAAGACTCACGTAGACTTAGCTACCTGGGCTATGGCTATATATTAAGTGGCTGACAAGCAGGCCTGAGCTTCTCAGGCTCCCAGCTATCTTGCTGAGCCTTGATGCTCCTTATCTCCACTCAAGTCAATGTGGAAGCACATCTCATTGATATTTTTGTGCCTAGCCATAGCAAGACACATTCCCAGATGACTCTGCCAAGCCCAAAGCAACTTGTGTGTCCCCCAGGAAAACGGTGGCAGTGGAGCTGAGGTTTTGTTGGAATGCAGAGGATGCAGCTGGCTCCTGCACCACAAAGCAGGCAAGTTCTACTCTGAACCTAAGGTTCAGCCACCTATTAACCCCATGTTTGCAAACTTTTTCCTGTGTGGGCAGAAAGCAAGTAGGTTTAATAGGAGAATAGGAGTGAGGATTAACAGCCCAGGTTAAACCAGACTGAAAACCCAAGGGCTGCTTAATATTTGCACACAACTAATCTAACACACCTAATTTGATTTATGAGGGTGGCTATTGGTTTGGTTGCGTATTTCCACAGAAATGTAAAAGGTGGAAATACCTGTAAGGCTGTCAGCCTCCTGAAGGCTTCTTATTTGTGGCATGCTTTTTTAAATATTCATGGCCTGCTTGCTCCAAAGATGGGTGCTAGTCTAAATAACATTCATGTGATTGATGCAGTTTCCCAAATTAAAAGGCACCCATTCACTCTGGCATGTGCTACATCTAGCTTTTACACAGATATGTGTCTATTTGCTCTCTCTCACATGAATTTAAGCAGGAGATAAAACTGGAAGCAATAAATAGCTAGAGATGGAGCCCTGAAGAGCCTAGGAATGACAATGCAGTGTCCTGCCAGGATACTGACCTTTTATTTTTCTAATGAAAACACAATGAAATGGCACTAAAAATGTGAAATGGTCATTTTTGAAGCATTTAATATCTCCAATCTCAATCACTAGCTGTACCACCCAGTGTTTTGAAAATGCACAGGTAATGATCCCCAGTGTCATTTCAACCCTTCCCACATGAGCTCACTGTTTTTGGCTCCCTCTGGGAATGGGAACCCTTGGTCTCACATCCCAACTGTGCCCAGGGAACTTATGTGGCACAGATGAGCAATCTCTCTCTGTGGCTGGGAACAGTGTCCCCAGGATGAGGTGGGCAGCTCAGCCCCATGCTCCATCCCCATTCCATGCTAAACTTCCCTTTAGAGGCTTCCCCTAAATGCTGCCTTGCTATGGGTACAGAAGGAAACCGACTTCAGACCATCACTTCACTTTATGCAAACTGCTACAAAGCCATCAGATTGTGGTAACTGATTTAGCATGAATTCAAATGAGGAACCTGAAACGGAAAGTTTGTGCAGACTGCTGCTGATCCCCCTACTAACTCCAGCACTACCTCCCAATACCCATATTTCTTGCACAGCCACAGTTTGGGAACGTGTTATGTGAATTTCTTTCTTTGTTAAATCAGCTGCTATGTGCTTAAATGATCACAACAGCAGCACTGTCATTACCAAGCTGAATTTCTTGTGGTACACAGGGAATTTCATGGTTGTTTTAATAAACATTATGCTGGTTGGAACTTCTATAAAATATACCATTTTTCAAGTTAAATATCCCCTTCTTAAGTGCCAGGCTGCTAAAGAGAGGCAGGCAGACAGAAGCCTTGCTACAAATATGATTGCCGTGAAGGGTCCACTACCACCTGCTAGAAAGGCAGGTGAGAATTAATTTCACTTGCAGAGGAAACATGAACACCCAGAGCTGGTTCGTAGAGGAGCTCTGGGTGACCCCTGGTCGCTCCTGGGATCAGCCCCTTTCCCTGTGGTGTCCTTCTGTCTCTCTGTCCCAGAATGGCTTCCTGCAGGCAGTGTGGCTCATCATCTGAGCAATGATGCCAGCAACAGGGACCACTGGAAAGGGACAATCCTGATGGAAACGCTGAACCCAAACTGCCTACAAATCACACCAGCTCAATTTAGTTTTAATATTTATTCCAATGCAGAGGTAAAGCAGCAAAGAGTGTGATACCTTCCTGTCAGGAAGCTTTCCAGGCATCCCACATCATTTATTTCTGACAGTATTTAAATGTCCTTTCTTCTCCTGCTAAGTTATATTATATATAAAGCTCACTCGATACTTACAAATTTATAGGTTAATGCATAATGACATTTTTTTTCAAAGTTTTATAAAACCCTTCATTATCTCTAGACTTAACCAGGCTCTTCCCAATAGAGCAGATTCACCCTGACTGCCTAATTCATTCTTCATGTTCTAGTCCAACACTGACAAATGGAAAACAGAAGAAAGGATGGTGAAAAAGAGCCCTTCTGGACATCACTGGGAGCACCCCCTCCTGTAGTAAAGCAGAAAAAAGAAAGTAAGGCAGAGCAAGCAGATTTCATCTGCTTTTGCAGAAAAATCCCACAAGCAGACTGTGATGTAGTGCTAGAAAAGTTGCCTTTACTTAACAGTTACTGGAGACTAAGTCGCCACATGATATTTCCAAAAAAGATACATTAATCTGTAAAACAGAACTGGAGCCAAAAAAAAAAAAAAAAATATCCAATAATCCAGGTTCAAATTCTCCTGCGATACAAATAATTCTTATTTACTTGAACAGAAAGTGAGATTAAAAATCAAGAGAGTGGTATTTATGTCTGGTGGGAAGAGAATCAGATCCTCAGATTATCCCATTAAATGCAAAAACCCAGGAAAATGCTGTAAGAAAACAGTGTAATAGAAGAAGTAAGTATAGCAGGTTGGGCTTGCATCGAAAGGGCGGCTTGTAAACTAAAACCATCATTGCACAGAGATCTAATTAACTCCCCAGCTTCTATTCTTAGACAATCAAGGCACAGAAATGGCCAAGGCAACATTTTTCTACCTCTTGCAGTCTGAAGGCACTGTCATTTAGATACTGGTATTTTAACATCATTCACTGAGATGACTTTTTATGAATGATTGGAAAAAAAAAAAAAAAAAAAAAAAAAAAAGCCAATAGTATGCAAACAAATAATTTGCATATGTTAATGCACTGAATTTAGAGGTCATAGGGGAAAATTTTAAAAAAGTGTCTATGCACCACTCAGGGCACGTAGCTGGGCTGTTGCTGCAGATGTGGCATTGTTATCCAGAGTCCCTGGAAAGGGAGTTAATGCAGTTTACTTGCACAAAGTGTTTTATGCTGGATGAAGCCCCAGCCCACCTGGGAAAGCCAATGCCATGGGCACACCATGGCACAGCAGCTCAAGCACCACACCCACTGCTACTGATGCTTCCTTGGCATGGCAGCAGCTCAGCAAAAAAACACAGCCTGTCCCTGGTATCAAGTCGACTGATGGGCAATTTCTGGTAAATATTGTTAAAAAGTTAAGGGTGTTGCCTTAAAAAAAACAAAATAAAATAAAAACAAACAAATAACTATCACTTTTATTGAATTTTGCCATCTTTTCATCAAATAATGAGCAGTTAACTGTCCCTTTTCCTGCTTTGTCTCCTACTTTTCTATTTTCTTCAGTATTTTTTGTAGCCAGGGGGGAAGAAAAGGCAAATCCCAAAGAACACATGCTGAAATACTTTCTTTTGGGTTGGCAAGTTGAGGGACTTAACTCTTTTTATATTTCCATGAAGTAGAAATTTTGTTATGAGGCATAATGGAATTTATTTATCAGAACTATCTATCAATTTTCAGGTAGCTGTAGTCTCTTTTGGCTCTGTGCTTTTCAACCTATGCAGTCATGATTATCAGTGGAAAAGGCTATGTTAAATAATTGAGCTTTAAATACAACTAAAAATAAATTACCAAAGTTTAACTGAAAAAAAAACCCCAAACCCCAAACTGTATATTCTCTTTTCAGTGCCACCAGCATTACAATCTCAGTTTAGCACAACCAAGGCTTCTGGTGGGTCCTTTTATTCCATGGCCCCTTAACAAAATGCATTCCTCAGTTTACTGCATACCAGGCAAAAACTGTTCGCTGATCTTCAGTGTATTATGCAAAGCATTTGGGGAAAATGACAGGAGAGAGAGAATTGAATTTTGAGGCATTTGTTTGATCTATCGCTTTGATGATTTAGGCTGATTTATACAATGGGCTTGGGTTGTGTGTGTTATGGTTTGCATTTTATGCAGTATTTTTCTATGGATGGACTCTCAGCAATGTTCAATGTCCTGCATCTCTTACACACAAATTTCAAACAAATAGAAAATACCCAGCATTTAGCACCTGCTCTCTGGCAACCCATACTAAAATTTAAATAAGAATTGCACTTTTAGAAAATCTGGCCGTATTTGAGGGCACCAACCACTTCAAAAATGGTCTTAAGCTTGGGTCTATGTGATTTTAAACATCAAACCAACCTTCTGAATCCCATCTGGGGAATCCAAAAGAACACACAGTAGTTTTCCACACTTCTGTGTCGTCTCAAGAATCGCTCTCCTATGAATAGAGAATGAAAACTCTTGGCCTATCTATTTTAAACAACTGATAAAGGAGGGGCATAATTAAAAAAATGAAAAAAAGAAAAGAGAAAGGAATGTTTTCAGGATTGATTCTCTGACTGTCTTGCAAATAACTCTCACATCTTATTTTTCACATTTATTTTGATAGCGTTTTCTTCTTTTGTATTCTGCTCCTTAAAAAATAAGTAGGAAGCAAAACGTTCTTTTGTTCCTTAAAAATAAGTAGGAATCAAAATGTTCTTTTGGTCAAAAGCTATTGTTAGCATATATTTCACAACTCTAAACAGATGGGATGGAGGAGTCTGTTGTTCTGAGAACTGATTTAGCACAGGATCACTGAGAAGAAGCATCTCCATTCAAAGACTGGCACTTCTAAGTCAACACCAGGCTTCATTACTAAATTCCATGTTTATCTTTAGAGGTTTCCACACAGTCATATCCCAGTAGCAGCACATTCCTCATGCTGCTAAAAACAGCAAAATGGGAGAAAAAACTGCTAATCACCTAAAAATGAGAAGCATCAGTCTCTGCATCTTAGTTGTACAAGGCTTTTCGCAAAAGAAAGCAGTCACCAGAGTAAACATCTGTGATCAAACACTAATTTAGCACCAACAGAAAATTGACTTCAAATCATCTCTTTGTCACTGTAATTGATTAACAGTCAAATGAAAATTGATAACATGATTTTCTGTGTGTGGATGTGTATGTGGCACAAACTCTCAAGAGCTCTATTGGCTTCGTATATTGACTTCTTACCAAATAAAGCCTTTGAAAAGTACATTAGTCAGATCACTAATAAACTTAAAATGCAGGCTAATTACTCCAACCCAAGGCATTAATATGCTCTTGAGACCACCAAATTTTGGTGCAAAAAACCAAAATTCTGAGAGATCTTTGAACCCAAGAGAAAAATGTATGAGCTATTTCATTATTACCAGAGTTTTTGATCATGAAGGAATCTGACTGCTTTTCCCTTATTTAACTTTTCATTTAAAACTATTTCAACATTTTATTAACTCTTCTCCAGTCTCAATGTCACATGCTATTGTTCTTCACCAGTCTAAAGGCTTTTTTTTAAAGTGTAAGTTACAAATGTACATATCTTTTTTTTCTTTAATAGATTATTTTCTGCGCCAAGGAGCAAACACCACTCTGTATCGACCCCTGAAGAGAATGAAGCCAACAGAGTACTAAAATGTTATTTCATCTGCTCTACGGATGCTGATTTTTTTAATATCACATGTAAATCCAGCATAAGAAGATGCTCTGCCCCACAGTGTCCATTTGCTTTATTACTGCATAGTCCTGCCTGAAATTAGAAGCAAAAATAACTTGTAAACAATTCCTCTAATTCAAGTTTCTATCTTCTTCTCTACTGATGGGAATATGCAGAGGTATGAGACATGGACATGAAAACATATTACAGATCTTTAATTTATAAAGAAAGCAAACTTGATCCCTAATGCAATCATAACACACACACACAAAAACACCCAAACAAAACAAAAAACAAACAAAAAAACCCCCAAAATACCAAACCAAACAAATTATTTGCAAATAAACTCTTCAAAATAAATATTTTCAATACTTTCCATATGCCTTCATATTACAGCCAAGTT
The DNA here is from genome assembly GCA_023637945.1 of Phaethornis superciliosus. Taxonomy (NCBI): domain Eukaryota; kingdom Metazoa; phylum Chordata; class Aves; order Apodiformes; family Trochilidae; genus Phaethornis; species Phaethornis superciliosus. The sequence continues at coordinate 8,890,326 of JAJQWJ010000005.1, forward strand.
CTGTTATACTACCACAGCCATGCCAATAGCCAAAGATCCACATGTATGTAGGTCAAGCAAGAGAAACCTACGGCAGAGCATTACCAGGTACCATCCCTCTTTGTCTCACAAGAGGAAGGAGCACAAATAAAATCTCCAACCATAGATCTGAATTTTGGCTGCTGGCACTGATTTGGAGAAATCGAGAAAGGAAATCCACAGGATAAAATGGTCCTGTACCAGATGGCAGCAATAAAGAAATGAACAGCTAGGAAGGAGTTGAAAGAGAAAGAGAAGGCTTTCACAGCTTTTGCAATGGACTGGCCAAACTTTGAAGAAATAGAGATGTGAAGAGAGAGTTAACATGGTGCTGCTGAGTGCAAAGATCACCTGATCGATGCCATCTTTGCAGCAAGACCTATTCTGACTTTCATCCTAAACAGATGGCAAGAAATATGACCATTTGATACCAGGGGGAAACAAAAGAGAAAAAGATTGCTCATCATTAACATAGTGGGGTTTTGCAGAGTTAAGGCTCCATCAGAGACTATTTGGGTTGATGCAGTGTACACCATGGGTGGATACTTAGTCTGTGATGAGTTCCAGAACATCATCATTTAAAACTCTCCTTTACTATGATGCCTACAAAAAAACTGGCGAGAGTTAAGCTGCTTCTGAACTACCATCCCTCATGCTACCAACATGTTTATTGCTTCTCTGTGTGTTTACAGATTCCTCATACTCCTGTATCCTTCCTTCTGCTCCCTGTCTCCTCTTGCTACCTGGGAGAAGGTTGCCCACAGGGTCTACAGGCACAGCAGCATTCAGCCCCTGATGTGCCTGAGTATGACATCAGCTCAAATCTCCAGCAAGAGCTCAAAGAAGACCTCAAGGAGACCAAGAGGGTGGGCAGCCCCTCTGCAGCCCCTCTGCTCAGCACTGAATCCCATGTAGCCCCCCCAGCCTGCTGCAGCAGGTCTCCTCCATCACTGCACCACAGAACTTGCAGAACTCGCAGCACATCGGGAGCAGCTTTATGAGAGATCAGATGCAGAGGTTTCATTGCAGTATCCACATATTTAAACTAAAGCATAAGCAGAGGGATGGTATCGTTTAACTTGAGGCTGAATTCAATACTGATTTGGGATGGGTGGTTTTTGCCACCAAAGACATGCTGTCCCCAAACTGCAACATGCCACTAGAACATACAGAAAGCATATGAAGGCTGTTGTAAGGAGACAGGCAGCCCGTATAGGTATGCTTTGAGGAAATCAAAAAGTACTTAAATTTTACTGTCTTAAAGGCTGGAGAACCTGTGGCTATGAAGCATATTCCTTTACTTGGCACTTCCAAGAAGGACCAGCAGGAATCTGAGTTTACAGTATAGCCTGGACACTTCATTTGTCACCTCTGCAGCCAGCTGCCCTACTGTTGTGGATGGAGTGAAGTAGCAATATGTTCATTGATATAAAACACTGATTTAACTTAAGTTTGATAGGAAATGTGACAGTGGTCTAACATGATTCAGTGGCAAGGTACACTTAATGACTTCCTGTGTAGAGAGGCTCAGGCAAAGTGTCAGAGACCCTGCAGTTGTGTCACCAGGTTCAGACAGTCCCTCCTTGCTTTCTAAACTCCTTCTCAGAGAGAAGTCTAGAATCCAGTCCTAGTCCCAGACTTGATAAACAGTTAGATCCAAAGGATTGCATGTGCACAATCAATCCTTTGTATCACTTACCTAAGATTTCCAGAGTGTCAGTGATTGCTCCCAATTCACTTACCATGTGTCTGACACAATAAGGATTCTCTCAGCACCAAGGAATAACCTTGAGAGGTATCCCTACTCATGGAGAGATCCTGGCATGCAGTCTACTCTCATTTTAGGAGAGTCCAAGGGCTACTCACTGTTTATGGGGGTAAGCTCATAGAATCATAGTCCTATTTGCAAAGTGGCCACAGACAGATGCCAGCCCCTTCCAAACCTGGTTTGAGTCAGACACTGACCAGCACCATGGCTTGGTGGGTGCATTGCTCACCTTAGCCCTTGGCTACACTGCTGGTTTTGTCTCCCTCAAATCTGCTTTGAGCAGGACTCAGCCATCACAACCAGACGGCTCCATTAGAACCACCACTGGTTGTTACCACTTGAGCAGAGTTAAGGAAAATAAAGGCCAGGTTGGGGGAGCACACAGTCAAGGCCTCCACAGGCAAGTAAGTGCATTAGGTGATCACTTTAGTCGTAAAAGGGAATTTGTGCATGCAAATTTTATCACCTGTCTATAAAAGTGGTGCAATCCACACAGACTCTAAATCCTGTGTCCGCTTTTACATTTGCGCCCTCGTTTACCTTGGCTCTTAACAATTACTATTCAGCATTTCAAGTGCCATCTGTGCTGCTGATAAGTAAATGCCTTCAAGTATATTGGAAACAGATTTGCTGAAGTTCTACCTTGTACCGGGCACAGTCGGCATCAGGAAGATGTGCTCTATGGAAGCTGACATGTATTTAGCTGGTTTTTCATAGGGATTGGTGTATTTAATTTTAAAATATGTATATCTAAGTTACCACACTGAAAACAGGCACAGATAATGAAGGAAAATCACTGCATTCCAAACAGCACTTGCTCTCTATGGGTCGAATTCAAATCCATGCATGTGGGAAACATTCACTTGCACCAGGAGTGATTTTAGTCTTATAATAGTTAACTGTATCTTGAGACAAAACCCTATTAAATAAGAAAAAATATCTGGAAGTTCAATGCCCAAATGCCTCGATGCTTTTTGACATCTACATCAGTCGCCATTAAAATTAAAATGTGAAATATAATGACTGAAATCCACAAGACACATGAAGCTAACTATTCTAAGATGCTCGGTGACAGCGGGACACATGAGAACCAATCCAGACTAACAAGTCTTTGCCCACTGTCTTACTGTAAATGTCAGCATGGAAGTAGAGTCTGTGAAAAATACCTTAAACAGATCTTTTTTACCCTTTAAAAATCAATCATTAACAACTGTTTGCTAACAAGTCACGTTTTCTTTTCAAATGAAATCATAGTTGGACGCAGCCTGCAACTCACTCATTCCTAGAGGGTTAAAGCCACACAAGCACATTAAAAAAAGGCAACCCACAACCAAAAAAATAACTGAAGTTGCAGGCTTAGGTAAATACCATGCAATATGGTTTTTTAATTATTTTTTTTAAAACAATAAAATAAACTGTAGGAAAACTACAACTACATGGACAGCTCTTGAGCATTTAAAGTCAATGAACAGATAGACCATGGTAAGGGAAAAAAGTGGGAATTTCCTTTGGTTTCCCCTTTTGGCACTGAAGGGCACTACTGACTGAAGTGGTACGACTTGTGTGCCAGTCATGCCTAACTACACAAGGTACTGCCACAATCACTGGGGCAAACCCATCACTGCATGGCTGGGGGACTTGAAAAGTTCAGTGGATGGGAGGGGTGGGTTAATGTAGCCCCAACACCAAAGCCAAGGATGTTAACTCTGGTAACTGTGCAAATTCGATGTCATCTGGCCCCTGGGAAAGGATTCAAGGAAAAGGCAAAGTTGAAGCCAGGCTGAAATATTCCAAACCACCCTGGGTGGCAGGATGCCTTTCCCAGCAGAGATCCAACACCTCCAGCACATCCCAGCAGCCGCCTCTGCTGCAGGATGGAGGAGAGGAGCTGAGAGGCTGCAGGGAGGACCTCAGCGTGTCCTCCATTGTCTTTCTTCTCCCCACTCACCTCCAGTCAGAGCTCTGCAACATTTAATTACAAACCACAGACATGTGCAATTCTATTAGCCAGCCTAAAGCACGGGCATTAGATAAGCTTGTGCTCTGAATCCAGTTACTAAGACACTGCCAACAAGCTCAGAGATTCGAAGCCTTTTTTCTATGCAGGTCCGTTTGGCCTGGAAATAGCATACATATATACTGACTTGAGTTTAACAAAGAATGTTAATTTGGGTCAGTGAACTACCACTAATTGAATTCTAATAGATGTCACCATAATTCAAGCACTCCAGCTCTCTCAAGCAAAATGGCAGCAGAGTGAAGCAAGCGATTCTATAGCACCGGGGGAGAGAAAGTCTGTCCTTCAACTGCCTTATTTCTTTCCTTCCAGTTTTAACTACTGCTCAGTCATAATAAAAAGCAAATGAGATGCTGGCTTGACAGCTCCCTCAAAAGATCTGCAAGAGCAGGCTTTAGTTTTTAAGAGAGGTGCTTGCTGTCTCCAAAAGTGAACAAACCTTGAGCTCCTCTATACACAGGCATAGCCTCAAAGATTTTAAATACAGAGCTAATATATTTTAAAAGCAAAACAGGCTGGAACCTTCTTGCAGAGATCACTTATTTTCAGTGCACTATTTTGAATTATTTTTGCATGAAACAAGCATCCCCCTGGGAGCAGTAACCCCACAGTGCCATTTTTCCAGGACTTGTGAAACCTGGTGGCGTGGGGATGCTGTCAAACTGCATGCAACCCCACAGCCAGTCACAGGGAAGGAGGAAGGCTGCATTCAGAAGGAAAAAAGTAGTTTATTTTAGCTGAAGTAAGCTTAGTGTGATTCACACTAGCTTAGCCATGGCAAGGCTCCTTCTTAGCTTATTTAAGGGGAAGAGATTTACAGGCAACAGACCATGAGGGTGCTGGTTCGTGCCTCAGTTAAAATGGAGCACAGAACACAAGGTGATTTTTCCACCAGCTTGCATCCTCTACAGTCACCCATCCCTGTGCAAAATGGATGCAAAACTGATGCTAAAGAACAAGGGTGGCATTTTGCATAGCTGTGAGGAGTGACACAAGGGTGGAAAATCCAGCCTAGGGAATTCCACCCTCTAGGTAAGTCTAGTGATAGCAGCTGTCCCCTATGTAACACACCACATTGGTGATGCTCACAAAAAAAATATTAAGCCACTGATAGAGTCCAAATCTAAAAAAACTTCCAAACTTGAGATATCAAACTAAATTCAGTTTGCATGGAACAGGCAGTTATGCATGCAAGCACTTAGCTGGACCTCAAAATAGTCAAATTAATGTAGAAGCTTCCCCTTGGCAACAGAGCACAGAAAATACTTGGGAAGTGTAGGAATAGAACAAATTCTACATCTTTTTATTTGCTGACCAGAGAAGAAACACGAAAAATGGCAGGCTCAAGAAGAAAAAGTTCAAACATATTGCAAAATCTTCTCAGCAAATTGCTCTATTTCCTCTAGATTTTAGCCACATGCTACCATGTGCCATTGAAGAGAGAAATAAAGCAGGGAGACAAATCCAACAAATGAACTCTCAACTTGGCCCAGCAGGTAAAAGCACTAAACCTATATTCAGAGGGGAACACACAGGCACACACAGACCATTGCTAAGATGCAGAAAAGTGTTCCTGGTAGGGCAAATGATGCTTTCAAGTGATGCCTGAAATGGCTCTCAGTTGTTCCTAACGAGAGACCCATCCATTTGATAAGACACATGTGATGCCCAGGGAATGATCTCAGTTTATGGAGTTTGCATCAGAGGTATCAGACCTGGATACAGCTACAAAATTCTGGTTCCTGAAGGGCAGGATGAGTACACTGCACATGCCAGCTGCCTCCAAGTCAGATGCTCCTTAGCATCTGTCCCTTTGGGGACCACCTTAGCACCAGTCTTAGTGCAGAGCCCTCCATCATACCACATGCACTGTGCAGCCCATCGCTCCATGATGAATATTACCTTCAGAAAATAACATTACATCAGTTTCTTAGGAGTCACCTTAGATGCTCCCCACAACCTTTGGTGTGCCTCCACCATGAGACACGTATACGTGAGTAACTTCAAACCCTGTGTCTACCCACATAATGAGGTAAAAGGATGGGGGAAACAAGACAGCAGTACTCCTCTAAGAATCTGCAGTGCCCTGAAATGCCATCATTTAAAAAATATTCACCATAGAGTGCTGTCATGGTGAGCAACATGAGATACATTAAGGAAACGATCCCCAGCCTTTTCTCTGCCATTGCCTTTCTAGTGTTATTCATCTTGACCCATCTACTCCTTCTGCTGCATCTGTATTTATGATTCCTATCTTCTTCATCTTGCCCTTCCCATTAACCATCAATTCAGCACCACGTGCCTTCCTTTCCCATCACCTGTTTAAGACACCGTTTTACACAGTTAAACCTCCATGTAAAAATGAATAGCCCTCAAACAGTACAGATAATGTTATATACTTTTTTTAATAAATAGGTCATATATAGTTGACTGTTCCAGTAAAAAAAAAGCCCACAGCTCTTTTCCCAACTGTCTTACACAATGAGCTCTCATGCAGGCAGTGTCCACCCTGACTCAGTGGGCTCAGCTCTGCATTACTGCAGTAAAGATAAAGACAGATGTAAAACTGAGATCTTGCTCAGCTGCAGCTTAAAAAAAAAAAAAAAAAAAAAAAGAAAAAAAGCTCTGGCAGTTTTCATCAGAGGAACAGTTTTAAGCAGTGCCCTGCTGTACAAATGCTAGCTTCTGTTAACTTTTACTGCCATTTCAAGGGGACCTGTAATATTTTGTCCTGAACTGTTGCACACCACTGCAGAGTTCTTTTGAGGAGCTGTCATATTCTGCACCAACAGAGCAGGTATCTCCGTGGAGAATAAAATAATCCTTATGTGTAGTTTCTGTATTAATTTATTTAATTTGTAAAGCTCTTTGGGACTCTGTGAAATGAAAGAAGCTACATAAATGTAAAATATATCACCATTATTGCTGTTTTCTAACCAGCATCTTCCATTTTGTAGTTGGTATTTTTCTCCCGCAGTGTATGACCTTGTATTTTATCTAAATTAAATCTCATCTTGTTAATTTTTGCACAGTTCTTTAAACTCTCAACATCCCTTTGTTATCTCTCTCTCACTGCCTTCCACTGTGTTTATGATCCCTCTTAATTTGGCATCATCTGCAAATTGTATTCCTCTGTATATATTGTTTAGGAAAGTATTAAACAATATTGTGATCAGCACTGACCCTTGTGAAACCTCCCCTGATATTTTTCCTAAATTGATGTTGTAATATTTATAATTAGGTACAAGAGGACACAAGAAGAAGTAACAGGCAGCAATTAAGGAAAGGAAAATATAAGCTATCAGTAAAAACTCTGACAGTGAAATCTATGAGAATGTACAATAGCTTCCCAAAGGAAGAGCTGAAAGTCCCAATGCTTACTAAAAAATACATTAATAGTAAATAAACCACTAAATAATAATAACGCTTACCACATGGTGTATATACTGCTTGACACGTTCAAACCTACTCACCAAAAATAGGTAATTTGGGGAAACAGTGAGAATTCTAGAAGACAAAGCACCCAAGTATATTTTCTTTTTCTTTTTGCATATGTAACAGCCTCTCCCCAACCAGCGTGACTCAGGGACAAAGCATTCCTGCAAATAAACCTGTGCTACCAAGGGGATATGCATATGCCTGTGAAGAGGACAGGATGACCTAGCACTTTTCATTTTCTCTGTTCCTGTACCCTAACACATCCCTCTATACATTCTCCCCGGGATAAGCCCTCAGTCACCAAGCCCCACCTTTACAAATCCCTGTTCTCCTAATTATTTCGTCGTTGTCTTTTTTTTCTTTTTTCTTATTTATATATATAGGTATATATAAAAATAGATTTAGAGGGTAATTTCAACCTGCTGGCAAAAGATAGGACTAACCCTCTTGTGAAGACAGCCATGAGAACCAACATTCTGAGGCTCCACAACTGCCAGGAAGACTTCTCTAAAAAGTGTTAGATAATCCATACATTCTCTCCAGCCAAAGCATGAATGGAAGCAGGGAAAAATCTTAGTATTAGTAGAGATCTCAGGACTAAACCCACTGGGATGATGGGACCTCTGAATCTTCTAATGGATACACTACACCAACACGTGATCCCTTCTAGGCTTTGACTAAAGCAGTTAAGGGAGACCTTGGACAAAACTTAACTGATAGGAGCTTGGGAGCATAAAGATGTATGATACAGAATCTTCCAGAGGTGGTTTAGGACTCCCCTGTTCCAGGCCTTTCACCTGAAATTTTCACCTCATTTATGACCAGCACCATTCATGACCCTAGAACACACAGCCAGTCCGCATATTCGCTCAGGAGAGACAGACTCTCAGAGACTCTTTCAATGAAACTTTTACTCCCACATTTTGAAGCAGGAGACAGCTGGAAAGAGCAGACCTCCTCTCCCATAACAATTCTTCCATTTAGTGACTCAGTATTTCAGTCATGCCACTTCTTACTCCACCACAGCTTTTGGGTTGGGAGTGCAAGCAGCTCTGATGCTCCACCAGCTGCAGATTTGGTATATTAGTAGTCTGATGCATTTCCATTAGATTGCTTACATGCTTAAAATTAAGCATATGGTCCAGTATTTTGCTGGAACAGAGCCAGTGCACTCAGATGCCTGAAAGCTCATAGTCTGAGCACTTACTCTCTCCATAGGTTTTGGCAGCCACTTGGTGGCTTGGTACCTCCATTGCACACCTTGCTGTCAATGGAGTTAATTTCTGGCTCTTACTAGAAAAACTTCAGTTTCACCAATAAGTTAAACTGCAGCAGTAAGAGTTGTGTATTTCCAGTTCTTTTAGTAGCAAACATCTGTAAAGTGGGATTTATGCTCTAGGTGTGGTTATGCAGACAGAAAAATAAGCACTATACAGGTGAGAACCACAGCAAGCAGTGGGGAAAGAAAAAGAAAGGACAACCAAGCATAAGAGACAGCTAGATACTTCATTTGTTTGGAGAATTAAAGGTACAGATAGGACACTGAATACTCCAGAGATTAGCAATCTTACATGGAAAAAGTTTAAGAAACAAAAAGAATGAGAAGGGGGGGTCTGGAGTCATGTTCTCACTCCTACAAGCAAGGAGAATGTGCATGATGCTCTTCAAACAGGTAAGGGAGAGAAGGCAGCTCATTGAGGTGTCCTGATGGAAGAAGAAAATTAGAAAATGGCAGAAGTCAGGAAAAAAAATCTGAAAGAAGAGTAGAAGTCTTTTGAGGAATGCCATAGACATACTATGTTGTTCATAACTCCTCAGAAACTGCCTGTGACAAACCAGGGTTGGCATAATCATATGCCTTTCAAGCCTGGAAACCAGGCTGCACTGAAGTGACACCAGATGAACACTTTCAAAGACAGTTATTCCCAATAGCATTAGAGGTGCTTACAGAAGTCATATTGTATTTTGATTTCCAGGGAGTGAGACGAGGATGGAAGATTTTGCTGCTCTGGAAAACTGGTATGAACAGTTGGAGCAGTCCAACCTCACTGACTCTCTGCACATGAGGTGCAAAATGGGTCCCAGGTACTGGAGAAAGACAGCTAACCTGAAACTTTTCAATTTTGCTGCCTTTCAAAGCCTATATGGCTGGGCTAGGCATGACGACTGGGTGCAACGCCTGGTCTGCAGCAGAGATCAAACCAGCAAATTCCAGGTGGTGGCTACACTTCCAAACCTTTTGCAATGTTGGCAGTGCTGCCATCTTGTGTTTCCACCTGCATCTCCCCACGTAAAAACCTAATTCTGAATAGCTCTCTTGCCAGGTCATGTATCCAGCTTTGCAAACGTTCCAAAAGTCACTTACTACGCACGTCTTTTAAACAGAAGACTTTTTTTTCCCACCTCCATAGATTACGTTAAGTTCCTTAGAAACACGTGTGATGAATGTGCTGAATTTAAGAATTAAAGCCACATTAGAAGGCATTGATTTTCTTTACAGTAAGATAAGCCTCTTTGGGAGCTGGATGGAGGTAGCAAAGCGAGCAGACACAGCAGGATACTGGCGAGGCGGAGCATTTGGGGAATTGCTCCCGCAATAGGAAAAATTTGTTTTAATTAGGTTGGTTGGTGGTTCCCAAAGCAACGTGCTGTGAGTGGGAAGGAGAAATGAGGATGGGACTGTAAACAGCTTGTTATGCTCTCAGTCTCTGAGTCACAGCACAGAGAGGGAGGTGAGCACTCCTGGCTCTGCTGCCAGAAGAGTCTTAAGAGCGTGAGGAGGGGAAAGGGAAGTGATGCGAAGATGTCCTTTCCCTTTTACTTTACTCCTGAACTGCTTATAAAAGCAGATGAGGTTTTGCTCTCCTGGACAAAGGCAAAGATTCTAGGAAGAGGATAATAACAAGCAATTAGGGCAGCAAAATATCCCAAGAACAAAACTGACCAAAAATAATAAAATTAAAAAGTGAGAGGGATTTTGTCATTCTGTCTTAGATTATGTTGAGGAGGCTGAACACTATTTTATTGAGAAATCAATTCTAATTTGGCACTCCGCACACTATCTGGCAGAGGACACTGGTAACAGTCTCCATTGAAATCTGCCAGCTAATTTGCTTTTGCTGACTTTACACTAGCAAACAGAAGCAGGAAAAGGTAGTGTCGTAGGGATGACATTTCCCACTAAATATCTCATACTAATATGCATTCTGAGTCCTCCCACGCTTGCTTTAGAAACCCAACACCTTGTAAAGAGTGTTTGTAAACACTCTTGTTTACTCTCTTTACCCTTGTATAGAGAACCAAAAAACCTCTCCTCAACAAAACGGTCCAAGAACTAGGCTAAAAGGTCCAGTATGTATTCTGCAGACTGGGTTTGCACATTGTGAGTTTAGCTGGAAGGAAGGGCTTGGGGACAGGTCAGCTGCTGTGGGAGTTTAAAATCATCTGTCCTCCAATTAAACTGACTGTAGAAGTCCAGTACCATCAACTTTTACAGACACTATGTCCTGCTATTGATTGTCAAAAGGGAAGGAAAAAAAAAAAAAAAAAAAAAAAAAAAGCAGCTTTTAAAGGATTGTGAATTATTGAAGAACATGTAGGTATTTCAGAAATGTACTGCATAAAATTTATCATGGGTTACGTGTCTGGGAGCACAAAATGAGCCATTTAATGCTGTGCTTTACTGACCTTTAAGCAGTAGCAGCTATCCTAACTGTATTCACAGCTTATGTGTATTCACTCAGCATTTATATAATATATCATTTATTTTTACGAGGTTTGTGCCACCAAAGATTTTACTTGCTCTAAGAAAACTATTGCTGAGTGGGTTGTTCACAGCATTGTTTCCAAACATTAATATAACCAAGAAGTGTGACGTTCTCAACCTGCATGCTTACTAGTACATCTTCACTATTTCATGAAATAATTTTGACTGTAGACAGAACTAAAAAGAAAGGAAGGGGGGGGGGAGGGGGGGAAAGATAAAAAGAAAATGTTTTTATTCTTTTTATTACTTCTTGTCTTTGCCTTCACTTCTAATGAAACCTGAGCAATTCTACCTGCCTGGCACAATTGCATTTTCCTTTTCAGGGAAGGTTTCTGTCTTCAGTTAAGTAAGTAATATCCATACAAAAGCCCCAAATTTAGAAATGCGCTATGACTTACATTTCCTCACTCCATTTATAAACCAGGTTCAGTGCTCCATAAGGACCTGATTTCACCCCCTCCCTCTCGGCAACATTCTTTAAGTCTTTATGAAGATCCATTTTCCCTTTCTTATTCCCAGAAGCCTGCTAAAACTAGGGCAAGATGGCCTAAAATTACTATTTTCCTCAAAGTCCCAGAAAACCTCAGGCCACTGGCACCTCTCCCTTACAGCAGAGCCACAACCACATGGGCAGCACGACAGGGATGCTGGGGGATGCTCAGACACCCCCTTACCTCCAACTTTGGGGATCCTCTGCCTTGTCCACTCAAGGACACACTCCCACCTGGTCTCAAGAGCTGGTTTATCAGAAAGCTGTGGACTTTTTACCCAAGCAGGCATTTTGTGGCTCCAGAAACCTGACACTGGAAAGACTGAACTTTATCTCTAAGAAAAGAAATAGGGTAAAAAATGAACATAACAACATTGTGCTAAATAATTGATGTTGCAATCTAATGCTATTTCCTTTTGTATTACTGCAATCTTCTTAAAAAGATATTCTCAAGCTGTTTATTATAGCAATAACTATAATTTTTCCTTCTCTTTTAGCAACAGTGCTTCACCCATAATGTCGCCTACAGATAAAGTATTAAAGATATAAATAAAACAACACAGTATAGGTGGAAAACAACACAGTATAGGTGGTAGAGCAACATACAGGTTGTTAACCAGTCAAACAAAATGTGTTTTAGAGTTGGATTAGCTAGAACTGGTTATTTGTGTGTCTGCTGTCTTTTGATTTCTCTATCCTCGGCTTCCTGTCTGTCTCTATCTGTGTTTGCTTTGACATTATGACAATGCTGTGAACAAAACCTAAACAACATTCACACTTTTCTTTTATTCACCTCACTGGGTGAAAGGAGACAAAACACACAGCTTTGAATGACCAGAACATAGAAATCCAGCCCTCAAATTTAAACACCCTCTCACCTCTCATTTTTTGTCACAGCTCTGAAGTTTTTGCAGAAAGCTGTAATTTCCTTAAATATAAAAATCCATTAAAAAGAAAAAAAAAAAAATCTCTGTCTCTTATAGGATGCACTAAAAATAACCCTGAGTGCAATAACTAGCCTCTAACCTCTAGCTTTGGTTCCACTGCATATGCCATCCTCAGGAAAATCTCCAGCAGCAATCAGTGCTGTTATTTGTATTACAATTGCATTTCCAAGCCCTTGCCAAGAATAAGTCCGAGTGAGGTAATTTCTTACACATCTAACGTAACAGGCCTCGTCCCAAAGATTTTAAATGGGAAAGAGATTGTCCTAAATATATCAGACAGACAAGAAAGGGGCAGGAAGGGGGCAGAGGAGTTGCAGATTCTCCTTCCTTGGAAGTGCTCAGGTTGGATGGGGCTTTTAGCAACCTGGTCTAGTGGGAGATGCCCCTGCCCACTGCAGAAGGGTTGGAACAAGATGATCTTTAAGGTCCATTCCAACCCAAACCATTCTGTGATTCTCAGCAATGCATCAGCACCTTCATGCCAGGAGACCACCTGTCCCACAGGCTGCTGCCCACCCCATGTGCCATGATCTGCTCTTTGGGGGAGCCCAGGCTGCAAGGAAGGAGGAGAGAGCCTTCAGCATCAGGCTGCTGGGCTTGCTTGTACCAGGCATTAGGAAGCCTGAGATGCTGCTGGACTGTTGAAAAGGGAGAAGAAAAGAAGCAGGTCCTCTTGAATGTGGCAAAGATAAACCAAATCTTTGAGGAGGACAAAATGCTTAAAGCCATCTCCCATATTTCCAGGAAAAACAGACATTCAGAGTGCCCTTTCCAGCACTCAGTACTTCCTGCCTTAGTACTGCTCAGCTGCATGCAGACCTGCACCACAAACAACTTCCAAGAAAGTTCCTATCTTCTCATTTTACAGTCCTTTCCCTTCAAAACAAGAAGATCTCTCTCTCTCGAAATCTGTCACAACCATCTCCAGGTCTAAGTTCATCTCCTCCACCTGCTTGAAGTTATCATTGATGTCTGCCACTGCCAAGGGCTTTCTCCATCATGACAGTTCTGGATTTAAGCCACATTTGCACATGTTTATGCTTTAACCTAAGCAGTAAAGTACTCCCAGCTGAATAGGTGAAGAGCATTTGTAACCAGTAACTTCAGCATTTGTGACCAGTATTGGTAGGATCAGCTCCCTGCAATGCTGCAAAAGGCAGCACCTTCCCAAGGCAATGCTACAGGCAGCCCACCAGTATTCCCCACCTGGAGACACTTAAATGATTGTATCTGCAATACCAAAGCTTATTTTAAGACAAATGCTGCTCTAATTTGCAGTAGGCACTGAAGACCAACACACATTTCAGTGGAGGAAGTTATGTGTTTTAATTGGTTTATGAAGACAAAGCATATGCCATGACACAGTTATATGATTAACAGATTCCTACGAATGCCTTTGGCATAGAATATCTATACATTCATTAGCTGGAACAATTCATCTTCTTGATAAAACTAAAATTAGTTATACAGCAGGTTTACTTTTTATGATTAATAAATGATAAAAATCTAAATTATCCATTTGAAATGACTGCTTTCTTGGCTATTAATCTCACATTTACCAGCTCCTATAATTCATGTTATTAGTTGAAAAATCAATTTCCCAAATATTTTTAATTTCCTATTTAAAAATTGAAACGTGGAGTATAAAGTATCACCTCCTTCATTACATTATTTTAGAGTGAAATCGAAATCAAGACATAAAGAGAAGTACTATTTGATGACTTCATCATAAAACCCAAACAGTTACAATATACAACTGAAAAAAAAAAAAAAAAAAAAAAATCACTCAGCAATGAAATAGCTTTAACAAATGATATATCAGCTCATTTGGATTTTCCAGCTCTCTACAGTTATTTTGCCAAGAAGCAAAATCTAGCAGAAAACCAGCTTAGGACAAAGCAGAGCAGGTAATATTGTAAGAGGTCAAAAGTACAGCACTGTTTGTGTTCTGGAGATGACACATCAGAGGTTTAGCTAGAGGGAAAGGGTTGGGAATAGATACTCCTGTCAGCTATTTAAATGGTTGGAAGGCCTTTTGTCCTCCAATTAAAGTGATCAAGGAAGTCTGTAACAGCTCCTGTACAACTGCTGTGCAGAATTCCTACTGAAGCCCAAGGGCTGAGCAGGACACGATCTCTTAATCACATCATTTCTGGTGTCAACCAGTGACTATCCCTAATTCCAGTAGCAGTGGAAAAGAGGAGTTTTCTGAGACTGAGGAAATCCAAGTTTACAGTTTTCTAGTATCTGACAGAAGGTGGGTGGGGAGAAGGAAGGATGCAGTGGAGACAGAGGGGTCCCCAGCTATTTGTCACTTTGGTGGAGGCTGATCCATCCCAGGTGGCATTGCCCTCCTGGAGCCGGAGGGGTAGGACAGGGGCTGGGGGGTCCTGCCACAGCAGCACACCAGCATCTCCTCTAAGGATGTCAATGGTGCCTTGGTGACAACTGCTTTGCTTCCCAGCTCTGAGTGAGATTCAGGGCTTGTGAAAGTACCCCAGGAAAGCAGGAAGGAGACATAGCAAAGATGAGTGCTGAATTCCATGCCATGCAGTCATGGGAGAAAGGATCGAGAGAGATGTATGATTCATCAGTCAGAAGTATTTTAAAAAACCACAACAGCACTTTTTTGTAAGAACATGCATGAATTCCAGAAGTTTCATGAGCTCTATGTTTGCCAGACATCCCCATCTGAAATATGCTGGAACTTAAAGACCAGTCACACAAATGGAAATATTTTTTTCATTTTAAAATAATTTCTCCACCTCTTTCAAGCATGCCCGGGAGTAATTTTCTGTGCAACTAAGGGGCTAAATGAGCAAAGAGATGTAAACAGGCTAAATTCTGCCTGAGATAACCTGGGAAGAGGGAGGTGAACATTTCTTTTAAGGCACCAGCTAGAGGCCTCCAGCTCTGGAATATAATTGCACTGTCTGACACAAAGCAGATCAGTCATAGTGTGAAGACTTCAGGGAACATTTAAACTGTGATAACACCAGGGAGGTGGGTATGTGATGGCAACTAGCACTTTGATACAGATTAGTAAATATGGTCTAAATGTAAAACACTTCTGTCTGAGGAATACCCTCTTTTTCCAGATGTTTCCTTTTTTGAGATTTGGGGAGAATAATAAACAGAGGAGGAGAAGCGATTCAAACACCAGTCAAAAACATTGATTACTTTTGTCAGTTGTCAAATAAACCTTTCCCAAAAAGGAAAAAATTTAGTAGAGCTGAGCAGGTACAGAATGAAACTTCCAGCAGAATGTGAGCCAAAGAGGACACAAGTTTCCATCAGCAGCCCTGTGGCTCATTTTTATCAGGCCAGAGAGTTGACACAGGCTTCTCCTAGGCACAGGCTTAAGTAGTTCATTACACAGGGATGGACTTATAGCATTAAAGGTAGCTTTGTGTGCTCATCCTAGTAGTATAGTGGAGAAACATCTGTATCACCTTAATACCTAAACAAATTACATGGTGAGAAAAGGGGGCCAGTTATAGAACATTATTCTGCACATCAGTATGCTTCAAGTATGTAACTCAGGATAGCATAATGTTCATTTATCAGGTTAAAAAGAAGCTGAGAGTAGTCCTGGAGAAACCAAAAGATAGAGTTTATATCATTTATACGAATACACGCATGGGCATTTTTTAATATAAATATGTCACAGAACAAGTAATCTTCAAATGAAATGTCCTCTTTTCCTATCAAATGTCTTCAAACTTCGAAAAACGTAAGCCCAGCTTATAAATAAAACCGCATAAACACTTCGGTACTAGCAATAAATTGAGAATAATTGACCTTGTCCTATCAAAGGATGAGTGTATCTTTAGATCTTAAGTGCTGTGAATGGCTATGAACAGGCTTAAAGTACTGAGCAGCAGCCAGCTAAGCACAGCGTGCACAGTGCATTTCACAGGGTATTAAATAACCCAGGCTGGTAGAACCTCTCCCTCCGTTTGGACTTGGCGGCGTTTGATTTCTAAAACCACAGTCCATACAACATCCCACGTCAGTCCTATTTCTCTTTACACTAATTAGGTATTTTATTATCAAAAAGACACCTTGTACTCTCCTGGTGCATCTATGTCTCTTTGCTCACTGCTACGTGCCTGATCCTGGCTTTCAGAAGGACCGACACCGCCTCGTCTCATGAGGAAACATTCCCTCTCCTCTGCGTTTGATGAGGAGCATCAAGGAGAGAACATTTCCTCAGGTGTGATGAAAATAAGGCAAATCATTTTGTCCTTGTGGTCCAGGGCCTACCCCTCACACCTGAGGATGGACACATCATTGCCAGCACTCTGAAAAGGGATCAGGTCAGTAGCACCTAAAGGCACTCTGTCAAACAATTTAAGCAAAGGTCAGAAAATGTCCCGGGAACATCACAGACAGCACCAGCGCCTTCCTGTGGTAGTCTCACACTTGGAAGTACCACGCATATGTATTAAATTCACAAAATCAAATAAAACAACAATCAGAACGGCAATCTGCCATTCAACTCTCGGCAGAACTGATAAGAGAACTTCCCATTCCAATACGCATCTATTTGGTTGCTGATCATTTTGTGAAGCCTCCAGAGTCTCCTTCGAGGGCACCCACAGTATCCCAGAGGGTGGAGGTCCAGCCAGCCCACCCGTGCCACTGACCCCTGCAGCCATGGACCTCACACCATACCTTAAATATTGAAATTGGCAACAAAAAATGTAGTGTTAAAAATTACCCTAGCGGTAGATCTTTTTATAATGGTTGCCTTACAACTACAATACTCAGGGAACAACAACAAAGAGTTTCATAACTTACCAGTCTAAGATAACTGAACTGTGACCATTACTCCCTTATGCAGTGGAGGGAAAAAAAATCATCAGCTTCATGATTTGAAGGAATTCAGTGTCCACAGCAAATGCAGTACAATAGAGCTATCAGATACACTACATCTGAGTCTTTCAGACATTGAGCAAGAAAGTCAAATTTTCCAGTATTTACACATCCAGTGTTGGGGAGGAATAGGGGGAAGACTTGTAGAATAATACAAGAAGTAGATTATATTCTATGCCTGGGTCCCCAGGTGTCAAAGAGCCCTGTTTTGGCTGTCACCAACACAGAAGGACAGTGCTATCAGGATCAGTCAAAACGTTTTTTTTTTTTTTTTTTTAAATTAATCTGCAGGGTTTTTTGCTTGTGCTTTCATCACCACAGAACTGCATTTATGTCCTGATGAAAAGAGGAAGAAACAAACCCCCCAAATTTTGACACCTTAAAATTTTTATTGTTTTAGTAGATTTGAGAGACCTAAATACTTATTAGGAACTGGAAATGTAAGAATGGTTACTCTAGGTAGAACAGGGAGTAACATGAAAACTCTTCGTATTCCTTCAGGCAGAGATTTCTAAATCTCCATTTCCAAAATACTCAATCTTTAGCACTACCATACCTTGAAGATGTCAACACTCTGCATGCACATACTCCCTCAGATGGACAGATACACACCTGCATATATAATCCATATGTATACAATGATTACACAGTGTTCTTTTCCAATTACTATTAACTGAATGGGACCCCAATGCAAAGAAGAGAACGGGTTACTGTGTCTCTTGCACTTTATACCTTCTGTTGCTCTGTTTGCAGTGCTACTAAAGCCAGGTAAGATCTCATTGCAGCCAAATTACTCCCACTCCCCACAAATCATATATGAGACCTAAAAATTAAATGAAAAAGGCAAGACATGTCTGCTTTTATTATTCTGTAGGAAGCAATCACCAAACTCCTGAAGGCTCTGACAAAGTGTCTATTTTTCATCAAGCGCGTGCCTATCTTGATCAAAGATCCCAAATTATTCTGGAATGACTTAAACATCTCTTGCTCTGTACCCCTCCTAGCCCAGTCGAGGCACTGTGTTTTAGGCTATACAGTAACTCAGCATATCAAGGACAAAGCTTAAAGTAAGCTTGAGACAGAGGTCATACTGTGATTGAGCCATCAATTAGGAAGAAAATTGTTGCTTTCAAGATCTCCGTATGTCAGCAGAGGGATCCACGGCTCCGACAAGTTGCTGGATGGGTGCACTGCTCCTTTCTCAGGACATGTTGTATTACTGTTTGCTCTCATTTGCAGAAGAAAAATTCCCCTTTAAATCAGATGGAGTTACCCTGGCATCTCTGAGAGCACAAATTTCTCTAGATGTGTAAATGCGAAAGAAAATCCATTTGTATCTATAAATATGCAGGGCTTTTTTCTTTAAATATTGACATCCACACCTTTATAGATTTCTTAACCTTTAGTCTACCCACACTGTTGCGGTCACCCAAATATGTGCCTGGCCTGTGGTAAAACTGTGCCAGCTTTGTGACAGCTATAGATCTGTCGGATGTCAGAAGCTGTTCCCAAGGAAACATCAGGAAAAGGGATTATAGAAGGTTTTGAAAACCTGTTCTGAAGGTCTGCTAAGAGAAGCAAGCAAGCCCACTTTTCTCCATGAAAAATCAAAATAGATACAGACCACTACAGCGAAGTCTGAGATGAGGAGAACAATAGAAGATAAAAAAAGTTCAAGCCAAGTGATAAAAACAGAATTAGAATTTCAGCATTGCTTTCTATTTTTTTTACATAATAGAAAACTGACTCCTTTTGGAGACAGAATGCAATCCATTTTCCAAGCTGTGTATCCCCTTGAAAGAAATACTGTAAGCTTCTTTTTTTCTTTTACTTGCAAGCTGATGTTTATTCATGTGCATGGGGCTACAGCACAGACCTCTCACAGCATGACGAGTGCGCCGGCTGAAAGGTAGGATCCGAGATGACTATCACCAGGATTTTTTAAGCAGGATGCTGAAGCTTGGCTGCTTAACCTATATTTAGCCTGCTAAATAAGCAGCCCGATTTTTCAGAGTGCAAAGTCAGAATTGCCAAGTCTCTCACTACAAGAAGGAGACTCACACAACTGGCTGCTCCACCACGTTTGCCGGGCGGCACGGTGACTGCTCTCCTGCTCTGTGGCTCCCTGCATGTGCCACCATGGGTCACAGCAGGTCCCCGAGCCTCCTGGCCGTATAAAGCTGAGGCTGCCATTGCAGGGCAGCTCAAGGTGCATTCATTAGTTCTCAAAGGTGGTTCACAACCTCCAGTTGCAGCCAAGCACCACAACTCGCTCCTGCCCCAGGACCACGTCACAGGACCCCAGCATCACGCAGCCTGAAGCACAGGTCTCGCATGTTGAAGCCCATGAAAGCTGAAATGTCTGTTGGTTTCCCAGGATACTCAGCACTTTGTGAAAATCAGGACACTTATTTAGGAGGCTAAATCTGGATATAAGGGCCTAGCACTAAAAAAACTTGGCCCATTTAAGAAGAAAGGATGTACACCATCACCTTGGAGCTCCCCAGTAGACAGAACTGAAGAGGAGCTCTGGCTCTGCAGCGCTCACTCTACATCAGATCCTTTCAAGACTGATGCTCTGCCCTACTCTGGGACTTCTGAAGACCCTGCAGTGTGAAGAAATATGGGATGAGTTACAATCTGAGTGAAAATTAGATAACCCATTCCCAGGGGCTTCTCTGAAAATCTCACTCACATGTAACAGGGTTGCAGTCCCAGAGCAAAACATTTACAAGAGCCATCCCCAGTGCACCAGCCACAGGGAAGCCAACTGAGACAGAATTTTTGCCTGGGAAGGAGCAGAGCAGCAGCTGACCCATGCAGAGGTACCAGGGCACACTGTCTGCTCAGAGATAAGGTCCCACTTTTATCCATTTCTAGGCTGTAGTTATGGTGCCTACAGAACATGAGATTTCTTCCCTAACTGTGCTGCCCCTGCTGTCCTGTAATGGTGCAATACTTGCCCACCCAGAAAGGAGGCAAAGAGATGCTGGACTGGAAATTAAATCTTGCCACAGCGTGCTTGGTTTCTAGCTAGGTACTACAGGAAAATTGCTTCCATGTTTTCCCAGCTCACTCTTCACTCTTCTGACCTGGCAGAAATAGAACCAGCCAGGGAAGCAGAACAGATTTCCAGGTCAATGAAATGGGTGTACAGACCAGCTGCAGATGCCTCCACTGCCCTAGCTCCCCTCATGCCTTTCTCCTCCAGGTCTTCCACTCCTTCACCCACTCATGAAAGCCAATTCTTTGGGGCAGTGGTGATCTCCCACCCCATCTCTGCAGAGTGACCACCTCCTCTCCATCACCTCCAGACACCTGCTTCTACAGCAACATAGAGAGGAGGGATCATCTGGCCTCTGTATTCACAACAGCTCAACTTTAGACTTAATTTCATCAGTGCTACAGACAGAAAACCAAAAAGGAACCTTGACACAAGCCACAAGCAGTACTGCACAGAGTAGCACATTCCTCTAGAAAGAGATCTGTATTTCCTTCTCTAGAGCAAAGTTATGGGGGGGGACCAAAGTAAACCAGCTATTCTTCTGAGGGAAGGGAATAAGCCTTGTAGAGTTTAGACTGCTGCAGTAACACTTATCAAACTGGGACTCTTGCACAGCTTCACCTGATAGCAAAAAATCAAATCGCCACTTTATCTGAATTTTGTGTAATGGCATCACCAAAATAATAATAATTATGCTCTTTAAAAATCCCTTTGAAGAAGCAGCAAGGGGCAAAGAAAAAGAAATAACTTCCTGAATATTGTTGATTGACTAATTAAAATGCAATAGAGCAGAAAAAAGTGCATAGACGATGCTTAGGATGTAATGTAAAGAGCAATCTCAACCACTCAGTGGTCTGAAATGGTATCTAATTTTGCAAACTCTAGAAAGGTGCTGCATAATGTAAACATTATTGCTCTGCTCACTTTAATGAAAAGTGCCTGCCTTTGGACTGAATTGCATACACATCTATTGTGAGTCCAGTATAATAAAGAAAACAAGCATTGTAAATTTAAAGATACTGCCTTATTAGAAGAGGCTAAAAGAAACCCCTTCTTTCAATTACTATGACACAATTAAGTAACAGGGTGACAGGTGGCACGTTATATTTTTAAAGGAATAAACTTGCATATATACAGACACGAGCCATGTTATTTCCTTTGGTATTATAGCATGCACCTGCAACTTGTTATTGCAAGGACCTTTTATTAAGCCAGTGTAAATTTAGTAACGTTTGCAGATTTAAAACACTATTTACTCATCCTGCAATTTGGAATACACGGCTTTGGAATCTCACAACTATTCTTTTCAAGAAAATAAGGAGATAAACTGCTCTCACAGGAATATGCTTTCAGGCATCGCTACAAACAAACAGACACGTTTCCCTTATGGCTAGGTTAAAAAGTTCAGAGATTTTCAGTGGTGAGATTTAACCCACTTGCAAGCACACGTCTCTGTATCACTAACCTGCCAGCTAGCTTCCCGTCGCAGCCCTTTTATCCAGTTTTCTTCTAAGTCCTTATTCTCTCTCGTGGATGTTTCATCCATAGCTGATGGAGCTTGCACAAACTCGATTGGCCACTGGCTGTTACACTCTCTTTGTAAGCCTTTACCGAGGCAGCAGCAAGTGCAGTTTGGAGACAGATTGTCATGAAGAAAATGTCACACCATGGGTGGGGGGGAGGCGAAGGGGGGAGAGGAGAAGGGAGGGGAACGAAAGGGTCGACACAGAAGATCCACATGTGAAAAGATTTGGGGAAGTGTGACTGCGGTCTGACACATTCCCGCTGGTCCAGCAAATGCATCGCTGCAGCCGGGGAGTTCGCAGGGTAATGACAGAAGGTTGGTGACACGGTGGAACAGTCCTAATTAGATGTAAAGTATTAGAGGAACTGCTAATACGACCTAAAGTATTCTCAGATGCCTTTCCCAACAGTGTTTTTTTCACATATTGCAATAATTGTCTAATTTGCTGTCATTATAATTAAGACTGCGTCGGGGGTGTGGATTCAAGCGAAGGACATACAAATAGCTGCTGGGTCTGTTTAAAAGAAAATATTTCAGTGTATCTGTTTGAAAAGTGCTTCCTGTACCGCTCTGCAGCCACTAAACATGAATAATAATACAGGCCATTTTGGTAGAAATGGGCTCATTACCATACTCGCTGCTGAGCTCTTTCAGAGCTCAGGTTCAGCAATGCAGAAACGGGTTCAGCAGGACACAAGTATTTCAACCCCAAACACGAAAAAATTAGTCCCAATGTAAGACATTTTTGGAAAAAAAAATAATTGCTTGAGCTTGCACTCTGTACATCTCACGTAGAGATGCCAGCCACATACCCTGTGCATGGCCAGGCTTCATTTATTATGTTCTTCCTTACCCCTTCAAATATCAAAATATCATTTGGCTTTATTTACCAAACTAAAAAAAACCCAAACGACCTACTAGAGAGTCTGTCCCTTACAGCATTTATCACAGATTAGTTGAGAACACTGAACTCATTGCATTTAGGAAATCAAGGTTTCAGGCATTGAGAAAGAAAAAAAAAAAATTCAAACCCTGTTTTCTTGGAAGTCTTGATTCAGTACAAAGATAAAAGATTCAATTTTTAAGCATGCTTTAAGCTGAAAAAACTCTTTATTGTAAAAAACTCAGTGATACCTTTAAAATTCACAAAGTTTATGACTATTAGGATGAGCTGGGGACTTTTTATATGTTGACCATTTGCACACTGTTTATTTACTGAACACATAGTAAGAAGAAAAAAACAAAACAAAACAAGTTCATTTTTCTCTCCTGGGAATTTTCATTTGCAGACCCCCAGCCATCCTCCTCAAGCCAAGTCAAGCCCCTGCACCAGGCTGCTGAAAGGCAAACAGAACCTTCTTTGCTTTGCACTTTTTTTCTAGACTGCTGGAAAACATTTCCATTTTTCTCAGGTTTCAGAGACATCTACTATCACAAATCTGGGTCCTTCCCCAGCTTGACAACATCCTCACCTTAAAACGAAACGCGCCCAGCATTAATTCAGCATAAGGTGCTCCGCATCGTGGCTCCATCATGAGCCTCTCTCCTCTGGCTCCAAATTTCTCCTCCACGAGGTTTTTGGTTTGTTTCAGTTTTTTTCCCCCCTTTTCTGCTTTTAGATAAATAATCAAAGGGTCTCTGCTGTGTTCAGTGTGACTTTAGGACTTGCGTTACATGCCGGGAGCCCGCGTGAACGCCGTCTCCTCTTACACATATGGGGGTTTTATTTTTAGACCCAGAGAGCACAAGGTAACACAGCACAAATGCTGGAAGGAGCCAGATGCTTCCACAGACACAGAGGGGTGCCTCAGGCTGGCAACAAAAGAGACACAAAGGGGCCTTTTTGTTCAGAAATTACTTGTTAGAATTCCGCTTTCTGGACTGAAAAAATAATAATTTTTAGTTAAACGAAACATAGGCACCAGGCAAAGGTAACCCAAAGCCACTGTCCTGGCCTTGGCAGAAAGCATTGTGCCTCTAGCACTACTCCCCCACTGGCTGGCAGTAAAGGGGTGCCCCAGCTCCATCAGTGGTGTGACAAAAGGCCAGTGATACTGTCAATACTGAATCCTACCTCCCGGGTG
Source organism: Phaethornis superciliosus (assembly GCA_023637945.1). Lineage (NCBI taxonomy): Eukaryota > Metazoa > Chordata > Aves > Apodiformes > Trochilidae > Phaethornis > Phaethornis superciliosus. Next base: position 8,914,261 of record JAJQWJ010000005.1, read on the forward strand.
ATAACAAAATATACCAAAGCCAATGACAACTCCTTGAGATAAGATAAGCTCGCTTTTTAAGAGCATTGTCATTTGCAAAAGGCAGCATCTAGGCAACAGCTGGTCTGATTTTGGAGGGGTACAATAAAAAATCCCAAACTAAACAACTTAAAAACAAAGCAGGAGGAATTTGTGTCTTACTCTGCATATGTCAGAGACAGATGGAAACCAACATTCCAACATATTTGTACTGGGCCAGAAGCATAATTCTAAATTGAAGACTGATAGCAGACAGAAAAGAGCTTGGTGATAATTGTAAATATTAGCAGTGCTTCTAATCTAAGCTGCTCTGGATTGCAATGAATTATTTCGTGACTTTCCCTTGTCTTTTTCACTACCATGAAACAGCCCAAATTGTGTATAAGCTGCAACAGTATGAAGACATTTATTGATGGAAATCAAACTACTTTTTTCACCCACAGTGTCTTTGATCTGTTAGAGCCTGAAGCAAAGAAAACATAATAAAAGCAATATATAGATGAGAACTTCAATTTTCCCCTACATATGAATCTGTCACTTATTTGCTAAGAATCAAATCTAACTTCACACAGTTAAAGAAGCCCCATACATCATTCTCTGTAATTCAGTACTCAGCTCAGATGTACCTTGCTTGAAGTTCATACAACATACTTGATTTTACACTACTCTAAACAAAGCATCTCTCCATGTTACAGCCCTGAGTCTAAAAGGCTTTCGCTGCAATTCCATCTCCAGTAGTGAGAAAAGTGCCAGCGTGAGAACAGATTTATCAGCACAGGGTAACAAGGACACTTCAGAAGTCCATCCTGGGGAACAGATTTGTCTGTAACCACAGGCTCATTTTTTTTTAATCTATCCACAATACATTACTGTGATACCACCATATAGCTGCCAGCTGTGTGAAGGAACAAAGTGAGAAAAAGACAAGGGTTTTTTGAACAGTGAACAGCCACCCCAAGCACATCCTGATTTTTCAAAACACTTGAACTGTGAAATGGGTGCTACTTCTGGGGAAGGACTGGCTGCTCACACCCACACAGCCCTCACCTGCCTAACCACCCAAGCACAGCAGCATTACCTATGTTGGATATGGTCAGGAGGATACACCTCCACCTTAGAGTCCAGCTGGTTGCCTGGAGTTCCTGGTCAGCCATTTGCTCTCCAGAGGCATAAACAGGAATGATGATGATGATGATGATGATGATTGATGATGATGATGATGATGCAGGAAAGGGTTCAGGTACCTACTAGTGACCTTAGTGCTACAAAGGATCTTTAGTGGAGCACTGAACTCCATTCCAAGGGCACTCAGCATCATGCTGGTTACCAGAAGATTAATTGATTTAGCTGTTGGAGGGATGCAAGCGTAAATATAAGCAATTTTCACCATCTCCTTCAAAACCTATGGTGAGGCCAGCTCAGACACAGCAAAGTGTAGGCCTATCATGTTTCAACATATCTCTTTCAAGGGTTTGTGTTCTCATAGCAGTCCTAGAAATGCCCACCTTTCATTTCCTTCTCCCTGACCAAACACTGTAGTCTCATTGAGTTCCACATGAATTAACCACTAAAGACTAGTACCTGGTGGGCATCAATTTCCTGCTATGGTTTTGTTTTGCTGCCACACATACCCAATCACAGCCTCCCAATACCCTTTGTTTCTGAGTTTTCTCATTAGACAATAACAGTGTGAATCAGTAAACTTAATAAGGGATCCTTTAAGCCTCTTAGTGCAGAACATCTTCATGTATTTCTGCCCCTTGGATCCCAAAGCTTCAGCACATAGCATGTTTTCAGTGTCAGACTCATGGCTGCCACCTTAACTTGTATAGGCATGAGCTTTAGACCAAAAATGTTCCTCCAGAACTTCCCAAGAAACTAAAGAGAAAGTTTAGTTATATCTATCTACAAGTACAACCCTGGTCAAGGAGCACTGCCTGGTAAGATATGACAGGGAAAAATTTTGAAGAACCCCAAACTTTTAACTATACATCAGCTACTTAGGGTAAAATTGGAATCTGTCCCTGAACTAAAACCAAGCCATAGCTATGTAATTTCCTACACAGCCTATCCCAAAGCTATTCACACAGTGCTATTTATTTCTTAGCAAAGTTCCCTTTTAGGAGCCTTTTATTAACAGGCCAGAGATAGGAAAAAACAGCCCACAGAGAACTCTTGTCAACCTTGCTGTGCTCAGGACATGTCCCAGACAGAGTGGAGGGCAAAGGAAATTTCTGGTGATGACACTCATCCCATCTGCCTTGTGGAACCTGAATGCTACCTGTCCATACCTGAGTCAGGCCCTGTATTAAAGGACAGAGAAAGAAGGCATTTGCAGGTCATCTGCCTGCAGCCCAGGTTAACCTTAGGCTGAAACAAACCCCATGGACATGCCTTGGTGCAGAGGACTCCCCTTCCCCTGGCTTCATGCAAAATCAACACCTTTCTGAACAGCACTTACAGCCCTCCCCCCCTTGTCTTTTGAAACACCATCCCCATACACTGTGCAGGGCAGTACAAATGGTCAAGGCTGACCCATCCACAGTGCAAGGAAGAGTGTGTTTGGGCACCTCCTAAGCACTCAGAGCTCCACAGCTCCCACTTCCCTCTGCTCCCTGCTCCAAAGGACTCCAGCATCTACTCCCATATATCTGAGACTGCATAAAGCTCATACCCCATTCCAAAACCCAAACTTAAAAGACAGTCCAGACAGCTTGAGTGATGAAAGAGACCTCATCCCATTGACCTTCAGTGAAAGCCCCTGACCACTCCTGGCAGTACAGTTTAGACTCACACCCCCAGCAGAGATTCTGATGTTGGCTGCTGAAGGCACCACCCTCCTAATGGAGCCCTGCACTCCCCTGCAACCCTGCAGAACCAACTACAGCTCCTGGCAAGCTGACAGCATGGCAGATCTGCACACTGCAGCCATACCTGCTCTCCTACCTCTGGCTGCATGGGCTGCTCAAATTGATTACCTGTTGATAAGCTATAAATAAAGTTGCCATTGGAGCACCACAACGTGTGACATTCCACCGGCTGAGGCAGAGCTGCATTTTCCCTACCTTAACCTAAGTGTCCTTTGAGTAGAGGAGCTTGCTTTGTCTTTCCAACCAGTCAATGAGGAGCTTGTTTCTCTGTCTTGCCTATCTTGCAACTTGCAAGCTCCTGCCTGAAAGAATTACTCATTTATTAGTGCCAGGCTGTCATCTCTTTGAACGTAGAGCCACTACATCTTAACAGACTGGATGTACATGGCTGTTAAATTTATTAGTTAAGAAAAACAGCAAATGACAAGTGAATAAAGCACTCCTTGGGACATTCGGACTACAGATTTTGTATAAATCAATAGCAAGTGCTACAAAATGTCAGAAAATACCAAATGAGGAGAAAGGAATCAATAGATATCTTCTGAATTAAATGAGTGATGAATATTCTTTACCAACGAAAATAAATTAAACTACAACCCCCCCTGTGTTAAAGCAATAACCAGCCTCTTGCACAAAACCCCAAAGGAAGGTAATTCAGGGCTGAGGCTGGAAGCTCTTTCCTTAAACTGTACTACTGAGAAAGAGGGGGACATGAAGGAGGAGCAGGAAGAGAATAATGAAATTGACACAACTTGAGCATGAAACTTTAACACAATTATATTCCTCTTCATTCTGAATTATCTTCATTTTCTGGGACTGAGTCAAAAAGGCAGTGGGCAAGTTTCTGTAACCTATTTGTATCATGCTGATTCTGCTCTGGAACACTAGGCAGTAACATAATATAAATACTAAAGCCAGGAATAGTTAAAACTATACTAAACCCCTTATCACTGAAGATGCACTCTGTGTATTCCAGAGGTCCTTCCATCTCTTCATTAGGAGCCAGCATGGGGTAGAAGCCTTGTAGTTCTGGATTCCACCTTCTGTAGGATGTTCTGGATCCTGCTTTGTGCAGCATCCTATGTCAGGGACCATACAGTCACAAAAACAGAAGTCTCCAATTCACAAAGTTTTGTAGCAGCTGTGGATCTGTCCTTAATGTAGGGTGTCACTTCATACTTCTGCTTTTAATGGGCCCCTGTTCATAAAAGCCTCTCTACATGTAACCCACTACCACACAACAATTACTTCCTGCCCCATATGCATTTTCTATTCAATGACAAAAGAAAACCATAGAAGCTCAGATGCATGCAGAAGAGATCAGAGATCACATAAGTGGCAATACACCTATATAGACAGCTCCCAGCCTCCTGTTAAAGAGTATGCAGTGCTCCTCATTCCCCTTAGAAGAAGTAGGTCAAAGAAGGGCAATGAAAATAGAACATGGAAAATCCCTCCTATGAAAAGTGACAGGAAAAAAAATGGCTTTTTTTTTTTTTAATTTAAGGAAGAAAATCATTAGCACAGGACATGATACAATTTTCTAAAGGTGGGAATGTAAAAAAGGCAGCAGGTCCATTCTCTCTGCCTCTCAAAACAGTAAAGAAAGGGCATACAATAAAACCCACAGATGTCAGATTCAAACAAACAAAATCAAATGCTTTTTGCAAAATGTGTAATTAGAGTGGAATTCAGTGCCGAAAAAAATGCCCGGGGGAAAAAAATGTAGCAACTTTCTACAAGTGTTAGGGCAGCTGCAATAGTAAGAAATTCATGCTTAAAGCAGATACCACCAACAAAGAAACGTCCTTCAGAGAATGTGCCAGCCTGCAGAGCTGCAGATCCACGTCAGCCAGAACACAGGAGTGACACCTCTGACTGCACTGACACTCACCAAACCCTTCCCTGCCCTTTGCTGGAAATGTCTGGTGCTGGCCACTTCCACAGACCATGCTCCAGCCACTCTGGAGGCATTAGAGACCTAAAGAAGTGCAGCAGTTTCCATGGCCTTAGAGATGACAGCTGAACCCCACAGCTTTACCTGGGGAGGCAGATATTCTACTTGATGTTAGTTACACTGGAGAAAAGTCACCAGCTCGAAGTAAAACCAAGCTCAGGGTTTACACTGGCTACAACTTTATTGGAATGAAAACCTTCAGCATGTACAGACCGAAAGAAATCTCAAAAATTAATCTTAGTTCTTTGTATCTTTTTCACCTCAACAGTATCTCTATTTATTACCTGCCAGTTACTTCTTTCCAATCTGCAAGGGAGACAGATCACAATATCTCAGGTGTTGCCAAAAGAAGCTGAACACCAGCCTGTCCAATTGCCTTCGGGTCCATGGTTCTGCTCTGGCAGGATAGGAGGACTTCTGTTAGGAACAGCAGAGCTAAAAGGATCAAACCTTACACTCTAGAGAGCAGAAGGTAATGTTTTCCATTGTGAAGAGAGGAACCCTTCATCATCAGAGGGGAAGAGGAATAGGTACCTTGCCTCACACTGTGTGGATGCTGGCTGACCTGCTCATCCTCTCTGGTCAGGATGGATGACACTGAAGACACTGCCTCGTTTCTCAATAAACCAGAACCAGTATGGGGAATACAAAAGAGGATGCTGGCACCCCCTGCTACACTGGGCACGGTCATCAGTGCTTCTCATAGGACCCTAGCAAAGCACTCTTGTCATAAAGAGTTAGGAGAAGCTGACCAAATGCTGCAGCAGTCCACTCCCCATTTCAGCCACCCCCAGCACTGCCACAGTTTCCAGCTAATGCAGCAAGATGGCCTTAATCTCACTGTGTCCTTTCCTGACCTCTCTCAGATTTGTCCTACCACTGGTACCATTTCTGGGCATTGCTAATACTTCCCACCAAGATTATAGTTGGCTTCACACGCTTGCTCTGTTAATCCCTTGTGACATCTGTTCCAGTGCCTGAATCCTTTGCTGAAGCCTCCTTACTCACCCTAAAGCACCTAGAGGGAGACTTTTGAGGATGATCCCTGAGCAGCTCGGATAACAGCTCTATTTCATTAAAGCCCTACCTGTTGTTTGTTATTGTAATAAACCACCTCAGTGGAAAGCAAACCCAGAGCGTGCCAGCTCACCCGTGCTGCTTGCTGTTTCAGCCCATGTCACAAGCCACACACTGTGCTGGTATTTGTGCTTTGGTTTCACTGTGTGACTCCAACCACTCAGGATCTTTATGGAAGTAATACATTCCAACCTAATCTACAACTAAATTAATGTCAGAAGTAAGACAGTGCCCCGAGTGATCAATAAGGGGGGTTTTCCCTATAGAAATATTAGAAGCAACTCACATCAATAAGGCTCAAATTTATGGGGCAATTTGGCTTTTCCATTTACAGCTTGAATAACTGGCCTTTGTATAGGATATTACATTACTAAATAACACGTGCTAAAAGGGACTTCACTGCTGCAATCCCTGACCTGCAACAGACACAGCTTTCCAGACAGATCTGCAGATGTAGTGAGGGACCTGAGAGTTCCAACCCAAACAAAGCCAGCATAGAATTATTTCTAAAAACCAGCATAGAATTATTTCTAAATGCACTAAAGGCAACTAAATGTATTATACTCGGACTCACTTCGGGATTTAAATGAAGAGTGCTGGTACTGGGAGCTTTGGAAGACAAATGAATGGCACTAACTTTGATCTTGTGACCATCAATATACTCACCTTGAAAATTACGTATCAGAAATAACATACTGTTGAATTTTCTTGGTATTAAAAGCTGAGTCATATAAAACTAGGCTACAGAAAGAATTATGGCTCAAAGGAAAGAGCAGTCCTTCGCTGGAAAGAGTAATAAGTCTCTCTAATTTCTAATTTTTATAATTCCATACAAATTACAAGACCCAAGTACAAGGATCTGCTTTAGCTACCAGGCAGAGGGTAAAGAAAAACTCATTTGGTTTTTTCCGCCCCTTGGCATGATTTTAGATCACACAGCTCCTGAAAATAGACAAAATCAGCTGAAAATGCTATGTCAAACCACTAATTACCAAAAACCCCTCTCTAAATCATTCTAATGTAGTTGCTGCTCATTGTTAGAGAGCTAACAAGCATCCTGTCTAGGTTTAACAAAGAAATAGTTATTGACTGCAGTGAAGAATAGCACAGCCACACCAACCTTTGGTGCCACACACCTTTGACACTCCAAAGGTGACAAGTGAACCCAACCCTTCTGAAGGAGGACAACCTCTCCTTGGCAACTGTGCAACTGCCATGGGATCCATGGTGAAATCAGCTCGTAGTTTTCCAAAGGGAGGTCCTTGCCCATAAAACATTTCTTGGGGCAAATAGCAATTTAGCATCACAGGCTAAGTATTCAAGCTGTATTTTGACCAGATCAGCCTATCCTGCTGCATTCTGTAGGGTACTTTCACCATTTTCACCCACACAGACACACACCCCACCCCCTTTCCCCCCCAGTGGAGAGGAGAGGCTTCTTGGGAGTCAGAGCACAGCTATTTTACTGCCCTATTCTTCTCCCAAAATCCTTGGCTGAGCTCAGACGGCTGTCAAATTCTTTGAAAACTGTTTTTCAAAATAAAAATTACCGTAGGAAAGAAAGGCATTTGGCTCCAACACAACCACTTTCTGTTTAGCAAACAAACTGGTAGAGCTCAGTAAGGTCACCAGTGGCTGTTTTTCATCTCCCATTTATAAAAGGGCAACGACTGCTGTGCCACGTTCAAGGCAGAGCCTTGTCTTTCATATACTCTCAGCCTCTCTCTCATGTATTATGCTGCTTTTATTTAGGCATTATGTTAAAAAGCAGGCATTCCTGCAAACTAATAATCTCCTGTTTCTCCACCCAATCAATGCCAACATGGTGGAGAACTTTCAAGTGTCTTCAGATTAATTTCTCACATATCATCACGGACACTTGAGCAACAAATAGCCTGCTCTATTCCTGATAATAAAAGATTAGTAAGACTAACAGACAAAGGGAAAAAGGCATAAATCTTTCAAGCAATACACTGCATCAAATCTTGAGGCGGGTTTCCTAGGGGCAGATGCAAGTCCTTGCAGCCTTTTTGTACTGCTGTAGGAGACACTCTCATTTTGCAAAAAGCAAAGAAAGCAAAAATCAAATTCATTGTCATTTTCCTCTCATGTCCTCCTTAGAGTGGAACTGGAATGAAATTTGGCTGCTTTTCTTTCCAAAGTAGGCCTCCATGCAAGTACTGCCAGTAAAACTCCATGTGACACCAGCCCTCAACATGACAATTATTGTGGAAGTGTCACAGTCTGCCAGAAATTTGGCCACACTTGAAAATTTCCTTTTTTTTTGCTTAGTTGAGGATGCAAATGCTCAAAAAAATGAATGGAAAAGGAATCCTGGCTTGTCTCTTTTCTCTCCAAAGGAAAATCCAGCTAGCAATGAGAGTACTCTGACTGGCCTATACAATTTCTTTGGTTTCCCCTTTCACAGTAATACATGTAGAAACAAGTGGCCATAACAGAATTATTAATCTTAATCACACAAGGCTTTCCTAGGCTTATCATGAACAAATCTGGAGTCTTTTGTCTTTAGAATATCCTTGTAATGCTGTTAAAGATTATTATTAAAGGCATGTTTTAAAAAGGAAGCTCCACAAATATGAAATCAGGAAGGACTAACATTCTCCATGTCAATTAAGTCACCAGTACCATCCCAAATGACAAAGGATAAACGAGACTAAAAAATTACAAAGTCAAACCCTTGAAGACCCACATGGACTTGAGGGAGATTGCTTTTATTTAATTTATTTGCCTAATCACCCTTGTGGTTTACTCACAGACAGAGATTACACCTGGGATCTTGCCACCCTGTCCCCTTTCACAACCATCAGGTCTCCTCTTTCCCTTTGCAAGTGGATGTCACTCACACAGACTGTCTTCCAGCTCAGCCTCCCCTGCCTGCTCTGCTACAGCTCTGCTCTACAAAGGTGCTTAATAGACAGGAATCCTCATACTCATTTTCAGGGCTGTGCCTGGATTTGTCAGGTAGGAATATTGCTGTCTCTCTCCCACTAGTTTTTGCATCTTCTGGACATGCTCACCACCCAGCGTGGCATCAGGACTGCTGGGAATCTATCAGAACAAGGGTGGGAAATGTGGGGTAGCAGTGTAAGGCTTCTTCAGTTTGTTTTGTCACAGAAGAGGTGGCACTGGTCAATCCACATGGTAAGCTAGAGCACAAAGCACGCTGGCAAAGAAGCAAATGTAGGTATTCATCATCATCACTGCAGTATGGAGAGTGTGCAAGGTAGGGATGGAGGAGGGAGGATGAGACCTTTTTATGGCTTCATCCTCACACAATGCAAAAGACCTGCATTAGAGATGGTAGAAGAAAGACTGAGATTGTCTATTTTATACTTTCCAGCAACCCTCAGCCCCAGGGCTTCTGTCCCCCAAGGCAACCTCATCTTCCTTGCTCTCCTTCATCTATGTGACTCTGGGCAGAAAGACATTTCTAAAAAAAGCCAGGGGATACTCATCCCCTTCTCACTTCTATCTACTCCTATTATTTCTTAATTTGAAATACCCTGCTTCTGTTTTGTTTTCCTGGATGAGCTGAGCTTGTCCTTACCTTATAGGTTCTCTTCTTTGTACCTTTACCTCCAAAGGGAGCAGACTTAGAGCAAAGACCTAGAGCAAGCTGGCATCACACACACGTGTGTTGGCAGTGATCTGGCCTCACTTTGATGGACAGAGCTTCCTGAAGCTACTCAAGGAAAAGCACATCAGCTGTAGCTGGGCCTGTAGCACAATGACAGTATCAGACATAACCAGGAGGTTCTGCAGCACTGTGATACCATGTCCACAGCAACCTTAAGGATAAGACAAAAGGGCAGAGATACAGTGACTAGGAGGAGAAAGGATGTGGAAAAGGGACAGCATCTAATTCAACTACTAACTCTTCGTAAACCCTTTGGAAGTAATGATTTGGCCCACAAAAAAACCCTGGCATTAGGCATCTCTCAACTGATAAGTAACCTCCTACTAATTACGTGTCTCCATCATGTCATCCCTTCACAACTAAGGGGCTCTGAGGAACCCTAAGGGAAACCCTGCTGGGGAAAGAAAACCTACAAGGGCAGCAGGTGTGCTACATTTTGGGGTTCACTGAACTGACCCAGCCTTGGTGGTAAGCCAGCATGTATCCCCAGCTTCCATCACCAACCACATAAACCACATTCAGAAATGCTACAGACACCACCAAAGGGAGCCCCACGTGGAGTGGCTGTAAGAAACGTCATTAGCAGGAGAAGAGATGGTTTTTATTATTGAAGAGCCCCGTGAGTACTCAGGTTTTAGCAGCAGGCACAGCACAGGGAGCCTGAACACCCAGGGCCATCAGAGCAGTTGTGTGCAGCATCAGATTTAAGCAGATCTGGCGTAAGAAGTCACAACAATGTGTGTGGCTGGCAGGTAACGTGGCTGTCGAGAGGCAGCCCGGTGAAACACCAGCATAAGGGAGTTTGTCAGCTGTGCAGCAGCAGTGACAGTGACCAGAGGCAGGAGGGAGCAGAGAAAGAGGGGAACTAACTGCTCACATCTGCTCAGAGCCTGTGGCAAGGGGGATGCAGGGCTGCAGAAAAACCAGGGACTTCATTCTGGGACCACTCAGGTCCCTGGGATGTAGCAGCAGCAGCAGCACCCGGCTGGGGAAGGATACTGCCCAGGCAGATTGACTTTTCCATCCAGGACTGACAATTCAGAGACTCTCCTTTTGTTCTCATTTACTTGCAAATAATGGTTTCCCTGTATGCCTACCAAACAATATTTACGCAGGACTGGATATATAGCTCTCATTAGAGCAAATACTACTACCTAAATTGGGCTATTTGTGACTCTGCACCTCGAGTTTCACTCATCCTTGGTCTGAAATGCACTAAAAGCACATTATTACTGCTTAAGATACAAACCACTATGCTGAAAAATATCGCTTTTTACCTCCAGTGAAAGAAGTTAAAAATTAATGGTTACTTGAAACTAAGGTGAACAGTAAACAGAAACTCCTTGTGACCATGTGCAGGCTATTACTCCCAATCTGTAATGAGGTTATACTTACTAGTTAGATTAATTACTCTTTTTCTTCTATCTTAATTTATTTTACACTTTGGGAAACCAACATGTCCACTAACCACTCTGTATGTGATAAAGAAACACAATAAAAGCAATTTCTCTCCCAACCCCCACCCCCCAAAAAAAACCACTCTCAGTAATGCATTTTTGAATCCAGCATACCTTCTCCTAATGAGGTTTCTGCATGCCATAAATAACACTAATGAGACTTTGTCTTGCCTATGTAATATATTTCCTTAATATAGCTTTAGATTTTCTTATGTTGCATAGAAAACAAAGTCATGGAAAGAAATGTCTTCCAATAGCACATTAAAACCAAAAGTACAATTAAATATAAATGAATTCAGTAATTTAATTGCACTATTGTAATTTTTAAAAATTCAGTAGAAAAGTAATGGTGTCATTTTTTCTATTGGTAAATAATAAAAGTGCTGAGGGAATCAGATAATATTTAAATAAACATTATTGTGACTACACATGATACAAAGATACCTTTTATTGCCAGGTAAATTCTGTGTTTGCTAATGAAAACAGAGCATGTACCTTTGCAAGCCAAGGGACCAGTCCTGTAAGCATTATGCAAGCAGTCCCAGGTAAGGGATGTAAGATTTGGCTCTCTGGTTTTACAGAGCTATAAGTCTAAGTGCACACTGCCATCCTCAGAATGCAGGTACTTTAAATATCATCTGCAAAATGTAGCCATTTAAGTGGAGGTTTACAGCGAAACAATCTCCTAGGTTGACAAGCAGTATATATTTATGCAATTTGCAGCTCAGCTCCTATCATTCTACAAGCAGGCCAATGTTGTCTGGGTGGAATTTTTTTTCCTCTAAAAATACCAGCTCATGTTCTTTCTCCCCCTCAAAAAAAAAAAAAAAAAAAAAATTAAAAAATTTGCAGAAAAATTACATTATTATTTGGGGTAGTATAAATTTGAAGCCTGCTCTATTTTTAAAGATCAATTGAAACGTTATGTTTGTCACATCTGTCACCTTGTTCCCCAGAAAGCAATGTGAGACATGCAAAATTTCAGTAGGAGCACGTGAAGAGTTTCATAGTTTCATAAAAATTGATCTTCATAAAAATGGGTTAACTAGTGTCTCTTTTTTAGGATTCCACCTTTAATGCTAAATTTCAGTAAACATCTTGGACTAAGCTGGGCAATGATGCAGTGACAAGAAAGGAAGATGAAAGAGTAGCAAACCCCACCTCAGAAATTAAATTTCAATAAAGACATTGGTGCTGCTAGTGACACAGGGAAAAGCAGTTATGGGTATAAAAATGGGAATAATCAGATCTGAAGTGGAAGCAGGACTTCATTTCCGTAATTCCTCCAAGTCAGGAGAACAAGATGATCACAGCTTCCGACTTCTGAAAGGACTGGCACACCAAATTATAGGTTGGGCATCTAAACAAATGATTAAACCAGGGTGGAAAAACGTGGCTGAAGATTAGCAGATAAAGTGACTTACAAACTGCAGAAAGGGGAAAGTGATTCATGCAAACACGAGCCATCTGATCTTGCCAGCATGTAAGGCTTTTTAGAACAACCCTTTCATGGGGGCACACCTGAAGGAGGTGTAGACAAACAGAAAACGTCAGGAAAATCAACAAGGATTCATCAAAACCCAAACTAATAGCTTCCCTTGGTATGATTAATTTTCAAGATAGCATAGAGACATTATCTCTCTGCACTCTGGCAAGGTATTTATTATCTACACGGGACACCCTTGGTTAAAACAGAAAATAAATGAAAAGGATGCAAGAAGCAGATCAAAAGGAAGGGCAAGAAAGATTATCCACAACCCTGGCAAGACCTCTGGAAGCCCGAGCATGGCTCCAGCTGCTGGTTCCTGAGATCCATACAAACCTTAGGGGATGCAGGAGAGCACTGATAGGGCAACACTGTTATACAGGAGAAGAAGACAGTAGGAAGTAATATTATTTAACTTGGAAAAGAGTATTATTATTATATCATTAAGAGTATTATTATATTATTTAACTTGGAAAGAGTATTATTTAACTTGGAAATAAGAAGGCTTGGAAGTTTCAGTATACAGCCCTCCAGAACGGATTTCCAGCAGAAAAAATGTGGGTGAAAAAACATAAATGGCTTTCAAATGGCTTTTAATCAGCATTATGGAAGAATTATGAAAGAAAATACATGAAGACAGTTCTAGAAATAGCAGTGCACTGGATTCAGTGTTCATCTCTATATTCCTGTTTCCATGTAGGCAAGTAACTTCTCAACCACCCATAGACTTTTTTGTACAAATTGTACATTTTTCTCAAAGTAAGGGGGTTTTTCTAAGTTAGACTGAGACACACTTAACATATGTTGGTTCTTTATACCCAGGAAAGTTTTTCTGCTTTTTTTTCCCCAAGCTAAATCAGTTGATCTAATAAAAGAATATTAATCCTACACACAAACATTGCCTTGTTTTTCATTTTTTCACAGTTTAATGAAATTAAGTTAAAAATAATTGGTAATTAAACTGTTTATGGCAAACCCCTATGTACCCTGTTTTGATGATGCACAGAAAATACTTCACAAAGCCCTGTTTTTTGCACGTCTCCTCAAAATTCTGAAAGTTTTATGAAATCACAACAAAATGTGGAGACCTCAAACCCTGAGGGTTTTGTGTTATGTTTCTTTCTCAACTTGTCTAGTAGCTAAGCTCACATTGCACAGTTACCTATCAACAGCTTTGCCAGATAAGCATGCAAGACCCATGTGCTATTTCTGAAGAAGGAAAACTACTCCTGACAAAATCTGATTCCCACAAATGCTTGCTCAACACTGCAGTTTGATTCTACATGTATAGGCATGAGTTATGCTATTAGCAAAATCCCACATAATTGCAAAACATGGGTCAGAATAACACTGTTTTTCTTAAAGTAACATTTTTCATCCTTTTTAAAAAAAGTTATACAAGTTTTATTAACTGCATTTTTTCAAGACTCTGTAGCCTGGTTCCTGTGGGTGCTTCCAGCATAGCAAAGGAGATTTGGTGATCATGGAGTAGTCATAGTAAAATGCTAAATATAACATGCAAGATAGAAATAACAACTTACGAAATTAACAATGAGGGAGAAGGAAACTCTATGGGCAGCTAACAGAAATAGCAAGGGGAGCAAGGATGATCAATATTAGGATTTTGATTCTACCTCTAGATAGATAGAGACATCATTTCCCAGTGTCTCTTTCTGGAAGGCAATATTAGCAGAAGTGATGTCAAATATTGTCATTTCATATCAAGACAACTGGCACTACTATCTCATTCTCAAAGTATCATCTTGGAGAGGCATGACTAGACATACATTGGGCCACAAATCTGGCAAGAACATCTCTGAACTTCCCTGCTTAGAGATGCAGCTGCACTTTGTCAAACTGTTTTGACTCACTTCCAGTTGGAATCTGACTCAGGATAATGGACCTCACATTTCACTGAGGTTATTTATGATGCATCTCTGTTTTTTTCCCCAAAAGGTATTGTCTTTGAGCTATTTTTTTGTTCTTGCATCAATGCTGTCTTTCAAAGTCCCAGTAACTGCTAAAAAGAGATTAATGAGTCTCACTGTTCACTTTGCTAGAACTGGGTTGCTACTGCTTAGCTATGGCCAGACACAGGGCACCCCAGTAACACCAGCAGCCTGGAAGAAATTACCCTCCCATCAGCATCCCTGCTTTTGACAAGAAATCAGTGGCAGAAGCCAGAGGGTTTGTTTTTCCTTTTACAATTACAGCTTTCTTAAGCAAGGGCATAACAAAGTGGTGTGAAATGACCATAAGGGGTCCTGTTAGCCTGGGGCTCTACACAGCTGAAAATCCTGTACCAGAGTACAAGGTTCAGAGAACAAAGAGGCACTGCTGATCCCACAGAAAACCCAAAAACAGGGTAAGTGCTGAGTTTCGTTGGATTGATATTTTTTTCAGTAAGTCAAATAAAGGTCCTCTTCACACTTCTGAGACTGAGCTGCTCTTTGGTTCTGCTCACATCTCTGCCTTGGTAACTTCAAAGTGAACCAACTCCAAATGCAGATTGCTTCAGCACCCAAAGCAGATCCAATGGAGACAACTGGGACCTGATGGCCACAGCACCCCAGGGGTTTCACCTTGTCTAGGCCGTGGTGTTCTGGTAAACCAGCACCTCCCAGATGAAGTTCCTTGGAGTTTGACCTGTCTTGAATGTAATCTCTAAACGTATCACTTAGGTAAAAGCTGACAAAATCTCATTTTTAATTCACAAGTTGATAATGCTTCAGCCACCATCAACAAATGTCAGAGGGGTAATCTCTGTCCCCACAAACACACGTGCTTTCACGTGGCAGAATAAGTGGAAGTCATGCCAACACAGTATGTTTTCACTCAGTTCTGTTTCCTAACATGAGAGGAATACTGGCCTCTAATACAGAAAATGGTCAGCTGGGGTAAAAATACCCAAAATTAACAAGATGAACAAGAATCTTACCCTTATCCTGCTCTTGCTCAAAGATGTATCTTGTGTCACAACACTGATGACCCATCAGCAGTGTCATTCTCTGCAGTCAATGTATGCATTTATCAGGTATTCATTTATGAAGAATTTTACTGCATTCTGTAACTTAACTTAAATAGAGGTATACAGTATGTATTTTAAGATAGTTGTAACTTTTTCACAAAATAATTGTGGTTGGGTTTAGTTTAATAACAGGATCATTAGATAACACTTCTTCTGAAAACATTATGGTAGATTTATTCTTGTATCAGCATTTGTAAACATGTCCTCCCTATGTCTTTGGCCAACAGACATTCCCTTTGTGAAGGAAAAAATCTGTAATGAAATGTTTTCAGAAACTGAGAAGTTCACCACGCCCCTTAGATTGTAAGTGAAATATCTCCCCATGTTTTCATTACAAACATTATCTACAACACTGAACTTAACGTATAGACAAATATGATAACAATCCAAGCTTCTTATGCCAGACTCTGGGTAGATTTAGGACGAGCTCCATGAATTCACTGAAGAAAGAACAGACAGTGCTGCACTTTCAGAATTTTAACAGTGGGTTTATTCTTCTGCTTTTGTATTCAACTGCCTGCTGTTTCAGACAAACATATGGATCTAAAATTACTTACATCCTTAAAACAAAATGCTCTAGGAAGTTGCAGGAGAAACAACCATATTGAGAAAATAAAGTGCTGCAAAGAAGAGCAACAGATCTCAGCAGTGACCTTTGGCTTGATCATCGGTCACAAAAGAATGCAAACGCCACCTGAGCAAACAAAACCCTTTGAATCCATACAAATGCAGGGAAATTTTGTGAGAATGGGTTTTCCTCTGATATTTCTTACATTTTCTGCTTCCATTTCTCTTGGAAATACCACAAAGAAGCTCCTACAGGGTACTCAGTAATCCAAGACAACAACAAGAACCCTGACAAAAGATAGGGTGGTAAAAAAAGAACAGAAACAGGTATTTTAGAACTTTGGGGACAAAAAAACCCCACAAAAGTTAGAAAGGTTCTGATGTTCAGAGCTTCCATAAAAGTATTCTTATTTTTCCACTCATAAAATTTCTTGGTTCCTGATAATGCATAATAAAGTTAACAATAAAGTCTATTGTTCTATGTTCTTCTATGTTCTTCCTCAAGACTCCCCCAGTTACCATTATAGGGATTACGAAAAATTTAAGGGTCTATATGTCTTACTTCAGCTGTTACACATGGAAACACATATAACCTACCAAACAGAGAGCAGGGTTTTCATGAATCAGTCCAGGTTTTGAGCCACATCTGTATCCACATCTTTAAGAAAATTTAAATCAGTGCATTTCTAGTATTTCTGTTAGGTGTGCTTGTGACACAAGATGCCCTTATCTGAATGTGAAATGCCTGTTAGACAGTAGACATGTAGTTTATCACGTTGGATCAGAGCCTGCTCTGTGAAGTAGAACCCCCATTTTGTAAGAGTGCAGTTCTGCTTGCTACAGATAACAACAGAAATCACACATTCGGGTTTTTCCTGCACTCTGGCAAGTAACTCCATTGCCTCTTAATGCTGCTTCTCCATACAGACACCAACAGGCAGGGCTAATGCTTGGGATTGTATTTAATGAAGGCAAAAGGAGGGAAAAATTATAGAAGAAAATCAGACTGAAGGGGACAAGAAAGTCTTCTAACAAGAGGACATTAACTCTGCACTCTCAAAGGGAAAGAAAAGTAATGAGTTTGAGGCAAGGACTGACTGATTTCTTTTTAGGATACTGTAACATTTGAACATGCTGAGGAAGGAATTCCTTGGCTAAATCTATTTTCCTTTTCTATTTTTCCTTTTTTCTATTTTTCCTTCCTTGTTCATGTGGTCCATGAAGCTGACCATCAGTCCACAGCTGAAGTGAGCAGAGGTAGGAATATGGGGCACTGGGCACCCAATTTATGAGCTCTTTTTGCATAAGAAGGGAGCCAACAACCTGAGCCCAAGGCACACCCAAGAGAACTTGTGCTAGACACCACCGTGACAAAAAAGTGCTAGGAATGGCAAGCTTATTTAAAGTTACTGCCTTCAATTACTTTATGTAAATGTTTTCCATTCCTACCCTGAAAGTAAGAAATCCAAATCATTAAATTTTCTGTTGTACTTGGTGACATCAAATTTCTTCAGTCCTTCATGACAATGGTTGTTATCTCAATAAGGAAGAACTTCCAGATCTCTAAATACCCTCCTGTTCAGTGCCAATCAATCAACTACACATCCACAGGGCTCTAAAACTAACATTTTACAAATTCTAGTTATTAGGACTTGCATTTAGCTTCAGTGTACTTAGAAATAATTAATCTTTTCGACAACACTTTGATTTAAGCATGTTGTATTATTCACCCTATTTTGCAGACTGAAAATGAAAATGCCATAGTCTCTGAGGACGCCAAAGGCAAAGCTGGGGATGAAGCTGAAGTAGCTACTCTTCACGCACCCACCATCTCACTTTAAAAAAAAACAGAAAAATCTGACTGCCTACTCTCTTGAATCCTAAGTTTTGCACCCATCCTGCAAGCAACCATACATTATGCAAAGCAGGCAAGAACTGAGCTCCAGACTTTTAATTTTCCTCCATCTGGGGACCAGTCCTGCTTTTCTGCAATCTCAATGCAAATCAGAAGTTCATCCATTGGAGTCATTAGCATTGCATCAGTCAAATCACCACCAGTGCTATCGAAACCGCAATGTTTTATTTTAATAATGAGGAAACACGAGCATTTTAGAACGGGGCTGTCACTGTATGTGGACAACCCAAGGAAGGCTTCCAAAGATTTTTAGGCTAGAGATTTGATCATCACCCACAAGTGCCAAAGTCAGCCTTTTTCTTAAATCACAAAAATAAATAAAAAATTCTAGGGGTGTAGGAATATAATCAATTCAAATTAAGTATCGATTTCTAAATAATGTAGAACTAAATTAGACATTTACAAACTGTAAATCACTGTTATTTAGTGAGAACCAGGACCATATGTTACACAGCAACAGACAGAAGTGTTGATAAATTGGAGAGGAAGAATGTACCTCCAGAAAGTTAGGTATGGCACTCCCAGTGCCAAGTTCATGTCCTACATTTCAAGTAAAAGGACTGGAGAAAAAAGCAAGGTCTAAGCCGAAACAGACCACTTCTTACAGTCTTCTCTAAGCAAAAGTACAAGTTTATCAACAACCAAATATAAAATCCAGAGTAACTGCCAAGAAGCCAGGAAAAGTACCATGGATTTACATCAGCTAAATTGAGACCAGAATTTTGCATCATCCCTACTACAGGAGTCCCAAGGGAGAGGAAGGTAACAATGCCAGATAGAGAATGGTGCTATGGGGGTGCAAATTGTCCAAATACACAGGGCTGCCCAGCCTGCCAGCTACCAGGCCAAAAATTAAATACATATAGCTAACTCTAAGGCAGTTATTTTCAAGACATATTCAGAGATCTCTTACCATGCCTAATTCTAAAGGATTGCAATTATTTTCATAGTTACACTTTTTATGTGCATCTGTGAATGTCTGCTTCCGAAAGGAGATTTCCCTTTCTTTTAAAACTGTACATTGAGAAATACCACTTACAGGCAGCTCTTGTGAAACTAGAGATAACAGCAACTCTTTGGCCACCCTGTACAAAGCTTTGGCCAAATATTGGGGGTGATTTAAGCGTTCTTTCCAGAAACAGCCAAACAGCATATAAAATCCAAGTTACTCTCAAAGTATCTGGTTTTGTAGGAGAGTAATAAAGAAATCGGTCTTTTGGTTGAAACATAAAACCAAGAATCACAAAACAGAGGACTCTTCAGTGTGTCACCAGTAGTTAGATAATACAGTGCTGGGTGCTATCCTCTCCATAGCAAAAATACTTGATACCTATATCTGTGGGTAACTCAGACAAAACAATGTTGTCAAGAACACCCGAGGAATGTACTTCCAGTTTCCAAAACCCATCCAATTTTTCAGCAAGTGCTTCATTTACCTTTGGGCTAAAAGATGGAGAAAAGCTTTTGCAATCACCTGCATGACAGCTTTTTCTGCCCTAGTCTCCCTATCCCTGCACAAAAGCACAGTACCACTATGTGGCTGTTGAGATGTTTAATTCATTCCTGCCTGAAAAGGACCTTGGGTGGAGGACACTGGAGAACTACACAAAAGCCTCATAAAGCAAGGGGTAGGTGAGGAAACAGCTGCTTATGCATTCATTCCACTGCCTGAAAAGTAATGTTAAGGGACAATGGTCATGTCAGACACACATCAGGAGCTGTTAGGAAACACCAGAAGGATGTGGGGAATCATATACGTACCAAAATTCCAGCCCAATGGTAGTATCTGCAACCCCAGACTGTGTCACAGGCTCCTCTCACTTCATCAAACCATATGCTACGTATGGCATGCATGCATGGAAATTACATATATGGTCTTGTGCTCATTTTAAGAGAGTAAAAAAATGAGCCAAGGACAATTTGCAGGGGACACAGCACCCTTTTCCTGCTGCCTCTCACACAGACTCTCACAAAGCAGGTAAGAACTAGGGAAACTGGCACAAAGTACATTTTGCCTCTGAGCATTTGGCTACTCTCATCTCTTTCTGGAATTACAAGTTATGACCATCTCGAATATCCAGACGAGAGGCCAAGGAAAATGTTTTAAAGTAACATAAAGAGTTATCACTACTTACACATTCCAGACTTCTGTTCAGCTGCAAATACATTAATGCAAGCAAGAATGAAGAGTGTGATGTGGGAAAGGAGGCTGTCTACAATTTATCACTGCTGTGCAGACATGCCCTGAGAAGAGAGCTGTGCTGAAAACCCAAATATAGGAACATCTATATTAGCAGCAGTTATTTCTGATTTGGTCTGAGGGACTTTCCAAACTCAAGGGGCTCACAATGAAGGACTGGCCAGCCATGAAGAGCCTGCAGTAAAGATGAAAGGACATGTAAATTGCTCTGACATCCCAACAGACTTCTGCTGTTTCAGGGATGCTATTCTAATCCTACGAAGAAAGAAGGAGCCCCATCTTTGCTCACTGATGCACCATGTTCCTACTTGGGCTTTATCAGGGGCTTTTAATCTGCCAAATACAGACATCCCCAATATTCCAAAATTACAGCTGACAATTCAAATTAGGAATCATTTCACAAATGGCACAATTGCCTAAAAAAATCTGAGTCTGAACTGGATCAGCTTCTCAGCTGGAGAAAATCAGTGTATTGGTGTAAGACCCAGGCACAGGATGGGTTAAAAATTCATACAAAAATAAGAGTATATTATGTATTTTATTAGGGCATTAATAAAGAAAGGCATACAAAAATTATAGTTTTCTAAAAGGTCAAAAGACAGCTCACTCCTCCTCAGAATATATTTTGCACAATATTCAAAAATGATGCATAATTTGGGGAAATAACTCAACCATAAATTTACAGCGGTATCTTCTTTGATGCCTAAAAAGAGTACCTTTGAGCTAGTTGTGAATTAAACATTTAGCATGAAAAAATAAAAAAGCCTGTCAATACTTTCTGAACCAACTATATGAACAGGAGTTGCAGAAATTGGCTCTCTGAAATTGCTGCTTACTCCTGCTATTGTGTTTCACAATTCTTTTTAAAGGTTTGCTCGTGCACAATTAATTTAAAGCAGTTTTTCTGAAATCAGGGTCTTGCAATATCCTAACATGAAGTCCTTACTCTTAGGTATCTTTATTAGGAAACAATTTTATACATTTTTTAAAAGGCAGGCAAGGAAACTTGTGGAGTATTTCAAACCAAGTTTTTCACTCTGTGTTCAACTTTGAGTATCTCCCATCTGCTTTACAGGACTCTTCTCCAGCTCTAAACCCAAGAGATTTTTTTCCTGAATGGTTTCAGAGCCTCTTTGCAACCTCAGACTGTCTCTTCCCAGCTGATCACAGGAGCAACCCTAGCCTACTGCTCCAAGGGCCGATATTCAGCCTTAGAAGCAGAAAAAAGAAAGATACCCACTTAGAAGAAGCAAAAAAAAAAAAAAATATATATATATATGTTTCCAAAAGCAAGCTCTAATCTCAGTATCTCCAGTTGTTCCCAGTCTGTGGTTTAATTTACTGCTGGGTTAGCAGGGTGTTCCACAATGCTTCTCATAATTACTTTCTCGAGCCTCTAATTCAACTGCAATTACCCACTGCGGAAGTCAGAGAATTGGATCATGGCTCTGTTAAGATCCAACAGAACCACCCAACCGAGAAGCTGGCCAGCCCCCAGAGCTGCTTCCTGAGCTAAGGTGAATCAGGACCTTGCTGATCCATGTGCTGAGACTATCTCCTGAGAGACTCTTTCTGCCCACCCATCCCAGATATACCTCGGAGCCTGAGGAATCATTTTTGCAATGAGGGAAATATGTATGTTTAGTTTTTAATGTGGTCTAAAGAGTTAGACTAACAAAGCAACCCAGAGGACCTCCCTTTCACACCCATGGCTGACCAGCTGGATTCATGGCCCACAGCTGGCCAAATGATCTAGGTAATTAAAGCAGAAAAAACCCCTCTCTCTTTGTTGTTCAGGGATTTCAGTCTGTTTCATCAAGAAAATCATGTCCTTGATCTCTCTCTGCTCTTTCTTTTTTTTCTTTTTTTTTTTCTTTTTTTTCTTTTTTTTTTTTTTTTTTAATTATTTTTCTTTTTTGTAACTGCAAGGTTTAAAGGCCCCTACATCTCTATGGAAACTGCCTACCAGCCATCATGGTCCACACCTATATAAAAGAAATGTCAAGACAGGAGATTCTAATGAATGCTCAGTAGAGTTCCCTTCATTCTTAGAAGTTAATCCATGGTATAGGGCACACGTTAAGGGGCAGCTCCAAGATTCCTTGCTGTGGGAAAGGAGAGCAGCAAAGGAGCACCCTGCCCACCACTCTGCCCTACTACCCCTGGTGAACCTGAAGCACGTCTATCACATCCACAGTACTTCTAATGTGCTTCCCATGCTGCCTTGTTGGCAGCTGGCCATGCAACCATCCCCACCATGGGCTCCACAGAGCCCCACTGGATCCAGCAGAGCATCTGCACCAACACCAGCTCCTGCTGAACCAGCTACATCTCAGAGAGAGACTGAAAAAGGCATCAGTATGAATTCACTTCTCCCTGCAATCTGCTTCGACTGTCACTTTCCTTAATACCCAGCACCCCACGCAACTTTCAAGGCAGGCAGGCCCAGGCTTTCTGCATTTTGGGAGGACACAAGCTCGTGGCACACAAGTGTGTGCACACGATGATTTAGCAAACCCTCTTTGCACGTTTTGACTGCAGCTGCAATGATCAATAACCTGTGCCACTGGTAGCAAAGTAGAACAAACCTGTGAGTGGTAAAAAGAAAAGAAAGGTTTCAATTATGGAGTAATGGTGGGGGACAAAGAAAACTGATTTATGAATTTCAGCATGAAAAAGTGGCTCGTAGCATGGAGGAATTTGCCAGGACAACACAGCCTGTAGTAGATCTCTGTAGTTAATTGTCAAGTATTACTGCACTGCTAACAATACTGTCACACAGATGCTGTTTAGTCAGCAACTGCACCTGTATGACACTCCGTGCTTGATGAATGCTTTGGTTACCAAACCAAACACAGTCCCTTGCTAATGTGAGACAGCCTAAACCACGTCCTCCTCCAGGGGCATCCTACTGACCTTAAAATCAGTGCCTTTCACAATTAACCTCCTTGCAATTGAAACATTTAACATAATCCCACTTAGCTCTTTTCAAGTGTACAAACTCTCCACGTCGGCACTGTTACTGCAGCTGACTGCACAATTTCTCCCAGTTTGCAATATGGTTTCAGACCCACCCAGCTCCTACCTCCACCACTTGACCTCCCTAATTTAAGCAGGAGCCCCCAGTGTGGCAGTGATGCTGCCTTTGTTGAGCTGTTGCTCTGTGATAGCTAATACATGCATACATTACTGCTGACATTTAAAAACATTCCTAACAGTTTGTGTGAGTACATGGTAAACAGATGCTATGGGATTTTTTACCCATTATCAGTCATCTCTGAAGACTGCAGTAAAGTGACAGGTTGTTTGAGACTCTTCGGTCTAACAGTGAGAGATTTATTTTTAATAGAATATTGATATTATGGCACAAAATACCATTTGGTGCTTACTTTTTTTTTTCCTCCTAGAGCTGCAGTTTAGCTTTTTTAAGATTTTGCAGCCCTCTGTTATATCTACTACTCTATTTTTTATGAAAAAAGTTAGAGACTTTTATGAACTCCCTGATTAAAGTACCTCCATCTGAATGTAGATTAAAAGTTCCAACACCTGAGAGCACTAAACCAATGAATATTTATATAGAAAAACAGCAGATTAATGCACTTTAAATCTTCAATGCAAGCCTAGTCATGGGGTTTATCTTATTTTAGGGCTTACTTTTTATTAAAATGAACTCTTGCATATTTACACTACCGAAATAAATGTTATTTGCAAGCACAATACAGTAAGAATCTTACAAATGGATGGCCTTGGTGAAAAGTAAATTTACTCCTCAAACTGATTTACTTCTTTATCAAGTATGTATTTAAGAAGATTTTCATTGTATGCTGCTGGCATAGTTTGGTGCCAAGCAGGGGGGTTCTTTTTAACTGGTTCTGATTTCACCCTCATGTAAGCCAAGCAGTGCCCATGGTGTTATGCTCACCCCACTGGCCTGAGTCACAGGAACATCAATAATGCTCTTTCAGCAAAAAAGACCATTGCCTATGGCTTCTTAGGTAACAAACAGTACCCTGCACAGTATCCCTGGACTTCAACATCTGTGTTGTACTGCAGGCACTCACTGCGCTCAGTTGCTACAACTGCAACCAACTCACTCCGTATCTGGAGGTTTCCATCTGTTCTGCCAGAAGACAACCAAAGTGAGAAAAAAACCAGCCCCTGAAGCAATGTGTCCCAGGAATGGTACAGGACCACCAGGTCACCTCAAGCCCTGCCACCTTCCTGAGCACTGACTGAACCCCACCTCACACAACACCTGTAGTAAAAGACAACGTCACCGATGACTCAAGTCCCATAGCAAGCCAGTGATGCTTAGGGTTGGAGTAGTGCAGAAGAAAATAAATGGTGACTTCTGTTCTGCACAGGAAAGATCTCTATGTCTCTCTGCATCCTTCCAGTGGCAAAACTCCTGCTCATTCATTTAAAGATTTCCTCCTCGCTTGAATGGGCAGAAATTCATGGGTTTGGGGAGCTGCAGCACCACTGGGGATGAAATCTTGAGGCAGCCCAAGTGTTTTTTTAGCAAGTAAACCTCTTTTCTCTCCAGATCTCATGTTTTGCAAAAAGATTTGTTGCAGAGTCTCCAAACCAATGCTGTTCTATTTTGGTTTTAAATGTAACCTTAGAAATAAATGTTTACAAATCAGCTCATTGTGTCTTTGTTTTGAAGCTTAAAGCCTCACTTTGATTGCTGCCTTTTTGACATTTTGCATAGGAAATATGTTTGCATGTTCACAGCACTATTGAAACAGCAATTAGATCACCATATTCCAGCTGTTACAAGGTTTTGTAATGCATTTTCCAATAAACATTTTCAAGAAAACAGAACTATTTTAGTATGTCAAGCAGATACGTTTAAGTTTTTTTTCATTCAGCTTTTTTTTTTCAATCTTACGTTTTTCTGCACATTATCATGCTTTTTATGTTCCTCTATTTTGCTTCATTTAATGCTACCTACATAAAAAAAGGTCAGGGTTTCAAAATCAGTGATTTGAGGAGTTCTGATTTTGGGGATCTGGGGAGCTGAGCCAAAACAATTTTCAGAAAATTCAACTTTTTATCTTACACTACCGAGAACCACGACTGCAAAGGCTTTTGAAACATTTGCTGCACCTTTTCTGATGTTCATTAAACAAAAATTTTTTTACCATTTCCAGTAACTACCTACCCTAGCTACCTTCCCTCTTTCCTGAAGGAAGAGTTTTCTCACTTAAAACAAGAATTAATATGTTTTTTTCTTCCTCTGCCTGCTCACACTGCCTGCTAACTCCCCTGACACCAAAATGAGATCCAGATGTGCAAAGACAGCACCCAGCTGCAAGGGGAAAGGCAGTGGTACCCAAACTGTGGTACCCAACAGGAGGCAGAGCCCCTCTTGTGAAAACCCGGGCGATCTCTGACACAAACTCAGCTCACCCCAGGCTGCTGGCACACACCAAGCAGCAGAATTGCTTTGCCTGAAGAGGAAGAAGATCTGCAACTTTTTGCTACATGTTTAGTATCAGATAACAGTTCAGGATTTATTTTTTTTTCTTCTTCCTTGGTGGTTAGTCCTTCCTGGAGTATATGATTCTGCTTTAAATTTATTACATTTTTTCTGTTTCCTGATCTCACATGTCACACTTCTGGCTTTCTGACTTTCTTGCACAACAATTGTTATGAAGACTTTTTCTACTTGTTGCCTCAAGCAATAAAACAACAAAGTCTCCCATTACAAGAAAGAAAAACATCTACTTCTGTCTAAAGCCAACGAATTCCAACCGTGCTGGCTGATTTATCTTCTGTGTTTTGATTGATCACTTTCAATTTGGTATATGCTAAGGAGATCAATAAACTGCTTTTTTTTTTTTTTTTTTTTTTTTTTTTTTGGCTGTTGCATGTCACTACGAGGGTGTAACTGGATTCTTTCACCACATGGTAAAAATTCTGAGAAAAATTCAGAGGAGGAAAGATATTTTCCTAGGATCAGGGAACTAGAGCAGGAAGCAGTCTTCCTCAACCAATTACAGTATTTCAGAGCTGGTTGTCAACTATCAGTTTGATGGCAGTTCTAGATAATTATGCCCCAGTGGATTTGCAGTTTCTTCTAGTAATTTTAATAATAAAAATGATAGCAGGACAATGAAGACTTAAAAACCTCATAAGAAGCTTCTCCTTACCTCCAGGGTAGCTCCTACACTTGCACAGATGCTCACTGTGATTCTACCAGACAGAAGGCTGGCACACATGGCCCAGAGTTAGTGCCTGCCCCCTCTCTGGAGGGGTTTGCCAGTGCTCCCAGTCATAGTTTCCCATTCAGAAGGACAAATGTGCTGTAGCAGATGTGGTTACTTATAATTTTCCTTTTCATCTTCCAGGAAAATGAGCCATTATAAATTCTGCATCTGCCTATCACTGATGGGACATCACCAAGTTGGAGCCATTTCAACCTCCCTTGGGCTTCAAAATAATTATGAGTGACCTTGTCAAATCTAGATGAGTTTATCTGCCATTCCCAGGTGTCATGTATGTCCAGCACAACCTTGCACAGCACTCTAGCATGGATAATCTGAAGACACTCCTTGTGAAAAGGCTTTGCTCTTCATATATTTCACCCAGACTGAAACTACTACCTTGGTTGCTAGTTAAACAAAAGTATTGATTTTAAAGTTACTCTTCTAACCTACAAGGTACTGCATGGCCTCTGTCCAGCACCTCTTCACTTTTTTGTTCTTAGATGTACATTGAATCTGC
Source organism: Phaethornis superciliosus (assembly GCA_023637945.1). Classification (NCBI taxonomy): domain Eukaryota; kingdom Metazoa; phylum Chordata; class Aves; order Apodiformes; family Trochilidae; genus Phaethornis; species Phaethornis superciliosus. The sequence goes on from JAJQWJ010000005.1 coordinate 8,941,226, forward strand.
TGAGGGAAAACTTCCCCCTGTACACATTCTTGCAACTTTGCTTCTTTTTAAAAGTTGTGGGGTTTTTTGTTTGTTTTTTTTAATTTAAAATAATTGGAAAAGAGATAGAGATCTATTGGAAAGATATCCATAGAGAAGCTTAGCAATCACAAAAAAAAGGACCTTAAACTCTGGAAGAAATTGTTGGAACCAGGCCCAAGCAAAAAAGGTACATCATAACCCAGGACACAGTGTATAACTGGTTGATTAATGGTATATTTTACCCATTTTACATAATGCAAGTATCGAGAATGAAAAAGTACCTATGGAATTTGTACATCTCTGGTCATTGATACATTGGTTCTTGGAACAACTGTGACAAGAAAGCATCACCTGGTGAGTAATGCAATATTCTGGAAAGAAAGCAAGCTGCTGCTGCTTAACACTACTTCCTATAATCTGTCCAGAGCAAAACATGCCAATTTCTTTGGATGTGCCACTACAGGCACGGGAAGACCCTGAGCAAGACACTGTTAGACAGTTCACATCAGAGGACCAGAAAAATTTGGCAGAAAATACTTCCCTTGTTCCTGTGGGCTGGTACATCAACATGACACCAGAAACACAGCCTATTTACTTTCAATATATTTAAAATCAAAAAGACCTGAGGGGTAGGTGAGTCCAACAGAGTAACAGATAGACCGACAAGTGAATGCTGAGCCCCTATTTCAACACAAGCAAATACATAACAGATGTATGTGACCATTTCCAAAGCCTTAAAATGGAGAAAGTGAATCACCCAGGCCTCACAGCTGTCATAACAAATTAGACTGTCCCAGACCGAGGAGATCATTTGATAGTAAATGACCTGAAATAATGAAAAAGGGATAAGAAGTGCAGTCACCTAGGGGAACAAAACATAACCCATTTCTAATATCCCTGATGTTCCTCTCGTACTGAGATCTCCTCTCCGGTTTCCCTTCCACATTAAGGACCAGCAATTCATCTTTGCTTCAAAAGCTGTGCAGTTTTGATCCTGCCTGCACCTCAACGTCCTGGCTGTGTGTGCATCTTCCTCCTGCTTTGCTCAGCCCACATTCTCTATCAGCATCTCTCTGTGTCTCATCACTGCACCTTCTTCCCCTCCTTTATGAGCAGCACTCCCTCCCTCCTCGTGTGCCACACTTCTGCTCAAAGTCCTTCAACAAAACACAGTACAAAGCTTTTTATTATAACATCCCACAAAAAAAGACAAAAGCCCCGAAAAAAAAAAAAAGATCAAATCTTTTTCTAACCAGTTAACACCTTGTAAAGATACAACCTGACCTCCTGCTGTGGGGTACTGAGCTCAGTGCCTGCCAGGATTAGGTCCTTCAACAGAAACTCATCATGTGCTGGGGGTTGGGCAAAGGGAGTTGTGAGCTCTGAGAAATATAAGAATTCAAATGTCTCACTATTAATCAGCACACTACCTTCCAAAGCATGCAAAAAATGCAAATGCACCAATCAGATCTGAAACACTTCAAAGAAAAAAATGAATGACTCAGTTTAGTACTTTCCTGAAATGACCACTGTACAGAATTAAAAATTCTGGTAGAAGACTGTTAAAAGAAGGCATTTGCTAATGGTGCTTTTGACTCAGACATTTAGAGAAAAATTTGGTTGTTATTTGGAGAGTTTTGAAGAGACATGTGGAACTGAAGTCATATGAATGCAGAGGCTGGAACCTGGCATTAATTTCAGTTTGCTGGTTTACTGCACCTTGTAAGCATCTACAAGAAAGCTGCATTTCTGCATTCACGATTAGAAAATCCATTAAAGAAAAGCCATTTAGGATGAACACCCCGCACTCCTAGCCATAGGTGTCTTCTTCAGCTAAATTAAAAACCATCGTCTTGTCAGGCCATAAAAATCATCAAAATTTTAGTTACAAATTACACCACAGTAAGTGTCAGCATCTTTTCCACAGATTTAGCATTGTTTGAAGATAAACTGAAACAGATCAGTGCAATGCTTAATTGAGTTCTCAATAGCATCACTGAAAAAAAAGAGCATTAGAACACGTTGGCAAAGGCTTTAACTATGGCTACAAAGATGCTGTACAGCAAGTGGTCTAAAACAGAGTGGATCAAATTTTTCCTGGTGCCCTAAGGCCTTTTCTGCAGCTCTTGTAGCATAAAGATGCTTCAAGACAGCAGACCTCAGCCTCGGGGATATTTCATGAGTAGCAAGATTTCTCAGGCAATAAATAGCTGTAACTACCTCCCTTCATCAGCATATTAAGCACCTGAAGGATGATGCTCTATTCTGTTTCCTACCAACAGCTCTATGGTCAGGGCTCAAATATAACTCAGATGATCTGAAGAGCGTGGTCCCCAGCCAAGCCCAGGGAGGACCCAAACCACAGCACAATCAGAAATGACTTAGAGGCACATTTGTTGCTGCCTCTCTTTGCATACAAAGGGATGGATAAAATAAGCAATGAGGCTGCAGTCCTTTAGCCCTGCTGTGTCAAAACTGTGCTGTCTGGACAGATTATGTTGCCAGACACTACTTAGATCCGAGGCATTCCTGAACAGAGCAGAGCCATCCAGAACTGTTCAAGCCCTTAGCAGAGGGCAGAAATGACCCCAGTGATGTTATTACTCTCAACAGCAGAAGGAGCACAAGGGCTGAACAGGACAATTCATGCCTCTTTTTTTTTTTCCTGTAAGATCTAGCATTCTGATTTTGCAAGGAAGTACAATAAAGTCATAGGACAGATGTAAAAGATGTTTCTGTATTCAATAGAAACTTACCCACATCTAAATCTATTCCAACATGTTTTACAGAAAATCTAATGGTACAATATTAGTGCTCAGTTGTAACCCATTGATTCCTAGCAGAATGAATGAATATCTTTCAAGAAAGCCCTTGGAAATGCTGATGAGTAGTGACTATTGGTACAAACCAGTTTTGCAGATCATAGAAAATCAGTTACTCATGGAAAGCATGACAGATACAGAATATTCTTACTGTATATGTGAAAAAAATTGTGCATTATGATCTGTAAATCAATAAATATCCAACAAATCAGCAACACAAACAAGATGAGAGAACTTTATTTCATCTTCAATCAGAGACTACTGGGCGAGATACCTTTAGCAGTAAAATAGTTACCATGATAATTTTCTACTCATCTAGTAATACCAATCCTTTGCATTTCAATACTTTTTTTCTCTCCTCTATAATCATATTTGCATCTGCAGAGCTTTCAAGCCCAGGATGCAAGCTGTGAAATACGTTAAGCTGGTGCTGGTTTTGTTTTTTAATAAAGCAGAAAAATGAAAATAAAATACTTTAAAAATCAATACATTCTTTTGCATTTAAAATAACTTAGGAAAATGTTTTAAAACCACAATGTCAGCAAAAAATGAGCTGGGTTCCGGTGATAGAAAGCTAATGTAGAGTTGTAGTAAAGATTTTAGCCATTGCACAGAAAAAGGAAAATTCTCCCACTTGCAAAGCAAAAGGATGATGGATCTTGACACACGGTATTACTCAGGCAATTGCATAGCCCTCATTTTTTTCAGTATCTGAAAGCATTTTATAGAAAGAAGCCCTTTTTTTGTCTATATGGATTGGAACATAGGGATGGCAGAGAAATCATATACAGTATTTTTGTCCCTAGTGTTTATACATCAGAACTCTATGAGCTCTGATTGCATTTGACATTGCCAGACTGTCAAATACCATACAACCCTTGGCTTTTGTACAGTATCCTCTGAAGATCTCAGAAATGTTACTTTTGCTCACTAAGAGCCCTTAGAAACCTGCAGCAAGCCTGAATTTCTCTTTTATATTTATTACTGGTAGTGGACATGTGAACTGAAAGGGAGGAAAAGCATTTGGGACAGGGGGGTCCTCCAGATGGCCTGGGTCATATTATTAGGATGTAAAAATCAGTCCCTCTCTTCTAGCTCAATGTTAATATTTTTAAAGTGCATGCATGAAATTGCTACATAAAATCTTAGACCCACACAGAAACATTGAATGGACAAGTATGTGTATCCTCTTCCTGAAGAACCTTTTGTGTATGGGTTATAGGAAATGTGACAGCCAAAACAAAGTGGAGAATGGGCGTGAAAAGTCAGTTTTCACACGTACACATGCAGACCCCTACCTCCAAAAAGCACACAGGTTTTTATGCAATTGGGATTTCAGCAGCCCCTCTGCAAGCATTAGGATTTTTTTTTTTTTTCAAATGATACAATGCAACCTTCATGCTGCTGTGTGTCCCAGCTTTCCCAGCAAGACCTCTTTTTCTACCTGAAAGCTTATTCCCGATGAAAAAAAAAAAAAAAAAGAAGAATTTGGTCAGATGCCTTGCATGTACAAATCTCTACAGCCACATATGTGGACATCAGAAAGATTCAAGCAAATGTTTTTGGAGCACGTGCAGGCCACCTGTGTAAGCCCAGTGCCCATATCTCTATCCAAAAAATGAAACACAAAACTAGGGCAAACCCAGCTCCCTGCCCTTACCCATGGAAAAAAACATTCACAAAAGCACAGCCTCTTTGTGGCTGAACCTGTAGCAGCAAAAATTCAGAATCTTTGTCATGTGATATCCACATAAAAATGTAAGTTTGAGGGGAAGAGATAAAAAGGCATCCAGAGTTTGCAGATCAAAAGGGAGAGTACAGGAATCCTTACCAGGCAGCTGCAGGACACCCCATGTTGAGTCCTCCCCTGTGATAAGGGACAGCACTGCTTTCCTGTACCACTCCAATCCCAGCTTTCTGCTGCTGCAATGTTTTGATGATTCTTCTGGAGCATGCAATGCACACCCTCAGAAACTTAGGAACTCCCCTAACTAAGCCAGAAAACATCTGCTAGAACTGGGATGGAGATGGACCCGCAGTACCAAAATAAAGACACCATTTTTATTAATAATTTCTCCCAAATTACTATATTAGCTTCTCTAGACTGGAAGTTGGAGCAGGTGATCCTTGAGGTTGCTATGAGCCCAGTATCCCATGACTCTATGATCAGTGCATATGGGCTATAGCTCTGTAACCTGCACAGCATCCTAAAAGTAGGGAAAAATCTTAAACCCTTTAGAACTGGCAGAAATATAAAATGATAGATGTGCTCATCAAAACAACCAAAGCAAGATTTTACATTGACTTTCTAACTGCCCAAATACTTCTACCACACACTAGTTAGGAGCCAGCATATGTCTTGAGAAAGAGTCATTTCCCCACTGCATTTTAGCATTCATGCATTACACTGTGTACTTTTCTTTAAAAAGAAATGGGAGAACGCTGAGACATTATTGTACTCCACATTACCCAATTACCCTTTTTTAACCAGATGCATTTTTCATTCTGTTGGAAAAATAAGTGTTTGATACTTATCATATTCTAACAGACTTCAGCCACTATTACTTCTTAAAAATGCAAGGGAGCTGAAGAGCTTTTTTTATTATTTATTTGCTGTGTCTCTAAGTGCCTGTACTTGTGCTCTGCCTCTTGCTGAGGGAATAAGATCAGTGGCCATCAGGGGCCAAACTCTGGTCTGATAAATGTGGTGTTTCCCAAGGATCACTTAGAGTTGGCTACTGGGCACACCTCTATAACCACAGCTGCCCTCAACTCTGGTTTGTGAGCTGCAGAAAGAGAAGAAAATTCCTGCTGGAACTCTCAGAACAGATCTCTCTCTAATATTCTGGTTCCTCTCTGCACTCATCCTACATGGCTAGGACTTATCCAGATGATGGTGGTGGTACCTGCTCATATGGGAAAACCCTGACATTGGGATGACAGCCTCCAGGGAGCATCACTTCACCTGAGGCAGAGCCAACAAGCAACCCACGCAAGCATGGTTGTAGTTGCCCCACAGCCACTCTTGGTAGCCTCCCTCCTAATGAGTTGTGCAGATGGCTGGGTGGTAAGGAAGGGGTAAAGCATTTTGCAGTGAAAAGTTCTGATTTGGACTATTCATTAGCATGTACAGAACTGACAAACTGAAAAGAAGATTTATCTATTTCTATATTTGAAGCACTGGAGTCTGTTTACAGCAGAGGAAAGACAAATGCCAGGAGGCTATTTGGAAAGATTTTGAAAAATATTAGGCAGCACACAAAATAGGTGTATTCTTGGAGTGGTAGAAAGCAGGAAAGAATTTTCATGGATGTTTGTAAGAGAAAGACACATCCATCATGGGTCGGCATACAGTGTTCAACACAACAGCCTGGGCCACAAGGCTCAGCCAGAGCTGCCTGGTCTAGAACAGCCCCCTCAACTCCCAGCCTGACTCAAGAGGAACAAAATAGAAGTCCGGAGAGACACACATCATCTAAAATTACTGTATTACATTTTAGGTAAAACCAGAAATGCTGGGGATCTAGATCTTCTGTTTTCAGACACCTGTAGCATGGGTTGAGAGCTGTAAGCAGAAGATGAAAACGATGTTTCGGGTGGTCTCCCAGCCATGACACACCACACTGGGAGAAAGCCTGTAACTCACTTATTACCAGTTCTTCCAAATACCCACTTTTCAAAAAGTTGCAGAACCCTCCCTGTGCAAGGCAAACCCCGCATTGCCTTATCCTCCAAAGTCCCTGTCCATACTCACTCTCAGAGCCCTATCACAGGGATTAAATAGGGAAAGCTCGCCATCCCAACCCCACTGGTATTCAGGAGGTGACTCCCCAGCATGTCCTGGTGCCCTGTAGTGACCCCCGTGCAGGCACAGCACCAGGCCAGGCTTCACCCTCACTGAGTTGGAGCTTTCAGTCTGTGGCACCAAGGGTGCTCCCAAACTTTCATTTGCTGCAGACAGAACTGAGGGGAGAGAAAACTTTCCCACTGAAGCATCACACACACACACCCCCTGAAATACACTCTTTCTACCCCACACCTCCACCTCCACTCTGCTCCAGCAGAACCATCCCCAGCTCCTCTTGCAACCCCAGAGCAAGCAGAATGTGTGGCCCTGCCCAGGCACTGCTGCCCAATGCATCTCTGCCTCCCAAATATTAGAAAGAATTTCTTTATGGAGAGGGTGATCAGACATTGGAATGGGATGCCCAGGGAAGTAGTGGCTTCTCCATCCCTGGAGATATTTAAAAAGAGACTGGATGTGGCACTCAGTGCCATGGGCTGGGAACCACAGCGGCAGTGGATCAAGGGTTGGACTTGATGATCTCTGAGGTCCCTTCCAACCCAGCCAATTCTATGATTCTATAATTCTATGTGCTGTTCCCTGCTGGGAGGCAATGAGAAGCCCTTGAGAGCACCAGCACATCCCATGAGTGCTGCCAAGCTGGGTTCTCTCCCTCTCTCATGTGACTTTATCACACCACAATCCTTTACACTTGGCAAGGATCCATCCCTGCTCTCTCTCATGCCAAGAAGCCCCTCAGTGGTCTTCCAAATACTAGAGGCTAATCACCCCTTGCCCAGTTTCAGCCCCCAGGGGTATGCTATCCCAGCAAGGGAGGATCCCCAAATCACCACCTACATCAACCTTGGAGCTCTTAATTGAACAGCTTTGCAGGGGGCACTGCTAATGACCATCACCAGCTTTATTGTGCCTGGCCTTCAATCAGCTCAGCAGAAAGGACCCGTGAAAAAGAGTATCCATCATTCCTGAAAACTGCCTGGCACATTACATTATAGTGTGATAAGTTCAACTGCAGACCACATGCATTTTCTGGCTTTGAGCAAATGGCATGACTCAATTCTCTATAAATTCAAGAAGTGTATTAGAACATGGAAACATATTTTAAGTGGGGATTCACATCCTGCTTCTCTTTTTCAGCCTAACTGCTGGAGATTAAGCCTGCCACTTTGCTATTTCAGTCTTTTGCCATCTAACAAGACATGAAGAGAGTTCATTACCCTTTGTCACCTCCAAGTCACCTGGATGAGAAAGGAGGAAACAACCTGTTCCCAAGCTGGGCTTTTGAGGGGGAAGGGGTGGAGGCAAGGGAGGGCATATAGGGAAACAGCTTTTTAATTGTGCTTCCTGAAAAATGCTACTGTAGAGAAAAATGACTGACAGAGAGAGCAAGACAGTCTGAAAGCATCCACTGTGCTGCAAACCCACTCAGGGAGCTGAAGAAATAAGAGGCATTTTTGTACTCCAACTGGCCTAAACAAATAAATTACAGTCTTGATAACCTTTTATTTCAGTGCTGTGCCATTTGTGTTACTCCAGTTGGATTGTGTCATTCCCAGGATAAATCCTCAATTGCAACGGCTTTAAAATTGAGCTATAAAAATTTCCTCTGGGCAGAAATGTGACAGAATGTAGCACAACAAAAAGAAAAAAAAAAAAAAAAAAGCAAAGGGAAACAATATAAAAATAGAAGTGAGGCAAAAGAACTTGGGAACCTCTGAGTAGACAACAATTTGTCAAACTTTACTCCCTTTCCTCTCACTCTGGCAGGGAAGCAAGTGGGTGAGGACCAGGCTGCAGGGACACACTGAGCTCACCTGCAGCTTCTGAGACACACATCTTTACTGCCAAGGTTTGGGGAAAAGTGGCCAAACTGTCACTATGAGACAGAGAGATCTCCAAGAGGGCAGGATGAGGCAAGCTGAAAGATGTGACTTGCTGCTCAGCCCCAGGTAACTCCCCTGCCCAAAAGCCATCCCAGCAGCTGAGTTGCTTTCCTAAACTTAAACTCAGCCTGCCTAAATCCTGCCTATATTCCTGTTCCTATGGTTTCCTACTGGCTACTTTCACATTTGAAACTCCCTGTGGTCCTCTCTGTCCTTGCTGAGATGCCTTCAGAGGCACCTCACTGGGATGCACTAGGCATGAGGTTAAATCTGTGCTTTATTACTTGATAAAAACTTTCCATAGCTTCAGTTCTGTGTGCAAACTAAAATAACAAAAATAAAATAAAATTAAAATTTAAATAATTTAAGCTTTCTGCCCCCCCAGAACAACACAGGCACGGGCAGGAGAGCAGATTCACAGCTGCCTGGGACAGACACTGAGGGTCTAGCACATGAGAGCATCTGAGGTGATGCTTTACTTACCTGTATTTAAGAGGAAAGGATGCCTCAAACATATCAGAATATGTTGCAGCACTGAAGAATGATGGAGATTACACTGTGAAGCCAAACCGAGAGAAAGCCAGCCCTGTAAAATCCTGTTCCCTCTGCAAAGCTGGGCAAACAGCCCTCAAAATGGGAGCGGTGCTGGGAAGACACAAGGCAGCCCCTCAGCATCACACAGACTGCAGTGCCACACAGGCACAAAGGGGCTGAAGGTGACACTGTCACCAGGAACCATCCAGACAGCAGGAACAGGCACCAGCTCTGTCTATATGACAAGGCAGCAAGGCACAAACCAAACCCAGTGCCACAGCCACCTCTCCACACTGCCCCAGAGTTTGGCTCAGGCTAATTTTCGGGATGGATTCCCAAGGTGGCCATAACTCAACAGCAACACAGCTCCAGGATGATAAGCAGACAGTGTACACCACCTTCTGTGCAGCTTTTTAGCTTGTTTAGGGGTATTGCGTGAGAAAATTAGGAGGTGAGATACAGTCAGTGTTTAAAAATAAACAAATTTTCAGCATCAAAGTCTCTGCAACACCGCAAGCCCAAGGTAATGCTTTTGATACGAGGCAAAATGACATTTGAATTCAAAAAGTATTTCAGTCCTAATAACTTAAGGTGTCATTATTAGCACATGCAAAGAATATGAAACAAACAAATATATTTTCTTATCTTCCAACCATTCCTCTAATAATATAATGTTTCAGACACGTGAGGAGCAAGACATTTAGGCAGTGGCCGCCAGAGTTAATGACATCAGGTACTGATGAAACGTCTTGGCATGCCCCAAAGTTATGCAAAATAAAGAACTACTGATTTGAATTGCATGCAACTCTGCAATTCTATCTTCAGGGCAATCCAAGAGTAGATTTGTTTGAATGTTTTTCATTAAATGCCATCGTGCCACACTAGATAAGAGATTCTATTTGGACTTGCAGCCACTTCCAATTTTTTGCCCCAAAACAAAAGAAGGGTTTATCAGTTCCAATCAGTCTTATGCAGAAATAGTTGTCAAGTTTCAATAGCTGGCATGGATCTGACAACATAAATTCAGCACCAGTGTCAAATGACTAATACAACCTTGTAGAAGAGGTCTGAATGTATAGTCCTGCTGGGACTGACCAGCTACATTTAAAATATCAGCACTTTTGTTTTATAATAGCTCCTATTAACAACAGTTGGCTGACATTAGATATATTCAGGCTAAGCATCAATTAAAAAATTGCTTATCTGTTTGAAAACCTGAAAGCAGGTATGACTTCTCACATGAGCAGAGAGTAATACAAATTAAACTACTACAAATTAAAAAATTGCTCTGGTGTCCTGGGACTGCCTCACTTTGACTAATAGACACTACTTTTTTTCTGTCTTCTTCAAGACAAGACTGTACATACAGAGATGTGTGTCCCTGTCATGCTATGCTGCATTCTAAACGATCATCTTTCATTTTTAAAATAGCATCATTTAGAGGCCCTGCAGAAAGCCAGGTGCCCATTACACTGGGTATTACGCAAACAAAATGTAATAAAATAACTGTCCCATATACCTCACAGAGCAAGCAGCCATGAAAGGTCTCTCTCATCATCCTAGTTATGGGAAACTGAGGCAGCACTACATTCAGGGAATTGCCCAAGGTCACAAAACCAGCCACTCACACTCCTGAATCCAGGGCCATAAACTAGTAGTAAATGCTGACACCTAAGAGAACTCATTAAACTCATTAAGGACTCATAAACGAGCTGAAATAAGTGCCAACCAGTTTAAATGTTAAATAGGTCATCGCTAACTCTGATCAAAATGCTTTATTCTTCATTGTATCTGAGAGTGATTTAAATTAGAAATAGACATATTCCTGGGAGCAAGAACACAAGGTTCCCTATCCAGCTGCTCTAATCACTGCCTGTCTTTACACCCTGCTGGCTGTCTGCCCAGCACTGGCAAAGTTTTGGGCACCATTTCAGCTCAGTGGGGATGTAAAGGGTGTGGAAGATCTCCTGCTTGCTGCCCAGCTGCCCCCCCCCCCCCCAAGACCTGTTAGCAGCCCACCATTTCAGTCACACTCCTGAGAGCAAGAATAGTGGTCAGGATGCCCACAAGAAAAGAAAAGACAACCCAGACCCTTGAACGTCTCACCATGGGCAAACCTTCTGAGCACTCAGCTCTACCCTGCAGAAGGGGATAGGCTTTCTTCAGCTCTCCTCTAAAGAAAAACTGTCAGTCCAGGTCAATTTTTTCAAAGGAAAGGTGTAAGTGCCTGCCCTGAGCTGTAAAACTTGAGTGGATCGACACCTTTCCCTGCAGTTATCAGTAAACAGTCTGAGAGGCAAAATTAATGAAAAATTATTTTCCTCTGCATCTCCTACTGCATTAAGTAGTTCAGTATCAGACATACTTCTTCTCAGGAGGCTGGCAGGCTTTGGTTCCACTGTCAAGCAACCAGCCCTCCACAAGCAACACCATGGAAGCCTGCATGCCTGATGAACATCTATGGGCTAAACTCCAGAGACCTTAGAGATGTCCACGCTGCCTTCTTAACCATTGTCAGCCCCACTGTAGTCAATGAGAATTAGAAGCATTAAGCATCTGACACCCTCATCGCTTACCAGGGGTCTCTGGCAATTATTCAGGCCATTTAACTCTGAATAAAATCCCCTCTGAGCCAGCCAGGACAGGCTGTCCAGAAATAGCAACCAACCATTAGCCTCAGTTGCCTGTGTGAGGAGCTTAGTTTCTGGTTGTCTGGTCAGATCTCCAGTTGTTCACTTCATCATACATATTTTTCATTCATTAATATACCAACAATAAGCTCTCAGTAATAGGATCTTGCCATTAGAAGATGATTTCTTCCTTTCAAAAATAAACATCTCAGTTTCACCTTCACATTGTTTTTATATTACAGTAGGAGATCTTCATCCTGTCAGGTTTTATTTTCATCCCACTGACACTATTTCTTAATTAAAAGAAAAGATAAATAGACGGATTCAACCAGGTGCTATGGCTGATACAAAGCACAGTTCCTTGGGAAAATAAAAAGAATCAAGCCAAAGGCGGGAGCGTGCCTGGCAGCCATTCTGTGGAGCCAGCCATGAGCAGTGGTAGGTGGCCTTAAGTGATCTCCTGTTTGTTTGTTCTGCAGTTTTGCAATGTCTTCCAGCTGTCATTTCTTTTTCTTTATTCTCGTATTTGTTTTATAATGATTCTCCAATGAGGACTTTCAGCTAAGAGAACAGAGAACCAGCGGCAGCAAAGCATCAGCCCCCTCTTCCCCACCCACAGGGCTAGTGAGGATTTTGCATATACAAAATTTACAGCATGCAGAGGGGAGGCCATCACCAAGCCCACCACCAGAAACAGGGAGCAGAGTTCACAATTTCACTGAAAACAAGTGGGGGTGAGAAGAACTTGATAAAGAACCAACACTTCTGGAAAGTCCCAGTCACTGCAGATAAGAAAACTTTGTTCAGTATGAACAATCTCTTCCAGACCAAACAGTCCAGCATATGCCAAGATGGTCTGTGTATTAAAGAATATGTAAATGCACAATGCTTTGCTCCCCCTCCTGAAATAACTATTTTTTGAATGTCTGAGACATACCTATTCACCTCAGGGACCGATACAAGCATGGAGGAGTGCTTTAACCTTTGGATAAAGTGATGCTCAGCTGGAGGGACAAAGGACAGCAACAAAACCAACCAAAGAAAAACAGACAACAAAAGCAAAGAAGTTCTAAATTTACAGAGCTTCACCTCAAGAAGATATGTTAATGAGCAGCAGAAGAATACAAGCAGCACAGGGTGAAATTAACAGGCTTTTTTACTTGAGTAAAAGAAAAAGGTTCTCTGGTTTCTGGGATCCAAGATTTTGGACTGTAGATGCCTGGCTGCTCACAACAGGAGGCAGTGGAACAGCTGACTGAAACTCTCATTTTTTTTGAGTTGGCTAAGCTGCTTCGCTAAGGAACCACATGGAAGATGCACTCCAGGAAGAAACAATATGTCAGATGAAGAGCATTTAAGCAAAAGAATCTGCTCGGGAAAAGCAGGTAAGGAAAGAAAAAAGCCTGTCCAAGAAATCACAAAGTTTAGTGGAGATGGTGATTATTTTGCCATAATTCAGGCCACAGAAATGTTTGATCCTCTATATAATCGTGAGCCTTGAAACAATCTGTCCTGCAAGGCAAATCTACTAAACAATGCAGAGTTCCCAATGGAAAAGAAACCTTCTTCCATCTACAGAGGGATTTTTAAAGTGTCACATCAGAGATCTGAGCTTTTAATTGTATCTTGCATTTCAACCTAACACTAGGCCCACTGCTTTCTTTCAATGGCTTAACCAAAAAAGCCACAAGGATTTAAGAGCATTCAAAATGAATGCAGATTAATGAGAAAGTCAAAATTAGTGGCAAAAGCCTTTTCAAACTGCATATTCTTAACCCTAATGTCTTGCTGCGCAAGCAGGATCTCACCCTGGGATGCTGGGTCACGTATGGGCTTTGAGAAGGACCTCTTAGGTTTATAGAAAAAAAAATAGAGCACATCGGGGACTCTGTGGGAAACATGTTGATGGTTAAAGCCAAGAGGCATGATAAGAGTGCTTCATTCAGTACAACACAGAAGATACAACTCATCCTGTTTCTCTGTGGTGAAGGACACCATCGTTCAGTGACACCACCATTCAGGATGGGAAGGAAAACGAGCAGGAAAGCAGCAGGAAAAAATATTTTGCTTTTTCTTTCTGCTTTTTGTTTCTACGATATCAACAGAAGCATGTCCACAGTTCACAAATTTTACACTATTTTCTCTTCCAGTAAACCTTTAAACCAGTAAGCAAGGGAAATACATATGCAGGAATAAAAGGCAATTTAAGAATGTAAAGAAATAAATTTCAAAATTAAAAACTAGTGTTCAAGCATGTTTCCACACAGACAATTTGTGTTAGTATGTAATAAAATTTAGCATATCCTTAAATTTAAACATAGAGCACTTTGCAGGATGGAAGGAACAAAACAATTCAAAAAACTTAGCTTCTTCTCTTACTCATAGCCCTTTGATTAACATCACTTCAACTGGAAGAAAAAAAGTCCATATTTTGTTTTCATTCTTTTTATGATCTTTTTTCATCTTTTTATGATTTTTCACGTTTCTTTTACATGTGATGAATTCAGCCACCCTTTTGTTTACAACCAGATCCACTGTACAAAATCCTACCATGTCTGAAACTGTGGGCTGTTTTAGAGACAGGAGAGGTGGATTCAGAGAAAAGAAGCAGATAGGTGGGACAGCTCTGTCATTGCTCCTGCAAAACATACATTAAAGGATGGGTTTGATAGTCAGAAAAAGAGCTGTGAGGAAATCTGTGCTGGGAATTGAGGAGCAAAAGGGGAAAACAAAGGCAACAGGGGCACTGTTGGGATATTATTCCCAGGGAAGGAGGGATGGAAAAAGAGTCTGGTACAAATTTATGACAGGACCACCACTAAGAGCTATTGCTGGAGATACCCACAGGCTAAGGCAATGTTTTCTGTTGAGTTCTACAGAAACTCACCATCCTGGTGCTTGAACAATTTCATTTGGGAGCTCAACAACTAATATTGAGGCAGAAAATGAAGCGAGAAGATCTCTTGTAAATGCTTCTGTTTGCTAAGTGCAGCATGGGCACCAGACACAACAGGCTGCCCAACTTTGCTTCTTTCATGTGGTTTTTTTCAAGCAAAACCAAGGCTGCTTACTTCAGACTTAGGCTCCCCATCAGAGATGTGCCAGCTCAATCCTTTCCTTCCCAAAGCCTTCCTGCCCAGAGCAGAAGGTGCCCATCACTCCAGCCACCTGGCAGTCACAGAAGATGCTGGACAGAGACAGCCACTGGCATTCAAGTGAGCCCCTCAGGGCTGCGAGTTTCATCAGGGTGATTTTGGATCCCGTGATCCACAGGGCCCAAGAAATAATTCAGTGCCACCTTCATCTCCAAACTGCATACAGAGACGAAGTGCAGAAGGAATATTTTTTAACAAGCCAGTAATAAACTGGCCACAATCAGAAGAGCAGCTTCATTTGAGATTATACATACATATATCTGCTGAGAAACCCTTAATAAGATCAATACTTCTATTGAGCACATTTTCCTCAGTATATGCTTAGCCTTTCCAGTAAAATGATTCATACAAAGCATACTGAGTGAAGCAGAGACTCTGTGTGGCTAGTATACATTTTGGGTAGCCAGTCCCCCTTCAGATATCTCCCTCCTACCTGGTGGGTCAGGCTATGGCATATCTCTTCCATCCCACATCTGAGTCACTCAACAAAAACCACCTCCTATGCAAGGAGATGTACATTTACATTTTGTCACCCTCCAGCTTACATGAAATGGCAACATAAATGTAGGTGGCACAAGGCAATCTGTCACGAACTGCTCACACATTTGCCTTGCCCTGTTTTATCTGCAGAGGTGATCCAATGCAAACTAAACTTCTTTTGGTAAATCTCATTCCTCCCCAGCAACAGCACGCCTTTGGTTCTTGCTGAATTCGACCTAGGAAATATCTGGGGTGTTTGTTTATATAATTTTGCTCTTGTCATGCAGGGCTGGCCTGCTTCTGATGTCAGAGCTCCTGTCTGTCTGCCAGTCTCACTTCATGGCCATTGGAATCAATAGGTAAGGATCAATAAAATGCAAACACTGCTCTTTACCCTGGCTGCTCCAGACTGCCTTCCTCCAGCCCTGGAAATGATGCAGCTCTCCCTTCCCAGCCTACCTAAGGCAGTTCAAGGGAAGAGGAAAGAAAGGTCCCAGGTGGCTGATGGGCAGAGAAGGCACTGGGATTTCTTCAGCTCCCAGCCAGAGGCAACAGACACCCAGGACCTGGATTTTTCTGGTGCTCCACTGCTTCAGCACCCAGCGGTGCGGTGCGGTAGCCCCCCAGGGAGCAAGCAAGAACAAGGACAGGCTTGGTGTACTCTGAGAAAACCAAAGCCTGGAAACTGCTTCTGTGGTCTCAGCAGACTGCAGCCACTGTCCCAGGAAGATGGTCTGAACCAGTCATTGTTTCATTCCTGCCAGAAGGCCAAAAACTGTCCTCATTCAGGACTTCTATTTTCAACCCCAGCTCCTTCCTTGGTCTCTTTTTGACAGATTGCTGCCACTAACAGCTTCACCTCCTGCAATTTCTAGATCTCACAGATCCATGCTGGAAGAGCAGGAGTTCAGTGAAACAAGCCCACTGGCCAACAACCATAAAGACACCTAAGGAAAACAGACTTTCACCTGGGATTTCTGGAGAACCCATCACCCACGTATCACCCCAGGCACACAGGGTGTGAGGGGGCCATAGCAGGACTCTGGGTAGCATTTCTTGCCAAAGTTGCCACGAGGCTCATTGACTTGAATGCTCCTCTTATTCCAGCACTTCTTTAACTTATTGTTTGAAATAAACCAGGATAATATAATTTGTATGGGCATGATGCGTTCCACTTCACTGAGAAGTTAGAGTCCCCAGAGACTTGCACTAAAATCATACTGATATTTGTCAGTAATGTAATTGCCACACATTCCCCACAGACTTCTATTGAAATTGCTTTCCTCTCCTAATCTCAAGTAGTAGGAACAACATCCCAGCAGAGACTCCAAAGACTTGCAATGGAGTCATGTTCCCATCATAAATGGTCTCATAATGATCCTCTTTAGACATTCTTTGAAACTGCCAAGAGATTGGTGTTGCACAGTGTTTATTTTCCACAATGTTCTGAAAAGGACATTAATGTTCTCTCCCTTGAATCCTGGAGTTCACATCCTATTAAAAAACTTTATGAGAAGTAACTACTGCTTCACTGCAGTCCCCCACAGAGCCCTCAATATATATATTATTATTTCACAAGCTTCACTACTGAGTTGCAATGAAATTAGGAAGCATACCCTTTACTGGAGCAGATCCCCAGGATCTGTTTTGCTTTATGAAGTAATGGGGAGAAAAGGGAAGAAAGGGAATTTATTCTTTCACCCAGAAAACAGACTATCTCCTTGGGACCCATGTTGGTCCATGCACAGCAACCCTAACAAAAGGGTTAGCACACTCAGCAATAAAAATTGCTGGATAAGTAGAGTGGAAGCTGTAAAGGTTATTTTTCTTCTTGTTTTCCCTAGTTATACATTATAGCCAGGGGGCCAAGTTCACCTTAAGCAGTGTCATGCTGAGAATGAGGATTTAAACACACCTGGGTGTAGGAGAAGACTTAAAGTGCAGGATAGAGGACAGATCCTAGATTTGGTCCACCTCTCTCTATCTTTGACAACTCTTCAAAACTCAGAGAGTAAGTAATCAAAGTTTTTGAATTACTGGATAAAGTTCTTTCCCAACAGGCAAGTTGAACATATGCTCAGGTTGCAGCACAAAGCAAATTTTGCAAGAAGCGTTTGAGGTCCTTGGTCTCAATGGATTTGGAGTGGGAGTATCAGCAAGTCCTCTACTGGGGCATTTTCTGTTTTGCAGAGAGCCACAAAGTCCATGGAGAAATAAGCACCAGAATTGCAGCAGAAACTTAAGGGCCAGAACTTCTGGCTGCCTCTCTCACCTCTCCTAGTCCTAAAATTCAGAAAAACCATCCTAGGTGCCCCAGACTCCCCATCTGCAGAGGGAGGGAGCTCTGGAATTTACCAGTTCCAAAGATAAATGTTTGCCACATATGACACAGGAGATTAACCTTGAATAGCATAAAGCAGCAAACTAAGAACACAGAACAAATTATTCTACCTTCTGGGATAATCTACTACTCCTATGCACTAGAAAATGGAAGAAAATCCCTTTACTAACCCCAGCTGTTTTACTCTGGTGATCATGTGCTGGAAATCTCATATAAACATCAACTCTAGGCTTTGGCTGCATTTGCCAAAATACTATATGGTGCAAAGGCATTTCATACTGAATCAAAGATTTCTCTGAGTTTAAAGGAAAGGCTGATCAGCTCCTCATAACAAATGCTGGCATAAAATTCTATTGCATACATGTCACAGACATGAGAAGCCCTCTGAGTCAAAGGACCTACCTGGAGAATACTAAGGACAGGATTTTTTCTTTTGCTTGTTACACAATTTAGGAAACTTATGAATACATAGATGCATGTAAATGTAGGATATAATTACTATTAATAACAATTATTCAAGACTAGGGAGAAATGGATCAATGGTCTCATCTTGGTACCTGTCAGTACCTATCTTCACCATGAAAACTTATGAGCCAATCTACACAGTGAATTAACTGAGTCACAGTTTATACACATATTCACTAGGGAAAGAGTCCTGATCTGCTGCCATTTCACAGTGCAGGTCTTAAAATCAGCAAGCATTCTAGTTTTATGGCTGAATAAGATCTACTGTTCAGCACTATATGCTTGTATAATATTGAATATTGTAAACTATGTGCTGGCTTACACAGATCCACTGTAGGGTAAAACCAGGAGTGGCTACATCTAAAATTTAACAGTCTTAAGGGTTTGGTACAAATATTTTGAAATATTTTTTGAAATATTAGATTATTTTTATGTCAGGAAATGTTCATTGGTTTATTTTTTATTCTCAGTCAAAATTTCATCTTTTCTACCTGTTAATGAACCCTACCTGAAGTAGACATTTACATTCAAACTATTTATCTGATGCATAATGCTTTATGAAAAAAATCAGCTCTAAACAGTACCACTAGAATTTTATTACAGACTTTTGATGCAAATAATAAAATTTTTCTGCAGTTAATGAACTGCCCAACAAAGCAAGTTTGTTAGTTAATAAAAATAAATGCTTTTAAAAACAATCAAGAGATTAGAAAAACAGTTTTCAATAAAGACCTGTTTGTATACTTTATATTAATTGACATATAGTACTGACTGATTTTTTGCAAATCTAATATTATGGAAATCAACAACAGGAATATTTGCTCTCAGGGTAACTAATTTATATTAGAATTTTATATGTTTAAAAATAAATGAAGACACCATTTCATCCAGTAGGACAGAGAGAACACCTGTTAGTAAGTCAAAAGACAGATAAGCACAAGTAATTGACTCAGCCTAGTAATAAACTCTCTTCTCCTGGTTTTTAAGGTTTGACCTTTGAATGACAACATGAAAAACATAGTGGAAGGGAGAAGAAAAAGGCCCAAATGCAGGATATCCATGCAGGGTCTCCACTGATCATTGATATTTGTAAACACAGCACAGTATGAGCAGGTACTGCTGGATGCTTCTCCTGGCATCTCCTCCTCTCACTTGAGATGTTCTCCTGGTCTTTCCAGTAACTGCTCTGTCAATAAGCATCACACCAAAGTGTTACACTTGTGTGTGTGTACATATGCATGATTCCTAAGACAAAAACATTTTGGGGTCATAGCCTCTCTGCAAGTGTTTTAAGTTTTCTGCTTATAGACTGCTTAATAACACGCATACTTAATGCCCAAAGAGCACGAAGATTTAACTTTCATTTTAATTCTAAAAGATTAGGCTGAAATCTGTTCATCAAAGTATCTAGACAATAAAAGTCTAGAAGGGAGATGATAGTTTTCACAATTTCTAGACAGAAGACACCATGAGATTACACCATGCAACTGCAGTTACCTACAGGCTATCACATTTCACAGAGATGCTCTACATTGAATAAAAAAATTTTCTCTCAATTACAATGGTTCAGCTCTCAGGTGACCAAAGTTAAACACTCAATGCAGAGAAACTAAAGCTTCATCAAATACCAAAGACCAAAACAGAGGAAATCAGGTCAGATCTTGGCAGCAGTAAAAGGCCCAGGAAATGTGACCACACATTCATAGCTGTCTGACCTGACAGACTTCTTTCCATCTCCACGTGATGATGAACAAGGCTATGTCCATGTCAGTCAAACATAACTGATGTGGCTCAGGAGGGAGCCCTGGTACCCTCCTCTTTCAGAGCCTCACTTCCAAGAGTGGAACACATCAGGTTTTAGAGGTAAACGGGCATTAAACTAGGAATAAATCTGGTAAATTGAGGAAGGGGAAAAAAAACCATCCTGCTCCTTGCAGGTGACTTGCTGGAGTCATGACACACAAGAATTTAATATAATCACTTTCCTGAAGTGGAATTTTAAGGATGACAGATGTGTTGAAAGAAGTGAAGACAATACAGTTCAGCCCAAAGCCTGCAAAGGAAAAAGGGCAAGAGGTGCCCTGAGCACAGCCCCCAAAGAATACACACCCCCCATACTCCTACCCTGATTCCAAAGGGCCACAGAAACATTCCTACAGGTAAACAAAACCTTCTTCCAAAAGAACATTCAGCTTCATCTGAAAAAGCAAAACCCACAGCAAGTCCTACCCTGCACCGCACAGCAAGCAGCATTTACCTGCCCTGACCACATCACAATAAATTTTATTTCAAGGCTGAATTCACCAAAATTCAGATTCATGCCACTGAATTTCTTTCTACTTTTGACAGCCAGATCAAAAAGCTTCCACCTCTGACTTCCAGCTAGCATTACTTTCCAGTGTATGCTTCCCCATCCTTTTTCCAGCTACAGATGAGCTGTTCTTCATCCTTACTTAGAGATCACTTAACATTCACATACCTCAAGTTTATACACAGCTGACCCTGAGGACACCAGCAGCTTTGCACAGTCAAGGGTGGCAAATCCAGCCATGACTTAGATGAAGCTGAAGATGACTCACAGGACAAAATCCAAGGGACAACTGCCACAGACTTCTAAAGGACCAGGATTTTATCCAGACTAGTGGTTTTACCAGAAAAATCTGCAAGAGTGGGAATTTCAACCTGTGTCTTGGCAAATTTTCAGCTCAGGTAATTATGTTCTGCCCTCTTAAAATTCCTTTGAAGTTTCACTTGGCGAGGTTAACCTCTACATCTCTTTGTGATGGACCTGCAAAGATGTGAAGCTCCGAGGGACTGTCCCAGCAGCAGCATGGCAGTGATGTGCCAGGGCAGGTTATGAGGCACTCTGGTCTTGGAGGGAGGAAATGTTAGCTCAGAAATAGAGGAATCTGCAGCAATGCTCTTCAGAAGGAAACTGCAGTGAAGTTAACACCAGAACTGTGAACACTACAACAAAATACGGAGAAGCACAACGTACGGCCTTTCCTGGGAAAGATGAGTGCTTACAGGTTTCCCTTCCCATTAACAAAGCAAAAGCCTACAGGTTGTGAGTGTTTGCACAGTAACCTTCAGAAATCTTCCCCACAGAACAGGAGGTTAGCAACACTCACACAGCTGTAACACAGCAGCACCTTATGTACTCCTCTATGAAATTACAGCACTCTGTATGTACACAATCGATGCCTAAGTGCCGTTCTTTTTCAAGGGCAGTAAAACCTGAGACTTGCACGACTGACAGAGTGAGAAAAATGGTGATGTAAAATCACCCCAAGACTTCGTGTTCCTGTTCAAGAATTTTTCGCGTTATAGTATAAATTTATTAATGCTTAAAGTTGGTTTAAAATTGTAAAATATTTCTTAAAAGTGCGGCATATTTTCATTTTAAACATCTTCTCTCGGGGTAGTTAAAATTAAAAGTATCCTATAAGGAAAGATGCTCTCCAGTGCAAAATCAATCACCTCATTTAGTACAATCATCAAGGAATGTCTTTATTAATTATTATTAATTACAAAGAGCAGATTGCATTTTATTATTAATAAATGCTACACTTCTTTGCTGGACCACTAGCAAAAAGTTCAAGCAGAAAATGAGATGATTTTAAAAGGACAGAAATAAAAATTTTAAATATTGCATATTTTTATTTTAGCCTTTGTGTTAAATTTGCCTTTAACAAAATAATGAAATCACATCTAACTATCCTGCATTCAGATTATCTTGAAACTGCATCTTCAGCAAAAGCCACACTTGTAGCACAGCAAAATCTCCTGAATTCTTGTGCTGATTTTCTCACATATATCATTTGTCATATCCTCAGTGAGGTACCAAAGACTGGTGGCAGATCTTACATCCTGGAGACACCCCCCTCTCTTCCCTACAACACAATACCCAAACAGTTGGCTTATCATAAACAGCTGCCTTATAGATGGCTAAAGGCACTGAAGTTAATGTTGTCCTAAAAAACCAAACCCCACTGCCATGCTATGATTCTGCAAGTATAAAGACTTTTTAGTATTTCATGATTGTTACCTGTGAAAGTCCACATTAACTTGCTTAAATTAAAAAAAAATAAACAAAAACAAAAAACCACCACCACCACCCCTCCTAAAAAAAAAAACAACCCATGTGCATGAAATGAAAAATTCCCTCAATTCTAACAATTTTAGTTTCCACAGTTCCCTTAAAGATAATTTTATCACAGAGCAGTTAAACGTGCCCTTATGACAGGATAATTGTCTGCTTCCTTTTTGGGTAGAGTTCAGCCAAATATGAGGCCAGAGCAAAATCATAACCAAATGAAATTCTAACATGGGCAAGGCCCCCCCACATACATTTCTGAGCTGCTGCTCTACCATCATTTTAATCTTCTGCAGCTGCTTGACTTCTGGTCTGAGATGAGAGTAGGAACCACAAATTCTGACTAAGAGATAGGACTCACTTTTGGCATTTTTTCCCTTTCCTCACCCCTTCTGTTGAGGGGGGCAGGGAAGCAAGTTAATACAAGAGTGAATTCTAGTTTTGTAGCCAGGATTCAAAATTCATATTTGTCTCCTGAGCTTGATTCAACAGGAAATATCTTGAAGTGAGAAGCCTCTAGTGTACAAGCATTTTAAAAGATGTGCTCAGTGGTTTTATATTTATTTTTTATTGCTGCCTTAGAAGAAACTCCTGCCAAGATATCACACTTTTTAAGAAAATGCAATAGCTTCCCTTAGTAACTATCACTCCAGTGACATCTTCTGCTCTTACATCCAACCTTCTTGTCCCAAAACAGAAAAAAGAGCACATAAGACATTCATTAACTAACTCAGCTCAGGAGCAATTCACAGTGCAAATCCCATGAGGAGAAATACAGGCAGCATAAACATGGGCATAAGTCATACATTTGACCACTACACACACTACAGGGCCAGGAAGAAAAGCAAATCACCTTAAGGGAAGGCAAGTGCACAGGAATGCACTACATGGAATTTGCACCATCCTGATACTTGCTGCACCTGCAGACACTGTCCTTCTCAGTGTGCCTCATCTGATGATGATCTAAAGATATGTCATGCAGCCTAACCCATTACAATCCAGTTCTTCTCAAATTTCCCTTGCTGCTCACCTTTCCCTGCTGTAATAAAGCCCCTCTGCTTTACATGGCCAAAAGCAGAATCGTGTCTTCTTAACCTGCAGAAGACCCCATTCACCCTTATCACTGTGAAAATAATGTTCAGTATTAACAATAAACCCACCAGAGATGAGGATGCCATTGCTAATGAGCCATACTTCTACCCATAACCCTGGAAATATAAACTCATAATCCTTTTAGTCCTTTTTACACGACTGAGCCGCCCTCCCGGTTAGCAAATAAAGATCAAAAGTGCTTAGTTCTGCAGAGATATGCACCAGGAGAAATAAATATGTTGCCACTAGAGAAACTCTGCCCCTCACTGAATACTGGAGCACTATTAGGCACATTGCTAGCATCCATGATAAATATAGCACTCCTAAATTTAAAAGACCCATTTAAAATATTCCTAGACACAGTGAACATTTAACAAGTTTATACTGAATAGCGTAAAAGAAAACAGAACAATTTGGTTTTCAAACACCCAGCACTGATACTATTGACATTTAGCTCCCCTCCCAGCCTTAACCTTATCTTCTTTGTCCTTGTCTCTCCCATTATTCTTCCTCTCTTTGTTTACTTGCTCTTAACTTTTCTTGTCCTGTCATTTACACAGTAACATTATTTTAACGAGTACATTTGAACAGGAACTACACCAATTACTACATCATCCATTTTTGCTCAGCCTCTATAAAGAAAGGGTGGGGAAGGAAAGGAAAAGATTAAACCGAGTGCAATAGTTTCAAGTTCTTTGCAAAGTGCCACTGCATCTCAAGTTAAGCCTGCTCTGCAGCAAACGTGTAAAATATATTCATTGCTGTACAAGTAATGACATATCAATTAACTGTGTCACAAGGTCTAAAAATATGCAAATTACTGTACTTCAATTAGAAAAATCTACATCCTTGGAGAATATTGTAAATCAGGAAATTTGGGAGACATTAAGAGTAATCAGTGAAGGAAAGCATGCACTTTTCCCCGTATCCTATTTTTATACATACATAATGAAATAATTATACCTACACTGTATTTATGCCTCTGCAAAAATATTAAAATCTTAAGATCTTTACAATGATAAATTTAATCCACGTTACGTTTGCAGACAACATTAATTATATGAAAAAGAAATCTATTATCATTCAGTATAACTAAGTTGAAACTAATTTGGACATGTAAATTAGACATACGACTTTTCCATAGCATCGGTATATTAGAACACAGAACACAAAAATACAGGAAAGATACATAGATAAATTAAAGAGGTCGCATATGTGAAGAGGCAAGTATGTTTCAGTTGATTCTATGCTGGAAAGTATATTGACAAAAAATACATATAAGCATTTAGTGAAAGAGAAGGTTTTTGTGTTTTAAGCACAGCTCTGCCATGGTTATATTTCTGCTAGAAGTTCTGCATTGTACCCAAAGCCTATCAGTGCAGGAGGTACACCTGCAAATGTGTATGGCAGTGTCGGTTTTCCAAGACTTGGTCATTCACCACTGTAGCTGTGGTGATATCTTTTGTTTGAAATTCAATTTGCATCTGTTTCAGAGATGCCATAGGAACACATCCAAGGCACACAACTCGGAGCTGCAGTGCCTCCATTCCCCACAAGCCTCCACAGCCTTCAAAGGACTCTACAGTCCAGCAGGAGACATTTCCCAGCACTGCTCCAGAAGTGGAGGAATTGGCTGCCCCTTCCAGCTCCGGGTTTCTACGTGCTGGAGAACCTCTCCAGACACATATTCGTTGTCTCCTGTTCACCAGAGAATTTCTCCACTTCCTCAAAGTGCTGCTGATCACCATCAGGCGACTGGAACCCTTTCAAGCGTTCGGTGTCTGGGGATGATGCTCAACTTCCCCAGGTCTGACTCAGCTTCCATAGAAGCCACCTCTGTTCATTCCCTGCCCAGCAGGTGCCAGGAAAGGGGGCTGGGAGTCTGCAGGAGAACAGCTGGGATACCTGGAAAGTGGAGTGATCCAAGCACACAGGTTTCCTTGCAGCCACAAGCGAACAGGGAACACACACAAAAGCAGCCAAGTTCATGCAGGAATGAACTGCAGAGGTGATGCAGTCACCTTCTGCCATTAGAAGTGAGATGGTTTTTTTTTTTAAGTACCAAAATTATGGTCTTGTTCCAGCATTTATCTGAGGAATCAGGGGCACCCAGTGGCCAGTGCAATTCATCACAGGCAACCAGGAAGGATCAGCAGCACAAAAGACACAAAACCAGGACTCGGTCCTTTAAGCACCTTTGACTCAGGAGCTGAGGCCACCAAACCCCAACAAAAAAGTGCTGAGTCCTGCAGAGAGGGCTTTCCCTACCAGTTTGTAGGTAGGGAAACAACAAAGGCCTGCAAAGCTCCAGAAGGCTGATGGCCATATGGGCTTACTCCTGGAGTTTTCTACAAGTCACTCAGGATTCAACCCTGCTCTTCACAAAGATGACACACATCCCCATAGACCTGGGGGACAGCAGGGACCAGCCCTTCATGGGCATCTTAGATGGCTGCCCTTGACCTATGAACAGACTATACAAATATTACCACCTCTGACTAACTGGATGGGATTCCTCTGCTCAACAGAATCAAAGCTATACATGGATTTTAAAAATGTATATAGGACAATTTTACTGAAGCAAAAGAGATCTCTGATAAACATGCAAATAGGAATTTAAACAGCAATTTAAAAACCACAAATTCAGTTCTCATTACCTATGCAAACTATCATGGTCTTGTCATGCTTTATTTCTCTGCCTTATCATTTTATCTATGGTATTTCCCCTCTGTCACTGTATTTCCTTTTTTTCCTGTCATCTACATTTTCTGGATGTGTTTCTAATGTTCTCACCTCCATATTTTAACCTTTCAGGTAATATAGGATTTACAGAAGCTGGCAGGGAAGAGTCAGTCACACATAGCTAAAGGCTCTTCCTGTAATTCCTGATACATAATTCCAGGGCAGAGAAAACTTAAAGATATTATTGGACAAGTAGTTTATCATACGAACTTAAGGGAATTTATAGGCTACAAGAAGCAAAGAGACAGACAGATAGGTAGATTTGCAACTGTATGTATATACCTTAAAAAAGCTAGTAGTTGATTATTTATAAGGAACAGCGATCTCTTACAAAAAAATTAAGTATTTTTCTTTTTTTAAAAAAAAAAAAAAAAGGTTTATTTTATTTTGTTCAATCTGTGTTCCATTTATTTGCCATATTTCTGTTTGTCATTACAGTTGAGGAAAACACCAGAATTTTCATCCTTCCTGAACTGTAGGACAGCTATCAGATAATGATCAGTAAAAATTCTAAAAAAAAAAAAAAAAAAAAAAAAAGCAATCAACCTCGCGAGTTATGATTAACTCTATGTAAAAAGAGGACAGGGAAGGGGGCAAAAATATGAGGAAGAAAAGCATAATCACCATCTACCATTCCTGCACAGGGGAGAGGGGGATAAAGGGAAAAAAACAAACCCAAAAACACCAAAAAAAGAAAAAGCAGAGCAGACTGAAGGAGACAGAAGTAAATATAGCATACATATTATTACCGCCTCTGTGCTGCTACATCCCAAGACCTCGCAATTTAGTTGCCTATTATTTGCCTTTAAACATTAGCAAGAGAGATCTACCATTTTTGAAAGGTAATTATACTGTAATGCAGATGGCAGTAAAACAATTACACAAGATAAGCCCTTGCAATGATCTTTAAGAAGCAAACCAAAAGTAGTACTGAATCATAACAGACCCAACGTGAAGAGGGCTGCATTGCAGCACTACTGCTCTGCTACCAGTTCCCCTGCACAAGTGGCTGAGCAATATTGCAAACAGCACAAGCAGCAGACACAGTGAAGGTTAAGCACTTTGTAAACGTAAAGGATTCTTAATCCTAGACTAATCCCTTACAGTCTCTATTTGGTGTAGATCCCAAAATACCCCAAGTGCTAAAGAAACGTTTGTTTGGGTTGGTTTGGTTTTTTTTCCCTCCCATATACAGTTTAACTTTTACACTCTCCTGCTATCCACAGGCTCCTTTGGCAGTGTCTTTTTAACAGGATTTTTCCTGCCTCCTGAAAGTTGTTGAGACGCAGTGGACGCAACTGCTGAGGAATCATTAATTACTATTAATAGACAGCTTTGGAGATGAAATGAACTATAACAAGTAGTTTGTTTGACCGTCACATCAATTCACTTGGTGTTTAGACACGTTGGCGACTCAGAGGAGATTTCAGGTGGCAAAAAGTTCCTCCTCAACTCAGGCTGATTGAGATTGCCAGTTCCAAACAGGTCGTTCTTGTTTTAAACCTTGACCAGCCTTCCAGCAAATCAGGGCCCGTGCCAGTGAACCATTACGGATAGGACCTAGCACCAGACACACAGGGAAAAGAGGACACGCAGGAGATGATAGTATCTGATCTTTGCTATTTTCCAGTGCATAAAATAACAGCCTGTCATCTACCTTTTGCAGGTCATTTTTATCAAGTTGCAGGCCAAAATGAAATTTGACCTCCATTTTCCAGCTAGCTCAGAGATGATAAATGTAATGCACATAGTGTAAATGAATGGTACGCTACCAGAGAAAAGTCTGACTGGTGAGAACTATTAGTGATGAAGTTTTTGCCCCTAGATTTTTCACTCTATTTTTCCCCTACAGTTTTTTGTCATCCTTTTCTTCCGCTTTCACTGCGATCTGACCCCTTTTCCAGGGGAAGGATAACATTTACTGCAGCCATGCCCTGGTCACCATGAGCACATTTCTCCTCCTAGATAAGTAAGAGTGCAGGAACGCAATTCTGCAAACTTGCCCAAAAGACTCAAAAAGATTAGTTTTATATAGCAAGAGAGGACAAGCCAGGGTAATGCCAGCAGATACTAATGTAGGGCTTTACAGTACCACACCCATAGTATTGCCATATTCCTCGAGGAAAAACACAAAACCAAAATGTATGCAAAGTTATGCCCACCAATGACAATGTCACAAGCCCACACTTATCTTGAATCACATGCAGCATCAGGACTTGGACCACAACCTCTTCAGAGCAATCTGCTTTCCATTACATGTTAATAGAGGAAAGGTCCCTGGCCAGAACCTTTGGCTACAGCCATGGCTGGAAAATAAAAACTTCATCAGTTTGCAATAGATCATTTTAAACCTTGACTGGCCTTCCAACAAAGGCAGCTCTGCTTTGGCAGCAATGAGCCAGCCTTTAGGCCGACAGTTCTCTTCCATTAATTGCTTTGATGAAGGAAAGAAATGAAGAGTAATGGTGGACCTGGTGGACCACTCCACCTGGCTGCAATTTCCATGCACAGTCAGCTGTCCTGGAGAGTCTTACAGTTATCTTGGATATCTCTCTCGATGCTATTTGAAAAAAGTGACTTACTGCCAATGTAAATCTGATACTCCCTTGTTTAAGAAAATGCGGTTTTATTATTAAAGCAGGATGCCTCACTGGAGAAAATTCAGTCCCAGAGAACAGCAATGGATATATTTCATTATTATTATTGTATACAGGGTGTGCTGCTTGTGAGAGGAACATCTGTGCTCCTAATTTTATTATAACTTCCAGTATTTACGATATCCAGTGAGGCAAACAGCATGCACCATGTGTGCATCTGAAAGATGGCAACAAGAGTGGACACATGACAAACTCCTAAAACCCTGCACAGCTCCACCTACTTCTCTGCACGGGAGAAGGAGAAACTACACGCTACAGGGCCATAAAACCTGATGGAGACCATAGCTGGACTCATTGGATTAGAGACCTTGCATTTCCAGTGGTCTTCCCATCTGGAATTGATTCTCAGCAAGAAGATGAGGTTGAGTACAAATACTAAAACTATCAGACTGCAATTCAAAGCTGGCAGTGGATCTTCTACATTACTAAGTGCTGAACAGTGGAATGGCCCCAGGAGTGTAATCCTGAATTAAACTACACGAATTCAAGTACCCATAAGCAAAAGATGTACAGCTGAAGCAGAGGGAATTAGAACTAGTTTCTTCTCTTGAAGGAACCAGATGCTTTACAGGCACATTGTAGTATCTTTCTACCACACTGACAGATGCCTTAGTGATTCCTATAATTGGTGATGATGACAGTGATAAAGGTATGCTGCTTTTATCCCACTGGACTGACAAACATTATCTTTGAATCTCAGAATCTGGAAAAAGAGAGAAAGCCGGATACCACTTCTGTGACAAGCAAACATACCAAGGGAGAAGTCTGACCTGCCATCCATGGAAAAAAACAAACATATGAAAAATCTTTTCCTGCTACTGCAGAGAAATGAGAAGTTATTTTGGGAGGGAAGAAAAAAAAACCCTGTAAATACTGTTTTAACAAGCCCTTGCGGTTGGCCTATTCCTCCAAGTGCTGTCGCAGCGATGTATCATACAGCTGTTTACACACCCACTGATCTGAAGTAATTCCTCTCCCCTCACACCCCAAAGGAGGCAAGGCAGGTCAGAAAATTTTACATTTTAGACAGCAGTTAGAAAACTCTTCCCCACAAGTACACATACTGCCCTCTGCTTATTTCCCAACAAATCCTGCAGCCTCTATGCTTCCCAGGCATTCTCCTGGCTCCCGTCTAACACGGATGGGATCCCAAAGGATGCTCGGGAGCTGGGGTGCATGGGGAGATGGGGAATTGGTGGTGGAGCCTGGTCAGGCTCCTACCCAAATCCTCTCAACATCTGCCTTTGCTACCATCAGAGGAAAACCACTGGGCAAGGTGGCTCACTCGTTTGACCTTGTAGAGCATTTTTTCTGCTCCTGCATGGAGTGCAAACCTCCCCAGAGCAACTCCCATTCAGCCTTCTAAGTCAAACCCTACACTTGTAGGAATATCTTGTGGTCACGTATCCCAGCCTGCAAATTTTCAAACTTTAATCATTTGCCGCTGAGATCTTACACTGCAATCAGTCAGATAAAATACCTGACAGCCAAAGAAAAAACAGATAATAAAACAGAAGATGAACTAAACAAGTGGAGTAAACGCCACTTATGTCAAGGCAGCAGGAACACTGGGAAAAGGGAGGAGAGCACCCTGGGAGGGATGAGAGTACCCTGGGAGGGACGAGCCCTTGATTGCTGCTGCACTGACACCTCTGTGGGGAGGCCTGGTGGGTGACTCCAGCTGAAGAAAAAGGGTGATTCTGCTGATGAGGGCTCATTCCTTTGGAAACAAAAAGAAGAGGACAGCTGCACTTACAAGGAACACTGCATATGCTGGAAAAGACAGAGGGCAAAATCAAGAAACTGAGAAGAAATGCAAAGGAAAGGAACAGAGTGAAGTGTAATGAAGTTGGGTGGTACAAACCATGCTCAGTGACCATGCCTTCACTTCCAGTGGAGCTTCCCCAGTGCCAGGGTGGAACTGGGAACAAGGTCCCCTGGGGCAATTGGGTCTCACCCTGCACTTAGAAGCCAGAGCATCCCTGTCCAGCTCTGCCAGATCCCTGGGCTGGTTCTGCAGCAGGGAAAGGCAGGCACTGCTGCCTTGTCAAAAAGCCTGGTTTTGCCAGGACAAGCTACTTCCAGCAGTCCACCCAGGACAGCTTTGCTGTTGCAGTGTGTGGGTATAGCTGCATCAGCAGCCTGCTCCTAATGGAGACAGAGCTCCAAGGCTGCTCTCCACATGGAAAAGGGCAGAATGGAGGGCAGCCAGCTTGCTGCTTCACCTCCTCCTACTCCCAGGCCCAGCAATGGAAGGCAGCCTGCTTCCCAGGCATTTTCTGGTGTTTCTGGCAGAGACAGGTCATACTAGAGAGGCCATATGGATCAGGATTTCAGGCATTGTCTTTACAGACAGAATAAGAGAGAGAGGGGGAAAAAGTACCTGTACGACATTTAATTCATCTGAGGAACTGGATGGTGCAGGACATTGCTCAGAAATAAAAGGAAACAGTAAAGAGATGTGTTTCAATACAGATCAATTTGAAGAGAACCATAGAGGGCTCATCAAAATTAGAAAGAGTTTTGTGGCTGAAACAAAGAAAGACTGGATAATAACAAAGCAGCTGGCCTTGACCATCACTGGTTTCTTAATGCAGAGAAGGCAAGAGTCTGTTCCACTGTAACTGTTCCTGTTTGCCTATAGATTCTGAGTTCTGCTTTTAAAAAATGGATTCTATGTATGTGCTGTACTGCAAGATTTACTAATAGCAACTCCACAGATTTAAAAAAGCTGCATTCAACAGGTGGAAGTCCAACACTCCTCTCCCACAGAGCCTCACCCCTGCCATGTGCTTTATACAGCCCTACAGTCCAATGGCAACAAACAACATGAAGATAAAATTAGCTGTGATCTCCATATTGTATGGTCCAGCAAAAGCCTGCTATCACCATGGAACAGCTGGAACAATTTGTGGCTAAGTACTTCAGCAACACACTACAGCCTTGCTTATATCAGGATTTTCCAAATACAGACTCGATCAAAAAAACTCCTGACCCAGATATTAAAAATATATTTTTGAACAGAGAGGTTGCAAATTTAGATTCCTGTGCTCATGGAAGAAGTAAATAGATACATTATTCCATGTCCTTTAACTTCTGTGGTCTTCATGGAGAAGTTTTCAGAGCAAGCAAGTCACGTTGATACACATTAAAAAAAAAAAAAAAAAAAAAAAAAGTATTTTGAGATAGAAATGGAAAGAAGGGCAGGCTAACACCTCTCTTTGAATTTTTATTAATCCTTCGAATGGTACCTACTGAAATTTCTGACAAAGACAGCAGAACCCACGCAGATACTAATACTATACTTAGAAATGTCAATTGTTTCTTGTATAACAAAAAAAAAAAAAAAAAAAAAAAAAGCATTTTTTTTCACCTAACAGTATTTTGCAGATAACAAAAGGCACCAGCTGAACCACTGCAAAACACTGTGCTGGAGACAGTGAGTTCCTGGTCTGAGTCTAAAGAGCATCATCCAAGAGCAGCCATGGCACCAGGGTTTCTTGCTCACCTCCCAGCCAGACCCCCCTGAAAGTTTGTTCTCTGCAGCTGTAAAGTGTTAAAAAAAGACTCGTAAGACCAGGAAAAACCTCCAGGAAAATGTGAAGTTGGCTTCCAGAATGGCACTGGGACAACTCTACAAGTGTAAAATCGAGTAAGATCAAGACTCAGACTGATACAGCAGGAAACAAGAGTCTGATCCTGCTGAGGGCTAAGTGCCCTCTAAACTTAACAACTTCCAGAGTATTGGCACCTTGCAAGAAGGGCATCACTTAACATGATCAACCTCCTCGGCAGGACTTGTGGGTGCTACTATTCTTGGCTCTCTTATGGCTTCATGTATAATTTTGTGCAAGTACATTAACCTTGTTGTGGCAGAATTCACCCTCTGTGCTTTTCTCTTCCTCCCCTGCAAAGAGCTTTCTGATCTTTGGAAAAGTCAATACGGGTTGTAAGGTATCTCCTTATAATTGAACAAAAAATGGAGGGCAGGATTCTGCCATTCTTCCTCATTCTTGCATCCCCAGTGCTTTCAGATGTGTTAGGAAATGCTACTGGTCATGAATAAATGCTAGAAGATAGACCTTTAGCAGAAAGGAAAAAAGATACTAAATGTCAGTGCTAGAAATTCCCCCACATGCTGAAGAAGAGAGAAATATTTAAAAACTGAATTATGCATTGAGTAAAACAAATCTTCAAGATATCTAGAAGTCACATTCCCATTAAAATACTGCATCACACACACACAAATCGCTCTCTGATAAAAGGAAAGCTCTTTGGGCTGTAAAATCAAAACTCCAATGTTAAGCAATGAAAGAATTACAGTTGCTGATGCAAACTTAATTTGGTATCCTTTGCATATACATTATCATACAACCTAATTTTTTTAACATTCTTTTAAGTGCACTTCTCATTCTCAGCACAGGATGGATGGTGTTAAATTAATAAAGCAACTACTCAATATTTTGTCTAATCATTGTTGAGGGTATGGCC
Organism: Phaethornis superciliosus; assembly: GCA_023637945.1. Classification (NCBI taxonomy): domain Eukaryota; kingdom Metazoa; phylum Chordata; class Aves; order Apodiformes; family Trochilidae; genus Phaethornis; species Phaethornis superciliosus. The sequence continues at coordinate 8,974,440 of JAJQWJ010000005.1, forward strand.
TTATGGCTAGTTTCCTGCTAACTATTCAGATAGTGCTCTGAAGAGAAAATTATTAATTTCCTTATGGGCTTTTCTATAGCACTCATCACTAAAATAAATGAAAGCTTCACAGACACTTCACTAATCTTCACCAAATCCCTGAAAGTTGAGGGAAATGTTACTCTGCTTTATACATATGGAGCTTATGCACAGATAAATTAAAGCCAAAAGCACCCACTAATTTAGCAAACCCCGCCTCTTAAGATGTCCAGGCCATGATTTTCCAGCCTTCAACATTATGCACTATCTTCAAAGCATGAGTTTCACCAGTTTCAGTCACAGCCATCCTCTTCTGCAAAACAGGGCTGACACTGGACTTCCAGAAAAACATGAAACACCCAATTAGCGATCGTCTTTAAAGTCTGATTTAAGGGGCTTAGCGTTGTGGGGAAATCTTGTGACAGAAAGAGAGATAAAACCCAATTTCAGAGGGTTCAGGCTCCCTACCACTGCTGCCATTCACCATCAAGCAAGGAAGAACACAGTCCTGTTGACAACAAACCCAGGCTGTTCCCCTGCCATCATCTGCCATGCCCAGTTGGAGAGGAAGGGGACAATGAGGCATCATGGGTGCAAGACTATAACAAGGTGTTAGGGGTAAATTTAATATTACATGAACAACCTCAATTCTCCTAACTTTTAACAACTTCTTGGTTTCTTGCAGACTTTTACATGCCTGTTCCTTTGTTTTTCACCAAAAAAGCAGAGTAAACAAGAATTGTAGCATTGTGTGCCATCCTCCCACTTCCTCAACAAGAGTTTCAAATGTTAAGTTACGCTATGCAGACTGCTGCAGCTTTTAGAGTAACTGACAGCAATAATATATTATCCTCACTGATGTGGACAAACACTTGAAAATGGATGACAAATACTCTTACCACCAGAATTCAGAGGTACTTGGGAACAGCAGAAGACAGATGAGTATGACCTTCCCAGTTTACACTTCTTGCAATTCTCAAAGCAATCCCAATCTCCTTGTTAGGACCAAAAACCCTCTCTGTCCTCGCTCTTCAACCCCTGATCTTTTTGCATCCAGTTATCCATCTTTTCCATTCTCCTTTCCCAGACCCATGTTTTACCTGACCAGACCCTACTGTGTCCTCCCAAGCCACTCACCCCAGTCCCAGAATTCCCCCATTCCAGCCTCCCACGTCCCTCTCCAGTGATTTTTAACAAGCTCCCAGAACCTTCCCCGTCACACCAGACACTTGTCCAAATGAACTCCTCCCCTTCTCCAGTTTCCCTTTCCAGACAGTTTCAGTCCCCCACATTTCTCCTAGAGAAATGGTAGTTCCCCTTTCGTCTCCACAGCCCTACTGAGCTCTTGGTTCCAGTTTCACATGTAAATTTTTCTTGAACACAAGATTTCCCCATTCTTGTCCAACACTCCCAATTACTGACCTTACCCCTCCAATTTTTTTTAACTTCCTGTTACATTTCTCTCTTTCATTTCAGTCTCATTCTACCAAAGTCCCCGGACAACGATCCCATCTTCCCATCTCTTCCTTTACCCATATAGCAAGGTTCAGCTTTTCCCTCTTCTTAATTTCCATTGGTTTTAACTACTGCACAACCTTAGAAAGTCAACTTGTCTCTTCTCAGCTCAGAATCCTGAGGCCACGTAGGCTTGCAGCAGCCCAAATAGCTGAGGTCCACCTGAGAGTCACCTTCCATCAGTTACTATTCACTTTCAACATCTGAACACCTCAGGCAGACACTATTGCTTTAACCAAGCCCAGGCAGAGGCAGAGAGATTCAATTGTAATATTAAAAAAAACCATAATAAAATCTTTAAAGGACAATCCCAGTCCGTTTCTCCTTTAAGATTCAGAAACTGCTCAAAAATGGGGATGTTTTCATGAATGCAAAATGAACATCCTTGACAAAGGAGACTACCTCCCTGCCAGTTTTCAAAACCACTGCTCCAAAGCACAAGATGTTTGAGAAGTCTGAAGTGTTTCTTAAAAAGAGCAGAACAGTGTATTTTTAAGCACTTCGTTTTCGGAAAGTTGTTAACTTTTTATAGTATTTGCAAAGAAATTGTGCTGTGAAGTCTTTTGGTAAAATGGTTGAAGTTTTAAGCAGCAGAAAAGGGGATCCTTTAGAAGGACATGCTACCAAGCTTTCCAAAAAAAAAAAACCCATCCTGTCACACCCTCTTCCTCTTTTTAATAAAATCCAATGACTTCTCATTTCAACCAAGAGAAGGAAATACAGACATACACTTTGATGCAAACTGGGGAAAGAGTATTCTTGGGTGAGGAGACCTTAGTGGACAAAATCTTCTTTCTCCCATTTTCCAGAAGATGTCCCAAAAGTCAGCAATCATAATTCTGCTCATTTTACCTACAGACACAGGATGGCAGGCAGCAGCATTTGCTGTTTTGACTGAAGCAATTAACTAATATTCAGGATCCACATATAGTTTCTATTCAAAAATATACAGCTTGGGGAATTGGGTAAGGCTTGAAGGCAATCCTGTTTCAGCAAGGGTAGTGTACAAGAAATTCCCTAATAACAATGAACAAGAATGAAACATTTTCCTATTCCTGTAGTCCGAGACCCTCCTTTGGGCCTTCAATCATACTAAAAAGTGTTTTGTTTCTGTGGGCTGGGGTTTTTTAAGCTTTCCCTCAGAGGTACATTTTAAATGCTGCTCCAGCTGCTCTGCCTTTCCACTGCTGTCTTTCATGATGCCTGAGCTGCTTCTGTTCGTGTCAGCTCCTGCACTTGTGAACACACACGCGTGTGCATACTTCAGTCATGCCACACCAGCAAAACAACACACTGCCATTTCAATTCGCATCTTGCTGCATGTGTTTTTAAGGAGGTTCTGATTCAGCCTATGCCAAGGACCTTCTGAAAAATTTCTTTTCCGTGACTGAAAAAGGGAAGTACTACATCTGCCAGCTCTTTCCAGACTTTGTTACAAGCCTGGGATAAAATAACATAATTTTAGGCTCTGTTCAGCCATAGAGAACCCAGGTACTTCCAGCCAGACAATGAACAGTGTGATTTTCCTGAAACAGTCCAAGTTTCTTGCCTGATCCTCTACCAGGAAGGTGCCTATGCTGTACATGCATCCACTTATATGCATATATATATGCATAACAGTGTACACACACTGTTATGTGCTTGTTTTACAGATAGTTATGCCAAAGAAATGCACTCACAGGAAAAAAATAAAACTGTTTAACAACAATTTCCAGTGTGTTTAGTCTTTAAAAAATAAAAAATAAAAGTACCAAACAAAACAAACAAAAAAAACCTACCAAAACCCAGAGCTCTCAGTTCTATTGAAACATGTAGATGACAAATAAACTAAATGAGATAAAACCATGCTCTGAAGAGGCTCCCAGCCATCTGGCTGCAGTGAAGTGTCTTTGGACACTGGTGGTGCTCAGCCAGCCCCAGGCAGGAACCTCAACTTTTGCTGCAACCTCCAGCCCAGTGTGTGACGTTACTGCTTGCATAACTCCAGCCTGCTTAAAACAAAAGCTATCAAGGGTTAGAGGTGCAGGAGAAACTGCAGTGACATTGTGGCCTTTTTCTTGATTGCTAGAAGCATAAAAAGGGTCACATTTTATCAGGCAGCATGATGAAGTTGGGAGGCTATCAGAAGAGGCAGGAGAGAGGGTGTGCGGGCAGGCGTGTGAAATGGGGATGGTTTGCTCCTGAGGTTCCTTAACCAGCACCTCACAGGGAATTTTAGTTTGAACAACTCAGTGAACTGAAAGTCCCTCTTTGTACAGAATTACTTTGTGCTTCAGAGTGTCTAGCAGCAGAGTGGAGAAACCACAGACATCCAGACTAGAAACTTGAGGTTAGTGGGTTTCATCATGGAGAGTTATCTGACTGAACATAAAAAGGAGCAGCTCACTGAGCACTGTAGATATCTAGAAAACACACATAAAAATTCAGAGAAGAACTGAATGTGAAGCAGTAGCAGAATTTACTTACAATCTGGAATATCAGCAGGATTTTAGTTTGTTGTTTGTGGGTTGCTGGGGTATATGGTACATTACAGTAGAGCATCAGCACTAATTCTACATGGCAGCTCCTCAGAATACCATCTGCTTCCCCGGTAACTGTTAATATAGTTGTAATTATCTACTTCTAAGCACTTTATTGGGAATATCATTTGCAAATTAATCAACTACAGACCGGTAAAACAAATGACATGCTTGTCTGAAAACAACAGCATTATTTCAAATTATTTTCCTAAGGGCTGGGAAATATCAGACACAGCCAAAGCCAGGAATGGGGCAAGGAAAGGTCTATACTCAAAAATACCGATTCTACCTACAGCTACCATGAATTTGTGGGTACATGAACAGATGACTGGTCTTCAGGAACTCTAAGTTCACCCCCATTTGTGAATCACCTCCTCACTGGTCTGAACAATCTAAGTTCCTCCAGGATTCTGTTCCCTCTGCCTTAGCACCTTGCTTTGCAGGCTACTCCAGCCCCTCTGCCCTTGATTTCTTCCATTTCTATACTACTGTTGCTACTTTTGCACAGCTCATACTCCTTACTACTGGCTCCTATCTCATTGCTTTCTTTCTTAAGCAAGGGATTCTTAGCCCTGCGTACCCCAGTCTGCATTTACACAACCCAGCAGTGAATACCACCTTATGATGTCCCATCTGCAATCTGTGATACAAGGCTCCTCCAAATCCCAGTTACATACTCATCATGCTGCAAAACTGAAGGCTGCCTAATGACCATAATATCTCGGGTTGAGCTGAACCTTCTGATAGAATGAAGTAGCTTTAATTATTTGAAAGCTGCTTGTATGAGGAATGATGAGACACCACACAGAAGCACTGTCCCCTCCGAAGTTTCCAATAAGCTATTAGGAAAATGAATTTGGAGCATCACAATAAGCAACCAGGCTGCTATCAGTTTACTCATGCAGATACCATAAATAGCCCTTCCATGATAATACTGTTGAGCAAGAGATTTTTAAAATCACTTAACTTGTAATTCTTGAAATATTAGAAGCCTTGCAAAGTTAATACAATATTCTAGCTCAGTGAGCAAGCAATACATAAGGCATGTCTTCCCTGGCATCTGTTTGCAATGTCCTTTGTTTGGCAGTAGGTCTAAGTGAAGCCACTGTCTGGTGGCAGGCAGTGGGGTAAGCTGATGGATAATCATGGAGTGCCATTTCTACATTCATGGTTGAAAGCTCACAAATAAAAGCAAACAGGTTATCTGCTCTGTGATATAAGTGTCCTCAGATCACTGTATTCCAGCATCTCAGCACTTTTCTTATGCTTTTCCCATCAGTGCCTCCATCATCTATTAATGCAACGATCAAGGTTAAAAGCAAGAAGAAAGTACATTGTTTGGGGAGAAAAATTAAATTAATTTCTTCGGTGTGATAACTTGTATATTGCTTCAGTATGCATAGAACCAGCTCCTCGAGCAAAAATCCTGCTTTTAGACTTCAGAAATATGGATCTATCTTAACGTTCTTTTGGCTCTACGCTATCCAAGGACTCAGACGAAACCTTATTAAATAACAGTTCATAGTAATAAGAGTTTATGTTCTTTAAAAAATTGAAGTCCTTGAACAGAAACCCACTCAAGAGTCCAAACAGCAGATAAACAGCTCAGCTGGTAAAATTCAGTGACTAAAATATTCTCTCACTGCAGTTCAAGTGAGCAACAGAGTTGTCGCCTATCATCAAGGCAGAACAGCTTCTACTAACTGCTGCTTTTGTGCATGATGAACCTTTTCTTAAGGGTTACAGACACTTAACTACAGACACTTCATTGTAACTGTAATAAAATGGTATTCTACCTCTGCCAGTCCATTCATAATGAACTGGAACTTTGTGTATGATTCATCGCCTCTGATTTTAATATTTCATTAAACTTTATAAAACAGCCTGGAAAATTAGCACGAATCTCCATCCAAACTTTTCAAATATTTACAATCTTCTACAGACACTTAAAAAAAAAACCAAAACCCTGGGTATTTAACTTTCTTCACACAAGCATATTTTCTTCCAGTGGTTAGAGAAGCACCTTCAGGACCAGATCTAGTTGTCTCTGAACAAAATACGTAGCCTCTCTGTAGTCGGTGGGTTCTGAGAATGTCAGCTAAAGCAAAACCTTTGCAAGAGCCATGAATAAATGGCTCAAAAGTATCCATCTGCAAAGAAATTTTTTTTTCCTGTAACAAAGAAGGGTACTTAGAATATGTGTCCATTATAGCATATAAAATTTGGCTGATTTCTGGGACTGCGTTGCACTCTATGGATTAAAACTGCAAGAAGTCAGATATTCTTTGTTTCCAAGGGCTTATGTCAGCAGACATCAACTAGTATCTGGCCCATGAACTGTTTTTCACATATTGCTGAGACTGACACTCTAAGCTGTGAGCACAGACTGCTGGGAAACAACATTTGTAAGATAAAGACCTCTGTGCAGAACTATAACTCACAGCTTATGTCCCACTTACATACAAAATCTTCAGCTCATTACATGAGAATCAGCAGCTTTAGTGTATCTCTACTTCCTGCATTAAATATGTTTTTCCAACTATTGTGCACCACAACCTTTTATTCTCTCATCTTAAATGAACTTTACTGCACATTACGTCCTCATTTATCCTCTACCTAGTGCTGCACTGAGGCATTAAACAATACTGCATGCCAGGGACCAATTCTTGACCTTCTTTCTCCTACCCAGAGTAGCACAATATGTAGGAAAACACCTCCCTTGGGAGTCAAAATTGCATACAAACTTGGTGACCCTTTTTCAAGTTTATTTATTCACAGGAAGCAAGTCTTTCCATAATCTAAATATGGTTTTCAAGCAACCCAGCCTTCCAAATCCTAACAAAAATTTTCAACCTAAATGGGCAGTAAAGGTAGACTCATTTCCTTATTATTTCTTAAGCATCGCTAAAAATAAAGCAAAAGAAACTTAAAGAAACATAAGAATAACAGTGGAGATCTGACACTGACCCAGCACATAAATTCAGAGCTGGGATAAATATTCTGACCTTAATGCACCTTCATGGTGCCTAGTTATCTGCAGGATCTTTGAACAATGAGTGCTTCTGCATATCAAGTGAAGTGAAATACTTAAGTGGACACAAGAAAGCAAATTAAAGCTGCAAGGGCAGCTTGAGCTCAGAACACTCAGGGGTTTGTTCACTGATCTATTTGTCTTTGAGATCTTTGCTTGTGCAGGGTTAATTTTGCAGAGGAATGTCATGGTCTGTTGCATGAACATCATAGGATACAGGTCTCAGAAGGAGCTGGGAGGATGGCAGATTTTCTGTTCTGCCTTGGCTGATCCTCCTGGTGCCCACGTCCACACCTTTTGCTTACAAGAAGCACCATTGTGGTTTGTGATTTGCCACACCGGGCTCACAGGAGGAGTCCAGGTGGCAGAAAGCAGCACAGCATTGCCAAGCTTAACTTGAATCAGTCCTGAAAAATCCTCCCACTAGTTTTCTCTAATATTTATTTGCTAGTAGCAGGGCTTTTCTGCTGCACAGGACATCTCCTCTGTTCTCTGGAGCTTCTGCTCACATTATAGCAAGCCCTTGAAGGCCCCCTGAGGTTGTTCTTTATGAAGCAAGACATATTCTGAGTGGGCACAGACATCTTTGCTAAATCTCACACTGCAGCTTACTCATTTCCTTGCTCCACTGTGGTTCTAACCTTCCTTCAGATTAAGAGCAATTTACATCTCTTTAACTAGACATATTGGTGTTATTACCATTGCAGTCCTATTGATTGCAATGCTGCACTTAGCATCACTGTTCCAATTTTATCATCCTTAGTCATTCTTGCATGACTGTATATTTATGTACAAGTTCCATTATTTAAATTAGTATGTAACATTAAAATGGAAGCATGACAGAATCAAAACAAACTGAAAAGCACAAAAGAATGATGCCAAAAATGCTGAAAACAATGTTCTCCCTTTCTTGGATATATCAGCACTCAGTTATTTGGATTTCTTTTAAAGGGACTGCTGTTAGTGGTTATTTTGAGACATAATAGCCAGAAAACAATGTAAGCAACCTTGAAAACGAGGAAGAGATTATTTAAAACCTTCATATTCTGCTCTACAGTACAACACAAAAGGCAAAGAAAATGTTCCAAATAGGTGTATCTATAAAGTACCACAAAGGCTTACAACAGACAGTGCTTACAAGTAAAAGACAGAGTAAGACAAACATTGCTGATAATAAAAAAGATTTGTTTCTACCATATGATTGGAATAACTAGGAAATCATGAATGTATAGTCTTTAAAAAAAAAAAGTCCAGAACTTCTATGGACCCCACAAAGGGAGCAATAATGTATCGTGACATCCACCAGATCCCAGTGACCCATTAAGCATTTCACATAGAACAATGGAGAGAGGAGAGAATCCTTAACTCTAAGACACCAGGCAGAACTTTCAGTCAGTACCTGAAATACAGCAAAACAGATTTTTCTAAATTTGTGAAGTGTCAGCTAAAGCCTGCCTCCCACCATTAGTTCCACTCTGCCTGTCTCAACCATTTTGTTATTTTCTTTTAGAATAAAATTCACACCCAAACCACTCACTACAGAGGAACACTTTGCACTTTTCCAGGGCCCCCAGCTCTGGCCATGATCACTGCTACGTTTTAACTGGCCTGCAAAACTGAACTAAAAAGCTTATGATGCTCCCAAGTGCTCACAAGTTTAGTGGATAGCTGGAAATACAGTTTCTGTATATCTCCACATGCTAACAGTACCACACTAGATCTCACAGTGACCCAAGCAGAGACCATTCCCATTCCTGTATTGTAACCCAGCACACTCGTAATTCCGTGATGCCACTAAAAATAAATATCTACTGTTCCCCTTAGGCCCCCAGTGACTTATCTGAAAACAGTGTCAGTCTAATGAGAGACAGAAACAATTTGCCTTTTGAAAAAAAAAATACACAAAGATCAAATGGTCTTGGAATATTTGATAACCCCAATAAGAACATGAAGATAGAGCACATAAAAAATCAGTAACTGCTGTAATCAATAAGTGGGCCATTCAGTAAATCCACTTCCATTAAGAGAAGGAATTGTTATTTCTTAGGACAGATGCAAAATGATGGTCACATGCTATTACTTCATGTTAACATCTTGAGCCAATCGGGATAAAAATAGTATTCATCTCTTTTAAACAAACACAAGTCCCAGTTGCTACCAGTCGGTGGTCTTAGTCTGACAGCATTTTAGATAGGATGAAAAATGTGTTTTCACAGCCAAGCAGGCCAACTGAAATCAGTCCGTGCATGGAAGAGCTTTTGCTTTAAAGCTCTGCTAATTCTTCCAGCGTGGACAATAACAAACACAGCTTAAGTACACTATTGCTTAATGTTCACAGTGGGGATGGGGACCTAATAAATCCCAAGCCTTTTCATTTACAGCCAGAAGCTAGACAAGAGGAGAGCCTTTTTAACTTGTAACAGGGGGTCTTGTGAATAACCAAGACATGAGAACTGGAAAGAGAAAGTGAGGATACATGAAGAAAGGTAACGATCAGTTCTCTGTGTACTGAAAACTCAGTTACCCACTAAGACCTGACAGTTCCCATTTAAACCACCATGGAAAGGAATTAATCAATGCGTACAACTAAAAAAGTGTTAAGAGATCAGACTTTCCTCCTCATGCTGCCCATCACTCAACCCGTTTGCTCTTTCCCAAAGGTCAGGTTTTTCACAGAACCGTAAGGTTCACTACCTGCAGAGCATCCACACCAAGTTACAATGAAAAGCCTGTTGCTCTGAAAATGAAATTGCAGTTGCTCTGAGCAGGGGCTGGCAGTGTCTCGTGTCCTTTGGCACCAAGCTCTTCCCAGACCAGGTGCACACCTCTGTGGAAGCCATTCCTAAATGCTTCTTGGCATGAAGAGTTATGAGCTGCCCATAGACAAGCATGTCCCACCACCCTGCCCAGGCTTTCCAGGACCACATGGAGGATTGTGGGGAGCAAAGTGTGACAGCTGCAACTGTGGAAGAGATTATATGATACCTTATTTCCTCACTTTGGAGAAAAAGGCCTGCTCTGATGTATTGCCTTCAGAGAAAGAAAAAAAAAAGTTTCGGCTCCTGCTTTTATCTGTAAACTTTCCCTTTCAGTTCCTTCCAGGAACTTTTTTCCTTCATGAAAAAAATCAACAAATTAACAAGTAACCTCTCGCTCCCCATAAAATAAAGAGTGCCAGAATTGTGATTTTTTTTTTCCTTTTCTTTTTTTAATCAAATAGCTCAACAGGGAGAGCGTGTCAATTCAGCACATAAATAAAAGGAATATCTTCTGCACAAAGCTAGCCCAAGCGAGCACATCAACTGTGTAATTCTCCACTAAGCTCTTTATACTCTAAGATATTAATCAAAAATAAAACATAGAACTGTATGAAGTGTTCACTCGCTTACAACATAAACAGGACAAGAATCTGCAGGCACAATGCAGGATAAGCTGTCCAGAGCTTGCCTTGTTTTTAAAAAGATATTCATGTCTGTGCAACAGACAGCAAAGTTAGTTAATAAAAATACATCTCATCATACAGCAGGTCAAAATGACTGATGTATGACAAAACAGATTTGATGAATTGAGGTAGTAATCTTCACAAAGTTATCTGGCATTCATAACAACTCAGAATTTACATTCACACTACCTGATGGGGGACAGCTCATACTATTACTAGCAAAATACCAACAACTGATTCACCCTCTAAGTCAACTCTATTTACAGTTCGTCATTTCATTACAACAAAGCAGCACTGGCAGAGAACCAAGAAAAAGACTTCATCTTCATAAAGATCATTTTTTACCTACAAGCATAGACAGGCAAATACAAACACACTTTTTTTTTTTTAATAAAGGAAGGAGGTGCTACAAATTAAAGGAAGATCAGATGTCTAAAATGGAAAATTGTGTGATTTTCACTAATTCAAAGTGCATCAAAGCATGCACTGTGGAAATACCATCCAGACACTGAAAAAGATGGATGTCTGTCCAGGCCATTTACATTCTCAGAAAGTTACTCTTTGGAACATTTGCAAACATCTAACAGTAGAGTGAGAAATGAAGTATTCGGCCATGAAGATAAGTCAATGGCTTTTCTAGCCACAACCTTTTAACATGTTACTAAGACACTAGGTATTCAGTAGAAGAAAATTCATGTTGGGATCCAAGTCCACAACCTGTCACTTGTTAGTCATACTGAGTGCCAGGCAAAAATACCTCAGAGGAAGGCAAACATAAATTCACTAAGGAAATACACTTAAATTCTGGGTTGCCACTGAAAGACCAATACTTTGACTGCACACAGTGACTACAGGGAAGTAGTATATTGGTCTGTTAAGATTCGGTGAAGCACTGGAATTTAGATTTTTTTTCTGTTACAAGAATAAAGAAAGCAAAACTCACTTATAAAAGACCAGAATTTATTTTTTTAGATTCATCTTGTTCATAACCGTAACTCATATGCTTCAAAAACTCTTCTTCAGGAAGGAATCAATTCAGGATTTATAAAACTGATGGTCTTGGCAGCCCCTCCCAGAGCAGAGTCTAACGGAGATGCTCTTCGCAGACTATCAGGAGATCATGATGCCCTTGGAAGTCTCTCTAATTAACAATAAATTGCTTTTACAATTGAAAATGCAGCCTCAAACCTTGGTGATACTATGAATACGTCAATTCCTGATCCACACGCTTCATTGTATGCAATGTCTTTGGAAATCAAGGGCAACAACAACCTGGAAAATATTTTTCAACATTTGGACTGTTGCCACCAAATCAATAATGGTGGAACAAAATGAATTACAAGATTCCACAGCTTCAGTCACAGAAGAAGTAGAGAGTAAGCCAAAAAGAGAAACCACAGCTTGCATTGAGAGACTAGCTGGCCTGAATTGTGTGTAGACTTGTATCTAATTAAATCAGACTAAAGGCAAAAGTGAGGCAGAATCATTTGATGGCTTGCACAGAATTGGTCAACACAAAAGAGGTACTCAGCTCTTGAAATACATGAGTAATTCCTCTGTATTGGGCCAGAAGACTGACGTGACCTCCACACGTGAAGGACAGCCAATGTCAAAAGAAAAGCAGAAGGTACTCTTAAGATTATTATGACTTTCCTGAAAAGTTTTTTCACAGGATTCAGGTTTTTAACTTTAGGAACACAAATTAGAGAAGGCTGTGAAATACAGCTGTATGAAACACGGCAGTTTTCTCTGATAGAGATGATGTGCATTGCTTTGATACACCTGAAGTAAAGACTTCTGCCTTGTCAAGCCTCAGCTCCATCAGCTGCCAGCTCCTCTCCCATTTGGCCTCCATTAGCTTCCCTTTGGCAACAGCAGACATGGAATAGGCAAGTGCATTATTTCAGACAGCAGCATGTTTGGCTCCAGCATCCCATGTGCTGGGCATCCTCTAGGGAGCAAGGTGCTTGCTCACTTGTACAGATCACAGTTGTGGAGCAGAGAAACAGATACCCTCCTGTTACCACACACCTAGGCTTAAAAAAGATCAATCCAGATAAAGCCATTTCCAAAGTGGCTGAATTTGTTCTCTAAGTATCCCAGCCCCATCCCCAGAACCACATGCTCTTACTTTCATTGTACAGCCAGCTTTATCAGATTTAGCTTTAAAATATTACATTTTTCCAGTGCTCTCCAAAATTGTTTGAGTTCTGAGGATACAGTGCTTCTAAATTCATCATTGATGCTGCTACTGCAAACCAAGCCTATGTCTGGAATAATAAAGTCACACATCAGTGCTGAAAGGATCCTTGCAGGAACAACACCACGTACATACACCTGTATGACTTCTGGGTACACCAGAAAAGATTACATTAAACTTCGATGGCTGATGCTTAGGTCAAGGAAAGCACAGCAGGTCATAATATCATCTACTGCTTTTTTATGAATGCAGAATGATCCTGGTAAGCACACATTAACATTTACAAACACAGACTCACAATGCATCTAAGCGATACCGACACATTTGAAATACACTTCCAACAAGACACAGGGACACTGGTTTAAACCTTGTGTTGCTAAGTCTTAATTTCTAAATATAATTTGCCATCCTTTGCTCCTGTTTTCTCCCCACAAAACAGATAAACTGCCCAAGTAAGGCTGATAGCTTGAAAATCAAAGTAACAAGCAAAATGGTACCTAGTAGACTAAGTACTAAATACATGAATCTGAAAACATCCTTTCCTCTTCTTTCCAGCTGCATTCATTAAAGGATACAGCTAGCTCTAATACAGGAAATTACAGATCTTCTGTGAGAAATGTATGTCAGGTGCCAAAAGCATTTAAATTCTACCTTTTTCCAATTCATGACACTCATTGCAGCACTGTATTGTTGCATTATTAGATTTATGCATTTAGCAAGCAAGCATATTATAAGGGTAACTGTAAGTAATTACTCTTCTCTAACAGCAGGAACCACAGCATTGTCCATGCTATGCCATTTTTATGAGAAGAATGGTCTGTTTTTTAAAAGAGACTTCAATGTTTAAATAAACATCCAAATATCTCATTTATTAATAAACCATAGTCCTCACTTGTAGGAAAAGCAAAGCAGATAGAAAGTGAGGATAACTGACATAATTCATCCATTACAGTGTATTGACTATGAAAACCTATTCAGAAAAGGTTTTTTACATACTTATATCACATTAATTTGGGGATTATGTCTTTGTAGGACACATTTTTAACTAAGATTTTGAAAACTACAAAAGTCAAAGGTAGTTCCATATTCTTTGTAATTTTTCATTCAGCTTCTTGAAAGGGTCACCATATTTATGGAATGTTCTGTCAGGAAATTATGGTGATGGAACTCTTCATTAGTTTAATTGCTTAATGAATCAGTTTGTAAAACTTTCCGCTTGGGGTCTTGCAGAGAACATTCTCAAATACAAAATCTTGATTTCAAGACATCTACTGAATGCTCCCTGTTGGAAGTGTCTTTCTCCACTGGGAGTACTGGCATTCACTGGACAGAGATCTGAACTGGCTCCATTTCTTGAAGTTTTTCAACACCTTCTACTCTCCCCTCCAAGTTTCATACAGATAAGTAAGAGGTCTGCATAAGCCAGATCTCTGGGATGGTCTGACACGTACTATTTTGAGCCTAAGTACTTAATCCATCAGCTTCTCACACTGAAGACTCTGCTAACACTTGAAAGTTACCAACAAACAAAACTAAATAAACTTCATGAGGTAAATGTATTTGTGCATAGTATAACTATATCACAGGGAATTTTTTCATAAATTTTCTAGTTTAATTACAAAGTTTAAGCCCAGTCACTTACACAGTGCCACCTGTGGTATTCCAAACTTTACTCAACTACAGAAAAAATAATGTCTGTGTAGGTCTAAATACTCAAACCCTTGCTCACATCTCTCATGCAAGAATCTCACTGGAAGCATATGGCTGTGCAAGTGTGTAAGGATGGAGTTTTCCACAGTTTACTGAAAGACATTACGTGATATCAGCTCTGTAGAACAGCAGCTTTAACACAGAAAGGTCCAGAACTGCAGCTGCATGGCATTTATCACTCAGATCTACAAATACTGAAGTCTACAGAAACTCTGCTGTGACTTCAATCAGCAGATGAGCAAATCCAATGAGCAAATGAATGGATCCTGAAGTCTACAGTGATCTGCTGGAATGGAAGTCACCACTGAAACATATGGCATGATTGTTAGTGTTTCACCCAGAAAAATCTCTCTGAGGAGAAAACTGAGTAAATGGGTTTTTTTCCATGTAATTACCTGATCCCCAGTTTGCTTCACTCTGCTGTCACCAGCATAGAGCAGCAAGAAGACACCCAGTTACTATCCCATTGGTAAGGTTAAAGAAGAGCAAAAAGTTGTGGTTTATGAGATACCTTGCTTTTACAAATGATGCTGACATGTTACTGTGAAGTACCTGGGCAGCTTATAAATAAGTCCTTCCAGAAGTGTACTTTTAAACAATCCCAGAATAAATTAAATAAATTAAGCTATCCAAAATTCATGCTGCTAATTAAAATAGCCCCTGTAGGAGGGCAAAGTAGCTACAAGGCTGAGGTAGACATGATGCTTTTTGACTAAGCAGCAGATGATTAATTTTATACCCTATTTATATATATTTGCTAGTATCATCAAAATCTGGTAAAACCCACAATTCTGTACTCATCAATTAAAGACTCCAAACTGATAGTGGTCCATCAGTTTTAAGACACCAAGAAGCCAGTAGTGTGACACCTCCATTCTAAAAAATCTGCCAGCACAGGAAAATAGGAGCAAGAAATATGGAGTCCTTTGTGTATCTGGATGAAAATATTTTATGCCAGTCATAATACTAGAATTGTATGAGTTGTGAGACATCCAGAAGAGTCTATAAAGGGTTAAGTATACATTACATTACACTGTCTCCTAACAGAAAAATGCTGTTTCATGGGAGAAATAAACTGATTTCTTAGTGTGGTGCCAGGAGCAAGCTCAAAAGTCTCTTTTATTCAGAAATGATCATTTTAATTTAAATGGATGATACAGTTTCATTTCGACCAGCTGTTCAAGATAAATTTTTCTCCTGACAATACAACTCCGAAAAAACTCAATACTTAACATCCAAGTTGCCTAAAAAGTCAATCTAAATACACCTCAAGACAAGTGCTAATCTTGTCATGGTTGATTACACAACTTGTACCACAACCTTATGAGTTTATGGAAGCCCGTGGAACTGATTATGCTTACTTGGCCTAAAAAATGAGCTACAGATACACAGAGCTTGCCTTTTGGTGCCTTTATAACAAGAATCAAAGTGAAAAATGAAAACCTGGATAAGGCAGATCTCCCCACCTCACATTGGCAGTCAGCAAACGAGGCACTGGTGCATTTCAAGGTCTTGCAAGTACAAGGTCTCATTAGACACAATATCCTTAATAACCTAGCAGCAAGCCACTCTCAAGATTGTCTCTCACCCTATATTCCATATAGCAATTGAGAGCAGTTGGGGTGCCCTTGTTTTCTCTCAGTTGAGCAAAATGAAATGGACCCAGGGAAAGCTTCTTGAGTGTAGACCCTTGACCATGAAATTTTCTTACTGAATTTATCTGTAATCTACAGCACAGCCTTTCCACAGTTACTTCATTATTTCATCTTCCTTTCTACTCTATCAGAGTGAAATCTAGCAGGGAGGTTCCCTCTGGGCTGCCCCTTCTCACTGCTCCACTGGCTGGCAGAGCTCCTGAAGGATGCAGCCAGCAGTGGTGAGCTGAGGCTGTAACATCACTGCTTCTGCACGGGGCCAGGAACCCACATGGACAGGTCAGGATGGGCAAACCCCAACATTTGTTTTTGGAGTGCCCCAGGTACAGTTCCCAGCCAACATGTCCCTGCTTGGAACAATCTGTGTGACAGCCAAGAGGACAGATGCTGAGCTATGGAGTTTTGGTCTGCAGCCTCTGCTGTTCCTGGGAAGCTTCAAACACAGGCTGCTCCCATACAATTTCTACTCTTTGCACCCAGAACAATATTGGATCTTTGATTTAGGTCTGATCCAAACCTGGAAAACCTTCTTTCCGCTGAAATGAAAGTCACTTTTCCTTCATAAGAAAAAAAAAATAAAATTGGTAATTGAGAAATATTGTTTCTGATCCTCTAACAGAATGTACACTTAACCAAGAGTTTAAGTGAAAGTCAATGCTATTTGCATATGTGCCAAAAGGTCTGTGTTCCAAAATGTCTCTTTCAACAGCTACAGACAGACCTAAGTCAGAAATCTGTAGAGACAGTGTAACACAAAATCCAAAGTTTGCATAAAGGCAACACAAAATACAAAGGTTTTTGTCTCTTGGGTTCAGGCCAGGCTCTTTTCACCCACACCCCTGGACATCCACATTGCTCTCCCTCCCAGTGCTCACAGCATACACTGTGCTGTGGCTTTATCCAGTGCTGAAACGTGGCTGGCATCAACTACCTTTGCAAGTAAAAGAAGATCTACTGGCAGGAGGCTGAAGTCACAGGCTGAATAATTAGCTGCTGGAGCAATCCCCACAGGCTGTGGTACCCTGCCTGCCACATCAGACCTTTTCCATAGAAGAGAGCTTTTTGTGCAATGAGGAACTGATTCTGGTGAGCTCAAGTACTGTGTTTATTTTATGAATCAAAGCAGATGAACTCAGTGGTCTTTCTGAGCATTACCATCATGGATCTACTTGCAAACTTTCTTCTGCCATAACTCCCATATATATATATATATATCTGAGGATAACAAGACCCTCAACAAAGAGAAGAAGAGAAGACAATGCCAGGAACCTGCAGCATTTTATCAAACATCTATCCTTGCACTATGAGACATCACTAGGAACACTAAACCACTCCTGTAAAGCCAAGCAGAATCTCTGCCACCCCTCCTCATGTCTGTCACTTTCCAAAGCCAGGCCCAGATTGCCCCTCACTTCCTGATATTCAGTTACATCCTGTTGCCTCTGGAGCAAGGCCAAAGTTCTTCTAAAGAATGAAAACCAGTTAAAGTTAGAAATAGAAACCTTATAAAGTTCCACAGCTGGATCAGGTTACATGTGAAGCAGCCTCCACCTCAGCACAAGAGGCTGCTCCAAGTCTTCCCTTGGTCAGCTCAGTGTGTCAGGTAAAGGTCACTGAGGAACAGGTTGGGGAATGAGGTGAAGAAATGATGTTCCACCTTACACTGCAAAGGCAGCAAAATCCTCATAAATAAAGCAAACAGCTTTTTTATTTCAGGATAGATCACAAAAACGGGACTTGCATCATGTGAACAGAGACTCGAGTGTGGTGTGACATAGAGACTATTAATTTCAGGACCTTCTGGAATGTGACATTTCACTACAGTACACTGAGTCCATCTCCTCCCAATGCCATGCGATCCAATATCTTTAAGCTTTCCATCTCCATGGTTCAGCTGCTATAGTGAGAGCACGTAGTGGGGCTGCATTTCTAATTATGTAAAGGCAGCCTCCCATCTATGTAAAATTTTCAGTGCATCTTCAGGAACTCTGTTTTCCATCCAAGTTTTAACTGTGACCTTCCCATTCCAGTGATACTAACAGCAGCCTGAGAAGAGGGTGCATCACTGCCTGCACTACTTAGGCCAGCAGGCATCTGGAGAAACAATCTGGAGAAATTACAGCATAACTTTGGTTGGAAGGAACCTTAAGGAATCTCTAGTTCCAACCTCCCTCTATGGGCAGGGACACCTCCCACTGGAACACAGCTGAATGTGTTCAGCAAACTTCAGCACATCAAAAGGTACTTGGCCAAACAATAGAAAGAGGTGGTTTAGGGGCAGTGTTTGTCAAGGTGAAGCACAGCAAGTGCTCAGCAGCTCACCACCAAAACACACCAGACACACAGCTGGTGGAAGCACGGCTGAGTCTTGGGCTCACAGGACACAAACCAACAGAACTGCCCTCAAAACACATGGCTGAAGCAAATCTGAAAGGAACACCTGCCATAGCCCCCATCAATGCAACCACAGGCTTTGCCTAAAGCATTTTGATTCAATCTTCTGCGCCTTTTCTCAGCCACAGTCGCTCTAAAATCTTGTGTCCAGAGTGCTCTGTGAAGATCATAGAATCAGCTGGGTTGGAAGGGACCTCAGAGATCATCATGTCCAACCCTTGACCACTACTGCTGTGGTTCCCAGCCCATGGCACTGAGTGCCACATCCAGTCTCTTTTTAAATATCTCCAGGGACAGAGAATCCACTACTTCCCTGGGCAGCCCATTCCAATGGCTGATCACCCTCTCCATAAAGAAATTCTTTCTAATATCCAACCTAAACTTCCCCTGGCACAACTTAAGTCCATGCCCTCTTGTCTTGTTGAAAGTTGCCTGGGAAAAGAGCCCAACCCCCCCCTGGCTCCAGCCTCCTTTCAGGGAGTTGTAGAGAGCGATGAGGTCTCCCCTGAGCCTCCTCTTCTCCAGGCTGAACACCCCCAGCTCCCTCAGCCTCTCCTCACAGGACTTGTGCTGGATCCCTTCACCAGCCTGGTTGCCCTCCTGCAACTCATGCACTGAGTCAGGGTGAGCTTTGGGACAAGAAGGGCACAGTCAGACCACACGTTGTCCATCTTCCATTTCAGTCTATGCTGCACTCACAGCAAACCCATTTTAAGGGGGTGTCACTTTACTAGAAATCTATGGGATGGTGATTGCCCCAATTAATCTTCCTGACTCCAGCATAGATTAACTTTTAAGATCAGTTCTCAATATAGGCAATCACAGTTCACCAATTAGGCAACAACACACAACAATGCATTTCTGAGCAGTTCAAGCACTGACTGGCGTTACAAAGTGAGATCCTTCAGGACAACTGATTTCAGCTGAACTATGAGCACAAATTATCTTTCAGCTCCTCCTTATTATTGCTCGTATTAAATGGAATTTGTAAATACATATAAAGAAACCAGGTAAACCTCTGCCTTGAGCAGACTTTTTGCCTCACCCTGAACAACTCATGCAGAAAAAAAAAAATCATACTTTTATCCATAACTGCAATACTGTGAAAATTAATATTTCAGAATGAGTTTTGCCTGAAAAAAAAAAAGGACTAGAACAAGAACTGTATGATTGGTAGGCATATCATTAACAACCAAAAGGAAAGCTTAAATCAATTGTGGAAATCTACTTCATAAAAACATCAAAATGCCAAACTCATATTCCCACACATCTGAAATCCATACAGCCTTACCTATACAGATTGTCTGAGTATCACAACTCTACTTCTAAACCCTGATGCAAAGTCTGTTTACCAAAATAAATCCCAATAGTGACCACATACAGAGGGCAAGGTAATAGCTAGAATTTCACTCTTCAGATTTGACAAGCAGCAATCATACAATCACTTACTCCCCAGACTCACCAAAGCACACCAGCAGGACACAACCAAACCACTGCACATTTTCTAACCCACACCGGAGCACAGCATTTCTGACACTGCACTCTGGAAAACTATAGCTCCATAAACATTCCTGAAATCTGGGGGAAACTCTCAGTAAGAATATGAAGGGAAAAAAAAAAAAAAAAAAAAAAAAAAAAAAAAGGGGGGGGGAAAAGAAGAAGAGAAAGGAGAAAGAAGGAGAAGAGAAGAGAAAGAAAAAAGAAAAGAAAAAAGAAAAGAAAAAAGAAAAGAAAAAAGAAAAGAAAAAAGAAAAGAAAAAAGAAAAGAAAAAAGAAAAGAAAAAAGAAAAGAAAAAAGAAAAGAAAAAAGAAAAGAAAAAAGAAAAGAAAAAAGAAAAGAAAAAAGAAAAGAAAAAAGAAAAGAAAAAAGAAAAGAAAAAAGAAAAGAAAAAAGAAAAGAAAAAAGAAAAGAAAAAAGAAAAGAAAAAAGAAAAGAGAAAAGAAAAGAGAAAAGAAAAGAGAAAAGAAAAGAGAAAAGAAAAGAGAAAAGAAAAGAGAAAAGAAAAGAGAAAAGAAAAGAAAAAAGAAAAGAAAAAAGAAAAGAAAAAAGAAAAGAAAAAAGAAAAGAAAAAAGAAAAGAAAAAAGAAAAGAAAAAAGAAAAGAAAAAAGAAAAGAAAAAAGAAAAGAAAAAAGAAAAGAAAAAAGAAAAGAAAAAAGAAAAGAAAAAAGAAAAGAAAAAAGAAAAGAAAAAAGAAAAGAGAAAAAAGAAAAGAGAAAAAAGAAAAGAGAAAAAAGAAAAGAGGAAAAAGAGAAGAGAAAAAAGAAAAAATAAAAGAAGAAAAGAAAAAAAAAGAAAAAAAAGAAAAAAAAAGAAAAGAAAAAAAAAGAAAAGAAAAGAAAAGAAAAAAAAGAAAAGAAAAAAAAAGAAAAAAGAAAAGAAAAAAAAGAAAAAAAAAGAAAAAAGAAAGAAAAGAAAAAAATGCCTTCTTTGCTTTGGGTATTTTTCCTTTATTTATATTTTTTTTCCAGATGGCACAGGAGGCTTCATAACCAGGAGCCAATATAACATGGTACTCTGGCAGCCTGATTATCATTCCTAAAACTCCTCTCCTCTTTAGCATTGCATCCTCATATTAAAAAATAATGTTCCTGTGCTTAGCCTTCTTATTTTTAGTACACTAGAAACACATAATCTGTGAGCTGTATGTATATTCAATAGCACCATCAAATAAATTATTATTACGGCATGTGTACTTTTTCCCTCCTTTTCTGATTTATAATGGATTTTAGCATTGTGAAAACTGCAGTTAGTCTGACTACAGTCTCACAATTCTTCTCTCAGACGAATGAAACTACAGTCTTGCAATTTTTAAACCAAATTACTACTAAAATGTGTAGCAATAGGAATTTTAATAAGATTTCTGTTACAAACATTTTCACTCAGAAATACTTCGAGTTGGTCTCGGAACAAGATTAGCTTCTGCATATTTTAATTTTACATATAAATGAAATATAGGATCTCTCATCATAATTAAATTTGAACTATTCAAGATTATGACTATGAAAGCACTCTACACACACATCGACACAGACTACTCAAAAGCCAATAGATTCCGTGGCTCACAAACACAACGTGTCAACCCCAAACTCTTCACCCTTCTTCAAACTCTTAGGTTCAGAAAAGCCAAAATACAAGCAAGTCAGCTGCTTAGACAGGGAGAAATTCATCACACAACCTTCTGCTTGAAGGCTAAGGGTTATGAACTTTATGTTTTAGCAGGTAAAAAGTATGTTGTTTTGATGGATTTTAAACAACACTTAAGTAATGACCTTGGAGATCACCTCATTCCAACACCTCTGCCACGGTCAGGGACTCTTTCCACTACACAGGGTTGCCTAAAACCCCATCCAGTCTTGCCTTGGATGCTTCCAGAAAGCCACATCATCTCTGGATAACCTATTCCAGTGTCTCACCACCCTCATTGTAAAAAAATGTCTGACCTAAATCTAGTTACTTTCAGCTTAAAACCATTACCCTTTATCCTATCACTCCATGCCCTTGTAAAAAGCCATTCCCAAGGTTTCCTGTACCCCCTCCAGGTACTAGAAAGCCACTATAAGGTCACCACAGAGCCTTCTCTTTTCCTGGCTGAACAGCCCCAGCTCACTCCAGCTGTCTTCACAGGCAGGCAAGCTGGAAACAGATGATCTCCAAGGTGCCTTCTGACTCAAACTATTCTGTGATCTGACTGATTATGACAAGCAATGAATTGTAGATCTAGGATTTTTCCTGCCTCACTGAGGTCAGTTGGCAGATTCACCATTGATTTTCATGAGATGAGGAGTAGGCCATTGATGAACTGCAATAAGCAAAGGCAAACTGATCACAGTGGAAAGGGGGCAAGGGCAAAAGAGATTATAAGAGAATCTGAGAGTAAAACCATTATTGTCACCAGTGACTGAGCTGGAGGTAACCAAAATGGTTCTTTTATCTTGACTCACAATTTCTTATTTGCCTGTATGTGTGTGTGCTTGTAACTGACTGAACACAAAAAAAGACAGATATTTTCATGATGCCTGATTGCTTGTATATTGTATTACAGCTCACATGGTGTGTTGGGTCAATGTGGGGGGGTGGGTAGAGGGACAGAAGGCACAGGGGGGGCTCCTGTCAGAAGCTGCTGGAAGCTCCCCTGGCTCCAATTCTGGCCACACCTCTGCCAAAAGCCAAGCAGACAGGGGGAGATGGATGTGCCTCTGGGAGTAACATATTCAAGGAGGAGAAAGGGAAACTGCTATAAGACAAGAGGGGGAAGAGGTGAGAGCAATACCTGAGCAGAGATACCGAAGTCAGTGAGGAAGGATACCAAAGTCATTGAGGAGCTCGGTGGAGCGGTCCCTGAAGGAGCATGGTGGGGCAGATGTGGATCTGCAGCCATGGAGGAGCCGGTGCCAGAGGAGGTGACTGTTCCCGCAGCAGCCGTGACTCTGTGTGCAGCCCAGGATGGAGCAGTTCCTGAGGGAATGCACCTCTGGGAGGGACTCATGTCCCAGGGGTTCCTCAAGGACTCTCCTGTGAGAGGGACCCCGTGTGAGGAGTCCTCCCCTGAGGAGGAAGGAGTGGCAGAAACACCGTGTGGGGAACTGACCCTGAACCCCCCCTGTGTCCCCTGTGCCCTGAGGGGGAGGAGGTAGAGAAATAGGGAGTGAAGTCATTTGGGCCCAGGAAGAAGGCAGTGTTTAAGCTCTGGTTTTGTTTTCTCTTTGTCCTTCTTTGCTTTGGTTTGTGATAAATTGAATTGACTTTTGCTCCCCAAGTTGAGTCTGTTTTGCCTGTGAACAAAACTGATGAGTGAACCCTTCATGAGCTTTCAGTTGGATTTTCTCCTCCCCATCATACACTGGGGAGAGGGCTGAGCAAGCAGGTGCCTGGTTTTCTTTTGCTGTCTGGGCCTAAACCAAGACAGACGGCTTCATTTCTTTTCCCCAAAACCTAATTCCCAGTCTCTTTCTTTCCCTTATCTATGTATCTTGTACCAAAGATGTTCTCCTACTGTTCCTGCTAGCTACAAACCAACCTTGTGTACTGCAGAACTTAACACAAATTACTGTTCAAATGGAAACATGACCAAAAAAACCCTGGAATTAATGTTTCTGGAGCAAAACGGACAGCATTCCTCTAGACAGAGGCTCTATTGTTCTAAGTTTACATCTCTGTTTCTGCAATTTTAATCATTCAAGTTTCCACTGATACCAGCAATGGGGAATCAGGTTCGAAGAAAATTCCTGCCCCAGCAAAGTCACTCACACTGTTTGAATTTAAGCTTCCAGCAAGTCTCAGGCTCAATGACAGTGATTTCATCAGCTTGAACAAGCAGCAATGAGAGGCAGCTGGCAAAGCAAAACATGGTTAATAAGAGACTTCACCCTCCAAAAGGTGCATTTCTGGAAACCTATAAAGCTTCCACTACCTACAGCAAACAATTTTTGCCCAGCCTGGGAAGTACCACACTAAGAGAACCCTGCCTGGTACATGATATGTTAGCATCTAATAATAGTTACAGTGCTGAACTATGAGCTTCAACTGCAGCAACTCACATATTGTGACAAGGAAATAAAGTTCCCTATTATGGAAATCCTATATTGTATTTAATTATGTAATTATATTTTATTGTATTAGCGAGTGGTTGGGCACAGTAGCAACTGCCGGGATTTCTGCAAATTAGGAGCACAAAATTCATTCTTTCCAACAGCTGATTGCCTTTTATGATACTATAGAGTTTTTTTCTAAGCTATGGAAATTATTCTATTTTTGGCCTATTTCTTGTAGATACTAACCAGCAGCAGTGATCCCCTCTCTTGACACCATAATCCACAAGCACACAAAGAACTTCATCTTAGCAGAGTCACTGGGCCAAATTAATCCCTAGCATAAACTCTTATAATTTATGCAAATACAGGGTGATGTTTACATCTAAGATGAATTTGACCTGCACCAAACTATTGCACCTGGGGTTTTGTTTCATTTTTAGAGCTGAGTCAAGTGTTTACAATGCTGCAGAGTGCTTGCACTCAGCAAAAATTAACACATTTATAAGCATCAAAGACAAACTGTGTACCTCTACTGAACAAACTTGTATTATATATCTCAATGTCTAATGGCAGTCAAGTAGCACACACCACCTTCCTCTCCTCCAGCCTAGGACAGGCTTTATCATTCCCTGGCTTGAGCTGAAACCTCCCAAATGGGAGGAATGCTGGCAGAGATGGGCAGTAAGTCCTTGTCACCTTACCTGCTGCACAGACAGGGACACAGCTGGCTTCTTCAGCCAGCACAGTCATGGCAAAAATGGGAAATTCATTTCAGACAAGAATCTTTCAGTAGCAAGGTACAGGGGAAAACAGAGATGTTAGGGCTGCCTGAATCCAGGAGGGAAAATGGGAGCTAAAAATGTAACACAAAACCTACAGTAAATATACACAGCCTCACTCTGAGCCATAATAGAGAAAGAGAAGAAATACAGAAAATAAAATTCCTCTGACTTCAGGGACAAGCACATCCTTCAGGGCTACAGGACAACCACAGATGTATGATTTAATAATAAAAATTAATACATTTGTACATATACAAAGCAAAACACTAACTTGGCAAACCCAAATAAACAGTAAAAATACTTTATTCAGTCTCCTTTTTTGTACAAGGTACATGTGCTATCATGAACTCTAAAAGTGAAAAATGCAATGTAAAATTGTTTACAAAGTGTAACACATTTTGCTGAAATCCTTCATAACTATGAACAGATGTGGAGGGATGCAATGAACAGGGGTTGATAGGAAAAGCACATCTTCACAGTCAGAGGCACTGACCAGCTAGAGAAGATTGCCACCAACATTTTCAGCGTGGAAATTAATGGGGCACTCTTCATGCTCAGAAGCTGTGAAATCTTAGCAGCTACTTATGTGCTTTAGTGTGGCTAAAGAAGCTTATTTCAATCACCCAACATCTTTACCTCCCAAACACACCATGTTAGGCACTGTGCTCATCTTCTTTATGTATTTTTTACTACACCTGGTAAAAAGTTTCAAATGCTCATGCGTATTTCAACAATTTTAACAAAAAATAAACATTACTTGACTATCAAACGGATTTCCAGAAAAAAAAAAAAAAAACCAAAAAAACCACCTATTAATTATGCCACTTCTCTATCTGATCTTTGTTGTGGTTTGGTTTCTCTGGATTAAGTCTCACAATGAAATTCCAGCCTTCTGTTCATGTTTGTACCACCAGCATGGTTACTGAATCCCTTTTACACTTCTTAAAGAACCCGTGTTAATCTGGACATGCTATGCCTACCAGATCAATGTCACTCAAGATGGGGTGTGTGTTTCATTATATCAACCTAACAATCACTTAAAATAACAAAACTAGCAACTTCACATTGCCTTTTACTACAAATTGGCATCACACAGGTTCAGGTCAGGTTTGACTGCAGCCTAGCATTTAGCAAGCAATTCACCTGCTGACATTTATTTTTGTTACGCAATCTAGCAGTGGGTGCCTGGAGTTGCTTTTTTTTTTTTTATCTACATGACATGATGGTCTGGACAGACATTACTGGATTAGGAAATATTTCATTCCTGAAATGAAGTTAGAGGGTCAGTGTCTAAAATGAGTCATTACAGATCTCTACTACGAGATTAAATATTATCTACCAGCTGAAAACCAGTGACATAAAATATGTAATTATTCCGCAGTATGGGATTACAGTATATTCTTCACATCACTTATTTCAGCTCTGTAAGTGCTACCGACATTTTTAGAAACTAAAAACTACTTAAAAGAGGAACATAAACCAGAAAACACATTACAAGGAGCAAACTCGTAATGGGATTATAAAGGGGATTTTCCATCTAGAGATTTCTGGTGTGGAAAACAGGTACGTAGGGATTTTGTTTAAACCTCTGTGATTAAAACACAGAAAAAAGAAAAAAACCAGACAAGTAATAAAGATGTCATCTCTGCCCTAAAGCAAAGCAAAATAGCAGTTTCTCTGTAAAAAATCATAAATATGTATTACCATGAAAAAGAAAAATAATAAATGGCATGTGACAAGTATTGCTATAAGCATATTTTGACATAATTTCAATTAAATAATCACACTCACTCTAAAAAGCATCTTAAAAGGTAATAAAGGGCATCATTTCATGTCAAGCAGATGAGAATCCAAACAGGAAGGACATGGAGCCTGCCTGCCTCTTAAAGTACAATGACTGCAGACAGGCACTACTGATACCATTTAAATGTTCACAGTATGGTTTACTCTGCCTGTCTCATTACTAACATATGATAGACATGCAAAGGAAGATGTGAGATCAGCTATTTATATTTCATGTCTCAGGCACTTCACTCAAATCTCTGAACAGATTTTTTATTTACTTGCCTGTTAATAAAACTAGCAGCTTTACCAGTCAGTACTTTTTCCCCAAGCTTCAGAACTCCACTGAGATTTGGAGGCAATTAACATTCACCAGTAACAGAGCAATCAACACGAGGATATCTAATGGGACTGGACAGAATCCAAAAACAGGTATTAGGATAATAGTGAGCCACTGACACAAGGTTATGATGTTAATTTCGGAGGGGAGAGCAACAGTGAGTTTTCAATAGCAGTGTCTGTGATTGCTGTCACATTAACATAACAATCTTTTCTATATGGCTGTCTTCTGAATCTGAAACATGTTCCCAACTGAAAGCAGTTGACAACACCCAGAATTAACTCTCTATTGCCTACTACTAAAAGGCCTGCCCAAACAAATTACTTACACAACCGTTTCCAAACGCTTTTCTTCCATGAACAAATAAAAATACTAATTTAAAAATGCAAGAATAGCTAGCAGCTGTGTATTACTTATGCATGGTACATTCAGAGACAGATCTAGTTAATCCAAGTATCTTTATCCAAGGAAATTCCTGCAAGGGGTGACCATAAGACAAATGGTTGTTACCTTATCAGGTCTCTAACTAAGCAGGTTTTTGGCTGCATGCTGGATCCCATAAAGGGCTTAAGCATCCCAAAGCCAGGCATTTCAATGCATTAATTTTAAGAAAGTTGATCCCAAAAGGAAATATGAAAGGCAGAGGCAGGCACACAGGCCCTACAGACAAACAAAAGCCAACCTCAGGAGTACAATGGAGGGTGAGAAACCTTGTAAGACTCATTCAGCACATGACCACATAGCCAAAAAGGAAAGCTTACCACTGAGTATATTCAAAATTCCCTAAGAGAGGTACCAGGTAGCTGTTTCCATCCACAGCCCAGAAGCCTGTCCTGAGCATCACTGCTTCCTTCTGTTCTTTAAAAGCAGCAGCTCCCTACAGCATCATCTAGCAGAGCTCTTGGCTGTGCCTGTTGTGCCATGCACTGGTGGTAAGGGCAGCAGAAAGTTGAGACACCTGGATTCCCATCTCTTCCCAGCCTGAGAGCCCAGAGTTAAGTGTACACCTCCTGTGAAAGGATTCCTGCCAGCAGGCACAGGCAACCCCAGAGATGAGAATTTTCCCTTGGAAGCTGTGTCACTGGGGAGCCAGGCACCCAGGATTTGGAGTGCCAGAAGAGTCAGATAAGCAACAGCCTAATTTTGTAGCACCATGATTAGGGCAAGGGCATGTTGGATCTTCCAGATAAGGCACCACTGGGATTAAATGGTCTTGAAAGAACGAGGAGTGCAGACCTACACATCCAAGTCCATTCCAGCTGGGTACATTTTACTGCAGTTAAAAAACGAAGGGGCCACAAATAGCAGTATTAAACAGAATTGTTGTTTTTCACAGATTAGCAAGTCTCAGAAAAAAAAGCACTGTACAAATGTAGCCTTTTCTACAAACATATGGCACTTGCTATCAGCACCATATGTAGCTTCTGTACTTAGTGAAAGAGCATCCATTCTTGTAACATGTATACTGCATTTATTAAGTTATGCTGTGCCTTCCATAAACATCCACAGGTTTTATAATGTTATGTTCTCTATACAAAAGCCACTAGAATTTGCCAAGTAAAAGCTAATAAAAGCACAGAAAGGAACTTAAGTGTTTGGCTCATCGGGTTCATTTCACTTCATCCTGCATCAAATTGCAGACATCAGGTGGGACACATCAGACGTTTCACTTTGCCAGCAAACCAAGAACAGCATATATATAAACTCACTAAAATGACAAAAATATTTAGCTTCTCAACATGAAAGGCTGGCACAATAGCATATGAAACATGAGGATTACACAGTTTTACCCTCCTAGTATAGAGAATCATGTCAAAATTAAAGATGTACACGTGGCATTAGAGACACTTCCAATTTTGGCAAAGGCTGAGAATACAGCTACTCCACTGAAGGACAAGACTCCTAATGCTAAATAAAAATGGGAATTAAGATTTCTTTGATTTAGGGGAGTTGCGTTTTTCTGGTGGCTGAAGCTCTGCTGAAGCAGCCCCATGACTTTCCTGCCTGTTTGAGCACAGCCTGTCTCAGCCTTGCTGAGAGAATTCCATTCCCATTTCCCATATGAGTGAACCCCCCTACTTCTCCTCCGGCCCTGCAACCCCAGCACAAGCTGGACAAGAGAGGTGAGGCTTGCTTTCACTCTTGCTGAAGCTCAAGAACCTGCAGCCTGGATGGTTCTTTATGCAGAACCATTTGATGACTAATAATTACTCAATTCACTGACAGGTTTTGGAGACTATGTCAGTCTTGCAGCATTTACTATTGTCAGCCGTTAAATATACTCTGTCTTAATACACTTCCACTGACATCTGCTTCTGGTCTGAGACATGGGAGTAGCTTATAAAGACCTTTGATTTGCAGTA
The DNA here is from genome assembly GCA_023637945.1 of Phaethornis superciliosus. Classification (NCBI taxonomy): domain Eukaryota; kingdom Metazoa; phylum Chordata; class Aves; order Apodiformes; family Trochilidae; genus Phaethornis; species Phaethornis superciliosus. The sequence goes on from JAJQWJ010000005.1 coordinate 9,003,724, forward strand.
TTGGCTATTATGTGCTTACATTAATCTCAACCACCAGCTTATCCAATATTGTGCTTTGAGCATGGCTCAGGTTGCTCTGAGTCAGGCCATTGCTCTGTGGCTGCTTCCACAACTCAAGAGGGGGAGAAGGTGCAATCTGTATTTTCCTCACACACTAAAGGTAACATAACTACTCGATATCTATTTCTCTCTCTCTCTCTGCTGCAACAGTTAAATATTTTTCTACTACAGCCACAGGACTAGGAGATTAAAGAGCTAAGAGCAGTCATCTGCTTCTTCAGCATGGTCCCGCCACGCGCCTCAATCACTGCCTTTCCCCAAAGCCACAGTGGTAGAGATTAAAGTGCTTCTGGTCCACAGTAATCCAATCAGAGCTAGAAGGGCTTTAATCTCTGCCATTCCGTAGACAAACATTCTGGCAAAATGCCTTCCTTATGTTCTTCTGAATCCCACCTGGGCTGTGCTCTCGCTTTGACAGGGATTGGGGCTGTGTAGGATTATCACCCCACCCAGGGGGTGACAATTCTTGCTTTTCCCTTGGATTAAAAAAGAAAACCCCTAACCACGTTTTACACAGTCAACAAACTTCCCAAGTTGTATACTGGGAAGCAATGCAAATTCTCTGGACAAAAGGAGATGGAGAAAATGCACATTCAAAAATAAATTGGGGACAAAAACAGTTTTATTGTTCACAGTTCCAAAGGATTCAATGTTTAGGTCAGTCGGCCCCTCCTAAAACAAGGAAGGAAACCTCTGTAACACAGTTGTCTAGAGTGAGCCCATTTTTTAAAAATGAGGTGACAATCAATTGAAATTCTGGACCAAAAGTAAGTGTCTCCAGCCCAGGTAATTTGCATTATGCCCACAGGCTAGCACAAGCCTCTTCAAATTCTGCCCTGTCATAGAGATGGGATATGGCATGATCTTCCTTGAAATGTTAGATTTATGTACATATGTTTGTGTCAACCACATTACTTATAAACAGTGAAGGAAATTTTTGCCAGAAAGGTTGACACAAGCATCCCTCCCCCAAAAAAACCAACCAAACAAAAAAAACAAAAACCCAAAAAAAACCCTGCTTAGAATTTTTTTTTCCCCTGATATGGGGTTCTCAGTATTGTCTGTTTCGCACTTTATTTTAATGGGAATCACTGATGAGATTAAGGATTTTCCCTATCACCTTAATAATAACATATTATCACTGCCTTCACATACCACTCCCTCGGACTCATGCCTGTTCAGTGAGTAGGAAGGAATTATCATGCTACAGAAAGAGAAACGCCAAATTAGCCTGTGGTTTTTATTAGAGAGCAAAGGGGAAAATCTGAGGAGGGAATCAACAGGGGTAAAGGGGAAAGAAAAAAAAAGCTGAAGGAATATTATTCTAAAGTCAACGTGTAAATCTTTAGCTGTACAACTCCCACTTGCATTAAAGGGATTTGCACAGCTAAAACCTCATGCATCAAGTTGACAATACAGCCATAAAGATGTGAAATCTGAAGGGGGGTTTTGTTATGGTTTGGGATTTCTTAAATTTATTTATTTGGAAAAGAGGTTTTTAAGTTTTTGTAACAAAAGGTGAAAGCACGAACAGCAACATGATTCCATTAGACCCACACAGCCAGGACCTAGAGACCAAAATGGATTTTTCCATCTGGCCTCTAGATATGTGTGCCACCTGCTCTGTGACAATGAGCTATTTGCAACATTTCAGCTAAAGCTATAGGATTAATCAGGGGTAAAATGGTTTCATAGATCCAAACTAACCCCTTTTGCAAGGAACCTTGATGGCAGGGGGCATAAGAGAAATAATCCAAAATTCACCTTTGCATTTTCCATTGACATATCCCAGTGAGGATGCAACAGGTGGAAGCTTCCCATGTTGCCCAGTCTGTACACAAGTTGTGCTAACTTGCACCAGCTGTCTAAATAAGAAAAATTTTTATCCCCCAAGCCCAGCCCTGGTGGTAGAAGACAAAAAGGAAATTCTGCTGTGCTGAAGGGCAGGGGAGCCATAACTGGACTACAGAAAGCTGAGCAGGGATGCTCAGGGTGGCTCCAGAAGAGTGTAGCAGCTGGGATGCCCACTCCCTTCTCTCCATCTGGTCGATGGTTGGTCTCCTGAAGGCTGTGTACCAAACTGCTGGCTGCAGGCAGTGATCATTTCAGAGCAGTAATTACTGAGTAAGACTGAGGAGAACTGGGTGTCCTGTTTAGCCACAGCTTCACAAGGTGCACATGAACATGAGCATGGAAGCCTTTCTTTGGCTGCTGTCCTGGTTTGGGCCAGGATAAAGGTGATTTTCTGTCTTGTACTTTTGCTTTCAGCTAAGTCTCTTGTAAGTAGTTGCACTTGCTGAAATTAACAGCAAGTTTCTCAGACAGTGTCTGCTTCTAGGACTCATAACTTGATGTTTATACTTACTTGATGTTTATAGTTACTGCCAGAGACTGGCATGCAGAACCAAGGACACTGCTCAGCTCTCAGGAACATTTTACCTTCCAGAAGAAGTAAGGAGGTCCCACCTGAAACCCTCCTCTGGGGAGGACCAGACAAGATAGATGTCAGAATTGACCAAACAGAGTATTCCATCCCATACACGTCATACTCAGTATAAATTTGAGGGATCACAAGGGTCAAACACTTCCTTCCTGCTTCTTCCCTTCTTCCTGCCCTCCCTGCTTCCTTCGGCATCCTGAGAGGATTCCATCCATCCCTCTGCCTGTGGTCCTGATCCCTGCCAGCCTGAATCTGTGTGTTCTGCCTCCAGCTCCCAACTGCTGCTGACTCCAGGATTCCAGCCTGGACTTTCCCAGGGCTGCCCTGCAGCCTCGGTGGTGGCGTGAGAGTTATTGGGGGAAAGGGGGGAGGAACGTGGTATCAATTTTCCTGTATATTTGTATTTATTTAGTGATTTTTTTTTTCCTATTTATCATTACTGTTTCATTAAAGTTGTGTAGTTTAGTTTCCAACCCATAAGTCTGTCTTCCTTATTCTCTCTCCTTTCTTTATCAGTGAGGAGAGAGAGATTAATATATAAATCTGTTATTCGGTTTAAATCTGTTATTCGGCCGGGCCAGTGTTAAACTGTGACAGCTGCAGAAGTAGAAGAGGAGATCTAGCTCACCACATTTACTGGGAGCACTGCTACCTTCTTACTAGTGCCAGGTAGCACCAAAACCTCAACTTTGTACTCTCTGAGAAAGTAGGAGCAACCAAGAGTTTCTGAGAAGATTTTAAAACCTGTGGCAGGTTAGTCATTTCCCTGCTGTCAGGTTATTAAGTCAAGTTTTGTTAGGTACCAAAAAGGCAGAAATATAGATCAGCATTATGCTGGTGAGACCACGTTAATGACCCAGATGCTATTGGTACCCTTCTCACCTGCTGTCTCTGCTCCTTGATTATCACTGCCATTAACAATCCCCAGAACAACTGCACCAATGAGCACATTTTTCCGACACGCCTAAAACATCAGGCAGCATTTCTCATATCTATTTCCAGCAGATTTAAAAGTGACCAGACCATGTCTCAACACCGCTGAAGCTGATGGAGTTATACATCAGCTCGGGAAAAACAAGACACTTGCCCTAAATACTGAGACCATAGTGTTAAGTTTGTCCCTAAAGCATCACAGACCTTCACTGTATCTCCCGTGGTATAAAAAACCCCACCACATTTGTGAAGCAATATTCCTTGCCAAACTTCCAGCAATAATTGGTTCTAATCAATAATTTTCACATAACATGTTAATTGGCACCCTTTGCTACTTTTATCTCCATGACTTACGTGGCCCATCAATTTACTTTAAAAAGAATGGTAACATTTACTGTCATGCTGAAGAGCTTATTGACAAAGAGGATTTCCCACCCACGTCAATAAAATACAGATTACTGTTTAAAAATTAAAAGTTCAAAGGAGTTGCTTAAGAAGCAAAACCTGTAATAGAAACTTATCAAAGCTAAATAAGCAATAAATAAGACAGTATGAAAACTGACAGAGCAACTTAGCATCCCCATTCTATTTGTGCTTCATTTTATTACCTAATCAAAGTGTCATATTATTTCTACTGGCATCTATTTACTGCCATGTAATTTTGATAAGGGCACCATCTGTATTTATAAAAGCATTATCTTAATAGCTGTCTAGCAATCTACAAACATAGGTGATATTTAACTTTTCTAAGGGGATCAATTTTAAACCAGGCAAAAGGACTGATATAAGTCAATATGCTCTGTTAACACACCAAGGGCCCTATTTGGCTCTCCCCCTGCCATCTACCATAATAGCAGCCTCACTCTTGAACCAAGGAGGAGGTGAATTTGCTCGACATGCAGCATGCTCTGCTTTGCTTTATTAAGATGTACAGCCATGAATTTTGTTTAGTGGGGCTTAGAGCTGCCCAGGTTTCAAATCCCTGGATTAACCAAAAAAAAAAAAAAAAAAAAAAAAAAAAAAAAAAAGGAATTGTCACAGAGAACTATTTTGCCACAAGCAAAATTTTACCACTAATTTAGATTCTCTATTAATCAGGATTTTTCTTCCATCTGAGGATTCCATAGATGATTTAAGGATGAGATTTTTTACACCTCTTGCACAGACGCAGTGGGCATCTGTGGAGTGAGGAGTTTCCAAACTCACTTCATGCCAAGTCTCTCCCATCCCAGAAGAGCCAGATGCCTCAGATTCCCTCAGATTTCTACCACCTCCAGGCTCCCAACTCTCCCACTTGACAGCACAGCAGCCCAGCTTCAGCAAAGAAAGTTAACTAGAGCCTGTGCTAGGGTTTATTCCCATGGGACAGGGGATGCTGCTCCAATTCCCTCCTTCCAGAAGAGGACCCAGACCTCAGCTTTCCCATCTTCTGGTCAAGTTTACACACAATAGTCCTACCACTATGGTTTTGAAGATGCAACCCATGCTACTTCATGCTTTGGGTGGTCTCAGAAGAAATGCACTGAGTTCTGTGAGTGATGTTGTGGGTCACCATGAGCAGCTTTGGTACCTTCTTCTTCACCCTGACTCTTGCACAGGGGCAACTCCCCAGCTACTCAGCTCTGCACAGCACCCGGGGATGCCAGCTGCAGGCTCAGGGCTGGTTTGGCACCTTCCTGCCAAGGCCTTCAGCATCAGAGCTCAACACACCCTCTGAACCCCTCTTTTAAAATACCTGGAGCTATGGGCAGCAGCAAATATCCCCTTTTTAAGCAGCCCATGAAGCAAGGACTGTCTTAAAGACGTGTGAACAAGGCACTGAAACCCTGAAGCTTCACACAAGATGACTCCCTGGATTTTGCTCCTTAGTTTTAGCTCTCTTTGACCAATGTGATGGTGAAACAGGAATTTCTGCAGGATTAAATTGAGATTTAAATCTCAAACAAATATTGTCGAAAAGCATGGTCAGAGAGAAAAGATTAGGAAAACAGCAGTCCATCTTCCACTACATGACAAGTATGTGTCAAATGTTCACTGAATGATCTTAGTAAAATCATTTCTAATACATTTCAGTGTTAATTGCCATCTCCTATTTGACATAATAATTATACATAACTGAATAACTATAAAATTGCTGCCTTATATTGCAAATTAGTAATTATAGTAGTAAACATTAACAACATGTCATATATAAAATAGTGATTTGTATACTGAAATAGAAATAATTGCAATGTGTGATAATTAAAATTATGCAAACATTAGCTATGTAATTGTTAGGTGGATTTTTTTTTTCATTTATATTATCCTTTTAGAGGTTGAGATCATTATCCAAACATAGTCTTTAATTGTAACTCGAAGGCTTTTTTTCAAAAATCCAAGAGGGAATGAAGACAACAAACATGTTCTCATCAAGGACACAGGGAGTTGAGGCTACACCCATACACAGGACTATCGAAGCAGGGCTATGAAAAGAAGACCTTCAAGATTTCCACAGCAAAGAAGAATCCTCTTCTTGCCCAAGCTGCGGGATGGTCCTTTACCCTTATAGCTCAGAAGCTTGTACCCAGAATTGCAACTGCTTCAGCCACATTTTTGTATTCTGTATCACTGTCCTCTTCTCCTGGAATCCCCATCTCCTTCCTAGATTCATTTTTGGAGAGCTGTAGAAGCTCTGATGGAGAGGAGGGGTTTGAGACATGGAAGTTGCTGTAGTATGCAAGCAAGGAACAAATTAGGTTGCTAAAATTATGTGATAACCCTCCATTTTTCTGCTAAAGATCATCTTCAATAATAGTGTAAGACTGGAGCACTAATCAGAAAACAGTCCAGACACATCATCAGCATCAGAGCAGCGAGAGGGGACAGCCCCTTTATAAAATTGTTTTCTTTGATAAAGGGAGCTTCTTGGTGCTGTAAATCTAACTCACATGAGTGATCATATAGCCACAGGTACAACACTTGTTATTAACTAACTAAAGAGTATGCACCAAATCAATTAAAAACAATCTTTAAAAGAAGGTGCATAATTTAATTGTACCGAGGTAACGCTCTGCTCTAATTTATCTCCTGGCCACTTCCAAGGGATTTATATTTAGATGTTTAATCTAACATTCATTGCAAAGGGTAATTCTCATGAAATTGTTATAATCCCATATCACTTAATGCAAATGCTTCAGTGCCTTAGCAATGGAGAGGAGCTTTTTCAATAAAGACACACATCAAGGTGCAGCATGAAGTGCTCTCTATGCTCAAGTTGTCTTAAAAGCAGCAAAATGGTTCACAGTAACGAGATGTTCAGATTCTAACACCAGCTACATTTAGATGACAAATCACATTCCAAATAGAGGATGTACACTGCATGTCCATGATGCAACGAGGAATATGGGCTCCAGACATGTTTTGCATATAAAAGCATGCCCAGATTCATCACACTCAAAAACTTGCAGAGAAACACAAGACAGGAGCATGCCTGTATTATCAACTGATGTGCAGCATCAGAATGTGCCTCTGATATTAAGAAAAAAAAAAAACAAACAACCTGGAACTTATTCTTGGCTCCTAAATTCAGAATTAAGACACTTAAATAAGCAGCTCTGTCATTACAGGTCACGTAGCTGGCAGTACCCATTAGCCTTACTATTTGTATATGGGTACAGAGTGAATTTTAGCAGAATACCAAAGCAAAGAAAGACCACATCTACCAAATGTGTGCTGGAGCTAAATTTTTGGTCAGCCAATGATAGGGGAATTGCTTCCAGGTGCAAGAAGATAAACCTCGAAATGTAAAAGTTGCAGAAAAAGGTCCTCATAGCCTGGAATACCTGTAAGATCCTACAACAGAGGACATCCATATTCTGGGCAGTGGGCAGATAACATGCTAAGGATGTGTGTAGGAAAATGCTATGGGGGATCCATGTCCAACTACAGCTGGACAAGAGAAAGATCATAAAATCATAGAATGGTTTGGGTTGGAAGGGACCTTAAAGATCCTCTAGTTCCAACTCCCCTGCATGGGCAGGGACATCATCTACTAGATCAGGTTGCTCCAGGCCCCATCCAGCCTGGCCTTGAACACTTCCAGGGAGGGGGCAGCCACAACTTCCCTGGGCAACTCCATTAGCATCTCCTCTTCTGGGGAAAGACCAGAATACTTTGCAGGAAGCAAAAAGTTGGCTATCTGCTGTTCAACCTGATGAAGGGAGTCCCTGAATAATGACCCACCAGGTATGGACTTCGTACTTGGGGATGTTGCAGCAGGGGATGGGAGGAGGCAAAAGAGAAGGGGAGAAGCAACACAAAATCCACGTTCAGCCATGGATACTGAATTACCTCACTGTAGCCCTGATGGAAGACACTGAAATAGCACCTGAGTGACAGGCAGAAGAGGGGTTTTCAAGGCAATCTTGCTGATACCTGCATATACATTTTCTCCATCTGCCAATTTTCTCTGGAGGAGATAATCTGTTCCCTAACGCAGGTACTCCTCATTATTAAAAGCTACCCAAGTGGTTTTTGTTTGGTTTGATTTTAATTAAGACCCCTACCAACACTGCTGTACATCATCTCAGAAAATGGCTCAGGAGGACATCTACTTCCTCTCACTGTTATTTTTTTCACCTTTAATCTTGCGCTGAATATCCAAAACATCACAGTGGGTATGGATTCCCATATTTACAGAACACCTATGTAAGCAGCTATAAACCTTTTCACTTAGAAGCTCTTTCTTCAGGTTACCACCACCATCCATCTGACTAATAAATGTACTTATAAATGTGCATCTTTTCAGATCTCTCACCAATGCAGTGTCACTGTGCTTGCTAATCATGGTACAAATAGTGACAACTAGCACTGTAAATCTCTGCTTTCTTCCTTTGCACCAAGAGTTCTGTACCTCTTAGGTAGCCTGGGTTTTTTCATCTAAAAACGCTCTTAAACATTTTCATTCTGCTGACATGAAATGAAATGCTTATGTTACAGGGAAGATTGGAATGCGTTGCTCTCTTAGTTACAAAAGAAAACCCATACACAAACACAAGATATAAATATTGCCCTACTAGGGAGAAGACATTTATGGTCATGTTTGCATAGTCCAAACACCAACACATCAGTAATTTGAAATCATTACCAATCTTTAGTTTGTACAATGCAGTAAGTAAAATCCCTAATTTAAATATCTTTCCACACAGCAAAACTCTACTGACATCAGCATATTACCAAAACCAATTTTCTTACATCAACTCACATCTTCCCCTAATTCTGTAGCATAGCTCTTGGGAGCTGCTACAAGGTCTGTGTAAACTGAAAATCTAAATAACATTATGATGCCTGTTACAGAACTAATTTATAATCTAATACCCTAGTTGAATTTAATATCCTACTTACTTATTCAAGCAAAATATCTGGAAAAGATATGTCACATCATAATGTAGTTGTTATGAAAAGTGGAAAAATAAAGAGGAACTTTAAGTATGTATAATAATAATCAGCAGGGACAGATACAAGCAAGAACTGTTGCCTGCCCATCACATGAACAAAAGCTGCAGTGCCTTAGAAATTGGACTGTTTGTTTCAGAATTCAATTATTGATAAATCTAGAATTTTACATCATATCTGCAAGCTGAAAATGCTCCTTCTATAAACGCTATTAGCTCCACAGTACAGCAGCACAGAACTGGTGAACAAACTGCTGTCTCTTCATCGGTCACCTTTAACAACTCCTTTTTTAACTGTATTGAAGAATTGAGCTTTATAGCAGTATTTGTGAGCATATGATTTCAATATAAACACAGTCATACATGCATCATAACTTTCAAGTTAATGAAAAATGTCTACACCAGTGAATATCAAATTTACCTCTTAATTTGCCTTCCCTAAGCCCTTCCAAGTGAATACATCTCTCAAACATAGTTTTGTAAAAATATTTAGGATCACAGCAGGAGAGAAAAACAAATAGGCTAAAGTCATTCACAAAACATTTTGCTATTGAAGTGTCACTGCTGGATAAGCCCTGTTAGCCATTCTGTCAGAAAGAGCATTTTATAAAAACTTAGCAGACCTGAATAGCATATTTATATGGCAGAGCTGAATGCCCAGGAAAAGGACAGCATCCATTTTTAGCCATCTTAATACCCACCACGGAGGGCTGCATAAATCATGTTACAGGAAATGCATAACCTTATTGCTTGAGTTGTGCTGCAGTCCAGGCTTTCAGCCTCCACGGAGCATTCAGCAGACCAGAGAGAGCCACTGACCATCATGCTCTGACCACTGATGGAGGGCACATAAATAACAGCAAAGACACACAAAACAACCACCAAAAAAACAAACCAAAACAAAAAACCCACAAAACACCTAACAAAAATTTCATGTATATATATTTACACACACATACACCCTGAGTAGTCAATTTCCTACTATGAAAATGTAATTACCTCATTTGGTTGCTTCAGTGTGTGCTGAGGTGTGCCCAGTTACAGCGTGGGGGAAACTCCTCTGGAAGTCCAGGCCACTAAGGCAGAAGCTGGTCAGCTCTGCTCTCCTTGATGCTGTCAGAGTGTTTGAGGACACAACATATACCTGGCTGAGTTTAACAGTGTCACCTCACTTGTTTTGACCTTATTCATGATAGAAACTCTCAAAAGAAGAGGAAAGGATGCTGTCCAAGAAGGCACAGAGTGACAGTTAAATAATTCCTCCTCCATTTTCTCCAAAAACCTGCAGAAACACACTCCACAGAACTGCTGACTAGAGAGGTGCCGACTCCTACTCTCTATGAATACGGTCTTAACTTTTCTCTGAAAAAAAAGTTCATCATTACCTTTCTTCAGGAGGTCAAGGGCTTGTCAGGTGTTGCAAGACGAACCTCTCTTAGGGTACGACGCTCTGAGGTCAAACAGGTGATCCAGCAGAAGCTGTTGCCTTCAGGATTAGTTAACTTGGATCAGTGCTACTGCTCAGACTCAACCAACCTCTGCCCTGCAAATGAGCCCAAGCCTGTGCCCAGGGCCACACCTTTTATTGGCCTCCTGATCCTGCCCCTGCGCAGTTGGGGCCAGCCCTAACCAGGCACAGGTGGGCTGGATACAGGCTCATGCCCACTGCCTGGTAATTAGTGGCACCTGGTTGTTGCTTCATTTCACTGCAGTCAGGTACTTACCCTCCTATGATGTCCCCTTGCATCCTCCTCCAGCCCCTAAAGACCACAGGCTCTATGCAGCTGCCTCCCTGAAGCCATGAGGTAACCATCCTCATGGCAGTAGGAGCTCCCCTTTGCCTCTCCTCTATCCACATACCCCATGGCAGGATTTGTGTTAGCTTAGAAAAGAAACAGAAGGCCAGAAAGTGTGGTCTCCAGGATGAAGGTAATCATGCAATCAAGGGGTGGGCAAGGGCGCAGAGAAGTGAACTTGCCACCAGCACTGCTCTTCTCCTCAAATCCCCCTAGAGAAGCACTCTTCCCCTGGAAGAGCTGAACTCCGCCAGCCTTATCCTCTTGCCCTGTCCCTTGTGCTGCTTGAGAGACAGCAAGGCAGAAAAGTCCCTAAACACAACCAGGGAAGCAGCAGAGTGCTGACAAGGTAGGGCTTTGTACCCTCACCATCCCTCAGGGATGTAAGGTTGCAAGAGAAGCCATTCCAAGTGGGCTACCCAGAAGCATTTCTGGACATTTCACCATTTCAGCTGTTTCATTCACTTAAAAAATACATATTGGGGGGGGGGGGGGGAATATCATAATATGAGATAAACTTCACATATTTATTAAAGACATTATAGAATCATAGAATAGAATTGGCTGGGTTGGAAGGGACCTCAGAGATCATCAAGTCCAACCCTTGATCCACTGCCGCTGTGGTTCCCAGCCCATGGCACTGAGTGCCACATCCAGGCTCTTTTTAAACATCTCCAGGGAAGGAAAATCCACTACTTCCCTGGGCAGCCCATTCCAATGTCTGATCACCCTCTCCGTAAAGAAATTCTTTCTAATATTCAACCTAAACCTCCCCTGGCACAACCTGAGACCATGCCCTCTTGTCTTGCTGATATAGTTTCCTGGGAAAAAAGACCAACCCCCACCCTGGCTCCAGCCTCCTTTCAGGGAGTTGTAGAGAGCGATGAGGTCTCCCCTGAGCCTCCTCTTCTCCAGGCTGAACACCCCCAGCTCCTTCAGCCTCTCCTCACAGGACTTGTGCTGGATCCCTTCACCAGCCTGGTTGCCCTCCTTTGGACCTGCTCCAGGACCTCAATCTCCTTCCTGAACTGAGGGGCCCAGAACTGGACACAGGACTCGAGCTGTGGCCTCAGCAGGGCTGAGTACAGGGGCAGAATCCCTTCCCTGGACCTGCTGGCCACGCTGTTCCTGATCCAGGCCAGGATGCCATTGGCCTTCTTGGCCACCTGGGCACACTGCTGGCTCCTGTTCAGCTTCCTGTCAATCCAGACTCCCAGGTCCCTCTCTGCCTGGCTGCTCTCAGCCACTCTGTGCCTAGTCTGTAGTGCTGCATGCGGTTGTTGTGGCCAAAATGCAGGCTTTTTGTTTGCTTATGTTGTGTTTCTTTACCATCTTTCTGCTGTTTGCATTTCTGAAAACTATCAGGGCAGAAGCAGTTCCCAGCACACATTAAGTAAGCTATATGGGGAATCCCCACAAGCTGCCTTTAGGCAAGTTTAAGTTCTTCGTTTCACCACAGGTACAGCACAGGAGGGACTCATAACATGGAAGATCCCAGCTCTTGGTTCTTCAGACAAGCTCTGAACCTCCCCTGGAAGGGCACAGCACCAAGGCTCCTCTTCCTTCTTTCAACAAAAGGCTAAAAACCTCTCTACATTTTTCTCCACTGATCCTTCATGAGGAGAAATGGTTTTGGACAGCAGCATGGCCAGCTGCTCCTAATTATAAATCAGGTCTCCAGCATATGTGCACAGTAGATAGGGCCACTCTAAAACTTGGAAAGATGAAGCCCTACAGGGCCAGCCAGCCCTCTGGGGAGCAAACAGTGCTGTGCGAGCTGCACCCACAAAGCCATCCCTTCATGCTGGGCTCCTCAGCCCTTCCCTCTGGGAAATGTTCCCCAATTTAGAGCTGCTGGAGGACAGCAGCGCTCAAAAACCTCACTGATTTACCATCTCCTTGCTGGCTTGCTCTGGTTTGCTTTAAAGACACTCATTAATAGGCAGATTTGCTAGGGTTTGCCTTTTAAGTAAAAACAAACAGGCAAATGTGGCCCAAGGGCCAAATGCATCTCATGAAGTGCTACACTATAGCCTGAGGCCACCCCTTCCCTCCTCTCTCTCATCTCTTTCAAATATTTAAAGATTGCAGAAAGGCAGGGACCTCAGGAGAACATCTCGCCTGATCCCTTGCACCAACACACCAATCACAGCATTATTTCAGCAGAGAAATAGCCAGTAACAACAAAGTCCAGGTTTTTCATCAATGGCTGCCTCAAGCACTTGTACTCAAGGCTCAGACTCTAATCAATCTGACTGATTTACAGTAAGTGGCACTGAGGGCCAAGAAACTCCCACTGAAGCTAGCGGATTGCCTCAAAATCCTATCACATCTTCAGATTTCAGATGTGGATTTGAGAATTCAGTCAATGAGTCTGAGTTCACAGCTCAGATCACTTCTACCAGCTTTATAAATGTTTTCACTCCTTTTACTTTTCTCCTTGCCCAATGTCTGATAAGTTACAAGGTTCACATCATTTTCAAGGGAAAGATTTTTGATCCTATCTGGTGTACTCTGGTACACCTGCATGTAAGTCCCTGATATTAGTGGGTATGCTTATTAAGCCTTTTACCTCTCAGAGGCTTTTTTCCTCCTTTTGCCTTAAAATCAGACATCAAGGCAAACTTGAAGCATGCTCATTTTTGTTAGCAACTTGGCCACGCAGTCCCTACAGTCAGAAATTATGCATCCATTTTAGATGAGGAATAAAATAATGCAAGAGATGGCAGCAAAGAGGTTGTAATATAGAGGAGGAACAATAATCAAATGGGAAAAGCCACTGAAGAACACAAAATGAAGAAAGGATGCAATATTCTAAATACATAATCAGCATTCACAGCTAAATGGCAAGCAGGAAGCACTGGCCAGCACAGCTGAGGTTCTAGCTTGGTAAGTTGTGTGTTCACTCCATATGTTCAGCAAGCACCGACCTAAGCCATCTGTTTCTTGTGTCTGTAGTAAAGGCAGCCAAATCTACCTGATTCTCACACCTGCTTTCAATCTCCCCCCCCCCCCAATATGGCAAACACAAAGAAAATAAAGCACTCCTTGGTGGACACAAACCTCTGGAGCACGTTTGTGTCTGTGCTTGGGGGGGAGAGAGTTCCTTCCCCTGAATTTCATAGCGTGCCAGAAAAATATATGACATCTTCTAATAACTACAGGGCAGATTTTCCAAGTCAGGCATGTGCAATTGGGCAAGCCTAACTTATGCATGCAAATACCAGATGTGCATGCACAGATATCTGACCTGCCAACACATACACAGATAATTAGTATTTTGCAACTCTGATGATACTGGGGCACAGGTTTATCTTCAAAAGTCAACCTTCACTTGTGGAATTTTACATCCCGATTGAAAGGGAGAGACAGTTCATTTATGTTATTTAGCTACATACTGGTATTCAGCTGGAGTTCAGAGCAGCTGGCCAAAGCAAAAAATCACTCAATCTTTCAAAAAAAGCAGGAGCTAAGGAGAAGATTTGAATCAACCTAAAAATATCTGCTGTATTAACAGCACTCCGTTTATTCGACATCTTACCTAAAAACTGTTTCAAGAATGATTGGTTTTAGTATTTGAGAATTAGATCCCGACAAAGGGCAATTTAAGTGGTGCACTGAGGGTTTTATGAACATGCAGTGACAAGTAAGATTGCTGTACACAGGCAAATATGAAAAGTGAAGTGAAAGAGAAAGGAAATAATAGAACTGAGAGGCGCTGTTATATGAGGGCTGGACAGATCCTTACATCTTTCATTCTGTGATAGTTTGGTTGCCCTTGGCTGATCTCACCAGAAACTGAGGGAAGCAAACGATGAAAAAACCAAAAAAAACATAGGATCCTCAAAGTTGCTGAGAAAAGAATAACAGATATGGGCTCTGTCCTGACAGAGTCATGGACCCAGAATCCTTTGGAAAATCCTTATTTAGAAATCTAAACGCAACCTGATTTCCAACAGTTGTGAGCACCCAGAAGATCCTATTGACTTCAGCACAAATAACTGCAAGAATACAGCACAGCCTTTCAATTGCTAACAAATTCATGAAGTATGTGTGTCACCTATGAGTTCAATGGGATGAGCAGGTGCTAAGTATCTGACAAGATCAAGTCCATCTGGCTAGGAAATAAACCAGTCACTACATTATTTACCCTTTCTTGCTCAATGTAAGTTCAAAGGAAAACCGAAATTACAAGTTCTGTTCAATGAATGCTACTGACTTGTGAGGCCTTAAGGACACCTAATACACAAGCAATCGATAGGTTTACACACATAAAATGCATCCTTTAAACTCTTCACAGTCAGCTTAATTTATGTGCTCTCATTGTTTGAGCATTTTCCAAGGTTTTCCTTCACGAATACTGTAGGCTGTCCTGAATCTCAGGACATCACAGCTCAAGTCAAGAGTTTTGGAAGAGACGCACGAAACAGCAAATCCAGTTTGCTTAAAATATGAAAGTAAGTTTCCTTTTTCCTAGAAGAAAACAAATGTGGGCTCTTTTCAGAATGAGAAGTATTTTGTTTAATGGCCTTAGTAATTTTTTTTTCCCCCAATTTGGATATCTATACCATTTAAAAAAAAATAAAAGAAAACAAAAACATCCAGATCTATTCATATTCACCAATGGCTGATTCCTCAAGGAGAAGAAACACATTGTCAGAGCACTAACAATAAACTGTTACCCAAAAATGCAATGCAGCCTTGAATGTTTAAATGGCCTGGTACCACCTGCCCAGCTGTGATCAGCCTTTTGTGTGAAGGGAACACCTGAGTGTTACTGAAGTGCCCTGGTTTTGCACCAGTGATTTGATAGGAAAAAGACTCTTGCTTCTGTTGTAACAAAGCCATGTAGTGTTTGGTTTCAAATAAAAATTCTAAACAAACACACCAATCATTTTAAATGCTGCAAATACCTCACAGTGAAAATCACACACATGTAGAACAAGGCAAAACTGAAAGGTAATCCCAAAAGTTCTTTTGAGCAACCAAACCGGGATACATCTATGCTTTTTTTTTTTTTTTTTTTCCCCAAAAAAATAATTAAATAAATAACTAATATGGGTTCTGAAAGCAGAAAATGTTTCTTGTTTTGACTACTTTTTAGTTAGGAAAAAAAGTCAGACTAACTTCAGCTTTAAAAACTCCACTCTTTACCTATGCCCTAGCAATCTGAGCAATAAAAAGAAGAAACAGGTTTACAGCAGAAGTTCCTGAAAATTAGGGATTTTTACACCAGCCAGTGATCCATCTCCCAATCATCAGACCAGTTACACCAGTTTCCCATAAGCTATTCTTACTGGTTATGCTCCTGTGGGACTACCTAAAGGGTGCACAAGTAACCAAAGACAGGATTAAAGAGTGTAGGCAGCATCCCACCATTCCGCCGACGCCGATTCCACTCAGACTCTTCCAAGCCCAGGCCTGGCTTTTGGCTCCCCATATACCTACAGAAAGATGAGGGATGCAGCAAAGAATAAAATGAGGTAGTCAGTGAAAAACGTGTTTGTTAGGTGCTACCAACAGAGGACCAAGGCAAACTGAGAGCAGACATATTACACTGCTGGTAGGAATGTAGTTCAGCTGCCTATCAACAGGCATTTATTTTGCCTAACTCCCTAAAATGAAAAGTGCAGTTATCACAAGTAATGCCCAGGTACTATAGTTAATATGAAGCTGGAAGGGCCACATCCTATTTGTCAGCATGAGGAAGCCAGAGAAAACAGTCAGATCTGAAACCCCTCTCCTACTGACCCCTCACTCAGCAGACTGATTTTTAACAGTCGTACAAATTTAATTTTATCCATCCAGAAAACACTACAGGTTCAGTATTGTTACAGATTATCTGACATCCCTCCAGCCACAACATATGGGACTGAGTATCCATTTTGCATTAATCTCAAACCACCACAACTAAATTGCTGCTTCAGGTGGAAAAACTGGACCAGGACCACATGGATCCTGTGGCACACGGATATCAAGGCAGATGCAGGGCATCCTGGTGGCCATCACTACCCATCCTCAGCTCCACTCAAGCTCCACTGATGGACTCAGTCACTTTGAGGTTACTTTCAAACTAACGATTCCATTCTAATAACTTTCATTTTATTGTTTTAAATGGCAATTACTATAAACTTTAGTGGATGTCTTGTTTTGTTCATTTCATTAATCTCTTCATAGGTAGAAACACTTTAATCCAAAGGTAGCTTTTACTGGAAAAAGCATTCACTATTCTTATGCCATCTACTCAAGTCTACCTAGACTCAGGATATACATTATTCACTGCTCTATCTGCTGACACAATAATCTCCATAACTTTGAGAGACATAGGACTTTAAGACTGAATATTTACCTGTTCCGTGCTATCAAGTCCTGAAGCACAAACACAACTACTGAGCAGCGTACTGAACAGTACAAAGCTTTTTTTCATCCACACAGATTTAAACTGCTGTCAAATTTCACTATTAATAATGTATAGGAAAAAAAAATCACATATTTTCAGAGAAAGTTACCAAATCAAGCTAAGGTAGTTCTCTTTGCCAGGATCAAAATGTGTGACAGCTATTTGGGAGCTCCCTCATGTACATTAATGAATGAAATCCTTTTTCACCATTTTGTTTTGCCGTGCTGTGTTTCCAAATAACAGTTGCATGCCCTAAGAACTTGTCCTCAGCTCTTCAATATAAGCTACCCTACACCTAAAGGTGGGCAGACTGATGCACCTCCTCCAGTCTTCAAACTCTGTTGTCACACGCAGAAAAGCAATTGAAAATTGTTCTTCTGCACTTTACAAGCAGCTGGTGAGTGGCACGCAGCACGCTCTCTCCTGCTGTATGGGATCACAGAATTACAAGCACAGCAATTAGCCAGAAGCACATATTCATTCTCATTTTCTCCTACTCTGTAGGCAGAACAGTGTCTACAAAATTTTCATTAGCATTATCAGCTGCAAATGACAGCACACTGTCAAAGCTTAAATCACATTATTCTAGGATGCTTTTTCCCCCCCAGTATTCTTTTTTTCACTTTTATTCCTGTATTGAAAAATACCTATACCAAAATACATATTAAAAAAGCTATCAAAAATGTTTTGCCATTTTTATGGCTTGAGGCACCAATGCTCTCAAATAAGAATACATTCCTTCAACCAAATCTTTGATTTCTCAACTGAAAGAAAAGTGATTGCTGACAATATTTACAGCCTTTGTCCTACCAAGATGTGTCACTGTGGCTAAAAGTGAAGTCTGTCAAAAAATCTTACATATTGATACAACCAAAAAACCAATTTTTATATAAGTAAACTAACTTTCCTGAACTTAAATTATCAGAGTCCCTCCTCCAGTCACAATACATGTGGGCATTCAAGTTAAAAAGTAAAGGCATCTTTTTTTTTTTAAATATAAAGGTTATTAGACTCAGACACTGCCACTGCTCCACCGAACTCTGTGCTGGGCCAATAAACTCAGTGTTGTACCTTACATATCTTGTGTTAAACTTATAGTAAGTAAAATTTTAATACAAAAAATATGAAATGTGTAATAATCACAGATGTAATTTTTAGCAGTCTATAACTATTAAGGAAAAACATCACAAATACATAATTTTGGATTTCTGTAGAAAACTACAGATGTTTTAGCACATACATTTGATAAGGGCGTTGCTAAGGAAAACACTTCAAAAGCATTGCGGAGATGTAAAACAGGGCTGTTTGAGATCAATTACACATGATTTGGTTTTAAAACCATCAGAAAGTTCACTGAAAGGAGGGACACGAAGGAAAGAGTTTGAATGCAGCTACTTATAACTCCCTGCAATTATATTATTGCTCCTAATACTTCCCCAGGTTTAGTACCATTCCTCCAGAGAGGTTCCCTAGTTTTTAAAACTGTCTTATCTGCAGTGCTCACAGTGATGTCCACCTTTTGTTTGTCTGGGGATTGTGGTGCAGGAGGAGGAGGAGACTTTTTGAAGGAGTCTTCCAATCCTTAGTTCTTCATTTCTCCTCTGAAATTCTTACTGATCTGGATCTACACGTAAAGAACAACAGTTTGGCATTCTGGTCTGACCGAACTTAAGTTCCCCTCTAAAAACCTCTTCACAGCTCCACACAGCACATCAAAGCTGGAGCTGGAATCCACCACCCTTTTTATGCAGCTGTGCTTATAATGAAAAATTCACAGAACAAATGTAATGTATGTAGCAACTTGAGGCCATGTCAGCAGATGGTTTCAAAGCCCTACCTGTACACAGTATTCATTGAAATCTCTGCAAGAAAATGCACTAACATGTACAAACACTTACTATTTATAATACTATTTAGTAAACCTTCCCAGGAACTTTCCTTCATTTCATGCATATCCTTATGTTGCTTACAAACAGAAGAGTACTTAACAGGCAAAGATCTTAGACTGGAAACCCTACCACCAATTTATTCAAGCATGCAAGCTGAGGCACTTTTAGGACCACCCAAAAGGATAACATTGGAATGTCTGCATAATTCCATACATGGGCTTTGGGGATGTTTCACTAAAAGGCTCAAGCTCTTGATGTCTGGACAGAGTAAAAAGATAGAACAGCTGCATTGGTCTGAAAAATAGTTTTAGGTTTTTGCAGGGAAGATGAGGGAAGCTGGAAGGATGATAGCCCTCCCTGTCATGGCAGGAGGTGAGTGGGAAGAAGGGAGCAAATCCATGTTAACCTCTGAGTTTATTCTTCTTCAGTTTCAGTTATCCTAAGTGATGTGTGAGGTGGGTCAGGAGGGAGAAACAGGATAAGAGGCAGACAAACAAGAAAGCACATAACCCAGCCTGACTGGGAGGTACCCTTGGCGGAGGGCCTGATATCATCTCCAAAGGACCCCTCCAGAGCCCGATTTATCTGACTCTAAAGTTAGCACTGACAAAGCTGTTTACAGTAAAGAGAGGTATTTTAACTGGTGAACCACGTTCTTGCCCCCGTACATCAGGTGTATGTGTCCAAAGCTCAACAAAGTCAATGTACCTGCTAGCAGGAATGATACACACAAGCCCCACCAATTGTTTAGTCACAAGATTTCCACCTCTGATTTTACTCAAACACCTACTTAAAAAATCCTGCACTAAGGGACATCCTGTAGATTTGTAAGACTCTCTGCATTCAAGTTCATAAACTAATGAACAGATTAAGTTCATCCAAATGTAGATTTTTTTTCCACTTCTCTGGTGGATACAGTATGGATAATAGTTTCAATTTAATGAACAATACAGACATAATTCCATACATCATTAATGCAATTCAACCCATGTCACTGATTGAGCAACCTTCACCCTGATTAACTGCCAAAAAAACCCAGCAGAGAACCACAGCCACGTGCAAGAAGAGCTCAGCACCCTCCAAGAAAAATCTTGAGCTCTAATAGGATTTCAGTGCCACCCACTCTGCTGCAAGAACTCCTCAGATATCTCAAGGGTTGGACTTGATGATCTCTGAGGTCCCTTCCAACCCAGCCAACTCTATGATTCTATGATCTTCCAACTATTAATGAAATCACTGAAATACTCTCCCAGACTGAATAATCAGAACAGGGCATGTCAGAGAGGATAATAAAGGTTAACACACTGCTATAAGTTAAGAGTTAAAAAAGAACAAATGTGGAAATCCTGCTGGCCTGAGACTGCTGAGTATTATGGATCTGGAGAAGAAAATAAAGTGGGAGTCCTCTAAGCTTTCAAAGTTTACAAATTACATTTTGCTTTAACCTCAATGTTTTCAGTACAAAACAGTGCTGAACATTAAGCATTTGTGTCTGTGGAAAAGCTCTCTCACCCATATGGCAGTCACTATATAGCACTGAAAACACATGTGCACAAGTTGGTTATCATCCCTGCCTGACAACTAATGTCATAACAGGCTTCCTGATTTTTGCATGCACACACAGACATATTTATACACACACAGATGCGTACCTCTGTATGCATACATAAAATTTTACATATGTACAGAAATTTGCATGGAAATACTCACTGTAATATCCACTCCATGTCTGACTAAAAATGTATCCAAATTTCTACAATCTTCACAGGCTTGGAAATCCATCTCTTGAAACTGTGTATTTACACATTCAGTAGTGTGACTAAAAATGATTCCTGAAATAATTGTTCATTAGTAGGTCTTAAATTAGGGGAAGTCTGAAATTATTACTATTTTAGGCAGCCAAGGGACAAGGATGAAATCTGTCATGTGTATATACTGCAGAGCAGCTCAAGATTGCTTTGAAAATATGAGGTATTTCACGCTTCTAATTTTAATACTTTTTGCTCACAATCAGTGCAGCAAGACTCCTGCTCAGATTGGTCTGAGGTTTTATCAATTAAGAGTATCTTATGCATTGTTATAATTTATTATTTCATCTATTTATTGAATAGATAAATCCACCTTCTACAAAGCTTGTATCAGAAATCACTGCGGTTTTAATGAAGTGCAGTTTGAAGATATACTGATTTTTGTGTAAATTAAAACACAAAAAGCTAAAGGCAAAAGCTATAAAACCTACTGCTGGACTATATTTCAGGAACTATTTCTGGATATTCAAAAATCTGTATACCCTTTATCTGTACCCCCTTAAAATAATCACAGTGACATAATCCTTCATAATAGCATGCTATGGATGTATAAAAACTCATCTCAGCTTCCATTTTAGAAACTACAGTACCATGTTTCAATCTTCTGTTCCTGAATCAACTTAAGACTCCAGGTAGCTCATAAAACCTTGAATTTTTAATTTATTCATCAGAATGAAGAAAAAAATCTGATGGTAGAATAATTACTACTTGTTATATCTGATGCATTATAAAAAGCTTGACTTCAGCAGCACTTTTACATACCAAAAATATGTTCTTTCCCAAATGTTGTAATGGGACAGTACGTAAGTACTGGTTTAAAACCTAGTTTAAAATAGTGTAGCAAAACTGGCAGTGGAAGTTCATAAACCAATACGGGTGGGTAAGTGTCCTGTTCCTGGCCCATCTGGAAAGCAGGTTGGGTGTACGGAGGCTGTACCTGACAGTCACCTTCTCATCCTGAAAAATCACCATCTTGTACCATCTAAGAGTAAGCATTTATCCCTCTTCATTATTAATCTCATGCAATTTAGAGAAAACAAGCTCCACCACATTTGGTCCTGCTGCAATAATGCTCACTTTAGTGTGTTAATATGGGCACTAAAGATTTTCTCATAGATGCAGTTAGTTACAAGGCAAGTAACTGGTGACCAGGCTTTAGACAGTGCAGCAAAGCTTTCACCATGTCAAAGTAAAGAACAAAGTAAATTGCCTCTCCAAAAAAAGTTTCTCCTTTATTGCCAGCAAACTTAACATTGCAAGTGAAAATAGGCAGAGTTTGGCTCTGAAGAGTGATAACTTCTTTTGTAGGAAGAGGCTACCTATTTATTTTGGAGTAGGCAGAATTCTAAAAAACAGCAGGGGAACTGCAGCATAAGACACATGACTAAGTGAGAACAAAGTCATCCTTTTTTTTTTTTTTTTTTTTTTTTTTTTAACTTTAATGATGAAGTTATGGCTTTCCATACAAAGTGAACATGATACGTGTTGTGAAGATACACTGGGGGGAAAAAAAAATGAGGAATACAATTGTGATTTTGTGACTAAGAAAGGTGTTCTAGCTGCAAGGTAAAAAAGTTATTTTCAGGTAGGCAAGGAAAGGGAGGCATTGCTCATAGAAATTAGCTGCCACAGAGAGTGTCTAAATGGAAGAATTATCAATCCAGATCATGATGTGGCAGTTTCTAATGAAAAAAGCAGGATGCAAAAATAACATCTCAGTATAACTATTAAGCCAGAATAGATGCTGCTTACTGTATTAACTGGTGTAAAGAAACAAAAACAGGATTGTATTAGGCCATCACGTTCCCATCTTTTCAATTACAGAGATAGAACAATCTCAGATTCGAACGCTAACTACAAATCAAAATTGTGTTATGTTATCTACTGAGACACAAATGGAAAATAAATACTGTTAACTGTCACTTTCCATTAGGTAACAGAAATTCAATTACATTTCAAACAAGCCTCCATGTCAACAGAATAAATCTGTTTCATAAATGAGCAGGTAACTGGTTTTGATTCTAAGTTCCCAAAGGGAAAAAATCAATTTTAATCACAATTGTTCTTTTTTTTTTTTCCATATGCATGTTTTGGAGCAAAGCAAATCATCTGACCTAATAAATACCACTGTGCAGCACCAAGCTTTAGGAAAAAGAAGCAAAGAAAGGAGTGGAATTATTCAGTTCATCTGCTGATACATAGTGCTGTTTTGGCACTGAAGAGTCACACTGCCCAACTGACTTATGGACCATCAGCTTTCTTATTGCATCAGAACATCAGACATCCAGGCAAGCATCAGCAACTACTGCCATAACCAGGAGTTTATCACAATGTAAGAGTCACTGTAAAAAGAGATGCATTTTATTGGGGTGATTACACTTCAAGAGAGTGAGACAAGTCGTAAAAATGCTTTTCGGAAAGAAAGGGCCCCACTGTCCTCTCAGACATGGGTAAAAATATATGTAGACTAGGTTGAACATTCTTCAGAAATACAGAATTTTGTCTAGTGGATTCAAGAGTACCTTCTCATTTGGGAATCACCAGGGCAGTGACTGGAAATTAAGAAATCTGAAATCGGCATTTGTATTTGAGATCCCTTTATACCAGATTTTGGAAATAACAACCATGCCTCACCTGCACAGGGGCCCCAGCTTGACAGAAAGCTGCCCTGATGCAGGACAGAAGGAAAAGTCAACATCTGAGACATCATGGGCACCAGAGCTTCCCTCTTTTCTAAAGCAAACTAGGCAAAGAAAATTGGTTTGATGGAAAGAAAAGAGCACAGTGACTCCAACTTCATAGCTTGTCCTCTCCATGTAAGCAAGAGGAAGAAAAAAGTCACCATTGGCTCAGTGTGGGAAAATCCTGCCCCAGCAGCCTCTTGTGACTGGGAAGGGAAGTCAGAACTGGAATTCAAATGTGTTTGGCAGCCACATGCACCCACAAGCAGTATTAGTTACAACAGAGAGAATGAACATCCTTAGCTACCCACCTGCCAACTGGCCAAGTGTCATATTAGATCAGTCAGTGAAGAAAAATACTCTCAGTGCTCATAAATGTATTTCTTTCCATGGGAACTCACTGCAGAACACACACACAAAAAAAAAAGGTCACAAAATACAGGTATCTTGTAGCACAATGGAACTGGATCAGGAAGTAAGTGAAATTCAGCCATTAAGCAGCATTGGTCAGAATGCAATTAAATTAGATCCCCTCTCAGGGTCATCATATCAAGAGGTAGTGCATTAAACTTGACACAGAAGAGGGTCTTTTTTTCTAAAGTTTGTTACAGAGCCTAAAGGGGAAAGTTAGGAAATTAAAACACATAGAAATCTACTAAAAATTAGAGTCACAGCAGGCATACATATCCCAAAACAAAATGAAGAGTAAAAGACAAAATAAATGTCTAGAACAAAACAGTATGGCTAAATAATAAAGCACAAAAAAAAATAAGCTATGAGAAGAGACACTAATAGGTAAGACTAAACTTAATTATATAAAGCCTCCCCCCAAAAAAAAAGATTGCAAGGGTGAAGGAAGTCCCCAAAACAGCCCTACATGCCCATTAGTCTACCTGTGTATCAACATTTGAGCTAAACAAAGAAAAAGGCCAGGAAGCTCAAGTCCTTCTTGGAATCACAGTCCATCACAACTAATGATACTACAGTGTGCTATGAAACACTGGACAGGTTCTGAAAGAAGCAAAGATTGAACAAAACTACTAATGCTCATGTATCGTTTTATTTCCAGCTTCAAGGATAAAGGTGGAAGTTGTGCACAATCCATGTAATTATAGAGGCACACAATTTCTACTCTTCAAGTAGAAATTTCTTCTTCAGAAAGAGCCTTGGTTAATACCCAGAACAAGAAATCAAAAGTCACAAACCACATATGGATTGTAATAGAATTTCTCTGAAGGGTGGCTTCATCCTGCCAGGAGTGCCCTGCAAATCCATACCTAACAGTCTGAGTGAAGAAAGGAAAGGGAAAAGGAACACTAGACATCTTTTCTAGAAGCTTCCTGGTATGGACACACAGTCATGACAGCTAAATATTCTGGAGGGGTGAGGTGAGAAAGGCCTCATCTCCTCTGAGGGAACTCAGGAAACCTAAGATGACATTTTGGTCTCAAGGACCAGTTCACTTCACTGACTGTAGAGGACACCTTGGAAACCAGCTCTGGTAAGTTCTGTGAGGAATAAGTTGGAATAAAATACCCAGGACAGAAAGAAAGCATGTCCAAAGGATCAGTGTTATGAATGGCATAGTTAGTCATATTTACTAATAACTGCAAACTGTCAGGCTATAAGTAATAAGAAAGTGAAATTTGCTGACTACAGAGAACTATTTAGAGTAGTCAAGACTACAAAGGGTTGTGAGGAACTCCAGAAGGACCTTTAAAAAACTAGGTAATTGGACAACCTGACAGCAGATGAAATTCACTGTGGAAAAAAAGTGCCGAGTTGGGTACACTAGAAGGAACAAATTTAAAGCCACTTGCACATACTGATGGGTTCTGAATTAGTTATAACCTCTCAGGAAAAAAGATACAAGATTCATCATGGGCACTTCAATGAAGATGTTTGCTCAATACACATGAGGGGTCAAAAAAGTGAACAGGATGTTACGATGTATTGAGAAGGGAATACAGAATATGAAAAAATATTAATATACTGCCATTTATATTGCCATTGCTGTAAATTAATGACATATACTCCCCTTGAATACATTACCACCGTCAAGAAGGACATGTAAAAAATAGTCCAGAGGACATCAAGGTAAAAATCCTCCTGCTGTAGAGAAGAAGAGAGTACCTAACCAACACAGTCGAAAAAGAAAGTTTCCTTGCAGCCAGGTGATTCCACCACTGTCGATGCCAGCCTCCAGCCTCTGAAGAAGTGTGGAATATCCAACAACAGAAAAAAGATACCGGGCCAGGAAGACATTGGAATTTGTTGCCAGAACATGGCCCATGCTTTTAATCAGAATGTTTACACTAATTATCTGGTGTTCAGAGGACACAGCAGGATTGGCAGGTGACTCGGTGATCATGGACACAGGTAGGGATGAGGTACTCCCCACCTGCTTCACCAGCAATGTTCTTGAGGCCTCAGCACTGAGAAACCCAGATGGAGGAGATGACCAGCAGTAGGTGAGGACCAAGTCAGAGATTTCAAGAGAACTCAGCCCATGGGACCCAGCAAGCTGCATTCGAGGCTGCTGCCCTTGCAAGGACACTCTGTCACCTTTGAAAGATCTTGGGGAGCAGGGTGAGCTTCCTCACCTATCTTCATCCTGAACCAGCAGGAAAAATCCTGAAATACAACACAGACAAAAGCCCCATCCTGCACATGGTCAGGAATACACAACAGAGGCTGGGATCCATCTGGGAAGCTGCCTGGGAGAAGAGTCTTGGGGTGCAGGAAGATGAAGATGAGCCAGCAGTGTGCTCTGGCAGCCATCAGCTTCCTCATCTGTGTGAGGGCCATCAGACCACATCCTGAATACCATGACCCCCCACTCAAACACAAAAAATACATAAATTGAGGCAATTTCTGCAGAGGGCCCCCAGGCTGGCTGGGGTCTGAAGCACCTATGAGAAGGCACTGAAGGAAACAGGAATGTTCAGCCTGGGTAAGGGGTGGCCTTGAGGCACCTTCAGGAATGGTCACTGAGGAGATAGAAGTCAGAGCTGTCACAGAGGATGGGATGAAAGACAATGGGCCTAAGGAGAAATAAGAGAGATTCATACTGGATACATGGTAAAAACCTTGGCCTGTAAGGACAGTCCAGCAATGGAATTAGCTGCCTTGAGAAGTTTTTCAGCCTCCATCCTCAGAGGCTTTGAAGATCCAACTGGAACAATACCTGAGTGACCTGGTCTGACTCAGCCACACAGTGAGGTTGGACAAGAGACCTCCTCAAGATTCTCTAAGAACAAATTATCCATGTTCTTGTCAGTTGATCTTCTTTCTCTCACAAATACAACATGGTAAAGGAGCTCATTGCATCCAAGAGCCTGGAAACCCAAGGAAATGACATTTCTATATAGCACCCTATGGATTTGAAACTAGAGAAACAGGCAAAAGTCTGGACAGGTCATTTCTCCTCCTCAAGTTTCCATCTGTTTTCTTCCATCTACTTTAGTTTTATATGGCTCCCATTAACCAGAGCATCTCAACAACATCCTGTTTCACCACGTTTCAGAGCCATGATTATCTTCATGATGAAGAAATTCGTAAATTCACTGCCGTGTGTTCTGCTTGCTTTCCCTAACCTTTCTTGTTGTGAATCATTAAATTTTGCATTGTCAAATGCTGATACCCTATATATGTTCAAAATACAAGCTCACTCGTAAACTGAAGAAAATGATGTTCTAGATTACAAGGCACAGGAAAGAAAAATTTAAAAACCCAGAAAACTCAAAACTTTATTCACACATTTCCCACATTTTCTCTCACTGCAATGCACTACTTTCCATTAGTAAAAGCTTAAAGATGAAATGTCATCTTAATTTTTAATTTCTCTAGCTCTTTAGAATAATAGTTTAAGTTTTGTCATACACATCATGACACTGAAACAGGATTTCCTTTTGTTTTTTTTTTTTTTTAACACATTCTCTTTTTTAAAACCTAGGATTAGAAAAGAAATCTAATAGCAAAAAATCTCTGAGTAGTAAACATCTCACCCCAATTTTACATTCATTTCTATAATTCAGCTACATTAAAAACTGTAAGGTTTTCACTTATCTCCAACAAATTCTGGACAACTAAATTCTGTGACAGAACATACAAATGTGGATCTGCAGAAGCAGTGACCCAGCAATGATGAAGCTGTGCAAGTGTTCTGTTTCCTAGAAAACAACTCTCCAATGGCACAAAGTTGTCTTCATTTCCCCACTGTCTTCAGTGCAATTCCTCCCCTATCAGGGCAGTTCATAAACCCAGGAAAACATTTCACTTACACACCTATGCATGAGTGGTTTGAGAAGGTGTCCCAAATCCCCTGAGCACATCAAAACAGGGCCTTATTTTGTGCCTTATTAGGCACAAGACTTATTTTCAAAGACGTTCACAACTTTGCCATTTTTATCCCTGAACAATTCTGTTGCCTCAAGAGTACTGGGATCTGCTGCACAACCTGTCCTCTCCTCACCTGCATTGCTGCTGCAGCACCTCCTAAGATAATATGCTCTTTTTTGGAAGGCTGTACAATCTACCTACTCCCTTTGCTTTTTTCTTAATTTTTGTTTGTTGCTCATTCTTTCTTCCCTTTGACTTTTTACTTCCAATTCTCATTTTAAATACCCTTCCAATTTCTATTTCCTAAACACACAGGCAATACCTAATGATTAGTGCTGTCATGTAAAGAACTATCACTTGTTTCTGAAATTAATGTCCCAGGTATCTTGGAAGGTAAAATTCCACTACACAGCCATTAGTTCACTTAATTAAGGTTTTCTTAGCTGGCATGAGATCAACATTTTTAATGTTTGTTTTTTTTTTTTTTTTTTTTTTTTTTTTTTTTTTTTTTTAAAAATAATGAAATGAGACACTGAAAAATAGGACAAAGGCCAGAGAGTTCCCTCTGCAGATGAGTCCAGTCTGGGATTTGACAAAAATCATGTGCAATTTCTAAATATAAAAATATATATTGGGGAAAGGACATTCTCAGCTGACAACCAATAAAATTACAACTACTTGTAAGTAGTGTGAGATTAAGGAGCAAGATTTGAAACTAAGAGCATTTTAAAAGTTATTTAAATTTGACTTGATTTTTCAGTCTCCTACTACTTCGGAAACTGTTTGTCTCCTCTGATATGTATAACATCACATTAATTTTCTAAAAAGGTGATACTATGACTTTCCCACTGGAAATCTGGAGCTGATTTCAATCTAGGAATAATCTATGTTAAACTAACTGACCATGTAACATACCAAGTTTGAAGTTCTTAACAATCCTAGCACAATTTGAGTTGCTCAATACATGAATCCTATGCATAAGCACACAAAGATGACAGATATACATATATATTTATGCATACTGATTATGAGAGTGACACAAAAAAATCTATCTGCAATGGGCTTGTCACCTGACTCAGTAGAAAACTGATCTGAACTTAGTACATCAAGAGTTAAAAAAAAAAAAAAATCACAAAGTTTATTAAAAGAATTTTGAGAATGAAAAAGTCAGAAAATAATATTTAGACTGAGAATGAAACAGTCTGTTTGGCCTCAAATACTACACTTCAATTTTAAGCAATGGCCAAAACACTTGTAAGATACCAACACCAAAAAACACTCCAGCTTGAAAAATTTTAGATACTTTATTTTGAAAATTTTAAGCTAAACATTTCCTTAACTCTTCTGGAAGCTGTAAAGGTTAAGTAGATGGATAATAAAAGCCCAATGTATGCCTTAGCCTTTCTGTGTCACCTAATCCACCCCTTGATCAGAAGAAAAATGTCACATAGGGTTAATCAACAATCTAGTGGGTTTTACTTGGTGGTATTCATATAAAAATATATTAACTTTTCTCCCAGTTACAGCTGAGAAAAACAGAAATTTAAATCACAATTACTTCTGTCCATGGGGCTCAATTAAGATTTTTTTTGTTTCCACGATAAAATTAGCATTAGAAGATACAAAGTTGATAGTAGCACTTAGAGGGGTTTTTTATACTGCTGAGTTGTAAAGGCTTGCTTAAGGCTGTAAAATTCTCTGCAGACCTGGACTTACTTGAGTTCTACATACTTGAGCAGACAAGAGTAAAAGAAGAAACAGAATCCACCTAAGCACCAACGTGCTGCATTTGGGTGATGCAACTGAAAGATCCTGGGGTGGTTTTACATACTGCTAATGCCACAAAGCAATACCTTTTCCTCCAGTTTCAAGTGTACAAGATAATTAATTAAAAATCACTTCTAGATATTGAAGTCTGTCTGATATCTTAGTTATGACAAGTGGGCCTGAAATAGTCAAATCTTCCATCTTAAGGAAGCTGTTGATTGATTTCGGAAGATGAACACTCACACATTTCTGTTCCAAGTGATTTTTGCCATAGTCATCAGTTACTTTTCCTTACTACATCTTAAAGATAAACATTCTGTGCATTTCCATCAACCACCATGATTCTTTAAGTTATACTCCTTTTGATACATTAATTGGTTACCATGAAAAATGGAGCAGAAAATATTATTCATAGAAGTGTTACTCTGCTGTGCATCATAACTTCAAAGCACTTCACAGGCATTCCTTACTCTCCACAGCATCCCTGTCAAGCAGATAAATACTGACTGCCCTGCTCTGTAGGCAGAAAAAGAGGAACAAAAGAAATAAGGTCTAAACTGCCAAACTGTTTCATTAAAGCAGACTGTTCCAGCCACCAGTTAAAACAGCACCTTCTGGGAGGAGGTTTTACACAGCTGCACAACTCTGGCTGGAATTATTTTCACCGTCTAAAGTTGTCTCTGCAGGTTAGCAAACTATTTCTGGTACCTAAGTTTAGGTCAGCTAAGAGCAATATTAAAACTTTGACACTGTTTTGTCCCTAAAACCTAGCAGTGATCATCATATTATTTGTTTTGAAGAGCTATAGATAAAAATTTTGTGAAACATTTCAGTTAAATATTTTTGCACAAGGGGTAGTAGCATGATTGACCGTTTTACTACAGAAAAAAATTACAAGTAAGATTTCTAAAACATGGCTATCTCAAAACAGCCTTTTAATTCCTTTCTGAGGCACCTGACTCTCTAAACTGCCAAGTATGCAGGAGTTTCCCAAATCAAACACCAAATAAGAAATTCAGAACTTCTTTCCACCTGTCTCTGTGAAAAGAAGCCCCAAGTAATGCTGGTGAGGTAAGAAAAACCTGATAATGACAGCACAAAGATCTCAAAAAAATATTCATTGACACAAACAATTAATCTGTGTTTAAAAACTTGACTGTAAAAATGTTGCTTTTATAATTTAGGATGTTGAAAAACATTAATTTGTGTTGAGGCCATGTGCTGTACAATATACCTTAATTTCCTCTGTCACAAAGTGTACCATTTACTTGAATTACAGGTGATGGCAGAAGATGCCAGTTCCCATTAACTAAAATAAGAATTCACCAGCAGATATTACTTTATGCTCACACATTTCTGTAAGAAAGCTCTCAGCCACCTGGTGCTAGAAGTCAGAATTTGTCAACCCAAGGTGTTCATGCAAAAATGAATTAGTGACTAATCACCTGAGACCAGCTAGGGTTAATTTACCAGAACAGCTTCTAATCTCCACTTCTTTGTTCTCTCAGTGGCAAATGGACCAGCAGAGACAGCACAGTGAAAACATGCTTCTGCTTCCTGAAAAAAAATTGTCATTTTACTACATGCTTCTCTCACAACCTTTCACCTTCCAAGATAGGAAGGCCACATCAGTCAAGGAACCATCTTCTGTATGCAAGCCAGTGTCTCAGCTGAATGCTGTGAATTTTGGGGAGGCAAGCAGCCAAGTAGGGGACTGGAGGTTTATCAAGAAGGCAAAGTGATGGGGTGAGAAACTACAGATCAGCAGCCATGTTTTAGTAGCCATTAAGGGGCAACAAACAAGTCCTAAGAATGGCTTGCAGGATGAGCAAAGAGGCTAGGAGATGTAAGAAAAGATAGGTTGGTGGGAAAAAGGAAAATAAATGCCACTGGGTAGCACCCAAAAGTATTCATGTTTACAGGCAATGTCTAGATCATTGTATCGAAGTGTTTTGAACATATGGGAAAGATGGTTTCTGAAAAGAAGCAAGAAAAACAAAAGTACAGAATGTCTGCGCAAAAAAATGAGGAGGAAATTCTAGGACAAAAAAAAAAAAGGGAGCTAACATTTGCTTGCAAAGACTGATAGAGATAAATAATGCTGATTTGAAAGGGGTAAGACCTCAGGCTGGATGAAGAAACCCATAGGAGTATCTACTGCATCCTCTCCAATGCTGATCATGAGCAGAAGGAATGAGGCCCTGAGCCTGAATTCACAGAAGAGAATGGCAATAGCCATGGACCTTTAAAATAGGTTTGCCTTAAATAATGGGAGTGTGTGTGTGTGTAAAGAAACCTAGACACAAGGTTTTTAAACTCACACAGATGACAGAGTTGTCCAGACAAGTTTCCCTAGTCTACGAGGACAGCCACGTTCATTTCTTGAATCCAGTGTCATGAACTGTGATTCTTTGATAAGGGGTTTTCAGAGAAGAGATATAACACAAACCCTATGTCTTGTGAAATGTGTTTAACCACTCAGGCAAGAACCTATCTCAGTCAGAGACAGTCAAGTAACGAGAAAAAATCTGGAGGTAGATGTGACTGTTCTGGTAGCATTAGGAAGAACACCACTGACTTATAACAGAAGTCCCCTTCTCATGGTACCCCTGGAGAACAGAATTACTGCATTTCACCAGATCTTAATTGTTTTATAATGGACTTCACTACCCAGTAGTTTCCAAAGTGCAAACCCATGTTAATGAATTGCTATAGCTTTAATGTTCCTCTAGTCTACTCACTGAAAACCAAAGTACATTATTAAAACAAATCACACTAGTAAAAATTAGAAGGTGCTACAGGGCTCTGCTGAAAGCCAAAGCTGGGTTAAGCACTCTACCTGGCTAAAATTCATCTTGCTTACCAATCCTTTTATTCATAATTAAAGCAGTTTCCTTATCACACCTTTGCTAAGCATGGTAGTAACTCAACTATCCAAGAATTACCTGGCATTTTAAAAAACACTTCTTTCATTAGCTACCCTGTTTTAGTCATTGTTGTTTTAAGATATTCTCTTATGTGTTGCAAAAGAAACTCAATTACGCAAAAGGACACTTTCTGTTCTAAGGAACTAATTACCTGAGGTGGGGAGAGGAGAGGCAACCTAACAGCCTCTGTGCATATCCTAAATGTGAAATAAAGTTTCTTACATGTTTTCCATGCATTGAAGTTTTGAGTCCACCAACAAAATGTTAAGCACCAATGCCTTCCTCAGCAACAAATGAAGTCCTACACATTTTACTTCATGAATAGTAATGTATGAGAAACTAGCATCTTGAATTTCATTGAAATCTGAAGACAAACAGCA
The DNA here is from genome assembly GCA_023637945.1 of Phaethornis superciliosus. Classification (NCBI taxonomy): domain Eukaryota; kingdom Metazoa; phylum Chordata; class Aves; order Apodiformes; family Trochilidae; genus Phaethornis; species Phaethornis superciliosus. The sequence goes on from JAJQWJ010000005.1 coordinate 9,036,578, forward strand.
GTACTTAAGTTGCAAAAGTATCACAGCAGTAACCTGAGGGACATTTGGAAAACCAACAGTTTGAGGGTTTTTTCAGGAGGTGGGGGGCTGGTTTTTGGTTGTTTGTTTGCTTTTTGGTTGTTTGTTGGTTTGTTTGGTTTTTTTTATAAAATAGCTTGGAATATTAGCCAAGAACTCTGAATCTAAAGACACATTTCCCTTAGGAAAATTAAATGGAAAATAGTTTTACTTTGTAAAATTATTTCTATAACAAGAGGGGGAAGACAGGAGGAACGATTTAAATTTTGTTTACAAGTCAGTTTGCAACCCTCCATCCCAGAACAAGCTCATACACCTGAACTCCAATGTCAGAGACATGGTCCAAATCCTGTGCTTCTTTCCCTGGGTGGCAGGTTCTAAAGTTTTCTAGAGGTAGCTTGAATATAGCACCACACTTTTACCAGTGATAGCAACTCATACCTGAAACTCACAGTCAAGAACCATACAGTTCATGGATTTTTCTAGCATTTTTTCCTCCTTTTTTCTCAAAGGCATGCAGTCAGCTGGTATCACTGCTAGACTATTAATATGCAATATGATTTTACATTTTTAATTTTTGTGTTTGCATGGCAAATAAGTTCTGACCTACTGTTACACTGGCTGCTGAAAGGGTAAATGCAGCTTAGGGCTAACAGGACAACATCAGTGAAATTACCCCACTTTTACCCAAAGCAGATAATCCATTGCTGACCTAAGGTCCCAACCTGCATCTTTGACATCTGCATCTGCAAAAGATGAGACCGTCCACCATCTGGAAGCAAACACCTATTTTCTGGCATAACTGGGGCTAGCAGCATTAGATTAAAAAGGTGGCCCAAGAGTTCCCCAGAGAACTGCTAAAGATGGGGGTTGTGGAGGTGTCTAATTGACAGGTACTGTGGAGGAGCAGAGACAAGTGGTGTTGCATGACAAAATCAAGGCATCATCTTCACTCAGCCTTGCCAAAATGGCTCAGCTCTGAGCTAGAAAGGATGACTGCATTCAGACTTGGCTGTCTGCTGAGCAGGCTAACAAGCCTGACAATTAGTGTGCATTAATTAGTGTGCATGCAGTAAAAAGCTTTTGTACTGGTATCAAACTCAATACACTCTTGATACTTGCAGGACACTTCAAAATATCATAATACTTTTGTCTAGTTGAAAATTAATGGAGGCAGTTGTGGTGCTTATTCTAGTAGAGCAGTACTTAACCTTTCAAGCCAGAAGCTTTTTTCCTGATGGAAGGTCAAGACTATGAACTTGAATGGTCAAAGGAATATATTTAGAGCAAAATGTGTATATTCATCCTGTTCACAACAGCATCACAAGGAGGGCTGAGCAGCACTGAGACAAACACCCTCACAACCATTCACTCCAGCCTCTCCTCCTACATAGGATTCTTTCATCTCAATTTAAACAGGATGAACAGGGATCATACCTGCTATGGAAAGTAGGCCTGAAAATGGGAAACATCTGCCACAACTTCACAGAACCATAGAATAGGCTGGGTTGAAAGGGACTTTAAAGGTTATTCAACCCCTTAGGGCTCAAATACAGTGAGCAGGGACATCTTCAACAAAGCCCAGTCCAACCTGGCCTTCAACACTTCCAGGAAAGAGGCAACTCCCACTTCAATGGGCTCCAGTGTTTCACCACCCTCACTGTCAAGTATTTTCCTTATATCTAGTCCACATCTACACTCTTTTCATTTAAAGCTACTCCCCCTTGTCCCATGGCAAAAGGCCCTACTGAAGTCTGTCCCCATCTTTCTTACAAAGTACTGGAAGGCTGCTATAAGGTCTCCTGGAGCCTTCTCCTCTCCAGGATGAAGAACCCCAACTCTCTCAGCTTTTCATAGTAGGAGGGTTCATTTTTGTGGCCATTTTTGTGGCCCCTCCTGTATACAAGTGTAGAAATGTTCAGACTTTGCTTAAAGTAAAATAAACAATCAAACCAGCTGCACAGCAAGCTGTGAGATGGGATTTTTCAACTGCAAAAGATGCTGTGTGGCATGTTACATCACTTAATACAAAGTTTTACAAATTTTATATGACATCTTTTTATCAAACAATATAATTGCAGAAGGAATTATGGCTGCTAAGTTTCCCCTGACTTATAGACCTCAGCTGGCACCAGATGAGAGGCTTGCTTTCAAAAAGATATGACAAGATATACAAAAATAATAGCCAGGCTATTTGGCCATGTTAACCTGTAACAGAAACACAAGCACTCAGGAATCCTAAATACTAAGGTGGACTTCATCATGTATTTAAGTGGTTTTCTAAACTTGGGCCTATACTTTTTTTTTTTCCTAAAAATAATTAGTTTCTGCTCTTTCAGTTGACTTCGTTCTGCTAAAGAATCTCTTCAACTGGCAATGAAGAAATGAATTAAGAGTCTGTGCTGCTGTACCAACAAAAATGCACCACCATTTCCTTTCTAATGGTGTATCAAATATACTGCACCAATATTTTGCTTTGCGTAGACATCAAGATTTACAAGGAGTTTTTTTAGTTACATTAATAGTAATAGTGCTAAAATCTTAAGAACTAAGTAGCATTATATTTAATTAGCCTTCTATAATTACACTGATTAAATACAGCGTAAGGGACTATAAAGATAGATAAAACATTATGGCTAAAAAACTTCTGAAAAATGACCATAAAATTATTATTAAGCCTGAGGTGAGAAAATTAATATCACAAGCATGATTTTATAGGGGTTTCTTACATCGCTTCCCCTTCTTAGACTATCTCATCTGCAGTGGCAGCAGTATTTCCTCCCAGCAGTAATGAAAATGAGAACTAACTACAAAAAATGTTGCAACTTGAAAGGGAGGTCAGTTTAGCCCTCCATACCAAGGGAGAGTATTTGTGTGCCTGATGCTTCAGGCAAATGCCAATAAAACATTAAAACACCTCCTAGTGCTGAGCACACTGGCATATAATGGGGTAATATTTGTTTCCCTCTTGTTTCCTTTTTCTGTCTCTTCTTTCACAAATACATCTCCCAAATTCACAGCACTGAAGCAAGAATCAGCACAACAGAACAGCTGCATGTTTTTTCTGAGTAATGATCTAACAAGAGACATCCAAGGATTTTCATACTGGGTGACCAACATTATTACAAAGATTAAAGAATCCCAAGAAAAACTCTAACCCAGAATTAATATCAAGGCAGAAAGATAATATTGGAAATCTGCAATGTTTTCAAAAACAGAAAATACCAGATTATAATATTATGACTGAGTATAAAGAAAATAAAACAGATCTTCCTGACCTATGGATTGGATAAATCTTTTCAAGTAACAATTTTCCTGATTCTTTGAATTATATGTTTAATTAATTTTATTACACATAATTACCAAAATGTATCATAATTATCTGACACATTTCAAGAAATATGATCTCATTTTACTTAATTATATGATTAATTAACTATGGTATGTAATTGCTAAACTCTAACAAGATTACATTTCTCCTTCCAAAATTCTGAAATCATCCTCAAGTTCTCCTGCTTGTGACTGCTTCATACAAAGAGCTCCACAGTCATCAAACATCCATTTGTTCTGCAGGAAAGAAGCCCACAACCACCTCTTTATTCCTTTTTACTGCATTATAGTCACTGTCTTGCTCTCAGTTCTTAAAAACAGCTACATTTGTGGGGGTTTTTTCTGTCACGGCTGGCTTTGATGCAGAACTTTCTGGTTGACTTAAAAACCATCCCACTCCCTGGACAGCCTGCTATTGCATTTCCCAGCCCACTTGTTTGGCTCAGGTGTCTGCAGCACACTGAGGGGATGCCCCTGACTGGTGCTGCCCTTCACCTGGATCTGGGTGCATCCTGGCACTCTCCAGTAAAGGTGAGCTGGTAGAAGCCACCAGCATGAGGCCATTAGAAAAGAAAGAAATTGCAGACAACCTGCAACCTCTCAGATTTACCCTAGAGGCCAAATCAGTCAGCAGCTGGGTCACAAAATTGGCACATCAACATTTCTTAGCTGCTAGCCATTACATGAACCAGGCTGCAACATTCAGGATGTGGACATGCAGAGAGGTGAGAATTGCAGCACAGAGAAAAATTACTGAATCTTATTAATCCATGACAATCTACATGAAAATGAGTAACAACACTTACTATATCACAGCCACTAGTAGATTGAAATATTCATTTCTGGGAGCTGTACATCCCAACCAAGATAAAACAATCAAGAAATACCTATCAAGAATAACCAAGAAAGAATTTTTTGTAATTCAAAAACTAGTCGAAAATATTCCAAGGATAGGTAATTTATAACATTTAAGAAGAGTCTTAATTTGTGATATTTTAATACAAATTGATTGCCTGTGTTTCTGACATGTTAGGAGAATTATCTTAGCAAATCATTTCATCTCAACTGAAAATGCATAAACACATCCAGTCCTCAATCAACAAAATGTATTCCCACATTTTAAAGAAAATAACAAGCCATTTGTTAGAAAGAACCTTCTTACTTTCCATTAGCTTTACACCACTATTTAATACCTGGCACACAATCTCAGGATTTCAGTTGCATGCTAGAAACTCCTAATCCAACTTGTGCTGCCAGCGACTGAAGCAAAGACTGCCTAATGCAGCAGGATCTTATTATAAGCTAGTCCCAAATGATGCTTTAAAAAAAAAAAAAAAAAAATCAATCTTTTTTGTTTTAATCCCTATTTTCCCCTAAATAACAAAGTCCCAATTCTTTTCCAGGCTGCTGAGGTGCCTGTTCTGCAGGCCACACACTGTAACTGGTTAGAGAGCAAGATAAGCAAAGGAGCATGAGGAGCTGCAGCACTTGGCTGGCTGGGAAGCAAACCAGAAACCAGGGGCTCTCCACATCAGTGCCCTGTCAGGTCACTCACACATGCTGCTCTACTTTTAATGTCTCCGTGTACAAACTGTCTATCAGCATTTTACTTGGAAACCCTATCCAATTTTTTAATGTGTTTCCTAAAATTGAGGGTACATATTTCCAAACATCCCTTATGACTTTTAATAAAGTTCTGAACTAAACCTGGGGGGGAGGAAATGCATTGTATTTTGGAGATAAAGGAAAAATTACAGACGCCAATACGTCAAGCTTATACATACCAGACATGGCTAAATATCAAGAACCCAGAAAATAATCAACTTCTCCAAAGATCAAGCACAGAAATAAAGAGATCTTTTTCTACATAGTGTGCCTGTCACAGCTCTACTCTTATCCTCCCTCTGGATCAGCCTCTGACACCCACAGAAAACTGCCTTCTCCCATACCTGGGACTCCCTACTCTGATGCCCAGGTTTGAGGACATTTCTCTGCCTATTCCTTCACACTCAGAAAGAACATAATTACATCCAGCCTTCTGGAGATGGCTTCATGCTGAAACAGTGATCACTCCTTCCAGAGTGCAGGGGTGGTTTAGAACTATGTCTGCCTTGCCAACTGTGTGCTGTGGATCTTGAACATGGACTCAGTACCTCTTAGGAAGGTGGAATGATTAACCTTGGCCATTGTAGTTTAATTGTCTCTTGAATGAAGAATTCTTTCTCACTGGAGCATATCCAACTTAGCAGTAAACATCACTAACAACTCACAGTATCTCTCCTCGGTCTGCCTGTAAAGTGAAAACAAAACTATTTATCAGGGACCTTTTGTTATGTGTATTACCTGGAAGCCCAGTGGCTATTCTGCTCTTTGGGACTGGGGGAGATCTTAGGCAACTGTGATGGTACTGATGTTAATATACTGAGAGTATCAGCCTGGAAAAAAGGAGACTGAATAATGAAAAGAGGAAGCCTTCATTTATCTATACAGTTCTATCATGCATCTTCTCAACAGTTATACTGTTCCTAAAAATGACCTGCAAGGCCAGACTGCAGTGCCTGCAGTCAGGTTTATCATACCCCTGCTCCTATTTTAAAGCTGTTTCATAATGTCTATTCTTTTCTTAATATGTAAATGATACTGCTGGATTTATTTCTGTTCTGTTTCAATACTCATCCAGAAATTGGGAACTGTCATTTTTGTTGTTTTGCTTCAGTATCTAGTCACAGGTAGACACGTGTTCTGCAAGGTGGCTTTTTCTGATAAACATATGTCAAGGCATTACACATTTGAAAATATGCATGCAACAAGAAGAGAAAGTAATGAAGATGTGATTATACCCAAGTTCACACAGAAACATTCACACATGCAATATCTTCATCTTCAGGAGGGCAAGAGGTGTGAATACATCCACCTATTTACTTTGCAGCCAAAGATCCCTCCTCCTATTTCCTTAAAAACTATAGGTCTCTCCTGGATGCTTCTCTTCCCATGGGCCATTCTCAAGAGAGTTAAGAGATGCTGGTGTGCTGACCTGCCATCCACATTCACCCAGCAGAGGAAGAACACTTGATGGTCAGATCAGAGTGTGCACCCTGCCTACCAATCACCTCCATTCAGCACACCCACCTGGTTTACCAGGGTGAGGAAAAGACACGTGCCTTTGTGTCCTTTCACTTTTGGCCATTTACCAGATTTCTGGATGCCTGGTAGCTTGGGAAATCCTCAGCAAAAGGCTACTGACTCTGTGTTGAAGTACTCAACACCTACAGCACAAAAAAATCAGACCTATCTCAGATGGGACATTGAGTCAATCTGAGATTCTTCCAAGTCCAGTACAACAGATTTCACAGGCTCAGGCAGATCAGCCACAACATACACTGGGCACCCATCAAAGGGTGAACCTGACAACTGTGTCAGGCTTACCAAAGCTGGAAGGCTCACCTTAGCCACACCTTGGAATAATCCTTTGCAGCTGGGGCATAGAAAGTGCAAAAAACACACGCCAGGCTGTATGGTTTGTACCTCTTCATTCTGGTATTAGGCCTGCTTAAGAGCGCAACAACAGCAGAAAACATCAATCTCAGCTTAAGATTTCTCCCTAAATTTAACTGACTGTTCTGGATTTCTGTTTTTTCCCACCCTCTAAAGCTAGAAATTTTTTTTTTTCATATATTTGCATGTTGACTAAGGTAAGGGTTTGTGCCTACATTTTTTATGGAGGGTCCCTGGTTTTAGCGTTTCCCTTTTCTGTTTTTTTTTAGAGTTTTTTCCTGGTTCTGTTTTTTTCTGGTTCTTTTTTTTTTTTTACAATCCTCTCTTCAACTGCTGTTCATCTTTAGGGCATCTAGTTCTCTTTCTTAAAATAATCACTTGACATAAATATTTCAAAACACATTGAGATAAATGTATGTTTCATTACAGTCAGATTACAGCAGGCCTTCTATAGAAGTGTTTCTGACACAAAATGAACCTTTGTGATTAATGCTAACAAAACATACCATATAATAATAAGGTGCCATAATTATTTCAGTGTTATTTTAGAAGTGTTACTAAATCATCGATTGCTCTGAAAACTCAGCTAAGTCTTGCAGTAGAATTTAGATTAAAATACAAACTTTTTATAACATTTAACATATTGCACTATATGAATCACAGTAAATAAGCCCAATAGGAATGCTTACTGAGGCACAAAGAAAGAAGATGTGCAGAAGGAAGTAGTTTATCATAAACAATACAAATATTTACTCTTTTATTTAATGTGTGCCCAGCATGTCTATCCTTAATGCAGCACTAGCTGACATCAGGCATATGCCATATGTGCAAATAATTAATTCAAATTATGTTTTCTTCCAGTGTGTTGTCTCAGAAATGTGCTGAATTAATGTAAAGATACATTCAACAACAAACACTGAGATGATCTCTCTCTATGTAACAATCCAGCCATGTTTGTCTTTGTCAGTACACAGTTCGTAATACTTCAGCCTCATTGTTATTCCAATGCTAAGGGCTGATGGTATGTGAAATGCTCCTACAGGGTTCCTTAGATAATCACCTGGATGACTTACACAGTCATTCAAAAAACTGACTTGGCTAAAAATTTTTTTTTATAAGATAAAGCTTCAAATAGCAAAATCTTCACCACACATCTGCCTTCTTTAAACCAAAAAAGACCTCAAGATCAAATGTGTTTTCAAAGCATCTAGTGGATTGTCTACAGCAGTTTTCCACAGGGCAGGGACAGATCACCTGTATGAACTCAGGTGGTGTGCAGTGAGAGACCAGCAGGTTATTTCAGGCATTCCTGAAAGTAATTACACTGCACCTTTCCACCATGAGCTATTGCACTGTAACATTCTTTTTGCATGGCATTTCAGATGCAGCATGCTTAAGAAAGCCCAAAGTACCCCATTAAAAAAAAAAAAAAAAAAAAAAGTTGTAAGCACTTAATTTATCATGGGAGGCATATTTTTCTACACTGTCATTCAAGCAAACTTTTCTTCACCTCTTCTCCAAGAGCTGCAGTTTATTGTCACTCCTGTGCTCTTCTGTGTAGAAGCTTTTACTGCCTACTTTTCAAACCTACTGACTCTCCTTTTCTCATCAGCCTTTCAGGTGATCATGAAAAAAGAACTGACTGCTAAAAAAAGAAATTTTCCATCCCAAAATTAGCTTGGGAGAAATGCCATTTACAGATGCTGGAAAACAGCTTGCCTTGACCACAATGGCAATCCAAGCAATATCATAATTCTGTGCACCTGAAAAGATCCAAGGAAAGAAAATGGTGAGATAAGGAGAGTAGCAAATGCTATGCATTTGCAAAACCCCGCAAGTGATGCACCTCACCTGGCAATTTATGTCTCCCTCATACATAAATTTGTTTACAGAAATTTAGGAAATTTCCTATTTCCCAAAGCTCAGTACTGTTGATCTCCAAGCTGTTCATATTCCCCACACAACTGAGACCCCTCTAATTGAGGCTGTGCATTCATCATTCATTCATTCAAATACACAAATTTATAACGGGAAGGAGTGAATCCCACACCACTCCAGATTCACACAGGCACTGGGAAGAGGCACACTTTGGCTCTCTGTCACGAACCTGGCTCTGATTTGGGCCATGAAAGATGTGGAGACAGACAGGCACTATCTATTTAGGTACCTTAGGATCCATAAGCTCTTTCTCTCAACTACTGCGAGGTGCCGAGGAGCACTCGCGGGTGCCACGTGCCTTCACAAATTTGGCCTTTAACATCCACCTGCTTCCAGAGATGTCCTGGGCTTCCTGGCACTGGCTCCCAGCTCATCAATTCAGCGGGGCTCCCCAGGTATAACCTGGCACAGAGGAGCCCAGGGTTCAGAACGTGCTTCTTGCTGCAGGATCTGAACAGACTGACGGCCGGGCAGACGGTTCTGCCAGCCCCACTGGGACAGGGTAGGAAAGCACACACTCTACCCAGATTTTGGCAATGTAATATGGAATATAAGTGGCAAAAATGCAAGGGCTGGTTGCATCCAGTTCAGCTAGGTAAGGACTGAAATAGGGATTGTGACTGGTGTTAAAATGTCTGCAAACATCTGAGCGGTGTAAACAGCGACATTTGAAAAATGCAAACGTGCCCGAAACCAAACTAAACAGGTACAGAAAGAATGAAGCAGCAAATCCTTCTCTTACAATTAAAAATGCCCTACATTTTAAGATTGTGGCCACAGCATGAGAAATTAAATCAAAAGGAAAAATTTTGCTTTTTATGACATTGCATATTAAGCAACCAATACAGTATCATGCTCAAATGAAAACCCTTATTAAAAACATACAAAGCAACACATTGAGATCTATAACACTATTTTCTGCACACAAATCTACTGAAAAACAGCCACTAACAAACAATTTTGAAGGTGTACCTAGGTCCTAGGTACCCTAGTTGACCCCATAGAGACATATTTATCCTTTTATGGTTTGAAAAAGCTGCAAGACTAATCCAGAAAATTTATTTTAGCCTCTTAGCTGTATTTTAGAGTCTTAGATGAGGCTCTTAGCCTCAACACAGTAGAGCAGAATCAATGAATCATTTTTGTGTAAAGAGAACTTCAAGATTATCAAGTCCAACTGTTAACCTTGCATTGCCAAGTCCACCACTCTCCCTAAGCACCACATCTACACATTTTTTTCAGTAACTCCAGGGATGGCAACTCCACCATTTCCCTGGGCAGCCTGTTCCAGTGCCTGACAACCTATTTGGTGAAGAAATTTTTCATACTATCTAATCCCAAGCTCCTATGGTGCAACTTGAGGCCGTTTCATCTCATCCTGTCACTTATTACCTGGGAGAAGAGACCAATCCCCACCTCACTACACCCTCTTTTCAGGTAGCTGTGGAGAGCAATAAGGTCTTCTCTCAGCCTCCTCTTCTTCAGACTAAAACAACCCCAGTTCCCTCAGCTGCTCCTCCCAAGACTTCTCCTTATGGGTCAGAGTGATTCTACCACATGAAAGCTATAGGGGCTGGAAGCATTCTCTCATAGACACCAGTTCTTGGAGCTACAGACTGTTCCTTGGGTTACTTCATTACTTTAAGTTTTAAACCACCATAATGTACATTTTAGCAGTCAAACCTGGAAAACAAGGTAAGAACCTATAAGCACAGGAACCACTTTACAAAGCAAATCAGAGCACGAAATTCATTTTGACAGGCCAGACACGATCTATCCAGATCCATGATTGTAGGAGGATGGTGTCTGAGAACAACATATACAGAAAGGTGAGCTTTTCTAGAAGATAAGTGCATCCTCAGATGAATAGAAGGTAGGTATATGTGCTTACATATGTAGGTAGTTCTAGCATATGATTCTTAAAGCAAAATATTTTACTAAGATTTAAGAAATTTAAATATACAGTATGAAAACCTATACTGACCAAAGTTCTTTCACACATGATCAAACAAAATGAAGAAATGTATATGACAGCTGTCCTTCTCCAGAGCACAAGGGGTTACCACAGACAAGAGCAAAGAAAAGTCATGCTGAAACTAGGAAAAATACCTTGACAGTGTCCTTTTAGAGTCATAACTTATTATGGGAAATCAGCATTCACAAGCATAAATTTGTTTCTGTATAATTCACTGCCCAGTGACATTTGATTCGGTCCTAACGAATCTGTATTTAAGAGGAAAGTCATAAAATTGAAACAACGGCAGTGACTGAGTAATTCATGGCTTGGTGCTCTATTAGCAATTAATAAATTCACCTAGCTATATCCAGAAACCAGCCATCTGCCACTTTTTATTTATTTCATCTCATTTTCTGTATCTTGCATATCCCTCTGGGGCAATCATATATAGTACCCTTACCTTGCTTGCAAAAAAACTACCAGTTCCTCATTGTACTTTAGTGTTTCATGCATCATCTTTACTGCATTATTAAATGCATGGGAAATAAATACATCTTGTAATGTAGTGGAGACAGTAGTACTTAACAAATGTTCCTCAACTGTTTCACAAATAGCTATCAAGTTTCTGATGCTCAACATGTTCATTTATATTTCATCATCTGGGATGGCATTTAATTTGCTTGGGAGTATTTCAGCCTTACAAAAGTTCCAAATAGAAGTTCATCAAACCCAAATGGGAGTCTTTGAATCATACTCATGGCAGGAGCTACACACTGAAGTGACCCTGACAACTTTTATTTCTTCTACCACTAAGTGAGCAACCAGCTGAACCAGTGAGACCCTGGTGGAAGGCAAAAATGTTTCAAAATAAAGAGACTCTTGAAGAAATCACTTGGTCATTTGGATCTTTCCTCTCTTCAGAGCAAGGCAATTGTCCTACTGATCCAAAGTGATAGCAAGACAGAGACCAAAAGGCAGGTTTTTTTAATCTAGCAGGTGCTATGTCCCTTAGGGCTTTGCAAGTTTCAGACAGCACACAGTATTCAGCATCCTACCATTTGCTGCACTACACATTTCATACATTAATATAACAAAAAATCATACCCAGTCTTCAGCAATCAAGGTACTGTCCCAAAAAGAACCATGTGCCAGAAGCAGAGGCAGCTACAATGTCCTTACTCCTTACTTCCCCTCAGGTTTTAAGTGCAATGAAGCCCAAACTTGAGCAAGTCTGCACCTCCCAGCATGTAAGGAAAAGAAACAAGACTCTGTCCATGAACCATCTCTCCTTCTATGCCTGCCCCTATGAGAGAAGCAGCAATAGTTTTGGGCCCAAAATATTCCACCCAACTTCTATTTCACCCTAACTCTGCATGCAGTCTAAGCTAATGCACCCTGTTTTTTCTTACCTTTCTATGTATCCATTAATATTAACAGAAACCACAGTGGTGCATGTTAAGGAAGTCTAACAGGGAGTATTAGAGTACTGCTTAGATCACTAAAGTCTCAACATTCAAGTAAAAATAAAGGACAATCAAATACAACAACCAACTCTTAGTGTGCACTGGAACATCCCCATAGAAGGAACTCTCAATTCTCCTACAAGGCACTTGAACAAAGACAGGCTCCTTTACATACTCTGGCAAGTGATGAATCCTACACTCAGGTGTAGATATCTGCTTGGTGTAGGATATTTTATGCAACCACATCGACAGGAGCACAATTCCCAAACAGTCTAGGGAGCATTTTCATGGAGTCAGAGAGTGCAACATCGTTGTCGCTCAGAAGGTGTCTAATTCACAGAAAAAAAAATAAATTAAAAAAAAAAATCAGTGTTAGCTTGATTCATTAATTGATTGAGCACACAAACGGGGGGGTTCAGTTTAATATCAATGCTCTTCCTATAACAATCTATCAGCCTTCTCCAGGACAGTCCATACTGACTGGCACTGCTCAGCTTACCTGTACTGCTACTGAGATAGAGCAGGGAGGTGGGAGCCACCTCAGCTTTGAAGTGCTGATCCCGGTTCTTATCAGCTGCTTAGCATATCTTAAGATATCTGCAAAAGCTTCACTTTGATGAAACTTGCTTTAAAAACAGATCAATAATTTCCTATGCTGCAAAATTTAACTCCATTCCTGTGGATAACAAGAAGATACAGGAGGATAATGTTTGATATTGCCCACCACACTTTCTGTTTTTAAATATTCCTACCAGCACTATCTTTTTTTTTTGCTCTTTCTGTGGCCTTTGCTGCATCACTTACGGAAATATCTCTCAAGGCACGTAACACCTATGATTTTTAGTAGGGCAACATTTTGCTAATACCATTCTGTACTAGGTTTTTTTATACAAATCTCCTTTATGCTCCTTTTTTTCTAATCTTCGTCACTGGAAAGATGGGAAATGAAGAGGTTTATGCCAATATTTTCATGCACATTGTTTTCCAAAATTTCACCTTCATGCACATTGTTTTCCAAAATTTTACCTTAAACATTATGGGGCACTTTTTTAACAAGCAGTATTACAAGAAGGATTTCTTCTTTATTACCCTCAAGTATTTCTGCTTTATTTGCCAGGTAACACATAAGAGAAAGAAATCCACAATTTTACTGAAAGGAAAATCATCCTCAATCTAGCCAAAAAGGTGACTTTTCCAGTGTCTTCAGCCAAGTTAAGCTAAATTCTGTGGAGAGAGAAATTGCTGGAGTTACATCATGTAACTGGTAATGGTACAAAACTTAATCACAACTTTCAGACTTGTACTTTTGAATTCTGACATATTGCTATTAAAAGGGCATCAACAGAAGGTTTACAGCAGCCCATCAGGAGCCTTGGAAAACTGCAGGAGCATTCAGAAATCCAGGGGTTTGGTTGGCTGTTTGGTTTGGGTTGTTTTATTTCTTCCTCCTCCTCTCATTTCAAATTCCATGTTAGTCTTTCAGTGTTAAAATTTTCATTCTTACTGGTTAGGTATCTGTCGAGACTATTATTTTATAACCAGTCCTTCACAATAATTTTTCATGATACTCCTCTGCAGGAGGAGGATAACTTTTAATGTCAGTGTGAATATGATTCTATATATCTGTAGCACTGAATTTATAGCCCACATGTGGAAAATCTTGTAAACTGCCCTTCTCTTGATAGGCTGTGCAGTAAACTGTATAGTATTTTAATTAATTTCTTAATTACAAACCTAAAGTGTGGTAGTTGAAATTTCACAAGCATGCAAAGCAAATATTGTTGCTTCAGCCTGACTAACACAAGGCAGATCAAGGAAGAAATGCTCAAAATAAGCAGAACCAGCTGGAAAGATAGATACTGGCTCTTGACGGCTTTGTAACTTCCTATTTTTTTCCTTTGCTGATAATTACCAGATTACTTTTTCCAAGCCTTGTATTTTAACCTTCTAGAAAGCTCAGAGAGCTTACTGCAACAGAGGTATTAGTACCAAAACAGGGACAGTCAGTTGACCAAGTGACATAGATGTTGTCTTTCATGACAAAAACATAATCATCTGTGTATTTGTTGTCACAAACTGATCCAGGTAACTGCTGTCACAGGGTGGATGCATGAGAACCCAGATATCCAGCAGCTGTTAGCACCTACTCATGCAGAAATTTCCATTTCTGTAATGTGACCAAAGAGTAAATACATCTTTCATATTTTTACTCATCCAAATGTGTTCACGTTGCTGCTCTTTGCTTTTCTAACCTTGCACAGTATTGACTTAACAACCCAACAGCCACCAACCTGCTCGTAAGAATGGCACAGAAGATCATTCTGTTATCTAAGGCAAAGGGTCTGTCTAATCTTATTTCCAACAGTGGCCAGATTTGGATACCCTTTTGAAGAATATATGTTTTTTCCTGAGAGTTTCCAATATTTGCAGTTCAGAGCAATTCCTGAACTTGATGAAGTTGTGCTTTTTTTATTAAATCCCAATGGATCTCCTAAGTTTCCTTCTGATTCTCTCCTTGAACAACATAATCTTTGCTTTGCTCACTTCATCTTCTTGGCTTTACATTACAATACCTGTGCTTATTTCCTAAAAAAATATTTTGAGTCATTAAAGATCACAAAAGTAATTCAATTCATATTTTCTCTTTATCCCTATCTATGAAACATCCATAAATATTCATAGAATGGTTGAGGTTGCAAAGGACTTCCAGAGGTCATTCTGGTCCCACACACGTGCTTGTGCAGGGCCACCTGGAGCTGGATGCCCAGCCCTGTGTCCAGGTGGCTTTTTGGATATCTCCAAGGATCAAGACTCCACAACCTTCTCAGTCTTCCTGTGCAACTCTTTGGTCACCCTCCCTGCAAAAAGGGGCTTCCTAATATTCAGAGGCAACCTTCTTTGCTTCAGTTCATGCCTGTTGCCTCTGGTCCTGTTAGTGATCAGCACTGAAAATGAGCCTGGCTTCATTATCTCTGCAACCCTCCCTTCAGCTATTCATCCACGTTGATAAGCTTGCCCCTGAGACTTCTCTTCTCCAGGCTGAACAGACCCAGCTCTCTCAGCCTCTCCTTGGAGGGGAGATGCTCTGGTTCCCTGAACATCTTCCTGTCCCTTCACTGGACACTCTTAGTTCCATCCATCTTTCCCTTCTACTGAAGAGCCCAGGCTGGGCACAGTACTCCACCTGTAGCTTCACTATTTTAAAGACTGCTGAGATTCTCATGATGTTTGAAAAAATTCCAATCACTCGTTTAAGACCATTTCAAGCTTTGCTGAAAGGTAAGGTTGAAAGTACCATTTGGAACATGTTCTCTCAAAATATTTAGGGTTACTCCCTGATCCCTCATGTGCCTAACAGCTTGGACCTTGAGAAATCTCAACCACAGTATTTTAGGAGGACAAGAAAGCTTATGGCTGACTGAAGGGCATTCACTACCCCAACAGTGGCTCTAAGTACTGCATTCACACGTTTTCTCAGTACCCACAAAGAAATTATCTAAGCATGGAACCAGCATGAAGCTGAGCAAAGCCCTACACTCTCTGCAGCAAACAGAACTCGCAGACTGAAGAGCACAGGCCACATCTCAAACACTCTTACAAAGATGGCTTTAAAAATATAGTAATTAGATGTGCCAACCACTGTCATATTCAGCATTCCTGTAACAGGTTCCAGCTGCAGAGAGCCACTCCAGCTGCTGCTTTTAATGGTGCAGAGGTAGGACCAGCAAGTCAGCAGCATGGACCTGCAACTGAGAACTGCTCATCTGCCCTGCCAGCCTGATACCTACAACCCTCTTCTCACCACCAAGCTTATCTGCTTTGCATTTCCCAGCCAAATTTAAAACATGCACTGTGCTCTTCTAAGCAAGGCCCATTACCTGAGCCCTAAAAAGATGTACAACGAGCTAAACACTCCATTTTTAGATGACTAGGATTAGGTGAGACTCTGCCCTTCTACTTCATGAAAGCCTTTTGTCCATTTTCTTCTGCTCCTAAACAAAATATATGTCTGCTATTAACAACTTGCAACCAAAGCAAAAGCACAAGGCACCAGGACTTTGCAGACAGGAGTTTTGCACATGTTAAGAAAGAATCAGGCTTCTGCAGAGCCATGCACCCCAGACATCACCCCAGGCATCTGGCTGGGGCTGTTCCATCCCAGACCCACAGAGCACCCTCCAGGCCTTGCCCTCCACACACCTGCTGCAGCAGCAGACACCTGGGATGCAGGGGTACCTCACACACCTATTTTGCTGCATTCAGATGATCCTGAACCTTCCCTTTACATCCTAAGTGTTCTGTGCAGCTCCTACCAACAGAAAGTTATTGCCCACAGCAAGCAGAGTTTTGCTGGGTTGTAAAGTATCCTGACTCACCAACTCAGACTCTAACAATGCCTTGTATTTGATGCTAAGTGTAGCATTGCTGGTTGGTATTATAGTTATACAGGCCAGATATGTTGAATTTGGGGGGAAAAAAAAAAGGAAAAAAAAAAAAGAAAAAAAGAAAAGAAATAATGGTGCAGTCTCCTGAGAATACATTTATTTCTGCAGTATAAAGTAAAATTAAATTCCTCAATCTCAAAAACTATTAAAAGGTTGTATTTAAAATGCATGAGGCATTAAAAAGACATCAAAATTAAAATAATCTCATATATCTCTTCAATTAAAAGACTTATTAGAATACAGAGAGGCAGAAAACAGCTGCCCTGCAGACTAAAGCAGTAAATTATGCCTACTTTAACTTTTTTTTTTTTTCATTTTCATCATTGAAATTTTCCTCACAGAATTATTGCATTACTATAGAAAGACCAACTGCCCCTATATTTAACATCTGAATAGTAGATTATTTTTCAGTGGACTTCACAACAGATAAACTGTATATTCTTTCAAATGTCAGCAGACTATGGGATTGTTTCCAGACAAAGGAGGTGGGGAGTGTTTTCAGAAATCAGTATTGCATGCAAAATTATAGAATTAATCAACAATTCATTCTCTTCAACACAACAGCAGTGGGACACTGCAGCAATTCTGATTCCACCTATCCAAACTCCTCCTGCTATTCTTTTTAACACTCATAGCTATTATTTTTGATAGAAGTCCAAAGTCAGGTGTACTTAAATATCAGCAGGCTGACTTGTAAAGTGCTGAGCATGTAACAGCTCCATGAAGTTTGCTCATTTAAGAAATTTAACATAGTCATAAGAACCTAAAATTTGTCAAGATTTAGGATGCTCTTAAAAGCAAAGAAAAACCTTTGTCTCACTGGGTAGTACTGAGAATGGGACGGGAAGAATCAAGTGCAAAAGGGGAAAAATGAGCAACATGAGACAGGAAAACATGTTTGTTTCATTACCAATCAGTGATATTCACCTTTTTAAAAATGCCAGACAAACTGTATTTTTCAGCAAGTGTCCTCACTCCTCAGACCATCACTTGTGAGTCTTGATGATACCAGAGCACTCCTTGGAGTCCAACTAAGCAATCACACCGATTGCCTCTCAAAGTAGCTTAATCCAGGGAGAAAACAAAGAAAAAACTGGAGGAAGGAGATTTCACACCATTTATCCTCCATCTGTTCTCCGACAGCATGGTCTCTGCACCACAAAGTTGTTGATAACCAAGCAGATTAGAGCAGAAGTTAAGGATGAACAGTGAAGCTACCAAGGGGGGAGGGAAGGGAAGAAGTTAAATCAAGAGGATAAAGAGTGCTCCCACATAGCCATTTGCTGGTTTTGCTTCACTGCAAATTATATCATATGATATTATAAACCACTTTACCTGACAGCAATGTGCATTACTGTGCACTTTAACTTCCTTCCTGCTTACAAGAGATAAGATTAGTAAATGTTTGCTTTATTAATAGCAAGTTGAAATGCTATTAAACCAACTTAATTGATGGTACAGTTACATGGAGTTTGCTTATTCTTTATATTTTTCAAAACTTACACCTGCAACAGAAATTGACTTCTCTCCAAAAAAACCACATCCGCTGTTCTAATTCCATATAGTTTCTTCCAGTATTGGTGCTTGTTGAGATTGTGCAAAGCTCTAAGCTAAAACTCCAACAAGAATAACAGAAGTGCTCAAGTATAAAAACTCCACATATTTTATTAATCTTTCTCACTGCCAGATTACCATTATGTTTGGTCAGTGAGTTTCATCTTCTGGGCTTCAAATGAAGTAAGTAGTCAACCAGAAGGCACAGCTCTAAACCCAATGGGTTAGTGCATCATCAATAAAAAAATACTTCTGCCCTTCTTTTACTTTAGCCTAAGGTTAGCTTCCTCATGAGTGGCTCTGGATGCTTCTATAACCTTCCCTGCAAAATGCTTATGCAGAACATTGTGTGTTGCACAGCTGCTTCAGTAAACTGCTGATAATGGCAAGCTTAAAGGTACATCACTAAGAACACACCAACTCTCCACTGGAAACCCAAAGAAGAAACTTTCCACTGGGAAAAGAAAAAACTTAGAATTTAACTGCCAATATAAACTGTTAAGTATGATGCTGACAGAGTTCTTGTTCCAGTTTGTCGGTTCCCTCATCCTACACCTGAACCAAACTCGTTGTTATTCACAGCATACAACACACAATTTAAAAGTTAATCTATTTTTTTTTTAACAAAATAAAATCCGCAAAGCAGGTCAATTTTACAAGCCTGTAAGTGTAATTCCCACTTTATATAAATATACCAGATAAATTGCAAGCCAGGTCTTAGTTAGTTATCAATACCTTAACAAGAAACATTATTATACCTTTAATTTATTATGTCTTTAATTGGTCAGCCTTTTATCTGATTGTAACAAGAATGTAATGATTGGTACACAGCTGTCAAGATTGTCAGGTACACAAAACAGTAACAGCCAAAATAAAATTCAGTCTTTTCTTAATAAAATCCACCAAAATCTATTTTTTATTTACAGCTAATGACTCTACCTAAGCTAATACAGTGTACAGATAAGCAGTCAGTAATTCTGCTTTCTTACATCATTTTTTCTTGTAAGAACCTCAACATAACTAATTTTTATGTCTGTTGGAACCACAGCAATACTATAGGCTCTACTATGTTAGAAATCAAGACAGGGGAGCTGACTGGCCCAAAGAAATTTATTCTGATTATGTGACATTAATTTACATTTCAATCACATGGTCACCTGCCTAGTATAGTTTCTGAGTGATAGATGAGTTTGTGTTTTGGGCTTCAGATGTTATGGGGGAGAAAATCACAGTCATATTTCTTATGACTTCATCTCCTGAGATGAAGCAATAGAAATCACTTGATGTAGCAAATAGTAATTTTAAAGGACTTCAAGAGCTACATCCTTTGTAACCCAGGGTAGCTTCATTCACATCAACAACACGTACTGCCCAGGATGCTTTGTCATCTCATACACTATCAAGGTTCCTCAGGCACTAAACTTCAGTCATAGCCTCCACCCCCTTTGTTATGAAGGAGAAAGTCAAAACTGGACAGCAATGTCCAATCTTGAGCACACACTAAAAATGAAATACACTTTCTTTGTGGGCCTATGAAACCACCTCTTCATCCACTTCTAAACTCAGCTCCAGTGAACAGGAAACTCATCACAGTAGAATTGGTCATAGTGGTGAGAACTGAGCAAAAGAATTCCATGACATAAAGAATCACTTTTCCTCTTTTTAAATCCAAATCAGAAATGCCATTGTACTATGTCAATAGTACTATGCATTTACATATGCAAAAAAACCCCAACATTCCCTATCTTTATATACATAGCCATGCATGCAGCTAAGCACACAGATCTACACACACTTCTGTATACAGTCAGTGAGGTGCAATGGATAAGAGACTGAGGGATGGTGGGTGGTCATGTCAGGACTGTGGTGCAGAAGACAGCAGCTGTCTGTGAAAGGGAATGCAAAGATATCTGCTAGCATTACACATCCTTTCTGTAAGACACAAATGTGCAAACAGTTTAAGGTCTGCACACCATTAAACCCTTATCCCTGAAGATGCTGTGAGCATTCCAATTAATTTTAGACTTCATTTAGTAACTTGAATACATTAGGCAAGCAATCATCACATCCTGCAGAGTGCTTCACACAACTCTGCATCACAGAAAGTGAAGGCTCACCCTTAGATACAAGCTGCAAGAAATGCTCGGCATAAACCCATCTTTTGCTGTGAACTGTCTGAAAGTGCACACCTAGACCTGAAGGTTTCATTTAGACTCTTGAAAAAAAATCAAAAGAAACAGGATAAAGCAGACCAGTGCTCCCAGTCCGGTCTCCACACTGCCTGTTTCTTGTGATGAGGGGGTCACTAAGGATGCCCAGAGAAGTGCTTGTGCTCAGTGCTCCTCCACAGAGGCTCTGAGTGGAGCCACCTCTGGTGTCTGCAATGCATTCATGACAACTCTTTCAGACAGCATTGACAGACTGTGACATTCTGAGGAAGTACCAGGTTTCACCTGTGATCTTCAGGGAATCTGCAGTGGTACATATTTTCTAGAATATTCTTCTTCCCTCCTGCATTGCTTGAAACCACATCCTACAAACCCAGCATCTCAACTTATATACTGCAACCATGTACTCAGCCAGACTGTTGTTAGCAGAATTTTTTTTTTTTTTTTTAACCTCCACTTCTTTGTCTGATTGGACCTTGTATTGCTTGTTGGCTTGACTTTTCTAATTTTTTTATTTTTAGATGGAATAGTACTAAAAACACACTGGAGGGACACTCTTGGAAGGCAGGAAGATCCCAGATGGTGTTGGTTGCCATTGCTTCACTCAAGTATCATGACAATTAACAGCAGCTGAGGGGCTGCTCCACTCTTGTTTCATCACACTGAATATTATCCTACATATCAATGCACATTTACTGAACTCACATTTGTCCCCCAGCTCCAGCAGTGAGGCTCTGATTGAGCTTAACCTATTTGCCAGGCCAAAGTTCCTGGTTATCCAAACACCTGATTATCTTCTGGTTTAGGACACTCCCATGAGACCCTCAGATAACCACATTTTCCCTGTATAACACAGCAGTCCTATAACCACATTATAATGCAGTTTTGTCTCACCTATAAAGGTCAGGGCCATAATACAATTTAGCAGTGAGGGTAAAATATGATTTACTTCCGTCCACAGGCAAGACCAAATCGTGTTATAACGCTGAGGGTTGGGGAAAAACTATCAATAACTTCAAAGTCATTTTGCCTGTTACAACCATAAACTCTGAGTTAGCAGCTGATAGCAGAGGCAGCACAGTACTTAAGCAGGCTATCACAGTTCCTGGGGAAAATACAACTCTGCACACTGTTCAGGGAAAGCATTATTTCCACAGAGTGGCCAAGACCTCTAGAAGCCCTGTGCTCTGAAATCAACGAAGCCAGAAGAGGCTCACCAATTAATTGTTTCTGGGGAATAGTTCATGATCTCGTAACTCCCAATATAAATATTCATTTTGTTCCTGGCCACTCCAAGCCAAACCACTGAGGCCTCCTACAGAGAACGTGCTAGGAGGTGACATAGAACTTTCATGGAGCATTCAGTACATCAGATGCTTTTAATTGGTAGAAAGAAGGTCCCACTGGGTCAATGGAAGGTAAGCTTAAGCACCTGAAGCTTCCAATCTACCTAAGGATTGGACTCCAACAAGGCAAAGCATATCAATCAGTTCCCATGCAGCCTCTCAGCCCAAATTTGTTGTTCCAAGCAATTCCCAGTCGTGGCCAGGGTCTAACTGCAAATTCATACCCACCACTCACTTGGATGAGTGAAGTACTTGGATAAGTGAAGTGTTTTCACAGCAGTAAGGCAGCAGACTCTGAATCTGAAACCAGCCTCAGATACTGAATGGTATTCTGACAGCTTTCACACAGATACAAGCCACCCATCTTACCTTCATGGTCAGCACGTTTGGCCACACTCTTGCTGTTATGTTTGCTTTTTTTAAAAGAAGATTTAGCTCTGCAGTCAATCTGGGATCTCAGTTCAGTCGCCTAAGCAAGGGCAACTGATAGCACCTACACAAGGCTGGATCCAACACAGTATTTATAAAATGCCTGCACCCTTCTGGCCTAACAGGTAGAGGCTGTCCTAGCATGAATTAAATGGCATGAGCAACCTCAGTTCAGGCAACTAAATTATGCCTTGTAGTTACCTTTAAACATTTAGCTTCTACAGTACAGTTTTAGAATTCTGCAAGTCACACTGGAGGTTTGACCAGAGGATGAGAATTTCATTGATGCTTTTGCGTAGTCCTCCATTGACCTAGGAACAAGGCTAAAGCACAGAGAAATTAAAAAAGCTTTCAGATTTCACAATGGGAGGAGAGTATCTTTCTCTTCGCTAACACCTCGCTACAATATTTTCCTTTACCTTTAAAAAACCAGCTTATATACACATTCTAGGATACCAATACTGTAGTTAGCTATGCTGAAGTATAAAAGTGAATTAAAAACATCAGCCCAAAAAAGAACACACCTACTCTTGCTGTTTAACCTCAAAAATCATTTTGAATGAATGCTATGGGACACAATCAAATGGAAAGGAGCACAACCATGCAGGGAAACACTTGCAATTCAGGAGGCTATAATTCTATTCTACAACTAGTTCATAAACCTAAGCAAGTCATCTAATTTACCTGTGCCTCAGTTTCCTCATCAGTAAATGAGAATGCCTACTGAAGTGTGCA
The DNA here is from genome assembly GCA_023637945.1 of Phaethornis superciliosus. Taxonomy (NCBI): domain Eukaryota; kingdom Metazoa; phylum Chordata; class Aves; order Apodiformes; family Trochilidae; genus Phaethornis; species Phaethornis superciliosus. Next base: position 9,059,456 of record JAJQWJ010000005.1, read on the forward strand.
GTGTTTTGATCAATAGCTGCCTACATCACTTTCAAACCACAGGGCTCAACCTGCAAGATCTGCCCAGATCAGAGGGACCATTTAATTAAGTGGTTATGAACGGAGCTACTCAGGTCCCTAAATTTGCAAACCTAGCTCTTAGCTTTTACCTTTCTTTTTCTTTTTTTAAGAGTTTGCTTACTTGGTCCCTAACAGTAATTATTTGTAGTTGATTCGTATTCATTCTAAAAGACATCAAACAACAAAGAGTCAGAAAGATCTTAACAAAATTTACTTGAGATGCAATTCTAACAAAGTTCTTACTACACACACAAAAAGTAAACTGACAGAGAATGTTTGGTAACTTTGACATGAAAAAAGGGGAGAGATGAAATGCTTTTATGCAAATTTGATTTCCCTATAATAATCCAGAGCTATTCTGCTAGAAGGAATTATCTCCGCAGGCTGGCAGCTGCAGTAGGCAGTGAATTAAAAATGTCTCTGTATATGGGAAAATCTGTTCTAAAATCAGTGCTGTTCTGAGAGAAGACATAAATCTCACCAGCTCCCACGATGCTCTCTTCATGTGAACGACACACCAGTATGATGTAGAAACTCCCATTACATCACTGACATCGATTTCCTGAGCACAAGGAATATCCCACTAACATGCAGGGAAACTGTTCTGGGAGTGACTGCAGGATTTTGTATTTTCCCTTTAAAAATCTGCAGCAGTAAGTGACCTTATAAAAAAAGTTCAACAATGATTCATCCAACTGGACTTGAAATGAACTGCACATTCTCGCTGCAAGGCTCCAGTTTCTGCTTGCTGTTTTTATACAATAAGCTCCTTTCCCAGGTCACAAGACATCAAGCTAGTAGATACTGCGTGAGTTTTCTTTGAACATTAAAAAGGCATATGCTACAGGAAAGTATTTTAAGAAGTAAGCAACCTCTGCAGTTCTACACAAAAAATGTCAGTGTTACTAATGATGCTGCTGTGTGACCAGAAAAAAAAAAACAACCCACACTAACAAAAAATATGCATCTGTGCCACATAAATTAAGTTTCAGTGTTAACTTGCACGTTCAGTGTAGGGCCCAGTCTCATTGTCAAATCAAAGGGAGTTATACTGTAAATAAATAACACCTCCTATGCTCAAAGCAATGATTCCAAGCTACATCTGACTCCAGTATTTCCTCAGTAATCTCTGTCCTCATGCTTCACACATACAGTAATCCTTCTTCTGCTATGTCACATGCACTGTAAAACTTCTCGGCTTGAGTGATAGATTTGAAAATTAAACAACCTAGGGGGCTCACTGTTTTTAAAAATCATTTTATATATAATTTTAAAATAACTTTAGGTAACCTGACATGAATACTAAGCCACTGGATCTATTAATTCAAGATTTACTCTCTTATGTTACAGTTTGCCCTGATAAACTGAGTCGCAGAAATGTACAAACTGCACTGAAAAAAAAAATACAAAATACATTTTAAAAATGCTATAACCTCTCCAGTTCACATTTTCTTCATATATTCATATCCTTGGCACCTGCATGAGGCACAACAGTCTCCAAAACAGAAAGTGCCTTTTCTTTAAAAGATGAGATTTCCTCAAAGGCTGAAGTAAGATAGCACACCTTAACCAGAGAAATAAAATTTGATGCTGTTCATCAGCACTAAGAAAGGCTTTAATAATCATGCCCCACCTCTTACATCATCAAATTGTGTTTGCAACACCCAAACACATCACTCTATACTGTCCAACTGATGTCCTCAGAGTTATTCCATTGATTTCATCTGAGGATTTGACATTAGGACAACCCAGGCTGTCTGCTGATAGAGCCACATGCACCCACCTCCACCCCTAACCTGCAGATGCCACAAGGAGGTGGGGGTTCCTGAGGTGCTATGTAGGGATGATACTGAATGTATTGTACTCCTCTGGAAACTCCAAGCTTGAGGATTCTGTGGGGTTAATCTAAAAGACAGCTGCATCCATTTTGCTCATTTCTGTCCGTGGATAAACTGCAAATTGCATTTGAAAATAAAATAAGTAATTTCTAACCTTTCAGTTGGCAGCCAGTATCTTGATACAAAAGGACATAATTCATGACACTGATGATGTGTGGCTGCTTTCCAAAGACTGTAAACTAGTTTCCAGCCTGCTTTAACACTAATTTAACGATCAAAGAGTTTCACTATTTAAACAAATGTTAAATAAAATGCAACTGTTTGAGTGAAGTTGGTCCCTGGATTGTTATCTCACAGCTCAGTGGTTCCTAGCCACTCTAGCAACACCTCAGTAGCAGCATTTTATTCCCCATACTTGGAATGCTGCAACTTCTCTTATCTCCTGACCTTCAGGTCTCTAAAAGGGAGGAAAAAAAATCAGCTTCGTGGAAGAGAGGAAATGCTGTGTGTCAGCTCAGCTAAACCCAGGTCAGTCAGAAGAAGGGGGCAGGACTTGCCCATGTAGCAGAAGAGAGACATTCTGAACTCAGAATTTGCTGATCCCAAAGGATCCATTGCAGGCTGGAGGAATCCTCACAGATGTTCCTTTCTGCTTTTTCAAAGTCCAGCCCCAGAAGAAAGGTAAAGAATGTACAGGATCCATGCACCTGGAACAACCCTACTCTGACTTAACAGTACCTAAACCTTACTGCAACAAAATTTGTGTGCTTACAGAGACTGTAACACCTCTGACCCTGTAAGTTGAAGTCTCCTCTTCATCAGGTTTGGAAGGTGGGGCCAAAAACTGAGGTCCAAAGCATACTTTTAACAAACTCATTCTTTGCTTCTAATATTACCCCCAAACCTACAGTTTTCTATGGAGGGATGAGAGAGAATCAGGTCACTAAACTGCTATATCTTGCATAAGGTATTATAGATGATTTATCCTTTCCAGATATCCTTTCCTTTATATAGACTTATCCTTTCCAAATAAAGCATGACCAGTAACAGCTTACCTGTGGCTTCCAAGTTCAAGAAATCGTAAGTATTTTACCTGTGACTTTGGTGTAGAGTACTGTGCTGCTGCTCCAAGTCTTGTCCCAAAAGCAGGGTCTATCACCCAGTGTGTAAAAAAACTGATCCAAGGGCCACTGAGCAGCCAACATCCCTGGCTATGGGAGGAAATGAGGCTGGGAGAGCCTCGGTGAAGTCAGTTTTGCTGGTTCCATTGATAGGGATCTTATGGGTCTCAATCACAGGAAGATTTTAGTCATGCAGCTCACAAAATGGCCATCCCCTTACCACTCAGCACAGCAGCTGATCTTTCAGTGAAATAGTGGCCTGGGTGGCCACACCACTATCATCTTTAAATACCTCCATACAACAGGAAGAGCTTCTCTATGTCACCCCTGTGAGAGGAGCTCCAGCCAATTTCCAGCTTCTGTCATTGCAACATTTAGTTTTCATGCTGGGCTGGGATGACCTTGGCTGCACGCCAGGAGCCCACCAGAGTCACCTCCATCCCTTCCCTCTTCAGCTGGACAGGGCAGAGAATATACAACAAAAGGCTCAGCAACTACAATCACAGCCAAACCAGACTCGGGGAAACGAGTTTAATTTATTACCAGCCAGTTTAATGAGAAACAAAATCAGATCTTAAAAACACCTTCCCCCACCAATTCGTTCACTCCCTGTTTCTCCACCTCCCTCCCCTAAGCACTGCAGAGAGGGATGGGAAATGGGTTTTGAGGTCAGTCCATCACACCTTGTTTCTGCTGCTCCTTTCTCCTCAAGGGGAGGTTTCCTAACACTCTTTCTCCACAAACTTCTCTAACACCAGTCCTTCCCACGGGCTGCAGTTCTTCACAGACTGCTCCAGCATGAGTCCCTTCAGGAACAGACTGCTCCAGCATGGGTCCTCCACAGGGCCACAAGTCCCACCAACAACCCTGCTCAGTGTGGTCTCCTCTCTACAGAGGAACACAACTCCTACCAAGGACCTTCTCCAGCACAGGCTCTCCACAGCCTCCTTAGAGCATCAGCCTACCCCAGCATGGGGGTCTTCCACTGGCTGCACGTGGATGGGTATCTGCCCCACTAGCAACCTTCACAGGCTCTAGAGGAAACCCTTCCTCACCATCATCTTCAGCATGGACTGCAGAGGAATCTCTGCTCCAGGACCTGCAGCATCTCCACCTATTCCTTCTTCACTGACCTTGATGTCCACAGAGTCAGTTCTCTGCTCTTCCTCTAGCAGAGTGTTAGCAGTGGGAAGGACAGATCACTCCAGCCCCCAGCAGTCCCAAATTCAGTGGTCAATAGATAACCACCACATATACTAAGATATTTATGAGATATACATACATAAGATATATATACATATACTAACCACTAATATACTAAGACTTCAGATACAGAAGCTAAACTTAGAGGGTCTATTGGCCTGATTTAATTGGACACAACATAGCACTTTTATTCCTAAAAATGTCTATGGGACCCCTTCTAATTTGTAACAGGATGGCTGTAGCAATCCATTAGCTGTCAAAGAGAGACCTGCTGAGCTACATAACCTGTACTTTTAATTAACTAAGTTTTGTCACCTACATCCTTACTCCTTGAAGAGCCACTTCTACACATGAATAACATGACACTGCCATGGTTTTATATTCTGTGACTATCCAGTCCTGTCTGTAATGTTAATGAAAAAAATGTTTTCACTTGCCTTTTGCTCCTCTGAGCTCTGAAAAGCTTACCTAGCTGAATGAATTCAATTCCATTTCTAGGTCATCACCAAAACTGCTTGCCAAGTCAAAATCAGTTACCTCTACACCAGCCCACAATGTGTTGAGTGGATCTGCCTGCTCATCAACCTTACTGACTGGAAAGAAATGTGAATAAAAACAAATCCAGGTTTTGTTTGCCAAATTCAACGTTCAAAAAATATTCCTGTAAACAAAGTAGCTGTTGTATGCAACCCATGGGGACAATAACCAAGAAACAAGATTTTATTTATAGAGTATTATTCTTCTAAAGACAAACACCATAAAAATGATTGAAATTTTAGCCACATGAGTAATTTTCAGTCTTTTCCATCCTTCCAGTTTAAAATATGAGATTTCTTCCTCAGAACCACGGGGAAAGTACAAAGGTCACACACCAGCACATCCATCTAAGCCTATATAGATGTGGAGTCATGACACTGATTCAAAACCTTAGGTCTAATGTATTATTCCACCAAAATTCACCTAGTAATTCCAGCACAAAACTCACCCTTCCTAAATTACTTGCAAGGTATCTTCTAGAAAAACTTCCTCTCTTGATTTAAAGCTCTCAGCTGAAACAGGAGTTGTTACACGATGAAGTAATTAAGATTTACCGATAAACTGATAAGTAAAAATACAGCACAAGTAGTTGGTACAATTTTCTACCTTTAGCTACTATCCACAGGATGTTAAGAGCTACATCTTTATTTCAAAAATGAAGAACTCCCTCCTGGTACAAATCCTCTCCTGATAGAAGCAGGGAGGGACTTGAAGAAAATACCTTCTAAATGGAAGGTATTTTTCCTTCTAAAGGAAGAGGCCTTAACACCAAGTTGGATTTTGTAGGTCACTGAGGCTATTCGTAAGCTTTTAGTTTAATATATGCAGCACCGATGGCCAACTTTGTACTCACTTTTGTCACGAGTACTTTTTCTCAAATGAATTCTGGTCTAAATGCAGGTATAAAAGCATGTTGCCAGTGTTGGCCCTGTGTTTCCCCATTTATTCCTTACCTCTAGTGGTTAGTTTCAGATCAAACAACAGCGAGACCTGTATTCAGTTATTTTAACATTAAATATATAGGTATATCTTTAATGAGTACCTGAGGAGAAAAATTATGGCATACAGTACCTAACCAACCTCATCCACGAAGTTTCAAGTTTCCCCCAAGTTCTTCCAGCAAGTGGCTACAACATGAAGACATCCCACTGCTGATAAAATAAAATGGAGAGAAGCAATCTGCTTTCCTTCCTGTGTGCTAAGGTTCCAGTGGTTCAAAACCAGCAGAGCACAGCTGGCTCACACCAGCCCCTCTGACAAGGGCTCCCTGGGGCCTCTCTCTCCACCTTCTGGAATGGGCTGCCCAGGGAGGTGGTGGATTCTCCATCCTTGGAGGTTTTTAAGAAGAGACCGAATGTGGCACTCAGTGCCATGGTCCGGGAACCACGGTGGTAGTGGATTAAAGGTTGGACTTGATGATCCCAGAGGTCCTTTCCAACCCGGATGGATTCTGTGATTCCGCTTGGTGCTCAGATGACAGGAAAAACCACAGAGTGCTCCCGGCTGCTGTCTGTCCCATGGCCCATGCCTACCCTGGACCTCAGGTGAGCAGGACCCAAACCTTGGCCACCTGCCTGCAGCTCCATCACCCACACAGCCCAAAAAGTGCCGTGGCGGTGGTCGGGCGGTGGAGGGACAGTGACACCTGGCGGCAGCTGCACGGGGACACCCCACATCTGGATGCATCCAGCCCATCGACACCCCCAGAGCCTCACCTTGGGATGGGCAGAAGAAGATGAAGAAGAAGAGGAAGAAGAAGAAGAAGAGGAAGAAGGAGTTAAGAGGTGTCGTCTCCAGGCAGGGCCCCTCTCCGCAGGACTCGGGAGCAGCCCGGCAGAGGCAGCCCCAGCCCAAGGACAGCTCCTCCGACTCGGCGATTTACGACAGCGCGGTGATATCTGGATAAAATATCTTTAAAAAACATTAAAGGTTACACGGGGATCTTGGTATTTTATGTTTGTATCAAGTGCTCAACCTATATTTCACGTTGGAAATGTCACCAATCTTTGTGACTGAATTACACCCTTGGACGTCGGGGCAGACAGCCGAGCGCACCACCGAGCACGCGCCCGGCCCTCCAAAATTACAAGAAGACAATAATTTGCTGAAAACCACAAATCCTTTTACATTAAAATAGAATCTCCTGCTACAAATAACGTACCTTTTAATAGGATCTGTATCACAGATAATTATGCTATATTAAAAAAGGTTAAGATATGATATGCATTCTTTTTAATTAAAGTTTAACATACATTAACATTTCTAGATGAAAACCTGCCATTCTGAGAACAGTTTTAAATTCTGCTTTGATTATTTTTTTCCAGATCACTGAAGCTATCATATAACTGACTAAAAAGGACTAACAATGTCAGATTCTTTGCTAATTAATTTTGTGTCCTAGTGCAGATGTATGAAATTCTATCAACATTATCTTGACAGGCATGTCAACTCTTCTGAAAAATTCCTATCCATTATTTTTATAAGGTTTATTGCAATTTTGCATTTTTATTCATATATGCAAGCTGCACAATATAAGTTCTAATTTATGAAATTAAACATAACACAGTTATTTATTAGAAAATAACAATAGCATTGTCAGTATAAAAGCAGAAACTGCAAGACAGTTGGGTCAGATTTTGTGCAGTATCTTTATTGCATCAGATCTACAGCACTCTATTGCACAATCATTACCTTCTTTACAGCTCAGATGCCCCTCAGATATGATAGTTATGAGAGACAGATAGATATGACACCTCTCAGGTATCATAACTTCTATAATATTACCTCCCAAAAAATAATCCGATAATTGCAAGGAGTCCGAAAAATAGAAGAATTAAAAAAACTTATCATTTGTAAATGACCAAGATAGGGATTCCTGCTATCCTAATACGTGATACCAGGTATAACAGCAATCTTATCAAAATTGGCCAGCAGGACTGAAATATATCTTTAGCTTGATCATTACAGCAAGGAAAAAATGTAACTCCCGTAAATCTTGATCTGTTTCTACATATTGTATGTTTTCCCTTGAAAAAAACTGAACAATCTTCCCCTCTTTTTTATCTAGTAACAGCAGAAATATCTCTCCTTTTTCTTTCTTTATTTTATTCTCTGCTTCAACAAAGATACTAGCAATTAGCAGAGAAGAGAAAGGGAGTAAAGCCTTATAATTGCCAGACTAAAAGCCTGGAGATGTACCAACTGATAGAGTTCTGTGAAAATCCATTGCAGAAGAGAAGCATTACTTCTCATATGAGCCTCATATGTGAGAATAAAGTATTTGACAAGTGATCAGACTGACCAGCTAATTTCTGTTTTTAGGTACACCAGCATGGATGAAGGAAAAAGTCCACACAAATACCTTGGCTGCCTTCTAGCAGGCTCTCCATGGCACCTTTCCCCATGAAACATCTCACCTAAGCACACACTTCAGCTTCAAAGGTTCAGACTGTTCAGATTATTTCATTAGAGCCATCCCATTTAAACCTCTGTTGACTAGAATTGCCAGAAGATTCCAGAGGATTCCAGGATCAAGCTCAAAGAGTAGAAATAAACTAAGGCATAGCTGGATGTCTCTGGGATTCTGAAGAGGTACCAGAACCATTTCCACATAAGTAAATGAAAAGGAAGCAGGGACAGTATGCAGCAAACCTGATGCTACTGGTTTGGATAGCCAGTGCAGTGAGACTACATCACCCACTGAAGCTACTCTCAAGCCAGAAAAGTACATCTGAAAATAAAAATCAAGACACGGGCAGGGTCAGTATTAGCACCCAGCCCCATCTGAGCATGCCACAAACACAAGGGAGATTTGCCATAAAAACATAATTTGAGTATCATCTCTCATCATTCAATACAATTTTTCAACTCTTTCAAAATTGCATTGAAAAATCTATATAATGTGTGCTTAGATTAATGAACTGTTTGAATCTGGATCAATACACACTCCAAGATTTGAACTGTTGACACCTGCTGGATACAGCTATAAGAATGCTTCATTCAGCTTATAGCCAATCAGCACTTTGTAACTACAGGGGTTCCACTTAATAAACAAGCAATCTGATATATGACCTCTGCAGATTAATTTCCTGAGTGCAAGTAAATAATCTGGATTCAAAATTTCCATGATTATACGTATAATTACAGTATCACTTACCAATTAACACATTGATTTAAACCTTCTAGGGATTATGTACTTAAGTATAAAATAGGTGATTCAACCATCACTCAAATACTAAGCATCTCTTTAAGATGGCAAAGGCGTGAGTCACAGAGCACTATGCATCTGATTTTTCTTGTCAAAGAAAAATGTATTATGATAATAGAGATTATGAAAGATACATCATAATTATGTGTACTGTGGCTAGCTGGGGCTATTATGCAATAGCTGGACCACATCAATAAACATCATGAAATTGCTCTTCTCTTGCAGTTGGAGCAAAGCCTGTTATATACAGTAGTTCATCTAAGTCTCCCACTGTCCTCTACTTAATAATAAAGCTAAGTATGTGTTTGGACCTTGTCTGCTACTTTTCCACACCCAGAGACACCTGGCCATAGCTACGGGTTGCCCAATAGCTATATAAACAAACAGAGATTTATAATGTTTTATTGCTACACTTTCAACAAGGGCAGTAATTAATGCAGATTTATATTATACAATAGTACTTGACAAAACTGGCTGTTATGGATGTTAATACAGCTTCCTATCCAGCAGCCCTGCAGTGCATGAAGACAAATTAAAATTACTACACAGCTCCCTTGCCAATCTTCTGAAGTTAAAATAAAAATTCAGGGTGGCAAATGAAAGTGAGGATGAGTATCCAAGAGACTATACTTCTAAGGTATATTTCCTGTTAGACTGTGGGTTTAATATCAAGATCTTTTTATCTACTGTTCAGCCGAGTATCTGTCTTTTCTTGCCTATACCTTGAAGGGAAAAACTATTCACATCTGGAAGCAAATCATTATGTTACTCCATTTTGTCCTTATCTCTACTTTGTGAGTAATCCTTTCACATAGAAAATTAGAATATATAATAAACAGCAAAATTTCAACACACGATATTGCTTGGTTTCAAAACTGTAGAACAGAGATAAGTAACTTCCAGAAACAAATTTAGAGGGAGTTACAGAACTACAAAAAAAACCAAAAAAAAACAAAAAAAAATCCCACCCACAGCTTTAAAATGCTTTATTTTCATACAGAGCTTTTGATGCTATGCACATTTCATGTGCCTATCAGAGAGTCACCAAAAAAATGAGAAATTTTTATATCTTTCTTTTCTATCTTAAGATACTTCCAAATGTGTATCAGTAGTTAAAGTTGTAACAGTGCAAAATCTCCTGTTATATTTGAACATTTTCTGCAATATACAAATAAATAATGCAGTAGATACACATGCACTCTTCTAAAACATACACATCTACAAAGCCATAAAATCTTCCTCTGTGTCAACCACTATAAACCACCTTGGAGACTTGGTGGCTGTTGTCGGCAGGGAGTCAGTGAAATGGGAAACCAAAACTAGTGAAAAAACAAATCATAACAGCAATAATGTAAAGTTTCCTCAGGCACTAACTACCAAAAAAGGCCCAATAGTCCTTATTTGTGTAGTCCTACACATTATAGCTTAGGTATGGTATAATGCTCACAGCAGTTCCATTGCTAGGAGGTAAGTAAAGTAACATGGTCTTGCCATAAACACTAACACTTTAAAAAGCTAGCTTGCATGCATGGACTTCTCCCTCTCCAATGTTATCCCACCATACAGCTTTATAACAAAATAGAAAACACTTATGTTGACCAGCAGTGCTCCACTGAAAGAGAAAGTACCAAGTTACATATGCTGAAACAATAGTAAGACAACACACGTTGTATGGATGCTGGCATACTCACTTCCCATATCCCCTCAAGAGAGAGTCCCTGTACTGTACACACTCACTAATATATTTCACTGTTTATCCACTCTGTAGAATTCCTCACTACTGCTTCCCCAGCTCTACTACTATCTGTAACTGCAGCCTCTCAGCAAAAGCACTTTCTATCAGTAAGGATCTGATCCACTTATAATAAAAAAAAAAAAAAGAAGAAAAAAAAAAGAGACAGGGAGTCATTCTACAGACTGTAAAGGTTAATAGATCAATACTGAAGTGCCTGTAAAGGCCCTAACTGGATGAACTTTGATCATGAATGAATCTCCTGGTTGCTATCACAGGAGTCAAAAAGAGTTAAAAGAAACAAAAACTGAAAAAAAAAACTGCACCACTTCAGACATCGGCCTGAAATCCGAGAGATTCAGATTGGATTTCCAGCTATGCCAGAGTTAGTGCTACATCTACACCACCACACCACCCTCCAGAGAGACAATCAGGCTAATTCTGACCTGTGAAGTCCTCTATATTCACCTGGTGCAATCAGTATGTTGATGTAATTAACCTGTCTCCACAAGTGAGCATCAGCTCACATCACATGTGCCATGCAGGCACATTCAGCTCACGACATCCATCAGTTCTGTCCACATCGATAAAACAGACACATCATAAATACACATGCACTGGTATTTGGGAAGACCTCAGCTACCCTCATTTTAAAATACCTATATAAGCTCAGTGGCCCAAAATTTTAGTTAAGGCAGGGTAAATACAATTTCCTAGAAAAACAGAGCGTTCAGAGCACAGATCCACAGGACCTGTAAGCACAGAGCAGCCTTAGGCAGCAAACCCCAATTTTGCCAGTTTAAAAGTCTGCAGAATTAATTTCACAAACCCTTTCTGCTTTCCCATATCAGCATTCAACCAGTAACTTACTGAAAACACACCCTTGTGGAGGGGACTCAGGGGACATTTTTAGATCTTCCCCATAAACCATGCAACTCCACATAACAGCAAAGGATAACATGAAGCTCAGCTCTCCTTTTTACCCTTAAACATAAGTTTCACCTGAAAATTAATTATTCATTGATAGCTGTCCACCTTAGCCACCCTGCTGAAAGTTTCAGAAAAACAAAGATTTTCCTAAAATGAGAGGTTTAGTGCTTGCAATACAGTTGTGCCCAGTGTAAAGACAGAGGAAAGGGACTCAGCTAGATTTTTGTGGTTTCAGTCCTATGGAATAATTTCTGTAAGAGTCTGGATTAGTTAGACCCCTAAACCCTTCAGTTCTTTTGATACAAATCAGGGGATAGCACTTCAGCCATAAAAGAGACATCTTTTGCAATCTCCACAACAGGTTGTGAATAAATAGGAGAAAGTGTTAGCTGTGCAGCCAGGGGTCTCTTAACCCCGAGAAAGAATAAAACAGAAGACACAGGACAGAGGAGTGTCCCCACCAACTGGAGTAAGTGTCCTCCATCTCTAGGCATCACATCTGAACAACATCATGGGTGATAAGGAGAAAAGTAGTTTTCTGAGAAGCAACATACATCTGACATTTTTGTTCACAGCTGCATAACCGAGACATAAAGGCCTTTATTATCACCATTTTGTATTTCTTTGAAGGAAGAGTATCTTCAGCATCGTTAAGAACTGTAACAGACAACAGTACATTTTTGAGTCTGCTAAACCAATACAGTCACTTTGAAGAGAGAGCTCTCTCTTCACTTTGAAGCCTAAAACACTACATTGGAGAACAGAGACCAAGCATTAAGGCAACAAGGAAGAATGCTTCAGATTACTGAAGATGTAATCTATCACTCCCCTTTTCTCCTTAGACAACAGATGCTCTTGTCCCCAGGTGCCAAGCAGCATTACTTCACCGTGCCACCAATAGTGCTCCTGGTCCACAGCATGGAAATATTCCAGCAGCAGCCCAGCCTTGCAATCAGCTGCTGCCTCCCCACTGCTAGGCTCCAACAAGAAGTGTACAGAAGCTCTAGAGAGGAGCATTACATTCAGAGGAGAGCAGGAAATACCCACTTTTAGCATAAAGTGAGAATCAGATTATGTTCTTGTGGTTCTTCGGATAGGTAACGTCTCAAGGTGACAGGGATAAATGTCAGGTCAAGATATTTTTTTAAATGAAAACTTAGAATGAGAAAGAATAAAATGCTGTGCAATAGCTACTGAGCAATCCATCTTCCAAGGCCTCTCCATTTTTACCTGACTGTCCTGGTTTTGGCTGGGGCAGATTTTTAATGTTCTTCATAGCAGCTGGTATGGGGCTATGTTTTGGGTCTGTGCTGGAAACGGTGCTGATAAACACAGGGATGTACTGCTGAGCAGGGCTTTGAGAGTCATGGCCTTTTCTGCTCCTCACACCAACCCACCAGGGAGTAGGCTGGAGCTGCACAAGAAGCTGGGAGGGGACAGAGCTGACCAAGAGATACACCAAATGTCATGCTCTGCACATAAAGTTGGGGGAACGAGGGGGGAGTGAGGAACATTCAAAGTGAAGGCATTAATTTTCCCAAGTAACCATTTCATGAGATGGAGCCCTGCTTTTCTGGAGATGGATGAACACCTGCCTGCTGATGGGAAGCAGTGAATTAATTTCTTGTTTTGTTTTGCTTGCACAGCTTTTGATTTACCTATTAAACTGTATTTATTTCAACCCACAAGTAGCCTCACTTTTGCCCTTTCAATTCTCTCCCCTATCCCACCAGGGTAAAGGTAGCAAGAGGCTCTGTGGGACTCAGTTGTTGGGTGGACTTAAACCACAAATTCTTACTCCATTTTTCAGTCTTCAGTTTCTGAATTCCATGGAAATCTGGATTCCTCAAATTATTCTCCTCTCAGAATGCCATGAACAGGAGAATTGCCTTAGATGTGATGTTGCTCAACTGTGCAATGTTCTTGAAGGATACTCCTTGCATTTATACTCCCTGCTCACCTGACACAGACTGATAATCCGGCACACCTTCATGGTTCCTACTCTGTGAATGCTCCATGCTCTCTTTCTTGTGGCTGCAACTGCCTGAATTTCCCCTCATTTCAGCTGCATTCTCTGAATAGGAGAAAAGAACAAGCACCAGACATTTACCCTCTCCATTTTTTATTTACAAGATGCGGTTGGCACAACTTTAGGATTTCATTCCATTGGCCCAGCAGTACTGCTTTATAAACGGCCCCATAAGGTTGTCTGCTCTATGAGTATTTTAATAGAGTGCTCCTGGAATGCTCAGAGTCTTAATCACAACCAACTTGACAAATAATGGGCCACACTGTCAAAACAACTCATCCCCCATTTGGGTACATATGTGGGAATAAAAGTAGCTGCTGGATGCTAAACACTTTTGCAAAATCCAGCCATTTAATTTAGGTGCCCAAATGGGAGCTGAGCTCTTTTAAAACCTGGCCAAATATATTCTTGAAAGGAAGGAATACAGTGAAGCTGTGTAAAGTTCATCCTTTCTTCCAGAAGGAAAGGTCTGGCTTCTGCATGCCTATGAATTTATGAGGGGGGAAGGAAAAAAAAAAAAAAAAAAAAAAAAAAAAAAAAATCCTTTCTCACCATCTGTGACTACAGGTCATGAACACTCCAAAGCTCATACTGATACTTCTAACTAGAAGAATTACAGAATTACAGAAGAAGAATTACAGAATTACAGAAGAAGAATTACAGAATTACTTATTCAAACATAATCAAAGAGAATGGCACAAAGTGTCTACAAAGTACATGTACAAATATACAATCTACATTTGCTCTAAAACTTCTCTAACGTCTCTCTCACCCATTTCTGGGGCTTTTTGAACCCCTTGAGCTTTCTGAAAAATTCAGCAATGCTTAAAACATTTTTTTTTCCTACACCAGTTATCACAAACTAGTTCACAAAGGTGAACGTGGTAACAGATAAATAAGGAAACAGGAAACTACAGCAGAAAAAAGCAGGATGGTTCAGTGGTGAAAAAGGCAAGGAACATCAGAGCCACTGCTCTAGCTGCTGGACCACACAGCCCACTTCTCTGAAAAGGCAGCCATTAAAAAGGCTTTTGACTGATGACAAATAGAATTCAGGAAAGATAAAACTTAACTTTTCTCTTGCAGCTTTCCTCCCATATAAAGCATCCCTAGCTCAAACCACAACTCACATATACCTTACCATTTTGTTCTCCTATTGGTAAGGGAAATCATGGGGTTTGTTTTGTGCCAGATTATGCCCATGTGCTGAGTCTCTATGGAACAATTTGTTAATTTCCCATTTCATTTTTTGAAACAAGATCCTAAGATACATAAGTATTTTGGAACATAACATTGCTCTCTTTATAAGCTGAAAACCATTTTCACCAGCCAGGATGTTATACCTCTTCAAAAGTGAAGAGCCTGTCGGGTACTTGAGATTTCACCAGAGCAGGAGACAAGTTATCAAAAAAAAAAACCAAAAAAAAAACTGTTGTACAAAATAAGGAAGCTAAAATGAAAAATTATTCAGGTAGTGAAGAATGTTCCTGTGCTTAAGATGGAGCAGCCATAAAAAATATATTTGGTATATTTGCAAAAAGTATGTTCACTCCCACAGCCTTCTTCACAATCGTCTTAAACTCGCTTATTAAATAAACTCCAGCTACCATCTATTTCTGAGCACATGGCTCCTCAGATGACCCAATTTCTAATGCTGATATTCAAGAAGCTGTTAATTCTTTTTGTCTGGCAAAGCCCCAGTTCCCAAATAGCTTACTACTGATTTTTATAACACCTCTATTGACAAAATGACACAGAAGCAAGTTAGCTTGCATAATGACTCCTCAATCCACCTAGTCAGCCACCTATCCTCCAGCACAGCCTTGATGCACAGCATGGCCAGCCACATGCCAGTACATTATAACGCCAGAAATGCTGAGTACATCTCCACTCCAAATGTTACAGTAGCCTCACAGTATTGCTTATGATTCCAGGTATAGAAATAGCTAAACCAGCTATATATATATATATATATCTATATATACACACACACACATATACACACACATTTTTATTTTTTTTAAAATGCTTAATTTCATGAGAAAGTTCATCTGAACCTCAGCTTCTTGAAATGAGTTTCCTTTTTATTTTGCATCAAAAAGTTTGGCAATAAACTAAATATCAGTTGTCTTGCAGTGGGGAGAGACAAGAATTAATTGCTCCTCTACTACCATGGAATTCATTTCCATAGGACTGCTTTCCACTCTAAGGTACTTTCTCATCAAAAAATCATTCTGCACACCAGTCACTGCTACCCGTATCACTTGTTCCATCCACAGGGACAGACAGCTCAGAGGACTACTGAGGACTTTGACCTCCAGGTCAGTAGTTCAACAAACAGGGTCAGGCAGCTAAAAATCATTCTTTAGTAGATCTGATCTATCTTTCAGACCTGTTTTTTTGTAAAATGTCATCAGCTTTTGAAATACAACAGAGGTACCTCCTGACTTTTAAAACAGAAAAC
The DNA here is from genome assembly GCA_023637945.1 of Phaethornis superciliosus. Taxonomy (NCBI): domain Eukaryota; kingdom Metazoa; phylum Chordata; class Aves; order Apodiformes; family Trochilidae; genus Phaethornis; species Phaethornis superciliosus. The sequence goes on from JAJQWJ010000005.1 coordinate 9,075,577, forward strand.
CCACGGACTTAATAAAGTTTCTAATTTTTCACAGTAGTTCTCCCAGAACAAGAACTTAAGAACACACGGAGAAATCACAATCCCACTTCTCTAGCAGCTGCTGAAAGGACACAGACTTTACTTTCTGTAGCTCTTGTAACTGCAAAATGATGAGAGGTTAAAAAAAAAATGTATAAATTGATGATGGTATATAGCATCTTCTGTAGCAGATTCAGAGGTTTCTGTGCTCCTTCTGTACTTTAGTATTGAGGTTTTTTGGCAATACAATCTTCTGGCAAACTCCTCTCAGATACATGGAAGTTATGAAACTGTAAACTAATGTAGCCACTGCTCCTGCAGGAAGGCTGAACAACTAGGAGACAGCTTGGTGCTGGAATTTTGGACTTGGCATTCAAGGCTGCATAAGCACGTTTTCCACTAAAATACAAACTAAAGAATTTTAAAATAAGCATTTGAAATTAACTGAGTCCCTGTCGTCAGCTCAGTCAGTGCCCCAGCATTTGGTGTGTTTCTTGAAGCCAGTTTTGTAATGAAAAAAATCAAAAATTCAGTCCAGAACTAGGTTTCGTTAGCCTTAGCTTTTAATTGCCATTGAATGTGCAGCTTTTGAATGCCCCTTACTGCCCACAGTCTAATGACCTCTTTCTTTCTGCAAAAAGATGGACACAGCTTTTTTAGAAGGGAATGTGTCTCTCATACATTACAGTTTTCTGAAGAAATTGCTGAGCATACAGGCACGAAAGATCATTGTGATAAAGTCTACTTGCATTTATGAAAATTCCCTCATTGAAGCTGCTATGGGTGAAGACTGGAAATGACCTGATGGGGGGGGAGGGGGGGGGGTGTAGCTGTTTCTGTCCAATGTTTTACCAAATGACCCAGGCAAAGGGTGGAATGGCCCTTATCTTGAAATGAAACATTAAGATTTGTAGATGTCATGAAAGTTATTCAGGAAAGTGAAAACACAAACTACCTGACAAGAGTTACAGATGACTAAAAATATCGTGACAAAATGACAGATGCCCAGGCTTAATAATTGCTTAAAACAATTCTACGTGACATACGCAAGGATAGGATCTGAAATAGCTGACACTTGGTATGACAGAAATTTTAGGGTTATAGTAGAAACCTTTATGAAATCTAAGCTCAGAGATCAGCACTAGTCAAACATGTCAGAAAAGAGAACAGAACCAGAAAACAAGGAAGGAACATCTGTCGTGTAAGGAATGACTAAAAAGACAAGGTACCTTCAGCCTGGCAAAGTAGTAACTGGATGGTTTATGATAAATGCCACAGATGTCTACAAAATCACAAGTGAAGGAAGTAAGGAGGGACTGACTTTTTAGCATTTCCTCCATAAGAAAGAGTTCAAATTAAATTAACAGATGGAAGGCTCAGAAACAAAGTTGTTTTGTTTCTTTTCCTATAAAATACAGGCAAGCTGTGCCACCCACTGCTAGAGGATGAGGTTCATGCCCGAAGTTTTCAGGGGTTAAAAGTTCAATTGGACCAATAAATGGGAGAAAAAGATGGGGGCAAAAGAATGCAGAACTATTAAATTTAAAAGCCTACAGTTAAAGAAGTCCCAGACAACTGGAAAGCAGAATATATGAAGGTGAAGTACCAGAACAAATTTCCCAGTTCTTAAAACTCCTTTCACCACAAGCTTTTGCTGTTGGTTACCAGCTGAAACAAGATTCCACCTACAAAAAGCTGTAGTCAAAGCCTCTATGGTCTTCCCTATGTCCTTAACTGAAGAGGTATGATTTACATAAATGGACAGACTCCCTCAAATTCTTGCAACTCAGCTAGCACCCCATCATGCATATCAATGCCATACCTGTTCTAGCTACTTCACCCTCTGATCAACATCATAGCTAAGTTCCATGGAACAGGAAGGGCTGCTGGAAGAAAAAGTAGAGAAGAGACATGACAGAAGTAATTTCATTTTTTCCTGTCAATATTATAACAGCTTAACATGAAACAGCTCCCTCTTCTAGGGGGTTTTCTTCCTTTTCCCCATCTACACCCTTTTACTATGAAAACACTGCAAGGAAGATTGAATTACTCTTCTACAGCAACCACACGTTTGCAGTAGTTAGGATGTGATGTGATAGAAATTAAGTTATTGTCAGATTTGATGCAGGTGCTGTTTTTCTTTACAGTATTGCAGCTTTCTCCCTCAAAAACCTTACAGCAAGATTTTGAAATGACATCACAGGTTGCAAAACAAGTACGAGCTTCTCATAAATTTCCACTACTCAGGCACTATAATAGGAGCTTTTTTTGCCATCTACCTCATTTCTTTGCCAATGGAATGCAGAATCATCATTAGTCTTTCCAGCATGCAGCAAATTAAGTTCCACTGAATTGTCTCTTCCAGTTTCAGGTGTGTGCAGATAAGCTTTTTTCCCTTGCAGCTCTCCTAAGGGGCATACTTACCTTTTTACTGAACAACTACAATCGGTGCAGATTTTAAGAACTTCTGCCAGAAGATGCACAATATTAGTACCACTTTAAAGAATGCTATTTAATCACCAGATATCAGGGCAGTGCAGAGTGTGGTGCATAGGAATTAGCTATTCAAGACAGTCTTAGACTACACATACCCTGATGTAGGATGACTTTGTGTTTTTCCTTTCATATGAACTCAACAACCGAAAGTGCTATATATCACTGCAAGTCTAGATATTATTGTGGCATATAAGACATATCAGACAGCTTTTTGTTGCTCATGAGATACAGAAGCATTTTCTCAGAGCACCTGTTGACAGAAGAAATCTTAGACTGACCCCAGGAAGGAGAAAGAAAATAAATACATATTTGTAAATTAGATCCCAAGATCTTCATACAAGGCCATATAAACCTTTATTCTGATTCTGCACAGCTACTTGTCTGTTATGCCTTTGTGACCAGAACACTCCAGAACTCAACACTATTTCTTGTGTGATCTGGAAGTGGTAAAGGACATCACATCCCACCTGTTTCTATACTGTTAGCACACCTTCATCTCACTCCCCTTGGCATCCTGTGCAGGTAGGAAACCTTCAAAACTGCTTCCTGTATTTCCCAATATTGTTTAAGTGATACAGGGAAACCTCTACTAGTACATTAGACTTGGGATACAATTTTGAAAACCATGGGAAGAGATTCAGGAATCTAAAACCTTTGCCAATAGTAGATTAGATACCCAGCAGCTTAACTCTCATGGGAAACAAAGTAAGACTGGGGCTCCCAAAACTCCTGGACATTTTTGAGAATATGGCCATTACTCTTCACAGTCTTCATGTATTTTTCATTTCTTTCTACTCAGACTTCTGCTATCCTCTTGTTTAACCAACCTAATGACATCTTTTCTTCATCTGTATAAGGGAAACTCAACTCTTCACATTTACCCTTCCTCTGGTAACATCTGAAAGTCTGTATATTTCAAAAGGAAAAGATGGTATTTTGGATTCAAAGGCTTCTTCCTCCGCTAGAGTCACGTTCTAGAAGTCATTGTTATGTTGGGCCTGGAGAACTGAAAGACAAAAATGAGGAGTGTGGTGATTCACACTCCTAATCCCAGTGCACTGATGGCTCTGGAGACCATGTGCTCCTCCTGCCCAAAAGCCTCATGCTACCCACAGGATCCATCTCACAGGCAGAATGTCAGCTCTAATGCCACAGTTATCTTTCCCCTTGCACTGCAGTAGGATAGAGCAGTTTTAGGTTACCAAAAACCTCTGAGGTGAGGATGCAAAGGGATACACCATCTGGTAGATATGCTGGCTGCACCCTACTTGCTTTAGATCTCCACAGAGGCCTCAAGCTGGCTCCACTTCCATGTTATTTCAAGAACTACAACACTTTGCTCTCACTACACTTCAAATTTAATGGGCAGCAGAATACTATAAAGCACAAGGCTATTATCCCTGGGTCTTCACAAAGCCCAGCAAATAATCACGGGTTCAGACAATAGAAAGGTCCATTTCTGCAAGCTATAAAAGTATGAAGGAGGGGTCCCCTGAGCCAGCATACAACTCACAGCCAGTTGGCAAGCTCTCCTATTCACTGACAGATTCTTTCCCTGAGGTAAGCTGGCTTGGAAGGAGGCAACAGAGATGCCCTAGGGCTTCAACATGGACAATCACGTAAACAAGTGATGGGAAAAGGTCTACCAGGTCACCAAGTTCATTTATCTGCCAATGAAGGGACTTATGTGCTAAGAGTCTAACCAGTACACCAACACGTGAGGACTTATATTTTCACATCAAACCTCAGTGATCAACTCTGACGTTTGGATAACTGAGGCACCTGCTGGACTAGATTAGAATATGGAAATAACCACCACCTCCAAGTTAATTCAGCAATCAGGCACTGCTAATACACTCTGCTTAGTTGAGAAAGAACTTAACTCTTCAAAGCAGAAGATCCTTCAGAAAGCTAAGTGGAGGGATCTTCTTTCAACAAAGCAAAGTAAACAAAAGACAGAGCACATTCAGAAGCATCTTGGGTTGCACACTGCTAACATCAATACAAAAACTTGGTGTTTATGCTTGTATAATGCTACTGCCAAGCACTTGTTTGCTTGGATTATACAGAGCTTTTTCTACATTTTTTTCCTCTACTGCCTAGGAAAAGGTTGAGCAGTTTTTACTGCAACATAGTACCTGCCTCTCCTTCAGAGACTTCAGCCTTTCTTGGACTGCCTTGCCAGCTGCTACTGTGCTGCTGCAACCTTTTCCCCCAAAATAGCATTGTTGGCAGGACTACTGAGGTGCCTCAGTTATATATACTGAAATAATTCTTTTGCCAGTAGACATTCAAACAGGCAACTGATTTTAGGCTTAGGACACATGGACTCCATGCATTCGGAGTGCATGGTGCTGCTCCTGTGTTACACAGGCCATGCCTCTGATGTGATACTTGGATATTTGTTCAATTCTGTTCCCTCACATATGGGCAACTTCTCTATTTCTCAGCCTAAGAGACTGAGCTGTTCTTCCTCATTGACATGTGCTTTATCACCTGTTGTTCTGCCAGAATTACTGCCCTGCTGCTCCTAAGGACTGCCCACTGACACATTTACAATACTGCTATAACAGGCACTCCTCTGACCTCGCATCTCCTTTGCTAGAAGAACAGCCTATCCTCACAAGTTCACCACACCTGGGGGAAAAAAAAAAAAAAGAAGGTATGTCAGATCCACAAAATATGGTGTGCATTAGAAGCAACTCCATGGTTTTTCTAAGAGCAGCAAAGGGCTGCAGTCAGGAAACGGGGGCAGAAGTAGTGTCAGATGTCAAGATCAGTAAAGCAAAAATGTCAAACACCCCCTACTACCTGCAGATTGTGTGTTTCTCAGGAGAAAGGCTGCCAGATCTGCACAGGTAACCCGAGGAATTGTTAAGGAGAATTCTTAAAGTGCAGATTCTCTGAAGGAGCACAAAGTGGTTTGTGCAAACTACTGCATTTAAGAGCACAGCAACAGAGAGACCTGCACAGAAGTGAGCACTGCTGGTGTGCCTCCAACATTCAGGAACACTACCCAGGCTATGCCACATCTTCAGCTCCTCCTACAAAAGGATGCCTTGGACCTAGCAGCTACAGAGCTAATGGACTTGTGAAATAAGGAAAAATTACAAGGAATCACAACGCATGCTATGTTCCCCTCTACTGTTTATTGCAGTCAGGTCACAGGGAGGCTATAGAGCAGTATCCACTGTGAGCTGTATCCTTCCTACTGCTAATATTTTTTGTTCACAAGTGCTACATGAAAGGCTAGTTTATGTATCTACTCCTGCTCCCAAGGAAGAGAACATGCCATCTGCACACAAAGCTTTCTCTTTTCAAAAATGGAGAGACAGGAAAAATGAAAAAGTAGAGACACAGGAAAAATCATTCCTCCAGCAGCAAATGCTAGTGGTGAGAAGACCTAAACAGCAGCAGTACCCCTTTCTAAAACTACAAGCCTGACCTAAAAAAAAAAAAGTGTTTCATTCATTGTTTTTAAAAGTACCATACCACACACTTAGGATAAGAATGCAAGCACTCTTTTGAGAGCCATTGATCTTATCAAAAAGAAAATGTCATCATTCCTCACAACAATATTTTAAAAAATCATTTGCAGGTGTTTTTTTTCACTATTGAAGACCACCAGCTTTTTTTTTTTTTTTTTTGAGAAGCTCAGTGAAGACTGAGGCAAACCTTAAGACCTGAACCAAGTCTCCCGTGTGCTGCATCTCTTAGTGATACAGAGCAGGATCACTACACATGTATAGATCCATGCACACATAAAATTAGCAAAACTTGCTGCACATCTCCATTGGGGCACTGCCTTTCCAACTTTACAATAGTCTACTTACATGATTTCCAGAAGTTTCTGAACACTGCAGACCGGGTTCTCCTACTTCACCTGGATCATAAAGAAAGACTAATTCCCACTGAAACTTCTCACTTTTAAGTCTCTGTTTAGTGTCCATGACAAAAAAAAACAAAACAAAAAACCAAACAAAAAAATCCCCACCAACACACCAAACACCTAAAAGCTGCACTTTGTAGAAGCTATAGCCTTCATCTACAGTAACAAGCTGTGCTCAAAAACTGCTTAGCTTACATGATTTCCAAACCACCCACAAGCTCCATGGAATTTGATACAGCAGATATGCATAATACTTGCTGCACTTGAGACTGCTACAGGAGATATGTCTGCTGAATCAGCCTTCAGAAGCCAGACTAATCATAAGCCTTGGGTAGCACGAAACCATTCTCAGGAGAGCACGAATTAAGTGTGCACAAGAAAGTCTGCTACACTAATGGATCTGAGGTATAAGGCTCCACAAATTCACCAGAAGATGATCCATGTGAGGACAGTGGGAGAACTTAGGGTGGGCAGGAAAGGCAAATTAACTGACAGCAGAATAATCTTCTCAGCTGGGCCAGACACAGGGAGCAGCTGCTCCATCAACCACCCCACTGAACTCATTTCCCAGAAGTGGTTAGAGAAGCAGTTCTGTGAGTCAAAATTTTATAGGCATCAGCAGCAGAAGAAATCTGGCTGTTCCTCTTTCAATAGCTAAACAAAGCAGAAGGAGAATGGTACACAGCTACATCACTGAAATCAAGCACTTGAAGAGCTGGATGCCAACTACTTCACCTGTGCACAGGCAAGCCCATATTCCAGAAGACTCGGTGTGGTAAGAAATGTTTTGAAGTCAGAAAACCAGATAGTGATCATTAAGAAGGACCAAAAAATCTCTTCAATAGAAACATGTATGTTTTACATGCAATCAGACAGTGGTAACAATCAGCCATTACCTCTAGCATATCAGTTATAATGTGTCTTAAGGCAAACAGGCCTAGCTGCCACAGCAGTTCCCAGTTCCACTACTCACTGTCATCAAAACATTTGCTATCATACCAGTAAAGACAAAATTTGTCACCTTCAGCCATCTAGAATTAATGCATTTAAACCAGTGTATTAAAATTCAATCACTGTCTGAGGGTCAATCACCCTGTGGACACATCCCTTGATTTCTTAGCTTACTAAGGGAGCCCCAAACAGCTCCATACAGAGTAGTGGTTAACACTGCCTAAGAACTGTTCTACCTCAAGTATATACATGTCACCAAAATCAGCTGCTTAAAAAGCTCTTCATCAGGAACACCAGAAGTTTTCTTCATAGGGTATGTTTTACATGCATAGCCAAAGCCAGTATAGCACCTCAACAATATTTCAGGTAAAACCAGGGACAACTGCACCCATGCTTATTGATGTGATAGGTGGCTGTTGCAAAAGAAGCCAGGAAGTCTCCTAAACAAGGTACAGGTCTCAGTGGAAATCAGCCATTCAATACTGTGTAAAAGCCATAAGCATCTCCTGATCCAGACCAAACTAAAACCTTTAAAATTAAAATACTATAGTATTTTATTCTCTAGACAGAACCCAAGAGAACTCATAAACAAAGATGGATGTGCAAAAACAAACAGTGACTTTGCACCTTTTTTGCTTTTTTTCTCAGGTATGAAGGATGATCAAATAGTTTTATTCTGATTAAGTTTTATTTACCCAACAAAACTTCAGATTAAGCACCAAGGCTGACATTTCCCAGCTCCCTACAAGAAACAGCTAGGAATTACTTCAACATATTTTGTCTATTTTGATGAGCACCTTGTTTAACTGCACTGGAACCTGGAGCCTGATAAGGGGAGCCTCATTTAACCCTTTCCAGAAACCTGTGTCCATTGGCTCCATCAGATGGGAATGCTCTAGCTATCCAGCATGCTGCTCTGGTCAGGATGGCAGGAGGAGGGCTGATTTCACAGATCACAGACAAACCCATACATAAGGAGACCCCCCTTCTGTCAGGTTTCTCCTGATGGAGACCTGGGACATTATACTACTTCACTGTGAAGGAAACTAAAATCAGAGCAAACATTTTTTTCTTTTGCAAATCATCCTCATTTTATCATCATACTCCACACTCCTGTATTACAGGAAATAACTTTACAAGCTTTGAGGCCAACATAAAGAGACCAGATACAACTGGCACAGGTCCTGTGAGTACACAGTGGCACTGCTTCAAGGACAGATTTCTTCCTTCCTCCAGAGGAAATTAACATCCATCGACAGGATGAGCAACACTTTCCCTTCATATTGTCAGATGCAAGAGTTGGTGAGTCCATTCATCTCAGTATCTGTATTTGCTCAAGAAGATGGCAGCCTGCAGAGTGGCTTCTCTGCATCTCAGTTCTCCATTCTGTCATAACACAGAGCCCAAAGAATCTTTCTATGCCTCCCCTCACTGCTTGCAAAAAAAAGCAAGTTAAAAGATTGCCTTCCTTTTTTGTCTCCTTATAGATAGACTGAATAGATGGCTTCCCATCATGGCCCTGCATGTTTATTCTAGTAAATTTTTCAACTTCTTCTGTGTGGGGCAAATTAATTTCTACAGCAATTCAGTTGCTATTCCATCTACAGTGGATATACTTGCTGGAACAGATGAATTCTGCCATGCAACATCATCTCTGCTTTTCTTCAGCACCTACACAGAACTTTTATTCAGGTAAAACTACTCTTATCCCACTCCCTGCCAAAATGGGTATTTCTTGGACATAATACAGTTTTTATTCTTCAGAGTAAAATATTTTCCAAAAACTTGATAAATTCTGTGAACCTAAAAACAACTTTATATTTTTCAAATCCTCTGCACTCTTGCTTATACCTGATTTTCACACATACTCATTGTTACAACATTCAAACACATGGGGCTGTGATACATCAAATCCTAAAAGAGTTGAACTATTCTAGAAGTAGGAAATGAAAAAATGAGATCCATTCTGCAATGCTCTCTCACTGTCATTTAGCCACATGGGATCTACCTTTTTGTACAAGTAACCAACTGCTTAACTGCCTGCACTGACCTCCTGAGTGGTAAAGTTACCCAAATGGCACCAAACTATCTGCTGTCAAACACACAACATTTTCACCCTTTTTGTTGGTCTCAGAATGTCCCAAAATTAACTTGCTTCTTTGTGTAGTGCTATGTTCATAATGTAGAGATATAAACGTGACATAGACATGGACAAAATTAAGATCTTTGTACCTAATAGGAGGGGGCTGTAGATAAATAACTAAAATGTATACTAACAGGTTGTTTGTATACTATCAGATCGGGGTTGCCATTTATTTGTTTACAAAACTCTGAAATGGAATCAAATACATTGACTTCCATACCTTGTCCCTTGTTTGCATACAAAAACTTCTGGAAAAGTCAGAATGATTTTATGTTTTGCAATGCAGGTTATGGGATCTTTGATGTCTGATTAAGGGAACCAGACAGAACTTCTCCAATACACAAAGGTTAGCATGTATGAGGCATGTAAAGTTGGGCATTGTTTTAAAGGAACATGGAAGCACAAGTTCAAGTAGCAAAGTGATGCACTACACTAAAATCACTCTGTGGAATGCTCTGACTCATTGCTCTGAACCTACAGCATTTTGCACAACCACAAACAAATCACTACTGCAGTCACTGAAGTAATTAATATTTTCCTGGGAGTCCAGAGACCTCAAGCAGTTATTTCACCCACCTGTGTTCTGTATCTTTCCAACTCCACCTGCCTTACTGAGGTGTTGACTATATTGATGCAGGTCTTAGTCATGCTATTGGTACCAGCAGGCACTGACTTAGTCACACAGCTCTCTCATGACTCCCTTTATCAGTTGTCTCTTCTAAAAGAGGCTTCTGCAGTTATGACACATTCCCCAAACAACCTCACACCAAAAAGAAAGGAAGTGCTGTGAGAAGCACCAGGTCCTTGGCAGAACAGGATCTCTGCCCAATCTCTTTTCACAAGCGGATCAGTGCCTCAGCACACAGAGATTAGAGACAACTGTTTCAATGCCTCTTTCCAGCTCCCCACCTGCCTGTGCTGACCTGTCATATCTTCTGTTGTATTTGCAGGGTCAGCTCTATCAAGCAGATACCATCTTTCATTTGGCATTTTTTCACAGGCTGCTTTAACACTGTGCCCATGGATGACTGGGGCTGTCACTGCAACAACGAAGAAAGGAACATCACTAAGCAGAGTTGTGTTCTTCCTTGAAAGAAAACAGACTTTTTGCATTTTCCTACGTGACAGGTGGTATCACTTATGGAAAGCCTTCTCTAATTTATCCTGTGTCCACTTTAAACCCTTTGTCTGTGTCCTTTCCCTTCCTTCTTATGTCCTCTTACATACCTAACACAAACCAGTCCCATATACTCTCCTATCTTGCTCTAGGTTACATATCTGAACCTATTTGAAATGCAACAATGCAAGCATTGTATAAGATGTATTTCAGTTATTTTCCAAAAAATAACATAATTCACCCCTTTCCACATTTTTAATACACTTCTCTCCACAGAGACAGCATGACTCACTCTCCCAGTGGGAAAATCACTCCTGCTGTTGGACACTAGCAGCAGTTCTGGCATCTAACACTAATAGCATTATCAATTTATGACTTTAGAAGCACTACCAGCATCTGGTAGTAGTGTTTCTACTGCTACAGATGGCCCATTTGTCCATTTTTTCCACATGGCCCTCCGTGTCTCTTCTTACATCCTTACTTGGGTTTCATGAGGGCACTTATCTTCTCTTACATAACACAGCTTTCAAAAGACTCTTCAGCTACAATTCCCACTCTAAACAAGCTAAACCAACACAGAAACCCTATTAAATTGCCTGCACTTCTCCCCCCACCCCCCACATAGACATACAGCTACCTCTCCTCTGAGTAAGAGGCCTCAGCTGAGCAAGTCACAATAATTCACTTTGTCTTCTCCTAGCTCTGGAGTTGACTACACAAATCATGCACATACCAGTCAGACTGCAAGGTCCTCTGGGCACCAACTCTTCCTTTCTGTTCTGTGTGATGCCAAGGGAGGACAAAAAAAAAAGAAGGGTTATGAAGGCTACGAAAAAATGAAAGGCTTCAGATCCCAGAACAACCACATCAGCAACTGCCCAAGGGAGAAACACTCTGCACTCTCGTCTGCATCTTCAGACAAAAGAGCCTGGAGATGAGAACAAAACCTCTGCTCCAGCCTCAAGAGCCTGGAGATGAGAACAAAACCTCTGCTCCAGCCTCAAGAGCCTGGAGATGAGAACAAAACCTCTGCTCCAGCCTCAAGAGCCTGGAGATGAGAACAAAACCCCTGCTCCATCCTCAAGGGCCTGGAGCCATGGCTGCCAGCATCCCCACACACTGCCACTCTGCTCATCACAGCTCCAGGTGTAAGATAAGAAGCTGGAGGTGGAAGCAACCTCCTGGTTGTTGGGCAAGAGGCAAAAGGACACTTTCCAACCAGTGACATCAAGGCAAAGAGAGCATTTCTTATGTGACCACAGCTTCGTGTGACTGCAGGCATCCTCAGGTCATTTCTCTCTTTTGTCCGAAATCACACTCATCAGGCTGAGCTGGATAACTTCCAATCTCAACAACTATTTCAACCACCAAGGGACAAATTTTGTTTTAGAGTGTGAAAAACACCCAAGAATTTGCAATATTTTATCCCAATAGCTCTACCATGCACCCACAAGAATGCAGATGCAGAGCAGATCCTCAGCAGAAGTCAGTGCCATCTGCATCCACTGCTCTCTGGCCTAACCACCAAATTTCAAACTCATTACAACTTACCTACAAGTTCTGCTAGCTTAGAACTAATTTAACTTTTTAATTCTCTAATAATTATAACCTTTATTTTAAAAGATGACACAGAATAAGAAACATTGTAATTTTTTATGATCTTACTCTAAATACTGACGATTTCTACTCTCCTTAAAAACAGTATGTAGTACATCATTTAACAGAAAAGTGATGAAACCATCTACACACAAAAAAAGTATGTATTTTCTATAGACTGGTCAACCAATTTAACTCAGCTATGCTTTATGAATGTTTTCACTTCAAAATTTTTTTATATATGTGGAAATTACTGATGAAAGAATTGCATTTATGTTGAGCTGAAGTGTAAGTCATGCTGTGATAAAAATGTGTTTCTTTATACATCAGAGAAACTGAATAATTGTCTATTACATGGATGATGTTAGATTTGTGATTTTAGTATTTATTAATTTACTTGTTTATTTTGTAAGTCCTTCACTTAAAAGATATTAGTAAGTATAATGTTTAGCAAAACAAAGGCCTAGATCTCACTAATATGCTTTAAAAACATCAAATGGGCTTGCAAATGTATTTTAAATATTTTTGGTCTAATTTCTACAGGTAAATGGAATGAAACTTTAGACACCTTAAAATCCTCTAGACCTTATGAAATTACTGCATCTCTATTCACTGCAAATCAGACTCTTCAGTGAATTTCAAGGTGTTATATCAGTAAAATAACAATATTGCTATTTTAAAAGTGCAGAAGTAAAAAAAAAAACAAAAAAACAAATCCCTCCCACACACAATAAAACCAGTTATCAAATATCCTATCTGGAGATCACTGTCTAATGAATTAAGTGGTCTAGACAATATCTAGAGCTCTTTGACTTTCCTAACATCTCTATGGAAATGCAGATAAAGGTAAGGCCTCGTATTTTTAACATTTTTTTCCATATCAATTTAAATAAAGACTGTTTGCAGCTGGAGCCAACAGATAACTTTGGCACTCTGGAGATGTTTAGCTCTGTTTTTTGCCAGCAAAACCCCCAGTGCCACCTCTAGCATGTGTCACTCTTAATTTCCTTCTTAAATACTCCTAAAGGGAAGAGATAACGAGAAACAGAGGAAGAGGAGGAGGTGTAATCCTACAAACCCTGTCCTCTCATTTTTGAAAACTATGGAGTAGTCTGGTGCTAAGGTTCATGATAAAAATATTGTCCTGCTTTTGTACTTCCAGTGGATTTGCTGACAGAGAAACATGTCTGGTTTTTAAATAATGAAAATGTCTTAAGCATGTTCCTGTCATTGAAAATCACTTCTTGCAGGAGCCATTCTACACATCTGTCAAGTGCTACATGCAATAAGAGGGGGTAAAAGAGGACATAAAAGCACTAGCTAGAAATAAGAACAAAGATTCCAAGTCTTTTAAGCTGAAACACATTTACTTATGTTAATCCATCATGTTCACTCTGTAAACAAAATGCAAAACTGAAAAATACGAAACCATGAGATTTCTGGAATTAAAACTGGAATTAAAACTATATTAGCATCACAAGCAAGCTCTTGTTTTCCAGGTTACCTGAAAAAACAGTGCATCTCTTCACAGTACTAGATAAATACACCTATTTAAAAGGGGGACTGCCTCAAGAGATACATTGTGAACATGTGAAAATGCTATGGGAAAAATGAAGAGACATTAAGCAGCTGAAGCTCAAAACGTCAGCATCCCATACTGATGACATGATAAAGCAGCAAAGAAGGTAGGCAAAGCTAAATTATAAAGATGCAAACATGCATTTGCAGACCAAGGTCTGAGAAAAGGACCCAGTCTTCTCTTTGATTAGCTTTAACGACAAAGAGGGGGGGGTCTTCAGCTGTAAAACGTAATTTTAACAGCTCTAGTAGGTTCATGCAGAAGAAAACAAGCAATTCATGCAAAGAAAATACAATAGAACTAAACCAAGTCAATGATTTGCCAAGGACAGAGAAGACATCAACTTCCATGATTTAGTAAGTCTCAGGATGTTAGAGAGCCTGCCCTGATGCAGAAGCCAAGGAATTATGTGACTTGTCATTTCTTATTTCAGTTTCTAACATTCCTGATGGCATTGAAAAGCAAAAAAAAAGCAAACCCAAAAGTTCAAAATCCTGAAAGCAAATAAAAAGGTCCTCAAAAATCATTTGAGGCATCACAATTTGAAGCAAGCCCATTTTATTAAAGCTCTGGCACAGAGCTACTGAAAGCCAACCATCAGCAATGGCTTATCTGCATTCTGAATGAATGGCTATTTATGAAGACACTGAAAGCTGTTTTGAGTAACAGCAAAAAGAGCCAACAGTGAGGGAGACACAAAAGAGCCAACCACCAATGAATCATTTGAAGGTATCCCCAATGCACATAATTATCATCCCCATTAAGCAACAGTCACTGCAATTAAGTATTGTTTGGCTTACATCAGTTACCTGGAATGTCTTCTGATCAGGCCTGTTCCAATTAAGTGGCACTTACTTATTACCTTAATCATGCAGTATCAGTTCAAAGCAGCATAGTACAGCTTCACCTTGAAAGCAATCAGCCTAACATTTGGCAACCATAAGCAATAGCCCTTGAGTTCCCAAACGAAAGAAAACTGATATGTTAAGTATAAAGCATCATTACATTGTCTTCTCCCATTTGCTTTTACTCCTACAATTCTACTCACATAATTCTTAAAGCTGCTACCAGTTGAAAAAGATCTGTTCAAAAACAAAAGAGAGATTAAACACATACTAAATGCCACATGTTGTGCTGCTCCTTAACAGGAAGATGCTGGAGAGAATATTAAATACAGAAACAGTAGGACAATACTTAATACATCCATTCAAGTTTCATTTGTAAAACTGGAAATTTCTGGCAACACAACTGGCTATACATGTCTCAGTCTCAAATATGTTTTGCCACACTCTAATTTAACTTTGAGTCAGCTACTTTTACAATGCATACCTCTTCTGTTTCAGATTATTATGTATTTTTGCTCATTTGAAATCAGTACTTCACACTACAAAAGTAACTACTCTTACATTAAGAATTTAATTAGGGCACATACATAAAACTTATTTTAGAAAATGTTGTGTGGTTGGAATTTTTATTGCTTGGCAGTAGAGTATTTAGAGTTTTCAGGCAAACAAATTTACCTGAATTAACATAAAATTAGACATTTCAATGTGTACTGTAATTTCAGTTTTAAGACAGACTTTTTAAAAATAAATAAATTCACACCTATGGACAACCCTTTTTGATTAAGGTATTCTAAGTCCTAAACTTTTCAACCTGACCTTGAGGTATCATTTTAAAGTCCGTTTTGACAGACATTTATTACGTTCAATCCTAAAATCAGAATTTTTAGAACCCTCCTTACTTCATCTTCGTTTGCTACTTCCATGATTTAAAAAGTACATGTATACTATGCAAAAGTGCAATGCTGAAGAGAGATATCCAGCACAGCCTTCCATCTGCAGAGCAGAGAAAATGAGGATGCACTGACATGCAGTAACTACCCCACCAGAAGCCTGAAGTGCCACCTGCCCCAGTTACCTCTGGTATCTGAGCTAGTTAAGTTATCTCAAATATTTCTACGCAGCATTATGTATTTTAGGAGAGCTTACCTAAAGTCTTACTGAAAGGCACCTTGCTTCTCACACAGTGTGCCTTCAGAAAGTAAGACTCAGCACCTTTGTTATCCTAAGTCCCCTGAACTCAGCTCTAAAGAGTCAGCACTGCCAAAGCAAAACTCTCGGGGGTCGCCGTCAGCTTACAGGGAATTATGTCAGGCTGTGTTTTATCCCACGTAAATTTGGTACAGATACCAGGACAGACCCATTTCAGCCTTCAATTTTATCTTATAAAAATCTGAAAGCAAAATACACATTATCCAATCTTATTTTCTAAGGGAACACATGGGCGTTAAGGCTCAAGAGCCTGCATGAAGTGCAGAGCCCGGCACCCTTGAACTACATAAAAGACTGAGCACACTAGGCTTAATTTAAAAAAAAAAACAACTTACACAGCAGGTCTTCAAAGTCCTGCCAGTGATTAACAAACATCATAGGAATACATTATTAAAAAGAGAGAGACATCAGTTACAGTCATCAATTTCTGTGACTACTGGTAATTCTCTGCATAATCCAGCCTAGCAAGGTTTCCATACAGCTCTCCCTGCAATGTGGCTGCAAACTGTCTTCATGCATTTAAAACTGGGGACATGGATGTCAAGAGACATTGATTCTTCTTGTTGAAAATCTGGCTGCTCAAAAAGCCCAAAAAATTAGTAGATGCTAAACAATTAGCCGCCAAAAGCCAGCCCTATTTAAGATGTCTGAAGCTGAGTCTTCAAAAACCTGGACACCCAAAATCATTAATTCCCTGAAGGGGAGTGGGTGAAAAATAAAAACATCCTCCCTCAGTACACATCTACTGAAAAGTGCATTCAGTGAGGAAAAATCCAGAGCTACTGAAAACAAGGAGCTCCCACTCTTTTCACCTCAAATCCTTCCTAGAAAAGGCACTTAATTCTTACTTACCTGGTACATCTCCCTATTTAGTGCTTTTACAGCAAATGTAGGCTGAGTTCTCTTAGTCTCTTGAGGCTGCAGCTGACCCAGGCTACCACCCCTGCAGACCTCTAGCTGCTCATCATCACGTCCTGATGATCACCCAGCATGACAGCACATCAGAACTCTACTGAACCCAAGCTCTTTCAAAATAAAGGCAGGTTTGCTTGTGGTGTTTTTACAAAATACAGTTTTTTCAATTTTTACATTAATTTAGGTCACTCTGAGAGAACCAGGTTAGGGGGAAATTCTGTCTACATTTAAGCTTGCAAATTTGGATGGAGGGCCTTCTGTCACAAAGGCCACTCTACCACCATGGGGCAGTTCAAGTGGAACTGGCAGGTAACTTCCTTAGCACATCTGACTGCAGGCTTACACCACACTGAAACCACTAAAACACATCAATTTGCCTTTTCTTTGCTTGATTGCTCCTGAGCCTGTGCTGCCCCTGCGTTGTGCCATGGCCAATGTTTTCTGTAGCTAAAAGGTGAGCCACATGCAAGAGGTGAATGAACCTGAACACAGAACACTTGCAGGTGCACAAATGCAGAAAGCAAGATGGGAGATGCAGCCACCTCTTCCAGAAGCAGTCCTGGCTGAAAGAGAATGAACTATAGCATTATCAAGAAGTAACACATCCAGGTCCTTTTCAGAGAGGAAGTAATAAATTCAGTCCCAAAAAACTGACTTTTGCAAAACTGAATCAGAAATAATTTTTGGGTTTTTTTGCATTAATCTCAGCAGCCAAGAATAAATATCATAAAGCCTGATTTTTCGTGCTGAGGTGGGAGGGTATTGCCAGTCTAGACCAATTTTGGGACCATTCAAGACGTATCTGGAAAAAGATAGAAGCATTTTAAAGCTATCCCAGAGCACACACAACATGCTGGCTCAGGGGCACACTAATATCATGCATCATGCATAAAGTCCTGCTCCCACATGATGCTTTTATCACTCTCTTTGGTGCAGGCATTACAAGTGTAACCACATGAAAACTCAGTATATAGAGGCAAAGTTTTTTAAAAAATGCTCATTAAGACCCTAGGAATGAGAAAGTTCCTGCTCCTCCTAGGAAAAGAACATCAAGTAATACATTGCCACATACATATGTAACTTAATTAGAGGAATGGCATCTCGTCACAAAAAAATATTCCATAATTTTAACTCAAATATTTGAGGGCACCACTTGTTCAGTAGCAATGCATCTGTAGAGGACTACTTGCAAGGCAGATGATTTATTACAGCATGACTTTCAGATTCAAATATTAAGATGATCCTGTGTAAGTGTATTAAAAGGAAGCCAAGAAAGATATTATGAAATACAATGAGGAATTAACATAGATGTTTCTCCTGGGTTACAGCAAGGACTCGTGCCAGGCTTCACACTAGTCAACTACTCATCAGACAAAATAATTATAATATTAGCAGACAGAAATAAAATTGGTGAAAAGTCACAAAAATTAAAGGAGGCTCATTTAACAAAGTATGTTTGGATAAAACAAGGTATGAAAGTGCAGACCAATAAACAGAAAACAAAACATACGTACACAATGGTAGACTAACCCCTAGGTAATCATGACTCAGTCAAGACAGCAAGGGTTGGAGTGCACCAGGTACTCAGTATGAACATTTATTGATAATGCAGCAAAAGAAAATTAATTTTAATCTTGAATGTAATGCGAAGAAGCAGGTAAGTGAATTCTTCTCTGTAGTACTGAGAGACCAATACTGGTGAGACCAATACTGAAATACCATCTCATGCTTCTGGAACCTGACTTTCCTAAAGGGAAATAAAAAAATTGGAAAAAAAAAAACAAACAGAAGTTATGCAAATGTACTTGAAGTGTACAAAAAATGTCCTCTGGTAAGAGTCTTAAAGAGGTCACTGATCAGCCTAACAAAAAGAAGACATGGTGATGTCTCAAGTAAAGCTATTTTTCAGAAGGAGAAACAAAAAGACACTGTAGGGCTTCCGAAACTATCAGGTCAAGTCATCAAGAGAATATCTTCCTAGGAAATTAATTCTGAACAACTCTAACAAAAAAAAAGGGGTTTCCGAAGAAATCAATGAGTGTGATTAATCAGACCAGTAAGTATCAAAAGCTTTACTGAATAGTTGATGCCCTCCTTCAGATAAACACTTAAATTTTAGAAAATATTGTGGTCAAATACTAACCACAGTTTTCAATTCCATAGAGAAAGAACTGGATAAGAAGTAATGGCTGAATTATCTGGTCAAACTCTATGGGTAAATCTGTGGCTTTACAAAATCATTTTATGCTCAGCACCAAATCTCCTCCCTTTTCCTGTACCCATGCAAATGCAAAACATGCAAATTACAAATACCATCAGTTCTTAAGATGTCTTGAAAAGACATCTTTAATTTGCTGTATATTTTACTGCTGAGGACAAGCCAATTAAAGAATTATCACCTTAGCTACCTTGGTTATATCATTTCATTCAGACAGTGTTATCTCCTTGTCTCCCTCACAAGAGTCATGCTGTTATCAAAGTCTTTCTCACAAAATAATTATTTCCTTTTATGATTTCTTCCAGCTGGTCAAAGATAAGGGCTTACAGTACACTCGATTAGTGTTGCAAACAAACAAGAGTAATACTAGAACAGACATAACTAAGCTAAAGTAATCAGCACCATTAATAACCTTTTGATTTCTAATCTTTTGCTGCCACTTTGCTAAAGCCAAAAAGCATCTAAATTACAGAAAAATTAATATTTTTATAACATATTTCTCGATATGCCAGTCCTTGTATTTTTTTTAATCTTATACTTAATAATTCTTCACTATAGAAATTTAAAAATGGATCCACACTTTCTGGTATCTGGCAAAATTATATCCAAAAGAAGAACCTTAATATGGTAAGGCTTTAGAAACTTGCAGTTCAGGTAGCACTGCCACATCATGCTTCACCCTGTACAAATCCTAAGCCAAAGGCAGACAGTCATGCTGCTTTCCTAGCAACATCCTTTATAGAAAACACCTAAAACCACTGCCCATCTTCCTGTGCTTTTAAAATAAAAGTACATCACCTCATCCTCTGCAAATCCCAGACAGGCAACGTATTCTGCTGAACGTGAAAAGCTTTTCATTGAGAGTCTCTGAAAGGAAATGCATCCAAAACACCAAATATGTCCTACATTGGCCAGGAGAGTTCAATACACTCAAAGGAAAATTAAAGTTCTGTGGTTTCATAGATGCATATGTTTTTGAACTCCACAAGTATTTTTTTTTTTAATAATAGTTTCCCCAAACACTCATTTTACATGGGGGGGAAAGCAAAATATATGAGCTAAGAATCTTTTTTTCTGTTTGCATGGATAGCTTATGGCTCTAAGAACCTTAAAAAAGCTGAATGCTGCTTAGTGAGTTTACAGTTCATACAGACATGAAGGTTTATGGTAATTCTAGAGACACTTTGTTACATCTAGGATTTCAGTCTGCAATACTCTGTAGAGCCTTAGCATAGGCACAGTATGCACATGGAACAGCAGTCTTGTTCCAGGATGCTATGATGAACTTTTCAAGTCATGTAACATTCATTTGCAACAAGAATAAATTTAAATAAGTTGCTGCTGTTGGGTTTTTTTCATCCTTCAATGTTTATTTATTTAACAATTAAGGACAAACAGAGTAAAAAAACTGCAAAACTAACAGTTTTGTCACACACAGAGGTCCCTTTTACCCTAACAACTTTCTAAACCAGCAAACTTAGACTGACACCAGTGCTGAAGGCACAAATCACTATGCTAAACACAAAAAGAGAAAAGAATGTCTAAAAGATGGCAAATATTTTCCAGAGTTTTCACCAAGAGACTTTCTTTCAAAGACAGAAGCCAACACTAAAGAAAACAAAAAATTTAATGAGACGTGTGAAGTGTTGGCCCATGCAAATTTTAAAAGATTGTGAGTTGCCTTACCAAAATGGCCAACAGCAATATTAATACAGAATACAGATGAGGATGAACTAGTCTCTTTTACTTGCCAGTTTTGTCTCAACTTTACTGGTTTTCAATTTAAATAATAAGCAATTCTTTTTCTTTTTAAGTAATGAGCAATTTCTTCTTTTTTAACATGTTTCAGGAGGTAATGAGGCAACAGGCAGGCTCTTTGTGCCGTGGGTATGGCCAAAACTTTCCTTATAATGCTCTGTGTTGATAACTTGTCCAACTTCATGCTCATAGAAAACTATTTCTTTTCTAAAGGCCTCTTCTAACCCATATTGAAAAAAACCTCCAAAACCTGCATCTATTCAAAAACCTTCCCTTCATAATTTCCAAAAAAAGCCACACATCTGTTTTCACAGCTGGAAATGATTCAACCATTGGTAACCAGAGAAAAGCTCCACTGTGTTAAAATAGCCCAGCCAAAAACTGGCACTCCAGCAAAGAGGCTACTATGCCAGCACAATCTGAGCAGCTGGTAGGACAACCTTTATTTTTACTGAAAGGGCATGAAATATCCTGATGCTATTACTACTAAACCAGCAGATCTTATTGGAAAGACACCACTAGTTGAAAATGGACAATGCAGAAGGACAACATGAATTTTCCCAATCAAGCAGATTATAATTATATAAATAACAGGGATGTAAAATAATCCACTCTCTACCCACTTCTCTATAGCAGATTCTGAAGGACTCAGCTTCTAGGGAAAAAAAAACACAAAAAAAACAAAAAAACAACAAAACAAAAACCTTTCTAAATTATTTTTAATACAACTGTTATTATGAGTGTCAAAAAATCAATTAACAACGCTGCCCTAACTCTTTAGGAAAAAAAGGACTTAGATAAATAGAAAAAGATTATGCTATTTCTTTTCAGCAATATTTTTATTCTGAAAGTAACATCAAAGAACCAGAACTCCCTCCCTTTTTCTCCCCACTTCTTCTGGCTTTGACATCACACAAAGAGAAAAGTATTCCTTTCACTGTTTCTTGTATAGTTGGAGCATCTGAGCTTCTGCACACTGTTAGCACTTTCTATGCTTGAATATGAATTATTTTAATCCTCCAGCAATTAGTGGTCTCTTGGATGAAAATAAAAAAGACTACAAGAGCAAACTTACATTTGTTTTGCTAATTTATTTGGTCAGTAGTTCACTTATTGTTTCACATGGCTTAAATATTTAGGTGTGAAGATGTCCTAGTTACGATCTTTTTTTTTAACCATTACACATTTCAGACTTTTTTTTTTTTTTCTCTCTTTTTAAACCCTGCTTACGATCCAAAAGGAGATTCCTGTCCTTAAGTATCTTTCACACATGGCTTTCAGCCACTGCACATAATTTTGCATTTTAATGCACTACCTCTTCATTTCATCACAAGCCTTTTAACTTGGGACAGAAAGAGGAAATCACCTTTTATTTGCAAATCTGTTTAGCAAAAAAAACCATACTGAAAACAGTACTGTAAGCATCAAAACCAAGAAACAGTACTGTAAGCATCACTGGGTTTCCTTGATCTCTTCATTGTTTTCTTTCTCCCATTGCCATAATTACCATCAAGATTTATGAGGTACTAGAAGTATGGCAAGTACTTGACAAAGAAAAAGGAAGCAAAGTTTTCTGTCCTCAATATCTGACTGTGACAGACCCTAATTCAACCCACCACACACTCTTGTGGTCTGCTAGACCAAGGTCTAAGCAACCTAGGGGCATAAAAGTAGCAGACAGACATAAGCAGAACTTACATAAATACAAACTCAAAGTTTAGCAGCTATAGCAAGTCACTGTGCAGCTTGACTCAAGGAGGAAAAAAAAAAACAAACAAAAAAAAACCCCAACAAATGGCTGAAGCAAGTTATTTTGTTGGAGTTTTACAGTCCACATACACCCCTGACACAGTAAACTGCTCAGACCAGGGACCCATGACAACTGGATGTGTTTTATGAAGCCATGCACACATTTCTAAAACCAAGTTCCAGCAACCCTTCAGGATTCAGTGCTACAACAGATATCCATTCTCAGCTTCAAAAAGTCCCACTGCAAATATGCCCAACATTCACCTCCTGACCCAGTCCAAGACAGAAAGTTTAAAAAAAAAAAAAAACAAAACAACCCACAACACAAAAACCTACAAAGAAACAAATGGATTTTTGGTCAAAATGAGAAAATAAGAGCACACCCAAGAGCTGCTTCAAAAATAAAATTATGCATCCTAAGCTATGAGCCCCATGGTCTCGTGGGGCATTTCAAGTTACACTATTCCCATTTTATTGCTCTTTTTTTTTTTCCACTTAATTACTTCACTTGCAATGTTTACTACAGTGGAGTGAATCAGAAAAGACACCATTAGTCTTTTTTTAATCATTAGAAAAATAAAAAGCTATTGTTTATCTTGCCTACAGACTGATCAAAGTATGAGAGCAATCAGGTTGATGATTGGGTTTTGGTCAGTTTGTACCACAGTTTTCCAAGCACAAAGTAAATTTATCCATTTTAATAATTAGGTAACAATGGTATTCAAGGAAAGCTTACAAGCTTACAGGATCTTCCTCAATGGGTCATGACTGCACCAAGTAAAAGGGGAAAGTGTGGGTATAGAAATAAAGTTCTGGTTCAGAGAAGCAACTTGGCAAGCCTCAAATCTAGCATCAGCCATAAACAGAAAGAGGTGGTGGCAAGACTAAGCATGGAAAAGCTAAATTAACCAATGGCCTTAAAAGGACAACAAGGAGTCTAAAATCTCAAGGACTAAATGAGGCAAATAGGGACTTTTATTTGTATTTCTAGAGTAAGTGTAAGACAGAAGGTGGATGCAATCAAGACAGTATATTCAGCTGGGGGTTATGTTGCGTACAAAATGGAGAAATGAAATGGGGTTACCAAGGAAAACTGTGAGGAAAAGGCTGGTGAATCCAAGCTGGCAGGAGGCAATGTAGGTGGTGGCTTTATGGTCACAGACTTAGGGGATCAGAAATAAATGTACATGCAAACCAGTGTGCAGAAAATCATCAGGATTCAGACACCCTCCTTCCTTGAAAGGAAGGGCTTGGAAATGTTGCTTGGATGATGTCCTTTGGTGGTATGAAGTCTCTGCAAGGAGAAGAGAATGAGCTAGATTCTGGACTGTTTCTCACATTAATTTTGGCTGTGGATTGGTATTTTTTCAAGTAGTGATAACTCTGTAATACAGAAACATATTGTACCAACTAAGAGTGAAAACAGTGATAACTTGTTTTGTGAAATTCGTTGCAAGTATTCCCTTCCAGGAGAGACTTACAGCATTCACTCATTCAAGCAACTCTAACCACATGTCCTCCTCTTCTCATCTAGGTCCTTGTTATTAGAAGGATAAAGAAGTTCAAAAGTGGTAGAAAAATTCACACCACCTTCAGCAGGCTTTGTATACAGCCTACAACACATACCCTTCATTCTTCTCTCCTCTATGATTTCACTCTTGGTCTGCTAATTCCAGAATACTGTGAAGTGTTCTAATCATCACCAGGGTGACTTAGGGCTCTGTGCTCCCCTTCTGGAACATTTGTACAGGTGGATATACATGAGTAAAGCTTCTCACAAGGAGTACAGAAGCAATCTGCAGATTGCATATATTATGTGGCATGTATTTGGTGAGAGAGATGGTTAAATATTCTATAAACAATCACTAAATTGTCAATGGAACTCAATAAGTGTTATTTTAAAAAACCCTAATTATTTATTACAATAACCAGCCACTGCTACCATTTTGTATGTGAAGGTTTGTAAACTATTTCCATTTGAGAAGTAATTGATTCCATTTTTATCATTTGCTCAAGTTTATGCGGTTGTTCACATCCAAAGAGATGATAACATCTATTTGCTGCAAATTATACATTATAATTCCTCATTCAAAGGCTGTAATGGAAAACAAAATGCTAATTTATGCTCTAAGCAGAAGTATAGAATCATAATCACTCATTGTTAACATTAGGAACGACACTGCTCTTGCAAATAATAAAATGGGTTAAAAACGTGGAGGGCTTTTGTGAGCCAAAGTCCCAGTGCCTCTTACTTGTTCATGTGAGTGATCAAACAAGTGATCAAACAAACCTTTCCTCTTCATGCCAACAAAAACTACCCCTTTTTGAGAGAAAGAATAGTGGTCCTATGATTGCAACATATGGATGGATGGATGGATGTCCAGTGATGGTCCTACCCACACTTCTCCAACCAGCTTCCCAAAGCCAGGCTCTCTGCTACCTGAATCAGACCATGTGGAGCAGAAATCCACACAAGCCATACAGGCCTCTAAGACTGGAAAAGCCAGAGAGCTGGTGCTGAGGGTCTGTCATCTACACTACTTGCTTCATGCCATGCACTTCAGGGTGAAGTTTGTTTGATTATTTAATTTCATCTTAGCTCTGGTGTCACTTCATTATTTGCATGTCAATTTGGAGCTCAAAGGCACCAGGGGTAGTCCTGGAATACATCTCCCAGTTCAGTTCTATCCAAAAGGAATTCCATTCATCAGCAACAAGAACAACCCACACCATTAACCAAAGCACAGCAGAAATGGGATGAATGCAGCATATTCCTGCTCCCAAGGGAAAGTGCTAGTGTAGATACAGCTCTCATCACCTCAGGTCCCAGTGAGTTCACATGGAATCAATAGTGCCCTATTTCTCCCCCCAAAAATTAGGGCCATAGAGTCACAAGTGCCACGTGCAGAGCCGGGGTCACTCAGCTATTAATCTCTCTTCACTTTAATTTTACCTTTAAAGACAGTAACACACAGCCACTCAGCAGAAGGGAAATCTCAGTTGCCACTTGTAGATGACACCGAGTCTAAAACAAAAAATATTGTAAAAATACTGGGTTTCCAACCTTTACAGCCCTATAGGTTTTTAATGCACAAGAAGATCTGCTCACACAGCAAACAGGCACATCAGAGGAAATAAAAAGAAAACAAAAAAACAACCCAACAGATTAGGACTGTGCACCTGCTCTTCCACATTTCATTAAGCCTCTACACCTAAATGTACATCAGGTTCTCTCCTATGTGCATCCGTTGTGCTGGTATCCCTCAGTGATACCTTCTGGTCATGGAGAGACAAACTGAATTGCAAGCATCCATACTGCCTCAGGAAAAAACATTTAAAAACTCATTAACTTTTGGTAAGTTAGATCAGATTATTATAAGCTAAATTATAAATGCCAGCTAATACGTTCAAAAACATATATTTGTAAATAAGCTACCATTTGTAAACAAGTCTCTCTAGCTTCCATTATATTCCTCAAATCCCTGTAAAATAATGGCAAATTATACCAGCTTTTTGCAGTTATGATGTTATCAAAAATTGAAAACTGCCTTTTTGGTGACCAAAAGAAAGTTCCACTGCTTTGTGTAGTAAATCATTTTACTGCTGCCCTTTTATATTTAATACCCTTCTGCAGTACACATTTATCTCTACACTAGCAAAGTGTACTCATTGATTTCCTATGGTCTCTCTGGAAGAAGGTTCTGCTTCCCTGATGATGAGTACAAAGGGTGGATGACCCCATTCTCATTCCAATGCAAACCCTGCACTTTTACATTTCTGCTTAGACCACATGAACGTTTGACCAGCTAAGAACTCCTTGCCCTACCTTCTTCCTACAGAACACATTGCTAGAAATACAGGCATTTTCTTCTGAACACAACTGTATTTTTGAAAATCCCATTTTATGTATAAAGCACTAAAATGCATTAGTTCATCACAGCCATAACAGTAACTTACAATCTGCACATAAGCCTTTCTTCTAAGCTGAGATAGAAAATCTTGCCCATTTTCTGCATATGCTCTAAACTCCTCTTATTGTGCTGTACTGTACCAGCATTCAGCTCTGGGGCATGAGGAAATGGTTTGTACCCAGTTTAAACTGAGCTGGTTTTGCTACAGAAGACTCCCATCAGAAATGCACTGCTGTTTCATGCAGAATGTGGATAGGTTTATTGCACAACAATCAGAAAAACAATACAAGAAGTGGACAGAAAATACCTCTTGAAATCTACTCTCTAAATGCTATGTGGTGGCACTGGAGATCCTTGAAAACAAATTCACTAGTGGTCACTGAAACTTTACAAAGTTACTGTGTTGAATGACTAAATTAAGGCACTGATCTCTGAAAGAAAAAAAATCACATTTAATAACTTTGGTTTTTTGCTGGTATGCCAAGAAAATGGTTCTCTTCAGTTTCACTTTCATTTTCATTGTGTTCCACTCTTCTGGCTTTCCCCACCATACAACTCTTGGATATAGAAAAGCTGGGAAAACTTCAAATACAGATTACCTTTTTTTTTTTTAATTACCAAGTCTTTTCAGCTAATACTAAAGCAGGATTGCTACTTTTTCTTAACCAATTTAGTTTTGACAGTGTCCTTTTAATTTGCAGAAATATTACAGACTTTGCTAAAATATAACTGAAGTTGAATGATGGTTTTATTCCATTGGCTTTCACAGCCAAATAATGTACTACTATCGACCAAGTTTTTTCCATTCATCATCCTTACACACACACATACTTAGTATATGCTATACATGTGCACTGCATTAACAAGAACTCATCTAAAATATTTCCAGACCTGCACAGAATCTGAGCTATACCATTCAAATAATTTCTTTTAAAAAAATTACGGAAAAAAAGCAAGCAAAAAAAAACCACAAAACAAAAGAAACCATGGAAACAAAAATAAGAAGTCTCACTGGCTATGGACCAAAACAGAAATGGCCATAGGACCTGCTCTAGTTAAAAGAAGAAAATGCTTTAAAGCAATATACTTCATTCAATCCAGTACCCAAAAAATACTGGCAGAAAGCTCTGTCTGCACTGGGGTACTTTTGCCCCCATATACAAAGAGCCAAGCCACAAAGTTGGCCCTTAGCTTAGTCTTTCACTGACTTAATACTATCCATAGAACACATTTTGTGGAACTATGCTGCAGGAAGTAAGCACTGCCATGTCTGAGCACAGAGGAGAAAGAGATGGTGCCAGGTAACAAGCCCCCAGCTTCCCAGATGAGTGCTGAAGGGAAGAAACTACAAAATAAGAGCAGTAATCAGGCTGCATGCTCTCACTTCTATACTGCAGAGATTTTCTTGAGGTCACATTAAAATAAGCATCCAGATTTATGCCTTAGCCATAGAATTTCATTCATAAACTATATTTCAAATTATTTTCAAGCACTTCCCAACCATATAGATTAGCAACACAACAATGTATCCAATTCTGGACTGGAAAGAGAAAAATAATTAATACAAATAATGCTGCCAGTTCAGCATGGACAGATTGCGCCCAAAAATATTACTGCTCTTGCAAGGCTGAATACCCCCTTTGCAGTACTTAGAAATAGCTGTTCTGTCCTCCTGACTACTAATTAAGAAACAGATGTAAAGAGAATTTCAGTAAGCCAGAAGACACACTAAGGAAGTTTCTGGCAAACTCACATTCAGGAAATAAAGAACTAAATGTAGAATGTGTATTGTAAGTCTAAAAATGCAGATCGTGGAATGAATCAACAGGAAATCTTCTGGATATTCCTTTGCCTCAGGTTTATACACATTGGAAAGACAACGTAGCTAAGCTTATGCAACTACAATTCTTAGTTCTTAGGATTTAGGTCTGCAAGTCTGTCTAGCCTAGAATTTAGCATAATGGTTAAATCCCTGTACTAATATAATGTAAAAAAAAGTCAGCAAACTGCAAGAGAACAATCAATCCTTTTGGAGTTCTCCTTAGTAATGCAAACCCTTATTTGTAACTATCATAGAGCTTTATTTTCTGGAAGACTGTCTCAGAAATGGATTCAAAACAGACTTCTTAAAGTTACCAGACATAACTTTTCTGATACAAGCTTTTTGGAGACACACTCTGAAATTTAATATGCAATGGGAAAGGTTCCTTCCAAGAATATTCCCAACAAATCACACATGTAATCTTGTCCTTAAAAATAAACTGCAAAAATGCATCAAAAATATAGAAGTTGAAACGCATCTCTCAGCATTCCTGGGTTATAAAGCAAATGTCCTGTCTCTGCTTTCATAACAGTCAGATAGTATATATTATGCTTCCAGAAGAAATCACTGTTCTCTTTAACCTGACTGGTTCTATTATTAAGTCTTCCTTTGATTACTTATACCATCATTAAAAGCTCAAGATGCCAGGAAAAGACTCTTTTAGTAAGCTACAGCTGAACTACTATTGATGTTATACAAGGGATCCTTTTCCTCACACTAGATGTAGAGAGTGCATCATATTGATCTAGGAATAAAAAACTATTTTTCCAGCAGTCAACCCATCTTCTCATCTCAGCACTTTGTTTTAAAGTTTTTTCTGTTTGCTGTTTTGTTTTAAACAGAGTATACAAAACAAATCCTGTTTCAGCGAGGTTGCTATATTTAGCAAGAAGAAATGGTCTGCAAGCTTGTTGGGGTTTTTTTTGGATGCAATTCAGGTAAAAACAAACAAACACGAATATGGCTGACTGTCAAATTTAAGCCAACTCTGCCTTTTTTAAGTGTTAAAACTTGTAAGAAAAAATCTAATTGCAGCAAAATCCCATATTCATCTTGATGTCATATTCAGACCAACATCTACTGCTAACCCTCAGCTGATGAATTTGACTGATGTAAATGCTAACGTAATAGGGAAAAGATGAAAATAGAAAGGAGCCTTGAGCACCAAAAGGAATACGCATCTCAAAAATTCTTCTCCTCTTCACTCTGGGAAGTGTTGCAAGCTCCTCTGTTCCCGCTGCAATGCTATGGAATGATTACACCTTCTCCTTCTCAACTCCTTTCCTAATCATGCATATTTAATTCAACTTTGTGTATATACCCGGCAGTTTACAGAGCCCTTCTATAAATAGACCTGCATCCTGACTTCTCTTCCCCGTTTTCCCTTAGATACAGTTCCACACCGGTATTCAGAACAGCTCAACTCTGGATTTCTCAGTAATTCTTCTGCTTCCATTGTGATACGGGTTTGATCTCCTGAAAAGAAATGCCAGGGAACCTACCATTTCACAATGCCACTCTTTCACGGAACTGTTTCGCTACAGAATGAAACTAACTTCAGATGAAGGAACTGGTTTAAACCTGATCTTATTGTCTGCTTTCCTAACCATTTTCCTCCTCCGATGGTTTCGAGGCAGTCTCCATCCCACTACCTTCCAGTCGTACAAGCCCTTGGTGAACCTCAGTTCCCGGGCCCGTCTTTAGCAGGGTAACAACACCCGTTCTCTGCTCACACAAACACCCCGGCACCGCCTCTGCACAGCTACCAGGGTGCCCCGGGTGCCAGCAGCCAAGCGGACCCCGGGATGGGTTCGGCGGTACCGACCGCTCCCCGACATCGCCGGCGGAACGCTCCGACCCAACTTACGCCGCAGCCACCCCTGGGCAGGCCGTGGTGCTGAGGGACAGGACAGTGAATTCGGGCATGGGCATACACACACACACACCATACACACACACACACCACACACACACACACACCACACACACACACCACACACACACCATACACACACACACACACGCAGGCTCTTGGGCCAGCGCCCTGCCCGGCCCCATCAGCCGGGAGCCGGCGGCGGCCGCCACGAACCCGCCGAGGGCCCACCTGCCGCCCTCCCGCCCCGCCGGCGACACCTGACGGCTTCACCGAGGTAGAGAGAGGCTTCGGAGCACCGGGGAGACAGCCTCAGCCGTGCCTTTGGGCTTGGTACGAGCCCCTGTCTGTCTGTTCCCCACACGAACACCCCCTTTCTCCTCAGCACCACCGAGCATGATTTGCTCCCTGCTGGGCAAGCTCTCCTCAGACCGAGGCGGCAAACTCTGCAGGCGGCTTTACCCTGCACAAGGCGCCTTCCAAGATGGGCCCGGCAAGTGTCCGCTCGCACCCGGGACACCAGAGACCTCTATGTGTTCTATGCTTTAAAGGGACGACACGGTTGTCAGGGCTCCAGGGCCTCATCGTGACGGCCCCGGCCCCTGAACTCCCGGAGGGGGCCCCCGGGTCTGGCCGCTCGGCGTTACAAACTCCTGGAGGCAAGGAGCAGCGCTCAGCTTCTCCATCCCTCGCCGTGAGGTGTAACCTTAAACTGGCAAGTCCTTGCTAGTTTGGGCATTTCAGTCTCCTGGAAACCGGGGCTGCGAGCTGCGCGTTTTTCCATGAGCTCAACCTGCTCTGCCCCCTCAGACCCCCCCCTCCTCGCCACGCCAGAGCCCTCGGGTGCCCGAGGTGCCACGGGTGGCTCTCCCGGCCCCGCTCGGCGATGCCCTTCCCCTGCTCCGCAGCCCGCGTCCACCCGCTCCCCAACTTTTCCTTGTCACTCCAGCAGCAGAAAGCCCCTTTCTTTCCTCCTTCCTTCCTTCCTTCCACACGCCCGCTCGTGGCACTCGCACCGATGTAGTTTATAAATGACAGTTGCCTGTAGACTTTCACCAAACAAGCAGCGGGGGCAGCAGACTACAACAGTTATTTAATTAAAGACGTTTCAGAGGTTCCCAGAATAGCTCTCTACCTCCGAGGCGCGATTTCTGGTTTCTCCCCACTCTCCCCCTCATCCCAACCATCCCCCCGGGGCTGGCGGGAGAGAGAACCCGACCCGACCCGGCCGGAGGAGCCGGTGATACCCATCTGCTCGCTCCGCAGTGCACAGTCATCAAAGTTAAGTACGGGGAGGGGGGTGAGGGTGGGCAGGGGTGAATCAGGGAAGATTCGGCAAGCCGAACTACTTCCACCTAGGCAGGATCCGAAATTACGAGGTCGGATGCATATGCGGCCATTTCTGAGGGAAAGGAGAAAGGGGGGGGGGGGGTGCGGGGGTCCTGTCGCACCAAGCCTGACACTCTCACGTCTGCTCCCCCCGCCCCGGCAAACTCGCCTGGAGGCTCCCGGAGGGGTCCCCCGTCCCCCCCCTCCCCTCTGCCTGCAGCCCAGGGGGAGGCTCGGGAACGCTTCGCTCGAGTTGTGCCCCGAGTTGCTCCGGGGTAACGCGCAGCTCTCCGCGCACTACGGCTCTCGCTCCTCTTCCTCACGGGAGGGGCGGAGGCGGAGGGAAGGGGGCTGAAAGGCACAGGGAAAAAGGCTCTTTTTTTTTTCCTCATTTCTTTCCTCGGCTGATTCTCACACACGCACGCTGAACAGAGAGAGACTTCCAGCCCCTTCCTGCGCACGCAGTCAACCAAACCACCTTGGCTTCCCCCGAGGAGCCCGGCAGGCGCAGCACCGTCCACCTCTTACCTGGTTGTAGGAGGTCTCCCAGGAGGAGGTGTAGTTGTAAAAGAAGGAGGAGAAGCAAGCGTCTTCTGACAGCCCGCAGCCAGCCATCCTCTGGGAGCAAAACCTCTTTTCGGGAAGGCACGCAGCAGCCTTCGCAAACTCTTTGCCTTCTTGCGCGATCGCTGCCGCCGCCGGTGCTGCCGCCGCGGAGCGTGCCCGCAGCTTCGCCCCGGCTCTGCGGGCGGCCGCGCTGAGCCTGGCTGGCGAAGAGGGGTCGCGCCTGTGTGTCTGTCGGTCTGTCTGTCTGTCTGTCGGTGTCTCCGTGTGTGTGTGTGTGTGTGTGTGTGTGTGTGTGAGTGTGTGTGTGCGCGCAGCTGTGTGTGGCGGCGCGGAGGGGCCGCGGCCGGCGTCACGTGCGCGCGCTGACTCCGGCGCTGCCGCCGCCGGCGGGGGGGAGAGGCTGCGCTACCGACCCCGGTACTGAGTCACCAGCACCGGCAGAGCGCTCCATCCCCACCCAGACCACCCCCCCACCACCACTACCACCACCCCTTCACCCCCGCCGCCTACTCCCCCGGCAGCGCAGCCTGCGCAAGGGAACGACGGGGGGGGGCTCCCGACCGACCGACCGACCGCCGGACCTGCGACTGTTACCGCGGCGCGGAACCCAACGGGCAAGTGGCGACGCGCGTCCTTCCCCCGCCGCGCCGGGGCAGCGCCACTGAGGGCGGGACCGCCCTCCCGGCCCCGGTCCGGCCCACACGCCCCGCCCCGTGCCGCACCGCGCCTCGCCTGAAAAGTTGGGAGCGAGGTCGCAGGCTCGGCGATCCGAAACCGGAGAGGGGTGCGAGAGAACCGGAGCGATCCCGGTGCTGACACCCGGGCCGAGCCGCCGAGAGGGAAAGGGGCTGTGAGGTATCTCCCGCCCCCGGGAAACTTCGCTTCAGAGTCGTCAGCCCGGCTGCCAGGTACGATCCCCCCCCCCCGCTGGTTTGGGGTTGTGTGTGTGGGGAAATATTATTATTATTAATATTTTCCTCAGCATCCCGTTGTCACGGCTGAGGAGCAAAGCGGAATTGTTCCCATTTTCCTTCCAGGCGTCTCCGTGTGAGCACAGAACCGGCAGCGCGGCTGTCACCCGGGCCGGGCCATGTGGCACCCGCGGTGACACGGATGCCCCGCAAAGACCCTCGGGTCCGGCCAGAGGGAAGAGAAAAACCGGCGGCCTAGAAGCTGTCCTCGAATTGTTCCTCGGACACAGTGAAGTCACACTGACATGTAATGATTTTAAAGCGTTTGCCAAACAATTAGAGGAAATTTGGGTTACTTTGGCCGTGTTTCCTTGAGTGTTCCTCATCCTGGTGGCACACCCAGCACCTCAAGCACTCTCCTCTGACAAGGGAAACACTGCACATTCTGTTCCTTCATCTCCATTCCCAGTATGTTTCGTGCTCCTTCAGCACCGCTTCGCTGATTTAATCCGTACCATAAACAAAAGTATTTTTAAGGTAGAAATTAAAACCACTCCTGTCGTATCACCATCTCCCCTCAACCAGGTTTGCCCCTGTACTCAGCCCTGGTGAGGCCACAGCTCGAGTCCTGTGTCCAGTTCTGGGCCCCTCAGTTCAGGAAGGAGATTGAGGTCCTGGAGCAGGTCCAAAGGAGGGCAACCAGGCTGGGGAAGGGATCCAGCACAAGTCCTGTGAGGAGAGGCTGAGGGAGCTGGGGGTGTTCAGCCTGGAGAAGAGGAGGCTCAAGGGAGACCTCATCGCTCTCTACAACTCCCTGAAAGGAGGCTGGAGCCAGGGGGGGGTTGGGCTCTTTTCCCAGGCAACTTTCAGCAAGACAAGAGGACATGGACTTAAGTTGTGCCAGGGGAAGTTTAGGTTGGATATTAGAAAGAATTTCTTCACGGAGAAGGTGATCAGACATTGGAATGGACTTTGCAGTGAAGTAGTGGATTCTCCGTCCCTGGAGATATTTAAAAAGAGCCTGGATGTGGCACTCAGTGCCATGGTCTAGCAACTGCAGCAGTGGGTCAAGGGTTGGACTTGATGATCTCTGAGGTCCCTTCCAACCCAGACAATTCTATGATTCTGTGATTTTCTTCACTAACTACCACTGACAAAAGGAAACTCAGACAACTATTAATGGAAATAAAATAACGTGTGATAACTGTTTGGTTTCATATAAGAATATATCCCATGGTTTTCATTTTTTCTAATAGTATTTTTCCTTCCAACTCATAACTGGTTTGGTAAGCAGCACCCAGCACACTCACAGCAGCCCATGAGCTTCCATAGAAAAGACTAGAGATGGTTTTCTGCCACAAGTCTTAATGAAAAGCCTGCTGAAGCTCCTCTCCCCCCCTCACCTAATCCTTTAAGGAAGAAATCACCATTTAATAACATCCCTGGAATCCTTTGACCCTTCTGTTTGTTGAGGAATCTTATTTCCTTCAGTTTCCAAATGTGGCAGGAACATGGCATGCCATGAAACATACTGAGTGTAGTAGAAAAAAAACATCTTTTTCACGTGTGAGTTGACTTTGCCTGAAGGAAGGCCAGCCAAGAACACCTGAATTCACTATGCATAGGAACCTTAGTGACAGGCAGCTCTAGTCCATATGAGGTCAAAGAATCTGTCGCCCTGCCCTAAGCCAGATAAAAATACAGCAGGAAGGTTCCCAGCAACAGAATATGGCAACTACACCAGGAACAAGGTGTTCACTATGTCCACAATGATTTATTTCTAAACCTGCTTCAGTATTTTCCTTCAGAGACTTCCATCAGTGGCCCCCAAAACTTCATGTGGTTTAAGAATTTATTTCAGCTTTTCAGACAGCAATTAAGGCATAAAATTCCTTTCAACTTTGCCATCATTTTTGAATTGGTTTATTCTCTTCGAGGGGTCAGTGTTTAAAGCAACTTGCCTCTAAAATCTTAACCATCTTGACACTGTATGCTTCACCTGAAGTCTTAGTGCATTCAGTCCTCAATCTGTACTCCAGCATAGCCCAACCTCTGGGTTATTTAACTTGCTTGGAAAATTTGCACTAAAATTCTATGGTTTGTATCCGAGTTCTTATATTTTGAACTGAAAGTCCTACCATTTGGACTCTTCTTTCTTTCTTTATTCTTAATATCTCCTGTATTTATACACTCCAGTTGGTGGCATTTATTTTAGTTCCTCTCCTCTGGTTAGAGACATAGTCTGTCCCTCCAGTGCAGTGTTCTCCACTCTCAAAACATATCACAAATTCCCAAGTGTCTGGGGTTTTTCTTATCCTTTTTTTTTTTTTTTTTTTTTTTTTTTTTTATTTCCTCATCCAGCTGTTAACCATTTGCTTTAGCTCAAAATCTTTTCAGCTGAAGTTCAGCGACCTGCCCCTGGGGTAGGACTACTGGTAGGAGGTTAAGCTTAATTGCCCAGTGATCACTTACTAATTGAGATTCAGCTCTAATCCTTCCTTACACCTGCGAGCCACCCAGAACCTACTCAAGGCCTCTGCAGAGCACGCTGCTGCTGGCAGCAAAACAAGATCTGCAAATTTATTTATAACATTATGTATTGCTCCTCCATACCATTTGTAGATGTTTTCAGTCAACCAGCCCTTACTGCAGTGACTAATAATCTGTCTGTCGCTTGATTTAGCACACTAGCATCATCACTAACACATCATGGTGCTGGGATGCTGAGGATGAAGCAAGCAGCTCGGTGTGTTACTTCCATTACTAGAAGAGAGTAACCAAACATCACAAAACCCACAAATAACCATTGCCTGCTATCCCAGTGTGCTAACAGCTCTATAGGATAGATGCTAAGTGTATTCTTTGGTTCTGTGGGTGGGAAGGAGTGAAGTGGAAATGTTTTAAACCAAACTCTTCTGAGGAATTTGGAGCAAATGGGTCGATGAGGGCGGAGGAAACAGCAAAACTCAGGAAATGTTTGAATAACAAAAGCAACCCCAGGATAACCATTAATACTCCATCTGTGCTGAAAGAAAGAGGGCTGGTGCAGGTGGGATGGAGAAAATTGCTCAGATCTCTCCAGAGACACACACAACACAATGCAGCCACAGGACTAGGCAAAAGGACAGTGAAGCTGCTAGAAAGGCATCTTGTCAAATATAGTCTAGATTTAATTTGGTTTGCTCTTTGCTTCCATGTTTTCAGCCTAAAGACTTTCAAAGTCTATTAAATACACCAGAAACTGGTTGTAGGGTTTTTTTAGGGGGGGAGGAGTGTGGAGGAGGTTGTTGTTTTGTTTTGGGTTTTTTATCTGCAAATCCTGTCTAGTGTGGGAATAAAGTAAATCACAGTGAAGCTTTCCAGTTGAGGCTGGTCCTGTCTTCTCAGAGACAGCATCCTCATTCCCCTGAGGCTGGAGCACAGAGACAAGGCTAAGGCCAGGGCGTGCTGTTTGAGCCAATAACAGAATTGGCATCACCCAGTGCCAAGTGTTGTGAGAAACCTTTCAACGACTAAAGGTAGCCCACTGCTGCAGGGAAAAGCCAGGACACCATGAACACCTCTTCCTTTTCTTTATGCAGAGTGATCTTTTGAGAAATGCCATGAAAAGCAAGGCTTCTAGAGGTCTTTGGTTTGAGAAATATATGGAGAATTTGCGATAGGAAAGATACTCATCTTCAATTTACATGTTCCATGTAAGCAGATTTGTATCAAAACAGTCTCAAGGGGATCAGGATTCAGCTCAGCTGCAATCTCCAATTTAAGATTCTACAGCACAAAGGAATACTGTTGTGGATGTATATTTTGTTTAGTGTCCCTCTAATAATCAGTGTAGCATATAAACTGAGTGCTGTGGTTCCTATTATTTTTAAAGCTTGTGATAATAAATACCTCAAAATGTTTTGTGTACTATTCTTTCATTCAACCATTTTTTTTCTCCCAAAGTTTAGGTTAGAGCCTTAGTAAATAAAGTGAAATTTTCTTATTCCACACTTTACTGGACTTTGTAAGTTGAAAATCCCTTCTCACAGGGCAAAAGCCTGTAAGATCAGATATTCTAGAAAAAGTAAGAAGCTGTCCCTGTATCTTATTTGCAGGTGAAAAAAAACCCTAATAATTCTACTTAGCCTGTTCATAAGTGCATAAAAGCATTTTAAAGTCAATTAAGACAGTCCATAAAAATTGGAGAGGAAAGGCTCTAAAAGTCTGCTGATAGGTTTTCTATTAGGGTAATACTTGAAAGCTTCCTTAGCACCTTCCATCAAATTATTTCATTTTGCTTTATGAACACCTCTAGAGCTAGGTATTAAATCCTTTTAATACTCAGGATCAACAGTTTAAGTACCAGACCCTGGGAAAAGCCAAGCAATGTTTTTAGACAATGTTTATAAAAGCAATTAGCCCCAGCGGAGCAAAAACCTACTTACAGCAGAAATAAGTGGAGATTCCAGAGTGTTTAGGTTTCTACTTAAATTTCAAGATAACTCATGTCTATAATAAAAAAAAATATAAGATTAGGTATAAGTGAGATTGAAACTACCACCAGTGGATGAGAGCACAGCAACCACAGTCACCTTTAAAGTATCCTTTCAGTTTTCTGCCTTTTTTCATTGGGTTCTTGATGTATTCTAACTAAAATCCAGGTGGTTTTTTTTTAACCTTCACTTGGCTAGACAGCCCAGTTCCAAGATACCTGAGAGAGCTGGAGTTCCCAGAAAAGATTCCTCACACTGAATTCATCAGCCTCAGCAAGAGCTACATGTGCCAATTTTCCAGTATTAGCATCACAGATCAAGATGACTCAAAACACAGCTTTTCTAAAGTATCTTGGAGTAACACTCCCAAATTTAAATTACCTGCCACCATTCAAAAAATACAAGGTTCTGCTGAAATAAAATTGCATTCAGAAAACTAAATGTCATTGATCAAAATACAGATAATGTATACTTTCCATCCACTGCACGGAGGTGGTACAGGAATTTATCAGAATCAGGTTCTCTAAAGTTATGTCCACTACACCTCTTACGATTGTATATATCACTGAAATATCTGAATACTGTCAAACACCACATTAAACCAGGTGACATAACATCTGCTTCTTGTTCTTCTCTTCAAAAAGGCAGCAGTGTTGTGCTGGAGTCTTTGCTGTCTATTGTAAGAGAAGAAACATTCAAAAAAATGTTCTTTGCAATAAAGTAGAAAGTAGCAAGGTTCTAGATGATTGACTGTTGAAATTTGTTAGACCACTTTGTATTTATGGTTACACTTACTGCAAGCTTACTGCACAGGCAAGTTTCACTCTTATTTCAGAAAGCTGTTACACCAAAGAAATAACTGGTGCTGGCTTGGGGTTCTCATCCCAGAGCCAAATCCAGGCTGCTGTGTCTTGAGAAAAACAAGACCTGGAATATAAGGGGTTTTTTTTAGGGCTTCTAGATGGTTAAGACTGCAAACACTGCTGTGCTTCATCCAGAAGATAAAAAGATAATTGAAGGTAGATGACTGACTGCTAAAACTGAATGGCTACTCCAAGAAAGAGAGAACAGTAGGAATGTTTGGTTTTTTTCATCAATACTGCTGTAGACCAGAAATTAATAACAATGTTCTCTAAAGCCATCTAAATCTAAGGACCAATTGCAAATAGGCAGCTTCAGAGAAAACTGTACATTTTCCAAAATGTTTTGATCTCACCATCAGTCAATTATTTGCCTTGCCTGAGTTCAGATTCAGTTGCTTGCTCTTCATCCAAGAGCAAATCCCAACTAAGCATTGGGTCATCTTGATAATTGAAGTTACGTGAAACAGGCAACTGAATGAAGTAAAGCTGATTATTTGAAAAGTAAGGAAAAAAAAAAAAAAGCCAGGAGTTTAAAAGCTAGATTACATGAATCTTTGCTCATCTCAAAAATGCAGGAAATTATTTTCCTTGAATTCTGCAAGATCAAGTGTGCCACTGATTAAAACTTTGTCTACTGAAGTGGAAGAGCAGAACACTGATGAGTTTGATTGTCCTGATATTTTCAAGAGAGATATTTTCAATGAGACTGTTAACAAAATGAAGCCACTATGATAATTTAATTCCTAGTTCAGGCCTTCCAGCAGCTTTTCAACAGGAGTAATCTCCATCAGTTCAATACCCTGAAAATTATAAATACCAACCAGTGAATACGTGCCATTCAAATGTAGGCAGGCATGAACTTATGAGGTAGTTCATAACTTTTATAGTCTCACCACCAATTAACAATGTAAATAAATTACTAAAGCCCTATCAGATTCTTGCTTCCCAAAAATAACATTTCTGTGATTATGTTTCTGTGATTATAGTTATGAAGTAACTACATGAAGTAACGAATCAAAGGGGGGATACAAAATCCTAGAATAACCCAAATAAGCAGTAATCAAGATGGCTGGCCTGCCATGGCCTCTGCTCTAAGCATCTTTGCATCTGAGAAAAAACCCACAGCCCCTCTGCCTTTTTCTGGGTGCAATCAGATCATTAGCAAAACACTGAGTGATACAAATGGGGCAGACTCACCACTGTTGTATCAGTTGTGGTAAAGATGATGTCTAAGAATGAATGGACTGAGAGGTATGATGAGATCTCCTCAGTCAGATAATGAAAAAGATAAGAGGTTTTGCCATCTAGCACGTTATTCAAAGCTTATTGATAAAGCAGTAGTGCCTCATCATCACAAAGTGTACTACAAACATTCAAAAAACATTTGGCTACTCTTTTGGCACTATGTGTGGTGCAGGGA
Source organism: Phaethornis superciliosus (assembly GCA_023637945.1). Lineage (NCBI taxonomy): Eukaryota > Metazoa > Chordata > Aves > Apodiformes > Trochilidae > Phaethornis > Phaethornis superciliosus. The sequence continues at coordinate 9,115,231 of JAJQWJ010000005.1, forward strand.
GGAATCAAAACTCCCAGCCACACGCTGTAGAACTCAGGGAAATTGCATTCAACTGTCTTTTGCACAGTCCCTTGGAAAGCTTTGATTGATACAGAACTCCATTTTTTACACAAGAAATACCACAAAGAGGCAGCAAACCCTCAGAAATAATTGATAGATATTTCAAAAGGATATGACAGATCATTAACTCTGCATTCCTTTGGTGACATCATCCTATTTGATCCAATTAATAGAAACAAACCTCACTAGGAGAAAACCTACTCTGAGCTAGGCAGGTGTTTGTACCAAACACAGCATTCCAGTTTGTAAGCACATTCTTTTTGTTACATATTGCCAAAAATCAAGGGAAAGAATAATTATTTTTTTTTTTAAACCAGGTTAAAGTGAATGCAATGAAAAGCAATTAGAATTCCTCTGCAATTTTTGACTTTTTTCACATCGCAGTTTTGGAAGAGTTAGAACAAAGATTTGCTGCTGACTTTGTTGCTAATTTAGGAAGTCCTGTTCCGAGTCTAGACAGCCCAGCACTGATAAAGTTGTTTTTATCATCAGATTAGTTTGATCAAGAGACTGCTAAAAAAAGCAAATTAATTTCTGAAACCTCAGTGTACCTAATAAGAGATCTAAACATCAGTCTCATATCAAGCCAGCAGACTACAAACGGTTGAATTCTTTAGCTTTACTTGCAAAAATAATATTCACTGCAGGCAATTATTGTGTGAAGAACAAATATGATCATGAAGAAGATTATGAAGTAGTCCATTACCATTTCATATAATTGAATATTCTTCTATTCACTTTTCCTTCCATAATTCTCCCCCAGAAACAAACAGGATTTCAGGATTTCTTTAGGCTTAAAAAAGAAAACAAACCAAAAAACCCAACCCCCAAACCAACCCCAAAACAAAACAAAAAACTCCAAACCCCACAACTCTAGCACCCCGTTAACGTTTAAGCTCAGATTTGACAATGCAGAGAACAAACATTTGAATAGATTGTTTGGATTTACAGAGCAGTGAGTTCAACAACAAGCTCCAGAGCAAAACCATGTAAAGCACAGCCCCCATCTAATACCCAAAATGAAATAAATATGCTAATGTTCTTGCTTCCATTCTTGTATGGATTTTTCTTTAACAGCAGCTCACTTGTAGGGAGAAGCTGTTCATTGTCCATAAATTTACTGAAAACAAAATTACTATTTTCAACAGAGTACATATTATTTTGAACACTAAAGCCTGGAATTTTCAATTCTTGCCAATTCTTAGCTTTGATTTCTGCTCTTAATAAAATTACTTTTTTTAAAGCATATAAAAAGTAGCAGTAATTTCAGTTTACTTGCATTATATTGTGTAACCCAATAACTCATTAGAGCAAAGCTGTCAATATCCTCTTGGACAACTAGCTGCTCATAGACACATTTTGTGAATCACACTGCATTTAACCTTCTGCTGCTGTACAAATTACAAGCCTCTCAGGAAAGGTTAAATTAAATGTGCATTAAATTTTTTAAAAGAACAATATTATCCCTGTCCCAGGAAAAAGGCTTATCAGTTACTTGTTATTCAACATGCAAAATGAAATGACTTCAGAGATACCATTCCAATGTTTGAAAGGTCAAGTTTAGCTTGTAAGTCTTTAAAATCACACATGAATTTTGATAGTAGCACTAGCATCTTCCTAAGGCTGAAAAGGTTGATATTTTTGAGGGGGGAAAAAACCCCAGGCTATTAATATAAGCTGAAGCAGTTTCACTACATGGCTGAATACTTAAACAGACAAAGCAGTCAGGAAAGAGGTCCACCAGCAACCCTCCACTCTGTGGAGCCCCATAAGTGCTCGATGCCTGAAGTGTTTATTGTTTATGCTGCTGGAAGCAATGAGGCTGGGAACATTACTGTGAGATGCTTACAAAATAAACACTGAATTCAAACGGAAGGCAAGAGCCCATTTTAGCTAAAAGAATAACACCAACCCAAAATAATAAATGTTTAGAATCACAGGAAATATTTATTATCAACATTAATATGTGCTATGTTTCATTTTTCTGTACAACATAACTACTGCATAGCTTTCATAGCTGGAAAAAGCTTAAAGAATCGCTCAGAGACGAGATGTACACAAATGAAAATTATTTTATCATCTGTCCAACATACATTCAGCGTTCCTGAGGAACTACCATCTCTCAGTAGAAACTGCAAAATCAGAACACCTCCCTTCAGCAGAACTACTCTATTACCACTGCTACAGGAATGTTCTTTTACTGCTGTTACCATATTTAGTTTAATCCCCTGATACTGGAAGCTGGAATCTCCTCGATGCCAACCACTTATCTCAAACGCATCAGTGCAAACTGGAGGCAGCCCAAGCTTGTCATTTGCCAGAGGAAAAGTGAAAAGAGGAGCAAACACTCCCATGTAATGGTTTCATCCCAGTTTTAAAGCTCCTCATTTCAAGCTCACAGTATCTGGTGTTTCTATTACTGGGGACCGGTGCTCAGCTTTGTATCTGAACAGTGCTAGGAAGCATACCACAAAAGAAAGCTACCAGTGTAAGATGTATTAGTAAAAAAATGAACTAGGTTGACCAAATATATAATTTTCCCCACTCTGCTTCACATAAATTTTATGTCACATTTATAGTCCCAAAATGAAATAATTTTAAAAGGTCAACAGAGTACTGGTACACAATTATGCTTCTAATAGTAAAAGATGTTTATTAAAACCTTCAGCTGTTTTAAAAGCAAGATAAATGGCTACTTCCTCACCCATTACAGTAAGTGAATAAATTCATGTAGTTTAGAACATAACTCTGCCTCCTAATATCATGGTTTGGTATGGCTTTTTATTACTTTTTAAATTGTCAGAAAATGAAGGAAATTCTAGCAATCTGATTACAAATTAATAACTGTAGTTTGACTCGATGAAATAAATCCTATTTGCCACTTGACTTTTATCTTTTTAAATTACAATACAGAAAGCTAATTTCAGCATTTTTACTTTAAGCTGCATTTCTTACAGCAAATAATTGGCAGTTTACAATACACACTGTGTAGCAACACAGACTGCAACCTGTGCATCAGGAACCAGGGGCCTTTTTTATAAGCCCTGATCCAAAAAGGGAGAAGGTGATCAGAAATTGTGCTGTTGCTTTGTCAGGCAAAGCTGACCAAGCTGATACAGAACATACCAACACAAACTGGCCCATACCAACAGCACGTCAGTCTTGGCGTAAGAATTCAGGTACAAGAAATTAATAGAGTCCTGTAATCCCCAAAGGAACTTCAGTGCCTGTTTTTTGCACTGATATAAATACACCTCTCCCAAAAGCAAAGTCAGGGGTCTTTCTTATGACATCAAGACATAGCAAGACATGAAGTCACCATTTATTCTTCTCTGACAAAAATTCTAACTGCTGCAAAATCCCTACAAATCTAAGCACAGCATCATCAGTCACTTCTGTGTGTCTCCACAATGTTAATAGATTGGCATCTAAACACAGCTTTATGTATTCAGCCATCAGTAACTAACTCTCTAACACACCTAATCCTAGTTCCTACCTCACATCAGTATTAGCCCTTTATTGCTTTTGAGGTATTACAGAGCACAATTAAGCTGGAAGATTCTCCCCTTTTCAAAATATACTCCTGTTATTTAGTACTATTTTCCTATCTTCTAATCCTTTCTATATATTCAAAAGTCTCACACTACAGAGTTTATTTTATACAAACCATCTCTTTTCACAACCCACCAGAATTCCTGTGGCAAGAGATAACTGTAAGTAAACAAAGCATCACTTTTCCTTTCAGATTGTTCCAAAGCAGATAACCAACTAATCCTGAGGGAGCAATTCCTCAGTACTCCAAAATAAACCTGCTAGTCCCCTCACTAGTCCTTTGAATGCTCTGGAGAAACATCAGTGAGGCAGGGAAGGCAGCAGAACAGCAAAGAGCTAAAGGTGGTGGGGGCTGCTGCTGTTCAGCATGACATGAATCAGGCTCCCTGCTCCATGGGCCAGGGAAAGAGCCAGAGGGCAGTCAGTCACTCACCTCCACCCCTTCCAGGGAAAGCTGTGACCTCTCCTCACTGCTCCTGCCCGTCAAGAAGACTCTTAAGAAGCAGCTTGGAATTATTTTAGTGGCAATCCGCAGCACCGAATGCATGGGGAGCTGAATTTCTATTTGACATGAGGAAAACTTGGGCATATTTCTGCATGTTCCAACTTTTTCCCCCCATTTACTGCAGTCTGCAGGGCAAGCAGCCCCAACCACAGCTCTGCTGATGAGCAGGACTGCAGGTGGCTTTAGCTGTCTAAAAGGGAGGCAGTGACCTTCCTACACTTGTAGCTAAAGAAGCCTCAGTCCTACCCCTCCTTATTGGTCTCCCTTTTTCTCTCTCTGAAAAACCTTTTTTAGTTTTTCCACCAGATAAATGGGAATTTGGTTTTACCTTTAAACACTTGAGAGAAAACAGGGCTATTCCCCAAAACAAGTTATCCTGCAGACATCTGTTGTATCCCTGAGAGAACTGTAGTTAAAAATTCCTGATACAGTTTCCCTTTAGGACCTAGGAAACATTTTTCAGAAGAGAAATGCCATCCCTTCCATTATTCCTTCAGAGAGGGACAGTTAGGTAACTTGCTCCCTTCCCACTGCTCTATGGCTCTAAAATTACATTTAAAAAAAAGAAAAAAAGAACAAAAAAGTAAAAAAGAACAAAAAAGTAAAGTAAAAAAGAACAAAAAAGTGAAAGTTGCAGTAATTCTAAGGTATTCAGTGACTGAAGTGAGACTGTTCCTGCCCCAACCCCTGAAATACTCTGTTGTTAGAATCAGGGTTGCTCAGTAGAACAGCCACTGCATGATGCCTGCACAAAGCTTCCCTGTTCCAGCCCTGGGGCCATTCTCCTGGACACAGTGGTTGGTGAAGGAACAAGTGGGCATTTAGCACATCCAGTCCAGCAGAAAAAATGCCTTAGTCCTAAAAATTAAGCACTGCAAGAGCTTGTCAGTTTTTTTCCCAGGAACCACAATGACATACACAAAAGTCAGTATCATACCCAGTACCATTCCCCATAATTATAGAATGGTTGGGATTGGAAAGGACTTGATAGATCCACCTAATTCCAAACCTTTCCCCACTTGACCAGGTTGCTCAAAACCCCACCCAACGTGGCCCTGAACCCTTCCAGACAGAAGGCAGCCACTTCTCTGGGCAACCTGTGGCACTGTCTCACATTTAAGAATTTCATCCCTGTATCTAGACTACATCTACTCTCTTTAGTTTAAAAACTAAAATGGTTTAGTTAAAACCATTATCCCTTGTCCTGTTGAAACAACTCCTACTGAAGTCTGTCCCCACCTTTCTCACACACCCCTTTTAAGTGTTGGAAGGTGCTCCAAGGTTTCCCCAGAGCCTTCCCTAGGCTGAACAACCCCAACTCTCAGCCTGTCATCACAGCAGAGCTGCTCCAGCCCTCTCTGAGCATCTTTGTGGCCCTCCTCAGTTTGAGGTTCAGTACCTTTTCCAAGTGCTAGCCCCCCAGTCCCAGTGGGACCCCAAGATCCAAGCTGCTTCCCCATAGCTCAGGCTCCTGTCACCAGGAGGGGAGAGGGCACTGGGCCTGCTCTGTCCCTGGTGACAGCTGGGACACCTGACAACCTTCCAATTAAGTCAGGGACACCAGTGCACCCCGGTGCCTTTAGGTGGATTGCACAGGTGTCACCAGTTAATTGGAAGATGGGAGAGCTGCACAGCTGTGAGAGGACATGGATTTGGCCTGGAGTATTTGCATTCCTGGCTGCAAAGATAGAGGGGAGTGAAAGATCCCAGGTTGGCTGTCACAGCCCAAGATGAGTTTGTGGGTATGACAATTTAAAAAAGAAAAAGGAAAAAAAAAAAAGAGAGAGAAAAAAAGAAAACCAGGCCAAAGCCTCTCCCATGTCAAGTTCCACTCACAGCCACAGCCATCTGCTCCCTCCTTCACACGTACCAAAGCCACTGCAGTTTCTGCCAGCTGGTTCTGGGGTCCTCAAGGGATTTCATGCTGAGAATTGGCTGGGTTTGTGGACCTTGCTGTACCTCGGAAAAGTCGTACAGAAGGTGGCTCTACACCGTTTTGCTGAAGGCTGCACAGGAATACAAGAGAAATTCTTACCTGGGGAGCAGATATTTTTCAGCATTGCACAAAGTGGCTCCCCTGCTGCCCCAGAGGACGTTTGCAAGTTCTGGTGAAACCCCACACATCCAACTTAAGTTAGCCCAGAGCAGGAATTTAAGACATTTGTACATTTAGGACCAGTTTGAAATCCAATTGCTTAGGTCAGGATCTCGGCTTCGAATAAAAAACTGCAGTCAAAAAACTTACTCCAGCACTTTATGAGGAGTCAGCCTCCCTTCTTCCTACTGAAAACTATTTCACAGGGCTGAAAAAACAAGACCCATCCCTCACTCACTTGCTTATCAAACTTAGGGCAGACTCACAAATCCCACTGTGTATCACAGTTTAACTCAAATACCAATCTTCAGACATGTTTCCTTCATGATGTTTTCACTGCTAACAAAAAAACCCAACCCCAGACCCGTCAGAACTTCTCTCCTCCCCATCATGTAAATGGAAATTTAGGAAAAAAAGAAGTTGGAACAGGACGAAAAGCCTCTAATTACTTAATGACAAATGATTTTGTAGCTAATGACTATGATTTAAATAGGATAATTCCACCCATGAGTGCTAAAGGTTGGTCTGACTCAGCTTAGCTGCCAGCTCCCCAAGCATGACCTTTTTTGCTTCAGCCTTACAGCAAGCACTTAGGTCCCATTCCAGGGGAAGCTGTTTCAGCAAGAGCTGCTCCACCTCCTCCTTTTTGCCAGAAGACCAAATCTCAGTGTATTTCAAGGAGAGAAAAACTGAAATCTGACCAAATATGTGAACTCACAGAATGACAGAACAGTTTGGGCTGGAAGGGACCTTTAAAAGATCACCCAGCCCAACCCTTCTGCATCAGCAGGGACACCTCCCCCCAGACCAGGCTGCTCCAAGCCCCATCCAACCTGGCCTTGAACACTTTCCAGGAATGGAGCATCCACAGCTTCTCTGGGCAACCTGTTCTGGTGTCTCACCACACTCACTGTGAAGGATTTATTCCTAACCCTAATCTCAATCCGCCCTTTTCCAGTTTAAAGCCATTACCCTTTGTCCTATTCCTCCATGCTCTTGTAAAAAGTCCCTCCCCAGCCTTCCTGTAGCTCCTCCAGGTATGGGAAGGACGCTCCCTGGAACCTTTTCTCCTCCAGGCTGAAAAACTCCAACTCTCTCAGCTCATTTTCACAGAGGTGCTCCAGCCCTCTAATTAAACATTACTATAAACTCCCCAAGGGATTAGCTTTCCCAAACTGAAAATGCTGCCAATACTGTCAAATCATATCACTAAAAATTGCCAGAAAATTACCATGGTGCAATGTAATCTGACCTACAGTGTCACTTATGGCATTATTTGTGTATTGGCCTTAACTGTATCTGAGCATTGCCTATCAGGCCAATCACTACCTGGCCACAGACACTTCCCTTTACAGGACACAGGACTACAGTGCTGCCCAAGAAATACCTAGGAGTATGTTTGTAGAAAGCACTCTCTGAAAAATGCCACATTTATTTAATTTTTAAAACAATTTCCTACATAATTCAAACTAGTCTGCAAAGAATCAACATTGTATGCATTCTATTGATGTCACCATCATTGTGCTGCTTAAGCATCCTCAGTTTTAATATTAAAATATTAAACTACTGCCTTGTCAATAAAGCAGCAGTTTAACAGGCGACTAAATGGCTTCTCATGTTTTGATCAAAACAATAGAAATACTGACATACTGTGGCACAGAATTAGTATAAATAGACTTTATTGAAGTCAGTACCTTTGTACTGAAGCTGAAGATTGTGTCTACATAAGCACAAGTTGTAACATTTCACAACTTCTAAAAGGAATGTCAACAATTACAACGATCATGCATACCATGGTCGATAATCACATTTTTAGAAGCATTTTCAACCATTTCTAAAGAAATGCTTATAACATTGTTATATATAGAACTACTTTCAATAAACTGCAAACATTGATCAGCTTTTCCAGTATGAGCTACAGTGTCAACACAAAAGGGAGGCATAAATGTTTAATTTATGAAATCAGAATGGAATATTTACTGTAAAGAAAAAAATTAAAAAGCTTTCAAATAAAGGCCATTATTGAACCAAAGTGAAGAGCACAACTCGAACTTTGAATCCTTTCATCTCTCTTAAAGCTGTCCTCTGAATAACTTCAGTTCAAAGCATAAATTCAGTACTGTGAGTATTCCTTGGACTGAAGTTTGGCAATGATGCGATCCAACTGTCTCTTTGCTTCACACTGTGGAAAATTGCTCATGTCATAATATTGAGGGGCAATTTTCACCAGCCTGTCAAAGAAGGAAAAGTTTGTTACTAATACTCAAACTTCAAGATGCATCCTACAGAAATTCTACAACTGAGGGAAACAAAGCTCATCCATCATTTTCAGCTCATTCTGCGATGCTGAGATGAATGGCACACACACACACACACATTTACATCTCACTCCCATGCTGTGCAAGTGCCCAAGTCCAAAGCAAAAAGCAGACACCTGAGCCCATGAGATGCTCCTGTTCAGCCACACGTGCCTGTTCCAGACAGGCAGTCAGTCACAGCAGTCCCTGTCTGTACAGTCAGACTGCTGCTCAATGTCAAAGGCCACACACCACAGAATATCAGTTTGTGTAAGAGTACAACTCAGCCACAGCAGTTTTAAGCTTAAAGATGCAACGAAGGCCATGGGATCCTTCTTTAGGCTATAACAGCAATTGTTGAGAAAAAGATTTCTAAGAATTCAAGCACACAGTTACCATTTAAATGCAGATATATGCTATGTTTTCCAGCTTACAAATCTTTAAACTGTCCTCTGCAGAACAGAACAACTTCAGCAACAACAGAAGAGCCTTTGATGTCCCCAAGCATACAACTTGGCATTTTAAGTACAAGCTTGAAGACAGGCAAGACAAGAGCTTGTCTGCAAAGGATCAGGCCTTCAGTTTCCTTGATAAGAACTCTACTGACTAATAAATATTATGACAAGACAGGCTGTACCAGTACTACCAACTCTTCCCTTCAAATGTTTATAGTACTGAATCACGTTCAGATCCTCCTAGAAAAACTGCAGGCACCTACTGCCAAGGCAGGTCCTATGCTTTAAGACAAGAGGCATCTACCAGTATCTCAACTTGGGCCAATCTCAAGTGTTCATCTCAGCTCAGGCACACAAGCAGGAAGCAAGACACATCTCCAAGAAGCTCCTTCCCAAAGCACCTGGTTTTGAATCAAGCATCTCTCCACGCACTCTGTACCCAGGCAGCTGAGTTTTACACGCATCTCCCACCAATAGAAATAAGCAAACAAAGAAAACCTTTATTCAAATAGGGGATCTCAAGTTCACACCGTCATCATCTCTCAAACCATTAATTATCTGAATTTTAGAACAAAAAAATAAAAACAAAAGCTTTACAGTAGGTCATGACTGGTTTAAGACTTTTGACTTACCATTCTGGCTTGATGTCTGTACATGTCCGGATGTAATTCTTTGTTGTAAGGACAAACTCATTATAGAGCACCCACTCTGGTTTATGATCAAGAACAGTGGAAGGATGCAACTGCACCACCTGGTTATCTTTTACTGTTAAGTAATGCCCTGTTCGTTCCAAATGTGCCACCTAAGTAAAAAGACAATCTTTCATTACCACAGGCAGTTTTTAAATGAAGTGATTACAAGCTGACTGTTGAGTGTTCTACACAAAATATACTACACCAGCTTTCAGACCCAGCTAAATTTGGCACATTACTTGACCACTTCAACCATTCAGGTTTTTTTATAGACACAATCAAGATGCCAGATGTTTTTGCTAACTGCCACAGTAAGTGCATGTTCTAACACACAATTCAACCAACATACAAAAATAGTTATCACCCAAAAGAGAAGAATCATTATTAGAACACCAGCAATGCAAGCAAAAATATTAGAAGGGAATACCTATTGGACAGGTTTGTAACATCACACAAAGTTAGCTGTGTTCTACTACAGACAGCTGCATCACTGCATTAGCTACTGTGGGACCAGCCAGCTGCAATGTTATCCTTTCAAGTTTTCATTAGTGCAGTGTTTCAGTAGGAATTTTACTGATGCACTTATTGTTCTGCAAATCCTCTCACACATCAGCTCCCTAAAAAATATGTCAGCCCGGTAAGAATGGAAAATTTAGTATGTCAGAAATAAGAACAGTCTTGTTACAGCATGAACTCCAGAGCTGGAAAATGTGGGTTCAGCAACACGATTCTGCTGTGACCTTGGTAAAAATCAATTAACCTCTCTCTGACCAAGCTTCCCTCTGTGAAAGGGAATAATGCCTGCCTCACTGAGATGCTCTGATACCCAGCTCATTACCATTTGGTAAAGCAGACAGCCTTAGAAGGGTATCTTGGTAGGAACAGTTAGACTAACAGAACAAGTTAACCAAAATTAACCTTTTGATACTGGTAATTCAAGATTAGCTCAGTACCTATTACATATATATATACACACACACAAAAACATAGCAAAAAGGTTAAAGAAGGGCAGGCAATAGCTGAAAGACATTTTTCATCAGATCATCTTTAGCTGCTTTGCTTTTACACAGACATAGTACTTGCTTGTTTTCTTAACTCCTAGCTTTGTCTCACCCATTTTTTGCCTAGTCAAAAGTAAACTCCATCTGTTAGATCAAAATCCCAGGACTTCTAAAGCAATAGCTCCCTCAAATTTTAAGTCAGAATCTCTCTTTAGTAATCATTTATTTTGATTTTGCCTCTCTTTTATATGACATTACTATCAAGAACACGCTTTAAGAGTGGAACAAAGTATTTCAATAGTCTGTCATTCTTTTCACCCAAGATTTGAGATTACACTGCTACTTTATTTCAAATCTGGGGAGCCAGAGACTCTCTTAAATGGAGATTAACAGTCTGTAACTGTCTGTGTCTGCACTGTCTGTAGCTATTTAGGCTTAATTTCATCCAACTCAATCCAATGTTTTCAAAATTAAGTAACTGTATAGCTGCAGACCAGACTGCACTAGAAACTCATCTGTCACAAACCTAGCACAATCACAATCACTGTGAGATTATGCTTTTTTTTTTTTAAAAAAGAATTTTGGTTCAGTTTATTTTCTTTAAGAAATGTTTCATTTTTCAGATCAAAATTAAAGCATGCATACAAAAATATTTTTGTTCTTCCTAAGAAAGGACAGAAAAAATAATATACTTTGGTTTCATTTTAGTGTGCTGTTAAATTTAAATCAAGACAATTTGCCTTCAGCACCTCAGTGTCATTCCGATGTATTAAAATAGTAAAGTTTTATAATGTATTTTCTAAATAGATACAATTTGCTTTTCCACTTATATTGATAGTAAAGAGTTCTATTTCTTGTTTATGTCGTATTATTCTGAAGTTAAAGGATTCTGAAACAACCAAGCAAACCCAAAGAAAACACTAGAGAAAAGTGCATGCTCCTAATTTCCAAGGAAGGACAGGGACTGGGATAGCCTCAATTAATTAAAACACTCCTTTCCTTAGAACATGTGTATCAGGGATAAATCAGCTTTAAGTGGTTACATACCATTGTGACTTACTGCAATCCAGAGCTACCACTGAGCTACAGTATTCATCCTATTTAGATGATTCTATTAAGTGTGTTCATTACCACTCAGATCAGTAAAGGATTTCAGATTCAGTACATGACAACACTCCATAACAAAATCTGCCCAGTGAAGCTATGGTTCCACAGCAAGCCCTGATGATCTGTCAGGTACTACATTTTCCTGCTCCCTCCTGGCCCCAGCTGCTCCAGCACAGCTGACAAAGAGCCAACTCTGCTTCTTCTCTTAAGGTGTAAGTGGTGTGCCAGAGCTAAAAGAATTCAGCCTTAGGCAAGACCAAGGTTGACATGAGGGAGTGAACGAGGACACACAAGGAGGCAGCATCTACACTTGTGCTCCTTTGAACCCCTGGCATGCAGCCAAACCCGGTGTCTGTAAAACACAACCTATCAGGGGTTGGCTGAGACATCCTCCACAGGTCCCTTCCAACCTCAACCACTCTGTGATTCTGCAAAGCTTTCCAGAGTGTAAGCAGCATGAGCTTCCACAGAAACCACACACCCATACAAACACACCTATGAACCTGTTTCATAGGGCAGTGATAGTGAGATACTAAGGAACACACCTGAACCCCAGGATCATAAGCAAATTTGTCATTATTTGTATTTCAAAAATTGGTGAATCAGGCTACCTGAACAAAACAACTAACACTACTGGTTACACAACCTGGAGAGTTACAGAAACATGACTGAAAGATGCTCATGCCTCTCTGCCAGGTTACTCTGCAGACCTAGAATGCCCACCTGCTGATGGTTTAGAGATAATGTTTTTATCAGCACAACAAACCCACAGGGCAACAGTGCTCACCATGGCACAAGCCCCTATAGAGACAAGGTTTTAGTTCAGGTTCTCCTAACAGAGATTTCAAGGTTGTCATGATTTTATTAGAGAATGACACCCCCTCCTCTGAAATGTTAACAATGCTTGTGCTTATTTAGTATCCCTCATGTCACTGAGACAGGGGCCTTCAGTCAAACACAAAACAGTGTAAACTCAAAGACATTTCAAAAGGGTAAAAGCAGAACAGGATCACAAGATCCAACTCTTTTAGATTTAAGACTCCAAATTTTGGCATGTTTGTCTCAACAGACAGTTTAGAGAAACTGTCTTTTTCTTTTTTTTTTTAAAAAAAAAAAGAAAAAAAGAAAAAAAGGAATGCTGGAACGCACCAAAGGAGCAACATCAGTTGCTTGAATTTTTTCAGTTTCTGCTTGCAGAGCATGCAACAGTGTTTCTGAAATTATAAACTTTTGAACTGTTCTTCAGCATTCTTAATGAGCAAAATGAATATTATTAAATGCACTGGTGACCACCTTCATGTCATAGATTTATTACCTTTCTATTATTTTAGGAGCCTGATTATGTAAAGGCTTCAAAATATACATCATTATATACATGAAATAGCAAAGACTGAGTAGCAGCAAGGATTAGATTTTATTATTTAGTAGTCTCATCATCTGATATCTTACTTCAGTACAGCACAGGTAATTTCATCCTCTGTAGTGACACTGATATAACACAGAATGGTTTGGGTTGGAAGGGACCTGAACAATCCTTGTTCCAAGCCTCCTGCATGGGCAGGGACACCTCCCACTAAGACCAGGTTGCCCCAAGCCCCCACCCACTTTCCTGGAAGGGGCATCCCACAACTACTCTGGGCAACCTGTTCTGGTGTCTCACCACCCTCACAGTCAAAAATCCCTTCCTTATGTCTAACCTAAATTTACCCTCTTCCAGTTTAAACCCACTCCTCCATCTCCTATCACTCCATGTCTTTTTACAAGGTTCCTCCTCTGTTTTCTTGCAGGCCCCTTAAGGTACTGGAAGGCTGCTGTAAGGTCTCTCCAGAGCCTTCCTCAGACCTGAAGAATTCAACTCTTTCAGCCTGTATTCATAAGAGGCATAGAGAGAAAGCAATATTTATTTTTCTGATGAATTCTGTTATTTTCAGAATGAAATTTCATCATGATTTTTGCAACCAGCCCTCTTGCTATATTTTGCTTTGCATATTCTGATGTGTGATGGAACAGGTTCCTGAAAATGTTACTTTTGTATTCTAAAAACTAAAAAACCTGGGGCATAACAAAAATTTTATAAGACATTCATGTCAATATGGATCCTTTCCAAAGTTCTGAACAGTACAGTTCCACCATTCCTGACAGGTCAGGCCAGAAACAGTATTTTGATACCAGTAAGACTAAACCTCTCTTCCAAATAAGATCTGGCCAAAGAATGTACTATTTGAGCAGTAACCAAGCAACCCAACAAAGACCAAGCAGTAATACAGTCAGCCATATATAATTTAAGTAACGTTCATGAAGTTTTGATAATGTACCTATCATTACTACAATTTAACAGCCACATAAACACTGAACTGTGTTCCATATAAGAATACAGACATACCTGCATGAAATACCCAGTAACTAATGCCTTTCTTATGTTGATATAATAGTCTCTGCTGGTAAAGTCTGTGCTTCTACGAGGCAAATTAAATCTGTCCATGATTCGTGACAGCTGTTGGCGTACGTTGTCTGCAGACATCAGAGACCTGTAGTTAATGAAGTTGTCATAACACCACTGAACCGACTCATGATCTGCAACATTAAAAAACACAAATAAAAAAATATCAGTATTTCATCCACATCTCATTAGAGCACATAAATGAAACAGAAACTGATTGATCAGGCAGGTATCAGTCAGGTGAACCTGAAAAAAACATCCATAGACTTCTATAAACAGCAACAGGTGTTATCTTACTCACTTGAGTTCATGCACTAGCTAGCTTGCCCAAATTATTTTCTATATATGTAGTCAGAACAGAGAGTAGCTTTTTCCCACCCCTCTCCAACACGACACACACAATCACTGATGTTTTGCTGAAATACCAAACCAGTGCTAGAAAAGCATCTTCCAAGCCTGCAGCATACATTGAAATGAGGTAAATGAAATAAATTTATCATATGTCTTTAAGTTACTTCTTGTTGATGCATCACTCTTCACCTCTCCATCCATCTCGTTTGTTACAGATTATATCCCATCCATTACAGAATTCCTAACTATAATAAAAAGTTAGGATTAAAAAGGTGTTGGTTCTAGGAACACATACCTCCCCAAGTTCAGAACATTTTCTGCACTGCTCTCCCTGAAAAATTACTAAGCAATTACGCAGTTTTTTTCTATAATTAATGTCAGATAACAAACTTTAAATATTTCTTCATTATAGGAATGTTTCCTTCTGTCCAAGGTTACCCAGAATTTATTTTAAAACTTGGCTTGTTTCCATAGTCATCAGTTTATTACATGCTGTCTTGTCTAGATTATTTGTTTTGTTTCCTCCTGCCCACAAAGAAAAGTAGCACTTAAATAGCTCTTTATAGAATATTTAAAAAAATATATTTATTATTACAATAGCTCAAAAACCAAGCCCAAGTGTTCGAGCTGCCCTGGGAACCCAGGCAAAGAGCACAAAGCATTACCAACAGTTTTGCTACGACAGGTGCATACTTACTTTGTTTGAAAGCATGGTAGACATTCAGCAACGTCAAATGATCTCCATCTATGTGGGCAAACCTCATCTTGGCTTCATCTGCTGCTTTCTTTGCTTCCGTGGGGCGAACAAAACACTGTGGGACTAAACAAGGTTGGTATGGGCCCAACACAAACGCCCATATCGATGAGTCACGCATTCACAGACAGAGGAACAAGGCCTAGCTAGGTCAGTTCACAGAGCATAGGGCAGGGCAGGATGGCCTCCAACTGCATCTTGTTCTGTTTACTACCTTGATTTGGTACATCAACACCTAACCACATCTGTAAGACAAGAGGGTTTCAAAGCTACAGAGTACCTTATTATTTTAATAGAACTATATGTAGGCATCAAAATCTCTAGTCTGAAGGCCATCAAGATTGCCTGTGTACACAGGAAGGCTAAACAGATCTTACTTAGTTCAAGACCCAGTGCTGATAGCTCTACCAGGAGCTTGTACCCCAGGTAACAGAACTTCAATTGCAAATCTGCTTTCTCAGAAAGCCTCTACGGACAGAGTGAAGGAAGATGTTCTGAAACTGTACTGCACTAGCACAGTCTAAACAAACATGAGGTTTTATCACAAGTTTGCTGCCAGACAGAACACACTAGTGAAGCCAAGTCCTCTTCCCAAGGTGGTATTGTTATCAGCACTGGTATACAGAAACATGTGAATGAAGGGATTAATAACTCTCAAGGTTGTGATGGCAGCGGTAGTGGTGGAAGGTTAAACCGTCCTCTGGCGCTACTTGAAATTTCTTTAAAAAATTGAAAAAAAAACCCAAAAAACCAGCAATGCGATGAGCTTTCTCTATCATTCTCTTATATAAATCTGGCTCAGTCTGACTTGAGTCAAAAAACTGAGTTTTAACATTCCCTTTCCAAATACAGCCTACCAAAGACCACAAACAGTACAGCAGCCAACTTAATTCATGGTCTGTCAACATTCTTATAGGCTGGTAATACTGATACTAATTCACAAGATATTGGAAGTAACAATAAAAAGATTTTTCACTTTATAGAAATTTTCAGGAGAAAAAAAAATCAGTTTTGTTTTGAGGCTAGATTTCAATAAAATTAATGCTAAATAAGATGCTATAAATCCTTTTATCTTTCTCCAGCTGCTTGGGACAACACTACCCTTCACAAAATATGAATCCTACCAATCTCCTGAGAACACCTCTTTGCATCTCATCTGTCCCTAACAGATGAGAGCCTTTTTGTTGGTTATTATGTGGCATTACTTTGTTTTAAAATTCTCATATAGTCACAAAACACTAAATTTCAAAAATGTGTTGAGTTGAATGCTGGATGGAACTTGAAAAAAACCCAACAAACAGAAAAACCCCACACTGCAACAGTGAACCACATGGTAACAAATCAGAAAGACCAATGCATTAAATAAAATAGAAATGCAGGTGCAAAATAAACACCCTGTATTTTGGGTCCCGCATTTGAAAACACAAGCATAAAGTTAATTTTCATTTCAAGCTCAGACTAATAAAAGCAAATTCAATTTTTTTCTGTTTCTGTTTTGAATATATAATAGCACTTGCTACCACACAGCAAGACACCATAGCTCTTATGGAACGATGTACAATCATTTAATCTGCTCATTTATTCTATGCTGTCCTCAACTCTTTTCTGGTATCTAATTTCCCATTCACTCCAAGCTATTAACATGTGAATTGTTATCCAGAGCCTGAGAATCTTAAGTGGACTTAAGGCACCAGAACAAAGTCATGTTGCTGGTTCAAAACAGTGTTTATTTTGAGAAACAGTCCTCACACATACTAGGACTATGTTGGTTTTGGTTTCTTGGGCTTGGGTTTTTCTTAAGAGCCTAATTTTACTTGCAATTCATATATTAACAAACGATCTTGAATATCTTTTTTTTTTTTTTAAGCCCACACAAACCCTTATTTCTCATTATTCACGCTTTAAAAAAGTATCATGGCTTGAGTAAAAGTAAATAGAAAAGAGTAAGGCAAATCAGCTGAAGATCACAGATAAAAATACTCTATATTGTTCTGTAGTGCAGATTAAGGAGAGGGGGAAAGGGAAGAGAAAGACAGGCACCAACCTACCACCACCTCCGCAATTAAGCCTAACATTTCATTTAAAAAACATTATGATTCTGCCCTGCCCATCTGCTCTGAGTCTGAACAATCATAACTCTGCAAAAAACATTTTAGCTTGTTCTTAAAAAAAGCTTTGATATAAATATACTGTTAAGACTAAACTGGAGTAACAGATTTTACACTTAGCCAAAACATTTTTTTTCTATTCAACCAAGTTAAGCATGTAAGCAGTACACCTCAATTGTGAAGAGCCTAGCAAAACAGTGCACCCAAAAGACAGACAAGTAGCTATGAGTAGGAACATCCCCATTTTCATAACAGACTACATTTTGCCCTTTGTCCTGTAACAACTACAAAACAGTCAGTTCTGTGTACCTGAGAAATGAGATAGTTTTCTTGGTAACACTTCTCTCTCATCAGTTCTCAACAAGCAGCTCTGCACTGATGCAGCGCTATCCACACAAGCTAATTCTTATAAAGATACATTGTCCCCAATGTTTCTTTCTTCCTTTAAAAGTAATGATTGTTCTTCAGCTTTGCCACTTACTGACAGAAAAGTATGTCATTATTTCATGTAAAAGCTTATAGTTTAATATAAACTACATCATAATCCTTTTGGAAATACTGGGATTTAACAATGTGCGGAAGAACGCACAATACAAAATAGATTTCATCACCTTAAAAACATCAAGGCTGAGCTGATATTTCTGGTCCTGAATATGAAACGCCAAAAATAAATTTTTCCTCCACTAGCCTGATTTTTCCCCCCCTCTATCAACTCAAATATATATAAATTTAACTGAAGTTATGAGCAAACTGTCTGACCATTTTATGCATGTTAATTTCTTAAGATTACTACTCATTAGGCTCAAGCTCTCTATGTAAACCCCTGATGATTAAAACCCTATATGATGACTAAAAAAACAATTGTCATATTAGAAATATAAATATATTGTTTATAGTTTTGCTATGGAAAACAATTTTTCCCCAAACTGATGCTCTGCATTTTGTTCAGCATAACTTTCCCGGCCATTACCTGACAACATGGCAGTAATAGAGAGGACCTCATTAGAACAGTTGTAGTCACAACTTGCAATAACCATTTTAGCCAGCTGTGGGTCCAGTGGAAACTCAGCCATCATGGATCCTAACTCAGTCAAGTCTCCATCATCGTTTAAAGCAGCCAAATAATTCAAAAGCTCCAAGGCTCTCATCAGAGTTTCAGGAGCTGAAAGAAAAAAAATATTTAGGCATGCATATTAATCAAACTACTGTGAAAAAATGAGGAAGCACAGACTAAAAGCCATCTCTTTCATTCAACTGACTTCCAAACACGACACTGTTACCAATTCAGTTATTTACATCCAGCCATGAGTGAATTATGGGGTGGGGGTGGGAAATAATCACTTATTTCGAAGAGCTCTTAACTAGATCAAAAGCTTTCAACACTTGGAAATTCCAGCTTTACAAATTCAGACAGCAGTGGCATTGTGAAATACTCAGTATCACAGTAACAACACTTCCCCCCAACAATACTCTGATGTGTTTTCCCTTGTTCCATACAAAACACATTGATATAGTGCTAAGTCTGAGCCATGTAAACTTTAGTTATCTACAGTCTTTCACCACGCTGAGCCTGTAAGAATGCTCTCTTAATCCCACCTTCCTCACAGTGAGTGGATATCACATGCTCAAAGAAAAACAGGAAGATATCCAAAAGCCTTTCTGCTAAGCTAATGCAACTCTTCTGTAGAGCTATTTAAAAGCTGACAGATTTATTATTTTCTTTTTTTAATTTTAGGGGGAAAAAGTTAAGCCATGCTGATGTATTTATATATAGCTGACATTTTTAATTAATATAACCCAGTTGTTTTTGAAGTATATCAGAACGTTTAACACTGTTAGAAGGCAGATGCACGGTAACTTCATCACATCAAGCCAAAAAGATGTATTCAGCTTTAAAAATGCTAGCCAATATTATTTACATATAGTTGTTAACTGATCACTATGAGAACATGTAATCAAGATGAAAAGTAAATAAACCCATCAAGTAACACATTTTCTGATTCTCATAATTTTGTCTTATCCTCTGCAGGCAAGAGGCATTCAGTAGATTACTTCTTTCCACTAGAAGTTGTTACAGAGACAGAAACTTAAAACATTCCTCATGGACAGCTATAAAAACAGTGAAAAAAACCCAGAATAGCTTATCCCATGTTGTTGCTATTTAAAATATTCATGAAAATAAAGCTATCAGAAGTCAAAACATGACACAGTAGCCAAGATAAAATAAATAGATACCTGGAGGATCCATAAAATCAAAGTGCACCAAATCATCTATACCAAGCTTCTTGAGCTGCAATACTACAGATCCTAAGTTAGACCTCAAAATTTCAGGGTATGTGTTGTCCTGGGGGGGGGAAGGAAAAAAAAGAAAATTCAGAACACTTGTTCTCTCAAACACTTTAAACTACATCAGCATTCAAATTTTAAGTTGGTTTGGTAGCACGGCACCACGTACCATTGGGTCCAGGCAGCACACACTACCTCTACCAATCAGATGGTTTTAGATATGTAATCTGAAAGAAGTAACCTTACCTGCATTTCAGTTTTATAAGCCTTCTCTGTGTACAGCCTGAAGCACTTGCCTGGTCTGGTACGACCAGCACGGCCAGCTCGCTGCTGAGCAGAAGCTTTACTGATGGCAGTCACCAAGAGAGACTCCACTCTGATGCGAGGATTGTACACCTGGTTGGAAGCAGTCACAGCAGAAAGGAGGAAAAGCATGAACACTGCTCATGGATAAGACAATTATCTAAAAACAAAGACTGCTTTAAACTTACAAGCTTCTGACTAGAGTGTTGCAAGTTGTATGTATCTGAGAAAAAAAAATTGGCTACAAACCCATCTGGATCGCTGACAGAAAGCTTCAAATACAACTGCCTAGAGAACACCATTTACTTCTTATTCATTTGTTAACAACTCCTGCCAGGTTCACCGCCCTCCTTAAATGTGTGTATTTTTAGATAAGATTTTCACAGCAGAAGGAATGTGTCCAATTTGTTCTATAGAGTGCTAAATACATTCTTGGTGCTCAAATAATTTTATTTTTAAAAGTCGTCTTGATACAATTATAAGGTTGAATAATCACGTTCCAGAGGTTAGAAAAATCTAACATTAAGGTTGAATGCAACTGTACAAAATCAGACTGATGACAAAGCGAGACTTTTTCAACACTATTTCAAGGGTACATGCGGACTGTCACAGCAGAAAATGTGTGCTGCAAAATTTCCATTGCAGTCATACATAAACAGCAGCCTTGCCAACTCATTAGGAATTATGGAATAGAACATACTGTAAAAAAATAATAGTAATTAAAAAAAGCAGTAGTCACATAGTAGACTCAGTTGAAGATGTTCTTTGGTCCAAGTTTTGGTAACCTCCCAGTGTGTACAGGTATAAATGTGTACAAAAAAAGTTTTATTACAGTATGTATTCTTCCACTGTAAGAACTACTTGGGAAAAGACTGGGCCTAAATGGTGACTGACACTTGGGTATGAAGAAGCACTGACTGCACTCACACTCCACTGCATCTGTCATTCTGCAGATGTTTAAAAGGCTGACAATATGTATGAACACTGAAGGAAACCTAGAAACTCTAAGACACCTAGTGATGAAGACAGTGGAAAAAGGAAGATATTTATATTTTATTCCTGAATATAGGCAAATCTGTATATCAGGTCTAACTCTCAAAACACATTTCATTTTTTTGAAAACTGAATTCTGCCCTGTTTTGCTGTTTTAGAGAACTCTAGATTATCTAAAGTTTCTAGACTAAATGTAAACCTATCATAAAAGAAAAACAAAACAACCATAGGACAAGATCTGTCTTCACAAAGGAAAGAGTTACTTGAGCAAACTCAGCAGTACTTACCTTCTGTTTTGCAAAGCCAGGATCAATCACAAACACCACACCATCTATTGTTAATGATGTCTCAGCAATATTAGTGGACACAACAACCTGTTAAAAAAAAAATAATTAAAAGAAAGCATAACTACTTTGTGCTGAAGTTGAAGAGCTCTGCTCCTTCCTGCCTCTGCACCAAGAATTTACATCAAACTTTCCTTCACTTCATCAGATACAAGAGTTGTGCTCCAGCACTTTCATAGGACAATCAGGAACCAATTTACTTCTACTGAAATCAGAGAAATTTTTAACCACTGTTCCTGCTCCCCTTTGTCTCTAACAGCAAATGTTAAAGAAACAGAAGAGCAAACATTTTACTTGAAATAGCAATACTCAAATTCTTACCACATCTCTGACACAAAACAATAAATTAGACTGGATCTCTTTATCATCATATCTTAATTCCAGCTTTTTAACTTTTTCCAAAAGCCTAAACAGGGCAATCTGGTTAAATAACATTAAATCCAAAGTTATGTAATTGTACCAGCACAGTTATGCTCTTTTTATTTGTTTATAATAAAGTAGTTGAAATATCCCAGCTAAACTCCTCAACAATATATATTTCAACTTTTGTCTTTTTTAATTAGCAGACATTCAAATATCCTTACATATTTAGAACATTAGATTCTTAAATTTCTATAAACTTACTGAAGGCTGTGTCTCATGTAAAAGTTAAAACGAAGTGATGCCCAACTTCTGAGGCTTATTTGCCATAATTTAAGTTTTATATCCAGAAGTGCAGTGTAAGAGTCTACAGGTATCACTAGCTCATATCCCAGTGACCACATTAAATCATTACCATGTTACCAGTAAATTTAATCAGCTACCTCCAAAGACTCAAAACCCATTCAGCACTTCATCAACACCACTAACCTTTCAGTTCTTAATTTCAGAGCATTCTGTCATCACTGTTTTCAGTTTAGCAATTAGAATTTGAGAGACCCTTCACAATTTGCTCTGAATTACAATGAACCCAGTGTCTGGACTAGATTGATAATCCTGCTAATTTCTCTTCCTCCTGGCTGATACTTTGCCAGTCAGTTTCTGATTACACTCATCCTGTCTCTTCTTAAGTAGACTCAAGGTTTAAGCTTGTCCAAATACTACTATATATTAAAAGCAATACTTCACTGGAAAAAAAAAACCAGAAATTAATTTGGAGTTATGGTGTTCCACCCTGAAACAACATGCTACTTTAAATTCCTCAATTAAAAAATACTGTACAGCTTTCACTCACAGATAACCTGTACAGATTAGAGACAAAAGCCACAAACACCAATGCAATTAAGTGCTGATACAAAAGCACAATTCATTTTTTTTATTAGAAAATTGCAAGTCATTGAATATGCACATTAAGCCAGCACTCCCATGTTAAAAGGGTGGTCAATCCACAATTAGCTTGCTGCAGTAGAGCAGACTTTATCTAGAAGTCTCTTTTTCCAGATCTATTAACATATGAAGTATCCATATGCAGAATCTTCAAATCCCTGCTACAGAGCAGTTTCTAGTCTTTGGTCCTGCCTCCCTTCACCAGTTTTTATTAGGACATTAAGATCCATAACTCAAGACTGTTACTATGCTTAGCCAGCAATTTAACCTGCACTTATACTTCAACTGTACAGAACCTGTATAAAGTTGTTTACACAGTAAATAACAAAAAAGTGGAGTACAGTTTTATGTACAGATCTCATTTGGTCATGTCACATTGCTTAAAAATCACAATTAATGAACATTAAAACCCCAAGGAATTGAAGAAAAACAACCTCGAGGAAATATCTTATAAGCCTAAACCAAAGTACAAAATTCCTTGGAAATCAAACAAATTTAGTGCTAACTATGTAAAATAATAAATTGCACCTACTTAGCTTTGACTGAAGCTTTGCAATTACCAAAAAGATTACATTAAAAGTATTGGTAAATGACAGATTGTTTGATACACCGAAGAATATTAGAGGCTACTTTAAATGTCACTATATTAAAATCTACATATTATCTATATACAAAAAAATCTCTATCACATATGTATTAACTAGTCATGCTTAAGACTCCAGAAAAAAAAAAACAAAACAAAAAAAACCAACACAAACAGAACACCATTTGGAAAGAAGAGATAAGGTAGGAAAGGGAACACAAAGGCTCCTTGTTAAGTCATCTTCATCTTTCTCCAGATTCTATTAAATGCTCTAATTGTAATAGTAAAAACTTCTACCTTCAATCTAAACCTTTCCTGCAATGATAGCTGATCTTGCCTGGCACATCCAAGAGGACAAAATGCTAAATTATCAAGCTGTTTTAGTACTAGCTGTTACCACCACTATTACTACTGCAGGGTGCCACACATCTTTTAGTATCTTACCTTTCTTTCAAAAAATTAAATCTCCAGAGATACTTCCTCAGGTACTGCAAGTACTCCACTTAAGTTTTTATGACCATTAGAGCCTTTGAAATGATTAAGACCTCCTGATAGCTTGCTCCCCTCAGGAGTTCCAAAACCTAGTTTCAACAAGGTTCAGCATGAAAGCTGATTTTTTTAAGATAGAGGAGGCACTACAACCCATGGTCCTGCTTTACATATCTGGATTTCCAAGACTAACTGAAACTAAGATATCTGCAATTTACAGAGACAGACTTTGACTCATTGCTGGATTCACTATGGAAATGAAAATCATAACAGAAGCCAGAACATTTCACTTAAAGCAGGCAAAGAGGAAAATTTTGGGGTTTGGGGTTTTTTTGGTGGTTTTTTGTTGTTGCTGTTGTTGTTTTGGGGCTTTTTTTGTTGCTTATGTATTTTATACCTGCTTTGTGCCTGTGATCTTTCCAGCATGGCATTTTTTCTTGTAGTCAAAGAGGCTGCTACACTCAGACAAAGGTACTGGCTTTATCAAGCCATTGTAATGAAAATTACACACTGCATCTCTTTACCCCTTTACCAAGAAAACCAGAAACTGTGTTATTTTTGAAGTGCATCATTTTCAATTTGAACAAAAATTTAAAGAAATACCCACTTATTTTCTCATTTTTACCCTACTGATTCCGCCTCCAGGATTAGTAAGCAGGAGGCTGTGTGGGGCCAGGGTTCAACCACAAGGCCAAGGGTGCAGAAGCAGCTGGGAGGGGACACAAGGAGGGACAGCTGTCCCCAGCTGACCAGAGGGATATTCCATGCCATGTGACATCATGCTCAGCATATAAAGCTGGGAAATGGAGGAAGGGGAGGGATGTTCACAGGGATGGGGTTTGCCTACCCGAGTAACCATGACCCATGATGCAGCCCTGATTTCCAAGGCATGGCTGAGCACCTGCCTGCCAGTGGGAAGCAGTGAATGAATTCCCTGTTTTGCTTTGCTCATGTGCACAGCTCTTCCTTCACCTATTAAACTGTCTTTATCTCAACCCACACAACTTCTCACTTTTACTCCATGCCACCAGAGGTTAGTGAGCAAGTGGTTGTGTGGGGTTGTGTTGCCAGCTGGGGTTAAACCAAGACAAATACACAGCTATCACTTGTTCATCACAAAAAATCAATTTCATTCATTCAAGTCATTTGCTAATAGTCTTGTTGCAGCATTAGTTTCATGATTTCAGACTGCATGCTTTCTGCAATCGACTTCAATAAGAAAAAGAGGATCATTTCACTAAATTTGTTAAGTGAATTGAACACAAGAAAGCTGTTGACAGTATTCCTCATGCACTGTACTGCACAAAAAAGCAAATAATCAAGGAATAAAACCTCCCTAGAGCATATGCAGTATGATTCATCTTTGACCTTCAGAATATTAACTTTGAGATTGCTACAGTTTCATATAGCATTAGTTTAACTCAAGGAAGCTCTATTAAGATCCCTTCCAAATGTTCAGTTTTAAAGAAATAAACATGTAGTTTCTAATGTGGTTTATGTAAGCGTTCAAGAATTAAACTGTTAATTTTATGAACACCACTCACTAGTGTCATTTCAGGTTTTTCAGTTTTTCAATCCATTTTTCCCAAAGAACTGAATTTCCTTGCTTACTACTACAGAAAGCACCAACCTAATTTCTGTGTATTTACTATAACTTTGCACCTTGCCACAAACCTTGAGCAACAGACAAAACCTGCCCAAGACCCAAAAAGGGCATCTGAGTAAACAGCAAAAAAATCCCATCCCTCCACACAAAACATGGTTCTCAAATTCAGTATTTAATCTGACATTGCATTTCTCATAAGAAACTTGTATGAATGCACCTCCTATTAAGTCAAATCTGTTACCAGAACAAGCCCGTGTTACAGATGGAAGTCAGTTTTAAATTACATTGAAAAACAAACTCTAAGGAGTCTTCATCTAAAATACCTTCTACTTGCTGCTGTCCAAATACACTTGGTAGAGCTGAAGCTCATTTAATTGCTCACACAACTGGAAGTATTTAGTCACTAGCAGAATACTAAAACAATCTACCATTTACCTTTCTTCCTATTGCTCCATTTTGTTTTTTTGGTGGGGGAGGTTCAAAAATCCTTTGCTGCTGCTGTGGAGGAAGGGTGGAATACAATGGAATGATTTTGATGTCACCGACTTCAGGGCCTAAATCATCAATTTCACGTTTTATCCTCTTGCAGGCTTCATCAATCTCCTGTAAAACAAACCAAAAAATGGTTAAGAGAGAACCCCACACTTTGTTATAGAGTGCTTTATGACAATTACATGATGCCTACACCCTGAAAACCAATCACAGTAACTTCTACTTTAAAAAATAAAAATAATTTTATTAAAATCAAGGTGCTTGCTGAATTTGCAATCACATTTCCACAATACTTCAAGATGCTTCAGCTTCCATATTCTAATGAATAGCCTAATTTGCATTCAACATCCTTTTTCTTTTAGTCATGTTTCCTAATTAATTCTCTGCAAATTGTACTAAAATTGAAATCTCTCACCCTGGAATATTAAACTGCACTCATGACCTTTTCAATTTTCACAATTTAAGAAACTGATGTGCAGGATATTTAAAATAAGCTAATTAAGCTTTCATGCCATATATCACTAATGCTATTATATGGAAGATTGTTCTCATTAGGTACAATGAAGCAAAACACCTTTACAGTATAAACACGGAAGCTCAAAAATAAATCTCTCAATCCAGTTTCAACTTTTACTTTAACTGAAATATAATTTAATCTTAAGTCAATTAAATACTCTGAATATGAGAAAGATTTTTCATTATTTTCCTTCTTCAGTATTTTCAGTATTTGATGGCTTATTTTCTGACTAGCTTTCCATGCAAAAATGTTCACCATGGACCAATTATTTACACTTCTGTTTTATTTTAAACAACCACATTTAAGTCAGCTAAGTGACCTACAGTTAAAGTTACTAGATTTAATGGAAATTTAAGTGCACAAAAATTTAGGTCAATGAATAGCACAATTCATTAACTTCAATTTAAGAATTACAACAGAGCCTCTACTGGTATAACTGAAAGGCAAGCTTAGCAACTATTGATATTCCAGCTGAACCACTGACGGGAATAAAGTCATCATGACAGGAAGCAACAACTGCCAAAAAATGACTGCAACATACTTCAAAAAAGAGGCCAGACCTCCCTTATAACAAATAATTTACCAGCATGAAGCTGAAGTGGTGCTTAAGACTTGCAAGCAAATAGACAGAACAGGTTAACCTAAAGGTTCTGTAAAAATTAGCGTTTTAACTAATTAAAAAAGCAAAATTTCAGAAAACAAATTGAAATAAACCTTGGAATAAATGTGGGTCTTTTTAATTTGTTCTTAAGAGAGACTTGTAACTTTTTAGCACAACTTTAAGAAGCATATTTTAAAGAATACAGACAATACAATTCTCATGTCTTATATTGATCAGCAAATATAATAAATGTAAATATGGCAAAATGAAGACGACTGCTTTGATGTGAGAGCCCTTTAATAGTAAGCCTAATGTTTTCTAGCATCATCTTGCCAATTTGAATTAACTGCAGATATTTACAAAAAACCTTTTCAACAAAGGTGCACTTTGCCAACAAATCCAATACACCCTTCATAAAATTTAAGAGGCATTTAAGAAACTGAGTCGGAATGCCCCCTACTGGTTTATTAACAGAGAATTATTTTCTTTACACAGATGTCAATATCTGGTGTACTGCTGATCAATCCTTTGTTAAAGTTTAGTAATAGCCTCCCAGTGAAAAAGAAAAACCTAACTTAACGGACAGATCATACAAAGTAGCTCAGTAAATTAAACCTTTAACAATGGTGCTCATGTAAAAAGACAACATGTTAAAATAAACAGTTGATTAACTAGACAGCTACACTCCCTCCCAAATTTGCACTCTTTGAAAGACTTGACAAGTTGATACTTGGGCCTGTTATGTATTTAAAATAAAATGAGATAGAACACAGAAGCCAAAAGATAAAGTAAAAATACAATACAGACTTTAGTTCCTGATCTGAAGGTCACTACACTGTTTCATGGAATTTGAGCATATTACTGGGAAAGCTCTGGTGCTGGGTAGGACACTTAATCTTCAATAGCAGTGACTGGAGCCTCCAGGACAGTTTTATACTTTAGAGTAAAATACAAACAAGTAGTGATAAATGAAAGCACTACAGCCTTCAGGCCACATGTGTTCACAGTCACCTATCATCTTACAGAAGAGATCAAAGTTCTATTTCTCTCTAGAGTTTCCCTATGCAGTTTCAAACTATCCTTAATCCAGATTCATTAAAATACCTCAACATAGGGGTGACCAATGCCTATATAACCACTGCTCCACAGATTTGCACAGGTCACTACAGGTATGCTGAAATTAAGATGCAAGTCTTAAAAAAAGACAAAGCCACTGCCTAAACACAATAAAAGAGAAATCTTCTGTTCTAAACTGCTTTACTTAAAAAAAAAAAGGAAAAAAACAAATGAAACAAAAAGCCAACAAAAATTACAAAGGCTGTTTTTTTATTTACCCTACTAGCAGAACATGGTACCTCTACTTTAGCTGTATTCAAAACCACCGTCCAATCCAGCAGACAAATAAAACTGGTAACTCAAAGTACACCATCTAGAATGCATATATGCAGTAAGAACAATCTTAAGAGTATTAAGGAGTCATTTAAGTGTTGCATGTTTCATGTCACAGAATTACCTTTGTTGGTCAAGACCTTCAAGAGCATCAAGTCCAACCACTGACCTAACACTGACAAGACCTTAGGTAAGCCATATCCTTAAGTACTGTGTTTATTATTAAATACCTCCAGGGACGATAACTTCACCACTGCCCTGGGCAGCATGTGCCAATGTCTGATAAACCCTTTCAGTGAAGAAACTATTCATCCAACCTAAAAAACCCTGTATTTGTATCACATAAAAATCTGTATCACATGAAAATATTAAGTCTGGAGATAAGAGATATAGTTGAAAGTATAACCATGACTTTAATCCTCCGAAGATTCAGCAAGTTACACTCAATTGTCCTGACCTGGTGAAGTGTGACAGGCTTTTTGAAAAAAAAAAACAAAAAAACCCAAACACATTTGAGTATTTGCACACCATCTACTCCAAATCCAATGAAGAGGGTTTATTCCATCAATCCACATGTAAGAGGTTCTTCTTCCAGGAAAGATAAATTGGAAGGCACAAGTGAATTAGCGTTGCATTTAGATTATGCCCAAAAATTTCCTCAAAGTCCTCACTATAAGAGCACCAACCTGCAATAGCAGATATCAAGGTACCAAGAGCAGGAACAAACACAGGATCAAAGGAGCCACACAGTTAGACCCATGGCTGCCTAGTGCCTCAACACGAAGCCCTGCTTCAGAATTAATCAAATAAGAAAGTAGGCTCAGGCAATGCTGAAGCTGCTAGGCTGAACTTGAACCTAGCTCCTCAGAGGACTGAAGATTTTCAGTAGTGTTTGAGCAACAGTCCTGAGTAAAAACTGTAGTCAATGACACTGTCCATCAGTACATTCATCCTAAAATGATCTGACTACTGAAAGGTAAATAGCAAACATACCACAAAAAGGGGAAATGTTACATGCTAGCTAAAACATTTATTTCAAGCTTCAAGTTCCACAAATTCAGTATGCCTTCCCTTCACACCATCTTATCACAATCGTTCCAGATGGTCTTAATACACACTTTAAAGCTTCCAAAAACCTTATTGCTTGGTCCAATCAAAATAAATTTACAACATGCAGACAGATCTATTATTTGCTGCAATACTATGGAAAGTAAAAACAATGAGCATTTAGGAACTTCATAGTAATACACATGGAGTATTCAACAGCATAAGTGAGTCCCCTTGGAAAAGCTCCAAAGACAGACAAGACTTAGTAAAGCTAAAATATTTCTTCTTATGGATATAGTAGTCATCAAGGAGGTAATGGGGTGGTATTTTTCAACCAGGAGAAACAAAGTTAGCTAAGCAACCAAGGGAGACAGTCAACAATTTGTACTTTGTAACCCACAACTAAATAAAGATAATTCACAAAAGGAAAAAAGCAATAAGCAAGCAAATAATTTCCTCAAGATTACTATTATTAAATCAAATTTTACCTAATTTAAATGGCTTTTCTTCCAAGACATTGGTGTGATGAAGACCAGTCCTACACACACAACCCCTGAGCAGACTACTTGTCCTTCAAACAACTGGTAGACAAGAGGCAATACTCATACTGCCTTTCAGATGAGGTGGATTTCATTTGCAAACCTAAGTATCAGAAAGCAATTCTGCAACACCAA
The DNA here is from genome assembly GCA_023637945.1 of Phaethornis superciliosus. Taxonomy (NCBI): domain Eukaryota; kingdom Metazoa; phylum Chordata; class Aves; order Apodiformes; family Trochilidae; genus Phaethornis; species Phaethornis superciliosus. The sequence continues at coordinate 9,145,277 of JAJQWJ010000005.1, forward strand.
AAAACTTCAGCATTTCAACTGGAACTTCCATTGTGCCATAAATTTCAGCAAGACCTAAGTATGTAAGGGAACCAATCCTTAGCAGGGTTTTGTTTAGGAACAAAGCCAGAGCATGGTGTTGTTTCCCTCTGATGTAGCAGAAACACTAGTGCATGCAGCCATCTGTATTTTCAGTAAGTAGATTACTTATGCGTCCTCAAACTGACAAGATTTTTACTCCATCTTAACCCAATTTTCCAAAGAATAGGCTGGCTGATGAGTAGTGCCTACAGTAAGTTTTATTCCTCACACTGAAGCTGTGTTTCTCTGCAGCCTAAAATGCAAAGATCTACTGGACTAGAGGGAAACTATTTGAAGCTTGTTGACTAAAGTGAACCTGAATTCTCAGAGTGGTGGGACTGCTGGCTATACTCCATTTCAGCATCCTCTGGAAAAGGATAACATGCCAACTACTCATATCAACCTTTCAAGATATTAGAAGCATGGTGCCTCATTTTCCCCTTCTCATGGCAGATCAATACATCTACAAGTGAAATAGCTGCTTATGTTAAATGATTAAGCTGACACAAAGCAGAACTTTTCCTCCAGCTCTGGTGAAATAGTGAGGAAACTTCATCTCAGTGTGTATAAATAACACATACAAGTTCTCAAAAGCCAAAAAGCACTCCTGAGTCAGACCACTCACTCATGAACAGCACTAAGAGCCTACAGTAACAGTACACACTTTGAAAAGCATTATATATCTTACAGTATCAACAAAGAAAACACAAGAGCTATCGGTAGGGTATTTAATGCTTCAGATTGTGGTCAAGATTGAAGTGCTCCAAGGCACTTTTAACAATTCAGTGAGGTAAATACATTTGATGTCATACCAGCTAAAATTGCTGGACTGTAACAGTGGAAACAGACCTCACTGCATTTACTCTTTGTACAATCAGTGTTGAAGGCTGCTCCCTGGTCAACACTCTCTTACTCCTTTGCAACAGTTAAATTAACCACAGAAATCACTAGCTGCAGGTTAGATGTTTTAATGCTAGCAACCGTCTTTCAGAGTCTGCTCTTCTGTCTTCCCTCCTGCCCAGTACTGCTTGCATCCCCCACACCAGAACAACCAGAAAAACTACTGCAGCTAAAACAAGACACAGACTAGCAGTTAATTCCTACCCTCCCTCTTTTCCCCCCACCCCCCTTTCTCACCATAACAGTTATATTTTTACCCTCATTGCAGAAAGTAAAGATAAAACCTTCTACATTGCTCAAAGGACAATATGGGAAGGGGATAAAAGGAAGGTCTCCTAAGAAGCTTGATTCTTTAACGTAACAAAAACTATCTGGGAAGACATGATGAAAAGCTCCCAGTATTTGAAACCAAGAGGGACAAACCTTACAGCCCTGTGAAAACTAAAGCCATATGAAAACTTATGTCAATCCCAAGCAATCCCCTCCTCTCTACCCCTTCTATTTGCATAAGGAAGTACTAGCAAGACTGAAAATGTGAACTGCACCTAGTAATACTAAGTAGTATTTGGTGATATTTTCTTTTTTCTCCTAAAAGATATTACTTTTGAAAGCCTTATCCCAGAAGAGCTCATCTGTGAGACTTTTAAAGATGGTCTGTGCCAGTTTAATTCAAAAACATGTTTGTTCCTCAGGCTCTGTATCAGAACACACAGCAAAGACAGACTCAAATAAATGAGCCACAACCCAATACTTCACCATCTGGCTCCAGTACAGCATCTCTACTGTTTATCATCTCACTACTCTACTACTCGATATTCCCTAGCTCTGCATCAAAAACTAAGGATCTGAACATAACATTAGCAGTTTATCTAAACAGAGCTGTATAGCTCTGTTTATATGTTGGTATTTCTGCAGGAAAAGTGAGTGCTCATACTGAAAGATTACTATTAGCAAGATTAGAGACAAGAAATTATAGGAACAGTTGCATGCATACATTATTGAGACAGTAAACCACATTTTTAAGAAGGAAGCTAAACAAACACTGTCAAGATTCTTCCATAAAGAAGTTCCATCACATGGTAGTCAAAAAACAAAACCCAGGAAGAGTAGCAGCAGTGAGTTTAACTGCTCCTGCCAAGCTAACAATCCAACACCATTTTCTTTCCCTTTTGTTTGTGTACAGGACCCATCCGTGTTGCCATGGATGAGGCTTGAAATTACACTGATACTAAACAGCAGTTACCAAGCCACTGACCACAGGTTACCCCAAGCCACCAAAGTACTTCAAGAGCTTCCATTCCCTCTGGCTCACAGGCCAAACTGGTTTATGTAAACACCCGTTTAACTTGCTGCTCAGGCTCCACTCAATTGAGATTTAAACTGTATCTCATTATCTTTAGAAAAACTGTTTCTACAAAAGGATGGTGACTGCCAATGTCATTTTAAGCATATCTAATTGAACAAATGCAAAACAGAATTCAAACATAGTCCTTGGAAGCATCATTTCAGGAACCCTTTCTTCAGTGGAGCACATTCTCCATTTGAAGCACACACACAATCCCGTAAGGTGAGTAAAACTTCAAGATTTTTCCATTTAGAACAGACCTTAAAATCTTAAATAGGAGATGATGGCCTGCAGCACATCAACTGCTACACTGTACACACTTAGATTTACCACCACCTTGGATAAATTTATAATAAAAAGTTATGTCAAGCAGACAGAACTTAAATCCTGAAGGAAACCAATACATACAAGTATAAGGCATTCTCACTGGATGCATAAATAACAAGTACCTCCCAAACCAGAAATATTAGGCAGACACCTTCATCCTCCTCCTTCTTTGAGTTTGTATCACAAACAGAGGTGTTTGCCAGTCATACCTGGTTTTGATGACATGAACCTTCTAGAAACTGTCTGACCTTAAAGCTGTACAGAACATCATCAATTTCCCTTTCTCCATGAATGAAAGAAAACTGCTACAAGCTAAATTGAGGGAACAACAGTAAAAAGTGCTAGCTACAACAGTTGCACAATTTCGGAAGATGCTCTCAATGCAAATTCTTCGAGAAACAAAATTTTGTAAAATTATGTACTTTGACCAACAAATGGACTTGTTCATCCACTGAACAAGTCAACACTTGAACATAACTGATAACAGCTCTGTGAACAAGTCAAACTGAGCCTGTCTCAGAATTATTCCTATACTCAGGCTTTTTGAGCTGTTCTGATTAAAGTATTTAATATTCACATCTTCTCAAAAGACGAACAAAAAAACCCCCAACTTCCTCCCTTTGCACTTAAACACAATTACTATTACTCTTCTTTCAGCTTATGTTTCCCAACTCAATTCTTTCTATGCAAAGTTAAACACGACATAACCCGTGCTCACTGAAGCCCTGTACCCTGGCACCAGAACTGAAACCAATATTCTTCAGTTTACAGATCTACAACCAAGAAAACCACTGTCATCCGTACTTCAAATCTCCAGATGCAGCCTGCACTCATCCTTCCTCCTAAATGTGTAACAATGCATTTGGCTCTGTGAAGAAAAGGGTGCTGAGGAAGCAGAGGACATACTCTGCACTTTGAAGTGCTAGCTTACCAAGATATTTAAGACTGTTTCTCTGCCATTATTTCTGGCTCCCCCACCCCAGAAGTTCCCTCCAGAAGTATTTTATACCTACTCTCAGATTACTGATCTTAAGTATGTGAAATCTAATACTGTTTTAGCAGAACTCCAATAAAGAATAAACCAGCCACCTCCGAGATCTGCAGATAAGCCAGTCTTGAGAAAATTAAAGTCAAGTTTAACAAATGGGTATTTACACAACTAGAATACCAAATTTGTAATCTCAATGACTGAGAACAAGTCTGACAAAACATATTGTCTAACAAAGACACACTGACTGAAGTGTAATTATGCTATTTCCTTGTGAACAGAATTCCCTGTCAGAGTCACTAATTTTGCATGTGACTGACATCAGCCAGCCTGGATCACAGTTTACCAGGTCATAAATTTTTTTTAATATTGGCACAAAACATGAACATTATTTCCATCTTCAGGAATCTCCCTGATACACCAGGGTGGGGGTTTTGTAGTTTTTTTGTTATGTTTTAAATTTTTAATTTTTTTTTAAATCAACCTATAAGCTATCCTTGCAGCAACTGAGATACAAACCCTGTTTCAAACAAGGACGCTCCTTCTACCTTATATCACTGCAATTACTTCTCACCTGCAGCCTCTTAAAGTTCACACATGCATGGCTTCACCTAGAACATCTTCCCTCTGTGTAATCCCATTTGGCTTTGTAAATGCATCTTTCAGACAAGAAAATCAAATCATCTTGTACCCTGTTCATATTGTTCCCCAGAATCTGAAAGAACTACCTAGAATTTCTGCCTAGCAAAACTCAGTAGAAAGACTTGAGCTACTAAATTTTCTGAACTCTGACCAAATCATGGCAGCAGTACCCAGAGCATGCTTGAGATTCCAGAAGGTCAAATCACTTTGGATTCAACAGTAGTACACATGTAGCTTGTATTATGAGATCCAAAACATCGTGAATCAAAATGGATGTAACAGTTCAAAACATCTCTACAGAAACTAAACCAGAATTCCAGCTTCATGATAACCACCTAAATTCACACTAGCTCCAAGCAGGGCCACTCCACTGCTCCTGAACAATAGCAGCAATCATGGACTGGAGAATTCTAGACAATGAGAAAGACAATGATGGCTTACTAATGCAAATCCTAAGCGTTTCAGCAAGGCAATTCAGGGATACTGTTAGATAAATTTATGCATAATTATATCTGTGTATATTATCATGTATCATGTGCATAATGTTGTTAAAAATGTTTTAATACATTTTGTCCTTTAATTAAGCCAGTGGATAAAGAACTATTGCATACAACTGGTTGGTAATAGAGTAGTTGGGCCTAGATCCCCTTGCCAAACATGTGCTGTGCTCAGAGTTGGTAACAACTGGAGGAGTTGTCCCACTCCCATAAAAGCAATCCACATCAATTGATGCAGCAAGGACAATTTATAACTGATAATTAGAAGGGCAAGCATTTCTTCATGAAAAGTTCAAGACCAGCCTGATCTAGCACCCTGATAAGAAAAGTTATCTGCTGAAAGAGCTTGACAGCAGTGTTCCTTTCTGTTGCTACAGGTTCATTTGTCCACTCATAGCAGCTGATTTACTCACTCATATTTGTCTGCCAGACTCATCTGAGCTAGAACTGATAACTACAACCAGTCAGGTTTCAAAGCCACAACTGTTCAAGTATTTTCCCTGCCTGTACTTTAAGTCACTCCAAAGAAGCACCTCGTATTTGCTTTTACAGTGACAGACATTGTTTTAGTTTTGTAAAGGAGGAGATTGGCAATCTACTCAAGAAGCCCAGGTACCTTTAGCATCACAAGTTATTTGTCCTATTTTTCCCTCCTTGGCATAGTTACTGTGTAACCTGACATTAAAGACTGAATTGTTCTACATGCTTTGGGGGGCATTTTTTTAAGAGGAGTGACTGCAAGAATAATGAATCAGAAAAACATTTTAGCTAGCTGCATTTCTCCCCCTGCTAAAAATACTAATTTTAGGTTAACCCAGTCATGTAAACTTTCACAATGCCTGTGGGGTCTTTTAGCTCTTCATCTCTACTCTACTTACAATAGTGACACTAAAAAGAGCTTCAAAGCAACAGATTAGGATTGGAAAAAAAAAATAACAAACCACATTTATTTCAAACAAAGTATTTAAGATTTCCAGAAAATCCCAATTTCCTGATGTATGTAGTTTAGCTTTAGTGCTTTTGTACAATCCTCTTTTGCAAGGCACCGAGTCAATTGCTGAGACACAACTCCCAGTATCTGTGGTACAGAAAGACTACAACCTAAAACTCAAAGCTATTAATAAAAAAACCAAACCGAAACAAAACCACTTTTATTAAAACTACCACTGACAGGTAAATAGCAGAACCAAACTGTTACTCTCCAAATAAGTTGTAGGATACACAAGTCCCACAAGAACATTTTCAGTGAAAACACAGATGCCACTAGGGACACAAAACTCAAGTTGACATCAGTAAAAATCTGGCATTTATATTCTAGGTTTCTCTTCTAGAAATACATTAAGATGAGATTTTCATTTTAGAGAGGGCTTGCACAGTATATGCATATTACAAATACAATGCCTAATGATCTCAAGTGTGTGACAGAAAACCTAGGGTCATTTGGATAGCAAAGTAGAAAGGTTGATAAACATTTCAGTATATACCAACGACTTAAAACATTTTTCCTTGAATGGATTTACAAGAAAAAATAGGGAAGAATGTACCTCTTGTCCTGTAAGAAAGAGAAGAAGATCTCCTTCCTCTTCTTCACACATATGAATTTGGATGACTGTTCGAATGGCAGCCTCAAGGTAGTCCCTTTCTGGTTCTGGAGTATAGAATATCTCCACTGGATGGGTGCGACCCGGAATAGTCAGAAGAGGACAGTTATCAAAATAGATCTGAAACTTGCCAGCATCTAAAGTAGCACTCATAACTATAACCTGTAGGTTTGGAAGACAAAAAAAAAGTTACTCTGAAGGCCAACATGATTTTGTGCAATTGATTCACACCATCTGTATTAGTAAGAAACTAAGCTTAAATATTGACTACGATTTAACCATGCTTTTATGACCTGAATAGAGCACTCATTACAAAGCCCCCCCCAAAATCATGGTCATATACTGAAAACTGGATTAAGAATTTTCTAGGGTTATCTTTCCAATACAGATGATAATTGGATAAAAAAAAAAAAAAAAAAAAAAAAGAAGAACCACAAAACCAACACACACACCAAAAAAAAAAAAACAAAACAAAACACCATGTTAATCTACTTCAGCAGATCAGAAAAATCAACTATTGGTAAACACACAGACGCCTCATTTGGTATGCCTGCAACTAGAAAGGAGAAGCTGTTGGGCTCCATGATTACTGACCTTCAAATCAGATCTCTGTCTTACAACTTCCTTCAAAACTCCCATCAAAATATCAGTAGCCAGTGTTCTCTCATGGGCTTCATCAAGGATTATCACACCGTAGCGCTCCAGCAAAGGATCGTTCATTGCTTCACGCAGTAACATACCATCAGTCATGTACCTGAACACAAAAACAACACAAAATTTATTCAATAACTCTGATACAGAATTCCCTTCTGTACTATCCACTAGGTTGCTTGAACTAAGCTTTTAATCAACTTTTTAGAAATAGAAACATCAGTAAATTATTCTGCCAAGGTAGCAAGCACATTTTAAGTTCTCAAACAGAAATTACTGCAGAGTGTAATCTGGGAGTGAGGGAGGTTAAAGATAAAACTGAAAAAGAACCCAAACATAAACAAACAAAAAACCCCACACAGACATAAAAATAAAGTTTAACAATGCTTATAACTAACCTATAGATTATTACTGGCAAATTTCCAGGTCTACAACCAGGAAAAGAAAGGGAAAAACCCTCTCTGAAATCCCAGAAATATTATTTCTGCAGTTGCTTCTCCCTTTTTTTGTTTGCAGATCATTGGTTCGCTTTTTCTTTTCTGTCCCAGTTAAGATTTCTTTTTATACCCTAACTTCATTCCCAGCCTTCAACTACTTGTACAAGCAAAAGAAACCATCTGATAAGAAAGTGTTCCTTGAACCACACTCAAATCTTTTTTAACTGAGCATTCTGAATGCCATCTGCAAATGATACATTAGGTGGGCTGGGCTCCACCTACCCAGCACAGCAATCTAGAATAGTTGACAAGTAAAACACTGTGGACCATGTGTCCCAGAGTGAGGTACAGGCCAGTTTTGAAGCTTTGTTGTAGTTCTTTCTGAAATAAACTAATAAACTTCCCTAGGATTACCCCAAGTAGGACAATAAAACAAAGGTCAGTAAAATAAATAGCACCTTGATCATAAACACACTTCTTCACATCACCCTCTTCTTTAAGAATCACTTAAAGGTAATTCCCATATGGTGCAACAATTTCTTTAGGAGGAATGTCTTTTCTTCTATTCCACTCAAGTACCACATCCCAGATTCCTCTCAATTCACACTATGGCTCTTATCTCTTCCTCACTCAGACACAGAAAGTACCTGTCCATAGATTCACTCCCCTCTTATTACTCCTCTCATAGCTTTGATCATATTCTTCACTCCCCTGTGATTCCCCACACCTTAATCTGAGGAGAGTTGCCATACTTACTTCAAAATAGTTTTTGCACTACTGCAGTCTTCAAATCGAATGGAGTAACCAACCTCCTGGCCCAGCATGACATCCATCTCATCAGCAACCCTCTGAGCCACACTCATGGCAGCAACTCTCCTGGGCTGGGTACAGGCTACTCCCCGCTTGGGTCCCGGTAAGGAGCGCATGTAGTCAACACACCACTGAGGGATCTGTCAAGAATCAACATCGGGTTTAAAAACACTTCACGTGGCCAAATGTAATCTGTAACCTTGTATTTTAACAAATAAAGTTTGGTTAACTCTAGGAAGATGCCAACCGTGTGTACAAAAAATATCTAAAACATGAGAGCAGACAGACTAGCCAGCTGGACCCAATGCCACCAAAGAAGGCATTAAAAACTCACAAAAAAAACCTGGAAGTAGTTTTCCAGTAAACAGCAAAACCTGTGTCAAACAAAAGAAAAGGTTTGCATACACTTCTGTGTGTTGAGCTTATTTAGATGACTACCAGCATATACTTTTCATGTCCAGCTTTAAAAGACATGTGAGCACTGGAAAAAAAAGGACTGCCATACATTTTCTACTTCAGTCATGACCAGGAATATACTGAGCACTTAATTGGTTCTTACAAAACTAAATCAGTTCAACTCCACTGACACACAAAAAACCAAAAACAAAACAAAAACCACCCCATAAATCCACAAAACCCTTAACCTTCCCTTAAAAAAAAAAAAGCCATTTTACCAATATCAAAAGCATCTTTAGCTAGCACCTTCTTTAAACCTCAAGGACATTCTCTATGAAATTTTTCAAATATAACTGCCCTAAACATGCATAGCTAAGGACTACACATATAGTGATCTTTAAGATCAAAGATAAAGGCACTGAGGGCTCTTAAAGACTATTTCAAAGTCAAAGGAAAGTTATGTAAAGATATGCAAGGCAAGAAAGGGACGAACAACAACACTGGCTTTTGAGCCACTTCAATTTATTGAAAACTTTGTTAAAAGTTATATGGTAGAATTCTCAAAATTTTTGTTAGTTGAGGAGGTATCAGGACTTTCACCCATACCAATTTTCTTGAACACTACACAGAGCAGGAGATTTATACTCAAAACCACTTTGTTTTGAACTTCACCTGCCAAGGAAACTTCCTGACAAAATGGTATCCCTTAGACTATGTCAACAAGCATCCTACCTTTTAAAATTAAGACTCTCAAGTGACAGCAGATGCTACTCTGCTATTCCATCTACAAAGCACTGCCTATGATTCCACATTTAAAAATGAGCACATGTTGCAATTATAGCAAGCATTTAACCTCTAAAAGAAATTCAGCTCACTCGATCTGCCACTGAGTATATTCTGAGAGCATTTAAAGACAACCATTAACTTGAAAAGGCCAAGTTTAAATTACAAATCAAGCCATTGCAAATACTGAAGGCTTAGTTCAATAATTCACCAATTACTGAAATTCAGCAAATTCTGAAATTAAGGCTCTTGACTTGCAATTTACTTCTTCATTGCTTTATGTTTGTCAAGTCTGTGCAGAGTAAGTTTTCAGAAAAGTTTTATCTTCTGCTGTTTCCACTGTCAAAGCGAAGGGTTCCCAAACCTGGGTGTTCAACAAGACTGAAGGTAAAATGTGCACACATTAATCAGGAAAGGGATCTGACAAGCCGCAGCTCACTCACATTAAGATTATCTACTGCTACTACAGCCTTCTAATATTGCCAAGAAAGGGAAGATAGTAGTTTTGGAAGAACAATTTGCTATATATTTCAAATAATGCCAACAATACAAATAGTAGTTCATGTGTCCCTTCAGTTTTTGGGCATTAGAGGGTTTCTTAACCACAGATAATTCCTTACCTTGTTCTGATCAACAAATGAAGAAAAACCAGCATCCCCCAACTAGTTTTAAGACAGCCCTTGACCACAAGATGTATGTGACACTCAAGTGCAAAACAAGGCTTTGATTAACTGGTAGTAGCACCATTTTCAGTGATAGGTTCCTACAGAGACACTTGTAATTGTTTCAAAATGTATCTGCAAGCCCCAAGAGAGATAATTCAGCAAAAACAGGGAAGCTTCCAAGATAGCTCATTGCCTTTGGTAGCTTAAATCCTGTTCTTAGGAAAGGTGCATTAGGTTTTTAACTCCTGCCAGAAACTAAGGGGTAAAGTAACAAGACAATTCAGAAAATCCTTTATGCCTGAGGAATGATGTGACAGCACAAGGTATCTGAAATCATAGATATTAAGAACACATTCCTTTTTATATCTTCAAATTCTCAGATCATGCAATAAATCTTGTTTTCATATAAGTACAAAAATTTTTTTACATCAATGTTCAGAATACCACCTCTTCTAAGTAACTATGTAATAAAACACTTCTGAAAAATTCTATAAAATCCGGGTCTCACTTATACATGCTAAAAGAGAAAGTCAGATAATGCAATGAGGTGAATTTCAACGAAGAGACTGGTTCCCAAAATTTGCAGGAAGGCATGTAACTTCAAATATTTTACATACAGCTGTAAGAGGTATCCAATGTACTACTACATCCTTCAGATTTTGCAGATAAATTTTATGACTAAATTTATTTCTGTAGCACTGGAAGTTCACTATCATCCATTTTATTAAGACTAAAATCTCCTTCAGTTCTATTTTCTGCCTAGGTAAAAGGAATTTATCAGGTTAAAGAGCAAACTTTTAACATCACTTTTCCACAGATTTTAAACAGCAAACCAGAGGATAAAATTTTTGAGCAGGTTTGTCCTGCTATAAATACACACTTTTATCTTGGATCTTTCCTGTATATTGGTCCCCAAAATTCTTCTTGGGGGTTAAGAAGGCTCTGCAGATCTATTCTCACTATTTTCATCACTGAGCAGATTTTTAAATCCATGAAAGTACAAAAATGTTTGTTATTTTAAATGAAGTGCTGGAAAGCTAAATGACCTCTGCGAAGTTTCAGTACCAAGGACACACAAGTCTCTTCCTTTCAAGTTTGAATATCACAAAAACACTTGATCCAATCAGATAATGTCAGAATGGTGCCTGACATTTCAATTCCCTTTGTTATACTTTTTCTACTTTCCAGCTGCTATCTACACAAACAGCTAAATACACTACAGATGTAAATTTGGAATCATCACCTCAGTTAGTCAATTAGCACACTTCTGCCTAGCCATTAAAATACCTTCACCTTCTTTAATCAAAAACATAGTTACCAATCATGAAGCCTAACAAAAGCAGGGGACAGAATAGGACTGGATTGTGAAAAGATGCTGATTCTTCTCCCTTCTGTTTTTATCAAGCAAATAAAACCTGCACCAAATTAATTTCACTCGCAACTTGTGACACACAATGAATTTTCAAGACTCCAAAGGAAATGGCACCCACACCCCAGTCTCAACTTTAAAAAAATTGCAGTACCACACATATAGCCAAGAACTCACCTGTGTTGTTTTACCAGACCCAGTTTCTCCAACCAGCACAAACGACTGATGTCTGATCAAAATATCTGTAAATCTTTCTTTATACTCCCAGACAGGAAGCTGAAGCCTTTTTTTCAGGATATCATAATATCGTGGCGTATGTGGTAGATTTGTGAAAGGGTTAATACTGTGTGGAATCATTGCTGGTTTTATAGATGGTAACCCAGCAGACCCGTAATAGGAAGAGTTAGATGTAGATCGGGAATCTTTTTCCTTGTCCCTTTCTCTGTCACGGTCTCTATCTCTGTCACGGTCCCTGTCCCGATCTTTAGAACGGTCATCACGGTCCCTGTCCCGGTCCCGATCTTTCCTAGAATAAGTTGAGAGACACATCAGAAAATGAGGTGTTTGAATATTTAAATGCAGAGTAGGAATTTACATACAACACAACTTCAAAGGTCTCATACAAAGTGGACATAAACCAGACTTTTTTATAAAACCTTGGAACAGATACCTGGAAGTATGAGCAAAGAGTAACAATGTATGATGCATTCAGAACATCAAATACACATAGGCATGGTACATAGGCACTGACAGTTCCCCTCATTACAGGCAAAACTGAAAAAGCTACCACAGGAAAAGAGCATCATGTTAATCCTCTTCACTTAATGACTAGAAAGAATCAGCTCTATGTCCCAGAGTTCTCCCACAATTCTTCCCATCCCTACTTGCTGCTGCAGAAAAATAAGATAATACAAAACAGCCACCTTGCCTACCTAGCAGTGGAATTATATTAACCCATAAAAACTGAAACCCCTGCAACCCCTGAAAGGGTTTTTACTTTAACGTCTCACAATCAATGTGTAGATTTTGTTCTAAGTCTTCCATATGATTCTAACATGCACAACTTTGACAAACTTTACTTAAAACCAACCACTACAGCTCATCAAATCATTCAGATTGGAAAAAGGCCCTCAAGACCACCAAGTCCCATTGTTAACCTAGCACTACCAAGCCATACCATCCTCTCCATTATCACCTCCTACCATATTTACAATGAGCATTTATGTATTCCCATTTGTTCCAAATATTACATGAAATGAAAGTTCACTGCACTTGCAAAAGAAAAACAATTATTTTCACCATAGCTATCCATTCAAATGCCAATCTCTGGCCTCAGTCTTAGTGACAGTTTCTGATTTTATATATCCATTTATTTATTCTTGTACATAATCTCACTCTCCCTACACTTAAACACTTGCAAAAAAATGCCCATTTTGACCTGAAGGACTGTAAGCATGCTTTTAATAAAAATTTCAAACTTACCCCCATTCAGAACTTTGAAGTAAGCCCCACTTAACAAAAACACCCTAAAACTGATAAAAATCAAAAATGAGGGTATCCTCAGGTTCATTTTCCTTTGCATACAATATTAAAAGAAATCCCATCAAAAAGGTGAACCAAAGTAACTAAGTCAACACCAGCTTTATCATAAATGTACATAAAAGACCTTTAGAATTGTTAATGGAAAACAATCTTCTCTTTTTTTTACTGGCATTTAAGAATTTCTGAAAGAGAGAATTTCTAAAGAAAACTGCTAGCCAACACTTCTCTCCAAGCTGCTTTCTTTCTTTCTAAATGAAGCTGGCATTCAAATGTAACTGGTGAAGTTAATAAGCAAATGTCTACCTACAGGGAAGATGAAGTAATCAAGACTAAATTAGTAGTGATTCTATTAATTGCAGTTCAAAATGTGCTCAACACTGGAAACCACCACTCCATGCTGGCTTATTTTTTCCTCTCAATACTTCAACATAGCATGGCTTCAGAGGTTGTTTCAATAAGTTGTGGGTTTTTTTTGTTTGATTGGTCTTGTTTGTTTGTGGGATTTTTTTTTGTTTGTTTGTTTTGTTTTTAAGATGACTCCTTTTACTACAGACACCAGATTTTGTATTTACTTTTTCCTACAGCTTTGGAAGCTGAATTGTCTGAACACTAAGGACCTTTCAGATCATTTGTTTGCCTCCAAGATTCCATAGCTTCAACATTACTTCTAATGTGATCAAACACAAGCTAGATATCTCCTCTTACTGTAAAATGGCAAATACTGCAGAACCCAGTAGGTTCATAGTCTCAGGTACAGAAAAGCTACCCCTGCTAAAAACTGAAGTCACTAGGCTCATTATGTTACATTTAATGTCAGAAGTGTCTAATAGCATGTATCAGACAGGAATGAAGCTTTGGTCTTTTAGTTTATCGAGCTGTTTGTTCACAATCAGATTTTTAAATATCTGCAGCTATGGGGCTAAACAAGTGCATGGTCAGACAGTAACTTAATTAGTAAGACAAGGAAGTAAAGGTGTAAAAGTGATGTAAGAATAGTGAAATGGTTAAAATGCAACAGCCTGGTAGCAGCACACCTTTCACAATGGGAGGGGTTTGGTTTAGTTTTAGTTTTGTACGTGTGCTTCTGAAGAATTTTTTTTTCTTCACTGGTATCTAGTCAAAGTCTAAAAAGAAAACAAACACCAAAACCCACACCAACAAGAAGCTATTCCATAGCTATTTACTTACTGTCATGCCAGAAGCTTCTACATCACAGCTCATCAAGTGTATATTCAGGTATGCTTCAGCCTCATATAAAGCAGTGCTACTGCTAACAATGAACACAGCCACATTGCTGCCTCCCTTTCCTGGGTGTTGGTACAAGCATTTCAACAGCCTTGCAAAGAATGAGCCCTCCATAGACCCCCCCCACTGATGTTAATTCTAACTCAGGTCTAGGTCTCAGATCTAGTCTCCCAAACACTGGCAGAGCAAGGGAGAACACAGCACTGCCTTTTTCTCCATTGGTAGCAAAGTGTGTGGGCTTAAAGCACAGATAAAAATACAACCTCAAGAACAAGACAGTGGATTAAACAGACTACAAATACACTATCGAATGGAAAGTCCTGTTAATCCTCCATTTCTGTTTCTTCATTTAATTCTTACAGCTGTTTAACTGTACAAATCAGAAAACAAGCCTATCAAGTTCTATCTACATTTTAGAACTACTTACAGGTGAAGAGTCATGCCACTTTGTTTTAAAAAAGAGAAATGGACGCATAAAAAAACCACAATAGAAAATATGCTCCCAAACTTACACTCCAATATTTATCATTTTAAAGCACCGCTTTTTCCCTAAAAATGCTTCCCCATCAATACCAAAACTCAGCAGACACATTGTGATTCCTCTGATCAACAAGGGAAGAGGAATTAGTTATGCTGCCTTATAGATTTACTAAACTTTCCTCAAATAAAACTGCAACTTGGCAGTTCTTCATTTATACAGTGTCAAATTTAAGTTACTTTTCTTCATTACACAGAGAAGACTGATCTCAAATCCAGAAATGAACAATTAAAAAATCATAATTTAATCTCATTTGTCTTATGCCTGCATCCCGTAACAACCTCCATGATCAGAAGGGGGTTGGACTTTTTGCTTTGTTTTTCAGGAGAAGTGGTCAGGTTTGCTATCTGCTGTCACTTCCTTAGGTCTGCAGACATAATTACACACATGTGGATACAAAAGAAATGCTGCATTAATCACTAAATCAGGGTATGAAAAGCAGGTAAGAATAAAAATGGAAACAAAGGACACAAGGTAAAATCACTGATCACCACAGCTGATGTCTATGCACAGCTAACAGAACATGAGTGGTTTCAGTCCATGACTGGACATGGCAACAGGTAATGCAAAGAAGACAATGCAGCTAAAGGAGGATTTCTGTTCTATACATAAAAAACAAATTAGAGTTAGCCTCAGTGATGAAGCTCACTAACACTATAACCATGATTTTACACAACAACTTAAGTATCTTTGGAAAAGAAAAAAAAAACAACCAACAACCCAAGTTAAACAATATGTGTACAATTCACAAGACACACTGTAACCAAAACCTTCCATCCTATCTCCGTTTTTTAAAAAAATTTTTACTTCATAGGTGATACACTGAAGAAAACACATCATGCCAATGCTTAAGGCTGCACCAACAAGGACAAGTCTGTTGGCCTGGCATCAGTGCTAGGCAGAGCCATGCACACCATTACATGCCTCAAACAAAAAAAGAACTAAAAAAAATACAAGGTAACTTGGTACAACTCTCACAGTCAGTCAGGTGGTCTAGTCTGATTGCAAGATAAACTACTATTCTGCATGGGTACTGGCAACCATACAAGGAGATAATTCAGCTTAACTCAGCTCCAAAAGCAACTAAATTGCATGAAGGCACTCCCAGGACAGAGGAAGACATGCACATACATGCTATTTGCAAATATCTCTGCATCTTCCTCACAGCCTTCCAGAAGCTGCAAACCCCAACTCTCCTAAGATTTAAAGATGATGTAGTACGAGTATGGCTTGTGCTACATCAGTCAAAATTGCAAGTAATGTTAAAAATAATCATTCTCAATAACTGTGCTTATAGTGACTTGTTCTCAGTCCTATGCCATATAATACAGAGGAGAAAGGGACAAAGGGGCAACTAGACCAGCACTGGTGTAGTTTTTAGGTGCCACGAAAGTGGCAAACACTTCTGCTTGAAAAGCTTTTTTTGGTGGGAACTCACAGTATAAACAAAATACTAAGACTAAGAGTTCAGGATGACAGTGGATAACAAGCAAAGAAAATGCAAAATAAAACAATAACTACAAAACCAACCAACATGCAAACAAGGAAATACTGACCTGTTCTTATCTTCACAGCCAATCATAACAGCTTTACCACGTTTAAATGATGCCTGGTTTTGGTATGCCCACTTTCTTTGTACATATTTTACAAACATATTAATCTGCATATGAACAACTTTCTGTATACACGAAGATATTTCATCTTCCAGCAACTCATGCAAAGATTTATTAAAGGAAATAAACAGCTCAATACATTTCCTTTAAAAAAACAAAATACAGTTTTATTTCTCCTAGATATGGGAATCAGATGTTCAATAATGAAAATCCACTTCTGTTTAGCAAAACACAAATACATAAATGTACATGTCATACAAAAATGTATGAAAACTCCGGGGTCTAAAAACCTGAAGGTATATAAGTGCACCTTTAAAAAATGGCAAGTTTTGAAAGGTCTCTATCAGCAACCATTAGCTGCTAGGCTAGACTTTCAGTTATTGCAAGCTTTAAGCTTAAACATTTTTCTTAGATTTCATAGATTTTTTTTCTTAGATTTTGTGGAATTTTTTTTAGATTTCTTTCTTTTCTTTTTTTCAAAAAAAAAATAAAAAAAAAAAAAAAAAATGCTGGACTTCAGAAAAGCATTAATTCACCAAAACCTTTATGTGCTCCATCAAGGACACATTTAATAATCACAGAATTTACTTATGTTCCTTGAGACCGGAAATTTATTTTAAGCAGCCTTCTACCTCTTCCTCCACCCTTCTTCACCCCCACCGTTAGAGAATAAAGGATTACACAGAAAAGGCTCTATAAGAAGGGTTTATAAAAGGAGAGCACCAGGGTATTGTTTTGAGTTCCTGCAATTTCGTTACCCTTAATGACAAGATGCTAAAGCCTGCACAGTACAGTCTTAAAACTTTAACCTTCGCAAAACTCAGGAAAAAAAAAAAACTAATCCCTCCTGCAAAACCCATCTCACCATCGGCTCAGGCATATCTCAAGAGTCGGGCACATCCCTGCCGGTTACTGAGTGAAAGACGTTAACAAAGGAATAACGTTCCCACCAGGCTAGGCACTAATTACACAGACGGAAACAAACATCATGCTGACCTCTAGGACCGCGTTTGCCAGACCTCTCAAAACAGAGAGGAGAAAAAGAAATAACATAAAGGAAAAAATAAATAAATATAGAGCTAGAAAAAGCAGAAAGCTACAAACAAAGCCGGGCGCGGGGGAGCAGGCCGAGCAGCGCACCGCCCCCACGGCAGCCCAGCCCAGCCCAGCCCAGCCCGGCCCAGCCCGGCCCGGCCCAGGCGCCTGGCCCGCCGGCTGCCTCCATTCCCCCTCCTACGACCGCCGCCCGCGGCTCCCCCCGCCCGCTCCCCGCCATCCGCCTCCTCCACCCTCCCCGAGGGGCCCGGCCCCGACAGAAAGGCCGCTCCGAGGCCCGGGCCTGGGCCTAGCGCTCCAAGGAGCCGCCGAGGCTCCCGGGCCTACCCCGCCGAGGCGGAGCCACCGGGGAATCGCCGCGCGGTTTGGGCCACGCAGCCCTCCCCGCGGGTGGCCCAGGGAGGTGCGGCCCCGAGGAGAGCGCCCAGAACCGAGGATGAGGAGCGGATCGGGCGGGAGTCGCTACGGTTCCCCCCCACCCGCCGCAGGCCGCGCTCCCTGGGCCGGGCCGGGCCGATGCGGGCCATCCCTTACCCGTCGGAGGTGCGCTTCTTGCTGGAGCTGTAATCGTCCCCCAGGTCTAGACGGTGTCGCTTGGACATGGCGGCGGCGGCGGCGGGATGGCGGCGGCAGCCGCTGGTCGGTCGGTGGGTCGGTCCGGGTGCGGCGGGGCGAGCTCTCCGCTCCTTGAGGCGGAGGAGGAAGGGGAGAAGGAAGAAGGGAGGGAGGGAGGAGGATAAGGAGCAGGAGGTGGAGGAAGAGGAGGAGAAGGAGGAGCAGGAGCGGCAGCGGCGGCGCCGCGAGGCCAGGCGCAGCGGGGCTAAAATGGCGGCCGGAAGGAAGTGCCGGGGCTGCGCGAGGCGCTTGACTGGCGCGCGCGGCGGGGGTTGCCGAGGGAAGGGAGGGGAGGGGAGGGCTCGCGCGGGGGCGGGCGGGGCCTTCCCTCGGCGCGCGCCCAACGGCCGGCACCGCCCTGCCCCGCCCCGCCCCGCGCGCTCCGGCGGTCGCGAGTGGCTCAGGGGCGGGGTCCAGACGGAGCGGACCGAACCGAACCGAACCTCATAGAATCATAGAATCACAGAATCATAGAATTGGCTGGGTTGGAAGGGACCTCAGAGATCATCAAGTCCAACCCTTGATCCACTGCCGCTGTGGTTCCCAGCCCATGGCACTGAGTGCCACATCCAGGCTCTTTTTAAATATCTCCAGGGACGGAGAATCCACTACTTCCCTGGGCAGCCCATTCCAATGTCTGATCACCCTCTCCGTGAAGAAATTCTTTCTAATATCCAACCTAAACTTCCCCTGGCACAACTTAAGTCCATGCCCTCTTGTCTTGCTGAAAGTTGCCTGGGAAAAGAGCCCAACCCCCCCCTGGCTCCAGCCTCCTTTCAGGGAGTTGTAGAGAGCGATGAGGTCTCCCCTGAGCCTCCTCTTCTCCAGGCTGAACACCCCCAGCTCCCTCAGCCTCTCCTCACAGGACTTGTGCTGGATCCCTTCACCAGCCTGGTTGCCCTCCTTTGGACCTGCTCCAGGACCTCAATCTCCTTCCTGAACTGAGGGGCCCAGAACTGGACACAGGACTCGAGCTGTGGCCTCACCAGGGCTGAGTACAGGGGCAGAACCTAACTTAACCTAACCTAACTTAACCTAACCTAACTTAACCTAACCTCACCAAACCTTTCGCAGCAGGTAGGAGTGGGTCCTGCCCAGCTGTACCTTACCGCCGGTACCCGAGAAGAGCGGCCCCTCCGCACTGCCCACCCTGTGCCCCCGATGGAGCGGGAGTTCCCCCAGAGCGAGTTGGGACCGGGCTGAGCCCCCCCAGTCCCACCGTGGGAATGTTGGCCCCAGGTGCCCAGAAATCTGCCACGGGTCATTCTGCAAAAGCAGGGACGTGAGGGCTGCGTGGTGTAGAAGCACGTAACAGCCTTTGGCTACTCTGGATTATTCCCGGCAGTGTATTTCCTAAGGAAAAACCTATGGGGAACACTCGTTTCTGTCACTTTCTCTTGCAGTTTGTCTGCTGTGTCAATGCGAGATGGGCAATATGAGGGAAGCCTCTGCTCAACAGACCTGTTGAGTCCCAATCCCGTTTTTCCAGGTGTAGCAGGGTGAGGATGGCATTCAGACAGCTCCTCCAGTGAAAGGAGAGGTGGGAGATGAAGTGCCATGCCCTCCCTCCGGTCAGGTTTTGCCTGCACACTTGCAGCTGTAGTGGGTTGTTTTCCACAATTCCAACCAGTGTTACTGCCAGCGGAATTCTGCGAGTTTAAGCCTGGTCCACACAAGTTTATCCTTGGTCTTAGTTCTTTCCAGCACCTCTGAAGAACTGGGTTAACCATCCACCCAAGCACCGTTTTCCCTCTCACTGGAAGCACCTGTGAGTCTGGGCAAGAGCAGGTGAAGTGGGGCAGATGATAAGATGCCTTTTGAGATCATGTGTGCTTTTGAGAGCACACTTGTCTCTCGCTGAGCAAGCCCTGCTCACACACAGCAGTCACCTCTGGCCATGGCTGCTCCCTCCCAGCACTGAGTCTCAGCAGCTGCCTCGCCTTCCAGTGCAGTCACTTGATCCTTGGGCACAGCTCGTAAAAGCTGTTCTCCAGGAGCTTCTGGAAAGGCAAGAGGCACTGTTCTTGATACTTCGACAGCTATTTGGAGAACACCAACCACTGCACATTCTGTTCCTTCATCTCCATTCCCAGTATGTTTCGTGCTCCTTCAGCACCGCTTCGCTGATTTAATCCGTACCATAAACAAAAGTATTTTTAAGATAGAAATTAAAACCACTCCTGTCGTATCACCATCTGCCCTCAACCAGGCTTGCCCCTGTACTCAGCGTTGTTGAGGCCACACCTCGAGTCCTGTGTCCAGTTCTGGGCCCCTCAGTTCAGGAAGGAGATTGAGGTCCTGGAGCAGGTCCAAAGGAGGGCAACCAGGCTGGTGAAGGGATCCAGCACAAGTCCTGTGAGGAGAGGCTGAGGGAGCTGGGGGTGTTCAGCCTGGAGAAGAGGAGGCTCAGGGGAGACCTCATCGCTCTCTACAACTCCCTGAAAGGAGGCTGGAGCCAGGGGGGGGTTGGGCTCTTCTCCCAGGCAACTTTCAACAAGAC
The DNA here is from genome assembly GCA_023637945.1 of Phaethornis superciliosus. Classification (NCBI taxonomy): domain Eukaryota; kingdom Metazoa; phylum Chordata; class Aves; order Apodiformes; family Trochilidae; genus Phaethornis; species Phaethornis superciliosus. The sequence continues at coordinate 9,165,857 of JAJQWJ010000005.1, forward strand.
AAGAGGGCATGGACTTAAGTTGTGCCCGGGGAAGTTTAGGTTGGATATCAGAAAGAATTTCTTTACGGAGAGGGTGATCAGCCATTGGAATGGGCTGCCCAGGGAAGTAGTGGATTCTCCATCCCTGGAGATATTTAAAAAGAGCCTGGATGTGGCACTCAGTGCCATGGGCTGGGAACCACAGCGGCAGTGGATCAAGGGTTGGACTTGATGATCTCTGAGGTCCCTTCCAACCCAGCCAATTCTATGATTCTATGATCTGCTGAGAAACGTACCCTTTGAAAGGCTTGTTCCCCATCACTGTTCTCACAGCCCTTCTGCCAGAGATTATCAGAGCCTTTGCTCAGGTCCTTGAATGAGCACTCATTCCATCAGCACTTGGGTTAAAGGAAGTAGGTTAGATCAGAAGTTTTAAACAATAAGGGTTTTTTTAATTCAATCAGACTGTGAGAGCAAGTGAGCATTTGCATAAACAGCTCAGCTAAAGAATATGAAAGTGGTCAGGAAAGACCAACCAGCAACAGTGACTTGTTCCACAAATACAGCCAGGTCAGCAAATGGGTGTTTGGCTGTAGCTTCCAAAGATTTTCTGGGGCTACCAGTATAAATACTGAAATATTTCATGTAGACTCACAGAATGGTTTGGGTTGGAAGGGACCTTAAAGATCACGTCCTTGTCTTTCTTCTTCTCATCCTCTTCTTCTCCTTCTAAAGATCACTCCCTTGCCAAGTCTTTAGAGCATGTTCATTAATAGAAGAGCCCTAATTTTAGATTATACAACAAAATGGCACCCAGAGCTCAACTGGGGTTCTAGACACCAGTGTAATAAAAATAACACTTTTCTACTTAGAGCTATGAAGCAACAGAAATATTCCTGGAAAACTGGATTTTGAGGTTTTCCTGTCAACCTGCAAGTAATTCTTCAAGGGTTATTACAAAAACCACAGGAACATCTATGTCAGAGGTTGCCAGAGGATAAGTTTTATAGGGTCTCTCTATCCCAAATATCCAACTCATTTTTTGTGATGCTGTGGTAGTGTACACAGACCTGTGCTCTCAGAATGAACCTAAGGGAAGATACATCTTCCCAAGTGGGTATTGAATTATGGATGTCTTAAAGAAAAGTAAATTATTATTGGAATAGAGTTTGAACAGTACATATTATGCTTCTCAGAGAAGGAAAGGGGAAAAAGAAAAAAAAAGGTAGTGGTGAGGTCTTTGTTGGAAGTGGAAAAACGGGAAGATGATCAAAGCACCACATGCATTATTTGGGATGAGCAGTGTGTGGTTCTCTGAAGGCAACAATTGTCCCACAACAGGAGCCTGGGATGCTCTGCAGCTATACATTCCAGATCCTGATTGCTCCTTCCTTTGCCCAGTAGTGTAAAGCTATTTATGGCCTTGCTCCAGGTTACCACATGGCCAACACCAAGGCAATTTCTGCTTTAGGAGGGAGGAAAAAAAGGAGCAGGTACCTCAGGAGGAATGAGCTCTCAGGTTATACCTCAGCAGTGAATGAAAAAAAGAAGGGAAGAAGATGGGGTGTGAGATGGGTGTGCAGCTGCTTGGGTTCTGTGCCCCAGACTGATAACCCCCAGAGTAGTTCTCTGTTAAAAATACTTTGCAAACTCCTGAACTCATCCACCACCCAACCTTGCTTAGAGCTATACAACTGCATAATAAATGATCTGGTCCCATCCTAAAGACTTCACAATGTAAGGCCTTCATCCTGCAAGCACACACATGCCTTATTTTAATAATGCAAATAATCCTTTTAACTTCAAAGGGATTACTAGGAGTAGCAAAACTAAGCATGTAGGTAAGTGTTCACAGGATCACAGCCTAAATATGAGACAAGAGAAAAAAAAAAGATTGGTAAGCACAAATTGACATAACAAAGTGATAAGCATTAAGTCAAAAGCCTAAAGGAAGAAAGGAAGGTGGAAAATATTTAAGCATATTTTCTGCTTTTTCAAAGGCATTTGTTAAATAAGAGTGGTTTATAACCCCTCTCCCCCAATCTTTTATATATATCTATAAAAATAAAAATCTTTGATTACTGAAACGGGAGACGTTTATATGAGATGCCATTTGACTATCTACTCTTCTGCTCTCCATTTCTTACCCTAGTTTTAAAAAGTATACTCAATGGAATCAAAATCCTCTTAGCCAATTTCCAATGAATATTTATTTGCTTTTCATATGGGCATAATACTTAATATGCTCTTTGGGTTGAAAGGAGCATTAACATTTAAAATTGAAGCAATAGGTTAAGAGAATAACATTATCTCTAAAATACTGATTGAAATTTTTTTTGTTTGTGTTTGTGCATTTCCTTCTCCCCAACAGCATAAACATGGGTTTCAGACAAGCCAAAATTCAAATTCAAAGATATACCCTGGATCAGGTAAGGTTTTTGACAGAGAAATCTAGTGACAGAGTATAGGATATTATTGTCAGTAGTTAATTGCTTCGCCCCTTGGCTAGAGATTACCAACTTTATAAAAGGCAGAAAAATGAGATGTATCTAGTAGCATGGAAGTGAAACCACAAACTGCTGCTGCAGTGGAAGCTATAATAATAAGCAGAGCTGTAAGACAGACAGCCAGGGGAGATTAAATCTCCTACAGCTTGCATGTTATAGCCCTAAAACCTCTGTAGCACATATTTCTTTTATGGCTGGCTGACTAGCAGGAGAATGTAAGCTACAGTCTATGTGTTCCCAATGTTAGGGCCACACTGGCACTGTCAATATATTTTTTTTAATAGTTTGCTTTTTAAAAACAAGCCTAATCCCTGTTTGTTTATAAATCTACAAAACATGATATGAAATAATTTTCTGCAAACTGATATAAAAATATTAAAGCTGCATTGCTGATTATCATGGCAATCACTGTTTCAAAAGAATATATATGTATAATAGATATACATGTATGTAAATATATGTGTGTGTAAATATATATATATGAATAATATTCTTCCAACATTAAGGCTGAAGCCTTAAATGCAAATACTCATCACAGACAAGCTTTCATTCTGTCCTCCCCCAGCAAACCCATATAAATTAATGGATTTTATCCTCATGTTCTGTCACATCATTAGGGAAAGAATACTTGAGACAAGAACCCACAATCAGAGTGTGTTTAAAAATGTCAGACTTCCACTTTTTTTAAATTTAAAAAGTATGAGGATGAATACATGAACAGATCTCCGTTTCTGCAGTGAAGAAAAGAGGCAGCTTCTCTGTAATTACAGAAACTAAACTTTGCAGCACTTCAAATATATAGAAATCAACACTCTGAATAACTCTGGCAAGTAGACTGTAGGCAGCCAGCATGGCAACAGCAGTATTGCCATGGCAGCAAGCTGTTCCAGCCATGCAGGCACTACCTGAAGTTTGTGAATGGTTGTTAAACACTATTCCACATAGAACACACCACCCTGTAACTGAGTCTGCAGGTCCAAAAGGTCTGAATGGCTTTGGCAAAGTTTCATAAAGTAGAAAAGAAGCAGAGAAGAGGGAGAAAGAGAAGAGATTGCAGTTGTATCTACTGGAGCATTAAGCAGTGGGACAAAACACCTGAAAACCAACCCTGTTCTCTAGAATGAAATACAAGAAGCTGCTATTCCAAGCCTCTCAGTCACCTGCGGAGGCCTCATGGTCACCTTTAGTACCCTCTGAGAAACCATGCAAGAGAAAGTATTCATCATGCACTTTGAATAAAAGTTGAAGACACAGTGTAAATACAAAATATTACCTTTACACTTCTTTAATTTACACTAATTACACACTGAATTTACACATTGTTCTGGTAACTTCTATCTCTTTCTGGTTAAAGGTATTCTGTTTGAATACCACCCATGTTTGGAAGCATTTGAAACTACAAGCTAGTGTGTTGTATATGAAGGAACTTTATCTTTTAAGATCTTTACAATCTGACTGCTTTCTAAGCCAAGTCTGGAATCTTGAGAGAAGCTCACTAAATGGAAGGTGTTTTCAGGGAGGAACTGTTTCATGGGGAAGTGTTTAAAGTCAGAAAAGACCTCAATTTAAAGTTTTTTTGTTTGATCTTGTGCTATAATATTGGAAGAAGAGCAAAAACATTTTTTTCAGTTGGCACTTCTTTTGTGAGGGTGTGATCCTTCCTTGCATTTTCTTTGCAAATTTTTCACATGAGCAGAAGAAAAAAATGAACTACACTTGTAGGAATTTTTCATTCCTTTTGTACTGAGTAGTCATCTCTTATTCACTACTGCATTAGCTCCTTAAGATTATTTTTTTAAAGTCCTCTCTTTAATACAATCTGTACAACATTCATATTCATGCCTAAGATTAGGCATGCTTGGTCCATCAGTGGTACATCTTCACTCTGAGTGCCTGCTGAAGTATTAAGAAATATATTTGCTTATTTTCTGCTATCTGTATAAAGCATACACAGTTTTTCAACAAGCTAAGATTACAAAAAAACTATAGAGCAGCAATATAGGTGATCTAATAACCTATATTTCATGGGCTACCAACATCTAAAGTGGTAAACAGTAATCCTTATCTTCATAATAAGCTCCACACTACGTAACAAAATAATAGCAGTAGAAAATGATACAGACTAAAAATCCATCATACCTTAGAAATGGTTTGTAACAAACCATAAACATTAACAATCACACTTTGCTTAGCTGGGCCAAATTTTTTAACACATATTCTCTCCCCAGATGATTAAAAATTTTTCTCTCAACTGTCTTAAAAGATCACACTCAGAAAAATCCTCAGGAGCCAATAGAAACCACCAAATGTGTATTTAAACTTCTGCAGCCATGTAACCTCCTTCTTGACAACTTGTAAAGCCCCAGCCTTGCAGAAGTGAGGTTAGTACTTAGTGGCAGTCATTCTACCCCCAGATCATGGCTGGGAGTAACAACCTTACTGTAACCTGAAAACCAGTATAAGAGTTCTAAAGGAGATGGAAGAACTTTTGGGGTGTTTCTTCTCCTTTCTCCTTTCTGCTTCCCCCTCTTCCCTCTTCCTTTTTATTTTTTTTGTGTGGGGTTAATGCACTATTATATTACACTGCATACCCTTTAATAATATCTCTCTCTCTGATGAGCAGCACTGTTTCTAAAGGGAAAGAGAGAGGGCTGCTAGAGCTGCTCCTTTTTGCAAAAATAAGAGCTGATACAATACTCTGTTGAGTGACCTTCTTCATAGAAATGGAGCAGCTTGTCTCTCAACTGCAAACAAGTGGAACACTGCACTTGCAGCATTTGTAAAATTATAACAGCCATATCTGGGTTAATATAAAGAACTGTCTCATGTGCCCTGAGGCTCATCGTTGTTTTTAGAGTAGCAGTGACCTCATCTTCACAATTCTGCCTTTGCAAAGGTGAGCAATATGGATGGCCTCTTTTATGTCTTAGAACTGAGCCTACCCCAGGCACACAGCATAGCTGATCTCTACATGTGCAGGTTGGATTTGTTCTGTAAATTCCTGCTTTCTGCCAGATCTGGGAAAGAGGATGGTGAGGAGCATGCTGTTGCCATAGCCTTGTTGGGACACTTTGGGACTGAATTGCAAAGCAGATAACTTGTTCTGAAGGCAGCAGCTTTCAGCCTTCATTTGCTTGGACATCATCTTGCATCATGCCAGTGAATGTTTCCTTGTTGTAAGAGATGGCTCCAGAAAAGAGAATGGCTGGGACTAATCTGGGACTTCTTAGGTGTGATGCATCCTATATGGCCCAAAAAAGCAATGCTGGTTCAAAATCCTTTTTGTCTCCTAGGAATGTGTAATACTACTATATTGTGTAAAGCATTATGCATAGTACTTCCATGTACTCTGCAAATGTGTAATACTACTACTGCAAATACGTTACAATAGTACTACAGCACTACTGTACAATTACTTTACTACTGCTCTGATAAGAAGTGAAGCAGAACTGAGGTTATCACAGGTAAGGAGGCACTTTCTTCTATGATTGTAACATTTTTAAAGGCAAGGGTACATGAAGTCTCAGATTTACCATGCAGCAAGTAGTTCTGTGGAAGTAAATGAGGTTTTTCAGGACTGTGCTGCAGCAGTACCTAAGCAGTCCCTGACCTTCCCAATCCTGGCTGCTGAGCCCCATCTCTGCAGTACCCTATCCCTCCCTATGCCATGGCTATTTGGGTAGTCATGCAGTGCATCAGGCTGTGAAACTGATATGGCTAAAAAAATAGCCTAGCAACAACAACATAAAAGCAATTTCTTAGCTTGTTTTGTTTCCCAGCAAGGACAACAGACGGAGTAGCACGGGGACACAGACAAGCAACCGGAGACAGGACACTGTCAGCTGCCAGGTTGCCTGAAAAAATCCATGCTATAACAGCCTGACACTGCTCATAGTGAATGAAGTTAAGTATTTCAATAACTTTTTGGAGGATCAGGACCAAAGAATTTTGTATCTTCTTGTCAAAGCTATTTTTTAATATGCATTTTCCCCTGCCAGATGACTAATACCATATTCAAATGACAGTTGGATACATTTATACAAGTAACATTAGCTGTTCTTATAAAAATACTCAGCATTTTTTTCAGAAATATTCAGTAGCTTTGTTTTTCCGTAGATTCCAGTGGATATTTAATTTACACCTTAGAGCAAATTTGTAGTGGAGAATCTTAGAGAATATTCTTTCCTTTAAAAGGATGTAGTGCTGCTTAGCACCTTGTGTGGGAGGGTGATGGGGTAAGGACTGTATCTTCAGTACAAATACTCTGAGAATTGTTCATAGGCTATTAAAAGCTTGCAGTATCCTACAGTGAGGCATGTCAGGCTGGGGGAACAGCAAAGTAGGAAAAAACATTTTAAGTTCTCCAACGTGTAACTGAAACATGGTGGATATTAAATCAAATTAGACTGATGTGCTCATCTTTTTAACCATGCATCTACTTGGACACTTAAAAAAAAATCTAAAATAACTAGAACAAGACTTAAGCAGCTCTGTTGCTTGTCTACTGAGAGAAATAAACAGAAAACTCTAATATCCTTCCCACACATCCTTTAACTCTAAAGTTCTCCCATAGGTGTAGTTCTTACAAACTTTCTGATCTACTTTTGTCAAATAAACAGCATTAACAAAGAGCTGATTTTTGGACTGGCTTAAGTTAACCTTTCTCATTTGGACAGAAATGAGTTAGAGAGCACTTACATAAATTGCTTTCTTGGAAGAACAGGGTAGCAGGAAAGTATTAACAGTGGAGCAGAGGGACATTGCTGGGAAGCTGGGGGTAATAATGTCTTGTAATCCCTAGAATGGATCTAGGAGAGGTTTGCTGCTTTGTGCTTTAAGAATATCAGTGAACAATAATCCCTACAGAGTCTGCAGGTGGTCTATGATAGCTTTACTTATAACCACAGCATCTCCCACCTCTATTCTGATTGAGAGTAAATGCCAAACTTGGCTAATGCCATGGTGAGTAATACTATTGAATTAAAATGTCCTCAGTAGTTAATACAAAGAAATAGCTAAGAGATGTGTTAACAATCTGATTAGTCATACCTTAACAACAAATCACTTTTCTATACTAACCCTGCAATAATTAAGATAGAGATTGGGTGACAGTGCTTTCAAAAACATCTGCTGACTTGATCTGAAAATTGTGCTGTTTCACAGAGTCAGGATGGAAAATGCTAAATTATTTCAGCTTGAAGATTGTGAGCTGTAGTTTGTCCTTTGCAGTTCTGCATTCAAAAAATCTGCTCATGCCCATCATCTGGATGCTCCCTGGAGAATACTACTTCTTTAGATTTATCTCAGTCCCAACACTGTGTTCTGCCAGGGGGGGAAGGCAGAAGAGTAGGGTGTACAAAAGATGAGAACGCCAAGGGGAAAAAGAGCAGGGGTAAAGGGACAGAAGAACATAAAAGCTGACAGTTACAGGAGAAAGAGAAGCAGAAAGAGAAGAAAAATGAAGAAAGTTCAGCCTTCTGAACAGAGCCTTTTCACAGACTTTACCTAAAGGGATGAAGTTTGAAAGTGCAGAGAGCTGAGTCATAGGAAGTAAGACTGAAAGAAAATCCACTTAAGGAAAAAGAAGGGTATGAGCTGCTTTTGCTTTAGAGCCCCTATCAATCACTTACCCTGCAAGCTTGTGTGTCTTCACCACCACGTCGGTATGAAATTGCAAAATTCAGACCTATTTTTTACCTCTTGCTCCCCCTTTATCCTAATGTTATAAAATAGACACAGAGCTGGTGGCTACAAAGCCCTGCCTGCCCTCAGCACTCTTCTGTGCTGCACCTTTGCACAGGATTGCATAGGCTGTTTCTACTTCCACACTCCAACTTTTACTTTCACTTAAAAATAATTTCTGAGTTAAGAAATCAGCTTGAAACTCCAAAGGATAGAGAAGAACAGCCAATATTTCACTGGAAGAAGAAGAGGAATATAGAACAATTAAGAGAGAAGGCTGCAGGTGAAGCTTTGCTCAGGGAAAGGGTGAAGTGGCCATATGTTCTAGGTACAAAGCCACTGATCTCCTAGGAGATGAGCCCAGATGCTGTGGAGAATGTAACTGAGACTTTGTCATTGAGGCAGGTGAGAATGAGAAAAACAGAAGATAGAGGAAGAGACAAATTCCTACTGTTAAATACGACATAAATCTAATTACCCTGCTCTGAGTCAAGATCAGAACTAAACGTTAACCTAAAATCTGACCTTGCTGTTGTCCAATGAACACAGCTTTCTGAGTTCCATCATATTTTCTTTCAAGACACCTGTGATGCAATACATCCCAGTCTGCACTGATGCTGCTGTACTGCCTCTTCCTTCCTGCCCATTTCTCAACGTGGTGTGTGACATACACTGCTATCAGCACTGGGCTGCTGCACTATATTTTTTCATTCCTCCCCTCAGCTTTCATTTTGATTCAAATAGGTCTGCTGTTACTGCCTGGAGCTCCATAAACCAGGTCTGTGCTGGAATATTAACAAGGATGTCTAATTTTGAAGAGGAGATAAGTGAGGGTTTCTTTATCACTTATTACAGTGTTCTTGTACCTTTGACATTAAGACTCCCTCTCATTGTGGATTCTATATTTATGGGTAGATATTCACTGACAGAAGTATGTACATATTATTACATTGAAAAAATTGCCACACTATTCAATTTAGCTGTTGAAACTAGAATTACAATCCGTGCTCTGCCCCATGTTCCCCAGCCCTTCAGCTCTTTCCTATCCCTATCAAGGAGCTTATTAGGGAAAACAACAGTGAAAAAAAAGTGCCGTATCTTTACTGGATATTTATTTGAAATATGCTCAAGAAATGGTGCCTTGGCCTGCAAATTGACTTTGTTACCTTCTTTTCTTAGTCTGGAGGAGGAGTACAGACAGGGTATTCACACTACCAGATAAAATTCCTGCAGCAATGATCTTCCTGAATCCTGTAAGCAACCTCAATACAGTCAAAATCAAAGCCAGGACCATAACAAAAGCTGGGTATTCCATAATTGTTCTCTAAAAACCATAGCTCTTTATGTTTCAAAGTCTAATACAGGAAAACTACCCCAAGAACTCAGTATCCAAGAGTATTAAGTAGTACTTACTAAATATCTTAAGTCAGTTGTGAAAAGGGTGATCCATTTATTCACTGGTGGTGAGGCACACTGCCTGAGGTGTATCTGCATCCAGTGTTGAAAGGGATGTGGAGAAACTGGAGAGGGTCTATCAGAGGGCCACCAAGGAGGAGTGGAGGTTGGTCACTGGCCATGAGTGAGAAGTGATGGGGGCTGAGGCTGGTTCAGTCTAGCAAAGCAGAGCTAACCAGCAATCTATAAGCAGCTGCTTGAAGGGGAGTCAGGAAGCTGATGGGACAGAACTCTTCTCCATAGTAAAAGAAAATGTAGCACGGGGCAATGGGCACAAATTTCAGTCAGGGAGGTTTGGGCTCCCTAGGACAGTACAGCAGTGGAGCAGGTTCATACCATTGTTTCCCCAGTGCAATCTTCATCCTAAAAGCTTTTCAAGGCTCATTCAGATAGAGTCATGGATGATCTGATCCAGTGCTGGCAAGAGTCCCAGGTCACAGAGGTTAAACCACATGATCTCCAAAGGTCCCTTCTGACCAATATTTTTATGACTCTGTGAACTGAAAGTAAAACAAAAAGTCAAGAGTGCTTCAAGACCAGTTCAGTCATGGCAGAGTGAATTAAGCAACATCATCAAATTATTGCTTGGCTAATGTTGCTGACATTTGAGGTGAAGTAACTATATTCGAATTGCATAATTCAGAACCTTCAATGACAGTTTCAGTAAGAGTCCTAGTAATGAAAGGTACATGGATTTTAAATCACATTACCCTTTAAACTAGAGATGTAAATTGCTGTGGATTACTAGGGGATAATTTACATCATAGATGTCCTGGCCAAGTTTCATTTATAGGTGACGTGCACTGTTTCTCAGTTCTATCAAGCTGGCACTTTTTCTTAAAGCTAAATGCACTTTTAAATCAGAGGACCAAACGGACTGAAAAATTTATATCTCTCTAAAAGCAAGGCTTCCCAAAGAAATTCCCCAAAAGTGAATGGAAAGGAAAAAGCAGCCAAAGGGGAAGAAAAAAAAAAAAAAAAAAAAGAGGGGGAGAAAAAAAAAAAAGGAAAACACTGATTAATGAGATTTGTTTGTTCTGGGGTGTGATCAAACAGGCCAGCACCACAGTCAATGATCAAAGAAGTCAAAGTGCTGTGCAGACTGTTATATTCATCTGCTTAAAATTCACGTGGTCAGAGTGCTAGAATAATTTGCTCCACACCATCTGGCAGACATAAGAAGTATAAATATGTAGCGAGGGGAGAGCGTGAGGAATTTTTCCGTGTTTCTATAGCATGCAAAAGTACTGTATTGGAGTTAGCAACTTGAATCACATGTGACTATTCCATACATTAAATGCACAAGTAAGCCATAAACAAGCCAACAAATTCTAATTTATATAACATATAAAAACAAACTTAGGACATTGGCATGATCCTGCTCTTTGTACTTCATATTTGGAACCACAATTCAAGCTGCTGTGGGATATCTATAATGAACTTATATATCTCAAGGAATTCTGAAAACCACTTATCTAAAGGTGTTCCTATGTTGTCTCTACAGTGGGCATAGTATTTCCATTTCTTTTGGTTTTGTAGTTTGGTGTGCAAGCTATGCAAGCTTTTTCCAGTTCTGTTTAAGAACCAAACCTGCTACCAGCCATAACTGCAGCTGTTTGAGAGATGTATACAAAAACTGCCATGGATCCAGTTTGGGTTATACACAAGTCTTGAATCAACCATGATGTCCAGGCAAACCCAAAGGACAGAAAAGTGTCTTATTTACTCCATAATTTATCCCTTAGCTATTAAAAAAAAAAAAATTATACTGCAGAAGTCATGTTATTTTAATGTTTTTGGTTATAGTGATTGTGTGACTGTATGCAAGTTTATTCCCATAGAATAAAATGTCACTTCTTGGAGCGAGCAGTTCTGAAAGTCTGTCCTTACCTGTTTGTCACCAAAGAATTCTTGGAGAATACAGAATCTCATATTGCATATGGATATTGCACATGTACCACTCAGGTTTGTGCTTAGAATCCTGTAGCTATTAAGACAGAGAGCAGCAGCTGAGTAGCTGCTTTTCTCTGATGGGAATTAGTTGTGGTGGGGAGACCCTGACAGACAGGCTCAGAAAGATTCACCTGGGACAGTTTTGGATGTTCCTGATCTGCAAACTTCTCCATTCTGTCTGGGGTGCTGCTGATGTCCAGAGGAATGGCTCCATGTGCCCCTGCCACCCTTCCACTCCACCTCTTCTACCTGGAAACCCATCTGCTCTTTTGTCCTTGTCAGGGGCACACATCCTGTCCTACTGCATCTCCTGAATCCTGTAAGAGACAGCTGGAAGAACTCCCTCTTCCCTAAGTACAAAAGCTTTGACCAATAAAATAGATAAAACTCAGCCAGTGTCTCAAGCCAAGCTTCTGGGCTGAGCTGTGGGTGTGGGAGCTGCTGTCACATTGCAATGCCTGAGAAAGAGTTAACCCCTGTGCACACCCCAGCCCCAGGAGTGTTCCTCTGCTACACATCTTAGATGACCACAGTGTTTCTGCTTCTCCAGGCTGTTGCAGAGGGTATTTAATTACAGTAAAACTGCTGTCCCAGTGCTATTACAGCGTTGCAAGGCGGTCATAAAGGCTGAGAAAGCATTCTCCTTCTAAGCTTCTCTTGTTAAGTGGCTTATAATGTTTCCAAAATGTGACCTTTAGAGCTGGGATTTATTGTGCTTGCATTCTACCCAAAACTAATTAAATCAGGAAGTTCAAAGAAAACCTGTTTACCATGTTCTGAGCCATCTAGGTGATAAAGAAGTAATTTTCAATTGCTAAAATCATTCTTTGAATGCAAGAGAAAATTATACGAGAATATGAATCTCGGGTGGTTTGGTCTTTTTGTTTTGTTTTGTTGTTTTTTTTTACTTTAAGAATGCCACATGTCACAACTGAAGCATAATGTCATTGCATGCAGCCCCTTTTCTTATTCCTCTGTGTCACTTGCAGTCAGTTTTCTCTTTCAGAACAGACTCAGATAGCAATTTCCACCCTGGCTGTCACTGTCTCAACTCGGTGTCTGCATCTTTACTCTTGCTAGAGCTATGGCAACAGCAAGTGGTGGCCAAATAGCATTCTTAGAGTAAATACCATTCACTTCAGTTTAGGGTATGTAAGAGTGTCAGTGCCTTCAGAGAGTCTGACTGGTCTTGTTAAAAACCCAGCATACGTTTTTGCTGTAGAGAGAGATGAAATTCCATTGCTTGGTAATCTCCCCTGTAAAAGTTAGGTCAAAATAGTAATGCAAAAATCTAGTAATTCACCAAACTGTGCTGTGATTTCCTTTGCTTATCAAGTAAAATAGAGACTTCATGGCTTTTAAATAACATTTTACTGGCTCCTGTCAGCACTGTGCTGATGTGGACTTGAAAATTTAGCCAGCAGAAGCACCTATTGCCTTTAAAGTAGGGTAGATGGGACTGGGAAGAGATTGAGTTGTGCAGTGTCTCAGAGAATGGGCAGCTTGACATTTGGGGTGAAGGACCCCGAGGCAGACAGGGAGGACACAGAGCAGTAGCTCCTGATGGGCTGGACACGACAGGGCAGTGCAAATGAGCCCAGACATCACCTCTCCTGATGGACAAAGAGGATAACAGGGAGATTTATAGGAGTCAGGTGGCTGGGAAAAGATCTCCTGTACAGAATGAAATGTAGTCCCTTGCCATATTTGTATTTATCTATCCATTAAGCTCAGACATCCCAAGTAAGTACAGTCAGCATATCCACAGTTTACTCGTAGATATGAAAGGGTTTCATGCTGTATGAGTATGCAATCCAGTTTCTAACCAACAGAAACCCCCTTCCCCCCCCCCCCCCAAGTAAAATAATATTTTCTGTTTCCTCATCATTATTAACAAACTTGTGATCTTTACTTGCAAGCTTATAGGATTGCTGAGATTTCTGCTATTCTTAATAAACTTTATTAAATTATTGTTCAGTGTCATGGATTGTTTTTCCTTGTCTTTTGCTTCTCTTACTGATTTGCTGTTCTTGTAGTTTTCAGTCTATCTGTACTACCATCTTCCATTTGTTATGGCTCCCCATGTATTTTGTTATATATGCAACTGATATTTATGATTTTTAATTGCTAAATTTATTTGAAAGGGGAATCAGGATGGCCTTTAGCCAAATATTTCCTTAATTATGAAATGGATTTCTTTGCTACAATCCTGAAATATACACCTGTAGTTAGAAGGCCATCAGTAAATTTTAAAGAAAACCTCATTTACATCAACAAAAATACTTCAAAAAAATTTATCCAAAACTAAATCGAAGACTGTATTTCTCTGTTTTGTTCAATCTGTCCACATTCTGTTGCATCAAACTGCTGGTTAGAGACATAAATTACAAGTGAAAATATTTAATTGCATGTTAAATACAGTTTGTGCTATTCTAAGTAAAATATGAAAACAAGTATTAAAAATAATTAGTGCTATGTGATAATTAGATTTTATACGTAACTGAGGATTTTTTATTTGCAAGTTCACTGTAGAAAGCTCATTGGATCTCTGAAACAAATCACTGAGGACTGGACAAATGATATTTACACTCTTAATTATCCAATGAGGTTAGTGTTCACAGTTTGTGTAAGTAGGTCACAAACATAGCAATGAAAATTAATTGTGCTATCAAACAGCAATGATTCACCTGTTTTCTAGTCATAAGTCTAGTAGTATTTTAAAGATAAGCTTCCTTAAATAATTTTTAAGAAGATCTATTAATAACATTAAAAGGATACTTAAAACACAGAACAAAACACCACTCAGTGGAAGTAATTTCTCTCTGCATTTATCCAGTTTTATTTTGCAGTACAGTTACTTCCATTTCCAGATACACAGCATCAGCACTCCATCACATGTGCTGTCTGTCAAAAAGGCATGTCCTCAACTGAATGGTTTTTCTTTTTAAGTGATGGTGAATGGGAAGGGACAATATGTTGAAAAGAAAAAATTGTTCTAAGCCTATTTTTTAAATGAGCTGTTATGCCAGTTGCAATAGAAATATGCTGGGCTTGCCCACATATATGTCCACAGCCATGAAATTCTTTTTCACCATACTCCAGAGTTCATTCCTTTGCAATGGTCTTGCTCTCACACACTTCTTACAACAGTGCTGGCACAACACAATGCTTTGCCAGTGTCAGCAAAGACTCCTGCCACATGCTAGAGCTGATGACATTTTTTTTGTCATTCTCCCCCCATACACATTAGCCTCAAAATCACACCGTTTTAAGGCATTACCAACCTTTGTTGGTTTATTCTTTCATTGCATCCATTTGTTTTACTTATTACATTAGTTCCATTTCCACAGTCATAGTTCCACTGGTGTATCAGCATTTTCCACTTCAGTTGCTTTCACTGCATTAAAAATTAGTCATAAATATTGTTTCGTGATCAAATTTGACGTAACTCACTTTACAGGTCAAGCAAACACATTTGTCTTTCACAGATTAAAAACTAAATCTCTTTGATCGTATTCAAGCCATTTCATTAGATGGAAAACATTTAGATTTAATTTGGAAATACAGTGCCAAGTTCTGTTGTCATTTATACCACAGTTAATCCAGAACAACCCAACTGTATTTAGTACTTAGTCTGCATTTATACCTATTTTTATAAACACAGTAAAAATTGGCCTCTTTTAGCTTGTACAAATAGTGAGTAGGGGGAAAAGAAAGGACAGGAAAGAAACAGACTGATTAGAAGATAGAATAAACATGCTCATGGACTAAACAAAATATGTTGGTGCATGTGCACATATGTGCTGCTGCAGTACTTGCCCCAGGAAGAAAGGCAACTGCAAATCCAGTTCCCACTGATAGTTCTGTATTTCCAGTTCAGCTGGGGATTTGATTGATTTGTATTTGAATTACTGAACAGCAAGAGGAAGCTGGTGTCTCATGAAGCAAGGCTGCTTTTCCTGAGTAAACATTCAGGTATTTCACGTATGGAAAGCGTGGTTAGCATACAAAGAGTTTCTGCACTATATCCAGTTGCAAACCATTTAGATCACCAGAAAACCTCAAAGGTTTCTGAAAATTATCAGGATTCTGAATTCTGATAACCTTTCACTAGAATTGAAAACATTTTCAAGATCAAGACCTGCCACGGAGATGCCTTCTTGAACAGATCTGTTGCTCAAGAACACAGCACTGTAACAGCTCCAGCGTTTTAGATTACTTTGATTCAGGTTGGTTATCTTGAAGATTTCTGAACAAGGTGGATCAACCACCATGTTGGAGTAACTCCTCTGTATGTTTTTAATGTTGCAAATACTGAAGAACTGTTCCCAGAGAAGTCTCATTCCACTGCACATTACTCAGAGGATTTCAGGATTCCACAGCTGTATAAATCCTTTAATTAAAATTCCTCTGTGCATGTTTTAAGGTAGGCTTTAGAGTTCTTGATGTAGGTGGGCTGCTTTACTGATCTTTCCATCTCCTGCTCAAAACCCCAACAGCTTTGCCAGATGACAGGAGCCACCTCTGCTACTGAGCTGCATTTCTTGGCACCTTTTTGCATTTCTGCATAGTGATGTATCTCTCTGAAAAGGATATACCCGCTGTCTTCTGATGGATGGCTGTGCCACTGATGGATTTTTCTCCAAAATCCAGCAAGAAAACCCTTCCAACCCAAATGAAGATCAATTGCACTGCACCCGAAGCTTTGATAAATACTTCTGATTGTCCAGTAATGACTAATTTCTTCAGGAGAGCACAGTAATTCTGATGACACACATTTATCAAACAAGGGAGAAGAGAAACTCAGACCTTTATAGCAAAGTCAGCCATCCCACTTTAGCAACTATATTTTATTTTATACAGTGTAGGTCAGCAAAGAGAGTCTCTCCTAGCTTGTCCAGATTAATAGATAATCCTCTCTGAAGCCCCAGAGTGAACATAGTGTGCATGTTACTGCAAATGATGCTCTTTGTTTACACAGTCTCTGTCCTTACCCAGTTCATTTGATGTCTGAAGGAGATGCTCAATAGATATTAATAAGAAATGGCCAAAGCACATTGTCAGTTATCAAACCTCTTTCCACATCTGCAAAGGGTGAGCTTCTAGTCTTCTAAAATCCACCTGGCTAAAATAACCACAAGTACTTCATGCTATGCCCCTGGGAGGATCAATCCTGACGTGTGGAATGTGGAGCCAGGAGCTGCACTTCCCCCATACACTGAAATGTCGGTGTCTCAGGGTCATCCTTCTCCCCAGCAGTCCCTGAGGATGGGGAACTTTGCCAAAGCAAAGCCAGAGCTCTCCCTGCCTTCTGAGGGACCTCTCTGCTGTTCCAGCTGGTTTTGCCACAGAGTGCCGGTCCCCCCTCCCTTGCAGTATCCAGGCTGACCTGCGGGTGGAAGTCCTGCAGAAGGAAAAGGGAGGCACAGAGGCAACTTTCTGAAAAACTGAAAAACACGGAATGCTACCAAGACCCAAATATGGTGTCAATCTGGAGAGACTACCTTGCTGTCCTCTTCCAGTGATAGGTGGTGACTGTGCTTCCATCTTCTCTCAAGGTGCCAGTGAACCAAAGAAAGTGAATGAATACCAACTGCCCTCTGGGCTGAGGAAAGTCCCTGGTACAGCTCTTCTCTCCTTTAGATACATGCAGAAGTGGCTGAAGTTAATACATCAGTCCATAACCTACTGCTTTAGTTCAAGCTGTAGGTTAGTTTCACACTGAGCTCTAGCTATGGGAGCCAGCGAGCAGATCCACCACCTTTTCTGTCATATCCATGCAAAATGGTAATTTATTTCAGAAGGTATTGTAGACAGCAAGGTGATAATCTTTTAGTTATCACAGAAGAACTGAGCAGGACAAAAGATCAGGCCCCTGGAGATAAGGAATCTGTGATTGTGTCTTTGGTCAGCTCACCACTGAATTTCATGATGTGCCCCAGCATATCTTTATGTAGCTTCCAGTCAGGAAGGGACTAAGATGGTACCTGCAAGATTTCATGCTATACACAAGCATGGGTAAAATGCTGTCAGTTGTAGGGGGACAAAAGTTGGAAACCTCAGACACAAACCTACTTTGCTTTGAAGGGAGAAAAGATTGCACTAGGCTTCCTGGCTCCTTTTTTTTTTTTGTTTTTTTTTGTTTTGTTTTGTTTTGTTTTTTTCATAGGAACTGCGTCTGGAACCAGCTGACCACAGTACCCAATACTCCATCTTCAGCTGAGCAGTCTCCAGGGAGTTTTGAACTGCTGCCTGCACTTAAAAAATCTAAGTCAGATTTCAGATGCTGGGGGTTGTTTTTACCCTGGAGGTCAAATGCATCGATGAGAGGAGCATCTACAGCAGAGATGCCTTAAGGTATGCACATACATCACATGAAACACTCTCTTTGTTACATCTTGATAATATATTGGCCATTTCTACTTTAAGCAGTAGATGATGTGAACTTAACTTGTCCCAAGACAGTTCTCAAATCGAGATCTCTATACATAGGTATATAACTCACTTGTTACCATTCATGTAAGAGAGCATCCTGATTAAAACAGATTCCAAGACTTGGGTTTTACTTTCTAAGGCTGCTGGTTGTTAATCTTCATGGCATTAAAAATACTGCTCTTCAAAGAGCAATCTAATAAAGCCCAAACCATTCACAACATTGAGGCTGTCAGAAGTATAGTGGGGAACAAAGAAGGAAAATAGAAGCACATATGAATATCCCTATTATAATTCCTATATAACTCCCATCTTAACCATACATAAGTAAATAGATAATAGTGATTGACCTTGCAAGCCAACAGTTTTAATGTGTTCTTGGTAGGATGGCAATAGCTGAGTGGTTGTTGCCATCTTTGCCACCCCTGTTCCCTGGACAGAGACATGACACCCCTGGTTCTTTGAGTCTGCCTAATGTAATTATTCCTGATAAGGCAGCCAGCAAGGCAGAATAAACCAGCTAAAGATATGGGTGAGAACATAGTGTGAGGGCTGTTTCTTTCTTCAGCTGCCCTTGCTTGCTGTTGCCAGTTTTGCCTTGGAAATAGCAACTTCTCATACCAGTGGTTACTACACACTGAAGTCATTAATTCAGTAGGATCTGGACCACCCGGCTCCTTGGATATAAACAAATACCCTTTGTTAAGGGCAAATCAAATGACAATGAAAACTATTGTCCCTGTGTGTTGTGGTTTAACCTTGGGCAGCAACTACACAGCACACAGCTGATCACTCACTGCCTCACTAGTGGAATAAATCAGGAGTAAAAGTGAGGGAAACACATGGGTTGAGATAAAAACTGCATAATAATTAAATAGTGATAACAAGCATAGTTTTAAAAGGCAAGGAAAAAGAGGGGGTCGGGGGAAAGCAAAGAGAGAAGAAAATAAAACCTAAGAAAGATGATGCAAATGAAAGCAATTCCTCACCACCTAACAACCAATTCCCAGCCAGCCCACAAGGAGCATCCTTCTCCAACCTTCACCCCTGTCTTATTGCAGAGCATGATATCATATGTATGGAACATCCTTCTGGTCAGCTGGGATCACTTCTTGTGTGCCCTCAACCTTCTCTCTGGTGGGGACTGTTAGGAGAAAAAAAGTCCCTGACTCTCCTTAAGCGCTGCTCATCAGTAACTATAACATCCCTGAGTTCATCAACGCTGTTTTCACCACAAATCCAAAATGTAACCCACTGATCTGAAGAAAATCAACTTTATCCCAACCAAAACAAGTATACCCTGATGGATTTCTCTTGGAATCCTTCCCTTCTCCACACTCCTGCCTCATAAACCTGATTTACACACATAAACACAGCAGAATTGCTGCATTTCTGCTGCCCACATTCTCAGCCTCAAAAAGCCCCCAAAATGAGACCGTTTCACCAAAATCTCCTTCCATCAGAGCTGCTCTCCTGGCTGAGGGATTAGGGCCATGTTTAGGCCCAGTTTACATCAGCTGCTGGGGGTGCTGGTTCTGCCCATACTACCTCAGCAGCCTGGCCACAAGCTGCTGGCCCCCAGCATGGGATGGCTGCTTTCTTGGCCTCAAAAAGCCCCCCCAAAACCAGCCCAGCATCCAGTCTGTGTTGAGATACCACACCAGCAGCACCACAGTTGAGTACCAACCACTGAAGAGCTGGTTATCTTCCCCTCTTCCATAGGAAAAAGCCAAAAGCAGGAACAGTGAGGCACCATCCCTTGTAGTCTCATTTTTGAGACTTTGCATCATTCTCCTCAGACTGTCCTTGCAAAGATGCCAGGCTCTTCAGTGACCTCTGAAGTCTGGGATTAAGTGCCCAAATTGCTTTCCTACTCTGAAAGCATTTCCTCTTAATTTTGTCAGTCGGTTCTGGTTTAAAAACACACACAAAAAAACCAAAACCCCAAACAAAACCAAAAGTAGCTCTTTTACTTGGATTTCTCTTGATATTCATATGCATATTGTTCTACCGTAGCACAGACTGCAGCTTGTGCTTTCTGGTTTCTGTGTTTCATGTGAACTTACTTCCAGTGTATAACACCTCCACAACCCCCTGGGTTTAATTTTTAATGTTTAAATAGTCAGGCTTTTTGGTATTAACCTTCTTGCTGAACAGCTCCTGCAGGTGACACCTCTGCATGTGGTGGTATAACATTCCTTAGGTTTTTATTTTAAAAAATTTTTAACCATGCTAATATTATCTTCAATAGAACCACTGGCTATGTGGTCTCAGAGGAGAGTGCTTGTTATCATGTTCTTCTGATAAATATTTAAACACCTAACTCTTAACCTTAGTATTTCTTACTACAGGTGGTTTCTGGCAATGCCCATGAGATTACTCATTTTGTAGCTGCCTTCACAAATAGTGCAACTCTGGCCAGCAATGGTAATAATCCAGAACCAACACATATTTGTCTGCAGTGCAAAGAAACAAATCTCTGCCAACCTTAGACCATGGCTCTGCAATTTCTTGAATTGTCTTCCCAGATTTTTGATTCAGCTATTTTTGGTAATTACTTTTTTAAACATCTGTTCACATTTTACCTCTACCTTGTTACATTTATTCCTGAATATCACAGTTCTGATCTATATCCTAGGTTTATCTAGGTATGTTATATAGCAGCTGTAATGCTTCTTGTTTCAAGGGTCTAGGAACAATCAGTCCATTCCATCCCAACCAAACTCCCCACAAGAATTTTACAGGTATATATGTAGTATAGAATAATTAGTATCAAAAGCTGGTGTTACTTTTGGAAAGTCTCTTTATATTTTGGCATGAGCAATGACTGGTCACCTTTTCTTAAAGGCTGAAAAAATCCTCTTAAACACTCAGCATCCTCTGCTGATGACAGCCAGCAGCATAGAACTTGCAAGAACAGGACAAAGAGAGCATCAGACCTTCCTAAGAACACTCTCAAAGCCTTCTGCAGTCATCAGCCTCTATCCTGAGACAAACATAGAGCCCGGATTCTCCACATTTTATTTAACCATGCACCACTGGAGCCATATTCATAGCATCATCTGACAGAGCCCCCCACAGCTGGCAGTGCAGTCTCTTTGTGCAGCAGACACTCACCAGGCTATGCTGAGTTGGGTTTCCTACTCTTTCTTTCCCCTTACCAGCAAACTTTTGTGAAATGCCTTTTTTCTTCCAGGTACAGCTATGGGTGGATGAGCACTGCTTAGAACCCTGTGTGCCCCCCATCTGAACAGAATTGTTCAGCTCCTGGCATATTCAGAGAGTTTTCACACACTTTTATTTGTTCTGCTTCCCCCCCCCCCCCCTCCTTGCAAAGCAAATTTGCAAGGTGTGCTCCCATGCTAAGCTCTGCCTCTTTCTCTGACATGGCTAAAGACAAATGAACATTAACTCTGGATCTTGATACTTCAGGGAAATTTCTGTACCCTCAACCACATCTCTCCAAGAGCCATGCATCCTCTCACTCATCACTTCTTGCCTGTTCTGCTGCTCCTCCCACTCCTGCCTGAAACATCATGTACAAGTAAACAAGAGCAGAAAAATAAAATCCAGGAAGTTATATTATACCTTGTGTGAGGCGGGGAGGGAAAAAAAACAAACAAACAAACTTTATTTTTAAAAATAAAGCTATGTAATCTACCACTTCCCCACATCTCTAATGCTTATCTCTGTCAGCAACACAAGCCATTAGCTAATGCATTGGTATTCCTATGCAAAAACCCCCAAAAGCAAAAAACAAACAAACTAACCCCAGAAAAAGCAGATGAGTATTATGGTGCAGATTTTTTTCTTTAAATTCACATTGGAGCAGGAAGAAAAAAATAATTTAACTCCTGTATGCCCCAGTTACCCTTTCAGCAAAATGGTAATTACAAAACTGGGGTCTACTTCAAAGGTAAATTGTGAGTTTATATTTGTATTCTATGTAGATTACAATTATTATTTCTATTTTTTTTAGTAATTCATGAAGAGTAATTTGCCCATATTAATAAAAAAAAGGGAAATTAGGTGCCTGCCAGCACTACATATTCTACACTGAATTTATTAACAACTAATAGTTTAACATTGTGTTTCTATTATCTTCTCAATTGTTGTGCTTATTCAGACAGGACTTTTAGTAGACGAACAGCTCTGTCACACTGTCAGTATATAAATACATAATAAAAAGAGAGTCCAAGACTCTCCAGAGCTGTTGCTCCCAGTTGGCTGGAGCAAGGCTCCGTTGTCCTCTGTCACCAGCTCCCACCAACCTGGCTGACAGGCTTTCCCATGAAATTCCTTTCCTCCTTCCCCCTTCTTTGCCCTCACCACAACTCTTGGTATACTTTACTGTGGCTGTAGTTATTCAAAAGACCAATTCTTAAGGTTTCTGTGACCCAGTTATGCAAAGATGTCTCCTCCTCTCCTTACCAAGGGAACATGCTGAGAAGTCAATCTACAGGACACAAACATTTGTTTTGAGTAAGACCCCCACATGGGTGCAGGTAGAGGAGCTAAGGCAAAAGTAAACTCCCTCTGTTCTATATTTTGATGTAGAAAAGTTTAAGGAAAGAGAGTGATACACAGGAGAGAGCTATGATAAATTATCTTTAAGTTTGTACTCTCACTCTGCATGCTGCATAGCCCTCAGGAGCATAAGTTAATGTTCCAGTAAGATGAAAAAGAGATAGAGTTTTGGGAGCTGGTGCCACCTATATACACACTGAATATCAATGTCATTTATTTCACCTGACACAAATATGTTAAACTTCAGGAAAATTAGCTTTTCATCTTACTGTAGAAAGCAGAATTTAAGCTTTGGAAAGAAACCACAGAACAATTCTTTATTTGTTAGAAAGCTAGCTGCTTTCTAAAATAAGGTGCTTCTGAGAATAGATGCATTGATCAAAGTTGTTTTGATCACAGAGGCTGAGTGCTTCAGTTTTGGCATGGGCTTTCTCTTTATGTTTGTTCTTTTGGGGTTTTTTATTAGCTTGTTTACCTCCTTTCCCTTCCCCTCTCTCCCACATAGGTTTTTAGGTTTGTTTTGTGGGGGTTTTGTTTGGTTGGTTGGGGTTTTTTTAATGCTGATGGGAGATCGCAGACACTCTCTACCTTTTCCTTTTGAACCTGAGCATCAGGATGAGCCCCATGGTGCTGTGGCAGTGCTGCTCAGCACTCTCTGCAGAGCCCACTCACTTTTGTCTTCATACCACTTGCCAAGACAGTTGATAAAAGAAGCACTGAGGATCTGCAGCGTGGTGCTTGGGCCACTGTTTTAAGTGGAAGTAGGATCGGGTTCTTAATTCTTTTGGAACGGGACTGTGGTTTCCAGTCTGATTTCACAGAGCCTGCCAGAGCCAGCAAATCATCCATGCATCCTTCACTAGCCCTCATCGTGGCACCTACAAATGAAACCTCAGCAGCCTTAATCTCAGTCCCCTGGGCCATCCCATCTCTGTGGACTTGGCATTTGAAAATTTAAGCATTTTTTCCTCAGCAGCGGGCGAGATGCAAGACGAAACAATCACCTTCCAAATAACTGGAGAAACCTCTGGAGAAGTTAATTCTTCTCCCTCCCCCCCTCACACAAACACTTTGTATGAAAGTAAATTCTGCAATTACTTGCCTAAATTCTCTCATCCCACCTGTTGTGCTTTGAATCCTGGCAGAGAGTTCAGTCAGTGCTGTCTGTGGCAGAAGGAGCCCCTGGGCACAGCACCCAGCAAGGAGGGGAACTCTGGATGGGTCCAGTCTGCAAAGGTTCTGGAGAGCTCCTGCCTGGCCCTGCAGGCTGCTGAGAGGGAGAAGTCCTGCTTTTGAGAAATGGGCAGTTTGGTCCCCAGGTGGAAATTTTGTCCCAGGCTCTCAGGAACAGAAATAGGATCAAAAGCCACTGCGAGTTGGATGTGGTTTGGCACAGGTGTCACCATGGCATAGGGTGGTGTAACTGTCCAGAAAAATCAAGACCTGGGTGTGATGGAAGGATGTTGATCTGAGTCTGCCTTTGGAGAGGAAGCAGTTAATACCAAGTGTTCATAATTAGACTTATTAGCTCTCAATTAAGGTGAACGAGGAGTGTTCACACCTCTCTCAGTGCTATTATTTCAGCCTTGCTGGCTGGCAGACTCCACAAGACAGCAATGTATCCTTGTCAGAGAGACCAGCTGTCCCTGCTTAGGTGAAACAGTCCCTTTTTTGTCATTCTATCCCATTAAAATAATTCATCAACTCTGATGCATTTTAGTAGGGGCTAATGGTGCGACCCTGTTTTCCCTTCAAATGTCCCTATTAATTACTTCTACATATTGTTGTCTGTGTTATATGGTAAAATATTTTGCAACTTTTTTCTTGAAAATTTAGAGTAAAACAACCGAAAAAAAAATCCACAATAACCAATAACCCCATTTCTAAGACAAACCCTTTCTGCAGTTGGTAAATCACCACTGGATTATTTTGTCTCTCCAAATACCTTACATTTAATTGCTTTTTGGGCAGATGTCTATCACCACCCTCCTCTGGATGGAGTCCACACAATCCAGTCATTTATCACAGACCCAATGTGGTGAGCACTCTGCCTCCATTTTTTTGTACAGAGATAAAAAAGGAATCAGTAACTTTAAAAATATGCTGTTGAGTTGAATACCACGTTGAAAACATTTTAAGGTATAGAATAAAGCTATGAAAGTAATTTGTAAAAGGCTACACAATGATACCAAGCCAGATGGTACAGAAAATTTTACAAAATTTTGAGATCACTGATTATTTTTTTAGAAATTATTGAGCTAAATTTGAAGGGACAAATCATTTTTGTGTCCATTTAGGAGAGATCTACAAAGAGATCAGAGAAATAAATCTCAACTGGTTGCTTTGAAGATCATTTATGCTACTTTCAAGGTTGTGGTTACAACCACATTAGAGTAGTTCACGTTTCATCAGAGGAGCATCTTTAATTGTTGCTATGAAGGAAAAGGCATGGTTCAAGAATCCATTTGGTATTTGAATATACTTTTTGTAGTCCATTTTGACAAGTAGCATAAATAGCACACATAATTATGTTTGGTTTTTTTTTTTAAGAGCACACCCTCAACCTTGGAAACCCCTAGGATGCAGCTCACACTTTACTCTCAAACTCACACCCAAGGAAAGCTGAAGCATCTCTGCTCTATACAATGGGAGGCAAGACTGCTGGAGCTCACCCAGGCTGGTTCCATGTCACAGCATCTCTTCTGCTGTTTCAGTAACCCTCATCCCCCTTGCATGAGATGTTCTGTACTACTAAGGTCTTTGTGCTTTGAAAATAAAATCCACAAATAACCACAGCTTTAAGTGTCACTAAATACATTTGAAGTGTGGTCTTCAATGACTTTTGGAAAAGAGAAAAATGAAAGAAAAAGAAGAAGAAAAGAAAATCAAAGACAGCATATGGTTTTAGGCCTCATTATTAGAACTTCTTATCCCTTGTGGGACTGGATGAAATGAAAGGCAATGGAATCAATATTAAAGCATGTCAGGGATAGATGTTTATGTTACCACCTCTTGCCACCTTCTCCTGTCTTGGAAAGTGCCTTTCTCAAATATAAGGACCTGAAAAGATACGACTTGTGGGACATTTCCATCAGGACAGGAGTTTTAAGCAAATACACATTAAGAAAAAGGAAGCAGAACAGATTCCTTAGCTTTTCCTCAGCATTAATCTCTGTTGGACAAGCACAGCAGCTTTCTGTGGCGTTCCTCTTGATAAAAGGGGAGCAGACATCAAGGGGTGCAAGACTCACAAAGTCTGTGCTTGCTTTCACTGAATAACAAGGTTTCCCTCAAAGCATCTTTCCTCATAAGGCACCAGTTTCCTGCCCCTGGCGCAGAGAGAGACATGGATGGGTTTCCAGCTGATTTCTTCACATCCCATATGTTTCTCGGCAAGAGGGAAGAACTGGCTCATTATTCAGAAAATTGAAAGATGCTCAAATCCATCAGTCAGTTCTTCATGAAAGGCTTTATAATCCCTGCTGCTAAGGGGGCTGAGCTCTAGAGTGATTCTTCTGTTTCTTCCGAGGGGTTGTTCTCTCATCCTCTCTTTAATTCCTTTAAGTTCAAGGAGTGAGTCCAGTCTGCATGATAATAGTAAGATACTAGATCTACACCTATGAGAGGACTCTGAAATTTACCTTTTACATGACCCCTTGTGCTATACCCTTGTAAGAGGCCAGTGCTAAGAAACTCTGGTGTGGAACTACACAGGGTAGATGCAGGCTCAGTGAACAAGAGCCTGGTTTTCACCTGGTAGTAAGAATTCGCTGAGGTTCAGTATCAGACAAAACATAGATTGCTACAGTGTCCTCAGGATAATATAAAAGAAGCTGCAAATTGAGAGGAACTTCCAGAACTGCATCACACATGTACAGGCTAAGGTAAGGAATTTGTCTCCAAGCCATTTATTTTTGGAAATTACAGATGCGTGTCTTGTTATTAAGCACACACACATGCAAACACATCATGTATGATTTGGATTTGTTGTTCTTTACAACATTTTTTCTTAATAATAACAATGAAACATTTTTTCTGTGCTTTACATTCTCAAAATCCCAAAGGTTTTTGAAGTCCTCCATTCATACAATGGCCTTGCTCTCACTAAAACATGAGAACTTCCCCCATTATCCTCACAGATAGGAAAACTGGTATTTTGCTTTATGATATTAAACTTGCACATAGACTTGGCTTTTCTAATTTTCAATTTATTTTTTTTTTTTTTTATTTACAGGGGAAATCATACCAATTGGGCGCTGGAGATTTTCAGTGGTTTTAGTGAAATGCCATGGAGTCTGTAACTTCCACCTGGACGGCCACCAGAGACAAACAGAAAGGACTTTGGGTTTAATGTCTCATCTAAAGGATATTATAATGTGTTGGCCTCATTATTCACAGCAGAAAAGGCCTTTGTCATGGTCAGATGGCTTTAATGTGTTTCGTATGCTACATAAATTCAAACTTGATGGCTCGTTTATTTGTTGGATTGCAGCGTTATTCAACCTAAATGAAGCCTTGGTATTTACTAATAATTTGGGCTCTGGCTGCTGTTTACTTAGCAAGCAGTACCCACTGTCTCCTCTGTTGTCTGTATTAGGTTTGGACTCTGCTAATTCAAGGCATATTACAGAAGGGGCCAAAAAATTGCAGAGAAAATAGCTTTTCATTTGTGGACAATTATTTATCTAAGCCTTGAATGATTAGTATTCTAATATTGAAATTTCTGACATCAATTTTCTCAGGGTCAGAAACAACTCCTCAGACTTCATCTAAGCCTCAAAGTACCTCCATGAGGAAGTGAGTCATTGTTAGGAACATTCTGAAGAAGGGCAAGAGGAGGTTAGACAGCTTATTCCACGTCAAGAGAAAGGCACGGACTAAAACGCATGCAGAATCCAAACCTGCCTTTTAATCTTAGAACCATACTTCCTGCTGTGATGTGACACCAGTCTTTGATGAAGCTACATACAGCAGCTATCAAACTAGGTAGTGACCACACCAGAACTGTTCAGAACTCAGGGATTCTCTTCTATTGTCTGAAAAACAAGAATACATGGCTATAAGGAGGAACTGACTAGCAATGTGGTTACGTATGATGTGCATCCTCTATTCAGCCTTATAGAGAGATTTACCTTTTGATGTGATGTTTTTTCAAATCTAACTTTCACAGTGGAACTTTATCTGAACTCTCCCAAAGCTGATTTTAAAATCCTAACTCAGTTGCATACTGTGAGAGCAATCTTGAAATGAAAAATTATCCATTAAATTAAAAGAGAATCTAAGACTCCTATGGTGCCATCTTAGAACTAGTTAGAAACATCCGAAAATATCCATAACCAAGGTAAAAGACACTCATTCTTCTGGCAGAAACTGGATTTTAATAAACTGAATTAACCACAAGAACTCAAATTGATTAACAGATTGAAAGTGGAATGGGATTCTAATTAATTCACAGCTAGGAATTACAAAAACATAGTATAAATACCTAACATTCATTTATTTCACCAATTACACTTTAAAATTATGTATATGGACCTAAATTCTCCCTTTCCCTCTGGACAGAAGTCAGGAGTTACTTTAAAACTTAAAAAAAATCATGGTTCTGGCACTGAACACAGATGTTCTTGGGCCAGTTCTCCCACTCCAGTTTCTAGTATGAAACAGCTGCTGTTTGCTGGATCTCCAGCCAGTTAATAATTTGCCACTCCACCAAATAACTTTTTGAGTGATTTATTAAGCAATCAGGAATCTGCTCAGACAAATCAAGTGGACTGTATTATCACTGCACTGGAAATTCATCCCTGTAGCAGAAGGAAAAGTGTACCCGGAAAATAGGAAACAAAGTCCCAATTCCATGCCTTTCACTTTCCTCTTTCAAACCACAGTAGCTGAGACTTATAAATCTGTTTTCTCTTTCCTCTTCCAGTACAGAGCTCTGCCAGCTTCATGTGTGTGGTGGGTCTGGATGGAGTTAATTTTCTTCATAGTAGCTTGTACAGTGCTGTGGCTTGGGTTTGTGAGCAAAACAATGTTGATAATGCAGAGATGTTCTAGCTATGGCTGAGCAGTACTCACACAGAATCAAGACAGCAGTCTGGGGGTGGCCAAGGGGCTGGGAGAGGACACAGTTGGGATCCAGCTGAGCAGAAGGATATTCCATACATCTGAGGTCATACTCAGCAGTCCCTATGCCATCACACTCAGCACTAAACCTCGGGGCTGAAGCTTTCCCAAAGTTGCCTTTACTCAGGGGCTGCTAGGTGCCTGTCTGCTAATGAGGAGTGATTGGGTTTTCTCATCACTCATTGTCTCCCCATAATAAAGCACCTTTGCCTCAACCCATTATTTTTCTTACTTTCACCCTTCCAGTTCTTTTCCCTGTCCTTTTTTTGGGGGAGAGAACAGGTCTGAGCTGTCTACTGGGGTGAACCCCCACAGCAGGGTAAAAGTCACCATGCAACACTCCAGAAGCTTCTCCCTTACTCCCCCTTTTTTTTTAATCTTGGGGCAGTAGTGTGGGGGATAACAGAGAACATCTCTCACCTGGTTATTAGCTAAACCTGGGACAGTTTGACAAAGGGCCTAGTGCCAGGTACTAGGGATGTGCAAGTTACAAAAAGATTTAAAAAGTGTTAGATATTTTCACTATATTCAAAACTAACAGTGGAGCACATACCTCACATGTTGATTTTATTTTGCTGCCTATGATGTGTGCCAGCAGAGGAAAAGGTTTCTAAAGTGAACCATACATTGGTGTATTTGGCATTTTATGGTGAGCGAGCTACTTTCTGTCATGGCACTACACTTTTTTTTCCAGTGGAAAAATATGTTATTTACAATGATCCTTTGCACATGAGAAATGTGACCTATCCTTGGCATGGTAAGAGAGCTGGACCTTACTAAGGTGCAGCTCTGCTTCAGGATCAGATGTTTCATAACAAGCACAGCAGAGCTTCCAGTGGAATTACTCAGGCACACTCCTGTTAACAAAATATGGTAATCCTCTAATAAAAATCCAGTCTGTATCTGGCTTCTACCACCCACTACATAACCTTATAATTCGCAGTTTTAATAACATCTGCAGGTTTTAGGAATAAAGCCTTGCAAGTGACAACAGAGATGACAACTCAGAAGAGGGAAACCTGGAGGCTGAAGAGGGAAGAAAGGTTTGGAACAAAATAAAAAGACAAAGGAAACAGATCTTTCTCTTCCCCCAACCCTCCACATCTAATAGAACAATTTCTGATGCATTCAAAGGATTGCTTTCACTTCAAGAAGGCCACAGTGAAATATTTGTGGTTTTAATTTTTTTTCTGCAGTTATCTTAATGCTGAGAGTAGGAGCAACAAGAAATCCACAGATTTCTCTGTATGACCTGGAAAAAAGCTGGTTATCCTATTTAACTGGAACTAAAAGACTCCACATTCATAAAACACCACAGCAGGGGCCTTATTTTGTACAAATGTGTACTAACTTCATGGGGAAAATCTGCACCATCATACCTCATTATATCTAATGGAATACTATTAAGAACTCTATGCCCTACAAGTTGAAAACCTTTCTGTAAGCAGGTGGCATTCTCACTCTTGCTTAGCAATGCATACATTGGAGCTGGTAAAAACACACCCTGATGTGTTTGGCCTCCTATCTATCCTCTCTTTTTCTAGAGCCAAACACTGGGCCTCAGATGCAAGAATACTTTGTGTTGCAGGGTTGGAACTAATGGGATTCACCTGCTCTAAAATCAGAATCCACAAAACCACACTGTGTCCTTGTGTGGATCCTAAAACCTGACACCGTTTGGGTAAACTTTGTTCCACTGCACAAAGAAAAAAAACTAAACAAAAACCAACCAACCAAAAAAACACACACGCAAAAATCCACCAAAACCCATAAAGCAAATGCAAATGAAACCAATACTAAAAGTGTCTTCAGATAGAAGTGACCATTCCCACTTTGTCTCCCACAGGATGCCCCCTGACTTTAGTTATTTACTTAGTTGGGAATTAATCTTCCCAGGAAGGAATTCAGATGAAAATATTTACCTCAGCTAGAAACTTCAGAGTTTGCAAAATATTAATGTTAACATTCTTAAAGGTGAGTCATTTAGAAATTAAAAAGTTTTCATTTTAATTTTTCTAAAATGGTTCAACCATGCTGTGGCCCATTTGACAGTTCAAGAAAACAATCTTAATAACTTACACTTAAATGTCAAAATTATTTCAAACAAAGTAAAAAAACTCCTGTGATCCTAATCCCTGAACATCTGATCTCCAAAACCATTCTCCATGGGGGGGAATTTAAAATATGTGCACAAGCTTACAAAAGCTGCATGAAACTAAGAGATGTTCAGATCAGATGAGGAGCTGGAACTTCTGAAATTTCAGACTGTAAATAGGATTTAGGATCCTGTGTTTTCACTGAGAAAACAAAAGTGGATGTAATTAACACACATTGTTAAACTTCATTAGTCTCCCAGGGTTTCAGTTATGCTTACAAAAATCAACCCACTAGAATAAATATGGCCAAAAAAGGTGGGGTGCCACTTTACCATGAAACAATTTTTACTCTACAAAAAAATGCATTTTTTTTTTCTTTTTCTGGTTATCTGAATGATACTATAATACAATGGTTTTAGCCACAAACTGCTTTGAAAAGGGCTGAGAGGTCTAGGCCCTTATTTACTTACTTCAGACAGTTTTCAAAGGAGATGGGTATCCATCAATGAGCCATACATTTTTTGTTGCTTTCGTTTTTTCTTTTAATAGCAGCATACCACAATATCTCTGGTGAAACTGCTACTTTGAGAAAGCCTCCAGAAACTCCACATGCTCACCTGCACCATTCAGGGACAAGGAACCTCCTCAGGAGTCTCATAGATGCTTTGGGAGTGTTGTCTTCAGCAAAACCCAGGGCTGTTGTCTTCCATAGCTGCTGGTCAGCACTCCCTCTCTCCACATACAAAATTTGCAGTTGGGCCCTTGCTGGAGCAAGAACTGCTATCAAAACCAGGTGGGCTTTTGTCTTCAGCAAACACAATTGTCCCCAGCTTCTGCTTGCTCCTGTGCAAAGCAGAACCTTTAGTGCCTGCAGGTGTCAGCAAGAATTTAAGTGCTAATGGGAGGCTTCTTGTCTGTGGCATGGGAATATCAAGATCCTCCTGAGCTGGTAGATAAAACCTCATCAGTTTTCATCCTATGTGGTAACTTGACATGCACATAGGAGATTATGTTACAATGGGCATAGCTTCCCTGGTTTTGGAGAGGTTCACCCTAAAGTATTGGCAATTGTAATGAAGGTGGTGGGCAAGCTGGGAGACTTTTACAAACAGGTGCTGCTTGCAAGGGGTAAGAGGGTGAGAAATGAGAGCCTTTGGAAATGTATTTAAGTCTAATTAGCATGAATTAACCTTATCTTAACTGACATAATATTAAAACATAATGGGTCCCCTTGACTCTCAGCACAAGAGGACATACAGCAACCTTAGGATGGGCACATAAAAGGCAGCTTTGTATTAGTTTCCAGATACCTGAGGTTTCATGCACCACTTCATGTCAGGCAGCACTTCAAAGATTCTTTGCCTCTCCCCTAAGAATAATGGTAATGCAGATAGCTGGAGATTGGGCCAGTAAGTTATTTTAGTTCCTATGAAGCCCGAGGATTCAGGGGAGATAGGTGTGCCTCAATCCAGGAGTCACAGCTACAGAAAACCCACTAAAAATGGCAAACAATTTGCCTTCACCTGAAGGCCAGAAATGGAAATAACTAAAAGACAACAGTAACTTATTTTCTTTCCATGAGAGAAGAACTAGTCTTGCACATAGATATCTTTACCTTAATTTCAATAAATATCTTCACTTATATCTTAAATGACATTGCTACACACAATTGGAGGGGAAAAAAAATTAACTTGATCCTATAAAGCAGGTAGAGAGATAGTGGGAAATGTGTACCCAGTCTGGAAAGCAGTCAGTTCCCAATGGGGAGGATAGCCTGCCTCGGGTGCAGAACTTTATCTGTGATTTGTTTTATTCAACCCTTCTGTTAATGACTTGGATGGTGGAACAAAAAGTAAACTGATTAAATTCACAGCTGACACTGAGCTGGAAGGGCTGTAAACACACTGTGGGGAAGGATTAGAATTCAAAATGTTTGGGACAAGCTGGAGAAAACAGTAAGAGCTGGGGGAAACAATAATAAAAAAAAAAAAATTAAAAATTTTTTTTAAAAAAAGGAGGTGTCAGGATTTAGGCTCAGCTGGTACCAACCAGGCCTCTGCTCACCCACCCCCCACTGCGGGACAGGAGGAGAAAATCCATGGGAAGGCTCCTTCATCCAGGGAGGTTTTCACTCTCCAGTTACCATGGGCAAACCCACGTGGATGCAACTCGGGGAGACTAAGGATATAAAAAATGATCTATCAGGAGAAAGAGAACACATGGTCAGATCTTTGTACCTTCTTCCCAGGCTCGGATCCCTTCCCTCCCGCCTCCCCTCAGGGCACAGGGGACACAGGGGGGTTCAGGGTCAGTTCCCCACACGCTGTTTCTGCCGCTTTTCCTCCTGAGGGGAGGAATCCTCACATTCTTCCTTTGCTCCAACACAGGGTTTGTTCCACAGGACAGAGTCCTTGAGGAACCCCTGGGACATGAGTCCCTCCCAGAGGTGCATTCCCTCAGGAACTGCTCCATCCTGGGCTGCACACAGAGTCACGGCTGCTGCGGGAACAGTCACCTCCTCTGGCACCGGCTCCTCCATGGCTGCAGATCCACATCTGCCCCACCATGCTCCTTCAGGGACTGCTCCACCGAGCTCCTCCATGGGCTGCAGGGGCACAGCTGCCATCTCACCACAGGCAGCAGGGAAAGTCTCTGCCTGGTCACCTCCCTCCCCTCCTTCCTCACCAACCTTGGTGTCTCTGCTCCCTCTCCCTCTCCCTCTCCTCTCCTTGTTGGAATTTTGTTTTCTCTTCCTTGAGTATGTCACTCCCAGAGGCACTTCCATCTTCCCCTATCTGATTGATTTCAGTCAGAGGTGGGGCTGGATTTGGAGCCAGGGAAGCTTCCAGCAGCTTCTCACAGGAGCCCCCCCTGCACCTCCCTTCCAAAACCCCAACACTAACACAAGATAAACTCCAATTAAGACAAAGGTAAAATCCCTTCCTAACCAACTAAAGAAATATTAAACCGGACACAACTGAACAGACAGCAGCTCATTGGGAAAGTCTCAGGCAAATATCACATTAGGCTACAGAGAGTATATATATATATTTTATATATATATATATATATATATATATACATAGAGAGAGAGAGAGAGAGAATATAGATATATTCTCCCTGCAAGAGAAGGGCAGCAGTAATACCTGCTGCTCAGGTGATGGGCTGGGATTTTATGCATTTCCAGGGAGAGGTGCACACCCCACAAGGAGAGGTCATCTACTTAACACAAAATACAGTAGGAAGGCTTAAAAGTACTGTGCCTGTTTAGCTGAAAGAGGGAAGCACCATTGGTACATGCTTGCAAGAGGTTGTTGAAAAAAAAACCCACAATAATCTGTCCCTCACGTCTGTAGTGGATACAACCAAAACAATGGGTCTGATCTGCAGTGAGAAGCAGGCTAGCCCGTAAGAGAAAGGGCAGTCAGCCCAAGGCGATGGTAAATTCTTCATCAAAGATGAGTTTTAAGAACAGGATAGACAAGCTTAAGTCATGATTTATGTTGGTATGGTTTGGTACAGCGGGAGGTTTGGTACAGACACCACCACTGTCCTAGCATTCTTTTAAACAACTTCTATTTTGTTGCATAGGGTTTTTTCCCTCCTAACACTTTACCTGTAACGGGTATCCATGATTTTCCATAGCCTTTCAAATAAATTTCAGAGGTTATTTAAAGAGAGTGCCAGGTTATGTTTTGCTGAAATAAAGGAAAGTGTATCCACATTGCAATATGTAAATAAAAAGAATTTAAATCCTTATTTGAAATACTGCCTGCTGCTTCAGTGAAATGGGACCCATCCGTTTCATGTAAATGTAACAGAAGTCAAACTGAAATGTGTGAAGAAGGATCAGGCCAGTTTTGGGACTATCAAACATTCTGCCTTTACAAGTACCTGTAATTCTTCTTTTCCTACCTGCTTCCATCCTGGCTTCTAACTGTATCTCTGACTTGTCCTTTCTCACCTTGCTGTCATGCTCCTGGGCTTAATCCTGTGGAAAGGGATCAAATTTTCCCTTTTTGGCCCTGGAAAAGTCCTGTTGCCTCCTACTGAAGCAGGAGGCCTCAAACCCACTGCTCCTGAGAAGCAGCTGGCAGTGGTCACTGCCCAAAACCCCTTTCCCACCCCAGAGGTGACAACAGGCACGTGGCAGGGCACATGGGCACAGCCAGGGATCCACCTGCTATTACCAGTTGTATCTCTTGAGTATGCTACAAGGACAGGAAGACCTGAAAATCATGCTCAGTTGATCCGTACGATAGTCATTAGGCTTCTGAGACGTCTGCTGCTAAGTGTCATAAAAAGAGAGTTTTGTATTTAGTTATTTGTATGTAACTGCTGCCTGTATATCTGACCTACTGCCCAACCTCCCTGCAGCTCCTGAGCTTGGACTCGAAGCTATACAGTGTTGGATGGGCAAATACATGCAGTGTGGCAATGCACACCCTGAAATTTATTAAAAAAAAATAAAAAATTAAGATATTTCCATTTATGGCCATTGGACACTGAACTTGAGGGAAGTCTGGTGTTTATTTCTTTTCTGTTCTCAAGCAGCAAATGCCTCTTCAGATTAATGCTGCACAGCAGAAAGGATAAACATTCAACAAAGGATCAAGGAATTAATGCAAACACAAATAATAACCTAAATAATCTAATAGCTGGGTTCCATCCCTGCTTTTTTACACTGCATATTTATATTTGATATCCACATGTGAAGATGAAATTCTGTTAAATTAGTTTGACAGACCTAAAATGAGTTTCTAAATGCAGCTTTTTCAAAAAGCTTACTTACAGTTCATCTCTCCCTCACTCTCATAAAATGATTTCTTCTCAAGCTATTAAAGAGGAAGAATGTAAAGATTTTTTTCAAACTGGCTGATGTAGTTTGACAGTTTCATGATCTTGTAGTTTCTAGGGAAATTATTCCCCAGAGAGAATAGCGTTGTTTCCTTTTTGTGTATTTCTCTAACTCATCGTTTTCTATGGGTAATGCCCAAAAAAGTTGGAAATGCATATGGCACTTTGGCAAGAATATTATAAATGGATGCTTATCTCAGCCACTAAATATCTTGAAATAGAAACACCAAGTCAAGTAACAGGAGTAAACAGGAAGAGTGAGTCTCTCTCAGTGACAGATCTTCAATTTGCTATACCAAGATTTTTCATGTTATTTCGTTTTGGTTTTTTTTCTCCTTATAGCAATTCCAATTGAGGTCCTCCACCTGATTCCTTGAGGTCCTCCACCACGATTCCTGCAGCATGAGGTGCTGCTTGCAGTCCAGCACCAGCCCTGGTGCTGGTACCATGCATGAGGCTAAAACCACTCAGTCCAGGATGAATCCCTGCTCTGATGAGCACCGGAGCTCCACAAGACGTTACCAGGCTGTGTTGGACAAGTGAACAACCAAAGGCATTGCACCTTTGCAGACACCCTGGCAGCATCCCTGCTTTCTAAATCCTTCCTATCTTGGCATAAACCCACAGGCAGGTACTGGGATGAGCCAGATGTCATGGGAGGCTGGTGCTGTGCTGACAGGCAATTGCTGTGCAGAGCATGCACAGTACCACACCAAGCTCAGCATGTGGAAGTTCTGGTGCCCTGCAGGACAGTGAGAAGGTAACTCCTGGAGACCAACACGTGCTGCCTGATGGCTCAGCAGCATAACTGGCTCCCAGGCTGGGATCATCACTCAGAAATGGCACAGTGCCCTTCACTGAAGAAGCAGATTAGGCTTCAAAAAATCTTGCCTCTGCTTCCCTCAGGCTGCAAACATCCCCCATCTTTTAGTGGCTCCAGCTTCAGCCATACGTGGAGAAAAGCAGCGAGCTCCATCACCCACTGCAGAAGATGTAAAACCTGCCTTCTCTGGATGTCATTTTTATGGAGAATCATTCTACCATAAAATCACTGAGAGCAGATCCAACTGCTGGAGACACAAAAAATCCTTTTGCTCCAAAAGGCTACTCTGCTATGCAGCATTTCTTCATCACATTTAACTCTGTGCTGGACAAACCAAGTGACGTTGAACAGGGGGGTGATGCAATGAGATGATGTCACCAGAAAACAAACCCACCAAGCAACTGACCCTGAAGGTCACAGGATGGGTGGAGAACGTGTGAGCAGAACTGCACATGAAGTCCCTTGTAAAGCCTCTGAGTAAAGCTACATCCATTTTTATTCTGTGGTCTAGAGAGCCTTGCAGAAGTTGTTCTGACAGCTCTGTCTTGTAGAGCCCAGGAGACTGCAGGATATTGCAGGAAATTCAGGACACAAAAGATCCTCTACAACTGGAACAAAAGCAGAGGTCTCTTTTTTAAACAAGGACTGTACCACGACAGCAAGTGCACGGTCAGGTCACTGTGGGCTCTCCTCCCATTAACCACTGTCTGCTTGAAAGGCTGTTTGCCCATTGCTCAGCACCTCTTTTTAAGCAGAAAACTAAAAGATAGACAGTGGGTAACAACAGACTTTAATGATCTACTTGGTCAGAACTTAGTGACTTCCATCTTTCAGAGCCAGACTGAATGCCAAATCACCTTAGCAATTGCATTTCTTGTAGTTATCAGCCCTTCTCCTTTTTCAAATACATCTTTCTGACAGCAGCCCACAGCTAGTATTTCCTTTTCACTCTCTGAAGTGCAGAGCACTACAAATACATCATTTAGCTTTGCTGCAGTCCTTTCTGTCTCTTTGATCATCTCCTTACAACCTTCTGCATTTCTGTTTCATTCCTGCATGTGCAGCACATCAACAAAGAGCTTTGCAGAAAGTATCTTTGTTTTTTCAGGGACAGGTTTCCAGCTAGTGCAAAACACCACAAATGCCACTAAAGTCAGCAGTATTATTGTACTTAAAGGAGCTGAAATTTTGACCCTAGTTCCTGCTTAAAATGCCTTATAATTCAACTAAAGCTTTAAAATTCTTCTCTTGGAGCACTGACTGCTGGCTTGGAAATTTCCTTGCAGAAGTGTTGAACTCAATTGCAGTCACTTTGAGACTCAAAGAGTAAACCATGAACAGTGCCCCTTTTTTTCCTTCCATCCTTCATGTTCCCTTTAAGAAATGGTTTATGATGCTAGGAAATAGATTTCCTAATAGAACCTAGACTGGACAGTTGCTTCTTGCATTGTACAGACTCAAGCCATTCCCCCTTGAATTTGAACATTTTCTGCAAAAATTTATAAAACCTGGTTATAAAATATCAGGTTTTATTATAATAATATTCTTTCAAATACTTTAACCATGAGCAATTCCATAGCATTATCATGTCACAAGTGTGGATTTTCTCAGCTCAGAGACTGTCAGTGAATGAAGTTGGGGAAGGGCTGCAAAGGAGGTAGCATTAGGCCTGAGAGGTTGGGCAGTCCAGACTCTGTCTTAAATGTTCAGCTTCCACTGCAAGGTTCCCACAAGCAAAGTAAGCTGAGCAACTCACAAATACCCTGAAGAAAAGAAATACTCATTGCTCTAATTCACAGATTAGGAGCTGCAGCAGAGGGATAAAGCCACAGGTTCAATATCCCAATATCCCAAGCAGAAGTTAACTCTGTGTTTACAGTCCTTGGCTAATGCTGCAAGTGGACACCCCTGTAGCTCTACTATCCCTCATACAGAAAGAAAAAAAAAATCAGGTCCCAGGTAACTGAGTATCTCAGAGCTGATGTAGACTATGATAACTGTAAGATTAAGGCACAGAATTTTGCCATTCCAGAAGCTGACAGTCACATTCCTCACCCAGCTGGCAGTAGACATGAATTGGGGAAAAAAGATTTTCTTAGCAATATTTTTGTGTTGTGAATTGTTCTGGAGTAATAAAAGCCCCTTATTTCTCCCTACAGAAATCTCAGCCTGTTAAATTGCTCTTGTGAGGGCTGAATCCACATTTCAAGCTACAACAGTGGAAGTGTTGCAGGCAGGGCAGTGCCCCCAGGAGCAGAGAATTTCTCAGTTCACACAATGATGAAACACATGTGAACTCTCCGTGCTCCAGACACCTTCTGGGGAACAATTTCTCTGTGCTTCAGCCTGATGTTGCACTGCCTCAGTACTGCTCACTTCTCTGTGGAAAGAAATCACTGCTGTCTCAAAAGGAGAAAAAAAATTACTTCAGCAAAGCAGGTAAGTTGGCAAGTAAAGCATCAGACAGTAGCCCAAAAACTTTACAGAGGAGCATCGCTGCAATGTAACTCAATAATCTGACAGTTTGGATTGTGCCCTCAGATTTTAAAACCACAGAAACTCTGATAGACATCCATGTGAAACAGTTTGTGTTGCTCAAGCACCAGTTTCAATTTGGGCTAATAAAGAAATAAAAATGTAAAACAACTCCATGACAATCAGCACAGAAGTGAGTGAACTGCCCATCTGTGCCTAGAGAAAGCTCCTTCCTCTCCCCTCACTGCATGCTGAAGGTCACTTGTTTCAGATAAGCATATGAAGTCATCAAAAGGAAGATGAATTTAAAAGCCTGATGGCTTTTTTTCCTTTGCTTT
Source organism: Phaethornis superciliosus (assembly GCA_023637945.1). NCBI lineage: Eukaryota > Metazoa > Chordata > Aves > Apodiformes > Trochilidae > Phaethornis > Phaethornis superciliosus. Next base: position 9,205,104 of record JAJQWJ010000005.1, read on the forward strand.
GGAATGTCAGCGAGGGCTGAAAGCCAAACAAACTAAACGAAAAAGGACAAAGTGTTCACCCTGCCCAAAATTAAAATGCCTGAAACTTTTTCCCCCCCTCCTTCTTTCCTTCCCCTCCCACGGTTCTCCCGGCGACGCCTCCCCTGGGCAGAGTTACCTAACTTTAACACAAACACACAGTTCCTGTAAGCATCAACTTCAAACAGCCCTGGCTTTCTGGCTTACCACATCTCACTTTAGGGGAGCAGAGGCAAAGAGCTACTACTGAGGGGTTCTGCAGCAACTCTGCAAGGTAATCAACTTGCTGGATTTTTGCTTTTCCTTTGCAATGCCTAACTAGTGGTTAAGTAGATGGGCGAAAGCCAGCCTGATGGCAAACTGTCTTCCTGGAATTTCTAGTTAGGAAAAAAGTCTCAATACAAACTCCAAAAAGAGATTAAACAAGACTCTGGCTTACTTGCTTCCTGCAGGGAAAAAGAGGCAGTTTATAAGATGAAGATCTAGTGTAAAATATAGAGTCACTAGGATTTCTTTTAGTCATGGGGGTCAGCTGTATGTGTTTCGAGATGCTTACGCATTCTGATTTACTTTCAATTCATCACATTACACAGATTTAGAAAGCAGCAATCCCACAGGACTGTGCTCCAGCTGTTTTGCTCAGCCATGTCACAGTCTGCATGCCTTTCTCTCCAGCCATGCTGCTGCACAACACCCTTAATTCCTTGTAGCTTCTTGTACCTTTGCAGGCTTTGAATTGCCAAGATGCTTCTGCTTCTTCCCCTGGTCACTGGGGTTGCCCTGTTTGCCTCTGGTGTCATGACAGACAAAGAACCTGATGCAAGCCAAGAGTCATTTCATGACATACAGAAAAAAGTGAACGACCTCTGGCAGAATTTGCTCTATCCAGTACTGCCTGGTAATGAGACTGATGGGATGATTTACGCTACTTGTGAAATGAAGCCCAGCTCCAAAATAGATGCTGACAAGCCACAAGTGACTGGACAAGTCTTATTCAGACAGTATTACTCATATGGAAGATTAGAAGCCATTTTTTACTTGGATGGGTTTCCATTGGATAATAATCAATCTGGTAGAGCTATACACATCCACGAGCTTGGGGATCTCAGCAATGGCTGTGATTCTACAGGAGGACACTATAACCCTTTCAGAGTGAATCACCCCCGTCACCCAGGAGATTTTGGCAACTTTTCTCCTAAGGAAGGCAAAATCAGAAAATACAAAACAAATCTCTTTGCCACTCTGTTTGGTCCGTATTCCATCATGGGCAGAGCAGTTGTGATCCATGAGCAGGAGGACGACATGGGCAAGGGCAACAATAAAGCCAGTTTGGAAAATGGAAATGCTGGGAAGCGTCTGGCTTGCTGTGTCATTGGGATGTGTAACAAGAACCTGTGGGAAGAGAAAGTAACTGAGGTTACAGACAAGAAGAAGAGAGGGCTCAACAAACGAGTGCAGAACCAGGCTTAAGTGAAGACCAACAAGTTGGCTCTGGCCCTGGCAGCACAGAGTACCTTAGGCTGTGCCACAGGCCATGAAGATACACACCTAAAGAATTGTAATTTCCATTTGCTTGCTCCTCTGAGAAATGCATATCACACTGTAGAGCCTTCTTTCTGTAAGCCCATCAATAAAAACCAGCATCAACTCAACACTGTGATCTATTTTCTTGAAGATAAAGGATTCCCTTTTATGCAGTTTGGGAGCTGAAATCATTTAAATATGAGTGCCAATGAATATGGCTGATGGCCTGTAAAGGGCTCTTAAGAAATTACAAGTTAGATACCTAAGGAAAAAAAAGTTAATATGAATAGGTAAGAAACTTTCTCCTGAGATGCTACCTTGCATTTAGCTGCAAATCTGAAAGGTAAAAGGATCTCTCTGCTTTCAACAGTGTTGGGTGTTGTGTTGAAAGCTCTGGGTAATGGACTTCCCCTAAGGATAAGGGAAAGTACAGACATTTCTGGTCTTAACTTTAGATCCATTACATTATTCTTCTTGTATTTTCAAGTTTTATTCTCAAAAATGTGTAAGCTTCTTAACAATGTTAAATTGACCACATGGCTATAGCTGGCTCACACTGTTTACATATGAAAGAAGACTTGAAAGAAATATTCCAGTTTACCATTACTCCCACAGCAAAAATTCCCTGAAGTCTCTAGATAGTGCCTGTTAGTAATAAGGTTGTATACAAAAGTTTTAATGCTGCTTAGACCATGGTGATAAAGTAAGCAGATCAGAGATAAATATTCTTTTTAAAGCCAAAAATACCCTAAGTGTTTCTTCATACAAAAACACAGGAAGTAAATCAGTCAATTTAGACTGAGAGAAGTGACAGGGAAAAGATATAAATCAGATCATTTCCAAACCTGTAACTCTGGCTCAATAAAGCTTTACCTTTTTAATTCAACACAACTCACTGAAAATACTACAATACTGCCTTCATGACTATCATTCATCTGATACTGAAAAAAGGAAACAAACAGAACAAGCGTATCAGGAAATGTTTTTATTAAAGATGTGTATTAATATAGCTGAACCATGTTGTGCAGTTAATCCAGGTGGCAATAAAAGAGAGGTTTGCAAATAAACTAAACTGCATAATTTATGAAGTAAAACTACAAAACAGAAGCTGATAAACAAAATCCTATCTTTTAGAAATGTAGCAGACTTTCAACTTAATCTCCGTTAAGATTTTGAAATACATTCCTGAGCTCATATGGATTTAAGAAATTCCACTGTCTTGATTATATAAATTTCCATATCCTTAAAAATAGACTCGCTTAGAAAAGCAGCATTCTAAAAGATGATTTTCACACACTTATTTTACAAAGTCACTGAACATTGTTTTTTCAACTAATCACAGCATTATATTTTCAAATGAAACCCTTCCCATAGACAACACATTTTAAGTGAGACATCCTCCCTAAAAATCAGCTGTGAAATGCATTTTTTCCACACCTCTGCCACAACATCTCCTTCCCAGTTTGCTTCCCCAGAGCCTAATACCAAAAAGGTTCACATGTCTGGATGTGGTATCTGCATTTCTAAAGTCCTAGAAAAAGGGAACACAAGTCTAAAGTAAAAAGAAATCCCAATTCCCCCAGGGATCCCTCAAAAAAACCCCCAACCCACAGTAGTTTTGACTCCACAACAAAACACTGATTTACTTGAGGGGGGGGAAGTCATCATTCCAATAGCACAACATTGTCAAGTAAAGCAATATCCAAGGAAGATACTGACAAGCATATTCAATTATGTATCACCTAGTGCAGCAAAGATGTCTTAACTTTTACAAGTCTCAAGCCCTGTGTGCCTGGGAGAAGACTGAACACATAGCTAGAACACACATTCACGAGGGCAGAAAGAAGAGGGGCAGTGTTGCAGCAGTGATAGAGCACTAAAAATTAGCCTCCCAGAGATCTAGGTACCTCACTGCAATTTAATAATTACAGATATGTAAAAATGACATCCAAAAAGCAGAATAGTCTGAGAATAATTAGCAACATTTCCTTGTTGGGTTGTACATCACTATGTACTCACAGAAAAAAAATATTCAAAAAATACTAAACCAATGGGGCACTAAAAAGCTGTTGGTACTGATCCTACAGTACAGCTTCTATTTGCTCAGTTTTTTGCACCAAGCTCTTCATTAATTAATAGCATTGGGTGACTATTTAGGGACGAAGAGCAATATGCTAACTCATACAACTGTGGGTCAGGAAAGATACAGGGCAGGGAAAGAATATAAACACCCTTAACATTTCAGAGCTCAGCTATGTGAAATCCTGACCTTATTCACTTGCCTCAGTTCTGACTGCATTGATATTTAGCTCTGCAGGATTAGCCTGTGAAAGATGGAAACGAATACATCTTGAATAAAATGCAACTTCATGTGACATTCAAGCATTACAGGAAAAAATCCTGCCACAATCTTCCAGAGATATCAGTTTCTGCAGCTATTTCTCTTCTGACTTGTCAGTACTTTCATATAAACTAGTCAATAATGCAGTCAGTTACAATTAATGGGAACAGCATCACAATCACTCAAATACTTAAAACTCTTCCTGGTTTCTCAGGTGATATTTCACTGTTGATCAGCATCATCAAGGAGAATTTTTTACTGCTTCATGTCCTAATACGCTTAAATTTACAGATGGCTTTTGTTCCTAAGGGCTGCTGCTTAATATCAGTAAAATGCTGCAATGTCAAATTACCTTTAAAGAGCAAGGAAATCTGCTTGAGGAGCACTGCATGGCATTATTGCCTTCAGGCAGACACTGAAAGGGTTACCTGAATGCACCTGCTAGGGAAACCACATGAGAACAGAGACAAGCCTTATTTTTCACCTTCCCCCTATCACTTCTTATATTTATATGTAATCATTTACATACAGGCTTTCTTCTGCTGAATGCAAACTGTTCATGGACTCTGACACCTTGATTATGGCAGCACCTGCTAGCTCATCTTCCATATACAGAAGAGTTTGTCAGTATTGCTAATATAAACTCTGTTTATTCAGTAGCTGACAAGTGGGCTGTAAAAATTTGCAGCTGGCAGTTATTTGTCAAAGGAGGACTCAATCTGGGAAGGATTTTCCTTTTTATTAGTAGTATTTTATTAAATTTGGGTTAATTCTCTCTGATTGGTTTCAAGTTCTAGGAGTGAGAAATGAACATTTACAGACAATTAGGTCCCAGGCCAGCAGAAAAATTGCCTTGATGGCTGCTAGCCCATAGAAGCTCCACAGCTGCAGAGACTATTCCTTATGCTACAAACAGGAGAGGAAGGACGTGCTTTCCTTTCTCCAACAGCTGCTAACTTAACATTTAAGTATTCCCTTGTTGCTGCCTTCCTAGGAGCAGAGTGGCACAGCTCCAGCATCAGGAGCAAGCTAGGGAATGACACAGCAGCCTCCCTTTCCCCCAGTTATTGTAGGAATGTTTTCCTATGACTAAACATAAACGAGGGTAGAAGTTTAAGAAAGAAGCAGCAATGCAAATAAACCTACAGATGGGTGACACGAGGAGGAAAGGAACACTTATCCTTAATGCCAAAACATAAGAAAAGACAGATTCCTTTAAAAAGAAGGTCACAGATGGATTAGGCTGCAATCTACCACCAGTTATTCAGCCTGAGGGCTGTTCCAGCTCCTGCAGGTTGAGGAATGCAATTCCAGTAACTGAGAGTGCCAAGAGGGTGGACAGGGAATCACTGGTTCTCCTCTTGCTGGTCTCCTTGCTTTGGAGCAGCATTGCCACGTCTCACAGAAAGACTTCTGGTTTCTTTGAGGATGTTTCCTTCATTAAGCTTCATTAAATTTCATTCTCAGGATCTGGTGAAATAACTCCCTGCATTTTCATGAGATGAGCTGGGAGAAGAAAGGAAAAATTCCATACAGGTGAAAAGATACAAAGGCTTGTAATAGGAGAACTATATACAGGCTGGCATGTTTTTCAGGAAGTTCCTACAAGGAAATAGGGGTTTTATTCTAAGGATGTACTTAAGAGTCACTATATGTAAAAAGAAATAAAATGCAGTCTGAGAAACAATCAAAAGCTTACAGATGCTTCTCAATTTATCACTCCAAATTTTTCATCCTTGGAAGACATGTCTACCCATTTAAATACAAGCTGGCACTGGGACCATACCTGTTACAGAAGCCTAGTGATAATCATTATCACTGGTCTCTTTGCTACAGCAATCTATGTAGAAACTTCAAATCATTATGAAGACTCAGTGTGATTAAACCTCATCACTAATACCTCTCCTTAGGTAATTTACATTTGGTATACTGTAGCCAAAACAGAGAAACCCCTTTCCTAGACAAATTCTAGCAGATCAACATAAAAATCAACCCTATGGCACACTGTTTTATCACTCATATTTGTAGCAGAAATATTGCTGCAATATTAGACACTGCAATGAGATTAGAATGAGATGCTCGAGGGCCTGGATTTCATACCTCAAGCCAAACTGTTATCCAAATATTCACAGCTTTCAGCAGAATCAGATGGTTTCTTGGTTTCAGATACAGGGAGCTCCTCAAAGCTGTGACTTGTGTGTGCAGTTGTAACACAAATCCCTCTGTGCCTTCCAGAGTCCTCAGTATGCACCACATCTATGATGCAGTTTTGATCCTCTCTTTTGCTTGTAATTTCACAGTCACTCTCTGAGGTTTGGTCATTGTCTTTCAGGGCCTCAGTGTCAGCTGTTTGTTCATTCTCCGAGTTTGAGGGATCTGTGGGGTCAGACGGGTCAGGGCTGGAAAGTGGGAACTCTCCCTCAGATGAACCATTAAGATCTGCTGCAACCACTGTGTTCTGCTCCTCTGTGGAAGTGCCTGTTCTTTTCCCTTCCAGTTCCAGTTCTGCAACTGCTTGCTCTGTCAGTTTAATTATCTGACTTCCAAGCTTGTTTATTTCCTCTTTCTCGGAAGGTAACTGGGGTAATGAAGAATAAAAATGTTTATTTTGGTCTTGGTTTTTTAAGTTTGTTCCCTCTGGAGCCAGGAATTCACTTGCAACAGCACAAGTTTCATCACATTCTCCCTTCTGTTCAGCTGGAAGAGAAATGGAACAGCAAGATGCTCTGGTCAGTCCCAGGTGTTTATTATGCATCTGATCTGAAGAACAACACTACCAGTGCTAAACCACAGAGATGTTTACCTCAGTAAGGAATTTCTAAGAGTGATTCCCTGTCCTGTCCCAGGTCCATTTCTTAGAGGATAAGCAATCAACACTAAGTTTCTTGCCTGATCTGGCCCTGGTTGTGAGCCTGTCTTTCCCTAATATGGACAACTCTTTCTGAAAGAGTCACAGATGATTCCATGCTGTGGAACAGCAGGGTCAGGCAAACTTTTTCAAAGGAGTAACAACTTTAAGCCAGGCACTCAGCTGCAGAAATTTTTGCCACAGCTTAAAATTAATCCCCACATCGCTACCACTTTCAGGGGCTAACACAAGCTCCAATTTTTTTGAGCTTTTCTCAGGCCTTCATCCAACAATGAAGTTTCATTGCTGAGATTTCATTACTGAAGTTTCATTATTTCATTATTACAACATTTCTCCTAGCATAAAAGATTATTCTAATTTGTGTAACAGCATAAAACAAAACAGCAGTGGAAAACTTTTAAATATACCATTATACCAAATGCAAACACTGAACAAAGTGTCAGAAGAGAGAAAACAGCAATGTGTAAACAAACAGCTTTGTGAAAGAGAGAATTTGTCCTCATTTCAGCTAAGGACAAAAAGCTCCATTGAAAATAAGCTTGCAAAGACAAGAAAAAATAGGAAATGCCAGACGTATGGCTGCCCTGACAGCTTAAAATTACTCTTGTTGTGCATATGCATCACCTCTTAGTGTATGGGCATTTCCTCTGTTTCTCCCACAGGAATCCTGCCTCACTCACTCCCAGGACAGCCTGGCTGCAGGATCAGAGCTGCACAATACAGGAGGTTACTGTTTCTATCAGACCTGTTATCATTTGGGAGCTGCAGAGTGAGTGAGACCAGGGCTGGCAAGAAGGGAACACTCCTACTGTCATGAAGGATACGAGGAATGCTGCTCTGAAGAGATGGAATTCAGGTCTGTGGAAAAGGCAGGGATAATTTAATTTTCAAGAAGTAATCACCCACTGGATGTTATCCTCATTATCTGAGCACTCAGCTGGAATCCTAGGAGCTTGACTCACAGTACTGTGTATCTATCTGAACATACACACTCAAAGTGCTCCAAAACAGAGCCAAAACCCAAGTACCTCAAACTGGCACTTAAAATGAGGGACTCTACCCTCATTCACTGTGTGCCTCAGTTTCCTCCCTCTACACTGGGATAATACCATCCCATCACCTTGCTGCAATTTCCTGAAGATTAAATGTTTCTAAGCACTAGACCACCAGAGAAAAGTTCACAAAAACCAGTGCTTTTGTCTTCAGGGGATGTTTAAAATACTGCACAGGCCAAACAGCAGGAACAATGCACTCAACAATGAAGAGGGAAAAACCTGAATAGCTGTTCCTTATGCTCAAGTACAAATTCTCTCATGACACTACCCATCCTGTGCACTGGATAAAGAGAGATTTGGTGGCACAAGACAGTCTTTAATTCATAAGATTGTTCTGTCTCATGCATTTTCACACAGGAACTGCACAGTATATCTTACAGACTTCTAGAATGCAGCTTAGCTGAAACAATGATAAAAAGTGCAGACTAAATCAGGACTTGATGAGATCAGCATGAGCAGATAGATTAGATTTAATAAGCCAAAAAAAAGCCCTTTGATTATCTGTAGATCTGGCAACACCAACATTCAATGTATTACAGAAAGTTCTGATAAAGAATGTATGATAGTGAAAAAGCTAAAAATGTTTCCCTGGACAAACAGGCACTAAATATCAGTGGTATTATTCAAAGAACCATAGCTGGCAGACACGACACCAGGCCTAGCATTTAAAGATATGTAAGAATTTCATTGTTATTCTGTTTATTAACTGTTTTCACTCAATTAATCATTCAACTAAGATGAAAATAGAAGTGGTTTTGCTTTTATTTATAGAAATCTTTTAAACCAAGGGCAGACTTGGCTGGTAAATGAAGGCAGATGAACAAGTTCCTACGTCCCCCTGAATCTGGAGGCACATTGGATAGATGGAACACTGCAGTATGTTCCAAGCTCCTAAAACTCACCAGCAGAAAGTCATTCTCTATGCAGAGGTGACTCCATGTATCACACTCCCATATAGCTGCTGACTGCAGAGGATCTGTGTGACCCCAAGCACAGGGACAGCCCTGCAGCTGAAAACACACTGCTTCCTTTCCAGGAAAGGGCAGGAAGGATGGCAGCCCCAAACTGCCCATCACTTGAGAGTCCTGACCTCTGCCTTCCTTTCCTCCCTGGTCCAGTTTTTTTTCTATCTGGGTTTACATTATCTTGAAAGAGTGGTACATGCAGAGTTTTACCAGTATTGGTGGCATGGTTTGTATATTTGTTGTTTTTAGCTCATGAGATCTAAAAGTGAATGGTTTAGAATGGGGTGGAAACTCCATCCTGTTTTCTCAGGGTGGAAATCTTTTCCTTAAGTTTCAAATTCCTTCCTACTATAGATATACTAAATGTTTGTATCTTAAAAAACCAAAAAGAAACAAACAAACAGAAAACAACCACAAAAAAACCCCAAACCAACCCAAACCACAACAAACTAGACAAAGAATAAAACACCAGTGGTCATCAGAATTTAACATTAAAAAGTGATTTGGCTGACATTTAAAAAATCAGCTGAAGTAGAAAACAGCATGGAAAACTTCAGCCCAGAGCTCAAGTTTGGCAGCATGACAAAGTAACAGAAACAGGGTCTGATGAGCTGTGACAGGCAGCTTTAATCAAAATTGTAATACCAACCTCACCTAGGACAAATATGTAAAGGAAAGTGCATAATACCACCAAGTAAATACTTTTAGTAACTGCAGATTTAATTAAAAGTCAATGATTAAGCAGGCACAAAATGAATATTTATGAGTTGTTATTACTCACTGGAGAACTATTCACTATGGTTTAACTTTTTATTTTTAGCAAAAATACCAGCTGATCAAGATTATAAAAATGATCAGTCTGGCTGTCAAGTTTTATCAGATGATGACATGATGACATGGATAATAAAGTCAAAATTAAGCCGCAATCTATTTATTTTCAAGACTAACAAATAAATTCTTTATGATGCTTCATGGTTAGCTGAGTAAGATCTGGGCATACCAAAATGTTACACCCTTAAAGAGCTTATCCAAATGCAGATAGGCAAGCATAATAATCCATCTCCCATCCATTATGAAAAAAAAAAAAAATCAAGGTTATCAGCAACACACTATCTTCTGCTACTGTCAAATAAAGTTAAACTTGACTTTGTAGAGATGTTAAAGCTTGCTATTGGGGATTTCTAACAAAACACATGCAAGACAGTCAATTTCGAGTCAGGTATTTCAATTCACTGAGTGCAATCAGGAACCCTTTCATCTAGATATCAGCTATAATGCAGGAATGTGCTAAGCCAGTTCCACAGACTGCTTTCCTACTGTGCATTTTAACCCAGGAAGAAAGAGGAGGAGGCAGTTAAGGGGTACCATAGCATGAATAACTTTTTACAGTATCAAGTTAACTGGCAGGAAAATTCTCTGAGGTGTAAGGCCTGATCCCCAGCCCTCTTCAATCTATTCAACACCCATTTCTTTGCTAGTTGGGACCATCTACCCATTTTACTTGCAGATGATTTATTCAACCTCTGCGATCAAAGAAACTTTTGCCTTCTGCTTATCCCAGCATGAAAATTCATTACTTTTTATTTGGAAAGAAATGAGTGCTCAGCTCTCACCATGTTCCTTATGTTCCAGGTGCTCACCTTGTACTTCAGTTTTCTGTGCCTTATCACTGAATGCTAACAGGGGTGACCTGGACCGCTGTGTAACGGGCAAGGTTGGGTCACTGAAAGTTATAGTATCCTTTCCACCTGAAACAATCAAAGTGTTAGAACTCTTAATTCACTAATTACATCTACTGCATAGTAATGATATTTAAAAACTTTTTTTTTTTTTAAATGCAATTTTATAGAAAAGTACAGAACAGGAAAAGCATCTCAAATGATCCTTCTACAGCATGGAAAAAATACTCTGTACTGTAGCTGGAAGTTACAAGTAAAATAAAGAAAAGGTGTATGCTTTTACTCAATACTATGGTATTGAGTAAAGGACAGATTTTGAAGGAAAACCATGTGCTCATACACAGCAAACTCTATGAGCAATTAGCTTTCAATTCAGAGTATTAATAATCAAATCATACCAAAAGATTTCCAAAGAGTAATGGATCATTTGCATGCTATTACCAGCAAGTGTTCAGCACTGATGCTTTCTGCTCTGTTACTCTGCCTCAGTGATGTACCTGCTCACATCACGTGTAGTTTGACACTACAGACACACACATACTATCCTACAATGCTGCCTTTAAAATAGGAAAAGCATAGCATAACTAAGAACTGAGGGAGGAAACAAGCACACAATCCGTTCTGCAGAACAGGAAGGATTTTAATCTGAAAATTCCGAAAACATTTCTGAGCATTTACATTTTACACCAAATGAAAAAGTGCAATTTTCTAGCTCTTCTGCAGACATAATAGTGCAAGAAACTCTCCAATTGAGGACTCTGCTCTAGATGGCCTTGACTTTACAAATTTTAGTAATACAGAAAGCAACACCTGCAGATCGTTTAGGAAGTCCTCCACTATCCAGGATGCTCATGTTTTTAGTGCCTGACACTACCTTAAACCTGGAGGGGAAGTGGCAGGAAATGTGCAAGATCAGCTAAGTGTGGTGTTTCTGTGGCCTCCAGAACCACTGCCAGCTCTAAGTAATGGCTGGGGAGGCAGCTCACTGCTGCTCTATTTATCTCCATAAGAATGGACATTTATGTAACAACCACTTCTCCCCTCTAAATCTGTTTGTACGTTTCACCTTAAGGCAACATCCTAAATCTAATCACCCATCCAAGACAAAGACTTTCAAAAGAGCACCGGGTCAGAAGATATCCAGAATAAATCCAGCTCTGAGAAAGTTCTGGTACCTACTAAGAAATAATAAAAGGCAAGCTGTTCCCACATAGTCTAACTGGACTATCCCAATCCCTAATTCCTTTTGAAAGTACTGGCTGTAAGCAACTTGATCCTGAAGGCATTAATGACAGGTTTAAATCCTTTGCATGTTGGGGTATTTGCTGCAGCAACACAAATGCAATTAATGCTTTTGATACGTGGATGTTGTCAAGCTTTGCTCACCCTGTCAGAATTCTGTCTTTGCCATGGCAAGTAATAATAATATATTATTAACTAACAGGAAAGTGGAGAACTCCCTCATTTTAAGGCAAAATTAATTAAAATATAAAAAAAAATAAAGGCAAAACAAATCCAAGGGCTGTTTCAAATGCAAAAGCCCCTAAAAAAGAATGCACTTTCCTGTAACAGTGAAGGAATTGTTTTTGTTGGGAGAAGAACCACATCATAGAGGGAACTAGTGGTGTGAAAACATCCAATAGATATTCATACAGTCAAAAGTAGTCAGATATCAAAAAAGATACAAAAGAATCCAACAGAGGAAGTAAAACTGTAACAGGTGATGAATAAAGAAGGGGGGGAGAGGTTTTAACAGTAAAAAGCAGTCTTTTCTTTTTTTTTTTTTCTTTTTGTAATAGAAAAAGTAAACCCTCAGCTAAAGTCCCTGAAGATTGCAAGACAAGCTTCAAAAAAGAAACTTCTTGACTTCCTCACAGCATTTACACAGTAAACACATTCACTTTGACATTTTTCTCTGAAAACCAAGTCGGTTACAGAAAATAGAGCTCAGCTCAGTATCCACACGTCTGAGCAACAGATGTGGCCCAAAGAGTCTGGTGCATATTTATTACCAGTGACTCACATTCACTCATGAAGGAGGGACTTGGGGTACTGCTGCACTATATTCTGTGAATCATGATCTGAAGCTGGATTACACAGAGGGAATTTCAATGAGTTGCCATGTAAGTTCAATTTCAGAACTCAAATAGCTTTGCATTCCTCTATTTAATGATTTTTTTTCAAGGACACCAGGGACAAGTACGCAGATCTCAAAATAAGCAGACAAATAAGTTTTCAATAGGAGTAAACTTCATTTTCTTCTCCAGGGCTGGGCACTGTCTTGCAACCCTGTATCCCCCCCCAGGCTGTTGCTGCCTACACCCCCAGCAGCTGCCAAGCCCATGACTTCTGCCTCTGCTCCACACTGATTACTGCAGAGCAAGAGCCAGCCCAAAAACTTTCTCACCATCCCAGACAGAAAAAGGCTGAGTCATGGGTAGCTCGCTTGGTTTTTTTCACTGGAAATCTGGAATTTTCGGGAAATTACAGATTGAAAACCCCTACAAAATTACTTAATCTGAATGTTTAGTGACATCAAATTGTGAGAGGAGGAAGGTGGTGTTTAGTGTGGACTATTACTGAATACACTTAACATATTATGCATGCATATTTGAACAACAATGTGCCTAAAGCAAAGGAAAGAACTAAATGCTTCTGTGAATATCACATTCTCTGCTGCCTTCTCAAGGCAAATAGGCTCACAGAAAGAAAATCAAGAGCCAAGTCTATGGCCAGGCTTGTTTTTTTTTCCTAGCACTGAAAATTGCAAGAGATTAGTTTAATTAAAGCACATTTACTAATAGGGGAGCCTAAAGTTTGTGGTAGACAAACTTCTACACAAAATGAACTATGCAGCCAGTTTCCCCTTTTCAAAAATTAAATATGCATTTCCTCTTGATTTAGCTTCCCCCCACTTCATTCAAGCGTTGCTCAAAAAGCGCGTGACAAATATGACACCTAACGAAAAATGAGAAGCTCTTTTTTCAATAGGATAAAGTTTATTAATATAATTTATTAACATAATTTGGAAGATATTAATATCATGGTCACAGTGGATGTTATAAACATTACATGGACAATGATGCCTAAGTAGGAACATTAACTTCAGATTAAAACTCTGCGATTTATAATGTGCATTTCTTTCAGTGCTACAGTGAACATCAGCTTTCATCTGTGTATTTTTTCCTAATAATAATTTTTCTCTCTGGATTTAAGACTGACTAAATGAGATACTCTCCATATTCTGCCCCTTCATCCCAGCCAACATTGAGCTGCAGAGTTCACTGTCGAAGTTCCCGCAATATTTGTTACACACTGCTCTTTTATGGAGTGGAAGCTTTCTACACTCTGAAAAGAAATTTGGTGACCCACCGGGTGTTGCAAGGCTCCACCTTGGGAGCAGAGTAAACTTAAAACCAAAAGTGCACTCTTGATTTAAAAGGCAAGCAGCAAATCAACAAACCTTGAGGCTCAAGAACTCAAAATCCTATAAATTCCTCGAATTCCTTTACAACTATTTAAGACCATCCTCTCCTACTATTTTCCTCAATTTAAAGGAATCGTCGTGTAGAGCAACCTCTATTTCTCTTGTGGTCATCTAACTCACTTGACTGAATACCTCAATCTGTTGGATATAAAAAAGGTTAAATAACAATTCCATTTATTTTCATGCAGTGACAATATTTAACATACTGCTAAAATCAGTTACTAAAAATATAGGTCAAGCAGAACCTACTCCCAAATCCCACTGAGACATTGTAGCTCAGGCCTTCAGGCAGCAAAAGAAAGGAAGGAAAGAGACAGTTGTTATTGTATAAACATTAATTTGATGTCTTACCTACATAGACCAACCATGGTGCAAGAAGTACCCACTGTTCTATTTTTTAAAATACATTTTGCAGAGATGAGAAATGCTGCATTTATTCATGCAGAACACTGCTTTTGGAAAAAAAAAAACCAAAACCCAAAAAACCTATGCCTTTAAACTGGTCAGTTTATGATACACACTTGACAAAAAGGCATTGGTGGGCTCTTAGACAAATATTTCCTCAGCATCTTTTGGAGAATGTGGGGAGGAACAAATGCATTAAGTATACTGTGTCTGCTAGGTGACCAGAGAAGAGTGATACATGGGAAAAAAATGGGGATCTTCACCTCTCAATGAGAGAGCCAGTTCCAAAAAGGTGACTGGGAATGCCTACAACAGGAGAGCTGAAGTGGAAATAGACCACGTCAGGCCCACGGGTTGAACAGCATCTGTCCCATCACCTTTGTCACATTTTCTTCTAGGAGGAAAGGTTAGGTAGGAAAAAAACAGGGCCAAAAATTAGAAGCCTGAAGCACACTATCTCCCACCCCCAGCAGCACTGATAGGAAGCTGTAAACAACAAAGCCTAATGATGCAAATACCAGCAGTGGAGCAACATAATTTACAGTGGTTAAAGAAGACACAATTAGGTGTAATGGGAAGAAAAGAAGCAAAAAGCAAATGTAAATTAAATATTGCATATTTTCCTAACAGTGAGGTCTATTAGGTAGCAGATTAGTTCTCCCATTACTTGAGTAATTCAAAACCAAATAAAGTACTTAAGATGCTACAGGGAATAAACCTGTTTTGGAGAGATGGACTAGAAAATTTAAGATAATTTATACTTCCAATTTCTAAGAGTTTATGGTTCTACAGAAAAACATTAAAAATACAGCTATAGAATACAGCTATAAAATCAAGTTACAAGTACAAAACTAATAAATAAAATTTCTTGAAAAACAGAATGGCCAATATTTTCTACAACAGTTTAAATAAAGTATTTCCCTTTTTTGCCTCCAGACTATGGAGACGATTTGATTACTTCCAGTATTTAAAACTTTTTTTTTCAGTATACATATCTGACTTAAGAGTTTAAAGAGTCCAGTGATTTTTGTTTTCAACTTACATTTATTAGAGGTTTCTAATTTTGTAAATGTGCTAAACAGCAGTTGTGAAATTACTGTCATTAGAAAAACTATACCCATATAAACTTATGTATGTTTTTCTTAAATACAAATACACCCTTGAAAGCTAAAAAATGCAAGCTGTTCTCTTGAATTTTTACTAACCTGGAAGACTCCACAAGCCAGCAATTTCCAAAGTTCTTAATTTCTTTTCTAGTTCTGCTACTCGGTTTCCTAGAATTCTTGGGAAAAAGATAAGAAAAAAAAAAAAGCCTGTGGCAGTCAAGCTGAGATGAGATTTCTGGTTACAGTAAGGTTACCAAAGCCCACTACAGCTGAATTTTAAACTTGTAACTAGTGCAGTAAACATGTATACAAGTATATCTTCTCACTAATGGCAAAGGACAACATCCCCCAGATTTAAAAGAAAATGAAACAGAGCTGTCTAATCTATCCTATGATTTAAAAAAGAAAGAAAAATTATCTGGGATATACTGGATATTCAGCCTTTGCCCTTTGGAATAGAAGAAGAATAGAAACTCACAATATATTTATTTCTTGGTATGCAAATATCTCTTCCTTACTTTCTGTACAACTAAAAGCACAAGATAGACAAAATATGGAAAACTCAAGCCAAGATCCAGGTTGATTTTGAAGTTCTAAGACAAAGATTTTGGCCTAGTCCTTTATTCACAAGTTTCTCTATCACTAATATTGCTTAAAATGGCAAGGAATACCTTTTTCACTACATCTTTTCTTCTAGTCCTGAACTCTATTTTCTACTTTGCTAAAATGCTTCAAGCTCTTTAGTGCCTTTATCACCTACCCTCAGTTTTCACTGAATTTCTTGGGTCATCTCTTCTGTTGTATCTGATTTCTACACAAATACAGTTTGCAGTGAGCTCTCCTGCAGGATTAAGCTTTTAGTCTTAATGCTCTCCCCAGATCAAATGAGAGATTTCTGTCTTGCAAAGAAAGCTCTTTTTTCCAATGAATTTTTGAGTATGTTTGTCTCACAGGCACAGCAAGACTCCTAGAGTCAGGCGTCTTTAAATAAATCCCAAACAATACCCAAGAGACTGAGAAACCCAGAGGAGGCAGCAATTCTAAACATGACAGCAGAGATAACAGACAGCAAATTTTACTCATCAAATTACAGCAACAGGCTAAATCAGTTAAATTTGAACTGAATGCTGAGAAGCAGTGTATCCCAACCCAGCAAGGCAATAGGATCTTCCCATGTTTCTGTGTAATGGTGCCCTGCATGCTCTTCAGTGAGGGTTTTATGCTGCAGACATTTGAGGTTAGTGGGAATGTCATTACTGACAAGATGGCAGAATCTGGGAAGCATGTGAAAAATAGTAAATGCCCCCAGCAAATAGCAAAAGGGCTAAAAAAACTGATTAACAAGGACTAAGTATTTTTTCATCATCATCATCATCATCACCATACTGTGAGGATTCTGCATTGACACAAGAAAAGCCTGTAAGTGTTTTAAAGATTACAAAACTAGCAAGATGTGAAAGAGAGAGAGAAGGCTTACAATAAATAAGAGAAAGCACCGAGTGGAGCAGGGGTGTGCACCAGCTAGGAAAGCAGTCATTTTGGGAACAGTTATGTTTATGTCCCTATTGAAACTCAGTAACCAAATAGGTTATCAAGTTTATGATGGATCTATTAGTGTCTTCTCCAGTTACAATAAGATTAAGCCTATATTTTGGTTTCAGAATGCTTCTTTCTGGTAGAGGATACTCAGTCTTAATTCTGTCTTCATTTCCCAGTGTACAACCTGACAATTGTCAGGCAATTGTTCAATCCAGCAATTGTTCTCTGCAGTACAAAGCAAATTTCAAGCAGCTCTACCTTACCCACTCCTGTCTCCCTGTCCAAGGCCTCACCAAAGGTCAGCTGAAGGACCTGGAATTCACCTAGAGGGGCAGGGAACAGACAGAGATGATGCAAGACTTCTTCCAGGTCATGTTAGCTCAATCAGGGAGCCAACAAAACAATGCTGATGTAGCTAATGGTTGTCACCACAAATGAGTCACAAGTTTAACCCTTGTGCCAGGGAAAAAAAAAGTCCTTATTATTTCCAGAAATAGTTCACCAGTAGTTCCAGGGCAGAAAACAGGGGAAGGATACTGCCCTGCCTGTTGGCCAGCCTTAACACAGAAAGAAAATGCTCTGCATCAAATTCAGTTATTGCTACTGCTCTTGCCACTCAGTCAACAATAGCAGAGTCATTTTCTCTTGCTTCTCTTAAAATGTATAGTTCACTATTTCTAAAGGGTTTGCAGTAAGTATAGCCTGATAATTCCAACTCAATCCTCAGAAGAGGCACTGAGCTATTTTTTAACCTTTGTTGCAGATTCTTAAATGGAAGGATCATTCTACAGCTCAGAACAATGGTTGTCAAAAAGAAAGGACAGTACCTGAACCCTGCTCCTTTCATTCAGGAAGAGTGCAAAATACATTCAGTAAAGAGTCTCATTCTAGTTTGCTCCAAACCACATTATCTGAAGGCAGGTATGGAAGAAATGAACCCTACATAAAGCTGCAAATTCTTATAGAAACATTTTTTAAAAAAATAAATGTACAAGCAACTATGAACACAGCATGGTTTATCCCATTTCTTCCTTCTCCCTGTGACCTCCAGATATTTACCAACCTCTGTATGTACTGTGGGAAGACTGAGCTGTGCTGACCTGGAACAGCAGGTATTTTTAAAGGGGATGCATAGGTTCACGGCATGAAATTCCCTAATCTATTTTTTTATCACCAGCCATAATGGGTCAGATCTTTTAACTAAAAAAGGATCATGGACAAAGGTGCTGAGAGCTGTTTCTGTTACCCTCTGGTCACGTGCCTAATGCAACACAAGGATTAGTCTAAACCTCCCCCAGGATAACCTGTTCAGGTAACAGCACCAATGCTCCCATCTGAATTTAGAATCTCCTTTTTAGTTCTCCCATGCTCCCCAACAGACATGGCCACAGTCTGAAGGGTGCTGGACTGATTTACAGCCCCTGAGCTCCATTCATCTCACTTTCAATTTAGATCTTGCTAGAGGAGGCAGTCACCCTCATACAGATGCAATCACCCAAATGTCTGGGGATAGGGTCTGCCAGGGTCACAAGTCTAGTTCTATACATCACATGAACACATTTGCTCAGGTACAGACTGACACAATCATTTCTGTAATTTTAGTCATGACTGAGCTTGCCCAAGTTAGAAAAGTTAAAATTAGTGCAAAAAGTCTAAGCAGCAGAGCAGCTTCTACACTGATCTGGCTTGCATGGGTGCTTTCCATTTCAGAACAAATTGCACTAAAAAGAACATCTAATATACAGTATGTTGCTGGTAGAAGAAAAAAAAAGACTTTTATCCACTTGCTAGGCAGGGTTAAGACTGTTTATTTTAGTATTTATGTAACTAATCTTGCAACACATTACTGTATACAGAATTAATTTACAACTGCCTTTTCAAATTAAGCTAGAATGCTTGTGAGGAAAAATACAGGATGTTACTTAAACTTAGCAGTAGTAGCTACCAATCACCTGGGGAAAATTACCTGTTTTCTCCCCAAACAACTTTTTTTTCTTAATAGTGGGACTAAAAACACCAAAGGCTGGATTTAGCCCACTCATTCCTAAGCACATACTCTCACAGGTCATTTTATCATGCCACAGAGTTAGAAAAGTGGCAATAATAATAGTGTGTCTGTTCCAAGAGCAAGTGGCAATGGATGTTTTTAACAACAGTGTAACAGCAGAGTTGACTTCAACAGCACATCTGAATTCTCTTCTATGTAAAAAAATCTACTGCCTACCATTCTGCTATTGTAAACTTTTATAGCCATATCTCACCTTGCAAGCAACAAAAGAGGATTTGACTTTAGAGGAGGTTAACCATTTGAAGGAAAATAAGTTCATATGGTCTGAAAAGTCTAACTTACCTATAATAGAATCTCTGATAGGCCAACCATCTATCAAAATCAAAAGCAGAACTTCTACCCCAAATGAAACAACCACCCCAAAAATCTCATGTTCTTTACCTCATAGAATTTCACCTTCTGCATGCAACAATCTGAAGGAGTAACTGTGTCCTCCAAACATGCTCTTTGCACAGGGCAAACAGGATGGAGGGCTGAAGAAGAAGACTTCTACCTTCTGGTTTATGTAAAACCTTTTCTTTAAATTCTCTCTAGTCCCACATACTTCTCAGCTTCCTACTATGAATGGAGAAATGTCCTCAATAAAAGAATGCATCTTCTACTAGTACCAGTTTATATACCTGTCCATTTTACTTGTGCACTGACCTCACTCTCACCTCTAACATTCTCCAACAGATAGGCAGTTTCTTCCCTGTTTTCTGCAAGTAAGCAGCCCTGTAACTTTTTTGATGGCAAGTGTCCTCAATGACCACCTACTGCATCACAAATAAAGGTTTTTTCTGATGTCCTACCTGCAGCTCCCTTTTTCACTTTAACCCTTTGTCTCTTAGGTGACTCTGTCTGAAGCAGTTCCCATTCTTCCTAGATCCTTCAAAGCTTCTTTAATCCAACTAAAGGCAAAGTTGACAAAAAGAATGGGCATACCACACAGGAGTGTTGCTGAGGCTCTTCACTTAACTTGCCCAGGATTTGCTTTTTGGGTTTTTTTGCCCCCCGAAGCATTCTGAACTGAACACCACAATACAGCTCTGAGCACGTGTGACCTGGGAAAGATGTGGACTGTCACCTCCCTTTCAGATCTGATCTTCTATGGGGCACAGAATATCAGTTTTTGTGCACAGCCCATCACTACTCCCATAGCTATATAAGACCAGCTGGGCAAGCAGCTAAAGGAATCCTATCTCCTTGTGAAAGCAGCAGTTGAAAGCAGAGAGTGGTATCACAGAATAAATCCATCATTGCAGTGAGACATTTGAGAGATGCAAGAGACTGAATGTGATCAAAGAGAGATACAAAACTAAGAAAGATGTTTGCTATGGTCATAGGCAAGAGTATGCAAATTAGAACAGGAGGTAATGACAAAGTGCCAAGATGTAAAAGGCAAAGATTGATTATCCCTGGAATAACAAAAGTTATTCTATTTTCCTTCTGATGTTACATTAGCAGTAAGAAGGGAATAAGCAGGGGTTAGCCCTTCATTAGCACAGGAACTCCTCTTGCATGGCATGACACACTTGCAGGCAGGAATTGACTCAGCTGCCATCAGTTAGAGTTAGGCTACATTTTCACTGCTTCAGTCTCCCTTTAGCTGACGAGGCATTTGCTTTCTCAAGAGTATTCAACATGGCTATAAACTGCTCCTCCAGTGCTGTGGCTACATCACTAAGAATTATGCAATGGAGTCTGCCTGGTGCCAGAGTTATCCATTTCCAAAATGAAACATTTATTCTAGTGCAACACAGTTTACTTCAGTATGACTCCTTCCTCTCATGAAAGATGTCTGCATGTTTCTGGCATCTGCTCCTGATGTGCTTTTGAGAAGCCTGAATAACCTCTGATTACCAGTAGTGACTCACTGTTAGGAAAAAAATAAAAAGGCAAAAAAACCCCGAGCACAGAATTAAGGAACAGTTCCTAGCTCTGATTTTCATACGCTGTATAAGGACAATAATACCAGAATGTCAGAAAATGTGTCAAAAATTATTATATTCCGCAGTAACAGGAGCTGTGCAAGACACAAAGAATTCTACTGATGAGCAGAACAGCTAAGAGTAAACAAATTTG
The DNA here is from genome assembly GCA_023637945.1 of Phaethornis superciliosus. Taxonomy (NCBI): domain Eukaryota; kingdom Metazoa; phylum Chordata; class Aves; order Apodiformes; family Trochilidae; genus Phaethornis; species Phaethornis superciliosus. The sequence goes on from JAJQWJ010000005.1 coordinate 9,226,224, forward strand.
CCTTGAAAGTTCAGTTCAGATTTTTTTAAAAAAATCATGTAGTAGCAATCCAACTGTGTTTTATCTCCTACAACTTTTGGGAAAGTAACTACAGGAGCAACAGCTATCATTTGGATGACACACAGGCTCCTAGCCTGTGACAAATGTTAGGTAGGATATGAAAAGATTTATTCTTAGGTGCAACAAACATTTAGTATTCCCACCCCTGTTGATTAGCAAATTTCTACACTAACAACCAATTATCACACATCTTGTCCACCAGTTCCTTTCTCTTGGCAGCTTTTCTTTACCCTCCCTACAGACTACCTGCAAGAAGGCCCCTCTGTGTTACTATGATTTGTCTTAAACCTGAGCAGCAAACCAACCCTTGCCTAGCAGAGGCGTCTTGTCAACCCAAATTTACCACGAAAATGTAATTTTTATCTAAACACATACCAGATCTTAAAAACTAATGAACCCACCAAAACTAGAGAACCCAAATGACCCTACATTTGCTGTGAAAATGGACCTTCCCTGCCATTTTCCCGAGGTCCCCCCACAATATGACTTTTCCATAGCTCAGGAAGTTCTGTTTTACTCAGAAGTCATGGTACCTACTTGTTGGTTTGCCGTTGGTGTTGTATGATCATGTTTTTTTCATGGATAGTCTCCAACAGTGCAGTGGCCAGTGACTTGAGATCTGAAATGGACTTTGGTGTGGCTGGTAGGCTACATCCATGATCCTCTGACAACAACTCTTGAACTATAATGTTAAAAATACAACAGAGTTTTGGTTTCTCACGCATGAAGATATGACACAAACATTTATTTAGCCTTAAAGAACTATTCTCATTACTTAAATGAATACAATTTTTTTTCTTCAATTAAAAAACACAGCCAGAAGGCCAGAAATATAACCAGTAGTGGGCATAAAGATGGTGGCTGTCTAAGCTGATTGTTATTTTACAGCAATTGTCAGAAGGCAGAAACATCTGCTAACTTAACTCTTATTTTGGAAAATTATTCCTTTTTTCAGAAGGAAAAAACCTCATTCTTCTGCCTGGTTACAGATAAATGTGTGTGTATGAATATATCAACACCTAAACACTAGAGTTACAAGTATCCTGTTTGGGTCAAAGAATTTTATTTTCTCCTTTCTTTCCTTATCTTGTTATTTTCCTTGAAAAAGGTTACTCCATTTTGCAGCCCCATGAAGAAGCATGTACAGGAGCAGAAAACCTGACTTAGGGACCTCTTTTCTACCACCCAGTCTATTTTGCATTGGAATATGAATTGTGATTGCCATCGTTAGAAGAGCAAAGAGATGAATAAAGAAGTGATTCATCTGGGTCAAAGTTGCAGAGACATTTAGAGATTAAAAAAATAAATTTGATAAAACTGACAGGGAAGAGAATGGTAAAAGAGTAACAGAAGGAAAAGCAGTACTCTAGGGGCACAAGTCAACTAAGAAAAGGACAAAAACTAGCACATAATAAAAAGAGAAGAAAAATTTTGGTTTGGTTGGTGAGGAAAGGGTTACTGAAATTAAAAGGTAAGGTGGAAGGAATTCAATGAGATATGCAACACCACATTACATTTATGTAATACCTTGCTTTGCAGACAGGACTCCAGTCAGAGCACTGCTGCTGGATCTACCATGAGGCTTTGAATTTTTTCGTCTTTCCAGTGCATTCTATAGAAAAAACAAATCTCACTTAGAAAAATGGTAGCACACAAATCCTTTCAATAGGAGTAAAGAATTTTGAGATCTGGATTTTGACCTCAGCATAGTTCTTCAGTGCTTGGAGCTTATACCCATAGTAACCTATGGATCTGTGACTCTTCTGGAGTATTTTCTCCAACCCAGTCTTTCCAGTGTTACAGACTCATTTTTGTCCCATTGCAATCACTTCACTGGAGTCTCTCCCACCCACCCACTCCAATGCATTTATATGAAGTGCTTATTTTTTCATAATCTGCTGAGTGCCACTGAAGATACTGCAATATCCCGTAAAGAATATCAGCTGGGAACAAAATCAGACTTTCCCTAGCATTTACTTGGATAGGCTTCAAAGCAAAAGCTCAAATTCCTCTGTCAGAGTTTCCAGAAGCCCTTTTAGTAGCAAATACTGACTTCCAGGAATGAGCAGTAGAATAAGCCTGATACAGCAGTCCAGCTCTTCCAAAACAATTACAGCTCTGCAAAACCCCCTGATCACCAAGATCCTCAGTTCTCACTGATAAACTAACTTGGTCTTTGAGAGACACAAGTCCTAAGTGTGAACAGACACTGAAATGCACCCAGTACTCTCAGGAGCTTTGCTCATGCACAAAAAGCAATTAGTGCTGTAGTGATCAAAGTGATCATAGTCAGTTCTAAGGCAACCCTTCCTACAGCCTGACAAACAGCTCTTCCCCTCTCATGGCCCAAAATCAGTTGCAAAAGAAAACGGAGTGCTTGACTTCAGGGAAGAGCAAAAATATTTTGCCCTCAGAGTTCAGTCCTGAAGGTTTCATACAAAACAGCATATATTTTAACCCAGGAATGGAAAAACAATTAAGACCTAGCGGTCATTAAGACAGATAAGAAACAGTTTGGCCATTAGTGTAAAGGGAGACAAGTTCTGCTTGTGAAAACAAAACCATTGCAGTCATTCACAACACACTGAGTAACCTGCTACTTTTCACCTACCAGCATGCTGAAAGGCTGAACACCCTTCCCCAGCAGGAGGAGGGGTCTCCCACAAAACTTTAAAAAGGTATTTAATTAATTTTTCAAATTACTCTTAATGGGTATCCCTTTGTACTCCATCAGCTAAGAAGCCTGCAAGTCAGACTGAGCCTGTAAAATGTATACATAGTAATACTGTCAGAATGCTAATGTCAGATTTTTCTTTGGAGGAACAACTTTGTTCTTTAAATGCATATGAACATGAGAATTACAATAACCTCCATGAATAATGAAGCACTGTTCAGATACACTGAGAGGATCCTACCTTATACTTAGTAATATTAGACTTAAGAAGGTTGACTTCCTCTTGAAGTTGTTTCAATCTCTCTTGAAGATACCTGAAAAAGAAATGTAATCCATGTTACCAATTCATGTTACCTTCAAGTACTGCTTTAAGCACTCCTCTTTACTGTTTGCAATGTCCTCTCTTTGAACTACTTAGAGTTCTTTTTCCTCTGCAGTTTTGTGAGGGATAAAGTAACAAAATCTTACTGCTCTTGACCCCATAAAACTTTAAGTAGGGAAGCAAATTGCATTGGAAAAAGAGGCTGCCCTTCTGTTGTATTTGTCAAGCATGTTCCACAACCATTTTATATTGGTTCTCAGGTTTTGGGGAAGGGAAGCTAAAAGGATATATTTATGTCTAAATGAAACAGTCAGGAAGCATTTACTGGTTTTCTCTATACTTGAAAGTTTGTGAAATGAACACATGAATATTTGTAAATATGTCAATGCAAGCCTCAACTATGCCAAACTTGTGCATTGCAATTATGTGGCACTTCTCATTTGCAATCACAAAGAAGAAATTTTAACAGTATAGTTGAAAAATGGTACACCATTAACTGAAACAGAACAGTTCTTCCAAACAGAGTTTATGCACTTGGATTAGATGGCTATTTCCACATAGGAAAAATATTTTTTATGTATAAAGGGTTTATAAAATATCTTCTTTCATGTAGTGCATCTGCAACTGTATTAGGGTTTGTGACAATTTAACTATCTTAGAGAAAAAACATCCTATCAGTGTCAGGGAAGGAGGGGACTTAAATTGATAAAGAACTCAGTAGGCCACACAAAACAGAAAAAACCCTGGAGCTGCTGGGAGGAAGTAATGCCTTTGGCATTACACTTTCCTACTCAACACATAAGACTCTGTAAATGGAAAGTGTCTTACAGGATCTATTTCACCCTAAGGTAATTGTTGACATTAAGGGAGGTACCTGCTATGGCTTTGCAAGTGACTCCTTGCTACTCTGACCTTAGCAGAGACCATCAAACACATTATTTTCCAGAGGAAGCAGCAAGAATATCTACATGGGTGATTTCACCAGCAACTTTTTTTGGGAAATCACTCGATGTTGACAGCCACTCCCTGTGGTGAGAATTATATCTGAAACTATTAACTCAGGGTACTCTAAGTCCCTGTTTCCAATCCAAGATTAGCCCACCACAGCTCACTGTGAGTTTCTTAAGACATTGATTTTTAATATTCTTGCTTTTGGTGTCATACAGTGATGGGAATCAGAAGGTCTACACTTCCCCTTTTTCTTGTTTGGCTCTATTTGAGAATACCACTGACATCTCTGTAGCCAAATAAAACATTGGTAATTTCCTGCAGCTTAACTTTCTCAGTATTATTTGATGGTTAGCAACAGTATAAACAAAACAAACTACCACAAGCTCTTAACTTTTATTCTTGGATATATTTTCTTTAAAGTTTTGTTGTGACTGACTTCCTGATGCTCCTGTTGAAGCAATACACTGCTTGTTCTGAGGAATGGCTTGCAATGCACTCACCTGTTCTCCATACACAGAGCATCCACATCAATGATCCGGTTTTCATTCCCTCCTAAGACATGATTAAGTTCTTGGTTTAGTCTGTCAGACTTATCTTGGTAAAAAGAACGTTCCCCTTTCACATCCTGTAACTCATCCAGTGCAGCCTGAAGATCATACCTTAGCATCTCGATCTGAGAAGAGAGGAGAGCTGTATGACTGCTCTGAAGTTTCAACAAAAGATTACATAGCACCCAAACTGGAAACAGCAACAAGTTCTCCACGTCTAAGCAGGATTGATTTGGGACAGCCAAAAGTCATTCCAAAGTTCATAACACCTGGTACTGTATTTTGGCATTATTTAATTAATTTTAAATGAAGTAACCTCAGCAGTTAAGACTTGTTTTACATAATTTCTAGAAAATACCTCGAGCATAACAGCAAAAGAAACCTTGATGTATACTATAATTCTGCTACAAATATGCTTAGTTGGATTTAGCCTATAGGACTCCAGGAATGAATGCAGCTGAATAAGAGTTTGGCACATTTGGAGGATGAAGAAAAAGTCTGCAGGGGGGAACTAATTACAGGACTTAGGGCAATTAAGTTTCACAGAATAGGAAGAACTGAGAAAAGTACAGAACAAAACAGCATACAGTTGACAAGGTGAGCTTTGCTATTAGGTAAAAGGGTGAAAGAGTCCAATATGAAAGCTACTCAAGGACACAGAGCTTCAAACTTTCAAGGAGAGGAAATGGAGAGTGTAAGAAAAGTCTGCGATGTGTTGTGAAGTCTCCACTGGCACCTCAGAGAACACTGATATGTCAGGAAGGACATCAGAAGACTATGTGAAAAAAGGACAGGTGATAAATAGAGAAAGTGTGAGCTTGGGTACAGAGAAACCAGACAGGATCAGATTGGAAGACCAAGTTCAGTCATCAGTCCTCCTGGTAAGTCAAAGTAGTGCTATGCTCGAGTTGAGACTGAAAAACAAGAAAAAAACACCTCCACCCTCTGGATCACAGAATGAGTCAGTCAGGGTGGCTCTTACATTTGTAGGAATGAGTGTGGGAACAACAGAGAACACAAACACCCAAAATTGTCCAAAAAGCAATGCATTAATACTAGAGGAAGAGTCTGATGAACTGGATGGTACATGGTTAATAGTGCTGATGCACAGTTGAGGTAGAACTTGAGAAATACAAGGATTTCTCAAAAGAGGTGAACAAACAGCCAAGAGTCAGGAGGAAGAGGAGACAAACACCACTTTTACAGAAGATCTGATTCAGAAAGTATCTGTAGATGCATCAGCCACCACACACTTTGTTGCATACTTTTAACAGCTTTCACTAAGGAGTCCCTCTCATTGACATTCACTGAAAATACTAAATTGCCACAACTTGTTGCTGCACATTACAAAAAGAGAAGAACCAATAAGCTAGAGAAGGAATTCCTGAGATTAGGAAATTCACTCTAATCACGTATGCATGTTTAAGTTAGTGCTCAGTAAGAAATACTTCAGTAAAAATCCCAACACCTTCACAGCTGTTTGCAACATTAAGCAGCTACCAGCCCTCCAAACACAATCACAGCATTTACTTGACACTGGACTAGCTCTGTAACACATGCCAGTAAATGCCCACTTAGTTATTACTTGTTCTCGAGCCTTCTCCAGCTGTTGCACAAGGTCTTCTCGTTCATGAGCTGCAAAGTGTCGAGCCCCAACTTCATCATCTCCAAGTCTCTGCTTTGCTATTGTCATTCGAAGGAGCTGCAATTACAAAAGCAACTCGGTCAGCCAGGGAACACAAAGCTGCAGCATCAGAGTACATCTGCATTAGAAAGAGTGAAGCTGTTGCAGATTTTATCTTTTTCAGGCCAAACAGCTGGTATTATTTAAACCAAAGGGAATTTTCTGAGCTGAGGCGTCAATCCTTTTCTCAGTCAAAAATTCCAGCATCAAAAGGAGTGGAATTGGACGCTGCCAACAAGCCACCACAATATACCAATGATGTACAAATATACAAGTTTTTTAGGAGTAACAGTAAATAATTATCGTCAGACTAAAAGGAGAGAATGCTCAGAAATCCAGTTGCATATGTAAAACTTAAAATTCTCTGCAGCAGAGAACTCCTTCTAGTTAAGAATAAAAAGGCATGAAGTGTCTTGCCCAGCTTCATTTTACTGACACTACTTTAAACCCCACTGCATTACAGTGCAGAATTGGCATCAACAATGTAGAACTTGCATTAACAATGTAGAACTTGCATCAACAATGTAGAACTTGCATTAACAGCTGCTAATACATTTGCTTGTGCATTATCTTTTTCATCTACTCACCAAAGTTAGTTCATGTTAAAAAAAATTAAAAATGAGGCAACAAAAAGACTTCATCAAAATGCTCAAATGAACTCATGAGTGTTGGACAGGATCTGACTTCAGTTAGCACACACTTGTACTCAATATCCAAAAAGCAACTACTTTTCAAAATCATGGAGTATTAAAATACCACTCTACAAGGCATTCAGCATTTACAGTTGTTTATAATGAGTACACCTAGGCAAAAGTGTTGCCTCCCCGTGGCCTCATTTGTAGGAGCTCCCCAGAGGCTCCAGGCACCCATGGCAATAACCAGGCTGACTCACCATATCTTTGACTGCACCAAGGAATTAATGTACATCATTATATTGCAGTGTTAGGGAAAAAAAAAAAAATCAATCTTCTGAAGCGGAAGATTGTACATTAAAATGTATCTTTGGTATTTATGGGATGCCAGTCACTATAGCTGCAATGTGCCAGTTAAAATCCTGCTGATGTAAGACAGGCTACCCAAATCATCCTCCCCACTTATTTCAGATCCAGTTCAGTGCAAATCACTGGAGCTAACACAACGTCTTCTGATAAGCAGTTCACTAGTTCAGGGAAAGCTGTGCCCCCTGAAGTAACTGGTTTTAGCAAACCACATTTCTCCATCCCTGCAGGGAACGTACAAACCACTGCAGTTAGTAAGGCTGAATGGATCCTAGGAGATATAATTCCTATTAATTTCTTTACCCAAACAAATAAGTCAAAAAGGCAACTAGCAATTCCCAGCATGGCTTCATAGCTCTGGGGCTTTAAAAAAAAAAATGCTAAAAGGCTAATGAACAAAAGGCATGGTAATGTGGTTTAATTCAGTTAGATTAATTTCATTTCTAGACTCTCTTGCTAGTGAGAAGGCAGTAAGAAACAAATGTAATAACGTTTTGAGGATGCAATTTTGCTCAAACAAACTGGAAACTGGGAAGGGAAAAATCACTCTTCAGCAGTGTCTTCAATGCCTGCAGCAGAGCAGAGCTGCATAATGCTCAGCACCAGCCTGGGAACTGGATCAGAGCTGTGACTCATGCACTCTGACCAAGCCTTCTCCAGCCCGAGAGGGGGGAGGCATAATTATAACTGCAAGCAATTATTACTGCAAGGTCAAACAGTCTGATGATAGAAGCAGAACTCTTTATTTACTGTTTATTTTGAGGTAAAAAACCCCAACCAACCAAAAAAAACAAAAAATGAAACAAACAAATAATAATAAAAAAAATAATAAAAAGCTTCAGAAATCCAAATTCAGCTCATAGAAGCAGCATTATAAACATATATACAATAAAGTAAAATGCCAGTCCATAAAACAACAGAGTGCTTCTTCCAGACAGTTGGCCAATCAGAGAGTTGACAGGGCAGAACAGGCCAAGTCCTTTAATTCTGCATTACGAATGTCTCATGAGGCAGCACCACCTGCTATAAAATTCTTCCTTGAAAATGCTGTGACCCAAAGAGACTCTGAGTGTTATGCCAGAGGGTCAGGAGTTTACTTCATATATTAGTGCTTTGTTATAAACTTTATACACCTGCCCTCTGGGTGCTGTAATTTTATTTGTGTCATTCGGAAACTGTTGAGGAAAGGACTGATCAACTTCATTTTGCAGACAGAGAACAGGTGAATGCTGCCCCTCAGGATTCTGTAAACAGCATCCACAGCAGAGAGCATTTAAATTAACAGAGCCTTACCAGAGATACCTCCTGTTTCTCAAGAACCCATATACTGTTAACCAATACAATTCAGTGCTGCAAGCCACTAGCCTGTATCAATGTAATATCACAGGTTTTTCTTAATAAGGGTCAGCTAAAATAATTATTCATAAAGCAGCAACTCCCTAGCAGTTTCACAATGCCCCAAACATCCTTCACTGTGGTGGCTGCTGCCCAGGCTAGGAGTCCACAGACACTGCCTGTGCCAAAGCTGCACACCCCTGATTGCTGATAAACATGCAGAGGGAAAAGAGGAACAAGCAAAACCAGTACATTCTTCACGGAAGGCAGAAAGCATCATGTTTAGCTACAATCACTCACAGTGTTCACCATGTTGCCTACAAAATACTAAAAAGTGGACCAGAACTATGCACATTTGCTACCTGAAGTCCCAGTTCTACCAAATTATATGCACCACGTTTCACTGTTTGCACTGTTGCTGCATGACTGATTGTCTGACCCAGAATGAACTGTCAGTCATACTGCAGCCACTGTTTGCCATGCATCTTCCTCTCACTTGGCACTGCCTTCAACAGCTTGCAAAACCATTTCTTTGTGTGGGTAGGAATTCAAGTGAATGCAAGGAAGTCATCTCATCTTCCAGAAGCCTCCAGTTTTTCTTACACTTTACATTTTCACCCTTTTACAAAAGAGAATTGTTAATTCCTAACTATCCTCCTCTAAGTTTCAGCAATTGTTCTCCAAGCACTGCAGCCAGAACACTAGGAAGGAAAAACGTTAACAAATAACTATCATAAACATACAATAGTTCTCTGGTGTCAGAGCTGATAAGAGATTGTGATCAATCATAAAAATAAACAGCCTTAGATATCTGTTGCTGGAGTGCTGCAGTCTAACTATTGCTGTATTTCTGGAACTGCAGCAACAAATCCTCCCAGAGACTGCCTGGAGATGTTTTATTATTTGTGCCAGAAGAACTCTAGCTGAGATTAAAGGAAAAAATTAGTCCAGTTAAACCAAATGCAAGTAATTTGTTATTGCCTAGCTAATGACATACTGAACATGATTTCAGCAACAAGTAAAATGTCACCAGTTTAAGGTCTTCTTGCTAATCCATGTGACTGATTCTGACTAGCAGCAAACATCAAAGCAGGCCATCAAGACATTTCTTTATCAATATTGCTAATGTGTGATATTTAAAGAGGTTTTTTTAAAATTTTTTAGTCCTACAAAACTCTTGTCACTCAGTGACAAAGCCTGTGTGATTCACCCCTGCAGAACAGTCAGAATTGTTCAACCACAACCAGCTTCACTTGCTGCAAAAGCAGCTGTTTGTTCAGCCCTTGCCAGAAGTAAGGGTGACGTGGACCAGCTGGGCAGGATGCCCTCCCTCACTTTGGAAAAAGCAGAGAGAAGAATGCAGGGGGAAAATGTAAGAACAAGCAAATTATTATATTTCTTTGTTTTTGTATGTGCCATGCATTATCTGGACTCCAGTGCCTGAAGTAACCCAGCTGCCAGTCAGGAGAACTGATGAGCTGAACAGAATGGCTTTGGGAACAAGCCTAGAATTTTATCACCAAAGCTGGAAGGGAGCAAAATCTGACACAGGAGAAGAGACTTAAATCCCTCAGAGACAGGGTAATGCTTTTTTAGGCACTTCAAAAACAGCAACCTGACTCTAAAATAAGCTCTGTTTCTCATTTACTAGGAAAGTGAAGAATGTGTTCCAAAAATGAAAATCCTAGTCCAAATTAATCCCTGTCTGATGCAGTTCTTTCCTCCCCCTCTTTTATTTAGTGATGCACTTCTTTGCACCTTTTGGAGAGGAGCACTGTGTGCAGAATAACTATTTTTGTGTTTTTCCATTCGTTATGAGGATCCTGAATTTAAATTCATGATGAGAATACAGATGACTAACTAATATGAGGTTAACCCACAGAGGCAAATCTATACAAAAGCAAATCTATACAAAGGCAAATCTATACAAAGGCAGCACTAGGAAGTAAACCTGGTGTTTCTAAAATCATATTGTTATAATGAATTAAAATAGGTACATAACCTTCATATTGAAATATGTTGCAGCTGTACTACCTTTGAGCTCAGTTTGTACTAACAAATCCTTGTTACCTGTTCAGGAGTAGCTTGGGAAAGGCTGTATGACATAATATTGGTACTGGAGAACTGCAAGGCACTGCCTGCCACACTGTAATATAGTTCCAACAATAACATGCAAATAAAAAGAAACACTGAGGAAGCTGATCTTTGAAGACATGAGGAAGTTACACTGAATACATACTTCAAATTCAGGTGTCACTTGACCTTTTCCAAGTTCCCTGCACACCTTCAGGGAAGTTCTTTGTTATGAACAATGAAAAAAACTTAATTTTCAGAATATACTCATGTTAAAAATAAAACATAAAATTATTTGAAATTGAATGGAAAGAAAAAAAACACTTGAATCATTAAGACACATCATTTCTATTCACATTTGCAAATCCTGTAACCTTTAAGCTGTAGTTGAGGGAGGGAAGTTATCACTCATTATTTGTTTCATTTTATACTTTCTTGGCCACCCTGACTCAGATTCAACCTCTCACTAGTTTGATCTCTGAATGTACTTCTGCATACAGCTCCAACTGTGAATGTTACACACATTTGGCTTGAGTTTAAATATTTCAATTAACAGAGACAACAGGAGTTTGATTAATGCCAAATGGCAGATTTTGAGCAATGTTCCATATAACTTGCTAAATTTAGCAATAAAATAAATTAGTTATGTAAGAGTAGAAGGATGACAGCTTAATACAAAATTTATTATATATACTTGTGATCAACTGCTTCCTATTTTTAAGGAAAAATTATGCCTCCCCTGGTTTTATCATCTACTAAAATTTTGAATTTTCATCGCAAAAAAAATTGAAAATTATCACATGGTGAAGAAGATAGGCTTGACCATACCTATTTTTAAGGGAAAATACCACTAATAATATATATTAAAAAGAAATTTAAAAAGGCTAGCTTAACATAATTAAAGCAAGGCTAGATGCAAACTAAGTAGCTAAGGACAACAGATCAAATGCAGCATACAAAAAACATACAATAAACTGCACTTTGGTATCCTGTACAAGCTTCATTTGTTCTACTGTTCTGAGCACTTATTGTAATCCAAGTATTCTTGAAGTTCTGTAACCCACTGTCTTGTTTGTTTTCCTAAGAGGTAAATGCAAAACTCTAGCCTAGCTTCCACAGTCCATGCCGTTTACTGATAAAAAATTTGTAATACCTTATTGTCCCCTTGTACTTCTCCCAGTCTCTGCTGAAGCTCTCTTATCTCTTCTCCAAGATGTTTATTTCGATCTTGAGCCTCACTCAGTAGTTGAGCAAGATTTGCCTAGAAAAGGAGCAAATAGCAGGCAAAAGTTAGTGCTTATGGAAGCGTAAGTGGTTATTGAAAAGATACCCTTAGACTTACTCTCTATCTGCCACCAATCTTTACTTTTATTTTTCTGGGTACTCAAACTTCATGCTTCATTAGAGAGATAACAACAGAAGTTCACTGGGGTTCCTTTATCTTTAATAGCAGAAAATACATAGAGCATGTGTGCACACAGTCCCAGAACAGCACACAAACCCCAAACAAAACAAAATTAAAACATCCACCTTAGTTCTGGTATCTTGGCTGGTAGAAAGAACAAAACAGAGAGTACTTCAACAGTATTTATATAAAGTTGCCAAAATGATAGTTTTAAAGTTGCATATAATTAGACAATAGGCAGAGCTGAGAAATAACTATGATCTAATATTCCCTAATAGCATTTAAAGCAGACTCCTAGCCAGGAAGGATGATGCCAGAGTCATGGTCTCTATGTGGAATGGTACCATGGATATCTACTAGCACAAAACTTCAAATGTGGCCTGACTTGTGTTATTAGCTAGTGTGTAGACTTCTAGGAAAATAGAGGTGAAAGCTAGAGCTCAAAACCAAACATGCACAAACCTCTGCTCAAATAATCCAGGTCAAAAGTTACAATTCACTTTATCCCAGTAAATCAGCTGGGTGAGCAGTCTGGTCTATAATTTTATAATTAAATGCCATCAGCCTGATGATTAATAAAAAAAATAATGCAATCTCCTCCTTTTCCTTTCTATGATACCTGAAAATGACCAAATTCTACATATAAATTTATTAGATTTTTTCCACTACCAATATCTTGCAAACACACAAAATTGAACCAGCACAGGAAAACCCCACCAATGGCATCTCTTCTGAGAGAGTTATTATCAGGGTGGATAATGTTCAGCCTTTCAAGATACTGTCTATGGACAGATAGGTTTGCCATCCATTGCCATAAACCTGAATGGTATCAACAGAAATGGAAAAAAGTATTTTCAGATGTTCTAAGCATGACTTGGTAAAGCTCCAAGAGTCCCTATTTCTAATCTACCCTTACATGCACTTGCTGGGCTCGAGGCCAGCTGACTGTTCCCAGTTCACTCTTGGTATTTTAGGTTTAGCTTTAGTTTCCCTACTTGCTGTGGTTCTCTTTCAGATCCTCAATAACTCTATTTTGATGTCTTTCAGTCCTGCTCTTTCCCCCTGTCTTTCTCAGTACCACTTGACATGCCACAGGATGGTTTTGTGAGTTTTATCTTTAAAAATCATACACTATGGAACCAACAAGGCATCTGATAGCCATTGCTGCAATCTTTCCCCTTGTTTGCTAAGATCTGCTATTACCAAAAATCGTATTTTATATTTAAGAGAACTATTAACAGGAATATAGCAATACATGCATCTGAGCACCTGCAGTATTAAGACTATTAAAGGACAATCATTTATAATTTTTGTACATTACTGTGTGAAAAAGTTGTCTCCGAACACCAATTGGTCTAAAGCAGAAACAGCTTCAAAGTTTTAAACATGAAATATAATTTGACAAAGTGTTATATCCTCCTTGATGAACAACAAGCCTCATTTACTACTACAGTTTCTGTACTTCTAGTGCTCTGAGATCATAGGTTCAGAAGAAAGTAAGGTAAGTTTCTTACAGTCTTGGAAGCCATTAAAGCATTTTTTGAACTACTGATAAACCTGAAGACTGCAAATAAGTAATTTGAGAAAAAGAGTGTAATAGCAAAATCCAGACAATTGTAGGGCCACAATTAAGCTGTCTCTAATTATTTATATTCTTCATATATTGTATGAATCAAAGAGCTTCAGAACACATTCAGTCAATGGGTGTGAGAGGCTGCTTAAAGGAAAGAAAACAAAGAACCCATATTTGCAGTAAACTGTAATTAAAATGAAGTATCTATGGCTACTGCTTGGATGTTCTTTATGCTTTTTTTTTTTTTTTTTAGGAAGCTGACTTTCAATAAAGGCCATCCAACCACCAGACCGGGTTAGGCAATAGGAACATGATTTGCACAAATCTCTCTGAAACACTTCTCTTTATACAGTCCCTTTTTAAATGATGAATTTGAACAGCTTGTAACACTGTAATAGCACATGTCATCTCCACACCTGGGAAGAACTCAATCTCACTAATCAGTGTTTCAGTGTTTACAACCACACCACCAGGATTCTAGCAGTCTGCAGTTAAAACCCAGCTCCCAGTAACTGCAGGAAAGGCATTACCATGCCTATACTAAATCTTTCTGCTCAGATTTATTTCCCTTAAAACCATTTCTCTGGGACTGCAATTCTATGCTGAATTTTATTTGTCAGTCATATAAACGACTTAACGTGACAAAATCCTTTATACTTGAGGCAGGGATTTTTGAAGAAACTTTAAAAAAATAATTTTAGACACCAAAATAAAACAGCCTCATTTAAGCATGCTAAGAGCATTACAATGAGCTAAGTATAGACTTGCTCCTTAATGCAAAGCTTCCATTATACTTAAAAACTAAAACAACCAAGCTATGTCAAAGAAGTAGTCTCCAGCAATTATTCAGGTCCCTGGCTGAGAGGTTTCATACAATATGTAATTTGAATTGTTCCCATTTTTAAAGGTTTTGGCAAGACTTCATTAAAGCTCTTGGTTAAATGTGGATAGAAGGAACAATACTTGATTTTCAAAAGTACTCTGCTGGGCTTAAAAAGAGACAGCCAAGAGGATACTTTGAGTGACACCTGGACTTGGTACCACTTCTTTGGCATGTATTAGAAAACATACCATATGGCTGAAAGATGATAAAACTAATAATGGAGGACTGGCTTCATGAACCTGTAAGTATGTGGCTTTTTAAGAAAGGAGGAAAATCTATGCAAGGGAGAAGGTGATTTGTTTTTCCACCTGGTGACTTCTTTTCTGTGTTCATAGGACAAACACAGAATTCACTTAGAAATTCAAGAGAAGTTACTTCAGCAGACAATAAAGCTCATATCATTTACCTGTGCAACACAAAACCTCCCTGAAAAATAGCCAAAATCAGCTTCTCTTGACTCCAATTTCTTCAATAGTTAAACGAAACTGGTGAAGCTTTAAAAAGGCTCCTGTAACTGCCGGGGACTTTACTTCCTTTGCTGACACTGTTCAAAATTGACTCCAAAATGCTGATAAAGAGAGATTTCTGAGCCACAGCTCAGAAAGGGAGAGAAAGATGTGAGGGTCTGGACCTTCCTGATACTCATCGTGTCCTCTGCAACAACCAAAAGCAATGCAAACTGGTTCTCCTACCCTCTCTCAGTGCAATTATTTGCAACAAAAAACAACAGGCAGTCCTTCTTTCAAGTCTCTAATTGACTGTCCAGTATCAGAGCATCTTTCTGGAGCTCTGTCCACCGCTGGTGATGTTTGGTTCCTGGTTGGTATTCATGAACCTCTGCAGCACAAAGTGTTATTTGGTTTATGTCCATCTGTCACGGGGCAGTGCACACGTATGATCTGAGATTAATCCAAACCCCCATAAGCATATGGAACCATTCTCATATTCTTCTTTCCTCTGACCAAAAGCAAGCATTGCTACTGACAATGATCCCACCAGAACATAGGATGAAAGGTGAAAAGTACTGATGTGAGAGCATCAAGTGCTGAGTGTGGCACCTTTACTACACAGGGGGAAAAAAAGCAACATAAATCAGAACAGTTCATAGAGTGAAAGATTCAATGGGATGGGATGCCAGACCTCACCCTTTTCCACTTAGACTTTGATAAAATTTGCAAGAATGTCTTTGGGGTAGAAGATAGAAGAAAGCCTTACGTTTAGCACCTGGGAATACTTACAAAAATATTTATAATTATTAACATAAGCCAGTGAATACCTGTCAAGACAGTAACAGATCTTCACTCACATGCTGACCAATAACCCAAGGAGAAGGGGAAAAAAAAGGTAACTTCAAATAGTCATGCCTAACATTATGCATTACACTTGGATTTAGCTCCTTTAAAAATTTTGTAAATCTAGCCACACACACACAGAGTGTTTTCTTCACACCACTTAAAAAATGATGTATAGTAACACAGACTTTAATACACCTCTCAATTCTCTTGCACATAAATCTTATCCGACACTTAAAAAAAGAATTTATTTTAAAACAGGACTTTCTGCCTTTAGAAACTGCCTTAAAAAGTAATATGGCAAGGGGGAAGAGAGGAAAACTTCCAATATACCTTTGCAGTTAAAAATATTTTTAAATACAAAGAGGCACTTCTATACTTCAGTGAACAATCTTTTATGTTTCAGCAACACCTTCAAACAAAGAACACTGAATTATAGGGCTGACAGAAAAAACAAAGTTTGATGAAACTTGACTGTTGTGACTGATAGCAGAATTATTTGCAGTTTCTCCTCCAACACAGTCATATGATTGTAATTAATACAGAAAATCCTGCTTTGCTTACCAGCTACCACTGTTAACTCCAAAGTAGAACTGATGACCTCCTCTAGTATTAGCTTCCTTACAAAAAAAAAGGCAAAAGTAATTGTATTTTTCTTGTTAAGATAAAAAAAAATGTAGAGAAGACTTCTGAAATTAGAGGTCCTGCGCATTCTAAATGAAGTACACCTAATATGGATCATATTTCCCCATAGTAAAAAAAATGAAAAAAATCAAAAACTTTGCCATTCAGTCACCTAACATTAAACAAGAAGAAAATCTTCTCCTCATCTGAGTATCTGCCACTCTAAGAATCAGGCAAGAATCCCACCACAGAGTGATGCCAGGTAAAGCCTGACAAGGCTCTGCAAAACCAGACAGACTCCCTTGTGCTCATGGACCTTCAAGATACTCAGGAATTGGAATTTTTATGGAGCTGATTAATACAACCAAAAGGTCATTTCAACAGTAGACATATGAAATTAGCACTACAGATTCCTTTGAGGCCAGTTTTTACAAGGCAACTTATTAATGTACATCACATGTAAATCATCATGCTGACAAGGGTGTCAGTATGAACCACCAGTATCATGAGAAGTTACCTGAAAGAAATTCCTTCCTTGTGAAGGTTCAGTGAGGTAATTCACACACACCCCTAGCTCCAAATAGGCATCAAGTTTTGTTGACAGCAGCAGATGAACATAGTCAAAGAAAAGTGATTAACTGGTACTTATACAAAGACTACTCTGCTAGGACAGACGATGATACTGTCTCATTGGCTTGTTTTATTCAGAAATACTTCAGCTGCTTTGAGATCTTAATAATACAGAAAGAATCAAAATCCCTTAAACATTTTGAGTATTGTGACTAATTAACAGAATATTTATCAAGAATATTCAGATGCAGCTGTGTGGACAAGTGTCTCCTGTCACGGTTAAGACGCAGCAACCAGAGCAGAGGATGTTGCACACATCATGTCTTAACAGCACTCCAAATTTTTAAAAAGAGACAGTCACATCTATCAGGTTCAGCATTTCATCTCTCCTAGCTTCATGCTTACTGCAGAACCTTAGTGTTGAAGAAACAAGTGTCACTTCACAAGACACAATTCATAGTGTGGGTAAGAAGTTCTACCTCTTGCATACTGTCACCTACTCCTGCCAATGGAATAGCAAATTTCAGGGTAGAGAACCCCAAATCTCTCCACTGGTTACACTCTCTGAGCAGACACATTTTGAAGTCCATGGGAATATTGTTTTCTGATGCTTTGCAAGGGCAAACGATCTCACTGTTTTCCACCTGCTGCCTCACACCACTGGAGTCAAACACATGAACCTACAAACCAGAGCTGGGTGCCCAGGTCTCAGTTTGGCACATACATCATGTTTTTCATCTTCAGGCACTCTGAAGAGAGGAAGAAACCACATTAGTCTTCATTGCACCTTTGTGAGATAAATATAAAATGACTGCTGACCCTGTAGTGTACTTTATCTGAAGATTTTACCTCACAGGACTCTGAATGCAGTTTTTGTAGGAGACTAGCAAAATTTACCCAGTTCATTATTTAACATGAAGCAGTCACACCACAGTCACACCAGTCATTTTTTCTGATGATGTAAAAATCAGTCATAGGGTAACCTCTGAAGCATGGTCCAAAAGTAAATTGTGACAGCTTGACAGCTGAGTACATTTAGTTGGAAGCTGAAAGTGAAAGGGATAAAAATGGGTCCGTTTGTAGTATGCCATGACATACTGGAACCTCAGGAACCTCCACTTCTTATGAAGTTCTGCTTGCCCCTAATTGCTATGTTCATTAACTTATTCATTAGCAGAAGACAAGCTGCCTGACCAGTGTCTCAGTGAGTGGGTAGCATGCTGCTGTGATGTCAGTGATCACTGAAACAGTCTTGGCTTGAATGAATCACCTTGGGACACCCACGGATACCCATCACAGATTTAAGGAGCATGACCTTCAGGAAAGATGCATACAGGTTCTCTGATAAGCTTTTATTGCCTGCCAAAAAGAGTAACTATCAACTTGTGCTCTGTAGTTGGATTATGTCATCATGATGTTACAGGGTTCATTAATAGGAGCCCCAAAGAGGGTTCTGTGACCATGGGATCCTCTCTTAGGCTCAACAGCTGCTGGGCAGACACAGGATGAGCTGGACTATGTGAGGCAGAAGTATCTTTGTCAATTGGCTGACCAGCCTTGTAAGGAGAACTTCAAAAAAGAAATGATGGAAGAAGGAACAAAGAGGTTTGGGATAAGGTAGGCAGGCCAAGAGCCTGGAATGTTGGGAAGATAAGGGATATAGCAGTTCACAAAACAACTGAGCTGAAGTGTACTGCCTTTGAGCATAGACATGTAAAGAAAGAAGCTCCTGCAGAACAGTAGGAACTTTTTGTGGGGAAAGCTCTCAAGCCTGTACCGTGGAACCTGCAAACCTCACTGTCCCTCAGAGGCCTCTGCTCTATCTCACCCAGCATGGGAAAAAGTTTGAAGTCTGTGTCTACTTACAAGAATACAGACTCACAGGGATCCTACAGAAATGGTGGGACAGCTCACACAACTGGAGTCCTGTGCTGGAGGGATGCAGGCTCTTAGGGAAGGACAGCTGGGAAGGGGAGGAAGAGGTGTTGCCACTTATTTGAGAGAGCAGCCAGGAATGCATGGAGCCCAGCCTTGGGATAGGTCAGGAATCAACTCAGAGCTTTTGGGTCAAGATTAGTGAGCATAAAACACGGATGCCCTTGTATCGGGTGCCTGCTATAGATCTCCTGATCAAGAAGAAAAAGTAGAAGAGGCCTTCTTCACACAATTTCATGTTCACAGGAAATGATCTGCATAAGGAACTTAAGACACCACAATACCAGCAGGCATCTGAACATCAGCAGGGTGCCCAGAGAGGCTGTGGAAGCTCCATCCTTGCAGATGTTCAAAATTTGACAGGACACAGTCCTGAGCAACCTGCTTCAGCAGTGGGGTAAGACTAGGTGATCTCAAGAGCTGCCCTAAGAATCCTGTGATCCTGTGATGTTTAGCTCCATTTAATTTGGTTCCTCATACCTTTAAAATACAAATGTAAGCCCTCACCAATGGACATACGCATTGCAGCTTTATTCTTGACACACAGCCCCACTGCAAACCCATTATCTCCAACTGAGTGGTCTCACTGAGATCAAATTAAGCAAAACATATTTAGGACTGTGGCCCAGCACAGTCATTTTCCTAACCATGCCTTTTACTTCACCTTTATTTACTCAAAAGATCTCATTTGTATTAAGAGCTTCCATTTCATATAAAAGGTCAAAGGATTCACCAATCTATTATTTCAGTGACAAAGATTCTCCTAAAATAAAACTATAATGAAAATTTAAGCCATATAGATGAAACTAATAGTCAGTATAAATCAAGCTAGAAATCCCATCTTTAATTTTCTCAGCATGGCAACATTGTGCAACAGCTCTCCAGTATTTGTTTACCCATGTCATAAAAATGTTCTGTATCACAACAAATGCATACCACTACAGGATGGTAGAATTCCTATTTTATAGGATGCACAACAGAGGCTTTAAGGGCAAAGCACTATTTTAACATGACTTTCAAAATTGAGAGTATCTACTGTTTACCATCTCTGGTGAATTTTGACGTCAAAATCAACTCTTCATTATTCCTATTCTCCTGAAACATTTCACTCCTCCATTACTTATCAAAAAATTACCCTCCTGACATCACATGACATTATAAAACTACCTTCTTCAACCACAGAACCTAATTGTAAATGTTTGATAAGAATGGCCAGGAAAGTACTAATAGCTCACAGGCTGGGATAAAAACACTGATATTAAAATAGGTACTGCAGGAAAACAGATTTCAGTAGCACAGTTTCTCATTTTCTGCTTTTGGTGGCTGTCAGAAGGTGATACACATGAAACAATCTTTGGATTATGTCAGAGACATGTACTACTGCACACACAGCTTTGAGAGAGAAAACACTGAAGAAAACTACACATTAAGGTACCTTTAACTAATATCAGTTTTACAGAAATGTGTTCCAAGTTAACTGCTTGCTGATAAGAATTGTCTGGTTATGTGATATTTCCATACAAAACATGAAAATTCTGTGTTTTAGAACAGAGAGAGAAAGCACGGTGTGGACAACATGGTATTTTAAGAAGTCACAAAGTATAATTGACAATAAAGGTGAAAAACTATGAGAGGGAGGAAAAGAAAGCAGCAATTCCAACCCATGTATTAAACTTAAGGTTCCAGATTGAAATTTCAACAATAAACTCTCAGTTGCAGTAAAGAAACTAACAGATAGCAAATGGTTCAGCATATCATATTTTAATCTCATTTCTGAGCATGAGAACAGCATAGGCTTTTGTGTCACATAAAATCCATTATAGAATCAGGGTATCTGTTTTTATAAAGTGTCTGGGGTCAAAAATTTCCCCCATCATAGGCAACTAGGCTTCTGGGCAAAAAGAGTATGGGAAAAGTCCGGAAGAGCACACAGAATTTAACTCTTTCTTCAGTAAGAAAATGCTAAGAAAGATATGTGCAGTAATAATGGAAAAAACATTCAAAACTTTATTTTATTGTTCTTTGATGCACCTCTCAGAACAAAACTACACAATTGCTCAGAAAGATTGCCCTAACTACTCGAGTTTGTCCACCTTGTATGCTACAGACACTTCTCAGGGAAATGAGAAGTCAAGAAGTACACTAACAGCCTATTACTGTACAACCTAAAGTATATATTGTCCTTGGGGGAGACCTATATATGATGCCAACAAGATTTTTTTCCTTTTACTGTTACCTAGCACAAAGACATAACTTCCTCAGAGAAAGACTCCTAGCTAGATTATTAAGTGGCATTGCAGGCACCTACAATGGTTAAGATGTGCCAAAATTTAATATAATTGCAGCTTCTGAATTTAGACTAAATATTGCTATTATTTTAGAAAGAAGTGTCAGATTTATTTGTATAAAAAGATGGTAGAGGAACTAGAACAATATCCACAGAATGCCAAATCTTTCCTACTTTTTCTCTGTACCACATACACTGCATTGGGGTTTTTCCTTTTAATTGTATATTCTCCAGCTCCAGTTTTAGTAGTAAGAATGCACAAACCATATGGTTAGAAACTTTTAGCAGAACTCTGTTGAAATAACAGAATTTAAAATAAATTATGCTAAATAATGAGGAATGAATCTATACTGAGCCACTGACTTCTTGGCAGCTATTTGCTTAAGTGCCTTAAAGAGTAATTATATTGTTTCATAAAGTTTAAAACAACCAAAATCATCCCTAAAATTTCAGGAAAATAGCAAGAACTAAATGCAGACTCCCAGGAAAAAGATGACAAGTAAAACTTCTGACCCATTTAGAGACTGCAATAACCATGTTTCAAACAGTTTGAGCCTGAGACTTTCAGGACTAGCAATTACAGCAACAATTTTTGTTCTTTTGGGTTCTCCTCTCTACTCACACATTTTGGCTTAGGTGACATTTTTCTTTCAAAATTAAGATAATTTTAAGATGTAACAACCAATACTCCACAACAGGGACAAAATATGTTGATCTCTAGGGAGAGAAGGGAGGAAAGTGAGCAGGCAAGAAGTTCTTCAGGAGAACCATAAAATGCAATTACCTTTCTTCTTACTAACTCAAACTCAAACTCATAGAGCCCAAGTGACCTGTGAGAGTACCTGATGGAAAACAGTACTCACTACAATAAATTAACAATTATGAGATGCAGACAATGAACTCCCAAATTGCTGTTAAGTATGAGAAATCCTGTCACAAACCCATTTTATGACTGAATACTAAACGGATAAACAGCAGGGAGAACAATCTCAAATCTCTGTACACTGACCAATTTTAGTCTCAGGTGAATATAAAAGCAATAGCTATATATTCTAATTAATGATAGTTCAGATATTTTAGAGTGAGACATCCTTCAACAAAAGCAAAAGGAGCCAGAGTTTAAAAACTGAGCTTTTCAATATACAGAAATGGTCCATTTTTACCACACTTTTATTATTTTCACACTTTAGTGAAGTACTTTTATAGCAGATAAAGATATAAACTCAAAAATAAATCTTACCTGTTTTCTCTTCTCAGGTGGAAGGGATGGATCCCCATCCTACAAATAAATGAGCATATTTATTGACAACTTATTACTGAAGCCAGCAACTAAATTACTTTGTGGTTCAAATTTTAAAACATGTATTTTAACTAAATCACAATTGTTTCTCAAATATTACATCTTGATTAATACCAGCAGTGCTAATTTAATCCCCCAAAATTGTCAAAGGCTGAAGATTTGTTTACATTTCTAGAGCAGCAGGTCATTACAAATTTATGCTGCATTATTTTTCATAACGGTACATTAAGTTGCTGTGGAATACTAATACTGCAGTCAGTTTTTAAATGGAATTATGACTGAAACTAATTTCCTCAGAGCATATACTGTCTGTGTCTTATATAACAGGCACTACCTCATCACAAATGAGTAATAATATAATCAAAGCTGTACAACTGCAGGACTACTGTAAACAGGTACCTAAATATTTTTACAGCGCTCATTATAGACTAATTTCCTTTCTTCCTTTTCTTTTTTTTTTTTTTTTGTTTGGTTTTCTTTTTTTTTTTTTTTTAGGGGGGGTGTGTGTGTGTTTTTGGTTGGTTGGTTTTGGGCTTTGGGGTTTTTTTGAGGTTGCTTCTTGTCCCCCAGTTATAAACTATGCACAACAAACCACCTACAATCAGCTCTCGATATTTCTTTTTCAGCGACTGGTGTCGTTCTCTCAACTGGTTGGCCATTAGCTTGTACTGGTCTCTTTCTTGTTGACAAGTGTCCAGCTCTTTGGAAAGGATTAGCAATGCCTCCTTTTTACTTTCAAGCTTCCTTTTGCACACCAGATACTGCAGAAAAGAAAAAAAAATAAGTATAATTGTCACAAGCCATTTCTACCCGAGCCAGTACTGTATTCGAGAGGCTGAAGTTTTTCTCTGGAAAGATGGAAGAAGAGTCTGCACAAGATCAAAGTCAACCACAAGTAATCTGAGCTTATTAGGAACAGTAACAAGAAATAAATCTCTTGCATCAGAGCCTGAAATCCATTTGTAAGGCCACATGCTCACCTGACCACAACAAGCTAGTAAAATTTAGCAATTTAAGTTTCTCTTCCTCAAATGCAATAATATGAGGAACCTCACAATTTGACCTGCAGCCCTTGGAAGGCTGCTGGAAGGAAGAAGCCTTTGCAGACTCTTTTCTGCTTCTGTCCCCAACACCCAGCTCACAGTTAGCAACCAGCATTTCCTACCCCTTGCCTCCTTCTCCTCCCTGCTACCAGCAATGTCCTCTGAGCTCAACCAACAGTGAAACAGGACCATGTTACAGCAGAAAGGGTAGTAGCACAGGTGGCAACCAAAATTTACCTTGACTCTGAAACAGTTCCAGTGTGATACCCTATAAGCACACACAGAGGAAAGTAATTCAGCTGTGATACTAGATGTGGGCTCCTGTTGAGTCAAAGACTAGGAATGCAAGAATATTGCAACCACTGCCTCTTGTGTGTAGGGCTCATTCCCACAGCATCACTGTTCTGCACCATTGCCTTTCCCAATGAGAAGAGGAGAGAGTAAGTTGCATGTCATCCTTCCCTGCAGTGGCTGTCACTCATCAGAAATTTCAGGCAACTTTTTCTCTTTAACTTGATGTTCACTGGGAAGATTCTCTTTACCCATCACTTGACACTGCTCATGCTAAAACATGTATATCTAGTTCTGATGTAACTCACATAAGATGTGACACTAAATACTTTCTGAATGTGCTCTGCAAGAGACCAAATATCACAGCAGTCATGAAAACAATTTATAGTTTCATTATATACTCTGACAAGAATAGTTTGTCATTATGGGCTCTTGCACAAAGCAAGAACATCAGCACTTCCATAGTGTTCAAGTCAGTGCTGGTCTTTGGGACAAAAATCATTACTTGCATGTACTACTTGTGAGGTTAACTTTGTTAACCTCAATTTCAAGTCAATGAGAAAGGGAAAAGTGAGTTTAGTGTATGAGTACAGCTACCATTTTCCAAACATGGTAAATGCTTAGTTGCAAAAAAAGTGGGAAGGGAATGAGAAAAGCAATTCCAAGGATCTGAACTCTCAAAAAGGACACTTCCACCTTGGATTAATTTTATTTCTGGCTATATTGCAGTTGAAATCCTGCCATAAATTTTCTGGATTATGATGCCTTGGCATCAACAAAGGTAACTGTACCTATGTACGTGCGTCCTTACTGATACCTAACACAAATGTCAACTCCCCTGATAAAGCACTGAAAGGTTTCAGAAGCTAAACTTCAATATTGTCAGCAAGTGACATGCTAAATTGCTTCAAACTCGATAAAATAATTCATTCCCTTACAGTGAAATATTTGCCTCTGACAATCTTTTTTTTGTCAGTCATGTCCCAGTCAATTCTAGAATATGCTTTCACTAAATTGCTTTTAAATATTAACAGTCTGGTACAGTATTTACAAATAAAAACAAGTACAAGGAAACCTTATAATCTAAAAAAAAAAAAAAAAAATTAAAAAAACCCAACAGCAGCACAAAACCCTGAACCAAGCAGGCTGTCCTGTTTCTTTAACCACCAGAAAGAATGAAGCTGGTCCAGCTGCATGGAGCAGAGCAGCCTATGCAACAAACACAGTGGGAGGGGACCAAAGGGTGTCCCCTAAAGACACCCACACCACCAGCAGGTCCCTCCAAACCTTGCCACTGGTGCTGGTGTATGAAACAGTGTCCAAGAGTTGGAAGCTAAGTGGAGGATGTGGCTAATACTATGAGAAAACACTCTTAGTAAGCAGGATATGCAGATCTAGTGCTAACCTGGTCTTGCTTCCCTCAGGAGCAAAGGACAAAGGACACACTCAGAGCATCAAGGCTCCACCTTTCACAGCAGCACTGGTGGGGGCAAGGGGCAACTCTTCTTACCTATTAGGCTGAGGATAATGAGCCATAAACAGATTGTGGGAACAGTTGTTCAAGGTCTAACTTAAAAGGAATAATGACCCCCTCCTTGCTTAAAGCATGTTTTAGGTTGATGGATTATATGCTGATTATAGACTTCTGTACAGAAGGAATGGGCTTGGCATCTCTCACCAATGTACTGTTTCGATTTTACTGTAAGAATGACCACCTAGAAGACTTTTAAAAGCCATTTCTGCATTTTGCATATATTGAACTTTTTCAAATAAATGGGACAAAAATAGTAATAATGTATAGTAATTGTTTTCCATGGGCGTATGGTACAAGAAATAATAAAGCAACTGCATTTCTGTGGAATTTGATTATTTGACAGAGCTAGATTTCCAATTCCCATTACCATTTTTGAAGGAAAAATAAATTATACAATGACAGACCTCAGAGAGGTTATTCAATATATTTGCATCTCAGAGTTAAAAAAAAAAAAAAAAAAAAGGAGCATGAATAATGGCCACAAACTGACCTAACAACTGTACATCAGAAATGGATTCTACTCAGGGAAATGACTGAGCCCCACCAACAATTTCCCCTATATGGACAAATAAGTGCAGCCAAATTGCTATGCTGTCAAAAGGAACACAGGAGTTTAACAGGCTTTTTGGAGCAATGAAAGCTGTATGGAAACTCTGTTATAGTCTGAGAAGAAGCATTCAATATATGCTTCTGGCATTGACACACAGATTTGTTCCTCTGCAAATGAAGGAAAGCCTACATCTCACAGTTGTGTCTGTCAGTGTCACAAACAAGTGAATTGTGTCCTGCACTATAGTTACAACAAAATAGTTTTATTGTCTTTTGTTTCTTTTCAATTTATGTTCCAAAATAATCAAAGCTAACCAAGAATCCCCTGCTATACTTTCAATCTAAAAAGCTACAATGTACAACTTTTCATATCTGTCTGGTGACTTTTATCTACCAATTCCCTGTTATCTGCAATAGAGCCAATTATAATTGCTACAAGGAAGATCATAATAATTAAAGGAATATATATGACATCCTACATTACTGCCTGAACTGCTTTACAGCCAGATAACTACTTTAGTGAAATTGAGTAAAAAGAGACTGACATTACAGGAGAGTATAACTGCTCCAAGGTGACCCTCCACATTGAACACTTACTATTTGTCCATTGCTATTTTTAGTGACAAATCTGGATAGATCTCATTAACGATGCCGTAGACATGGTCTAATAATCTGATGAAGCTGGGACACTGTCAAGGTTTTAGACTTTCTTTTTTTAAACCAACAACACACCTAATTTCTATTTCAAAATTATTTCTTTTAAATTTGTAAAAATTACTGGCCTATATTTGGGTATTTAGTTGCAGTTAGTGCCAAGAAGGAAAGCACCTAGCTTTCTGAGAGTAAAAGTAGAGATATTATATCCAAGCTGTGCTTTGGAATCAGTGTAGATCATATTCTGTGTTCTCTCAACACTCCAGGACCTGGTGTCCTCCCACAATACCAATGAGCCACAACCTCACATGTGGGCCTGGAAACCTTTTGTCCACCAAGCTCCCAGGGAAAACCTGAGCAGGGTGCTTACTGTTTCAGCAATGTTGCTCCCTTTGAGTTCAGATTAAACTGTTCATTTTCTCTGAGAGTCCAGCAATCAAACCCAGAGAAATACACAATTACTGGCCGTTTGCCTGTCATCTCATGTCCTCATCTTGATAAAACCTGAGACAATGCAGTGCCCTTGGTTTTATCCCACAATATCTACTCTGGTTTTCCTCCTGCCCAGCACTTGCTATGTCCTGACTGCCTGAACACAAAGCAGGCTGGTGTCATTCACTGATCACAGAAGTGATACAAACAGCTCCCCAGAACACCAAATCTTCTCTTGATGACAATATTAGACCACATCATCTTCAGTGGTTGTTTAGGAATTACAATGATTTTATCTGATTAGTCAAAATAACTCTATTGTGTGATGTGGCTCAGCCCTTCTAGTGTTTGTATGCTGGGCATCAGATTGCATTATTATCTCTCTGTTTGTTCCTCAGTGTCCCTGTGGGCATCTTAATCCAACCTGTAACATGAAAACATAAGAAGCAAACACTTGTTTTGTTGCCTGAAAGCACAGCATGCAAGTATCCATGGCACCTCTCCCACAAATCCTGAGAACTATGGAGAGCAGCAAGTCATGGTAGCAGCTCTTTTAGTGGTCCCACTTCCTTCTCCAAATGACAAAGCTATAACTATGCCAACCCAGTCACCTGGGGACCTCAGAGCATCTGTCTGCATTTAAAAATCCCTCTGAATTAGCAGCTCCAAAGTTTGATGGCTCCCCTCATACAGGTTTGGTGAATTGCATTTCACGCTCTGTTTGAAAAGACAGTGTGACAGAAAGTTAGAGTGATAGTGTAAACATGAAAATCTAACTAATTTTTCTTCCTCTTCTCTCGTGTCCACAGTAAAAAAGTTGTGTATTTGGTAAATAATTCCCTGAAACTCTTTTTTGAAGTTTTAAGTTGGCAGTTACTAGTCAAGGGAGCTCAAGAACACAAGCATATCAGTTATCTCTGTGGTGGGAAGACTACCATGTACAGTTAGTAAAGAAACAGCCTCTTGAGAATGAGAAATTACATGGAGAGTCTATTTCTTTTAACTAATTTTAGGAGGCACAGTCACATATGAGTAGTTATAAGTAGGACACAGTAAATGCTCTCATGTGTGGGAAGTGAAAGGAAAAGAGAAGCATTTTGACATCAGATTTAATTCTAGATATTGGCAAATCCGGGGGAGAAGCTGAAAGAAAGGACAGAGGACACCACTCCAGTCTTACAGGTTTCCCAGGAAACCTTTCTTCCTTCCAGTGGAAAACACTGCCAAATGCACACGTTCTCCAAAGAGTATTAAATTAGGAACAGTGCCAACTCTCAACGAAGTGAATGGAAGTACACTCACTGACTTCAGCAGAAAAAAGACTGAACTTGTAGAAGTCAGTTCTCTACAGCAAGGACAGAAATGGTTTTGCAGATGATGTAAAAGTCTTTTTCCCCACCACACATGATCTCCCAGTACTGTTCAGCTCATCTCACCAGCCCAAGATCATGCTACCACCTACTCCTTTCTCCATCACTGATTCTACCATCCAATCTCCAAGAGAGATTACATGGAATTCAGGCAAAAACTGAAATCACAGAGCTCTCCACTGCAGAACAGAGGCAGAAGCTTCTACAACCTTTCAAAAAGCCCCTGATTACCCTCAAATATGTCATGTTTTTCATGACACATATGTCATGTTTTCATTCCTGTTAATGGGGTTTACTTATGTTTCATCTTCCCTATTGAAATAGCAAAACTGAGCCACTAAGGAGTTGACTCCCTCAAGTTTGTGTAAGTCAGCAGCTTAGCATCTCCATAAATATGACCTGTCAGGCTGAGGAGTAAGCATCAACATGGAAAAACACTTAAAAGCAAGCAAACCAAGATTTTGGTGACCAAAATTATTTTTAAGAATTCTGTTCACTTCAGGGAAGAGTACAGTTCTGTGATTGCTTTCTAGCAGAGCACTTAGCAAAGCAACTAGCAGCTGTCACACTTCCCTCTTTTTTCCCAACTCTGGGAAAGTTAATTTGTTTACATCAAGGATTTTCTTTTTTTTTTTTTTTTTTTTTTTTTTTTAAATAAGATATTTAAAGGCATGTTCAAAGGAATGGGCTGGACTCTTGGGATAGCATGTGGAGATCTATGAAGATCACTTGTTTCTGGAGGATTTAGGCCACCATCTCAGTCCAGACAGGAAGAAAGTTCTTGCTATGGCTCAGTTTCACTTGTGCCAAACAAGCAGTTATTGATTGAGTCTTCATACTACAGCTTTACACAGGCTTTTAAATATCCTAAACACAGGTCATTCAGTGAGGTTAATATTAGATAAAAACACAGATTCAAAAAAAAAAAAACCACAAAAAACCTATGTGACAACCAAGCAGAGTACTTTACACCTTTTACATATATTCATCTCATCACCTATACTTGCATTCATTTAAAGAACAGACAAAACTATTGTGGATTCTCACTCCTGAACTTTGTTCTTTTGCATTAAGTTTTCAAGATTATCAATGGAAAGAATGACTCTTTCTGCTCCTTCAGTATTTGCTAAGTTGGCTTTGTCCCAGTCTTCCTTCCTATGTCATCCTATTCACAGTTAGTTTAAAGAACATTCAAGGTACATCTGGTGCAAAGATTTTGCAGAGCACCAGGTGCACACGAGGCCCAAAATGCATGTAGCTGTAGAGTAAGTGGAAAAATATGTAAACAAAGACTAAGCAAGAAGTTGGTGGTGAGCATAATAAAAGCAGAGAAAGATATGTGAAAGGGTACAGAGCAAAAGGGACTGAAATGGAACTAATAGAAAAAAAAAGAATAAATACAGGAAAAGGCTGGAACACATTAAAACCCAAGCACTCTTTTTACGTCCTGAAGAATGAAAGGCCAGACTACAAAAACATACAGCTGTGTGTTCAAGTGTTTGCATATATACATATAGGGATCAAAAATATATTCTACCACTTTCCTTAATGCCCGCAACTCCAGACTTAAAAAAAAAATATTAAGTCACAGTTGTTTTGATGAGTATTTCAGTTACTCCTAGCTTTGAAATTTGGAGGACTGACCTTGTGGGAATGAAAATGAATGTGACCACAGATCTGAACCCACCAGCTTCTGGTCTTTCATACCAAGGTTTTGAATACCATTCAATGTTTTAACTGTCCAGCCTCAGCAATGTGAAAGTATTTATTCAGAACTACCATGACTTCCTGTGTTATACTGTATTTAGAAAGACCTTAAGAATGTTTACAAAATGTGTAGGGAAAAAAAATTTGAACTACCTAAAACTAAAGAGGCCTGGAGAAGCTTCGTAGCACCAAAAGATAAACTGGAAAAACTTATTACACATTACTTCAGAAGTGAGAGAAACTTTGTTACAGACCCTTTAGGATGTTGGAGTTAATGGATAAATTGCACAAAGTTAATCACAGCCACCGAAGGGAGAGGAAGGCAAAAGAAGGAAGCTTGTACCCTGACAATATGTGCTACAGACTTCACACAGAAAAATAGGCTGTAAGCTTGCTGTGGGAACAGAGAGGAGGGAAGGAAAAATGTAACATAAATCACTAGGCCTCTAATCATTCCTGAAAAAAAATTATAGGTATTAAGTATTTGCAAAAATGTAGCTTAGCACATTCATTAAACTTTGCTACACTCAAGAAGGCCCTAAATCAAAATTAACTTAATTTTCAGTTTAAATTTCAGGACTCAATTTTTATAATTTACTTCTAAAAGCCAAGAATAGGAACATTTACCTTGAACACATCACATGAATTGCCTCTATCTCTTACCCTCCCCTGCCATGTAACACCACGCCTGCCCCATATGAAATTCCACTTGGGAAAGAAGATGTCAGATGGAACACTGCACGATCAAAGTACTAATAAAAGTACACTTTTCACTTTCTTCTGGATTTTAGTGTGCTTGCAGGCACTGTGTGCATAGGGAGACTCCAGTTCTGGACATCCTGTACTAGCACAGATCTGGGCCCACACAAACTCCCACTGAAATCATAGGGAGAAGTGACAGGTTCAGGATCCTGAACTCATGCACCTTTTTCACAGGTCAGGGCCTTAGGCCATGCTCACATAGTTAATACAACAGAGGCAAAGCCCTCCCAAAATCAGAGGAAATCACCTTTCTGCACCATACTCTAGAGTATAACTCACTCACGTTGATCTAGGCCCGTGCCATTTGCACAGAAGGATTGTTTGCTAGCTGTAAATATAAAAATACTATTTTTACAGTTACACAAACTTAATGCAATGCAAAATGCAAAGCAAAAACGGGCACGTCAAGCTACTTCAAACTTAATGGTTCTGCCTACCGAAGAGCAGGGAGTTTGGTAACTTATGCTGTATCAAAATGTAAACACTGGGGACCTTTTAATAGGGACGTAGTAGGAAGTAAAACGTTCAGATTTTTCCATTCTGCAAACCCTTCACCTGTTGCACCTCGTGGCCCCTGTGCTGCTACAGCTTTCCCTCCCATTTTACAAGTGACACCACGGGGCTCAAAACCCTTTCAAGCCAAGCAAGAGGGACAAACCCTGTGCCGGGATGGAGCGGGGAGGTGCAGCCCCATCCCCCATGGCCGCACCCGGGGCTGCCGGGCCCCGCTCCCTCCCCCTGCCAGGCCGCGGCCTCAGCCCCACCGCGGCCCTCGCCACAGCTCAAGCCGCTTCCCCACCACCGCCTCCCGAATCCCGCTTTCCCGGCAGCCGGTACACGCCACGGCTTCCCAGGCCCTAGCCCAGCCTAGGGGGTCGGTCCCGGCGGGCTGAGGGCGGTCCGTGGCAGGGCTGAGACAGACGGCAGACGTGGCCCCAAACAGCCCGGGCTGCCCCGGCTGCACTTCCACGCCTCCCGCCGCCACAAGCCGCGGGGGTGGGGATCAGCCTCAGCCCCGGGCCGGTGTCCCCTCCCACGGCTGTGCCCCTCGCCCCGGAGGAATCTCCCCGAGGAGCGGGGGCGGCGGGGCCGGCCCCTCATCCGCTCTCCGCCGGCGGCCCCCGAAGGGCCGGTACTTGGGGTCCAGGCCGCGCTGCGGGAGCCAGGGCACCCCGGCCGGCGGCTGCCCCCTTCCCGCCGCCTCACCTCGCTCACCAGCCCCTGCCAGTCGCTCTCGCTGCGCTGGGAGCTCATGGCTCCGGCTGACCGCGGCGGCATGCAGCGCCGAGCGGCTCCACCCGCCCCAGCCCTCCGCCGAGGAGCCTGCGGGGAGAGGCGGGGCCTGCGGCCGCCCCTTGCCGGCCGGTCGGGGCCGCCCAGCACCTGCCTGGGCACGGGAGTGCCGGAGCCGGGGCTGGGGCTGTCGCGGTTCCTCACCGCCCGCGGCCTAGCGCGGCCCTGCCCGCCCAGCGCTGCCGGCACCCAGAGTCGGGCAGGGCCGCGGTGCCCGGGCAGGAGGGCCGATCCGCGGGGCAGAGCCGGGGTCACACCACAGGCACCCGCTTAGGGCTCTGCAGCAGCGTCTGAAGTGCACTGCTCAGAGAAGGGTTCTCCTCACATCCTCCTCAGTAACCACAGGGCTCTGCCGTCCCAGGCACTGAGCAGCCCGGTGTATCGCAGAATCATCCGGGTTGGAAAGGACCTCTGGGATCATCAAGTCCAAGCCTTGATCCACTGCTGCTGTGGTTCCCGGACCATGGCACTGAGTGCCACATCCAGTCTCCTTAAAATCCTCCTGGGATGG
This sequence comes from Phaethornis superciliosus, assembly GCA_023637945.1. Classification (NCBI taxonomy): domain Eukaryota; kingdom Metazoa; phylum Chordata; class Aves; order Apodiformes; family Trochilidae; genus Phaethornis; species Phaethornis superciliosus. The sequence continues at coordinate 9,258,884 of JAJQWJ010000005.1, forward strand.
AGAATCCACCACCTCCCTGGGCAGCCCATTCCAATGTCTGATCACCCTCTCCATAAAGAATTTTTTCCCAATATCTAACCTAAACCTCCTCTGGCAGAGGTTAAGTCCATGCCCTCTTGTCTTACTGACAGCTGCCTGGGAAAAGAGCCCAACCCCCCCTGGCTCCAGCCTCCTTTCAGGGAGTTGTAGAGAGCGATGAGGTCTCCCCTGAGCCTCCTCTTCTCCAGGCTGAACACCCCCAGCTCCCTCAGCCTCTCCTCACAGGACTTGTGCTGGATCCCTTCACCAGCCTGGTTGCCCTCCTTTGGACCTGCTCCAGGACCTCAATCTCCTTCCTGAACTGAGGGGCCCAGAACTGGACACAGGACTCGAGCTGTGGCCTCACCAGGGCTGAGTACAGGGGCAGAATCCCTTCCCTGGACCTGCTGGCCACGCTGTTCCTGATCCAGGCCAGGATGCCATTGGCCTTCTTGGCCACCTGGGCACACTGCTGGCTCCTGTTCAGCTTCCTGTCAATCCAGACTCCCAGGTCCCTCTCTGCCTGGCTGCTCTCAGCCACTCTGTGCCCAGCCTGGAGCTCCCCATGGGGTTGTTGTGGCCCAAGTGCAGGACCCGGCACTTGGCCGTGTTGAACCTCATCCCGTTGGAATCAGCCCAACTCTCCAGTCTGTCCAGGTCCCTCTGCAGAGCCCTCCTGCCTTCCAGCTGATCCACACTGCCCCCCAAATTAGTGTTGTCTGATAATTTGCTAATGGTGGACTCAATCCCCTCATCTAAATCATTGATGAATGTACATCTGCAGGTGCATGCAGAGTGGTCAATGAGGAGGCAGGCACCGAGAGTACTGTGCTGCAACAGAGACTTTAATAAAGGAATTCAGGGTGTTTTGGTTTGGAAGAGTCGTTTAAAAACTATCCAGTCCAACCAAGGACATCTTTAACCAGACGAGGTTGCTCAAAGCCACAAGCTGGCCTTAAGCACTTTCAGGGAGAGGCATCTACAGCTTCTCTGGGCAATCTCTTCAGTGCCTCACCAATCCTCATTGTAAAAAATTTCTTCCTTAAGTCCAACCTAAGTCTGCACTCTGCTAGTTTGAAACTGTTGCCCCTTGTCCTGTCTCTAGAGACCTTCAGGAAAAGTAATTCTTGTAAGTCCTCCTTTGTATGCTGAAAAGCTGCAATAAGGTCTTCTCAGAGCCTTGTCTTCTGAACAACCCCACCCCAACTCTCAGCCTGTCCTCATAGGATCAGTGCTCCAGCTTCCTGATCTTTTTCATGGCCCTTCTCTGGACCAGCTCCATCAGGCCTATGTCCTCATGTTGAGGGCTGCACAACTGGACACAGCACTCTAGGTAGAGTCTTACAAGAGTGCAGAAAAAGAATCACTTACCTTGACCTGGTCATGCTGGTCATGCTTCTTTTGATGCAGCCCAGGACACCACTGGTTTTCTGGGCTGCAAGTGCACATTGCCAGGTCATGTCCAGTTTTTTATCCACCATAGATATTACTCGTATGTAACAAAACACCTGTGAATTAGGCACACACTTGCTTAGTACATGTAATGTAAGACACAGCAGGAGGACAAAGAGGTAGAAATCTTCACAAAGTGTGATACTGGAACACTGCCCACTTGGAGCAGAGATCTATAGTGACACTTCCTGGAAGTGTAAATAAGGTAACAATCCAGGATTCGTGTTCTTTTTTCCCTGCTGGTGCAGAATCCTCTCCATCAACACTGAAACCCAAGCAAACTACTGACACAGCACTCCACACCCTGCCAGGTGCCTCTGCTCCCACTGTACCATCCATAGCCCTGCATGGTACATCCCCATGGACCAGATGTACCTTGAGGCATATCACATGCAGTCTCTGTTGTTACTACCCCTAACACAGCGAGTGCTCTGGGGACTTAGTCTTCCAGGCAGAATTTCAGTGTAATTGCTTGGAGTATCCCAGCAGCTGAACCCACAGTAAGTCTTTGTTGTAAAGAACACAACAAACAGTACAAAACAACACGATCAAATATGCACATCTCATTCCTCACCACAATTTGCCCACTGTAAAGATTTGTTTATGGTTTGGCCTCTAGGCACAGTGTCCTTCTGTTGTCTAAAATGGCTGAGAGATCCTCCTATGACAACTTCACATCCCTTTGAGTGTGTTCCCCTCAACCTTGCCACTGTTCCAGCTGCTTAATTAATGGCTTATATAAGAAGAAACGTAGGCCACAACTAAACCCAGCAGGAGCTCTCTTTGAATGTAAGATTATTAAGTTTAATAAATGTCTCTGATTATCTCCTTACAAAAAAAAAAAAAAAAAAAAAAAGTCCAGAAGAGCAGCTAAGCTTTATATTGGAACTTGGAGTTTGAGGAATACAGAGTATTTACACATTTTAACTGCGAATTATAAATCAAACTTACACATTTTCTCCAAATTACAGCCTGTTTTCTCCTAAATTAGCTGTTCCTCATCTTCTGCCTACTGTAGCTTTAGTGCTGTAGAGGGTACATTCATCTTTCTTCTTTGTTCATATTTTTCTCTGGTTTACATTGTCATGTGTGTGATATATCACAATCCTGCATGTCCTTGCAGGCTTCTCAGCAAACCATTGCTGAAAACAGCATCTTGTTTGTTCAGGCAAATAGCAAATAATGAAAATCAAATTAACAAGTGCCATAATTTAAATCCACTGATTAAAGGAGTCATTAACGATATGACAAACTCCATCATTTTCACAGTATTGTTAATAGTTAAAGCTATACAACTGCTAGTGTAGATGAACCAAACAGATTCTTTTTGCCAGTTCTGCTTCTAATTTGCAGAATTTCTCTCCTCTCTTGTACTTCTTATACCTCTTGTTCTGGAGGTACTCCAGACATAGAATGCTCTTGCAAAAAGAGCTCCTCTTGTAAGAGAGATTACCCTTTAATACCCCTCATTTTTGAGGGATGTCACTCATTTAAATCCCAGAGCTGCTTGCGGTCCCCACAAACATAAGGGTTTTTTTTTATTATTGATGATAAATATTCACATAAGAAGCAAATATTCATGAAAGGGAGGTTATTAAAACAAAAGGAACTCTCAACGTTTCCAGCTCTTTTGATTTTAGCAACAGTCTGAAGTGAGCTGATGTTTTTCAGAATGCCCAAGCTCTTGGATGAGAAAAAACACTTTCTTTTGAAGTGAAAGAAAGATTCCAGAGAATAAATAAAAAATAAGCTGAAATGTGCCTTGAGTACACTTGATAGGATCAGAAACAGAAAAAAGAACCCAAATATGCATTTTAAGTAATCACTTTTAATGCCTGATATCAAGCCTTTTGGCAAGTTCTTCAGCTTTTCTGAACCTGATGGTCTTACTTACCTGTGGTTAGTGTGACACTCCTATGCCATGGTCCTTTTTGGGACCAGGTTACTCTGCTTGGCTCTAGACAGACATGTATTGAGATATGGTGCCTGCCAAAAGACAAACAAGTCAAGAAGAAGGTGATAGTAGAAGAACTGTCACCCCTGGTTTATAAATAGGAAACTGAGAAGTAATTGTCTTGTCCAAGAACACTGAAGTTTCTAGCATAAGCAGGAAGTGAAACTCTGGTTTCAGGAGTACCAGTTTGCTGGTTTAATTGCAAAACTAACCAGGTGTCTCAGTTCTTCTCTTCCCTGCTGCAGTAACTGCTTTTGCACCATCACCTTGCCAACATTAGCAGAATGCAGTATGGTCATTGAGTGTCTGAGAAAAAAAATCATCTCTCAACCTTCCTCTTCAACTACCATGCTATTGTCTTTGTCTCTAGATCTGTTATCTTTTTTTCTTTCTTCTTCTATACATTCACTAGATAAACTTATCTGCTCCTAGTGTTCCATCTCCCTTCTCTGCAATTCTGCTTTGTGATCAATCTTTCCCCCCATATCTTGAGTTTATCTGTCTTTTCACCAGATTACCCTCCATTTCTCTAAGCATTTTCTACATCTCATTAAGAAGGCTCCAGACTTTCTAAAAAAAAAAAAAAACCTGTTTTTTTTTTTTTTCTGGACAAATTACATATTCAGAACAAGATCCAAGGTACCTTGTCTCTTTGATGCAACTCTTCAGGTAAACATATGTAGGAGATTTAACCAACAGTTCTAAAGCACAACTTTCTGAAATCAGAGTCCTTGTCAGGCATTAGGTATGAAAACAACCCATTTTTTAATCCATAGGTAAGCCAATGTATGGATGTCTTCAAATTTTGCTGCTTATTTTTTTCAACATTTACCTATTGTAATAACATCATCATTACATCCATGTCCAACTCTAAAGAAATATATGGTTAAAAAAACAGTGTAAATCCTTAAGAAGTGGACAGGATACATAATTGAAATGTAATGAAAACATGTAGTGCTTGTCCCCTGAAGGATGATTCAATCTGACTCTCCACAGATGCTTCATGTTGCCATTTAATCAGGGTTTAAATACCTCTGAATGAGGATATAACATATCACAGATAAAACATCCATTTCAGTACCTTTGGTAATTCATATTAGCATTATTCTCTTTCATGTTCTTGCTTTTCTGATGATAAATACATGCTCAAACCCTCATGTACACATTTTGGAAGCAGCAGCCTATGTTCGTGGGGTTACTATGACTTTTAACATTTTTATGTTCCCCTGTTTGTTTTCTTTTCTCTGCTTTTGCCTTTCTTTATTAAGGCTTCTTTTTGTCCATTTATATTCCAGCTGTGCCTTTTCAATTTTCTCAGGTTCATTGCTGGTTTCACTGTCCTGTACCAGCTCTTCTACTTCACATGCATGATCTGTCAGCAGGACAATATGATCTGCAGATCAGAAGCAGTTTAGCAGTTATTCATTTGTGTTGAATCCTTTTGTGCCCAGTCAAGACCGTGAAGGACACATCTTAAGCAAACAACAAAGATCTTTAAAGTGCTGGTGTTTCTTCTTCCCTCTTCAACAGTTTTGAACTTTCAGCATATTATAGTCCTTTGAGTATTAGGTGCTGCCTGGAGGACTGAAATTGGAGACAGCTTTTATTTAATTTTATTTTTCTTAAGGTATTGTATGACTTTTCTGGTGTGACTGGAGACTGGAGTTCAGAGTACAGTAGCTCTCTGATCTAGAGAGTGTAAAAAGGTAATTTGGAGGAACAGACAGAGATAGACTGCACAAACTAGATCTAGGAAGGATCTGTTGGAGGGAAGGGAAAAAATTACTCAAAGCAGCAGCCAAGAGGAAGGAGTGCAGGTAGTGGGTGGGATGCATATGGAAAGAACAGAGGAGAAAGATGTAAGGTGGTGGGGCAGAGGAGATACTGCAAGTTGGAAAGCAAACATTTCAAAAATGAATGAACACATAAGCAATTATGTGTAATTGCTCTTATGTGTAAGAGAATTATCCTAATTCTGAGATTTTCTGAATGACTAAGAATCAAAAGGGCATTCTGTAGTATAGATTTTGTAGGAGTTGTATATTATGTATAACTTTATATGCAAATACTTTGAACAATTTTGTTTTAAATACCATTTTCTTGGAGGCCAAGATGTTGCAGCATCTAACTCTTAGGCATTCTTAGGGATTCTGTGCCCTTTATAGTTTGATGGCATTAGGGTGCATTGTGCACTGGCATCCACTAGAACCTCATACACCTGTAGTTTTCATGTGCCAGCCCACTGAATCCATATACTCCAATAATTTGGACACAGTTATCTGTCGTCTTCACTTGGCTGGAGGCAGGGCCCCTGTAATTTTGAGCAGAGTGCCTGCCATTGACATATGGGTTTGAGTGGCTCATGTGAATTAGACCCCCACCCCCAGTACATGTCTTGTGAATAGGGATCTGAAGCCCATCTACACCACTTCTATGCCCTCTGGAAACTGGAGCAGGAATTTTACTGAAAGAACCACATTTTGTGATTTTTTTACTTTGCAAATCACATATGTGTGCATGTAAAAATCCAGGTAGGTTTTCCATCCCATTTTCTCATGTCTTCTCCAAGGTCATGAAGTAAACCACAGTGTGCCTTGTGATGCATACAGTCTCTGTGAGAGCCTCTTCATGAGGCTCTGTGAAGATGCAGTCTCAAACAAGAAAGCTCTAAGTTCTTCAAAAGCATCTGTAAAATAAATTAGTTTGATCTAGGCTGTATGGGAGAAGTTTGGCAGTGTTATCTGTGCTAGTGACAGCAGATAACTGTGTAGGGATTATTAATACAAGTTATTTTATGTTCACCAGCAGAATTGTTTTCTGCTTTTCTTTCCCTTACCCTAAGAATAAAGACACCTCAGTAGGAACTAGAAGATGGCAGTAAAGAAAAAAAATAGTCCAAAATCTCAGAGCCTGTTTTAAGGCCCTGTCATTACAGTTGAATATAGAGTTAGCATAAATGAATTCTGTTTTCCCAGAGGCATCAAACTCCTCCTGTCAAGACAGTCTCTCAAGAGAGACTGGAAAGTCTTTCACTGCCCTCCTTCTGCATTATTATTGTTTCCCTTAAAATTCCTTGCTATTGATGTAACTAAAAATGCAATATAAGATCAGAGAAAATATTTTGTCAAGTGACTTAGACAGGCACAACTGATGGGTACTAAGGAAACGTGCACTGCATTTAATGTTCCTCCAACTGTGCTAGAAAAATATAAGAAATAGTTCATTTTACTAAGAAATCCAGGTGGGAAGTTCAGGCTGCTTTCTGCTACTATAAAAAATGAAGAGTGACCTAGTACTGTCATTAGATCTGACATATGAGTGGCTTTTCAGACTTGTAAGTTCCTTTTTTGCCTGGTGGGGTATATCAAATCCCTGAAAGCTGCCTGACCATCACAAAGACATTTATTGCCATGACCACACCAGACTCTTGGCACGAAGGCCATCACTTTACATATGTGGTCAATACTTGGCAGACTGTAACCTCTTGGGGAACCTAAAGGACATCCAGCTTGATCCTGTGCTTTCTAATAAATTCAGAGGGAATTAAGAAAGAAGGCTCACTGACAAAGAGCACAAAAATTAAATGAAATGGAACTGGTTAAGAATATCACAGCAAAATCATTTTCTATTTGAAAATGTCTCTCTGGAAAAAAACAAAATACATGAGCTTTGGTGTAAAATTTTTCAGGGTTCATAAGGAAATTTCTCATCAAACCCCAACTGCTGGCCTAAGAATGGGAAATGGATTCACACAGAGACACTGAGCTGAAGTTTGCTTGTTTTATCTTCAAATTATGTAGACCTATGGAGCTTCATCTCAAGTCTTTTCCAAGTGAAATTTGTTGAACATTCTTTTGTCTCCCTAGAAGCTTCTCCACTGAGTAAAAGCAGTAGGATCAAGGAGCAGAAGCTTAGGTTTCTACATCCTAGATAAGGCTATAACTGGCAGAATATAATCTCCCTCTCTTCACATAAATACTTAATTATAAAATTGCAACAATTTGAAGAGAAGAGATTAAGAGATCCCTTTCTATGTTTCAGGTTTGAATCAGATGGAAAAAACTGAATCTTGTAATTATAATGGGAATCGCTGGGGTAAATGCTGTTCTTCAGTGACTCTTTTCTTTGCTGCTGCAGCTTTCTTGTACTGGTGACAATGTGTGCTTCCTCTCCTCTATGACTTCTGAATGCTCAATGTTAACTTCTAATTGCTTACTGTATAGCTTGATCTTATAGCTGGTATTACCAGGGTGCTTAGGAGCTGTATGCCTATATGTATATACCTCCCCTAAACTACTCTAGACAACATGTAGATATTATTTAGAAGTTGTAAAGTTATTCCAGCGTTTCACTTGTTTTATACATTTAACTGATGAGATTACAAACCTACTTAATTATTATTCCAGTGAAAGCACCTTTAATTTATTGTTTCTTGTTTGCCTTTGAATTTCATACCTTTTTCTTTTATTCTTGGTTCCTAACTGTTTATTTTAAAAGTAAACTCTTTACATTCACCAAGAAAGTTGGTGGTTTTTTTTACTTCATGTTCACTGAATCAATTTAAAATATAATCTCCTGGTCCCAATGAGAGGTCACCTGTGGATGGTACGTTGTTGTTTTTTTTCCCTTTGAAAAAGGTGGAGGCACCAAACAGTCATCACCAAGCAGAATCTCATAAAAATAGGTAAGATAAGGGCTGAGTGCTGAGTTGTACTCACCAGTGAGCAGAAATTACAGGCTGAAGGGGGTACTTTCCCTGTTTGTTGTCCTCCAGAGGCAGCTTTTAGGGACAAACAAATGCAGCTTTTGGAACAGCTTATAAATCACAGTTTTAAGCCAAGTGTACTGAAATGAACGAAACTGGATTTTGATTAATTTGTATATGCCATGTGTATCGATGGTACTTTCTTTAGCCATCTGTTTTACATCTGCATTCTTTTGCAAGGGGGATTTCTGAAACCTGCTAACATCTTCTGAGGGTGTGCCCCAACAATTTGGTGTGGTTAGCTGTATCAAAAGATAAGGAGACAAGGATACTCAGACTTCAGCTGACTAGGTCATACTCTACATGTTTTTGCCAGAAATATTTCCTCTACAAAGGGTTTTTTTCATCACAGACTTAAAAGTTTCATCTCAAGATTCTTGTTAAGTAGCAGTATCTTTGCTTTACAGAGAAACTTAGATTTAAAGGCTGGAATAAACAAACCTGACCAATGCTTTCACCACTGGAGATGAGGTCAGAAAGGACTTTGGGAATAGAAGCTCTGAAGAGAGCCATGGTGGAACTTTAAATGCTATGAAGAGCCTAATTCCCATGATTCCTGGCCTTTCTGCTTTAAAAGAAGCAATAACACTATCCTCTAACAGAATGCACTGAGTAATGGGAGCCAATTTCTGTATGCAGAGAATGAGGCTTTGGTGGAACATTGCTCATTCTTTGGACCCTCCTATGACCTTGCTTTGCTCATAGCTGTGCTCAGTTCTAGACGGTTTCTCAAACTGTTCCTGAAATAAAGAGAGAAAAAAAAATCCACACAGTGAAGGAAAAGAAGTCAAAGCCTGTTCAAGGCACCTCCTTGGCCATTTTACTGGTGGAGACCACACTATGCTCTCCAGCTCAGTGGATTTCACAAACACCACAATGTCATTTTCTCAGATTTAGTGGTTGCACAGATTCTGACACACCAGAAAAATGTATCTGTTTCAATTTGGTATTTAACAAGGTGCACAGATGGTGTTAAAAAGCAGGTAGGAGTGGTTAATCACCTGTGAATTTTCGGCATTTTTCTGCTGTCCATGGTGGACTCCAGAAGTGCATTTACTGCATGGGTTTCTCCATAATGATTTGCATTTTCATGGTTGTTTTCAATCAATCACCCCAGAGAGGCTTGCAGATCTTCTCATTCCAAAGCAGTGAAGTCCTGCCCATGTCCACATTCCTAGCACAACAAATGATTTAGGACCTGAAACATGTGGTGCTCAGTATTTGCTTTCAGGCATACCCATACCTCGTTGCACCCTGAATTGTTTCATTTTACTGACACCATCTGTTTCTTGTGCCTAAATCAATTTGTATTCCATTTCAAGAGTTGTCCCCTATGCTCAGCTTTCTGACCTTCTAAATCGATCTCCTGTATAGTCTGTAACAAATACTTCCCTGAAATCTGGGTGAATTATGTCAATGTTTTCATCTTTATCAATTCAGCAATGCATTGAAATGACCCTAATACATTTGTCATACGTGATCTTCTTTTGACAGAACCATGAAGCTTTCCCTTTACTAAATCACATTTCTAACTGAGTTGTAATCTTCCCCCTTATAAATGTTTCCATTATCTTGCTCACTAGTACAGTCAGTCTTACAAGTCTGTATTTCGTTGGGTCTTCCCAGTGTCTCTTTTTGACAGCTTCTGAAGCCACTCAGCTATGAAGTGCATTTCAGGTAAATATAATTGGTGTGGTCTTCAAAAGAAGCAGGGAAAAAAAATTAAAACCTAGTAAAATATAACTCCTGGTGTTCAATAATAGTTTTAGAAATTTGCTGAAATGAATGGAGAATAAAGAAGGATTTCTTTCTTGCTAGCATTTGGTGGCATTGATGAATCATGGCAAAGCCATTCTCAGTATGGCCAAACAATTTCACTGTATGGAATTTTATATAGCTACAGCTAAAATTCAATGAACTGATTCAGAAGGTTCAGGATAAACTATAACTATAAGTTAAGGCCTTAAATCAATTTGATATTTTAAAAGGATAGGGAGTAACAAGATGTCATCTTCCTTCACAGATGTAACGTTAACTGGAACTGTAAATTCAAAGCAGAATACTGGGGATAAGGGTATATAATGTGTGATTTAAGACCAGTCCTGGAAATCAGTGAGGATTTGAGTACACCAGCTCTAAAACCTAATCAGAACATTGTAAGAGTCCATCCAGAAAGTTAGGAGGATGTTTTTTCGGAAGAATAAAGATAAGTTTCATATCTTAAAGAGGCTATTTTTGACGAGTGCTGGGCAAGATGAGAAAAGAAAATGACTGTGAAAGAAGCAGAGCAGCAGAGGCATAGATAACCACTCATTCTCCTATCCTCTCCAGATATGAGCTGGAGAAGATTTCTATCAACAACTTCCAAATATAACCTTTTTACAGATTTGATTATGTTGTCAATCTAATTTGAATTTAAGTTATTTAACAGCACGTGGCTGTTTTGCCTTTGTGGCTGCCTGTAAAGTGCTGTGCACCTCAAGCCAGGAAAAAAGGAAGAATTCTCAGATTAGAGGAGATAAGGTCTTCACTGAAAGTGCTGTGTGCAAATGTTTGTTTTCTAATCACCTATGTTAAATCTACCTCTGCTACACCCCACAGCGATTTTCCTTCAAAGTAAGAAGAATTGCAGCTTATTTTGTTCTAACACAGGGACAGCCTCTCCACTTATGTGGCAGAAACTCCTGCCAGCTTTAGTTTCTAGTGAAGAAATACCTGAACTCCAAAGATTCAGCTTTAGTGATGACCTGAAGTTCACAGAGCTGTCAGTAATGAACACAATCCATGTTTGAGATGAAATCCTGAATTCACAGTGAAGTGAAATAGGGTTTTTTCATTGATGTTAGAAAGGCCAAAGTTTCAGTCCTTCCTTTTGAGGCAGGAGTTACTAAAGTTTTTGCATGCTGTGGCATAGTTACATCAGAACTGAGTGCTGTAGAGATAGCACACAAGCAATACACAAAATATTATCCCTAAGGCTGAAATCTCAAAGATAGAGACCTAAAATAGGAGCTCATTACATGCCAACAAGTCCATCTTCCTTCTATTAACTCTAAATAAAAGTATAAAAGTTTAACTGAAGACAGGGGCAGTTAGATCCTGAAAATGTGAAGCTACCTGCCCTTTATTAGCCTACTTTTCTAGCTTTCAGCTTACCTTTCCCTTTTTTTACCTCTTGACAATAGCTTTAAATCCCTGTATTTTTGTTGCATTTTTTCCTTCTTGTATTTTATTTTTTATTGCTTTCTGCCCTTTGGCTCTAGGTGTGCCCTTTTCCCCTCTGACTTTGTTTGGTGCATCTGTCTTAGAGCATCTTTGCATTCTCTCCACCCAGGGCCTGACTGAAGGAGGAGTTCACAATTACAGAAGTCCAATTCAGAGAAGTTGTCCTCTCCTGAACCCTCAGAGCTCTCACTGGCCCATCCACGGCTCCCATCTTTTTCTCAAACAAGGCCAGAGCCAGGACTGCTGTGACTTTTGAGCATAAAGGTTTTGATCAGAAGCCATGGCATCATGAACAAAGCACTTGTGAGGTCCTACAGCACATCCTAGCCCAGCCTCCAGCTGTGTGTGCCAAACATGGCTCTGTCACTGTCCTGCTGGACCATCTCCTTTCCCAGGAGGACTCCAAATGATGCACAAGACCTGGGCCCAGCAGATCAGGCCACAGATCCCACAGAATTCAGACCCAGCACAGAGGAGTGAGTTATGTGTAATATGTACTGCACTGGGGGGAAAAAACCAGCACAAAAAATAAATGGAAATTAAGAAAGAAGAGCCAAAAGTCTTAAAACCCCAGGTGAAGTCAAACCATACAGATCAGATCCCAACATAGATTTCAGGAGCATGCTCTTGATCAGAGGGAATTTTGCTTCTGTAAATAAAGTTGTTAAAGATGAACCCATATTAGGCTGACAGTTTTGTACTTGCTTCCCAAAACATCCAAGTTGTTTGGAGAATGGTTTTTCTTTTAGATTGTGCCCATCTAAAGCTGAAAGCTCTGCAAATATATTTTGTTTGGAGAGCATGTGAAGGTCTGATTGATCCCAGAGCTCTATTGGCATAGTGTGGTTTCAGGAAACCATAGTTGACTGTTCAATGTTACCACCATAAAGGGTACAATCATTCCCCACAAAAACTAACAGCATTTCTTCTGCTTAGCTAGGACCCTAAACAACGTGTGACGTTGAACTACAAGAAGGAATACTTCCCATAATTCCATTCAGAAAATGTGTGAATCACCCTATACTGAAAAAAACTCCAAAATTTAGACTAGTACGGAAGTAAAACCAAAATAAATAAATAATCAAAGCATCAATTATATAAGAAATGATCACAATAAAAAGAAATCACTCTTGATAGCAACATATTCAAGTATCTGGAATTTACATACTGCCTTGTCACCTGCTCATCGAGTTATTTTTAGTCTCTTTGTCACTGAGTTTCCACGAGCTCACACATTCAAACTGTTTAGAGTCATTATGAAAGGAATATGATGAAAAGAAAGAAGATTTTGCCTTGGTCACTTGAACCTTGGATTTGAAGGCCTGATTTACCTATGCAATGAGAACGAATTTTATTGTGTACTCTGAATCAGAGTGGCTTTCAGTCTGTGAGAGTCAGGCTTTGCATCTCCCAGGGGATGTGTAGTTCCATAGCAGAGGAATTCAGATCCAGCCCCTCTCTGCAGTAGCCACAGTGGTACCCAGGTACCTTCCCTTGCTTATCTGTCTTTAGAGGCCCTTGTTCAGCAAAAGAGCATCAGTTCAGCCTTTCTGTGTCTTGTTAAGTTGCTTACCATCCTACTCAGGATGCTGTTGAAATTTTTTTTCTTCCTCTTCCCAGAGTGAAGGTACAGCATGCTGTTACTCTTTACAGCCAATAGGCTGGCATGGCTGGGCATGCATGCTCTGTGTTTGTTCCAATATTTTCACAGAACCTTGAATATATACAATTTTAAAATAGTTTGAGAGTCAAAAGTGGGGATTTTGTATAAGATAAGGAAAAAAAAATAAAGTCTCAAAATCAGTTTGTGGAAAATATCATGACAGAAATAACTCAAAAATGTGGCCTGCTGGTAATAGCTTCTTACCTCATTTTGTGAGGCTTCTTTCCTCATTTACCTCTTAGCGGAACACAATACTACCTAGTCTGTTCAGAGTAATATAATTAGAGGAGGAAAAAAACCTCTCCAGACTGGTGTAAATAGAAAGCCTGCAAATGGCATTCTGGACCAATTACTTCAAATTTCACCTGTACTTACACGGCTCAGTCTGTGAGCCAACATACAAGGATCTGGTCCAACCTCTAAGGAACAGACAGACTTAGAGACCTCAAAATCCATCCTTGAGACACAGAGCAGAAGGTTGCTTTCTGAAGTCATGAAGCTACATATAGATAAAGCCTATATGGTGCTTTTTGTCATGCCTTTAGAACTCATCTTGCCTAATTCCAGCATATGTCTGCATATGTGTGCATGAATTAAAACGTGTTGCCCTCTCTTGGCAATATAAAAAAAGCCTTGTCAATTAATGCATCAAAAAGACTTTGGTATCTGTCATAAAATCATAGAATTATTGAGGCTAAAGGGACCTCTGGAGGTCATTTGGTCCAATATCTTTCTAAAGAAAGGCAACCATCTAAGGTAGGTCAGGTTACTAAGGCTCTGTGCAGTCAAGTTCTGAGCATCTCTGAGGATGGAGATCCCACAACATCCCTGGGCAACATTGTGCAGTGTTTGACCACACTGACTGAGATGAATGTTTTTTCTTCTATATAAGCAGAATGTCCATTACAGAAAATTGTGTCTGTTGCCTCTTGTCCCTTTGCTGTGCAATACTTAGAAGAAAAACTGTTCTCTTTTCCATCTAACTCTGTGCAGCCCTACCCATGTATTACATAGCAGGAAGAATGAAGCTATTTTCTGGCTATCACAGTTTCTTTTTGCAGGCTGTCCTAAATTAAATTATACAGTAATTTCTACATTATCAGAAGGTAATGTCTGAGATCAATGTTTTTTTATTGATGCATTGCATTGCTTTTCAGATATGGGATTTCCCATGCCTCAAGGCTGCCTTTAGAGGGATTAACAAAGCTTCAATTCTGTGGTGAAGTGCTCTGGATTTTTCATGTTTATGTGAAATTTGAGGAACAAGTGGTGTTCACTCACTCTTCTACTTTGTCCTTAAAAGATATATGGCAGACTTGTAACCACTGAAGTATCTGGTTCATAGTTATAAATGTGCTTATATTAGTGAGTATATGGATAGACTGGGTGGGAGATTATTGCACATCTTTAATCTAGACTGGTTTGCTTAGCTTTTTTCCACTCAGTTTAAAAGACAGTCTGATTTGTAATCTTTGGTTTAAAAATTAGGAATTCTACTCATTGTAATGATTTTTATACCCGCAGGTGAATAATAAATTAGGCAGCTTCCTCTGAGCTTTGATCCAAAGATTGTAGACTGAGGTCAAATAGCATCAAAGCAGCAGCTGGCCAGATGTTCCCTTAAACATCATCCTGACCAGGAGCACACTGGAATGCTGACATGTTCAGGCATTATTCTACACCCTGATGCTGAGGGCCAAAATCCTACATACAGAATGGTGCAATGAGGAGGTGAGCTCCTCCCCAGGCTCCTCTGGGGAGGGGAAGAGTTAGGTTAGAGGGGAAGAGTTCAGCCCACGAGGGCAGGTAGGATTCATTGTGCAAAGGATTCATTGTAGACCTCCCCCAGGGGTGCCACTGGTACCATGCCCAGTGTGAGGGATTATGCAAGCTGTGAGATGCTGCACGGCCTCGTTTCCTTTCTCTTCTTTGTCCCACTGTGCTTCTGGTGACCAAGGGAACACAACAGGAGCTGTTGCAATACAGGATGTCCAACAGGAGTTGGAGAACCATGGAGTGAGGCATCCTATTAATTATCAGGAGGGTCAGGGTATAGGTATCTTAACAGGGATCACAGCTCAGGTGATTGGAACACCATGGGATTGCTCTCCCCAAGGGCAGGGTGTATCCCTGCTGCATGGGTCAAATATGGGAAAACATGACAGATTGGAGGTTCCTTGAGGGTCCAGCCTTGCCATTGCTGTGTAAACCTCCCATCAGTGCCATTAGCTCTGCATTTCAGTCATTTGCTTGGGCTCTTGCTATGCTTCCCTTTCCTGTTTGAAAAGGCTTGTTTAATTTTGCTAACGACTCTGAATGAAGATAAGGCCCGGGTGTGTAATAACAGACTAAAATTAAACTTCAAACAAATTATCTGCTAGGATTTAGGAAAATCTTATCTGGGGAGGAATTAATCCTTACTGCTTGTTTTGAGGCTTTAGAAGCCCACCAGGAGTTTAAAAGAGAACATTTTTCCATCTGGCACATACGCAGCAACTGGAGCAATGTGCATAATTCTCTGGCTCTGCTAAAAAAAAGCCCCACATAAAAACGCCAAAAAAAAAAAAAAAACCCAACAAAAAAACAAACATCAAAACAAAACAGAAAAAAAAACCAAGGAAAAAAAAACAACACCAAGAAACCACCAAAAAATCCCACCATGGGCATTTGCAGTGTAGCCTGAACTGATTGCAAACCAAATGCAGGTGCTGTACATCATCAGCTGTCACTGGCAAAGCCCTGGTCTCCTTGTGACTGCTGTCCCTGCTTCCTCCATCATCACTTATCAGGACAATTCTGCAAGCCACCTCTTAAGCCCTAGTGTTCCATGCTGCATGGTTTGGACACCAGCCATTACCCCCCCCAGTGATGTGAGGTTGCTCTGAGAAGATGCTGCTGAATCCAGCCTATTAATCCATTTAAGAGAGGGGGTAAAAAGTGTCTGTGGGGTTTACTCTGCTGAAAAATGCTGCTGTGGCTCTGAGTGATGCTGGGCTTGGGACTACACATGGGGCTGGCGGGTGCTGGGCAAAGCCAGTCCCATTTGACTCCAGTCCCATACTCCAGTATGGTTTGGGTGATTTAGTCCCAGGAACAATTTCAGATTAACAGTTTTCCTTCTCTGACCTGCAAGTGATATCAATGGCAGACAATAAAGACACAGACAAGAAGACCTCTGGAAACACCTTCTTGCCCTCTTGCTGCAGAGAAACCTCAAATTTCCATCAGCAAGACTCCTGGTGGAGGTCTTTCAACTTTTTCTCTTCTGTCCATTTTTCTTTCTTTCATCTTAGCTGCCCACACCAGCTGCAGGGTGAAAGAGCAGTAGGAAGAGGGAATAAGAGACAAAAGAAGTTTAACAGCCAGAAGGAGATAAATGGGTGCTCTTTGGAAGCATTAACTAGACGGATAGTCAGGAAAACCATGTGGGAAAATCATCTCCAGTATTTGCTAAGTTTTGTGGGTTTATTAAGCATATTTTTCTTGCAGTTCTTTGGACAAAGAATACAGTAAAAAGCCCTCTCAGGACAGCACAAGAGTACGAGAAGAGATACTGCCTGAAAACATTGTCTCAAATTTCCATTACCCTCAACCACATAACAGGGTGAGATGCAAGTCTTAGGTGGAAATATTAGGTTCTTGAAATCTGCAGAGGTTTCTACTGAGTCTATTGTGTATTCTACTACTGTCTTGGGAATATTTGACCTCAGCGCCATTCTCACAGATGGTTACAGTTCAGGGTACATAGAACAACCTAATGAGTACTAGAATGGGCTAAACCTAGGTTCTGAAACACCAGGAGACTGAATGCAACCATTGTGAGTGTGCAGAACATCTGACTGCATTCTCTGAAGCTGTGTACAAAGTGAGATATCTTGCCTGAGGGAAATAAAGGCAGTCAGAAGCTCAGAACCCAATAGGAAACATGTACAAATAAAGAGTAAAACATCCTTTCCCCTTCTTTGATAGCTGCCTTCAGTTCCTTCCCATCCACTCTTCTGTACGTGAAATTTACAGCACAAGACCTTTGGTGTTTGCAGGTCCGTTTCTCATTTCAAGGGCATCAAGTCACTGCTTGGCCCACTCCAGGGATGCAGTTTATTAGGAAATTCAAGAGCTGATCTCTCATGGAGTTGACTCTGCTCTGCTGCCCTCCTCAGCCACCTCTCATTGCAGAGGCACAGGGCCGGGTCATTGCTCCACACCACCTCTGGATGTAGACTGCATCGATGAGAGGTGCTGAGAGGGCTCCTGTGGTCTTCCTGGTTGGGAACCACCTCCTTCTCCAGGGCAAGACTCTTTCTCCTCCCTGAGCTACTTGTAACCCTATATTGTTTATCATAAATCTCAGCTATCAACAGAGGAACTGAGGATAAGTGGACTCTACAAAGAAAGATCTTTGAAATATCCTTTCCCCTTTCATCACAGAGTTGAGAAGCCATAAAAAGGACCTCTTCTTTGCCTCTAGGGCTTCTGGCAAGGACACCAGATTTACAGCCACTGGAGCACTCTGGCACACCCCCAGCAGTGCAACCATGCCCAAAGCCATAAACCCACCCGCAGTGCGGGGACCTGAGGATCCAGCAGCCCAGAAGTGCTGGGTTTCTGCAGGACTTTGCCTCCAGCATCCCCTGCTGCTGGATGGACAAACCTCCCTGCTCTCCCATTCTTCCAGGTCCCCAGAGGTGCTGCAACAACACAGATTAAACACAGTGGTCTTGATGTTTTCTCTTACCTACCTACCCATCTGCTGAGATGTAAACCAAACAGAACTTGCACCCACTGAAGTTGCTCTTGCACCCACTGAAGTTGTTCTAGCATAATATTTCTGGAAAGGCATCTAACAACCTGCTGGTAATCACTCCCTGCATGGTCTTTCTCAGGAAAGACCCAAGCAGGACAAGGCAGAGATCCCTGGAGACATGTGGTCTTTTTTCAGATCAGCCTTGAACTGGGCAGAGAGGTCACTACTGAGCAATCTCTAGTCCATACAAAAGGAACATTTCATCCTGGCAACACTTCAAATGTCTGCTGACCTGAAGGATGAAAGACTGGAGACTAAAGGTTAAGTTTGATGTGCTGAACAACTGGCATAATAGCTCTTTTTTACCTTTCTTGAATTTTTATCTCTATCTCCCATACAACTCTTGACAATAAACATCATATGTTTTATTGTAATAGTTATTACTAACAAATGGCAAATATATCTCCAAAGAATTTAATTTCTTGCCATGGGAGGCAGTGCAAATAATTTGGGGTTAAACAGAAAGAGACAAAAGAAAGATCTCTTGTTAAAGTAAATACAATCTCATTGCTTTGCACTCAGTTTTAGAAGATTCATGAATATCCTTGTTTTCTATAACCTTGCGTGTTATTGAAAAAGATCTTTCATTTGCTTCTACTCATTGCTGTTTCCTTAGATATTCTATTTCCTTGCAACAGCAGAAACTGAGCTGTTTTTGTGTGCTTGACAGGCCATCAACATCTGCATGGAGAAGATTTCAGAGAGAGAAGAAATAGTAAAAGGGGAAAAAAAACCCCAAACCATAGAAACCTTTCCTAATAATTTTTACTTCGATTTTCATATACTTGTGTAATAGGATGAATTCAACAGTTGATTTTTCTGAAAATATATTTAAACTGAGCAAATACAGATTTGACTTGTTGACAGTAAAGAAGAAACTCAGTGAAGGGAGTATTCTGTCTTGCTCAGAAGCTGCCTCAGACTGAAGCTGTATAGTCATCTGAGGAGTGTGTTTGTATTTTCACAAAGGAACCAGCTGGAAAACTGGTCTTGCTTTGAGAACATGAAACAAAAACACACAATTTGGCAGGTCTGAGAGCTGCTGAAGGCAGTGCCCATAACTGGAGGGTCATCAGCCAGAACATCAAGGTGGCACATATCAGTACCCGCTCAAAGTACAAAAAGCACCTACTCATGCTGCTAAAAGAAGGGAAAGCTGAAAGCTGGTGTGAGCATCAGGTATCCTTTCTGCTCTGCCACAAAAAAGGGTTCAGAGTGGGTCAAGGGTTGGACTTGATGATCTCAGAGGTACTTTCCAACCTGGCTGATTCTGTGATTCTGTAACCATGATGTGCTTTGGTTCCTTCATGAAACACTTATCAGTTTTTACCAAATAAGGGAATGGAAGGCCCAAACTCCTTCTTTACTCATTGGAGTAAACCTCCTCCCAGTTTCTGTGGCTGAATTGTCCGTGTAAATTGGATGCTTCTGACTGAAACTTGCTTTAGTACAAAATAAGCTGCAGGAGCACTTGCCACAAACTGTGCCCTCTCCAGGCTGGAGGAGATGCTCCCTGAGGGGCTCTTATCTCCATTTTCTATTGCTCAAAGAAATCCCAAGCCCCAGCTCATAACACTTTGTCTTTTACCCAAAGACTCACATACCTTTGGATGATGCCTGTGCCCAATGCATCGTTTCCATGGAATGAAGTGGGCTGCTTATCTAATTTATTTCCAGCTGTCTGGTGAGCTCCCTGGCTGGGATATCAGACCCTCTGTCCCCTAAGGATAGGAGAAGGTTGAGCTTTCCTACCACCCAAGCTCTTTCAACCAAGAGAGGGCCCAATAGGCATTCTCCTCAGCCCACACACAGGGAGACCCTGGGAGCAACTCATGACCTACTTCAGATCAGAGAATTTGTGGAAGACTATTTTGTCATTGTTGTTTTGGCTTTAGATCGTGTTTATCTCAGTATCTCACTATCCATTTCAGCTCCAGAGGGTTGGTCTTCTTGGGTGGAAAGAGAAGATCCAGAGCTAGTTGTCAATGTAGACAAGGTACAGCAGGGAAGAAATCCTTGGAGAAGCCTGTGGTGGTTTTAGTGAAGACAAAGCCAAAGCCTGGGCTGTAGCTGGGGGCAGGGGGAGTGATTCACTCCCTTTCCTAAATAATACCACTGCGTGGGGCACGCAGCAGACATCAGCAAGCTCCCAGTTATTCCAGAAATTACTGTGCTGTGCCAACTCATTACTTCCTAAATAGCTCCAGTGTCAGTGCTAAGTGGCAACTTAACTGACTGCTGACATTCACTACAAGGTCACTAAGCCAAGTCTATACTTAGGAACACTTTGGTGCTGCAAATGACATGGAAGTGATTTCATCTATACAGATTTTGACAAGGATAAGAGGAATGGAGAATTAAGTATTCTTAGAATGGCTGGATTTTCTGTGCAGGTGGTTATAAGCAGTATTTGCTTTCCTTCTATAGAGAGAACATGAACATAATGAAAAAAAATTAACAAAGAAAAAACTTTCTCTGTGAGGGTGACCGAGCACTGGCACAGGTTTCCTAGAGAGTTTGTGGTCTCCATCCTTGCAGATACTCAAAAGCTGTCTGGATATGGTCCTGAGCAACTGGTTCTAGGTGACCCTACTTGAACAGGGGAGTTGGACCAGATGACCTCCAAAGGTCCCTTTCAACCCCAACCATTCTGTGACTTTCTCTTTTGGCTCAGGTCATGATCTGACAGCTGTTCCAATACCTCAATGCCTTGTCTCTGCTAACCTTTTCCTAACACCAGCCTGACCAGCATGGGCAGAATAGAAAAGAAGGTAGAAAATGCTATTAATATTCAGCTCACTAAATAAAACCTGGAGAAGGAAAGGAAATGCTAAAGACAACACCAGTAAGGAATTGAAAAGCAGCTGGAAAAGGGAGTATTTCTACAATGGTTCCCAAAGAGTCTACCATGCCTCTGCTAATGTCTGCAGCATTTCTCACTGCAGAGAGCTCTTCTTGACTTGCAAACCTCTCTTTACAGTCCACATATTGCAGGTGAATTCTTCATTGCCATCATTCACTGAAGAGGATCTCACTGAAAGGCTCAGTGCCTACAGTCAGACATCTACAACTCCACCCAGCAGCCTGAAGCTTTCAGCATCTTTATGAACTCCAAAATTCAAAGGTTGATTCTCAACCCCCCCACCTCCCCAGCTGCTAACACATCAGCAAGTAACCTATCCCATATCTATTCCCCTCCTGCCCCTTGATACTAAATCTGTGCCTAACCTGAAGTTCCAGAAATTCTAAAAAAATAATTCCAGCAACTCCTGTACTGAGCAACTTCATAGAGGCTACCAGTACCATGTTCAAAGCCCTGGTCACATTTGCCAGAATATTCCAAAGTAAAGCAAAACACAGAAGTAAATGTCTTTTAAAAAGTTTTTTTTAAAAATTAATTACTTTAGTAGAGAGGTAGTTTAGCATTTCCCTCTACACCTTGCAGGGGGAAGAAAAAAGGTGCCCAGAGCTGCCTGGTGCCAAGAACCTCTTTGTCCTCTGCCCACCACACCACAGGGCCTGGATTTGCACCAGTTGACCCTCATTGATAGCCCATCAAAAATATCATGAGCCCATGGTCCTCATCTGACCTGCAGGTGTTGGTATAACAATACAGAGAAATATCTCAGCTGTCATTTGAGGGAAACTGGCACAACCATCACATCTGGTGATTCAGACATCATCATCTCCAAGCAATTAGGAAGACAGAGGCAAACAAATTGGGAGCAAAGGGGAAAGAAACAAAGTTGAAAGGGGATAAATTCTCTGTTACCTTCCCTCTACCCCTGAATCTCTCTTGATCCATATCTGGGGAAAGTAAAGGATCCAAGCACTCCCCACTAGCGTGGCCACACAGGATCACCAAGGGGTATCTGCACACCACGTATGCTCCATTCCAAGCCAAGGGTGGCAAGAAGGCAGTAAAGCACCAGGGAGTTTCATATTTGACTTTATTCTCTTGCCTGAGATCAGGTACATCCTTACTGCAGGTTGGGATGAACCAAACACTGGAGTGGGTGCACTCAGGCACCTCCATTATCTGTACAGACTGGGATTCAGCACAGCCCTCTCCAAAGTGTGGTTGCCCAGGATTGCCTTATCACTTTCTAGCCCCCAAAGCAGTGAATGTTGGTTAGTGCTGTTCTGTTGGTTTTTTTTTTCACCCACCTGCACCCATTTTCATCCTGTAGAGTACTCCGGGGTCATCCAGGGAAGGAAAGATGCCCAGCCTTTCAGGGTCTCCTTTTATAGGACAAACTCAGAGCACAAGATTTCACTTTTTAAAAAAATTGTAAAAATCAGGTGGAAGCTATTCTTATGATAGAGACAGATGTGATAAGTCAATGGAAAGTAACTGCAGGACCCTGTAGTTACTCACTTCATTCAGTCTTAATGGTAATGGTTTCAAGGAGTTACCCCAGCACTGTAATCAGATCCCCAGGTGACAGAGGCACAGGTAAAATTGTAATGAGCCTTCCTCAGAAATGAAAGAAAGGCCTGCAGCTTTCTCCCCAGACACTAATGGTACCAAGCAGAGCCAGAAAGTATTGTCAGCAGGAAGCAGGAGAAAGTGGGGACTCAAGGAGACACCTGGGCTATGGAGTTTACAAACAGAGAGTAGGCAGATGCCATTAGAAAGAGTTGCTGATTTAACTTGTTTCCCCATTCTATTTCAAGCTTTCTCTTACAAGCATCCCAAGTAAATCTGCACCATCCTGGCCTCATTGGTACTTTTCTTGCTGTAAAACTCTAGCACAACCTTCTACCTACCATACTGACAAGACCAGAAGAGAAAAGAATGGGAAGTAGCAAAAAATCAACATGCAGAGAGCAGTGCTGCTCCTTCCTTCCATCTGCCAACCCAAGCTCCATCCACACTGACCCCACCAGCTGTGGGTGCTGAGTATTTTCTTGACCCACTGGCCTTTCATTCACAGAACTAAAATGGAGAATTAATTGTCAGGGCACACCTGCAGCTGGAGAATGAGTCAGCCCCAAGGGGTTGCTGAGTCAGAAGAATTGAAACTGCCACTGAAGTTGGAAAATGAGCATTCTTGTACAATCCAGTGCTAACGTCCAAGCAGGAAATAGAAATGAACTTTGGAATAGAAGTCAACAATTATAAATGAATAAAAATGGGAGCAATGCTACCAGAAGCCCTTCATTCTGGTGATGTCATGGTTCCTAAATGCCCTTCAGAAATGCAAATTGCCTACAATGTAATAAAAAGGGCATTTTCTAGAGTATGCAGAGCTTGCATAGTTTAATTAAGCATAAACTAGGGTGACTCTGGAAAGGAAAATGATGTGGATTGCATTCTCTGAGTGACCTTGGAAAGGCACTTAGATACTTTCTCCACACAGCAATTAAGTAAACTCGCACTTCATATGCTATCACTCCTTTCCCTTTCCTTTATTTAGAAACCAGTTTTTTTTTTATTTTCCTTGATCTCGCATTGATTTATCTCTGTGACTAGAAAATGGGAGTTGTGTCCCTCAAGGTAACTAAACATTTGTCTACAGCCTCATCATCTCTAGTTTTCTGATCTCTACTTCAGTATTATTTATCTTAAAATTCTGTCACCTGCTTTCCTTGGTTTTCACCAAGGTCTGACTGGGGGGCTGGATCGAGTTTCTGTAGCTATCATTTGAATCATGCCCTCCTGCTCTCACAGTACCAGTCACTTGTTGTGTGGCTGTGAGACCAGGTGGCCAGATTTTGTCAGCTTTTCATCAGTTTTGATTTCCATCAGTGGGATTTGTAAGGGATGTGTGGGACTCTTACAGCTATTTCTAACACACTTTTGTTCAGCTTGACCTTTCAAGGAGACCCTGCTCTGTTTTCCCCTTTAAATTTCCCGACCATCCCTGCTTTATTCTCTGGCCATGCTTTTCTCTCAGTATCTTGCTGTGACTTTCAAGAAGGAGTAGCAGCACCTTTCTGAGGAATATTTGAAGAAGCTGGTAATGGGTGGGATAAAAATATTCACCCAGCAAGGGCAGAGAAACCAGGGGAGGGCAGGTGGTGCAAGGGTGCTAATTTGAAGCTGATATTTGAGCTATGAGGGAGTTTCAGTGACCCACAGCACAAGGGCTGCTGATTCATAAAAAGGTGAAATACCCAAAAGGAAAGCAATGATCCTGGAGCAATTGTATCCATTATGGTATGTCAGACATGTCTTTGATTCCACAAGCCTATAATTAGTTACAGAGAATTGCGTTGTTTCTGAAGAAAAAGAATTATACCCTGTGTTTGTGAATGATGTTCAAGGATTGCTTTAAATAAAATGTACTCACTCTTGATAGATCTATATTTATTTTTGCAATTTCAGAGTAAATGCAAATGATTCAGTAAAGCTGGAAAAAAAATTATACAGTGAAATTCTTAATATCTAAGGATTATTTTTAGGGCTTGGTTCTGATTCACTCTGCATGTAAGAAGCCCGCTTAAGTACCTTTTGAAAATTATTTTGAAAGCTGATATTCCTTGGTTTTGTGGTAAGAATAGAAGAAAGGACTGACTTATATTAACCGAGATCTGTAGTAAGAGCTGCGTTACATACTTGCTAACACTAGATGGGGTGTAAGGAAAGAGTGAAGGGGAAAGGCAGGGAAAAGCAGAGGGAAAGCGAATGGGAGAGCAAAACCTTGGAGGTCCGAGCTAGCTAGAGCACAGAAAGGGAATTTAACAGAGCAGAGCAGGGCTTCCTCCACTCTTAAAAAAAGCCAAACCCGTTCATAAATGGAGAAAGACTCTTCTGTCCCCCTTGCCTGTCTCTCCAGCAGTGTGGATCTTCACCACGTGGGTATTTTAGGAGACAGCACACACCACAATTAGTCTCATTAACTGCATTTTATTCATACATTGAAAGAATACATACACATCAGTGGCCTAGACTGCATCAGCTCCTCTTTACCAAAAAAAGCTCAATGTATATACAGCCTTAAAATGCTCCCCCTGTAGCTAGCACGCTGTATTAAAACTATGCTTATATAAACTACAGGTTTTTTCATAGTTGTATTTTAGAATATGTTAAAAATCCCTAGGTGGCATGTTCTGTTATCCTTCCCCACTGCCCTGACAGTCTAACACTTGCAGTAAATTATGGATATGCATAGTTTACTTACTACTCAAAACAATTTCTATTAGAGAATATAGGTCAGGGAGACAAAACTGTTGCTGCAATTGGAATGAGAAAGTATTTTTGATCCTTAGTGATTTCTGCTGTTACAAATGCATCCTGCAGCTTTTCCTTGGAAAAAGCAAAACAAGGCTCTTTTTGAGACACTGCCTGTTTAAACCTGAGAAATGTACCACAACCCTTTCTGTTTACCAGCTGAGGCTTTTTGGCTCTCCCTCTTGTCTGCTTTGACCGCTTAACTCAGCAGAAGAGGTGAGCTGGCCTCCCTGAGCCTCAGACTCCAGGCTGGCGTTCTCCTGGGTTTCTGGCCAGCCAACACGGATACTCAGCAGAAGCAGCAGCCTGCCTGCAGAATTCATTTCTCTCACTTTCTTCTTCTGGTCCCGTGTGGACGAGCTAGACTCCTGTGGATCACTTTATCCTTTTTATTAAGCCTGTCTCTGCAGAGACCACTTGAATTTATTTCAACATGACAGCCAAGTCTCAAAATCCCCTTGGCTCTCAAAGCAGTCCAATCTCCTGGTATCGGATACACAAGCCCTTTTCCTCCATCCTCTTGCTTCCTTTCAAGTAAAAAATGCCAAGATTCAATTTCTCTAAAATAGCTTTTAGCTCTTTGACTGATGCTAAGTGAATGGTACTAGCAGTGAGACCTAAAAGAAAGTGCTGAAATGCCCCTCCTTGGCAGAACATATCTGACTATTTAAATATGCACACTGGACACGAGAGCAATAAAAAATGACTTCCCACAATACAGTTTAAAGAAATATCACTTGCCATCTGTACCCACTTCAAAAAGTAAACTGGGAACGTGGTAAGAAATTGCATTCACTGGCAGACAGGGGAATCATCTCTTCATTTTGTCAGATTTGTTAGCTTAATCCTAGGAGAGGTATTGCTAAAACCTGCTACAGAAGGTTGGTTTGATTCTACTGCTTTAGTTGAACCAATGGGACTGGGATTTGGAAGGCAGAGTGCAATACTTCACTGGATGGGCTAAGTTGCCAATGTAATTAAAACAAGGATGAGCACCTCTGTAGGAAAAAAAATAATGTCATTTGAAAGCAGAGTAAAATTAGTTAGGTCTCCGACAGTAATAATTTTAATTTGTAGCAGTAAGGCAAACATTGGGGAAGGCTGTGATAATTCGGGTTACTGATGGGTTATGACTCCTCAAGGGAGTCCTTGTGCATAAATAATCATCTTCTGCAGCACTGCTCACATCTTGGTTGTTGGAAAGCCTGTGAGAACATCTCTCTTTGTGGCAACAGACCATGTTACACATGTTCAGAGCAAAACCGCGAAGCTCACTCAGCACAGAGATGGTGAGATAGCCCTGAATGGGAAGGAATAAAGGAGAGTTTCCTTTGCTCCACTTTACACAAAGCCTCCCTGTTATCCAAGGCAGCAGTGCAGCAGCAAGACAAAACAACCCACTATGCCAAGTGGGATGAAAACATAAAGAAACATATTGTCTAAGTGAACAAGCAAGGCCTCTGGTTGATACACAAAAGTTAAAACACTGCAGAATCTACAGGGATCGTCACAAAGAGCTTGAATTCGGGCAAAATGAGGTGGATTTCTGGAATACCTTCCACCAGAAAGTGGATGGAATTTATAGTCAATTCATTCATGACACCAAGGACACCTGTGCTATCATCTATGTTAACTTGTTAAGATCTCACACTCTAGAAGTGATGTACCCCTCTTTTCCAGGCTACCCAGTTACTACGGGCTGGCCCATAGTGTTAAGCACAATTTGTAGTGATTAATGGAAGATAAATGACACTATTGATGCTGACTTCCCTTTAGTCTACACAATAAATTAAAATGATGTCTCGGTCTTACAGAAACCACAAAGACACATTTTGGAGACAGACCTCAAGAAACCAAAATAAAGTGTTCCTGGAATGTTACTGATCATCTTTACAGAAACTCTCCTTTATTCCTTCCCACTCAGGGCTATCTCACCATCTCTGTGCTGAGTGAGCTTCACGTTTTTGCTCTGAACATGTGTAACATGGTCTGTTGCCACAAAGAGAGATGTTCTCACAGGCTTTCCAACAACCAAGAGGTGAACAGTGCTGCAGAAGATGATTATTTATGCACAAGGACTCCCCTGAGGAGTCATAACCCATCAGTAACCCAACTGAATCTGAAATTCATTACTAACATGTTAGTTTAAGAATGAAGACCATTTCTATGCGTTGTACAGCTTAATCTTTGCTTTTTTTATGAGATGTACAATTCAAGGTAGTCTTCTGGGTCAGATTTAGATCATTCTCTTTGATCTTAACATTAAACCTAATGCACTGCACTGAATGACTACTCTGAATGACTGCAGCTTGCAAAGTGTCTTTGAAAAAGGATAAAATGGACATGTCATGCAGTAACCAAGTAAATGCAGTCCCTGATTAATATGCAAGTTTGAAAAGTTCAGAAAATGTCATCATACTCCATAGGTGCACCCTGTTTTTGAAAAGGTCTTTTTTGTTTTGTTTGTGTATAAATGTCATTCTACATGAATTTCATCCCAGCAGCTTTTCATAAACTCAAGTCAATGAGGATATGTTCAAATATTTGAGTGTTTCCTTTAAAACTCGAGGCAAAGAAAAAATCTCTTCGATCGGTTGACACAGCTGTGAAAGACCGTGGTGCTTGCACATAGATTTCTTTAAATAATCTGAAGATTTTCTTTTCACCATCCCACTGGTAAATCTGGGAGAAGGTATAGTCACTTCCCAAGGCTAGGTAGTAGTTGTTCTTGAAGGAGAAAGGCTGCAGTGTCATGGCTCCTCGGGATGGAAGAGCCTGTATCTCCACAAACTGTTTGCTGTTCCATTTCATAACTCTGGAGTCACCAATGAATCTCGTGAGCGTGAGGTACAGGTTATCTTCCATCCTGAAACTCTTCACAGCCAAAACATCTTCCATGTTGGGGATTTCGCTGTGTGGAACAAACTTTTTGGAAGCTTTGTTCCACTGGAGTATAATGGGAACCTGCGAGCGGCTAGAGAGGATTAAATGTGATTTCCCATCTATATCAAGAAACTCTGCATCAGTGTCCCTGAACCACTCGTGAAGGGATTGGTATGAGTAAAATCCTTTGTTGTTCCACTTGTACACTGTTGACAAACCTGCTTTAGAGCTATCTGCTATGACAAAAAACATTTCACTGTCTATCTCAAAAAGCTCTATATCGTTTGGCTTGGAAATGCGAGATACTTCGATGTCCTGGAATTTGACAAACTTTGTCCAGCTTTCATCATACTTGTAAATGTGTGAGCCACCAAAGAGCTGTGCCACCACCACAAAGACTTGGTCACCAACGAGAATGGCTTTACATCCCACTATGGACTGACCTATTGCCCAAAGGAAAACAAAGCACATGTATTAGCACAGTAAAAAGCTCTCTTCAAACAACAGAGAGAATATCAAATAACCCCCTCTGTTTTTGGAAATGTGCACCATCTCATAATTTTGTCTTCTGCTACATGCCATCAGAGCTTCTTTTCATGCTTTTTTCCTCCCCAGTTAACTGGGAAGATGACTTCAAATGTTGGAAGTGTCAAACCTCTCAAGGTGTGCAATATAATGCACACAAAAATGTTAATTCCTTTTCATCGGGAATACTTTTTCTTCCTCTATTTGTTCAAACACATGCCCCCTAATTTCCAAAACAATTATTTCAGCCAATTTTTTTTTATTCCAAAATAACAAGACTTGTTATCTTGTGACTCAGGAGGAATCTGAAATTCTCTTACTCTTGGAACAGCTATTTTTGCAGCATAACTAGAAAAATGAAATAGTCTATTTTTCTTGCTCCAAGAGGGACAGAGCCATATTTTGATACCGTAAATAGAAATATTGATATATCTTGTGGATATATCACCTGACAGCAGGATGAAAAAGATAAATATAAGACTAATCTAAGTGTTGTTTCTGTTAAGTATTTTTAAGGTTATGTTAAAATAGCAATATTTAGGAATATTGCGGTTTCCACAGTAGATCAGATCTGTTTATGGTTTATTTTGAGAATGTCAGGTCGCTATAAAAGAACCACATCAAAAATAACAAGCAGACTATTTATGAAAGCTTTTGATGGCAGGAGAGTGTGCTCTCTGAAGCACACAGTTTAAGCAGAACTGCAACTGCACAGGTTCCCCTCCGTGTGCTTGGGATGATCCACCAGCCTTGCAGTGTAGGAAGGGTGGGATCCATCTCAAGTACCAGAAGGTATCATACCACAGATGTGATTGCATGAGCTGATCACCCAGGCTCTTTCTAGTCTACTTTAGTCAAAAAGCACTCTGGAAGAGATTTCACCTGGCCTGTGGATGTCTCCTGTTGCAGAGGACAGCAATGCCTTTTCTCTGCATCTTGACTGTAAAGGCAGTCTTGTTGTAAAAGCCCAAGCCCATGTTGTAAAGGGCTAAATTCAAATATTCAAATGCCAAGCATGCAGTCAGTAATGAAACTCCCCACAGAGCACATATCTGGATTCTGAGCTCTACAGAACACTTCAGGCTGTGCAAGAGGTTCTTTTCAGTGCCTGTGTCCTTTGGGAAAAGTCTCTTGCTCACTTACATTTCAGAGCCAGAAGGCCAAGCTCAGGCCCTCCAAGAACACAGGATGGTTGTTCAAGAAACAATTCTGGGCATATGCACGGGGTGTGGAGCTAGGACACAAGTCGCCAGCAGAGCTGTCTCCCAATCAGCTAATTCACAGGAGAGTGAACTATATCTAGAAGACAGCTGTCTTTAGAAACGACCCAGATTCTCAACTTCATTTCCAGAGCTTTTCCAGAGCTCTGCTAGCTCTCTTTAGGATATCAACTTCTCCAGTTATATCATATTTCCCCCTAAGGTACCAAAGCACAATGCAACCTAAAAAAGTGAACTTTTTCACATCCAGAATTTCCTGACAGAGGGGTAGCATCTTATAAACTTTTGTTAGTGATGCAGGCCAGCATGCTAATTCAGCATGTTTGTAAATGGAAAGTAAACATGAAAGCTTAACAGCACATCTCTTTAGGTGGCAACCTTGGTTTAAGTATTTCTATGTCATCTTCAGCTGTGAAACATGCTTCCCTGGCCAGCCCACCCTAGAAGCATCCTTCAGACCTAGTTATTTATTTCTACACGCAGTACAGCATTTTTACATTCTATTTTGCAGGCAGCTTGGCAAGAACAAAGGCTCCTTCAACTTATACTTCAACTTGCAATGTGATCCAGGCAATGAGTGCTAAGCTGGTCCATGGCATGATGTTCACAGCAAGTGTTTGTGCCTTCAGAACAATTTACCAGATTAGACAAAAAAACCCCACTCTAGTTTTGTGTGCTACAGTGAGGTTAAATGTACATGTATTAACAAGAGGCACTACTCCCTGAAGTCACTCGTGTCAAAACACACACTTTGATCTGCCAAATTCAACAAAGATTAAGGAAAAAGCCCATCAAGGGTTCCATCTACAGATCTCATCCTTGTGAAATGCCAACAGTTCATCAATGACTGGAATCCCAGTGTTCATATACCTGTGATATTGTCATAACTCCTGAAATTCATTTCAATGTGATCCCACTCCAGCACCATGCAGTTCTCCATGCTGGGCTGTGCAATGGCCACAAACACATCATTCTTTGAGTTGAATGTATCCACCGAAACTGACTGGTAGGGCAAAATCTGGTGAACAACAAAATCTAGAAACAGACATTTACAAGAGTTAGAACACATCCTTGCTGGAAACACAGAATAAGTGGTTGCTGATTGTAACTATTTACACTGAAAAATGAGTGAAATACTCTGGATTTTGTATAACACTAGCATGGAAGTGTCAGTGCTCACGTTAGGCATGCAGCAACAGGGGAAAGTGTCTCCTGCTTGGGGCTTCATAAACTGCCCTTTGGAAATACAGTTGCCAAGGAGAGCAAGTAGGTAAACAGTGGCAGAAATCAGATTTTCCACCCAAGCTGTCTGGTATCAATTAAATAAGGATATTGAGACAGAAGTCTCTTTCCCCACAGCTGGAAGTTGTTTTCCTGTCAAGTGAAATGGCCTTGCTAGAATCTCTTTCAAGCTGAGAGACAGCAACTTCCAGCTGAAGTCCAATAACTTCTTAAGTCACGCAAATTTAATCACTAGCAATTTGTGTTATGCTAAACCAGGCAGAAAGTGAAATGATATCTGAAGTTTGCCTGGGGATAACCCCATTTCAGCTAGCCCACAGACAACATGGTGTAATCAAAGACTCAGTTAACATAACATTTTATGGGGCATTGTAAAGTAGTTAAGGCATAAAATACAACCAACCTGCAAATTACTATCAGTGGAAAACTTATTCTAGACACCAAGACTAAGGAGCTGGAGCAACCTGCAAAGACATGGGGGGAGGCTGAGGAAGCTGGGGTTGTTTAGCCTGGAGAAAAGGAGACTCAGGGGGGACTTTATCACTCTACAGCTACCTGAAGGGAAGATGTAGTTGGGTGGGGGTCGGGCTCTTCTCTCAGGCAACAAGTGACAGGATGAGAGGGCACATCCTGAAGCTGTGCCAGGGGAGATTTAGGTTGGATATCAGGAAGCACTTCCTCACAGAAAGGGTGATCAGACACTGGAAAGTGGTGTTTAAGAAGGCACTCAGTGCTGTGCTGCAGCCGATGTGCTGTTAGGCCATAGACTGGACTTGCTGATCTCAGAGGTCTTTTCCAGCCTCAGTGATTCTGTGTTTCTGTGACCAGGGGTGGGTGTGACTCCAAAATTCAAGATTTTGTCTCAAAACCTAAGTGCCTTTGTATATTTTACTCTAAAATTCACCCTGGGCAAAGGCAGCAGTCAGCACAGAGCCAGGCTGGGGCAATGTGAGGAGCAATGGGTCTGAAGTCAATCTTTGGCCTGACAGCTGGGCAAGGCCATTCCTACCAGAAAAAAAACCCAAGAGTATAGCAGAGCTGACAAAGAATAGCCAGCACTTGGGTCTAGAACATGGCAGAAGGCCTGTACTGAAGTGATGTGTGGGTATAGATATGTAGAAAAGGAAATGCATCTTCCCTTAGGATGCCATTTCTCGGGGGAAGCACACACTGCTCTGCTTCCAGCTCCAGTGGTCACCTCCCTTCACCATGCACCATGGAAGGGCCTGAGCATCCAGGGATTTGGGTGAAATGGTAATTAAGCCCTCACTCGAGTCCCTCATTTTGGTGCATTATGAAATAATTGTTTTTTAATTAAGAACTCTCTCTCTGCATGCTTGAAAGCCTTGCCCTTGAGGAGTTACACTTCTGGAGATAAAGATAGATGACTACCATTAAACAAACAGAGCAGACTCTACAGCTGTGAAAGAAATTACAGTTTCCATTCTTCGAGGGACTGTTATGAATAGACTTAGAGCTTGATTCATAAATGCTGGTAGGAAAACAAGGAAGTTATCTTCATTCTCCCTGGGAAAATAAAAGGACTGAAGAAAACTGACACTGAGGTATGCAGGAAGTAAAAGTAAGTGATAAATGATGAGAGGTAGCTAAGGGTGGAACAATAGCAGATACAGGTGCAGAAAATCAAAATGTTTTTAAAATCCTGAGGAAAAAAAATACCACCAAAAAAACAAAAGCTGAAAAAAAACCCAAAACAAACCAAAAGCTGAAAGACATCTCTCAAAGTCTGAACAGGTGTGAAATACTTTCAGGGAATCTGTGAATTAAAAGCATGGCAGCCTGTGTGTTAAAACCCACTGCTCATCCAGCAATGATTCAGTGTTAATACAGCCATTTTTACTTGTCACTGGAGTCTTTATGTCACTGGATGAGTAAAAATGGGTAAAAAGATCAGTTGTAATCAGTAAAAAGCAATAAATGTTGGGTTTAGCACTGTCTGGAAATACCACTAATGTGGAACAGGGTTTCACAGTAAAGGGATGCACATCAGGCTTGCCAAAAATTTTGTCTTTGTGGGCTCAGTTTAGTTTCAGAAGCAGGTCCACATGCCCAGAGCTCAGACAGAACATACAGGGTTGGAGGCCTGGATCTTCCCAGCACTTTTAAGCTGGATCAGCCTGCAGAGGAGAGGACATGGCCCTCACTTCACCCTTTCCCTGTATCCTGCTGGCCACATGGGCTGTCACTCCCTCCCTCTCACCCAGGCAGTTTTACTCTGTCTCAAGACTATTCTTAACACTGTCCTCTGCTGGATGAGGGTTGGGGTGGTCCCCTTGTCCCCCAGCCACCCACCCACCCTGCCTTGCTCCTTTGGCTCCATCATGGGTGAGGGGCCCAGCACTTGTGTTTTGGGGCTGATTTCCCTCCTGGCTGCCCCTGCTCTGGCTGGTGCCAGCACAGAGGAGCATCAGTGCTGGTGGAGCAGAGGGAGAGCATGGGGAACACTGAAGGACACTCAGGAGAAAGGGGAGCAATGATCTGTTTGGGCAGCAGCTCCTAAACTGCATCCTGCAACTTGGTCCCTCTCCTGTGTTTTTTTTTTCCCTGCAGTGGAGACTTATACCTGGGGGCTGGGGGTGCTATGAGGAAGTATCAGCCATCCCTTCCTGTCTTCCTCAGGTGTGGCACTGGGCATCTCCAGCACAGGAGAAAGTAAGCAACTCTTAATTTGCAAACTACCTTCCTTCTAGCCAGTGGGGAAAGAGAAGACCACCTCCAGAAGAGATCCCATCTAGGTAAAGAAAGGGGAAACCATGCTTCCTAGGCTCAGTGAGATGATCCCCGCCTACAGCTCTGGGCAAAGATAAGAAAGATGCTATCACGAAGAGTTAAAAGTACAGATCACTGACCCTGTGAATTGCTTTCTCTGTGAAGAAGCCATAGAATCTTTTTGTTCATTGTCTTTTTGTTTTGTTTTCTGTTTTGGTTGGGGTTTTTTTGGGTTGTTTTTTTTTTCCCAAACTTGGCAGCACCTCTTCCCACGTCTTTTCCTGTTACCACTGTAGCAGTTTGGCAGATGCATGTTTGACCAAGCAAACTGCTGTGTTACCACATCCTACACCCAGTCATGCTCAACACAGAGTACCACAGACTAGAAATGCTGGAAAGGCTAAGCACAACTTGCAAAAGACAGAAATATGAAACTAGATGGGTTGGATCTAGATGATCTACAAGGTCCTTTCCAACTCGAACCATTCTGTGATACCAAAGACTAACATCAATGAAAGAGGATTGCAGAGCACTGCCTGCAAACCAGTAGGAAAGGAGAATACACCTACAGGGTATGCTGCTTTGCTTTAGAATATGGTATAAACCTGAGCCTGTGACTAATCAGTCTTCAAGGAAGGTATATGGGCATCCTTACACTCCCTTTAAATCTGGGGGAGGCAATGGCGGGGAAGGAAAGAGGAGCTGTGGCCTGATGCCACAGACACCTAGAGAGTTACAGCTTGCAGCTCAATGCAGGGGACATGATGCTGTCTCAAGGGTGATTTGAATTTCCATTCTACTTATCTCTGGTTTGTTCTTATGGGTCATTTCTGCATACAGTCTGTCTTTCTCAGACACTTTGTAAGGATGCCAGAGCTCCAAATCTTCTGTACCCTTCCCCTTCCCTATGCACTGGAGCTCTGGGAAGCCTGGTGCTGCCTGCCCCCAGGCCAGGGAGGTAAGGCACACAGCCTTCCCTCACCACAGGCAGAGAATTACTGCTTTGGAAATGTCCTTTACTATCTGAAGAGTGTACTAAAGGTATATGCTGTGCTGCAAGAGCACTTCTCTGATGGCATCTGAAGAAATATTCAGCTTGTACCATGTAACACCTTAGCTCCCCAGCAATAGGAAATTAGATTTATGCTTGGTGTAATTTCTCTTGCAGCTGACAAAGGGACTAATAGTGAGGGTGAATTTTGCCTGTAGCAACTTTATGGGTAGCTTTCCAGATACCCAGAGATGACAGAGAGCAGAGGTCAGTATGGGTCTGAGGACCAGGCAGGCAAGGCTTGTCCCCACACACAGTGCTGTGCAATTGCTTGCATCAGATTGAGATGAAATGAAGCTTGCGTCTACTTTGTACTTTTGCATCTCAGTGGATTTGCAGACACAGGAATATAACTTTGATACTGTTCTAAGCCACACTGCTCTTCTGCTTTTGACATCCTTTCATGTAGCAGATTATCATGCTTTACCTCTGCTGCTCTTCTGACCTTATTGCCCTTGGATTACCTTTCATACCCTGTCTTGAAACTTTATTTTACATTCTTATTAATCAGCTTTTCTATTGTCTTTTAATAATAATGACTGACTTGATGACAGATGAGAACTTGAACACCTCTGGTATTACCATATAGGAAAAAGGCAGAGTGCTAACATCACATCCACGAAAGATGAAAAACAATACTCACAGCTGATATTCTCAGTTATATGATGTGACTACATTTAAAGGTAGGTAACTGCAGCTGTTGGGTCATAAAATATAAACATAACCACATGCAAGATTCTCTGCACTTCCTTCAGCATGCTTTATATTACCTAAAATAAAAATCAAGATCCTAAACAACAGCAGTCAGAATATTATTGGACATTTCTCTCCAACTTAATGGAGTCCCATGAACTGCTGGCAGTATTGCTGCCACATTTGATGCTGTTAAATTGTGGCCAATTGAATAAACATAACAGATACAGCCACATCATTTTAAGTTCTTTTCATTGCTTTCTGTTAAACACAGATTTTGGGAAGCTCATCTGCCATAAGTATATGGCCTTATTTCAGGTAACAGAAAGCATTCTATGATTAAAATTAAGTCACAAAGTGAGTCATAATCAAGTTTTTTGGCATATGAATAGTCAGAGCTCTTCTCCCATTATCCCTTAATTCAAATAAAAACTCAGCACTTACTTTGGCTTCAAAATGTAATTTTCCCATCTTATGTTTGTTCTAGTACTCAGAAGTGCTTTGTATGTAACCCTTTCCTCCCCCCAGGTCATGCTCACAGAAGTGAAAGGGTATAAGCTGAACTTCTGATATTTAACTATTTGTAGTGTGCTTAGAAATATACATTCTGAATACCTGTAGTGGTGCATTCATAATCAAAACTTGTCACATCATTTAACTTCTTATCCTGATATTCTGCTGGACCAATACACAGGACATCAGAAACAGTGGAATTTGTCATCTTTAACCACAAAAACAACCACTTGGCCTTGCAGTCACACTCAAATTTATTTCCCCTTAAATCTCTAAAAAAACACACAGAAATAAACATATTTGAAAAGGTTGATAGCAATGTGAATATTACAGAACTGTTATCACCTTGACATGCTGAATTTTAAAATATCTGAGGTGTTTTTGAACTGAGAAGAGGGAAGAATCTTTATTTGGACTCTTACTGTGGACTCTCCTTCACTCAGTGTTGTCCTTGGAAAAACTGTTTTGATCTAGGAAATATGCTCACATATAATCGTGGTAACAAGGCACTGTGATTCATGTGCAAAGTCACTCATGTTTATAAGTTTTCAAAGGATTAGGACTGTAACCCAATAAATCCTGACAGTCTGGTGGTCTGCTACAAACCTCCATCCCACCATCTACTGCCAACACAAAAAAATTCCCATTTCTTAACTAAACCACTCCAGTACAGCTGGCCTTGCTGGTATAATTTCTGTGTTACATTACAGTATGGATGTAAGGCTTGTACTTCTAGGGTTGCTGCCAACGTGGAGTCAATTTAACCTCCCCCTATTAATGTATATGCAGTGTCAACAGTGTACCTGTTCTTCAATCCCTTGCCAATTTTTGTGGCTTACATTTATACTGTTTGGCAAAGCCAAGACAAAAATAAGGGGAAGCTGACTAGCAGCTCAGTTATACTAGAAAACACTGGCAGTAAATCAGAAATGTGCTGTGACTGTACAAAAACAAGAAAAAAGCATTTTTTAAAAAAATGTATGAATTTTTCTAAAATAATTTCAGGGAATACATGCAACGATAACAGGAAAATGCTTAGAGAAATAATAGTTCTAAAATTGTTTCCCTTTCCCTCAAAAAATAATTTATGTGAAACATCAGAGAAGTACAATAATGCAATGTACATGCAGCATCACGAGAAGCACCCGTTATCTGGGAAATAGCATGTATTTTAGAGCAGTCTACCAAGTAAACAATTTTCAAATGAGAAAAGCTAGAACAAGAAAATGCACATTTATTTTCTGTGCTGATGTCAGATACAGCACCACAAAAACCCAGAACATAAAACTCAGGGAGTAGGGGCAGAGGCAGGGAGTCAATGGAAAGATTCTCATTACTTACAGTTCAATTAAAGAATCTAAATCACTGAAGACATCCCTTGGCAGAGCTTTGAGATGGTTATTGGCCAAAGAACTAGAAAAGAAAGTTAGAGTACAGTATCATTGCTATCTCTTATCTATCTTACTCTTGCAAAGTCTGAGCTCACTAACAGGTTGTTAATTATCTGGTACTATGCAGCCACTGGCATTATTAATAGTTATGAGGAACTGGCACATTTTAATTATTCTAAATCAAGAACAAAGATTGCTTGAAGCTCAAGTAAAACATAAAAGGCTTTTTTTATTGCTCAGGTGCAAATGTAACACACAGAACAATCACTTAGCATGCCAAGAAGAAACATGAGGACACAGAATGATGCTGGTCCTGGTGATGCACCCATGGGCTACAGCTGAGTATGCAGGCAGCACAACGTGTCACTCTGCTGCCTGAGCAGGGATTTTTTTAGGGCCTGTTTTAAATTTGTAGAAGGCATGTTCTTAACAGCAGGAGGAAGCTGATGAACGAAGGGGAATGGAGGTTTTCTCTGTAGCAGGAAACCTGTGGTCCCCCAGAAGTGTTTTGTTCAGGTACAAATTACTCTACTGAGTGTTAAATAACTTACAGATGAGTCAGGTCTCGAAGGCCACGAAATGCATTTCTTGAAATGGTTTCAATTTTGTTTCCTTCGATGAATCTAGATTGAAAATTCAAAAAAAGAAAAAGAAGTATTTTTTAATACTTTAACATTATTATTTGCATCACCAGTGCTTTAAGCTATGGTCTCCAAATTCAGCAGGTTCCTGGACAGCCCCTTCAAACTTAATGGCAGAGAAGTCTCAGTGGATCTG
The DNA here is from genome assembly GCA_023637945.1 of Phaethornis superciliosus. Lineage (NCBI taxonomy): Eukaryota > Metazoa > Chordata > Aves > Apodiformes > Trochilidae > Phaethornis > Phaethornis superciliosus. The sequence goes on from JAJQWJ010000005.1 coordinate 9,296,967, forward strand.
CTCACATTCCCTCTTCCCCTTTCCTCAGGTGGACTGCAGAGAAGGATGCAGGTACCAGGCTGCACGAGAGACGTGACACAAACATCCACCAGAAGGGGAACAACATGAACAAGCAAAAAACATTCTTCTGTCAATTAATCCTCTTGGCATGCGTTGTGTGAGGCAGAAGACCTGCACAGAAGAGGTTTCCCAGATGGACTTCAGAAGCTGAAGTCCTAATTTCCTCTCACAAATCCCCTACATTTTAAATCCACGAGGATTTAAAATGCAGCCCTGGCTGCAGACTGATGCTCGGGTGGGGAGGGAGCTGCTGTGGCTGCATGCACAGTGCCACCTGGGCTCCCACAGAGCACTGACCTGAACTGCAGACACCCCAGGTCTGCAGAAATGGTGAGATCTCTGCAGAAATGGTGAGATCTCTGCTTTGTTTTCCTTCCTGCTGCCGCAGCTCTGCTCTCTCCAGCCAGGACACCACCTCTGCAGGAGGTCTGGCTGCACACCAACCACAGGCCTGGGAAGACTGACAGGCAGGTATTGATGCCAGGGATATGCTGCTCATCCTGACCCCACGTCAGCAGTAAAAGGAAGAGCTGATATTTAAGCATCTTTACCCCTGAGGATGCATCCCTAAATACACCCTCAGCCCTGCCAGGTGGCCATCAAGGTATCACAAGATACAGCTGTATCAGGGTGAAGACAACTGCATGCTGACTTTGTGGAAGGTTTTATGAGATGGAAGAGCCTCCCTCCTACACATCAGTGTTTGCCTTCCAGAAAAAGAGGGGGAAAATGCTGTGAGCCAAGGGCTCTTCTAAAGAGTCAAGAGTGGGATGCAGGAGATGACAAGTGCTCTGGGTTCTGAAGTTTAGATGTAGCCAAAATCCCTCACAAAGTGCCCATCACCCTGACTGCATGCAAAGGGTGTGAATGAGAAAGGCTACATGGAAAGTGTCAGAAGAGGGTCAGTTGTTACCAGGCTGCCTGGCAACACGAATTCAATCCACAGAGCTCAGAGCCAGAAAGCCTCCTGACACCCTCACCAGCACCTGGCATCCCTGCACAGTGCCAGCTCACTGGGCCATGGAAATAAACACAGCTTCACTGCACATACTGCAGCAAGATGCTGCAAATTTGGGCCAGGACTCAGTAATTTGCAGGATTCCTGAGTCACCAGACCTGGCCTTGAAGAGATGCTACCCTGAGAATGCCAGAAAAGCTCCCATCTTTATCAGACCTGTTTTATCCAGGCTCTGTACATGGAGACAGTTAGCTTAAGGGTACATTGAATGACATTTGCTGTGCTGAAAATGCAATGGGACACAGCTGCAGATATACATATATATATATATATATACATACATATATATCTGCCGTGGGTGCTGCCCAGCTGCTCCTTGTTCAGAGGTTTTTGTTCACAAAGAACCTGGTTATTCCTGATTGTCTGTGAGGTTTTCTTATTCTCTGTAAGGTATGATCACTGGTAACTGAGACACATGAGCTTCTGAAGCTGGGATGGTGTTTGGCACGGCCAAAAAAGATCCCCAGAGAAAGGCAGCTCACACTTGGCTCCTCAAAGGTGGAGATGCAATTTGCTGGGAAGACCTCTGTGGACTTTGCATAGAGGACAAGCACAACCACTTGTTCAGCTGCTGCTAAAGAAATTTGAAATTGCAAGGCTTTACCAGTCTTCATTGCTCTGTCTGGCTTGCAGCTGGCAAAAGGGGACAGAGATTTCCTCTCTAACCAGCTGAGGAGGGGCAGGACTTCTTTCTTTCAGAGGGGTCTGGCTGCAGTAGCCTATGCAACCTCTAGGACTGCAGATGTTCCTGGGACAAGCTCATCAGCACTTGAAAGCAAATCATTAATGGAACAACATTAAAATGTTTTTCTTCTTTTTTACAAACATATTGCAAATTACTTTTCTTAGTGCAGATACACAGAAAAGAGAATGACTGTGTCACTTGATACCTCTGAAAAATCCAAAGGTAGGTGAGTCATGGATTTTAGCATATCCTATTTACAATTATCCTGTTTCCTGGCTGCTCCACATGTATCAGACTACTAATCCTGAGTATCTTCCACTTAGATACCTATTTGTTTGCAAGACTTTAGCAAGAACCAGTTTTGTGAGCATTGGTCTTCCTTTAAAGAAAAAAATGTTTTCCACAGTTACCTTTCAGCACAAGAAGGTGAGCAGAAGGAGGAATTTTTTTGAGTTTCAAACATACCAGCTCATGTCCAGTAACACAGTCTCTTGGAGTACGGAGTGAGGACAACCTGGTATCAGAGCTAATACTTTTTTTAAAGGAAATACTTTTTTTAAAGGAAAAAAAGAATGACCTAAAAAAAACCCCAACAACAAAAAACTGGGAAATGCAAATACTGTCAAAATCAACCAAGTGAAATAAGTAAAGACAAAGAAAGTTAAAAAAAAAATATAATTAAAATAATATATAGAGTATATGAAGCATATATTTATAATTATTTGTAATACAATAATAAATGCCATCGGCGCTAAATGGGATATCAGAAAAAAAGATGAAGTTGGAGAAGAAAGCTGGGGGAAGGGAGCCAACCTGTTAATCAGGGCTGTTCTGGGCAGTATGGATACTCCACAACTCATCCCTCAGGATGTCAGCAGGCCAGAAAAAGCTTCCTCACCTCTTTCCTGAGGTTCAAAGCCCTTCTACAGTGATGGCACTGTCCTGGAAAGCCAGGACAAGCTCTTGCTAAGCAAGGCCTTTTTGGTGTACTCTAATTGCATAGACCCACCTTGCATTTGTGGCATATTTTAAAAATCCACCTGAAAAATGGCAAGTCACTGTAGAGAAAATTTGCACAGGAATGTAACATAAATCCTCCATCTCTCCTGCTAGTGGGAATCACAGTGAAGACTCAGACTCCACAGCAGGAGTCTTGCCAACTTATCAAAACATCTTGATTTATTAAGGACAAGGGAAGACATAAAACACCAAACTTACAGATACTCTAGATGAAAGAGACCAGCAAAGGCATCATCTCGTATAACAGTGAAGGAGTTGGAGTTCAGCAAGCTGAAAAATGGAGAGCAGGCATTAGGAAAGCACAGGAAAACTTGACACACTGGATGATGCCCATTGTGTTTATTGCCCATGACCAAACTAATCTTACTGACTCGAGCCCATATTGCCCCATCAGTGCAGCACACATAAAATATTGTGTAATGGTCTATAAAAATAAAAAAAAACCAAAGGCATAATGTGATGCTATTTAATGTTCTCTGCTCCCCAGGAAAAACACTCACTGTGCCATTCACCTTGGTTAAATGCAGCCTGGCCCTCGACTCTCTGGTGCCCTGAGCAGGACAAGCTGTCTTCAGAGGGGCAGGGTCTGCTGAGTGTGGACCCCAGCTGCCCACCACACTTCCAGCCATGCTGACAATTCCCAAGAGACCATCTCAGCACCACTCCTGAGCTCCCAAGCACCAGCTCTCATTTCTGCAGCTGCAGTGGGTCAGTGCTCACTCATTCTCTGCTCCCAGAGGGATGCTCCAAGCCTGACCTGCAGATGGGCTACAGCTCATGGCACGGGAGGACAGCACACAGTTCAAGCAGTCAGTTTGTCAGCTGAAAACACAGGCATCCCCAAGACACCAGGGACAGATAAATCTGCTGCCCTTGCAAAGCAAAGCCCTGTGTCTACAGGCAGCAAAGAAATGCAGGGATGCTGCCTGCTCCTTGCCCTCCCACATGAACTTCAGGGACAAAAAATGTTAGAGCTGCACCAGAGCAGCTGTCACCTGAGCCAGGACAAAGCAGTCAAGGATGCTATGGAAAGGCTTTGCCAGCAAAGTTCCCTCTTTGCTGTATCAAAGCACAACAGCAGATGATTGTCAGCATTGATGCTCAAAGGCACAGAGAGCAATCTCCTTTTAAGAAAACAGCAAAACTTCTTGTTTGGTCTGAAAATCAAACACTTCTCAAATTAAATTCTGGAAATTCTCCGGATTTTCTGCTACAAGTGAGTAAGTCTGCACTACTTGCTTTCTTAGAGTAACTTAATCTTCTTTTTGTATGGTTTTAGGAATTATTCTAAAATTAATTTAAAAGGTTAATGAAAATGAAATGCAACCTTTCCCTGTGATCCCGGGTCATGTCAATACTAGATAAATGCTCCCTAAATTATCCCAAAGAAATCCTACAAAGATGCAGACCATTATCAAAAATAAAATCCTTGCATTACCATTTTACCATGGTTATTGCCATAGCAAACATAGTCCTGAGTACCCAAGTGCTCAATTATGCATGTGTCTCTTATCATTTAATTGTCCTTTTTTTCTCATGTTGGAAGGGACAAGTCCTACATCACATTAACCAACATAATTTGTCAGAACCCTAGGTGGTGGCAGTGGTAACAAGACCCTCTTGCTCTCACATCTCACCTACCACATATTCAGCTTCTGACTTTCTCAGCTGACCTCTGCCCCATAACACCCCATACCCCAACATCTCCTGGAAATCTGCTACAGCTAAGGAAAAGGGACAACCTTCACCAGCTCTTCTTCCCTCCTCCTAGTGCTGCTATCCAAAGCAAGCAAGATTCCTCCCACCTCTAACTTTCCACCCATGGTTTCCCTCAAACCACCCCCTGGATCCAACCCTTTCCCTATCAGCTGGCACAGGTCTCCTGTTAGGCCCCAGTTAACCACTGGGCAGAATCCCACTGCCCACTGCTCTGTGCTGGCTGGTCCCCAAGCCCTACAAAAACTTGGGTGTGGGACCAGTGCCATACTAAAGAAGGTGAAAGCCTCCATCACTTCCTTTGACCATGTCTCCCCAGCATCTTCCACAGGGTACCACTCCCCCTAAACACTGAGACAAGGTTGGGGTGTCCAAGGAGATGAGGCTTGCCATCACACTACCAATGCTTTCAGGGATTCTACCTTCCTAAGACCAATTTTAACATCTAGCTCTGTGGCAAGTGCTTAGCCCGGGTTCCTGGCTTGCCTTGCATCTTCTCACTGAATTTTTCATTGCAGTGTGCCTGTGCTTCGCTTTGGGGGTAACCCCATCCTTACAGGGGGTGGCACAGAGGGTTCCCCTGGTATTGGGGGTTACAGGGCTAGCCAGGGCACAGGCAGTGCCACAGATTCTCTACAGACTCCCAAGTATCCAGGCTCCCCTGGGGAACTTTCCTGCATGCCATAGCACTCTGCCCTCCCAGGACAGCTCCATTAAAGCAGGTTTGGGTGAGCCACAGGAGATGTACAGACCTGACTGCCACACAGGCACAACCCCGTGATGTCCCTGAGGTGGGGAAGGACGCGGAGTGCTGGGAGCTGGACTGCTGTCCCGTGGGACAGAGGGACATCTTGCCTGTAGGTCCATCACGTCAGAAGGCATCGGAGGGGCCACCCTCCAAGCGGGATGCTGAAGGACACAGCCATGCTGCAGACACCACAGGCAGAGGCTGTCCCCAGAGGTCTGTCCCCATCGCACCCTCAACATCCCAAAGCCAATGACAGACTCACGGGCACGAACTGACTCCAGAGGGAAAACTGGGAGTCTTTAACTAAACTCATTAAAGCTGTTTTTCAGTTTGTTTGTGGGTTTTGTTTTTTGTGGTGTTTTTTTTTTTTTTTTTTTTTTTTTTTTTTAAAAGGAACTTAGGGCATCGGAAAGCATTTCGTTCTCCTTCAGTAACTAATGCACTTTTTCCGAAGTGGTTCCTGAGAGGGAAGCGCATCCCTGTTACGAAACAGCTCTACCAGCGGGGCGGCACAAGCTGGGGATTTACCCCTCACCTCCCCTCCTCCAAAAGCACCCGAAACTCTCTTTAGGAGGAACGAGCTAAGTGCTATTTGGCTTTTTTTTTTTTTCTGGCTTTTTTTTTTTTTTTTTTTGGAGTGCCATACTCACAGCAGCTGCAGGGAGGGCAGGTGAGAAAACATCCTGTCCTTCACTTCGGAGAAGGTCCCGTTTACCAGGCTCCTGCAAAAAGAGAAGCCACCCGTCAAGCGGGACTGCCCCGCATCATTCCCCGCTCCTCCTCCCTCCCGATGCATCCCCCCCCGGCCCCCCAATCCCTCCCTTTCACTCCAGCCCGGCACTCACAAGGAGCCCAGTCCGGCGGGCAGGCTGCGCGGTGCCCCCGCCGCCCCCACACACAGCGCCGACTCCCGCCAGCAGCTGCAGGGCGGCCCGCAGCGCGGAGGCCTGCGCGGAGCGGCGGGAACCGGCGGCGGCAGCAGCAGCAGCAGCAGCGGCAGCACCATGGAGGCGGCGGCGGCTCTGGAATGAGACAACAGCCGCAGCGGGCCCGCCATGCCGCCGCCGCCGCCTCTCCCGCTGCCGCTGACCGCCGGACTCTCCTCGCCGCCTATCCCAGCCCTGACATCAGCACCGCGGCACCGCCCAGGAGAGGGGCCGGGCCCGGAGGGGGGGGAACGGGCGGGCGGGCGGGGGAGTCCCGGCGGAGCTGGGCGGGAGGTGTGAGGTGAGGTGAGGGCCCGCGAAGGGTCGGTGGCTTCATTCGGTACCTCCGGAGGAGGTCAAGGGAGGCGGCGGTTCCAGAGCACGGGTCTTGTGGGGAGCGGCTGAGGGAAATGAGGGGGGTTTGGTCTGGAGAGGAGGCTTTGGAATGGGCTGCCCAGGAAGGTGGTGGGCTCTCCGTCCCTGGAGGTGTTCAAAAAGAGACTGGATGTGGCACTCAGTGCCATGGTCTGGGAATCACAGCGGTAGTGGATCAAGGGTTGGACTTGATGATCCCAGAGGTCCCGTCCAACCCATCTGATTCTGTGATGCTGAGGGTGAGGGGGGAGCTGATGTCTCTCTACAGAAGAGACATGTCCTCTCTGATGAGGAGCTGATGTCCTCAGACTGTCCTCAGAGCTGATATCCTCTCTGAAAGGAGGTGGAAGTGAGGTGAGGGTTGGTGCCTTCTCCCAAGTAACAAGGGATAAAACAAGAGGAAGTGGCTGGGGGAGGTTTAGATTGGATAATAGGAGAAATTTCTTCACCAAAAAGGTTATCAAGTGTTTGAAGAGGCTGCCCAGGGAAGTGGTGGAGTCCCCATCTCTGGAAAGACAAATGGAAAAGACACAAGTGTGGTGCTTAGGGACGTGGTTTAAATGGTGGACTTGGCAGTGCTGAGTTAATAGTTGAACAGTTGGACTTGACTTTTTCCAACCAAAGCAATCCTGTGCTTCTCAGATTCTTCTGAAATCGGGGCCTGTTGTGATAGGACAATGAGTAATGGGTTTAAACTAAAAGAGGGTAGATTTAGATACAAGTGAGAAGTTTTTTGCAGCGAAGGGCGTGAAGTACAAGAACAGGCTGCCCAAAGAGGTGGGAGATGCCTCATACCTGGAAACATTAAAGGTCAGGTTGGACTGGGACTCTGAGCAACCTGATCTAGGTGAAGATGTTCCTGTTCATTGCAGGAGGATTGGGCTAGATGAGCCTTAAAGGTCCCATCCAACCCAAACCATTCTATGATTTTGTAAGAACCACGTATAAAACTGCATTCAAAGTGTTCCAGTTTGCTTGGGGTACCTCATGCACATGAATAAAAGCATTATTTTTGTAATTCTGTACTCTGTGTCCTAGCCTCTCTCCTTGGTTGCCACAGGCTCGTTGAGGATTTTTTGGTGACAATTTCCACTGCTGCAAGGAGTGTCTGCTGCCTCTCATCATTTACTGTGCAGCTCCAGCATAGGCATAGGCTCCAGTTGGGTAGCTGAAGAGAGCAGTGAGTCTTGATGCTAAGGAGACCCAGGTCTCATCATCTCCACCTATACATATTCCCTCGGGGAGGTTAAAATTCAGAAAGCATGAACAACACCTGAATTTGTTAATTTCTTTTTTTGTCTGATTATGTAGGAACAAGGCAGAGAAATTATTGTAGGCCAGTGTTATTCCCAGTTTGCTTTGCTCAGTTTTACCTTTTCAGTGATTTTAATGATTCATGTAATACACCTCTTTGCAGGAGCTGTTGTATAGCACATCTGCATCTTACTTCAACAACCACAATAATCTCAGGATGTTTATTTCATTGGTAAACAGACAGAAATGTTGCAAACTATGAAGCTGATTGGATTATCCTGTCATCCTCTTCCAGCTGGGTCACAGGGGCTTTATCCTGAAGACAGTGTAAACTCCCCCAAAATAAGCCCAGGAATGCTACCATAAGTCAAGAGCTTTAGATCCCATCTCTCACATTATCCTTCTGGACAACATGTCCAGGACACAGCTAGACAAGTCCATAACACACTGGGTGAGCAGCTGGCTGACAGGTTAGGCTCAAAGAGTTATAGTAAATGGGGTTACATCAGACTGGAGGCCAGACACTACTGGGATTTCCCTAGGGCTCAATTTTAGGGCCAGGGCTCTTCAAGTGTTTTTATAAAGTATGGGCACAAGAATCTAATGAACATTAAGTCAGTTTGCCAACAACACTGAACCAGGAGAAGTTGTGGCCTCCCTTGTGGGTAGGGAGGCCTTATAGAGAGGTCTGGATAGACCAGAGACCTGAGCAATCACCAACCATATGAAATTTAACAGAGCAAATGCCTGATTCTCCATCTGGGACAGGGTAATCCTGGTTGTACATACAAACTGGGTGATGAAAGGCTGGAGAGCAGCCCCACAGAAAGAAATCTGGGGGCCTGGGTGGATGGTAAGTTGAATAGGAGTCAACAGTGTGTCCTGGGGTGCATCAAGTATAACCTGTCAAGACTTATGTTTGTCCTGCTCTGCACAGACCTGAGGCCTCACTTCAAGTTTTGGACATCTCAATAAAAAAAGGACATCAGACTATTAAAGTGTGTCCACAGGAAGGTGGCCGAGATGGTGAAAGGTCTCAGGGACAAGACTTAGGAGGAGCAGTCACTTGGTTTGTTCATCCTGGAGAAGAGAAGGCTGAAGGGTGACCTCACCACAGTCTGCAATGTCCTCAGGGAGGGCAGCAGAGGGCTGTGTGACAATCTCCTCTCTCTGGTGACCAGCCATAGAACACAAGGACATGGAATGAAGCTGCATTAGGGGAAGTTCAGATTGTACATTAGGAAAGGGTTCTTCACTGAGAGTGGTTGGTCACTGGAAGAGGCTCCCCAGGGAAGTGGTCACTGCACCAAACCTGTCAGAGTTCAAGGAACGTATGGATGATGCTCATAGCCATATAGTTTGTCTGTAAGCAGGTGTGCAAGGAGCAAGGACATGATGATGGGTCCCTTTCAACTTGAGGTATTCTATGATCCTGTAAAATAAAAAAAGCACAACAATGATTTCAAAAAATATGTCAGCAAAATAGTGATCTGGCAACGTAATTGTGGTATTCCCATGAACCAGATAAGACATTGCTCTATGAGCCATGGCTGCTGTGGCCATGCAGGAATTCCACTTAGAGAAGCCTTTGGAGCACCCACCCTTTCCAAATGGCGTTCAGCAAACTTTCAGGAAATGTAGTCTGGGGGCTTGGTATTGTGACAGGGTTTTAAGTGTCTGCAAATGCCATATTGGTATGTAAAGCACCTTCTCTAAAAGAAACACACCTATTTCACCCCAAAGACTGTGGCTCAATTCTGTGACTTCTACTCGTGCTGAGCTGTTCCATGCACATCTCTAAAAATTCCATGACACTTCTGAAGAGGAGGCTATTTACTTACTATCATTGCTGACAACAAATTTTGCAGTCAAGGTGTTTTCTGATTTAACTGCAATTTATTTGATTATCATCTCCCCCTCCACGGGGAAGAGGAAGGAAGATTTTCTTCCTCTCTCTCCTCCTGAGATGTTTCATGCAGCTTCACCTGCAGCAGCCCTGCTCTACTCAGCAAAGGGCTGCCAGGCAGCCTGTGCTCTCTGGGGCTCTCAGAGACACCAAGGAGCCTTCCTCGAGGGCCAGAGGAGGATGAGGTGGAAGGGGAGGGGAGGTGCAGCAGGGCTGAAGCACTGAGCAGAATGAAGCCAGGACAGAGTGTGAGGGCTTCATGGGAGGCTGAGGAGAGAGCCCAGAGCACCAGGATGCAGCAGACGGTCCTGTCTTGCTGAAACTATAAAATGAATTATTGTTTCAGAACATTCAGATGACAGGAAACAGGTGCTTGGAGGGTTAGAAACAGAGCTATGCATATACACACACACACGCATATATAAATTTCTTTAATAGAACATTAAAAATTACTTTAAAAAAAAAAACAACGTTGTCTGTTGTACTCATACAGTAGCCCTGCATAAAAATTAAATCTTCTCTCTTCTCTAAGAAGGATAAAGACATTGAAACAGTTTCCAAAACACTAAAACGTCCATTCTCTTGCTTGCTTTCAAATGCCAATTCAATAGGCACAGGTGATTTTTTAAGCAGACTTGCAGGTGCATCCATTTAAGTCATGCCACAAATAAATGCAGTCAACTGCATATGAATGATTGTGCTATCAGGTACCCATAGATAAAATGGCATTTCAGGTGGGTAACACAATGAAAGAAGCACTCAGACAGCATGTCAATGGGCATGATATAAAAGTCAGAACAGATAAGAGAGGTGCAAAGGATACACCCTGTTGTTAAACAGGCACCTGAGCCAAGTGTGCAGGGAAGCACATGGGTCCCTTGGGTCACCAGGTGCCCCAGTGCAAGCACATAGAGTGGTGGACATTAAATGGAAAATATTCTGGTTCTGAAGTAAGTACAGCTCAGACATCTTGTCACTTTGATGTATTATGTGAAGATCATAATTCCTGCTAACATGATGACTCTCTCTTTTCCAAAATCTCTGATATTTATCTTGAATTGCAAAGAGAAATTGAATCAGACAAACATTTGGGAGCACATAAATATTAAAACAAATACCCTGATGTGAAATTTGTCAGCCCTACTTCTTCAAGATCAGGAAGGTATTTCTCACATGGTCTCAGTTTTTATTCTCAAACCTTTTTTTTTCATAACCTCCCTGCTTTCTTGAGTAGAATATCAATGCAAATACAATGTAAGGTAATGTATTAATGTATATTTCCAGTAGATTGACAGAAGTGGAAAGCTGCTGATCGGCTTACCTCATACAAAATGAGAAGTATAGAAGGGAAGAACACTTTAACCTTTTGTCTGAGAAAATTTAATATCTAGGTTATTTTGCAAGTAAAAAATTAGTTTTGTTGGATCACAACCGACCACCTGCCCAAAGTAAGGAATTCAAAAAAATGGTGGGTGAGAGGAAAGTATGTCAGTAGAAGTGTTCCCACTATGCAGACTCTTAATTGCTTGTGACCCTGCTGTGGAGGAAGGTATGGGAAAATTAATGCTCTGAGCAATGTTTATCTTGCTGAGTGTTTTTCTTTCTTCACTCATGGTTGATGTGACCTTTTTGGACTCCAACTGATAGAGAAGATGTACTGCAACATGCAGAGTATGTTATTATTATCTTGAATGTTCTCCAGCTTTCCTTCCAAATGTTTAGTCTGCTTGGTCAGGATTAAATGTCCTTAGCATTTGACTTCTGAGGGTTTCTATTCCAGATAACACACCTGGTATATTACTGCCTTTTTCTTTAAGGAAGCGCAAAAGCGGTTTTCTTTGCTGAAATGCAGCACTGCAAGATAGGCTTTTATGAAAAGTATTTTTAAAAAAATATTCTCAGAAATCAAACAGCTTGCCAAATCCATCTTTGGGAGAGCTGGCAAGTCCTCTGGAGTGCCACCCTGCTCACCAGCCCTGGCTTCTCACACCAGAGGTGAGCTGCGTGCTGCGGGTGGTGGAGGTGGTTATCCACCTTACACTGGGAAGAGAGGACTTGGTCACACATACTGCCCTTGCTTTCATGCTCAGGGCCCTAGACAGAGATTCACAGTGCCTCCAAACCCCCAGATCTGGAGAGGACTCACTACAGAAAGAGGAACAAGTAGAACAGGCTGGGGTGCCCCAGAGGTTTTCACATGTAGCTCCATTTGTGGTCCGACCCTGCATACATCTGTTTGAGAAAAGGTATTAGTACTATATTGGCACCATGCATGGAATAGAAACTTAATAGACAGAACAATCCACATGGCTTTCTTTTCTTCACTTGTGAATGCCTAGGACACTAATGGAGATGCAAGTTGTTCCCTGAAGAGCAAACCAAATGAGACCTGATCTAAGGTCTCATCTGTGAGCAGAACGGGGAGAGGCTGAGCTCTCCTTGCCTGCCCCTCATCTTTTCTTTTTCACCAGCTTCAGTGGGAACACAGGATTGCTGCATCCTTCATCTTCTCTCCAAACTGGTTCAAACCAAATGACCTCAAAGTTATCAAACGGTTCTGGGAAACAGAAAGTGCAGTAACAGAAGTTCTGTTTCTTTAGGACAGCGGGCAAAAGAAAAACCCCAGAGAGAGGATGATCTATGAGAAAAAGTGATGCTAATTTTTGCGGGATTGCTGCGTTTCACTATTTTGCTATGTGAAGTCTGGTATGCTATTTGACCACCTAATGCCCAAGAAATCAATAAGGAATTTTATTTTTTCCCTTTCCACCTTAAATTCAGAAAAAAAAATCCCAATTAGATTTGTAAAGTAAAGTAAAATTTATAATCCTAAGGACAGAATAACTATAGAGTTGGCTAAAGAAAAAGTGGTCCACTTGTGGGTGGGCTATGTCTTTTGAAATAAATGAAACAGAATTACAATATTTTTTTCCATGTGTGGCGAAAGCCCAGATAACCTGCAGTGCCTGAAAAGCATAGGCACAAGAAAATAAATCCTTAGATAACCTATCATTTCTGATAACCCACAAAAAGAGACAGGGAGCCTATGGGTGAAGAAAAGCAGGTTGTATGGGAATCATGTCAGGGGACTATTAAGAAGAAGAAGGGTAGATTTTGCCTTGTATATACATGTTTACTGACAAATTCTACAGTCAGCTAATAAATTTTAATGCCATTTGATCAAGTGCAGTTCCCTGACCATTTCACCCCAATTCTGCTTATTGATTTCTTCTGCACTGAACTACTTCAAGCCTTGCCATTCAAACCAGGATTGCTGGGTACATCACTCTTACAGAAAGAAAAACAGTCACTGGTTTTAAAAGAGGACCAGTTCCCTGCAGTTTCAATTTTCCTGACCCCATGATGGCTTTTGCACACTTGAGATGAAGCTAAAGATTATGTCCTTCACAAAACAGACTTTGCTCAGCTTGTATCTTGTAAACACCAGGTTTAATCAAAGCAGTCAGACTTATTCTGACACAGCTTTATTTATGCTTGAGAGTGCTATGGTATTTTCTGAATTTCAGGAAAGTCAAGCCCCCATTTTCTCAGCAAAGAACAGGCAGAACAGTTCAAGTTTACTTGAAGAGATGAGGAGCATCTTGGGTATATTGGCAGCACTTGGTGCCATTTTTGCTAGATTTTTCTCATTATCCTCCAAATTTCTGAGTGGTTTCAGTCTGTTATGCATCCTGGGCATGCTAATTGCTGCTGGAAATGTGAAGGGGAATCACTGAGTGAAGCAGAAATGGCTTTGTCAAGCCCTGCCTGCTCCTTTCTCTCTCTTGTAAGTCTGTCCTGTTCCATTTCCATCACAGTATTTATATACTGAAACACTTGTAGATGTTTCTGCCACTGGGCCAGCTCTCTGTTCATAAAACCACTGCTTGAAGGTGGGTTTCTCATCACTGGATACCCACTCCCACTTGTCTCAGCCTTGTAGAGACCACCAGGATGGAAGGAGGCTCCTCCAGCACTGGTTATACTCATTTCCATCTGAGAGTCCCTCTGTACATTTTCTCTTCTCCCAATCTCATGAAAATCATGTGTGGTAACCACTATGCAACAGGTTGTACGTGGTATTTTCACTAACTATGGCCCATGTTTAAAGACAGCACAGTGTGTTAAAATATGTTTTACATTTATAAAATATGTTTTACATTTATAAAAAATACTGTATTTTACTGCAGCATGCAACCTAATTGAGAGCACTGAAAAGCTTATCCCCATGTGTTATAGACAGCAAATAAGGCAGGTTTAGCACTGCAAGTATGAAGCAGGGGGGGAATCATGAAATGGAGACCACTATCTTGAAGTAATCATAACATCATTTTGCCTAATTTACAAAACTGTATCACAGGCTGAAGTTTAATTTAATCAAAGGATAAAATTGCCAAGTCCATCTATATTACCTATGTCAAACAGCTAAGCAGGACTGATTTAAATTAACTTGAGAGGGTACAAACCTTTCCCTGTAACAAAATCAGGCATATCTGCGTTTGTATTTTAGCAGTCAAAGAAGTGGGACACACATGGGAAAGGCTGAGGAGCTCAGAGCTTCCACTGCTGTTCCCCTGAGGCTTTGAATGAGCAAAAGCCCAAATTGACTTGGGTGATGACCACGTATGTACCTCCAAGTGGACTTTTTCTACCCCTGCTCTGCCAGTGGCTAATTATCCATCTCAGGAAAGCTTCCTGCCACTGTTCAAAAAGATTTTTAAAAGGTGTCCAGGCTTTTCATCCAAAACATTCTTGACAAAATGTGAATTCTTCCTCTTGGCTCTCCTAACCTGTTCCCTTGCCAGCAAAGAGAGCTTGCTCTCCCCTTTCCCTTGACCACTGGGATGTGCCAAGAGTCACTTCTATCCACCTAGCCCTCCCTTTGCTCCAACAAACTGCACCCAGACCAGCCCTGGCACTTCCCAGATGCCACCCACCATCACCCCAGGTCTCAGCATTGAGGGGCAGGGCTGGAGAAGATGACCAGCACTGGCGAGGATCAAGCTATGGACCTTGAGAGAACTGAAGGCATAGGAGCCCATGGGACATGCCAGGCTGCATCCAAGGCTGCTCAGAGTGCTGACTGATGTCCTTGTGAAGCCACTCTGTCACCTTTGAAAGGTCTTGGACAAGGTCATGTAGGAGGCAGGGACAGGGTCTTCACTCACAGAGATGCATGGTGGGAGAATGAGAGACAACAGATGATGAAGAAGAGATTCAGTTTGTATATGTGGAAAATGGTTTTCCCCTCAAAGACAGACAGAGGAAAAGCTGCCCTGAGAGGCAGGGCAGTCCCCATCCTTGGGGGTTTCAAGGAACAACTCTGACAAGGAAGCCCTGAAAGACCTCATCCGAGCTCAGAGTTGGCCCTGCTGTGAGCAGAGGTTGGAATTGGGACCTCCTGAGGTTTCTTCCAATCTGAACCATCCTGTGACAACAGGAGTCTGTAGTAATGAATCCTGGCTTACAGACTCCATAAACAAGGACCATGGTTGTAGGTGGTGTCACTGAGAATGAGAAATGCAACTTCTAATTCTTCTGCTTTCCCTATATTTAAAGTCTCATTAAAAATTACAGATTACTTCAGGGTTGGTTGGTTTTTTTTTTTACAACACACAGATATATTCGAATACACACATGTCCATATATATAGAAACAGAGAGTGTCTATGCATTTTCCTCTGTGTATTTATCCACTAAATGCATGTTTTATAATCCTCAGTGTTTTGCAAGGCTGTAGGGTAATCTGCTTCATTCAGTAGTTACTCTTGCACAGGAAATGCACAACAGTCACAAATGCTCCACAGCTTGGTTGCTGGGTAAACTGTAGCTCATTTGTATTCAGCTCCCTGCACAAAAGTGATAAGAAGCCAAATACTCCTAGGAAACAGCACAAATGAAATACAGCACACAGGAGGCAAAGTATTTATAGAAACAAAATATCAGCATTTTCCACACATTTACACAAAGCAATTTCGGTCTTTTCATAGGGAAAAAAAAAGAACATCTCTGGCACTCATTTACTCATTTCCCTGCAGTCATATATTTTGGCCAAAAAGCACTGACTACATAGAAAAGCTTCAGGTCACAGCAAATTAAAGATCAATGACAACCTAAAATAGACAATGTCATATTTTCACTCCTAACATGTCTTTGTAATAAGAGCATTGTTTTAGTAAGTAAATAACGTGACATTTCTGCTTGAATGGGTTTTTAGCATTGTGGCTGAACCCTGCCCCCAGATCCCCAGCCTGCTACGAGTGGAAGAATTATATCTGCATTTAACTGCTTGGGACCTCTGGGCTGATCAGCTGAAATCTGTTAAGTGCAGGACAGAGACTTGCTGATCTGAAAAGCAGCTGACCACATCTTCTTTCATGTGTGCTCATCAGCTGTGGCTCTGTTCAGGATGATGCTGCCTCCAGGTGCTGTGGCCACCCATGCCCCTTGGGGACAACCCCCTGCCCCACAGCAGGCACCCGACCTGCTTCAGCCATGGGCACTCTGGCCAAAATGCTTCAAACTTGCTCAAGGGAAGCAAGAAGAGGACGGTGACAGCCTTTTAAAGGACTGAACACTAAATATTTGTAGCCCACTCAGGTCAAACCAGCTACACTGGCAGAGGGAGAAGGGGATCAGGACCCCATCGCCTGCTGGCACCTGCCCATCACCCATCCCATCCCTGAGGCACCAAGCACAGCACCCATGCCATGTGCCTGCTGCCCAGCTGACAGAGCAGCCTGCCCTCTGTCTTTGGATGAAAAGGCAGGGACAGACAACTATTTTTAAAATGTGGGTGGTCAGCTCTGAAGTTGCCATTTTAGGACACTGATGCTACGTGTTCTCAGCCCTCCCTGTGTGTGTGGCTCACATAGTCTTATGAGTAGCTCTAAGCCTGTACAGTATGCAGTTGTTCAGTCATTCCACAGTAAAGTAGTAGAATATATAACAATTTTTGCAGGAACCTTAGAAAATAAGCACCTAGTCAGCTAATTCCCAGTGGTGTTCCCATTTGGATAAGATGTGTGTGAAGGTTGGGAGATACCATCAGCTGTACCTTCTGCTACCATCTCTTGGCTTAAATCATGATTTCCTATTTGTGGATTTTGGGAGTAGGGATTTGGGAATACATAACAAATATATTATAAAATCCCTGCTGAAGTGTGGGTGTATCTTTCATTGCTCTTTTACTGATGGATTTTTTATTTTATGGAGGAACACTGAGAAACAGGAAAACTGAGAGGAAATGTTGGAACTGTCTAACACAATGTAAAGAAACAGTGAATAAAAGAAAGCATCTGAACTGGGCAACAGCAGAAAGACATTCAAATGTCTTTTTTTTTTTCCTGCCAGAGAAACAAGTGTGTAAAAAATATTTTAGATATAAATTGTCTTATCTATTAGTAGAAAAGACATTAAGTTTACTGAAAATAACTAATCTTTGCATGTCTCTATTTTGATCTTCATTCTCCCTAGTCTCTATCAAGGTTAACTGGGAGATGAAACACTTAGTGATCAGTACATGACAGTGATTTACAAACAGCAAAAAAAAGAAGGATTGGTCACCACTGGAGGCTGTGCAGCAGGAGCCATGCTTGTTGGTTGCATACAGTTTGATGAGGTGTTTTCTTGAATCTGTTTTCTGTCTGTATCTGCATCCATAGTGGGTGAAAATAAAGCAGAGAAATTAAAAAAAAAGCAAAACACCAAACATTTCTGCAGCACAGGTTTCTTGCTCAACAGGGCAGCAACTTGCAAAGCTGCAAATCTGTTCCTACCTGGCAGAGAGGGGATGGTAGGTACCAGCCCTACACAAATCTGGTAAAATGGAATAAGCTGGCGAAAAAAGTATACAGTTATAAAATGTTTTAAAAACTGATCCCAAGGCAGCTACAAAACATCAAATCCAAGATGTTTTCTGGCCAAAAATGTGGAAAACTTGCAAGCTACTCAGCTTATGAGAAATTGATGCAACGCAGTTAAAATTTCTGAGCCCTGTTCCTTTGAGCATCGGAGGGATTAAGTAAACAAAGACTGTTTCTGTGCTTCTACCAAATTCCAGACAATATGTTTCCAAACCTGCCCCTCTGGGCTTTTTCTCAGGGTCACGTTTATTTAGGATAGGTCTGCTTTCTGCTGACTTTTTGAGCAGCTAAAAGACTGTTTTGCTCCTCCCTTGCATGCATCCCATGTCAAAAAGTTCTTCTTCCCAGATGGTTCTGTTTCTTTAATGAACTCACATTGCTGCTGGTACTATGTGGAAGATCTTCCCTTCACCAACTTCTGTAACACAGAGAGGCTTCAATATTCAGTCTTCAATCTCAGCACATCTGTTTCATCCTTCAAGACACTGACTTACTGAGGTCTTTAAAATTAATGTGAATGCTCCATTAGGTCTTGGATCATATGGTTAACTTGATCCATTTTCTCCAGAGCTGTAGCAAGGACCTTGGTGTTTCCAAACTCTTTACCCAAGCAGCATCTCTTTTCCTCACATCAGATTTCTATTTCCCTCGCTAGGATCCTTGTCTACTTTTAAGTACCTGTAAATCAGACTGATGCAACAAAATAATTTCTTTTATTGTTAAGTCTCTTACAGGGTTAGCAAGACCTTATCCACAGCAATGCACACACTTCAGAATCTGCAGTTCAGAGGTTGTACCTTTCAGTGAAAGAGAAAAAACAGACAGGCTGGGAAAGTAAGTTAATAGCTTCCAGTGCAGAACACTGAAATCTCAGCAAAGCATCAGACAGACCTTGAAGGCCACATGAGGGAGGCATAAGATTCTTCCCTCCCATAGGCAGGAATATGGTTCAGGCACAACTACTAACTCAGAGTAAGCTGAAGGTTAAAAAAGAAAAAGAAGACACTGATGTAGAGGTTCTAGATTAAATGGCTGCAGCATCTCTTCTTGTGTCTTGACCTTTCAGAGGAAAATCACCAGGTCTGAAGTCAAGCAGGCTGCACAGCTTGGGAATTTGGGCATCATCTTCAGAATATGGTTTCCAGTAGCCAAATGGCCATCTCTCAAATGGTTTGGTTGTTGCTTCTCTCTGGTGTTACCAAATTCAAAAGGTGCCCATGCCCAAAATTGACCAAGACTTAGGGATCCAGATCAAGGGTGCTTAAAATCAAAGGAGATACAGAAACTGAGCCTTGAGTCTCTCTGTGTTTTCTTAGAGCCCCTTACCAAGGCTCTCATGAAATGCAGTTCCAACCATGACTTTAAAAATATCATTAAAAGCACCACCTTCCTTTCACAGCTTTCTGATCACCACACACCAAGGAAATGAAAAATCTGTTTTCAGTTTTGCCGCAGATAATTGCCTAAGCCTCAAGGATTAGCCTGAGGCTTAGAGTCTTCTCTGGAGGAAGAGGAGGGATGTACTTCATCCTTCTATGTGTGCCAAGGACGGAACAAAAAATAATCCCCTCGATGTTCATTAAGTTCAGCAGGAGGAAAAAGTAGGTTGGTGACCTGTGGCCTCATGCCACAGGAAGGAGGGGGCAGTGGTCTAAGGATGCTCTTTGAGGGGGTGGTGTTGGTGTCCCTGCTGAGGCTGGGCTGGGGAGCTCCTGTGGATGCCCCCACCTCTGAGTCAGGCACTCTGGTCTTTTGGACATGCCAGAGGACTCAGAGTTTTGATATTTTTAGGTCAAAAAAGACTTCTGAAAACTTTTAAATAAACATTCTGGGGCTGTAGCTGCCCTTCAAAGGCATTAGGGACAGCAGCATCACACTTGGAGATACCCAGGTCTGTGCTTCTGGCTGTTAGGAAATGAGACTCCAGGGAGACAGTCTGTACCAAAAGTGCTTTGGCCTGGCCATACCCTCTAGCAGGAATCAAGAGGGACCTAAGGGATGTGGACAAGACCACAATGTACCATAGGGCTGCTGAAGATGGCAGCTTTGCTCCTCCTAAAGATTATGCCCCACTCCAGACTCAGGCTCCCAGACATAATGCCTCATTTCTCAGTTAGTGCACCCTCAGTGTTTAGTCTGTTCCTTTTTATAGGCAGCACTGGGAAAAAGAGGCTCAGTGAGGCCATTACAAATGCAAACACCCCCCCTGAGCTGCAGGAGGAGGGTGTTGGGCTCTGGTGTAGAAGGTTTGGCTCCTGTGGTCCCGTGCTGGTCCAGCGGTCATGGCCATGTCTTGGCTCCTGCACAGGGCTCAGGACACTGTAATCTGCAATGCTGACAGCTGAATAGCACCCAGCCTGGTGCTCCCCAGTGCTGTAAATCTAACATCATGACCTGCATCAGGAGAATTAGCACTTCAGTATCTGCTAGCTGGAATAAAGAGTTATTGCTCTGAACCAGACACTCACTGGAAACAGACAACACCCGTCAGTTTGAATTCTAAATCAATGAGCTAAAAGAATATCCTTGCTTAAGATAAAAGACTGAAGTCACCAGAGTAATCCCATACCACTCAACTGACTTTGTTTTATATTTATGTGACCTTTTCCTTTCTTTATATTTTCACTTTTGCTTTCAAAAGCAGAATTTTAAAGTTCTATTAAAGATGAGTCTGAGCAAAAATGAATTATTTGTTTTGAAAAAATGTGAAGACCTATTTCCAGAAAGAATGGATACAGTCAAGATAAAGAACTCTCATCAAAGACAAATGCAAACTCTTCAGGAGTGGAGCCAAAGCTCTGAGCCTGGCAATCACATCCCCAGAAGTTCCTGCTTGAGAGTTGGTTGCAACTGGAGCATGGGGAAAGCACAGACTAGCATGCAAGAGCAATGAAAGGTCAAGGCATCAAAAAAGGATCATGAAAAGATAAGATTGATCTGTTGTGAATTGCATGTTTATCAAGAACAGGCTTTGAGGAAGATCTGCTGGGACGGTGAGGCAGGAGAACTTGCTTGAGGAATGAACTGGAAGAACTTGTATTGAATTTGGAAATTGTTAGCACCACACATTGTTGTATTAGATGAGAAAATTCTGGTGTATTCCTGAGTATGCTTATGCAGATAAAAGAGAAAAAAGCCTTTGTTTTTGTACACTTGAAATGTTTATAAAGATGGGATTCTTAGCTGTAATTCTTGTGACATACTTCAGGTTGATTCTCCATAATGCAGTAAGTGCTTGGAAAAATACATATTTCTGAGCTTAACAAGATATGATTAGGTCAGCATTATTTCTGACCCAATTTCAATTAAACTAAGAGAAAACCCACTGAAAAAACCTTTCCTAGCTCTCTCACACTTATTAGTATTTTAAAATACATGCAAAAAACCTCCATACGCACTAACAAATAGCAGAGTGGAAAGGACTGCAAGATAAATATCTGTAATAAAGAACTAGGTGCCTTCTCTCCAAAGCTGGTCTAATCAATCAAAATGTATTTTGCTCTGCATATTTGCCTATTATATTTGCTGACCTATGCGAGTAAAGCTTACAAATATTGGCAGTCTTGTGCTTTTTGGGAAAGGAGATGGGTAAGGTGCCATCCATCATAACATCAGCACTCTTACTTGTTAAGAACTAAGCTAGGACTTCTTGGGTTGAGTTTCCTGGGGGCTTTCAGTTAAAAATTATCATTGTTGTAGGAATGGTTACTAAATGGTTACCAACAAGGAAGGGTTTCTGCCATGCCCCATGCAACTTGGACACGGTTGCTGCCCTAGTAACCTCACAGTTTATGTTGTACTAATTTGCCTATTCCCTGCACCATCTTCTTTTAATTGCCTTTTTTTTTTTTTTTTTTTTTTTTTTGGTTTGGGTTGTGGGGTTGTTTTCTCTCTTGTTTTTGCTTTTATTGTTAACCTGTTAGCTAGAAACCTTCACTCAGAGGAATCAGACTGCTCTGGAATTCAGACAGGCTAAACATCAGTGGGAAAAGCCTCTGTGGAGAGATTTGATTAAGGACCACCAGGAGCTGTGCTTGTTGCCCAGGCTGGTGCCACAAACCAGTGAGAAGCTCAGCTTTCCCTGAAGGTCACTTGGTGGCTGTCAAGAGGACAGGATCAGGCACTGCTCCTGCAAGCTCTGTTCACATCTAACCCGGCTGGATCAAAGGCTGTTCCCAAAGAGTGCTGTTTGATCTTATGCCTTGGCTTGCACTTAAAAACCAGTTAAATAAAGGGAACAGTCAAGGGTGAGCAACTCTGCTGGGCCCTGCTGTGTGGTAGTGCTCAGTAACCTGATGTTCCTGCCCCTCTACAAACACAACCTGAAACACAGAGTGGGTGCACAGCCTATGTCTCTCTCTTCTGCATATGCATATTGCTTCATTCTTTAATGTCTGACTTTTCTGAATGCAGTTGTTTTTTCCAGTAAAAATATCAGGATGTCACCAAAATCTCGGAAAGGTATTTTTGTACTGAAAACACTCATGTAAAATGTGAAATCATAAGGGAAATTTTGTGGAGGTATGGATTAGGTGTGGCTTAGGTGAGTATGATTTATGGCACTTTTTTTTTATTAAGAGAACAGGTTAAATTAAACTATGAGGATTTAAAACTAATAAATCTCAGAAAGCACTGGGTTTGTTAATTTTTGTCTTTTAGTGCTTTTGCATGCTTTCTATATATTTCATTGTTGAGACTTTGCAATAAAATTGAAACCAGAGCTCAGCAATGCCCTAAATTTGGACAGAAATTATAACCTCACTGGAAAATAAAGCAAAACTCTATG
The DNA here is from genome assembly GCA_023637945.1 of Phaethornis superciliosus. Lineage (NCBI taxonomy): Eukaryota > Metazoa > Chordata > Aves > Apodiformes > Trochilidae > Phaethornis > Phaethornis superciliosus. Next base: position 9,319,325 of record JAJQWJ010000005.1, read on the forward strand.
TATAGCTGATGCATACGCTGCTGCTGCTCTGCACTTTCCATCTGTTAAAAATCAAAGAAAAAGATCTACTCTGAGATAGAATGAGAAAGAAAATTAATGTTTCCAACTAACCTGTAGTGCTCAAATTTTTGCTGTGAAAATCTTATTTTAGACACATTGTTTTATGGAAAGCTACAAGTAACAGCGTAAAAAAACCCAACCCAACAAAGAGTTTTATAGTATGACCAGACTTCTATAGCATGTGGATAAGTTATTGGCTTAACTTTAAGCAAGCTGTAGTAAAGTCTCCTAAAACCATAGACTTGAAAGGTAGGATGGCAGTGAGCAAGAGGCTATGTAAATATCATTGCTGAGATACTTCAAATACTTAAGAAAAATATCTGTTGACAGGCCTGAAAACTGGCATATTGTGTCAGTCTGTATCCACTGAGCTGAGAGTTACAAAAACTGCAATATCTCAGTGTCACTTTTCTGCTCCTCCACTGTACCTCTGGAAGGAAACCAGAATTCTTTCTTTTCTAAACTCCTTTTATCTTGAGCTCTTTGAAATTATCAAAGGAGTCAGCTAGTCAAAGCCACCAGCCCAGAAAATAGGAGCTACTGATTTTACACCCCCCCCCCCTTTATGCCATAATGCAGTATTTGGTCTCATGAATCTTATAAGCAAAGCTTTGCTATAAGCAAACCTTCTTCAGGAAAAAAAAAAATCTCCTTGTTTAGGAAGAAAACAGTTAAAAGTGAAATAGTTCAAGTAGCCTATGCCTTAAAGAAGGAGACACAAGGGCAGGAACAGCACATGTCCTGAGCTACCTGTCTTGGGCATCAGACCCTGACCTGCTGGAGATGGAACCAAAGGGCATGACCAACCTCAACCAGCACAGCTACATGAAAGGCCATCAGCACTCAGAGGTGATCCTCTGGCTTTACTTTCTCATCTATCAAATGGGAAGGATACTTACTTAGTTGGCAGTATCTCACAGAATGACTGAGAAACCCATGCTTGGCATTTCAGGCTTTGTAGACCTCAGGAAAAAATGGAAAAATACACACAAGTGTTGCACAGCCAAGGTAAAGTTTAAAATTAAAAGCTTTAGGGTGGGGATTTTTGTACATGTAAAGGTTTCCCAGAAATCAGCTTTTCCTCTTTTATGCCAGCTGCTAGCTTCTGCTGCTTTTTGCTTTGTATGTTTGTTTGTTTGTTTGATTTGTTTTTTTAAAGCCTTGAAGCAATTCCCTCATGATGTACGTGCTCTTTGGACCAGGGACATGATCAATCTTCTGAACCACCATCATCCCCTGCACTTCCATGACACAGTGCTTACACTGCTACATTTTACTGAGGAAATGAGGTCACCCAAGGCTCACAGACTCCTAAATACAAATGCCTGTTACTGTAGAGCAAGGCAGAAAACCAGGAGCAACCTCAGCTACAGCATGACTGGAGAGCAGAGCAGCCTTAACAGCCCTGTCACACAGGACATACAACCAGAATCCCATAGCAAAGGACTTCTGCCAAGGACATCTCTTTCTCTACATTCAACATGGGGGTGGGGAAGAGTTTTAGGACTGCCCCATACATGCAGATAATATCAGCACTGCTCTGGTGCAACAACAGAACTGGAGCAAAACAGTTTGGGGAGGGGAAAGCTGAAGCCACATTATCATTTCATAAATTCACACCTGATGAATAAAGAAGCAAGAGGAAAAAAACCCCGGAGTCCTGCCTGTACACAGGACTGGGGTATGGCTTGAATTTGGGCTACTCCCCCCTCCAGAAGCTCAGGAGTTACAACTCCTCTACTCCACTCTGAGTTTCAGATCCATTTGAACCATTTCTGAGAAATTCTGATCAGCACTTTAGAGGCAGCAGCTGCAGCCATGGCAGTGCCTGGGAGGCAGCACCACCTGCATCTCCTGCATGGACAGGCCCTACCTTTACTGAAGGATGCAGCAGGGGGTGGGATGCAATCGCAGAGATACAAAGCAGCATCATGCAGAAAAACAAACCCCTGAGGTAAAAGGCAGAAGGAGGACGCAGAGGCACTGCACCAGCAGCCTGTACCAAGGAGAGGGAAGGAGGAACTGTTAGCAGGGTGAGAAGATTTATCATGAAAAAAATTACCCTGCTCTTCCCAATGAGTTTATTTTGAGAACATGTTCATTGTGCTCAAGCAGCTTATCTCTGCATTTCAGGGAAGAGTATAGATCAGCTCTCCACTGTCACCTCTCCTGACAGACAGCTGCTGCTGCAGCAGAGTGACAGCTGAAAAGCTGTGCGATTGATTCCAATACTGCCCTGCTCCCTTGCCACTAAGGAGAGGCTTGTGTTCATTCTCCTTTATTGAAGTGATTTCTTCTAATTGCCTATTTAATGCCTTAAAAAATACCAGGAGATACAGGTCAGTGCTCCAGTAAGTTGATGTCTGGGCAGTGTTTTCCAGGTACAAATGAAGATTTGCTTACGCTCAACAAAAAAGGCTGCAGAGAGAAAAAAAAATTAATGATCTTATCAGGTAAAGCAGGTGTTGTGGTCACACCACCAAGGTCACTAGCATTAACAAAACACTCTGAAAACAGAATTGTGGCATGTTCCCAGCAAGGTGCTGGAGTGTTGTGGAGATAATGTGCTCAGCCTCAAGGGGAAAAAAATATGATGCGCCAACACTCACTAACAGCTGTTAATGGCAGAGCATTGTGGACAAGGAGAAGGATGTTTGACCCACCAGTCCTTTGGAGAAAGATGTAAACAACTGGCTTGATTCCCCACTGCCTTGCCCCTGCTATGGCCTTCTATTCTGCTGCCAGGTAAATGCAGAATCTATGCTAAATGCTGTTGCATAAAAAGAGCTGAGTTTTACCATCACTTGTGTGGATGTAAGAATCTACAGAAAGTGCAAGGCAGGGAAAAATTAGGGCTTGAAAATGCATGAAGAGGGGGTTATGCAAGAGCCAAGTGAACAGAGACTCAGAAATGCAGTTATATGGTGACAAAATGGAAACAGCATCTTTTAACTCTGGTGCCCCAAGAGCCCTGCGAGTCACAGCTACTTTCCTCCCTAGCAAAAATACCTTGTTACTGCCTCTCTTTCCCCAGATTCCATCTCGAACAGACACAAGCCCCTTGTGGATCAGCAAACTGAACAACCCAAGGCTGGCTGCACATCCCACTCCTGCCCAGCTCACTCCAGCAGCAGGGCCACTGCAGCCCCTGCCATGCTGGGTGGTGCAGCAGCATTTCAGTACTTGGGGTGCAAATCACTGGAGCTCAGACACCCCTCACCTCCCTTCACTCCATTGGCACACCCACAGATGCCTGATAGTCTCACTGGAGGTGCCAGTAGTACTTCACTCACCACAACTTTTAATATTGATAAGGGTGTATGAGCAATAAGGAAGCTTCCCAGACCATCCCACTGTGAAAAGAGATCGGAAACTCTTCACCTGTAAATGAGCAGATAGATCCTGAAGCCACTGTATGAAGTCACTGTGAAGAGTTTATGTAGCCTACAAAGACATGACAGACTCTGAAGAAACAGTCACTGAGAAATACCTCACTTCAGAAGGCCTTGGAGCCCATGAGGCTGAAATTCCTAAGCCTGCCTTCAGAGAGGGGAGAAGAACTGTGTGGGGACCAACCATCTACTGCTAGAGGACTGACATGGTGAGCAACTTTTCTGAAGTGCTGCCCTGACACAGATTTAACATTCGGCTGCAATTTTTAGAAACAAAACCAAAGGAAAAACCAGAGCGTGACAGTCTGTGCCATCTGCATGGAATACGAGCTTGAGTTTTAATAGCATCAGTTATATCATTATTAAAAAACATTTTTATACCCAAATCCATTTACTGATGATAAAACCCTTCAACAAAATGAAAAAAAGACAGCAGCATGTGTACTCACACCTGCTGCCTCTGTCTGCTCCACTGGGCTTCTTGCATAGGAAGTTCTGCATCAGTGGGGATGGCAAGACCCTGGCAGGCACCCTTCCCCTGCCTTTGTCTGACAGATCAGTGCAGCTGAGTCTGCTTAAAAAACATCCAGTGGGATAGTGGGGGACAAGAGTACTGGAAATTAATATTATTAGGGGGCAGGCTACAATTGTGATGAAATGAGAGTTGTATTTTGATAGTATTCTCTGGAGCTTGCACCGTGCAGCAGGACAAGACTTTTCTATGCCTACACAGATCCTGATGGAGTCACTGCCCCCTCAGCTGCACAGCAAGCATCTCAGGCTACTTCTATTTTTGTAAACATCCTGGACACCTTTCCTATCTTGCATTAAAAAATGTATTTTGAGCTGTACTCCAAGTCTCTCCACCCACTAAGCCATTTTCAATTTCTCTACCACTACTGAAAAAGATGCTGTATGAAATCGGAAGCCAGAGTCTGCATTATAGCTTCACCACAGGGAGAACCAGAAGAAAACGATGAGAGTGGTTAGATACCTTCTATTTAATCCAGAGTTTATACAGTCACAGGTTCATAGAATCATAGAATGGTTTGGGTTGGAAGGGACCTTAGAGATCCAACCCCCCTGCATGGGCAGGGACACCTCTCACCAGTGGTTGGTGGGAGGAGGTTGGATGGTTTCTCAGATCCCCATCCCCATCCTGGCCTTGAACACTTCCAGGGAGTGGGCAGACACAACTTCCTTGGGCAAGCTGTGCCAGTGTCTCCCCACCCTGAAAGGAAAGAATTTCTTCTTAGTGTCTAACCTAAATCTCCTCTCTTCAAGTCTGAACCCATTTCCCCTTGGCCTCTCACTACACACCCATGTAAAAAGCCCTCCCCCAGCTTTCTATTGCCCTAGAGGCAATATGTAGGCAATATAGTGAAGTTTTGTTTTGGTTTTTTTTTTCCTGCAGTTACACCTGAAAGGGTTTTTTCCCCTCAATAACTACATTCCTTGTTGGACATTCTACAGAGCAAACCAAGCACTCTTTCCAGCTGTAGTACCACAGGCTCCAGAAAGACCAGTTACAGGATTAACTAACTGCTCAACAGCACTGGTGTCTGCAAGCTAATTCGAGCTGTCACATCTGCTTGGCAGACCAGTACCAAAGCAAAGCAGGAACACTTTCCCCTGCCTAGCAGCAAATTCTTCTCCTGCAGTCAGTCAGACCTTGCTGCTGCATTGGGTGAGGTGCCCCAGCACCTGCAGAAGTGTCACTGCACTGAGTTCGGTCCAGAAGCAGCTCAGGTAAGGGATGGGAATGGCTGCAAACATTTTTTCAGGAGTTTGCTCCCTCCCTGGAAGTGTCTCAGCCCAGGTTGGATGGGGCCTTGAGCAACCTGGGCTGGTGGGAGGTGTCCCTGCCCATGCAGGGGGGTTGGAACTGGATGATCTCTAAGGTCTCTTCCAACCCAAACCGTTCTATTATTTTATGATAGCACTAACTTCAGATATAGCAAAAGCCAAACATATATAACCAGTCTATAAACCTTCCAAAGTGTATGAGACTTTGTTCCTTTTCCTTGTATTTTGGCCAAGTGCTCCTCAGGTACTCTTCAATGACAAAAAATGTGCCTGAGAAGCAGCTTTTGGAAAGAAAGGATCAGAAGAAACACTCTGTGTTTGTCTTGAATTCCCAATGAAGCAGGGTGTTCCTACTTGGGATGCCTAGAGGAAGACTAATAATACACAGCTCTGTTGCTGTCATGCTATTTGTACAAGACTAAGTTCCTCCCCCCCACCTGCCACAGTTCACAGTAAGAGTCAGATAGGTTGCCCAACGTTTGCAGCTCTTTGAAACAAATAATAGGAAAGGTAATGCCCAGCTGAAACCACCTTATTATTTCTTTTCACATTAGGTTAAAAAAAAAAAAAAAAAAAAAGCAGTTATAATTTTGGTATAGCTGACTCAGCCAGCATTTGAATCCAGGATCTAAAAGCAAATTAAATTTCACCATCCATGTTAAGAAAGCAATTCAGCTTCTGACCTGGATCAGCTTTGATGCCACACTAAAGAATTTAACTGAAATGTGTTACGATGAAGGACTCCTGTTCAGCAGCAGATATAATTATCACATCGATCTTAATTAGATCATGAACTCAACTTCAGGATCCCCAGTGGAGTATTGAAAACTTGGTCCAGTTGCACTGAACTTGGTCCAGAACACTGAAGCTTATTCATCAAGATAAACATGTTACTGGTACTTTGATATGACAGATGTTTGATGAGTGACAGAGCAAATGCCTTTTTAACTATGGTTTTAAAAAAGAATTATTAAGCTGCATTAAAGCGTAAGCTGCTACCTTTGAGAGAAAAAAGTATAATACATGAAAAACAATTATTGCAGAGCACATAGAGCCCGATTTTTCAAGCACTGGTTTCAGAATTAAAAGCATTTGAACTGAGGCTCTCTCTGTGGAGAGTCACTTCACAACCGACTCAAACCTTTAAATAGCTATTGTTTAAAAAAATCTGACAGCTACAGAAATTGTTTTTCCCTCAAATTCCAAATCCTGTAAGTCCAGGCTGGTTAAAATGCTATGTTAAAAAAAAAAAAAAAAAAAAAAAAAAAAAAAAAAAAAAAGCAAGCAATCAAATCACTCCTTATATAAGACAAAAGAGGAACTCAATTTTTAAAGCATCACAAGCAGAGGGTCATAGCCCATCTATCACTCACATATGGATTCATGCAATGATTCTTCAATTAGAATTATTATCTATACAGCAGTTGAAGACTGAGAACTGCTGATACACTGCAGATGAGAACATTTGCTAGTCTCAGGGCTCCAGCCTTTCTTAAAAAATGATGATCACACAATATAGATTGCTTGGTTTATATGTGTATTAAGCTGCAATGCCAGCATTTACATTTGCAACATTACAATTTTGCTTTCTTAGGCTCGAGAGATTTTGCTGCATCTGGTAGATTTTATTTGCTTTGTATCTTGGGTAATCGTTATGAACAAAGTGTGAATAAGCAGCATGATGCTCATACAGTCCTTAGTTTTGTTCATTATCTCAGATACTATAGACAAAGTAAACTAAGAATGGGCCTGTGAGATGGGTCATTCTGTGTCAGTTTGCTTCCACTCTGTTTTCCCAGTGTTACCTCTAAAAGGCACGTCCATCTGCTCCTTCATTTCTTCCACACAGCATAAGATGCAACATCAGAGGTAAAGGAAAGCTCCTCATAGACCAGTTACAGGCACCCGAAGGGAGGAAAGTCACTTGGGTGATTTGGAGTTTGAGGGGTCCCTTCTTGCAGCCTGCCCCATTGCCAAAGGTTATTGCCTTCAGTAAGCATCTGTAGAATGCATCTTCTGCAGAAGCACGGTGGGAAATGTCCTGGCTCTGCAGCCACTGCTTCTCACACTTGCAGTGCTCAAATCCTCTCCCCCCAGTTTCAGTTTTTGTTAATCCTGTGTCAATCACAGCAGCTGCCAAGCAAAGCCATCACTTTGCTGCCTCTGCTACAGGGCAGTAACTCGGAGCAGCAGAGCAGATGGCAAGGATGGTGACATCTTAAACTTCTCTTTCTGAATCTTCACCTCTTGTGGAATATTTCAAGTGCTTGCCCTTTCCTATTTCATGAGTGGTAACCACATCCTGTGACCCAAAAGATGATGGAGATAGGTAAGCTACCTAAGTAGTAGTTGGGAGATAGCCTTACTGAGTGGACGTGTGGTTTTTTGTTTTTTTTTTTACTAAGGATTCTTCCTGTATGAACCCAAAGTATGCTCTGAAACCCCAGCAGCCTTCCTCCCAACACAGCTTCACCAAGGGCAAGTCCTGCCTGACTCATTTGGTGGCCTTTGATAATGGGGTCACAGCCTTGGTGGACAAAGGCAGAGCAACAGATGCCATCTACCTGGACCTGTGCAAAGCATTTGGCAGTGTCCTGCACAACATCCTGATCTCTGAACTGGAACAATATGGAGTCGATGGATGGGCCACTCCTTGGATAAGGAACTGTCTGGATGGTCACTCCCAAAGAGTTGTGATCAGTGGCTCAGTGTCCAAAGGGAGATGTGTGAGGAGTGGTGTTCCTCAAGGGTCAGTACTCAGAGCAGTGCCATTGAACAGCTTGGTTGGCAGCTGGGACAGGGGAATTGAATGCACCCTCAGCAAGTTTGCAGGTGACACCAAATTGTGTGGTGAAGTCAACATGTTAGAGGGAAGGGATGGCATCCAGAGGGACCTTGAGAGGCTTGAGAAGTGGACTGGAACAATCTGCATGAGGTCCAACAAGGCTGAGTTCAAGGTTCTGCAGCAGGGTGAGGCAATCCCATGCATAAATACAGGCTGGGAGGAGAAAGGATTGCAGACAGCCCTGAGGAGAAGGACTTGGGGGTGGTGGTGGATCAGAAGCTCAACAAGAGCCATCAGTGTGTGACTGCAGCTCAGAAAGCCAACTGGGTCCTGGGCTGCATCAAAAGCAGCACAGACAGCAGTCCAGGGAGGGGATTCTCCCCCTCTGCTCTGCTCCTGTGAGACCCCACCTGGAAAACTGTGTCCAGTTCTGGAGTCCCCAGCATAAGGAGGACACAGAGCTCCTGGAACGTGTCCAGAGGAGCCACTGAAATGATCTGAGGGCTGGAGCACCTCCCCTGTGAAGACAGGTTAAAGAAGTTGGGGTTGTTCAGCCTGGAGAAGAGGAGGCTCTGAGGTGACCTTAGAGCAACCTTCCAATATCTGAAGGGGCTACAAGAAAGCTGGGGGAGGGATTTTTACACAGGTGTGTAGTGAGAGGAGAAGGGGAAATGGGTTCAAACTTGAAGAGGGGAGACTTATATTAGACATGAGGAAGAAATTCTTTCCTGTGAGGGTGGTGAGACACTGGCACAGGTTGCCCAAGGAAGCTGTGGCTGCTCCCTCCCTGGCAGTGTTCAAGGCCAGGATGGATGGGGCTTGGAGCAACCTGGGCTGGTGAGAGGTGTCCCTGCCCATGCAGGGGGGATGGAACTGGGTGAGTTTTAAGGCCCCTTCCAACCCAAACCATTCTATGATTCTATGATGTCTCTCAAGTGATGTGGGTGCTGGAGACAGCAAGTTGGCTCCTGCAGATTTTTGAGGTATGTGGAAGCTTTTAGTGACATGTGGCTTTGTAGAGATGTAGAGCTGCACAGTTAATTAAGAAGATTCTTACTTAACTGCAGTCTTCAAAAGAACTTCATAGAAGGCAAATACTGTTCATTTGTTTTACACTGTAAAGTCTGGCAAACCTGTGCCCATGTTATTGCCATCTTGCACAGTGCTTGCAGTGGGGAGACCTGACATAGCCACAAAATCTCCCCCTATCTGTGACACAAAGGAAATGAAAACTCTGCTCATGGATGTATGTTCCAATCTTCTTTCATTACTTTATTACAGATAATAAAGTGAATAAAGAATTAGGGATTTATACTTATCCTTGAAAAATATTTATCATCTACTGAAACTCCCATTTCAAATATGCCATAAGTAATCAACTCCACTTATTCAACAGTATATTGCCATTTGAATTACTTAAAGTGCCATTAATTTTTTAGTGACATTATGTAATGCTTCTGTATCCAAAAATGAATATTAAATAAAACTGAAGATGAGGACAAAGCAAGCAAACAAAACTGCTAACTGGTACAACAGTTCACTGAAGTAATGTAACATGAATATTTAGTTCAAGAGTTTATACACCAGGGTGGGGAACATTTCTCAGTATTTAAAATTTCTGTATTTCAGGTGGCAACACTGAAACTTGTAAAAAAAATAATCTGCATGTCCAAGTTCTTTATTATTTTTCAATTAAAGCCATAATCTTATTTATTTATTTAAAAAGAAGAATGGGTCAAAATCAAACTAAACCACTTAATTCTTTCCCTGGATACTTGCTTACAGAGATTTGTTGAAATTTTCAGCCTTGATTTAAAATGAGAAATATTTCAAAGACAGGAAAAACACTACTTGAGAAAGCAGTCCAGTCTATAGAAGTGAATGAATTGTTTGTAGCAGACAATTTATTACAAGACCATAAAATGCAGAAGCTTCTCCCTCTCAGGAAAGACAACTGCTGTTTCCTTTATTCTGGTTCAGGTTATTATTCACTAAATGCTTATTTCAGTTGCTACCAGGCACCTCAATGGTAGCTCTAATGGCCACATTCTCTGACTAGTCATCTAAATCAATAATTCACAGTAATTCAGGCACAGAACAGCAGTATTGAAAACCAGGAAGAAAGTTACCACTAAGGCTGTGTGGTTTTCACTGGCTGCTCCAATATACTGAATATTGAGGCAGTGAGCTGCAGAGCTGCTTCTGGAAGAGCTTTAATGACTTGGGAAAAAAAAAGGAGGGAGAGAAAGAAAGAGGGAGAGAAAGAAAGAGGGAGAGAAAGAAAGAGGGAGAGAAAGAAAGAGGGAGAGAAAGAAAGAGGGAGAGAAAGAAAGAGGGAGAGAAAGAAAGAGGGAGAGAAAGAAAGAGGGAGAGAAAGAAAGAGGGAGAGAAAGAAAGAGGGAGAGAAAGAAAGAGGGAGAGAAAGAAAGAGGGAGAGAAAGAAAGAGGGAGAGAAAGAAAGAGGGAGAGAAAGAAAGAGGGAGAGAAAGAAAGAGGGAGAGAAAGAAAGAGGGAGAGAAAGAAAGAGGGAGAGAAAGAAAGAGGGAGAGAAAGAAAGAGGGAGAGAAAGAAAGAGGGAGAGAAAGAAAGAGGGAGAGAAAGAAAGAGGGAGAGAAAGAAAGAGGGAGAGAAAGAAAGAGGGAGAGAAAGAAAGAGGGAGAGAAAGAAAGAGGGAGAGAAAGAAAGAGGGAGAGAAAGAAAGAGGGAGAGAAAGAAAGAGGGAGAGAAAGAAAGAGGGAGAGAAAGAAAGAGGGAGAGAAAGAAAGAGGGAGAGAAAGAAAGAGGGAGAGAAAGAAAGAGGGAGAGAAAGAAAGAGGGAGAGAAAGAAAGAGGGAGAGAAAGAAAGAGGGAGAGAAAGAAAGAGGGAGAGAAAGAAAGAGGGAGAGAAAGAAAGAGGGAGAGAAAGAAAGAGGGAGAGAAAGAAAGAGGGAGAGAAAGAAAGAGGGAGAGAAAGAAAGAGGGAGAGAAAGAAAGAGGGAGAGAAAGAAAGAGGGAGAGAAAGAAAGAGGGAGAGAAAGAAAGAGGGAGAGAAAGAAAGAGGGAGAGAAAGAAAGAGGGAGAGAAAGAAAGAGGGAGAGAAAGAAAGAGGGAGAGAAAGAAAGAGGGAGAGAAAGAAAGAGGGAGAGAAAGAAAGAGGGAGAGAAAGAAAGAGGGAGAGAAAGAAAGAGGGAGAGAAAGAAAGAGGGAGAGAAAGAAAGAGGGAGAGAAAGAAAGAGGGAGAGAAAGAAAGAGGGAGAGAAAGAAAGAGGGAGAGAAAGAAAGAGGGAGAGAAAGAAAGAGGGAGAGAAAGAAAGAGGGAGAGAAAGAAAGAGGGAGAGAAAGAAAGAGGGAGAGAAAGAAAGAGGGAGAGAAAGAAAGAGGGAGAGAAAGAAAGAGGGAGAGAAAGAAAGAGGGAGAGAAAGAAAGAGGGAGAGAAAGAAAGAGGGAGAGAAAGAAAGAGGGAGAGAAAGAAAGAGGGAGAGAAAGAAAGAGGGAGACCCCTTGTAAGAACTCATTTCAACAGGCTGGATAGGCAATCCTTTCAAAAACATCACTATTTTGATATAAGCCAATTTACAGAGGGCTCTGAAGGGTGAATATCCCAGATCCAACCAAACAAAGTAGCTGTTGGGAGTTTCCTGACACTTCCAACTCATTGTGGTGTCCCAAGTATCACTACACAACAGAGACACAAAGAAAATGTCTTAGAACACTAATGTCACTTTGAATAGTAAATGACATAAAAACTACACACAATGGAGTAACTGCATTTAAGAACAACTAAAAGTTTTGCAATCTATAGCACTGTCACTCCAGTGACACAGAACCTTTGTTTCAGGAACAGACTCTGAATCTATTGTTTACTTAATGAATTCAAATCAGCACAGCCACAGAAGCAACAGTGCCAATGGCAAGAGACACTTGACAAACTGAAGTCTATAAATTTTAACAACAATGGAATAAAAATGTCAAAATACCCTCAGGTCTCACTAGTTCTTGAAACTGCTGCATTAATCCCACAAGGCATTCCTTCTTTTCTGTGGGTCTCTGACCTGATGACTATCATAGAAAAGATGAGATGGAAAAAAAAGGAGAAAAAAAAAAAAAAAAGAAAAACAAGAAAAAAAGAGGACTGTACCTCTCCACTCCACAACTTGCATTCATGATTAACATTCCTTTGGGTTGGCTCAACTATGGAAGTGCTTCCAAGAGCCAAATACTGACAGCAAATGAGGTATTCTAGGTTTTAGCTGGTCACCGAGGGCTCCTTTGTTCCAGGCAGTTAATGAGAGCTGAGAATACCTGAAAAACTACTGTACTCTATATCCTTGTGCAGTTTTAACACTGTAGTTAGTAGGGGCTATCCCAACACTTAAATAAATCTTCAAAAAGAAATTAAAAGTGACAAGTATGCTGATGAGAAGTAAGAGGATCTTTTGAGAGCAGTGAAACATTTCTTCCTGGATAGTCTATACCTAGGAAAGAATTCAATCACTGCCACAGAACAACTTGTTAATCAAAATCACATGAATAAGCATTCTGTGATTTGCTGAACACAGGTCCAAACAGTCACCCACAGACTGAAAGGCCAGCTCAAGGTCTTTATGACTGTAAAGCTTTACTTTGGCAGATATTAAACACGTTTATATGCTGCAAAAACTTGTGTCTGGCCCTCTGTCTTGGTGAGAGTATCACCTTTGTTTAAAGCTTTTTTTTTTTCAGATTGGTAATAAAATTTTCTGCACTAGCCTAATACAAATCTGACAGACTTAAAATAAAAACAATTCCTCTGTGTTACTAAAGCTTCATCTTCTAGTCTTCAAGTGGTCCTGTGCCTCTATTAGAATTACTTATTTCATTTACATTTTTTTCTTTCTTTGCTTCTTTTCTAGTAGTCTTCAAACACTTGTCAAGTCTTTTTAGGAATACATCTACATCTTGCTTTTTAATTCCAATTGCTGAGGCAGCATTGAGGTAAGCACAGGGATAGTCATTTGCATGTGACATAAAGCCTTTAAAAGTGTAGTTATTCACTGTTTGTACAGATCCACAGGGAACAACCCTGAAACAAACAAACAATACTGTGATTCAGTTAAAGATGCCATGGATATTTTATGATACCCTACGATTTACACAAGTCACTATACAATATAATATCTAACTCAAAAAAAAAAAAAAGTAAGGAAGCTTAGATCAGGCATTTTCCAAGTTAGTGCCCATACATTACTATGAATGACAGCAGGAGCAGATCCTGCAGTAGCCCAAGTCTGTGAGCATATATATGCATATGTCCCTTTCCTCCCTCCCAGTTAAATTATTAAGGTCTTTACTGCTGGTATGTATGAACCTTCTAGTGTGTGGGGAAAAACAAATCTGCATCAGACTTTCCTGTTCCAACACAAGCACTAAGTAGCTGACCTGCTCTGTCTCTGACCCACTCCTACTTAAGCAACCTGGTGACCCTTCCAGCACCACCCACCATACTGACATTACTGCAGACACAGAGTGCTGCAGCCCAAAATGTCTGGGTTCAGGAGCCCAACTTCCTACCACCCATTCCTCTCTTCTGCATCTCCTTTTTCCCCAGTTCTATAACATTAAACTTGTACTCACTCCCTCCTTGTGGTGGACACTTTTTGCCACTGCTTGTACCTCTCCCTATTGCACCCTATTTCTCAGCATTTTCCATACACATCCATTCCCTGATAAACCAAGACCCTAACCCAAATCCTTACATGTTAAAGGAAGAACTCACCTTGTGACTATAGTTAAAGCCTACACAAGCAGCTAACACCAATCAATAATCAATTAACGACAACTTACTACTTCTATTTAAACATCCCCTGCAGTTCATAAAGTAAATTGCATTCAGACAACCACCACCATGATTTGCAGATCCTTCCCCTGTCCCAGTGGAACCCAGTGGAACCCAGTGTCCCATCTCATCCCAGGTTATATAGAAGCCTTTATGCTAATCAAGCAGGAAGCTGCTCTTCCTACCACTGATGCTCAGCACAGGAATAACATTTAAAGTCTGTTGGAACCCTACAGCATGTAGACTGCAAAACCACCAATAAAAATATAAAAAGCCTGAAACCTTCGTATCAGGCAAAGAACTGTAGAGTTTTAACTTTTCAAAAATTGATCCTCGTGAGTGATTTCAGCCAAAGACGCTGAAATTGCAGAACAAACCAAGGTTAGGACAGACAAATTAAAGAGAATATCTAACTACAGTACATATAGATTTACTGTCATTCATCTGAGCAAGAAGTGGAATAATCCAAGCTAATGAAGCATATCTTCTGATGTGAGAACATTCAGCTCTGCTACAAAAATCTGACATTAAGTCTATGGCAGAAATTAGCAGGGCAGCAATAATATTCAGATTAAAGGAATCCTGCCAAAACAAATTTTAAATCATTCTCTTCTTTTAAAAATATTTAAATCAAAATAATTTAAAGGTATTTGCCTTGCATTTCCACATACCAAAGTCTCTAAGAACAAATTCAAATCAGACTGGCTCTGGTTGTAGATTTTTACATATTTAAAAATTATTTTTTAGACTTTTTTTTGTAAACACAATTAGTTCCAGGATTTTCTTCCCTATAACAAAAAGCTATGTAGGGTATGAAAAGCTTATTCCTTGGACATCCAACACAACCATATTTGCTCTGCAATAAGCAAAACAAAGATCTTCCCTCAGTAGTTTGTAATTTAACTATAAGATGAGAACAGCTGGAAACTAAATGAAATCAAGGGGTACTCTGGCATAATGCCACTAAATCAAACATACATAGATTAGCTATCTAGCCTACCAAAGCTAACAAAGAGGGCCTCATTACTAACTCATGCAGGTGGACATTTTTAGTAGGTAACAGTGATAAAGAATGATGCATTACTCTCTGACTCATTATTGTCAGATTTTTATCTGTCATTATGAAACAACTGGTACAAATATTAGAGGATTCCCCAAAGTACATGCAGTTAACATCAATCAATAATCAATTAATAACAATTTACTACTTCTACATAGACATTCCCTGCATTTCATAAAGTAAATTGCATTCATACAAACACCACCTCAGTTTTTTCAGATTCATAGCATCCTCACCTTGCTCCAGAAACTTGTCTTGTGAAAAGCATAGATCCAAGCTCAGTAACAGCAGCATCACTATTTTCATCGAGATTCTTCAGTGACATGGCTAAAATAACAACAGAACAGGTTAAAACTACCATAAAGCTTCTTATTCCAAAAGAAGAACTTCAGAGGACAAGCTGTTTTCAACAATTAAAATCTAGCCAAATACTCATGTTCAGATAAATAAAAAAAAGAAATAAGAAAACTACATTTCATATTTTTTACTATTTCCACAAGCTATCATAAACTACTCCTTTGGTTAAACTGTGTGAGGCAGAGATTCTGCACAGGTAGGCAATATTACTTTGGTGTTCAGCAGAATTTTTGGTTAGAACAAATACCTTGAGTAAGAATTCTATAACCTCTTTTACGGTACTACAAGATGACAAGTAAAAATACACCTTAATTTAAAATCAACTTATTTATAAAGTATTACTACTTTATAATCTTCTGCCTGCCTCAATTACAATAAATGAGTATGTTGGTATGCTGGATAGAAGCAATTTAAAAAAAAAAAAAGGCCCAAGTCACTACTTTTATAACAGGTTGCCTTATTAGGTTAAATGGTATCATCTCAGCCTATAAGCAATTTAATAGAGTGTAGTGAACTATGTTTTATATATAGGAACTGTATGTGAAACTGCATTATGCATGCACAGTATTTAAAAAACAGAAATCTTCAAAAAAATCAGTTACCTAAGGAAATGGGATTATGTGGTGTGTCTAACAGTCTCTCACTGTGGCTATCTGCCAGCTTCTTCAGCTCACTTGAAAGATAGGAAAACATCTCCTGGAAAAAAAAGATGCAGTATTTTTGGATCAAACAGAAAACAGAACCTATTTCACAAAAACTGTTAAGTGTCTGTAATCTCCCAGAGATGGCCAGCTGATCCTCAGTTCATGTGTACCAAATGGACCAGACAGTTCTCTGAAATCTATAGAAGAACAGGTCCATTTCCTGAGCTAGTACAAAGCTCTCTGCTTGGTCTGATACACATGCCTGGGATGTCAGTCATGCTCTCTGTGGCCCTATAAAACCTAGGGAAGTAAACTCTTTAAGAGATTCCCATTGCACAGCACATTACCCTCTCCCACTCTAGCAAAAGCTTCCCCCCACCCAGCCCTGAGCCCCAGATAATGAATCAGAGTCACAGAAAGTTAGGGGCTGGGAGGGATCTCGAATGGTCATCGAGGCCAAACCCCTGCCAGAGCAGGGTCACCCACAGGAGGTCATGTTGGAATGGGTTCAGGTGGGGTCTGAATGTCTCCAAAGAAGGAGACAGCCTGTGCCAGTGCTCTGCCATCCTCACTGGAAAAATTCCTCATGTTTATACAGAACCTCCCATGCTGAAGCTTCTATCCACTGCCTCTTGTCCTATCACGGGGCATAACTGAGAAGAGCCTGGCACTATCCTCCTGGCTCTCTCCATTTACAGATTGATAAACATTAATGAGGTCACCCCTCATTCCCCTCTTCTCCAAGCTGGAGAGACCCAGCTCCTCAGCCTTTCCTCCTAAGGGAGATGCTCCCCTCCCTTACTCATCTTGGTGGCTCTGCACTGCACCCTTTCAAGCAGTTCCCAGTCCTTCTGCAACCCAGGGGCCCAGAACTGGTCACAATATTCCAGATATTGGGATCTGCCTCACCAGGGCAGAGTAGAGGGGGAGGAGAACCTCTCACCATCTGTGAACGTCACCACCACAGGTGGCCATGTCACAGCAAACTGCTCCATACTTCATCTTCTGATATGAACAGATTCCAGAGTGCAAGCAGTGTGTTTTGTTACCCTGCATCACACTGTCACTATCACTGCTACTGCACAGACTTCTTCTTCTGCCTGAGAATGGCAATAAAGTCTCTTAGGGAGACAGCTGTGAGTACACATCTGAATGTATTTTGTTTCACACAAGATATATTCCCCTGCATACTCAGCTCTGCTGTGTAGCCAGTCCTCTTCCTGGGACACATCCCTCCTCTGTACCAGACTACAAAAGAATGGAGATACCCAAATTTCTGCTATCACTTAATTAGATTGCACCTTTGTTGTGAAAGTTTCATTAATCCAAGATTCATATAAATGTTCAGGCTCAGATACAAGACATGCTGCACATAAAAGGCTGCTTCTCTTTCTTTATCCTTATTTTATTTCCTCTCTGCTCCCCAGCAGTAATCTATGGTAATTGCTCATGGTCTTCCTCACTTTAGTATCTTCCTCTTCACATTTCAGTGCAAAACACTTAGGGACAAGGGGAGAATAAACACCATTATTATTTTATCCTTTGGCTTCTTTTCCATCCTTTTTAACGTTTAGCCTCTTACTAAAAAATAGCAAGATACAGACACTGGGTAGTCTTTTTTAAAGATACTGAACACCAGGTTTTCCCTCTTTCTGGCCATAAAAAGTGATCTGCTCATCTGCTCCACTGTGACTGCCTCTTTAAGCATCCCCATCAATTTCTGCATCTGACAAGTGATTTTTCATTCTTTAAATAGAGTTGCCTCTTCTCTTTGTAGACCAGTATCCTGTTCTGACCTGTGCACTCTGACAGATACAAATTATAGCTTGTGATCAAAATTGGGTTTTGAGCAGAACCTCCCAGAGGTCTTATGAAACCAAATGAGCTTTGTGGTAGCTGTTAAAAGAATGTTACATCTGCTTCCTGGAGCCACTGCAGTGAAATGAATGTCACTTCATGAGTGATCAAATGGACACAGCTCCTGACCTGTTCTTCCTTTTATCATACATTGAATTCAGAGAGAAAAAGGTACAATGTTACTGTCTGAAGGAATGAGGCTGTTAATTAAAAACATGAGCACAAAGCTTCTGTAATACTTGGAACAACAACAAAAAACAGTTAATTATAAAAACTTGAAATTTGTGATAAATCATTCTTTTTTTTCAGAGGCATTTGTAAATCAAGTGATCTTATGGTCTCTATTCAGAGTTTATTTACAGTTCACAGGCAAAAGTTGAAAAACATTTGATTCAAATCAATATTTATATTTCAGACACTTTTGCCTTCTGGTCCTTCACTGAATACAAAACCGTAATTCCTCTGTTATTTGCTTCCCAAAATGAGCATCACCACTGTGGTAGTATTTTATTAGGGTTTTTTTTTTTTAAATCCAACTAATCAATTTGTGCTCCCTCTGCTGGCTATTTACTTGTAGAACTGAAGCAAAGTATTACAGAATTGTGTCTACTATGGAGTTATTATTGGTGAAATTAATACTAAGAAAAACCTGTACTGGAATGGGAAGAAATTTTCAAGTAATTACTTTTGGCATGTTGTAACTAAGGAACTCTCCATTGCCTCTCTTACAGTATTTATTATTGAAAGGACTGCAGGCTGGTATAGCCACTTACCCACTATATAAATGTATTAAATTAAGAGTAAATACCAGGTCACTAGATAAGCCTTTACATACAGAGAATTTGTTCAAACAAAGGAGAAAAGGAAAGATGTAAAAAGTTCCAAGTATGTATTTTCATCAGTTTGACTGAAGCTACCGGAACACAAATTCAAAACTTTTCATAAATCACACAATTTTACATCTTTCCATTGGAAGCCCTCTAGATATTTTAGTTTCGGAAGTTTAAGCAGTTTGCTGCAAAACAGATTAATGACCTTTCCAAAAAAAGGAAAAAAGCAATATTTTTTGTGAGGTCAAATCTATAATCAACCTCTATTATAAAATATTTCTATTACGTGGAGCATTTATAAGCACCTTAAGCAATTATACACAAATGAACTCTTACATAATTGATTATTGTTGTAGGCACTCAAGTTTTCTCCAAGGAAACTATTATGCTAAAGTTGCACTGAATGCAACCCAAGCACTAAATATCAGTTAAGTTTCATTATTTAATTCACTCTTTCCCTTTAGAAACTTATCCCAAACCTCATCAGTCTAGTGAAATGAATGCTAAACTATATGAAAATCTCTTGCACTTCTTCCTCTGGTCTTCCTAGCACCTAAACAAATTAAATACCTTGAAAAAATAGAAAGAACAACTCAAAGGTGTATGTGACAAATGTGCCAAATAACTCAACTAGTTGAACAATAACTATACTTCCACATAACTATACAAAAAGGTTTTCCAAAACTTTTGTTTTAGAATTCTTGAAAGTATTGAATACTATTGTATATACATTATAAAACTATTTTTAATAGAAACTACACTAATATGGGTGACCCTTCGTCTGTTGCTCCACTCTGATAGGCACTGTTCTTCCAAATGACAACAGAGGGAAGAGAGCAAGGAAAAACCCAATAACTCCAGAAAAAAAGCAGGAGATGGGTTGTACTAAATGCCACTAGTCCTGCATCAGATAACAGAGAGACAACTGATGGAGTCTGGAAAACTGTGTCTGTGTGTTTGAACCTATCCTAGCTGGCTCTAACCACCCAGCTTACTTAAACCCTAAGTCTCTAACACTTTGCCTTTTTTCCCTGTTTCATCTGTGAAGCTGAGCTGTCCCCAGAGAGCAGCCATACAGCTGCTTATGGCACTGCAGAAGAGCAATTTTACCACCTCTCTGCACTAGATACAGACTGCCAACTTTCAGGCTGTGCCCAGGACTCATCTGGCCCCACCTGAAATTACTTTGCAGCAGCAGCTGTTCCTATGCAGCTTCTCTTCTGCTCTGCATATCAGGCTCAGCAGCTGCACCTGGGACCTGAGCAGAGGAAGGAGTGAGGATTCCTGCAGAGGATGAAGGATGCTCCCAGGGAGCCCCAGGAGAAGGAGGTTTTTGTTGCAAGGCAGCCAAAGACCCGACAGAAACCAGAGGTGTTTCTGTGTGTGATTCCCATGCTCACTGCACACCCTCACAAATTCTCTTGCATTGCAAGATTAAGATTTCTGTTCTGAACTTGCAATATACTAGAAAGTTTTAAAAATAGGAAATTATTTACAGAGCTTTAAAATCTTCATAGTATATAAAAGTAACCTAACAAATGGCCCAGTACATCTTGCCAACCCGGTATAGTAACACTGATGCTGACAATCACCATGCTCGTATTTTTTTAAGAGGTCTTTCGTAACAGCATCAATAAACACATTTTCTCTTCACTTTCAAGACCCTTAAGTCAGGCTCCTTGTGGGCCACACCTCCCCAATACATGCTTTGAGTAAGTACACCTCTTTTGAAGTTTAATTTCATACTTGTTTGACTACACAACATCATTTAAGAGAATGATTACATTCAGTTAAACCATCCTGCCTCTATAATTTGTCTATCATTTGAATATGGTTCCAGACAAGGAAAACCCTGCACTATTACCACATGTTTGACAAAGTAAAGTGTAGCAGAGGACTAGAGGAAGAAATAAAAAAACCCAACAAAAAAAAGAGTAACAAATGTCTGTCTGGTTGTAAGAATATTTCATCTCTTACATTTTTAATATCCAGCATTAGATAGCTTTCCTCTTGTCCTTAAATTCAATCATAAGTAGAATAGCAATATAAACTCACACTGAACTGTACAAATAATTTAATCCTATCAGAATAACTACATCAATGATAAACTGTGAAATGGAAACCCAGTATCCCACTGATTTGAAAAACCCAAACATTTCCTCCCATTCAGTGATTGTAAATATTTTAGATACATTCTCCATAAGCACATAAAAATTACTCCAGTCAACCACTCTTAGAAAGTACACAGACAGATGGATTCAGATATAAAAAAACTTCATCACATCCCAAGTAACAGAGAAATACATTTAAGAAAATGAGAATTATCTTGATGTTTAGACTGTTAAGTCTAATGAGGAAATCTGTAAGTGCTGAAAGCAAAATGGAACCATCACTTCTTCAATAATACCAGTATTAATAATCAGTTAAATGCATTAAATGGACCGTATTGGAAAATAGTTAACAGGTATTAAACCTGTTATGTTGGGTCCTTACTCTCCCATCAATTTTGAGGTGACAACTCAAGTCAATTTTTTCTGCTTTTACATAGTGCAACCACTATATTTGCTACATGTGGCCTGGTTTCACACACACAAATACATATATGAAAAGAGAGAGTTTTAAGACCTGGCAATACAGAATATGGGACATGACATAACCTGTATTGAGGAAATAAGTTGCTACAAGACTGTAACATTTCCATAATAGTACAAGTTCCTTAAAAGCAAAGATACTAACAGATTTGACTACCATCAGCTGTCACTATCTGCATTACACAAGGACCTAATAACCCCTACTGAGATAAAGAAACCACTGTTCTAAACATAATATACATATAAAAAGGAAGATGCTTGTCTTTTCCCACCCCTTTTCTGGAAACATCAAGGATAAATACAACTGTTGAAAGCATTCTTTATTAAGCTTTCACAAATGGCCACCTTTGTTTGGACAGCATGTTACTCCCTTGCTCTTCTGTCCTCAGATCCATTGCATCATTTCACTCCTTCACATCACAACAGATCATCTCTTGGACAATTGCACACCCAACAACAACACCTTGTCAGAAAATCCCACTCCACCTGCATGTCTCACTCACATGCTCTCTTCCCTTCCTAAACTAAATAATTCATCTGTGTAAAAGATAAACTGGGTAGATTATGTCTTTCCTTGGTTGTGCAAGATTACTCTCTTCTCAGTAATATTCTGGTCTTTCTGGCTTGAGCACAAATAACCTGAAGTAAAACCCAAGTGAATAAGCATAAGGTAGAAAACAAAAACAAAAAACCACTAAAAACTTGAAGTTTTTTATAGCTGACTTTTTGTGTGAGAAGGTGTAGCTGCACCAATATAGAAAGGAGTACTCAATGTCAAGCTATAAATAGCTCCTGCTGGGAGCCTAATAGCTCTGCCTCTGCTTTCACTGAGCACAGGCAATAAACTATCACTATCACATTTTTACAATTCAGGAACAAACAGATTTAAGTAAAAAAAGGTTTCTATTTCTACAGCAAATCCAATAAAAGAAACATATTTATGCCATATAGATAGAAGGTTGTGTTTATAGAGTATACTCACATTTGAAGTAAAAAGACCTGAAACAGTAAAAAACACGATGCTCTAGTCACTTTAAAATTCTGCTTCCAAGAAAAAAGACCTGATTCCAAACATACAGCTATTCATTAAGATATTTTATTTATGAAAGAATTATTATTTATGACTTGGAGAATATTCTGCCCATTGCATATCTGCTACCATTGTAAATCTAACATAAAAATCAGCTTTGCAAAAACACAGTAAATTCACTTGAGATTCTTTTAGAGATCAAAGGGGAGAAAAAATACAATTTTTTTTTTAAATGAAGACACAAGCCATACATGGAAATATATAAAACAGTCCAGAATAAGGTATAAAAAACAGTATTGCAGTGTTGGCTAAGGAGGTAACTGCTTTCAGTGTTTTACAAGACATGTTTTCATTTCAGTTGCACTTTTTAGTCATTTTAAGACCACTAAGCTGGTTTGGTTTTCTATAGTCTAGCTATTCCTATGGCATTTCAACTGCTGTACAGAATTTCTGGATGCCTCTGCAAGCAGCTAGAAAGAAGTGCTGGAAAGCATCCAGCACTATTGCCCTGCCAGGGAATCAGAGGCATCAGGGAGCTGTCAGCAGGAAACTATTGGAATGTAATTTCTAAATGAAATAATGGAACAGATCATGCATGACTCACAACTACTAACAGTACTTAATTCACAGCATTTCCTAACTGAAAAGCCCCACAAATAGAATCTTCTGTGTTAATATGCAAAGAGAATAATCAGGCCTGTGTTATGTCCAGAATTAAGGACCACTCAAGATGCACAGGTACTAACCCTAGAGCAACTGAATGTTTGAGTAATGCAGTTATACCCAACATGAAACATACAGTCTGTGCGAGGAAGGAAAGAAACCTAGCTCTCTATCTAGATGAATATTTCAAATGACAGTATTCTTCTCTCTTTGTGGCCACACACAGTATTTATAACCTAACCAGAAGCTGTGATTCTCCAGGGAATGTGGTACACAAGCATTTAATTAAACACTATGATAGCAGAAAGGCACAACAGAGCCAAATGAAGAGCAGAGACACCTGGGCTACCTCTGAGTGTCTGATCTCATGCTTCAGTCCTGCAAGGAGTGTGCTGTGACCATGATAACAGTACTCAGACTGAGCTTTTGTGGGCAAAATTCTACCAGTTTACTCACACTGTAGAACAATGAATATAAATACTGTACAAGATACTACAAGACCTCAGTTTAGCTTTCTGGTTTGGAAAACAACATGGAAATGATGCCTAGACCATTTGGCCAAGAAGTAATTATATCACACTGCCTTTCCAGATCCAGAGCTGTGAGCTCAAAACAAATTCAAGGGCTTTCTAGGCAGAAGCTGGATTTACTACACCAAGCAGTTTTGCAAAAAGAGTTTGTTAACAGCTGACTCCAAAAAAGTGCTCCTTGCCAAGAAGCTTACCTTTCTCTCTTTCAGTAACTGTTTGTAGCCACTGGTACCTAGAGACAGAAGTGTAATGAGGACATCTAAGGAAGGAGATGCAGATGCTCTTCCTGAATAAAAGAAAAAAAACAGACGAACAAGACCCAAAATGATTAAATCGGCAAAAATAAATTTATGTGAAATAAAACTGATAATCAGGTTTTCTACAGTAATTTCTTATGGATTAAATCAGTCCATGAACTAGTTACCTGGATACATTTTGCTGATCTCCTGAATGAAGGACTCATTGAAGCCAGCAATGATAGCACCACCTACTGGAACCATAAAATTTTTGTCCAAGCTCTGAACAAAAGCATCTATTCTGCCTACTCGAGCACCCTTTATCAAAAAAGGAAAAAAAAAAAAAACCAACAACCAATAAATATACAAAGCATGCATTAGTAAAGAGGAAATGTAATAGAACCATAATTACACAGCAGTCTAATTGAAATAAATATATTTCCTGAAACTCAGATACTGTATTTGTTATGAAACATAAAAAACCCTGTTTTTTTCATGGCATTGCTCACTATTATTAACAATCTGTTTACACAGTACCTTACAAATTTTTATTTTGCTATGATTTAAAACATTTACCTCAGTTCCTGCAAGTCTATCTTATTTGCAACAACCGAAGAGAAAATCCTTGGATTAAATAGAAATGATACAGTTAAAACTGTACAACCCAAAATAGGTCACAGATTCTCACAGCAAAGAGCCAGATTAAAAGTTCATTAGGAAAAAAAATAATTTCCTTGACACACCTATAAATTTGCATTAAAATAAGAGGGCTGTGACAGCACACATTCTTAATAGGCTGCTTGCCTTTTCACTTCTCAGAGCAGATTTCCCAACTTCCCTGAGAACAAAATGTCTCCTTGTACCTAGCCACTCACTTATTAAGGGGAAAAAAAAAGATTTTGCAGTACTTCAATCTGAGTAATGTGCTACTGTGAACTGAACAATTAAAAAGTATGCAACATAAAAACATGAAAAAATATGAAAACATGAAAAAAAAAGAACATACATACTAAAATACACAAATACAAATATATACATATTAAAGTACTAGAAAGTAAAGGAAGACTTAATAGCTATGGACTTAATAGCTATGGAAAAAAAAGTGAAAAAAGCAGATTCAACTAAACTAATAACTGAAGTTATTATTTCTATATTTTAATAGCTTACTGCATGGAAGATGGGAAGCAGCATTTTGAGCTGGTCACCTTTTTGATTGGAAGATGAATGGCAGTAGCTATAATTTGATTTTGTTAACAGGAGATCACCAAAAGCAAGAGAAATTAAATCATCTCAAAAGCTTTTTCCTGTGATAGTTTTGCAAGTTCTGTTCACCCTGCACTCAGCATGTACACATTCCTAAGTATTCACTAATACCTACTTCCTCACAGACAGTACATTTCTATCGCTGGAAATACATTTTTTTTCCCTTGCAAAAATGAAATTTAAAGTAAATCATAGCTCAAATGTAAACATTTGAATAATCAAAGAACAAACAAAACCCTCAGACAACCTATCAAGAAAGCCAAAAAACCACAGAAACCAACACAGTAACAGTCTGTTTGCAGCTTTGTAGTCTGAAAAGATCATTAGATGCATTTCAGGCAGTGAAATTCTGCAATTTCTTCATGTTAGAGTTTCAATAAGCTGTGCAAGTTAAATACAGTAAATATGTACCAAGTGCATTACAAATAAAGCATTTGCCATTTTCTATTTCACCTATCACTGAGGTTTTTTCAAATTCCTGTCTCCCAATATTTAGAAGTCAGCGGCACCTTCTTGTCATAATTATATATTAAGTTGGTCTGCACCCAGTTAATAACAATGTTTTAATTAGAAAAATTACCAGCATATATTAAATTTGTAATATTTCAGGATCCCCTGGATCCTGTTAATGAAATACTCCCTGCTCTTTTGATATGCACAACAGAAAAGAGAGAAAAGTTGAACAAACAGTGCACGTACACCAGAATGTGTAAAAATTCAAGAATTCTATATTTTATCACTGACCTTAAATATTGAGCAACCTCTTCTTCAAACTAAGCAGCAACTGAAATTAAACCTTTTTGAGCATAACATTGAAGTTAACTGGTTTCCTCAGCTGGTCTATGGTGCCAACAATACTTTAACAGTGAAAACATATATAAAGTGTTACTGTAGAATTTTGTGCCTTCAGCTGAAAGGCTGAACTCACATTCTGCTGTAGGCTTCATCCCTATTCAAGTATGACCCAGTATTTTATTTTTAGTCAACAAGTTTAGGAAATATTTTAAGAAATCTGATTAAAACCATTTTTACATTACAAAAGACACTTGAACGTTAACAAAATCTAAATAAATTTTGGGCTGTTGCAGAAAAAGCACATATCAGAAATAACAAATACTATTTTAAAGTGCTATTTCCCTCTGGCTTGCTTTCTCAGAAAACCATTAAAATATCTGACATGCACAGTAGTACTCTCTCAAAGCTGTGAAACATCCAATAAAATTTGCTACTGTTGGTTGCAACCAGAGATTTAACTTATATTTGGTAAAAAAATTATTTGAAATACATAGCTCCTACCTGCTGGATAAGGTGCATACACTTTGAAGACTGAACTCCATAGGCATTGTTGACAATATGGGGAATGTCATAATTAGCACAAATCACAGCCAGTTCCTCCAGTCTGTGAGCATAAAATTGTAAATTAGAGAAGCACTGATAACTGTAACACGTTACAAATCAGACCACTAAAAGACTGAAAGGTCTACAAGGAGGTCAGAATGAGAAAAGAAACCTTTTTGATTAGTACCTCAAGGTAGCACTTGTTACCTTAAGATATAAACGTTAAGAACAAAAGTTTGTTAGCTTTCACATATATTACTAGTGGTTGACCTGGGCTGATATTTTTCAGGCTTCACTGAAAGTTTTCTCTGAATACAGTAAGCAGATCCCAAATGTTCCCATTTCAGATATAAGCATTTTTATGCTACTGTAAGGATAACTTAACAGAGCTTTAGCTATTCATACTTGTTTTTTTTTCTTCCCCTCTTTTCTTCTAATATTCAACCTGGCCTAATGCAAGTTTCGAGATGTGTCTTGGGAATCAAAAGCATCATGTAAGTCTTTACATGACTTTATTCCAAAGAACCAGTATTTCAGCCATTTGGCTAAACTGATGAACAGAAAAGACAGTCTTCAAAGGAATGGAGAGCCCTAAAAAGTCTAAATGTGGAAATCAACAAATTAAAACTTTGTTCAAGTGTTTACTCAGAAATGAAATTTTTCACCTGCCTTTAGAAACCCCCAAAATCACAGTGAGCGCAGCCTCGACTGGTTTCAAACTAGGATTTCTGTGGCTGCCTAGGTCATTTTGGGCAAAGACCTGCATTTTAAACATAGATGTACTTAGTACCCGTTTCCTAAGCACTCCAATGATGCTGTTTTTTAAAAAAAGCTCTTGATTTCCCCCAAACTTGAGAATCTATTCTAGAAATAAAATCTTTTTGAAAAAATAATGTAATACATAATAAATTGATAAGGTAGTCTTTTATTACTTTTTCAATCAGGAAACTCAAAGTCTTCTATGCATTTTTACTCAGCTCCTGTACAGCCTCTCACTGTAATTTACTGGCATTCATATAAAACGTGACAGAGTATGAAAACATTTTCTAGAAGATGACATTCCTTTTCATTCCATTTCTATTACATTGCCTAGTGTTGTTTTGCTATGCAAAATTCAGCTGTAAACCTCAGATTAAATTTTCTAAACCTCAATTTTTAGGAAAACATCATCATCACTGTATCATCCCTAAAGAAATCCCAAGTATTTAATGACTAGGGAACACCAGTACCCTAATGCACGTATTGATTTTCTGCAGTTGAGATATTCAGCAGCAGCTGCATGTCCAATAATTTTTCACATTTATCACCATCCTGAATCCTGAACATTAACAGAATACTAACTTTAACAGGAAATTTAACACTACACAGGGCAAAATTGTCATCTTCTGATCTGCTGAACTTAATCAATTCCTCACCTTCCACAGAGACTCAAAGGAAAACAGTTCCCTTCTTACAGAATTCTTTACAAATGCAGGGAGAGAATTTCACCAAACTGAAAACAGAGAGTCTACTGCTATCCATGTTTACCTTTCTTACCTCCTGAGACCTAAAGGAGCAATAAGCTACCTTCTACAAGTACTGAAAACAGAAGTCTCTTTACTTTTCCTAAAAATGTTCCATTGAACAATTCAATCCATATTACAACACAGGATGAGAACACTACAGTTTGAAGAGAATGTGATTATGCAAAGGAATGGATCAATTATGCACACCACTTGTCTGCTTCAAGGCTTAAAATGAACCCTCAGAAGAGCTGCTAGGCATATTAGAAAGTGTTAATCTCAGTCTTCTGGCTACTACTTGAGATCTTAAAAGTCACAAATAGGACTTGCACAAATGTTTTCCAGGTTATTCTTTCTGCCCTGTTTGTGAGTTCATGAAAAAGAAAACTGTGCTGGTTCTTCTAATATTAATGAAAGTAACAAGATACAGTGTCCTCGTAAGTATGTGACCTAACCAAAAGACTTTTTTTCCCTTTAGTTCTCTTAAATACAGTAGTTTTAGAGACAGCAACAGCAGGTAAAAGACCACCTCAGAACTGATGTCTCTCCAAGGAGGGAGACACCACCGAACTATTCCCATCAAGTTAAATAATACTTCAAAGGAAAGCAAGAGGTAAACCCACATGAAACTCTTATCCTGACCTTTTAACAACCTTAAGCCACCTCGAATTCTCAACCACCACCACTGCAGCTAAACAAAGCCTTACAAATGCAAGATATTTAAAACCAGACATTTAAAAAAGGTATCCTCCAGAAATGCCACACAGTATTTTCCTTCCTTCAGGAAGATGAATGTTATGGCCTTCGCTAGTTGACAGTATCCTTTAAATAGAAAGTGCGTTCAAATCCTCCTATATCTGTGGTATATCATAACACAGTGCCACTACCTAATAATTCTTCTCTTAGTTGCAGAGAACAAAACAATCCCATGTCAAAAAGAGGAGGCTGATAAGGAAAAGATTCATTTACCCAAGCTATAAAATAGACCATTCAATTTTGATAGCTGTGATTTAAGTTAGCCAATAAATCTGCAAGTCAACTTCAAGCAATGTTTATAGTATTCTGACAGAATTATATGGTTTTCACTTCCCCGTAGCACCCAGGTTTGACCTATGATAAATACTGCCTTTTTTAAAAACTAGGAAAACTAAGTGAAACATCTTTACTTGCTGTGTTTCAGAGTTAATAATGTTTCTTTCCTACACTTGCAAATATTCAACTAGATTTTCCAGAGAAGGAATTAACAAAAAAACATGGACCACAGAGGAACTCCAAACATGTCTTTGCAATTTTGTGATAAATTAAAAACAATTGAAGCAAAGCAACCAAGACAATCACATTTAAAACATATAAAAAAAGACATCATAGTAATATCTCATATGTTGATGTACTGCATATAAGCCCATAAAAATATACCTGTTCAATTGTAAAACATAATTGAGTTGCTTCTTGAGCCTTCTTTTTGTAAAGAAAGAGAGAAAATAAGTTTTGCACGTAACAAAGGTGCTCATTTTGGACAAATGACTCAGTATACCGAGTCCTTTAGCCACCTCTGTAATTTTCAGATTGAGAAGCTTTTCAAATATTTCATAAGCCAGCTACAGGATGAAATAATGTCTCAGATACTCTATTTACCATTCATAACCATAACGCTCATCTCAGTTGCAGCTACTGCTTGAATGACATCTTTGTAGCAACTACGGAAGTTATGTCTACAGAGACCTAATATTAGGAAATAATGCAATGTATTTGAAGCTTCTTTTAATGGTGATTTAACAGCTGGAAGTTATAGGAGTAGCATCATGCAATCAGGAAGCAAATGTTCAAACCAAGATAAGTTATAGAAGGGCAAATGATATGTTATACAGCCCATCTGCCCAAGAAGCTTCCAACAGTCTCCTTATACCAGTATATCTTAATTAGCCCTATAAACATCTGTATAATACAGGAAAGAGTAACTCAAGCAAAAATTCTCAATTTTGCTGCAGTTTTTTTTTGTTTTGTTTGTTTGTTTGCTTGCTTTAAACTCTATTAACAGCCTAGGAAAAGTCATCACTGGTTAGAGAAGAGCAGAAAAGGCAACAGTAATACTAAAATGTGCCATTAGCTAGGGTACATTTCCTGGACTATGTTTCTATGAAAGTCTATATTTACTACTTCCACAAAATTATAAGAAAGCCACTGTGAAAATTATATCAATTTCACCACAAGAGATGATCATCAACCTCAGTTATGTGACCGAAGGGAGACCTTCTGTGTTCTTCTCACTTTCTTAATATATTTTTCTGAAAGTGGAACCTTGTTTCAACCTGCTATTTTCCCCAAGCAAGGAGATAAAAGTAATTGCCAACAGTAATTAAATAATTTCAGGAACATGGACAATGTAAACATGGAAGTTTGTTTGGTTTTTTTCACATTAACAAACAACACACTGCTCACAAAGACTACTTACCTATCAGGTACCCTTGGAGCAAAGCAAGATGTTGTAGAATGCACACAAAGAATATTTTCAGCACCAAGAGACTTGATTTTAGCCTCCACTGCTTCAATGTCTGTCCGTAGCTCATCACCCTCCAATACATTCTCTATTACCACAGGCTCAAAACCTGAACAAAAAGAGCAAGACCCAAATGTATAGAATCAAATTTCTGACTAATTGTGAGGTTTTAGTTCCAGCACAAATCTGAAAAAGCTTTAGCTTCTGTTTAAAGAGTCTTTCAGAGTTGGATTAAGAACAGATACATAAACTGTTCTACTGTACAAATGCCTGTCTAGCTAAAAATGCCAGTAATATTCTTGTTAAATATTTGACTCCAGAAAAAAGTTGAGATTACATTCTTTGTATGCCACAGGTTTGAAGATTGTTTTAAAAAGAATGTTAACCTCTTCCCTCCCAATTAAAAAGAGTGCTTGCATGGCATTCTTGTAAAACATTGGCATACTAAAACAGGTGTGTCACAGCAGCAACATCATGTTAGCTGAAACAATTTATTTTCTTAAAAACAGTAAGATGTTGAGTTTACTGAAAAAAGTATAGCAGAAGGAGGGAAACGGAGAAAGTGATTTTCAAAGCAGTGTAATGCTGCAGCAGCAATGTGAATTTTTCCTTCATGGCTCAACACTGCCTTAACATTGATATGTAAGGCTCTACAGAGTAACTTGAACTAGAATGATTTATTGAAATTGTTTGCCCTGGTCTGGGTTCCAATCAGTGAGCTAGAAGAGAGATTGCTTTTAATATATAGCTGTTAGATAGGTAACACGTTTCTCTCACTTTTAGCTGATACTTCTTTTAATTAAGTTTTGTGATAGTTATTTCAACTATTAAAAATAATAACAGATCAATTATATTGTCTCACAGCCTTCTCTGTTATTAATGTGATTTCCTTAGCTTGGTATTCTAAATTGAGCATAATATTCTGAAAACACTCCCACTTTTCTTACCTACATGTTCTATTTGTTGTGATCTGATTCTGTTTAAACTCTTCTGCATCTCACCTGGACATAATCCAGTACCTGCTTCCAACTGTTTAGTCGTTTTTATCTAATGAGTCCTTTATACAAAAAAATAAATGTGTCCTAGGAACTAGGACCAGAATCTATGCCACCACCTGCAGGTATGTGCACTGAGCTGGAAAATTATGGTATCCCTTACGTGCCCTTTCCTTGATTCCATGCATCTGTTGCAGGAGGGGACAGCTTCAGTGCTGGGACAGACTTCTATCCTAAGGTTACTTTTAGTCTGGCAAACAAGGAATTCTATTTGAGAGAAGCTGAGGTCTGAATGGCAGCAAACTTATTTCCTGAGTGAGCTGAGTGACACTGCAAATATAAAAACAAATAGGACAGCTAACACACATTCTAAATGAAAATATATCAGGCAGCTTGTCACCTTTGGATCACAGTTCCTAGGACACATAAGCTTTTTGAAAAATCTGATTTGAACCTTCAACCTCAGCTTTACATAATTATCAGACTAGCAAATTGAGAACCTGAGAGTGAGCTGCAACTTCCTTAGTACTGTGTTCTCTATAGACTATTTTATACACCTCTGCTCCTCAGCATATGCCTAAATTTCACGAGGCATGAAGAGAACTCACATGTGTGATTGCATGTTAGAAACTGGGAGCATAAAAATAAAGCAGTTAGAACTTCTACACCTTAGGCCTTTTACAGATCTTACTGCAACTGACTCTGCCAGATGAGGTTTTCTGCCTGTTAGAAGAACACACTGCATTATCAGTCAGCTCCTTCTTACCTGCAGTTATCATTGATTTAAAGCAGGATTTCTGGTCTATACGTGGCCAGATAATGTATCTTGCTTTTGGTCTCTTGTGCCGCAATGTTAAGAAACACAGAGTCAGGCTCATGCCAGTTGCCATGGGAACCACAAAGCAATTGGTCACTGTCCGGACACCTGCACATGAAAAACAAATCAGAATGAACGTGAAGAACACACAAAATGCCCCCCCAAAGGAAAGAAAATTATCGATTTACACCTACCAGCCAGCTTTATAACATCCAGAACTACTGAATTAGTAAGTTTGTTCAAAAGGCTAGAGCCTGCAGCTTTAGGCTGGACTGCAGAAATGTCACCTGACCTCCCAATGCCATGGATCAACCTAAACAAAAAAAGTTGAAAACATAGATCAAGTTGTTGGTTTTTTGTTTGGTTTTTTTTTTAAGTCTTGCTGTCTGAAAAGAATTTAATTTGATAAACAATTGTGGAAAATGCTCTAATGCAGCATCATTACCTGCCATAAGGAGTTCCTTTATAACACACTACCTACATTCACATGAATATGTAATTTATTTTTTAACAGATTAATAATATTCCAGTATGCAAGTAAAAACTTTGAGAAGACCCACAGCAGCAACACCTTTAGCATCTGGCAGGCTTCCTTTTAAGTGTGCCTCAGTCTGTTAAACTAGCACAAGAAATGCTCACCTGTTCAGACACAAAACTCCAAGGAAAACAAAAATCAGTTTCCTATAGTGTGACATACCATACCCACAGTGGTACTTTGCAGATAGTGCCCTGACAAACGCTTCATCACTGTATGGCAAAGAAATAATACATACCATAGCAAAATGTTCTGAAAGACAGGTTAATGGATCACTTTGCCCATCTTTCTACATCTTTACTTCATCTACCCCATTCTACTATTCATTATTATGTATCATGCAGTACCATCTCTCTCTGCCTTCTGTTTATTAATTGTGTTTTATAAACTGCGTTTATAAACTGTATTTATAAATGTTGGATACTATTTAGCACCTTTCAGGAGTGGAGGATCCTGGAATTATTTGTAAAATATAAGCATACAGAACTAACTTTACCCATGACTGAAATGCAGCAGCTGCTCAAGTAATTTAGTAACAATATAAATCTATTTATGGCTTTAATTCTAGTTTTGTCTTCAAAATAGGGTAAAATGCAGTCCAAAAGGCATATGGAAATCATGACTTCTTAAAACAGCTTTACAGCTTTATTTTCTATAGGTTGTAATCAGTGCTAGCTTGGTAATTAATTGAAAGTGGCACATAAACCTCACTCCATCAAAAGCTGGAGATCTTCCCTCTTCTGCTGCAGTATCTGAATACCTTTCCCATACTACTGCTTTTGCTTTTCTGTACAAATGACCTCTTTTCTAAGGAGTAACCCTCCTTTAGACTGGCCCTTAGAATTTATCAAGCTGAAAGAGAAGCCAGCTTGCTATTGCTTGCTATCTCCAATGCTCTCAAAGTCACCTGTAAAACTTTTGCAGAAATAAGTGGAGTGGGGGACACCCCTATGCCTTCTCTTGCTATCACTGACACTCAGAGGTGAACTGAGTTGCCAGGTGACAGACCAAGTCTGTCCTCTCTCTGGCCAGAAGCTGGGCATCCTTTCTCCAGCATTTTCAGAACACAATACAGCCTTGGATACTCCCTCCAGTGTGACCCTCTACTTCCTTCACCACACATACCCTAGACTAGGGAGCAGTACAGAAGACAAAAAAAAGCCAAACTGATGTATTAGTGGCTTTCTTCATAATGCTGTAGGGCTTATGAAATCCATTAATCCACGTAATTCAACTTTCACATGCTAAAGCTTAACTGAATTTCCAGGCTCTAACATGCTTTTAGTTAAATCTTCCAAGGAGAAACATCACAGGAAATTTCACTTTGTTTCATTTTTGTTAGACAAAACATCACAGCAAGGTACTCAGGAGATTTTGTACCTGTAATGCCTTCGGGCAACAAGTCCTGAGGCGACTCTTCCTTCCCTCTCACCCACACCACAGTTGCCCAGAAAGTTGTTGCTATCCATTATAGCAAGTTCGTGAAGAAACAGTTCAATGGTGCTTTCATCCCATCCATCTTCAGGACATTTTCCCTTAATAATGACAACGTAAAGGTAACTACAAAACTTGGAAATCAAATATGAACAACTTTATGTGACTTGTTTGATTCGTGTTGCCCTTCTTTCTCATGCTGAACAGCAGCATCTACTTTCATTATGCTGTTATAAATTATCTAATGTTTCAAACCTGTATTCAGAAAAAAGACAATTAATGAAGAGTATTTTTCACTTTCAAGTGTTCTTTAAGGTATGCACAAAACTACTGCAGCCTATACACATTAATAACTTCCTAGAAGGCTATAGATTATTTGATGTATTCTCTAGACAACAGTCTACTACTACAGAAATTCAACAGAAAAAAAATGGATGAAAGGGAGATAATAGAGAATTATAGAACAAAGATAGTTCTGCTCAGAGGGGAAATACAGCAAGTTACAAGTGAAAATATCTGCCTATTTTCCTTTCTAGCTATTCTCTAGTAGGCAGGAAACTACTTACAGAATTTCATGTGTGAAAATCTGCACCCAGAGACATGATTTTTCTTCATTAAGAACTGCATCTAGTTTTGCAAATTACAGAAAAGATCCTCAGAGGAAAGGTGCCAAACAAACCCAGCTCAACAGCCCAGCAGCTCTTTTTTGCATCTCGGTAAAAAAAAATTCAGCAAAAAGAATTCACTTCTGAAGTGTGGCATGAAAGCTTGGAAACAGTGGGTGATGTGACTAAGGATTTTCAAGAACTGACACATTTGAGAATTCCTTCATAATGATTTCTGTCCATGGGAAACAAAGAATTACGCTGGTTTGGCACCTTGCAAATATCCCTTTTTTTCCCCTCATGTAACAAGCCATTAGTATCTTATTGCTCTAAACCGATTCTTTAATGCTTGTTGGGCCTTTCTCAGCTGACACACAACCAAAAGTGATTATTTTTTTGTTTGTTTTAACCCCCACGCGTGGCCTTTCATTTCGGACCCCCCCAAACTCCCGGGGGTTCCTGAGCCCCCTCTCCCGGGCCGTGCCCCACGCCGCGCTTTCCCACCGGCACTCCGGGCTAAGGAGAGCAGACACAGCGCTGCGGGAGCACGGTCCGGACACTCCGCGGGGCTCCGCGGTGCTCCGCGGGTCCCGGCAGGCCTGCGTGCTCATCGGGCCGTGCCCCAGGCGGGAGGAAGAGCAGGCGGGGGCGGCTCCCTGGCTGGGCGCCGGACCTACGGCTACAAGCGGCTCAGTGTCGCCGCTCTCCCCCGCTGCCACCGGCGCTGCGGAGCTCCGCGGTGCGGTGCGGTGCGGGGCCCCGTTACCTGCTCCAGCAGGGCCCGCAGCCGCAGCTCATGTGCGCGGCGGCCCTGCGCCCCCTGGCGCACATAGCCCGCGGTCACCAGCCGCTCGCTGCAGCCGAAGTTCTCGGCGTTCATGGCCACCGGGAGGGCGGGCACCCCGCCGGCTCTTGCCGCCGCTGTACCGTGAGGTCCCCCCGAACCCGCCACCCCCTGGCTTCTCGGTTCCCGCCGGGGAGGGACGGGCAGGGCGACTGCGCATGTGCCGCCCCGGATCCTCCCCTCGCGTGGGCTGTACCCAGAGGTACCGGGGTTGCGCTGAGCCTCAGCGGGTGTTGCTCTGGGGTGTTTCCATGTCCCGCCTCCGTTTTCAAGCTCTCGGGGTCAGCGGCTCTCCGTGAAGGGCGGGGAAGCCCAGCAGGAATGGGAGGTCCGGTGTGTGAAGGGCCCGTTCCCGGGTTGTTGGCCGCACACGCAGCGCAGTTCAGGGTGTCGAGAACAGGCACCTGAGCGCCCTTGGAATTCCTGTGGCGGTAAGAAGCCTGTGCTGCTCCTCACACCCTTCCTGGGAGCACAGGGGGCTGTGTGGCTGTCCCCAGCAAGCAGCAGCAGCAATCTGCTTGGGGACAGGGCTGTACC
This sequence comes from Phaethornis superciliosus, assembly GCA_023637945.1. Taxonomy (NCBI): domain Eukaryota; kingdom Metazoa; phylum Chordata; class Aves; order Apodiformes; family Trochilidae; genus Phaethornis; species Phaethornis superciliosus. The sequence goes on from JAJQWJ010000005.1 coordinate 9,355,327, forward strand.
GGGGCAATGCAAAACGTTCAATTACAGGAGAGACGCTACTAGGAAAGACCCCATTTCTTTTTCTTTTCATGTTCCTCAGGAAACCTGGGACGGGCATCCCACCTTTCCCAGGAACTGCCAGTGAAGCCTCAAGCCGAGTGGAAGCTCCCCTGGAGCTCAGGGGCTCCTCTCCTTGGCTCCTTCCCAAAATATCCACTGGCAAGTGAAGTTGAAGAGGTGCATTAAGTACACAGAGTGTTTGCTCAGCGTTTGGTTTTAACCAGCCTGTACCCAGACAACTGAATTTGTTTATGAATTCTCCACCTGATTCTCCTGTTCTACAGTTTTTGAGCTCAAATGGATAATTAACTTGAGAAAAGAACGCAGCTGAACATCCTGCTTCTGTAGGTTTAATTAGCCCGATAAGGATCTTCCAGGTGTTCTGACAGAGTGAACTTGCGTACCTGTTTGAATTGTTGGCTCAGGCTATAAGAAACACTTTCTTAGTCCTTTTGAGCAGAAAAGAGCTTTGCAAGTTGAATTGTCCCGTTTCTAAGTGCCCACAGTCGTGGCTGCTACTTTAGCAATTCCAAGCGGCTATTGATCTTGTTCTTTATTTTAAAGTATCACAAGATGGCGCTCACCTAAAGCTAGAAGAGCACAATTATACATTTATTCTCCCCTTCTTTCATGTCCCTTCTGTTTTTCTCGCTCCGAGGTTTCGAAATAGTGCTCAGGTATATATTACAAACAGCTGATGAAGCATGCTCTATGGATTAAAAGCATAGAGACAAAAGTGTTAGCATGAGGAAAATGAGCCAGTTGAGTGGCATGATTTAAGTGTTAGTAATTTTAATCCAGGTGGCTAATTGGGATTATCAGTTACTTGGAATGAAAAGAATAGTTTTTTTAATAGTGATGATAGTGTATTTTGTTTAATTATGAGCTGTCATAGTGTTTGAACTCTGTACTACTGAAGATTGAGGCAATATAAAGGCTTCATTAGATCAAGGCCTGTGAGCAAGTTACAGAATTCTCATTGCAGCAGAGGATGAAAACTGACAGTTCAATGGGTTTAGACATACACTGGCATGTGTAGATGAATCCCTAAACCAGGAGCTTTAAGGGTTGTCTATTTTATTCAAAAGAAAGAACTTTCAAACTTTTTAGAGACCCATGGGTGAACTGTTTGACAGGACTTGATTGAAACAGCCACAGCTCACTCATAACAACTGGAACTAAAGGGAGATGCAGTCATTCTTAATGGTCTGTTGGGTAAAGTGGCAGACCTCTCCCATTTTAGCCTAAGCTTTTTGTTTGCTTTACACAGGAATTAACATTAGTATAATTTTCTGTACAGATTTTCCATTTGTTGTAACATTCATATACCTGTCTTCTAGGCATAAAATGCTTATTCATCTGTTGTCATAGTTGATCGAATATGTTCACTTTCAATAGAAAGAAATGGAAACAGAAATGGAAATGTGAACAGATTTTATCACACATTACAGATATTAATAGTTACATAAGTAAACGATGCTCTACTTAGTTCCAAAGTCCACTGGCTGACGGGTAACCTGAAACAAAACAAACATAAGTCAACCATTTCAGTAAGGTTTTGTTATGTCAGTAAGCAATCTAATTTTCTTTCCATGATACAGGTAATGTACAGAATGAATCCTTATATAATGAATAATTACAAGATAATGAATAATATGTGCAATTACTGCTTTACTTGAGGACTTATTTGCTTCCAGTACAATCCAGAATCTCAGTTCTATGCAAGTACTTCATGTGTGTATCTTTCTCCCACAATTCATCAAAATATTTGAGTACTGCACTGAGTAAAACTCTCGGGAGCTGTGGGAAATGGCATCCACAGCACATTCCGAGGCAGTATGTTGGGGTTATGGTTGTCTCCTCTTTTTTCCAGTCAATAACACAATTTCCGTGTGGAAATAATGACAATTTAGTCATTGTATTAACTTAAGTTTTTTGCCTTCCTATGGGAAATTATTGTGATGTTTAAAAGTACAGGGAGGGAGACCAGCTGGCTAGTGGAAAGGGGTGGCCAGGAGACAAACCTGTTCCAGGTGCAGAAACACAGCAAGTTTGGGGGAGGTTTTTGACAAATGACGATCAGCGACAACAAAATGACCATCACGCGTGGAGGCCTGTAGCTGCGATTTCCCCAAGGACCGCTGGGCAGCTCAGGCCACTCAGTCTGTCTCAAGCTATCTCCAGACAAACACCATCTGACCACGGCATCTGCTGCCCCCAGACCCTCACCAGCTGGGGGGCTCCTGCCTCCCACCCCCGCTGCCCCACAGGAACACGGGTGCGCAAACTCGGTGATTCCCCCGGGGCCTGAGGCAGACGTTCCTTGCCGGGGTGACTAGCAGCCGGCCTGGAGGTGACCCTGGAGCCCTCACCCTCACGTTCCGGAGCCCGGGATGCTCGGAACCGGGGGGGGCGGCCCCTTTAACGCAGGTGGTGCGGGGGGCGGGGTGCCGGTACCGTGCGCCTGCGCAGGGCCCCGACAGCCACGGAGCAGGCGGCGGGGGTGGGGTGGCCGGTAGCGCCATGGGCTGCGGCGGGGGGGATTGAACCCGCCTCGGCGGAGCCGCCTCCTCCTCCTCCTCCTCCTCCTCCTCCTCCTCCTCCTCCTCCTCCTCCTCGTCCCGCGTTCAGGCTGCGGCCGCCCATGGCGGAGTCGGGTGCGGAGGATCCCGACGAGCGTCTGCTGCTCCTGGCGGATCCGGCGCCCCAGGGAGGGCCACCCTGGGGCTGCTCGCAAGGGGTGAGAGCCGCCCCCGGCGGGGCTGTGAGGCTGTGTGGGGAGCTGGGGCTCGAAGAGGAGGACTCGGAGGACTCGGAGCCCGAGGGGGATGGAGAGGACGAGCCTCTCCTCCGCTCCTCCAGCAGCGGCCGCAGCCGCCGATCGGGCGCCTCCTGGAGCAGGGATCCCGGCACCGCCTCAGGTAGGGCCCGGGGGAGCTGCGGGGAGGGCTCGGGGCAGGGTGGTTTTGCTCGGGGAAGGCTGCCCGGCTGCTCTCCGGGGAGGGGGGGAGGGTTATCCTCTGCCCTGTCCTGCCAGCGAGGCTGGAAAAGTCCCTGTGGGGACTGAAGCACGCGTGGTGTGGCGAGCCCGATGCCTCCTGGCGCTGCCACTGCCTGGCGGGAGGCAGGAGATGGGCGAGGGGCAGGGGTGGCCTTGCTGAGCATATGGGCTGAGTGATCTTTGAAGGGAAGGAGCTGGGGATGGCTGGAAGGTCCAAATGCTTTGCTTTTACTCGCAGGGCTGCCCGAACTCATTTGCATCTTCATGAGTGTCTCCCCTGTTGCTTCTCCTTGCTCTCTGTCTCCTGTTTTGTTGGCCTTTGTTTTTGTTTGTTTCTTGTAATTTCATTAAAAACAAACCAAACCAACGACTTCTGGCGTCACACGTTTTACAAGCTGTGTTCTGTGTTGGGGCTGACTGTTGCTTCCTCAACAGTTGGCAAACTCTTATCAAGTTTTCCTATTTCACCAATTCCAACAATTATTTGCTTGCGACAACCATGTTTTTGTCCTGTAAAAAAAAAATCTACACTGTTTCTGTTATTTACTCCAATCATCTGTTCACTTCGTTGTGCCCTCACTTGTATTTTGAATTTTAGGTATAGATTCTTCAGTAATATTTTGCACTTTCATAAAAAAATTACCAGCTTTCTATGTTTTGAAGTGCAGTCTTGGAGAAACAAATGCAAGAATGTAGTTACAGATTTGAAAATAAGCATGGCCATTATCTAATACAAAGTATACAGGGAAGATGATAAACTACACAATAGTTAGTGCTTACTTGTTAAGTTAGGCTTTCAAGCTTCCTAATCCTGTGCAATGTGTAAGTAGATGTACATCTAGGAAAGGAAAAGTTTTATGGACTTCTGTCACATAATAGTGTTTGGTATAATTATACCATAGCATTTCTTGCCTGAGCCTGCTGAAAGTTGTTTCTTCTGCAACAATAGTGTATACAAAAAAAATCCGAACAAATCACAAGAGTGATTTAAGCGAAATATGTTATGCTAGTAACCATTTTAGTAGCCATGGAAAGCTTTTGCTGGTGTACTGTGTTCAAACATAAGCAAAAATCTCTTCTTAACTAGTGGTCCCCATGTGTAGACCAGATCTGTCATGAAGACATGGCTTTCAAATGTTCAAGTTTTCCTGTCTTGTTCCCAGAGGACTTGGGATGTGTTAATGAGACACTTTGCTTCTAACAAAACATAGCAGTTAATCCTTCAGCCCTGAGGACAGAGCAGTGGGTCTTGAACCACTGGGGCATGCAGGATGGTGAATGTAGAGATCTGCCCCAAGAGTATGTAAGAAAATCTCAGAACTCTGACTGATTGCAGCATCTCCTGTCTTGCTCTTGTTTTCTTGTCCTTGCTGTGTCTGTGTGGCTGAAAATTAAAGGTACAGGATTGTTTCATGTATCAGGTGGAACAAACTGCAGTGGGTGTAATTCATGCATGTTATTGCAACACTTGTTTTCATAATGGAATTATGGCCAGAAAACGAGACACTATAGATAAATGTGGATTTGGTTGAAGGGAGTACCTTATATTATTCTAGTGTTAAAACAGAATAAAGCTGGTTTAGTATTGAAGGAGTTCATACATGTTACTCTTCCAAAGTACATTAATTTAGCTTCTCTCATGTTAACTTGACAGAAGATTGTGGTGAGGTGTGTACCAGGCTGCCACCATTTGGATTTTCTGTGGTGCATTCTCATCATTCAGGTGTAGCAGCTTCACAGCCCTAGGCTTTGTCCAAATTAATATGAATAAAATTACTGAGCTTGACAGTTAAGATGGGTCTGTGTGAGTCCTGGTCTTCTGAGTGGGAGTTTAATGATGAGTAGTTTTCAAGAGCAAGTGCAGAAAAAAAACCTTGGTTAGTTTTAATAGTAAGCTTAGAGACGATACTGGGAGTAGGTTGTGACCGTAACTTACTTGTACAGTGGAAAACATGATTAAAATAATTTTTGAAGAAGAAACCAACTCAGAAAACCGTGCCATATTCAGCAAATACTAGCTTCAATTAAAATGGCTTATTTTCATATGGGAAATGTTGATAAACCAAAACCAAACTTTTAAAAACTGCCAGTTGCCTTGTTTTCAGCCTACATGGTTTTTATATGGCCACATCACTGTGGTAACAGAAGGCTTTCTAGTAGCACAGAAGCAATAATGAACAAAACTTAAATTTCAAAGACTATTTTATCTTTTTCCTTTAACATACAACATAATGTGGTTTGCTTGCTTTTAATTTTTTTTTAATTGGACATGTTTTTTCCTGCAGTTATCTTTTATGTTAGAAAAGACGTTTTTGAAGACTTAATTCGAGATAGTGAGACTTCTTATGGTTTTAGATTCTGGAAGGAATGCACAAAAATTAAAAGCTGACCTCTGAGGAAGTTCTTCTCTGCACAGACAGCTTCAGTCCCTGTGATAGAAAGTTCTTATGTTGGTCTTCTTTGTCTGAAAGGTCAATGTGCAGAGCGACTTCATAAGGGTGTTGCATTTCATTTAGTAACAGTATTATGAATAACCCTGATTTTGCTTTCACTAACAAAAAAAATGTAGTCACAGCTCAGTTGTATGATGTGCTGTTTCTTGTGTAGAAATAGTGGAGGCTTAGATAAGGAGTAGGAAACACTGATTTAAATTGACTTGTTTCCATAAAAATAAGTGTATTGTTGGATTATTTCCCTAACTCAAATGCTTTGTTACAGGGAAATCTTAGAACCTTTTCTCTTTCTCTTGGTGGTTGACTATGAAATATAATTTATTGATGGTCTCTGGCAGTCCCCAAGAAAAGTCTTGAAATTAAACTTGATTGCAGAAGTATTGGCCAGGTAGTGTAACAGATTCTGGTCCAGTGGGTTGGTGCTGTTGATGGTTTTGAGGCATCTCTTCCTCTTATCAGCTCAGACTAATGTTTTCCTCTGTTTTGTGCTTTTTGGTTGTTTCTGGTTGGAGGCCATGTTATCATTTGTGAGTAGTTCATGCAAGCAATAGTTAAAGTTCTAGAAAACTTCCAAGAATGTCCTGTGCTGCAAAAAGATGTTCCAAATCATCAGGAGTGATTTTTAAGTTTTTTATTTGACTATCCCCAAACTCTTTAGGAGTATCAGCTCTGTAAGGATTCTGGGTCAGTTGTAATTCCAGAAGAATGTGTGTGCTTTATTTTATCTTACATTTCTTCTGAAATGGGAACAAGGCAACTTTATCTGTTACTGTTTAATTTAGATTATGGTAGATGTTTCTTAATGCAGAAAGAAGCCCTGATGCACAGACATAAAAATGCACTCATTAATAATGTGGAATAATCCTGGCCTTGAGTAAGTACAAAGTAAGGTACAGAAATACACGGTTTCAAGTAGTTTGAAAGAGTTTAAGTAGAAGTATTGAATCCTGGCAATTTCTAATTATCTTTGTAAATGTTTGCATAGAGTCATAGAATTTGCATAAATGCCTGCATAGAGTTGGTCTTGTAGTTATGCAAGCAAATTTTAGAAGTGTTGTGTTGGAATGATGATGGCATGCAGGACTTCAGGGGGGATATTGATGCCACTTGTCAGCTTAGTTTCAGGTAGCTTTCCTTACAAAAGGACACAAAAATCTTAAAAATGGTATGCAAGATCTTTAGAATTTTTTTTACCAATACAAATTGGAAGAGATTTTTTTTTTCTAATAGGATTTCTTGGGTAAATAAATTGAAAAAAAGAAATCCTTAAATATAAATGCTTCTGCAGTGTTGTTACAGATCTCTTAACTAGTTGTTAGAGACTTGGCTGATGTACTTCAAACAAAAGGTTGATCAGATAATCAGTGGGTAAATTAGTGGGAAAACTTGCACTGCTTTAATGGACCAGATTTTCCAGCCTGTTGCTGAAGGGCATTGACAGGTAATGCTGCTAGCTTTTCTGTCTGTTTACTTCTGTTGTTGTTAATTCCTGGTACAAATTACATTTAAAAATGCTTGTGTTCTTGTTTTTCAGGGCATACTGGGCACACTGCTGATATGAATGTATTTTTAGATGATCCAGAATTTGCAGAAATTATTCTGAAAGCAGAGCAAGCTATAGAGTGTGGCGTTTTTCCAGAAAGAATCTCTCAAGGATCCAGTGGAAGTTACTTTGCCAAGGATCCAAAAGGGGTGAGCATGTTACTGTAAAGTCAGAGGCAATACTGACTGGCAGTGAGTTTAAAATGAAAATTTTAAAATCCTGCTTAAATAGGATTTTATTTAATGAAGTTGCTTAGTAACAGCATGCAAAAATCTGTTGGAAATATCAATGTAAGCAATATTTAGATTTCTAGTTAAGTCCTGCAGCATCAGCTAAACTAAACTAGCTGCTATTTCTCTGTTGCAGTTTCACCTTGTTTTGAATGATGTGCACTGAAAAAATACAGACAAAATAAATGAGCATCTTCAACATCTGAAAACAATTCAGGGGTTTTTGTGTTTTGTTCTTTGTATTAATGGATTTTTGACACAGCTGAGCTTCTGATTTGGGTACTGTTTAGGTTTCTTTAGCAAAGCCTTTTTATCTCTTTTCTTCTAGACAGTCTTTTAGGTTATATCTTCTTGCTCCTGTAGATTTTGTAGACAAGAAGAGTGATATAAACAAATCAACCTTTTTACTTGTACTTCTCTGCTGAATCTTAACTTGAAGATTTGTTTTCCTGTCCCTTAGTGCTAAAGCTACATCGAATAGTGAACATCAAAGAGGTGTCTTTAGGCACAGAGAAGTAATAGTAACCTGAATATGTTGCTTGAAAATTAACATCTGGTTAGAATTACTTATTAAGAGAAAACGGTGTTTCAGACATTGTTTCAGACATGCCTTCATATTGTTTTCTTTGTCTGTTTACTGACCTGTTCCAAAAAATAGGACTCCCCAAGCCCCACACCTTTGAATTATTGTATCTGATTTTAAGTGCAATAAAGTCTTCTGGTCTTAGGTAGATGTAGGTGTTCATTAATCCTGAAGAACCCAGCAATGTTGCACATGGAAGGTGTAACACTTTAAGTGCCTAGGTTTTCAGAATATATTAAAGTTTTTTTCCTTGCACCCTCAAAATGTTTATTTCCCATTCATTTAGGAAGGTTTTTTTGTGTTTAGCTTTTTTCATATTATTGGTCATAACAGAATATTTTTCTAGTTTGACACAATATTTTCATAGCTGTTTGGTATGCTTTAATGCTACTTTTCTGGTGATAGTTTTTATACTTTATTGAATGAGTGGGTTTGTTTTTGTTTTTTTTTTAGAATTGTTACCTGACTTAATACAAATATATGCATTTATGTTATGGCCTTATACTACATGTATTTCTAAGATGGAAGGTGGCAGAACTACTCATTCAAAATCTTCTAAGAACTGCACATTGCAGTTCATACTCTGATGTTCCAGGAACATTTGTTTCAATGACTCCATTCTGATGAAGGAGAAGCAGGTTGGGAAGGGGGTCTCTTCGCTCTCTTTTTGAAACTGGAAGGAAAAAATAAATTCTTCAAGCACTTTGTGGTATTTTTGCTGTACAGGGACAATACTGTTGATGTGAAAACCTGTTCAAAGTTTCATCATACTTCTTAAAGTTCAGGTCACTTCCCTACCTCAGTAGTTTAATTCTTAGTTTGTTTTCAGGTTGTCTGCTTATATGTACATGTTCAGGCTATGCTGTTTTTAAAGAGACATTTAAAATCAGGGTTGTGTCCTACTTAGTATGCAACAAGAAAAAAATCTGAGTAATTTGTTTAAAGGAATACTTTTCCAGAAGTGCAATGAATGGTGTGTCTAAAGAGTATTATACCAAAAATGCTTTAAAACAGGTTAAATAGGTTGTTTTTTAGGTTTTTTTCTTGATGCTGTGCACTGGGGGAAAAAATCATGCTTGTTCTGCACATATACAAGAATTTCTGTTGTTGGAAGCCAAGAGACTAGCAAATTGCTTGAGAGACTCACTGTGCCCTGAGGCTAATGAGGGAGTACTTACACATCATTTTTGTATCTGCAATATTTTGGATAGAGCAGCTATTTACTTGTTTCTTGTGTGGTAATTTTCGTGTTGGTTTTAGTTGTGTTTTGCAGTGAAAGTGTTGGTTTTGTTGCTATTTAACCTCCTGGTAGTGACTTGCAAGCCATTGATTTAACTGTATTTAGGAGAAATGAAGACTAAAGAAACCCTCTTTTTTTTTTTTTTTTTTTTTTTTTTTTTTTAATGTGAGCCAGAAAAAGATATATTGCAAAATATGACAGTATTTTCCAACACAGGGCTGTGAAAATAATGGTACTGATTTCCTATCTGACTTTCAATTTTGCTTTTATCCCTTGCACTAAATTTAGAGCTTATCTAACTGTGTTCAGTTCTGGGCCCCTCACTACAAGGCTATTGCATTGCTGGAGTGAGTTCAGAGAAGGGCAACCAAGGATGAGACTAGAGGAAATGGTCTGAAGTTGTGTCAGGAGAGGTTTAGAGTAGATGTTAGGAAGAATTTCTTTACTGAAAGGGTAGTCAGGGACAGGAATGGGCTGCTCAGGGAGATGATGGAGTCACTATCCCTGGAGGTATTGAAAAACACCCCATGTAGATGTGGCACTTCAGGATGTGCTCTCATGTGCATGGTGGGTTTTCTGAGTTAACAGCTGGACTCTGATCTTAGAGGTCTTTTCCAACCATGACAGTGCTGTGTGATTCTAGGTTTGTTACCCATATTAAAGGTGTGATAAAACTTAGTTTTTGTCAAAAGTGAGACTCCCATTTGTCAAATGGATTTCATGTCCTGTTTGACAGTGTTGCATCATGTTGTTCAGACCAGTTTTGTGACTATTGAGTAATCTCTTCTCCTTTATGCCAGGAAAGAGCTTATTAAAGGCATGCTAAGCCTTCTTACTGGTCAGCTACTGAGGTGTTTACCCACACTAATACCAAGTTACAGGCAACATAACCTGTTTCCATCTGTCTTGGCTTAGGCAGTTATCTCCTCATTAATCCTGCCCACTGAAGAAGGGGTCATCAGTGAAAAAAAGGAGACTTGTGGGTTGAAACAAAAACAAATTAAACTAATAAAAAAGAACTACTATTGTCCCCAATACTAGTAGGAAATAAAGTTATACTCACTACAGTTCTGTCCTAGTGAAACCAGGACACCAGTAGGTCATCCTGTTTGCTGATTTGGGTCTACCGGAAGGATAAAACTAAAATTATCCAATTAAAATCACTGTTTGCATTTGTTGGCATAGGTGTGTACTGACATGAAGCTGTTCGTGTTGTTGAGCAGCACTAACTAGTGCTGAAGGGTTGAATATTCCTGCAGTTGGTGTTCATTTGTATCTGAAACAAACTGCTTTACGTGGTTTTGGCAGTTCAGCTATTGGCAAATGGGTAAGGCCAGTGGAGTCAGTATAGAAGTTGTTCTTGACTTGGAAAAATTAAGGCTGGACTTGGTAGTTAGTATACATACTGTCTGGTCCTCAATAGCAGTGGCTCTGCAAAATTTAGCAAGGTTCTAACTTAAATGAAACCTTGAAAAGGATTTTGAGAGTTGGTAGCATAGCACAGTCCTGTCCAGGCAAGTGATGGAAGAGAGCCTTGACAAGGCATGACTTGAGAGTGGCCATCAGCTTTGGTGCCACAACAGGCAGTTTTTACCTTACTGAGGCATTAACTCCTTTTGATAAGGGTTCAGGATAGTACAAATATGTGAAAATGCTTTTAAAGCAGTTGTTCTTGAATATTTATGAGATAAGAATTTGATTTACTTACCATGGTCTAGTGAGAAGGAATGAAGATACAGAATTTCAGCAGCTTTTCCCTTGAACTATAGGAAGGTCATTACATGGGCTTTATGCACTAGGCTAAAGTTTATCACAGAAAATTGGAAGGTTTCCCATTCTAGCATGGGAATAATTTTGTGGTTTGAGGTTAACAAGTAGAGGATTATATGTAGGAGGCACCCAGAGTCATAATCTATTTAATGCCTGTGTTGTGGAGCAGGATTGTATTAGCATGAATCCCAATGACAGCCTAACTAACTTGCTGTAGGTGGCATCCTGTTTTGGAGACTCACAGCCTGGCAGTCTGTTCCAGTCTGGAGCCACTCTTAAGGCTCAAGAGAGTTCTTTCTTTTCAATTTACCTGCTGGGATTTAAGCCTGTCATTTCTTGGCTTGTTAACAGTAAATGTGTTGTTCCTTTTTTCTGTGTAGCAAGCTATTACATGGTTCCTTGTGCCCTGATTTCTTTTAGGCTCAACAATCCCTGTTCATACAGTCTTACATTATTCAGTTTTTTGGTGTTTATTCTCATTGTTTTTTCAGCTTTCTCCTGTTTAAAAGTTTTCTTGAAGCACAGTGTCCATGATTTGTTCTCCTGAGTACTTTAAGCTTTACTACACCTCTCCAATCTAAATGGTTGCTGACAGTGTGAATCATTGTCAGCTTGGAATTGAGGAATCTACAGCAGTGGCAAATGACACCACCCTGCAATTGCAAAGTACAGAACATTTTGATCCATTCTGACCTAAAACAATAAATAAAATAGAAAAGGTTAAAGTTAACATTTCATTAGTTGTATTATGTGTGTTTGTCACTTTCCTGCAACTAACATGTCTCTCTCTGTTCATGAGTAAATTGGTGGGCTGAAAATTACTTTTAAAACCTTTTTTTGGGAAAAAGTTAGAATATAAAAAAATGTATGTTCTAAAATGCAGTCCTCTAATTTTGAAAACCACTACTGTCTAGTTTTGTTTTTCTCTTACAAAGAGCTTATTTTGAATTTTAGTACTTTGACACAAGCATTTGATGGTAAATGTCTTTAGAATATAATTTTATTATTTTAGTTCATAACCTGAAAAGAACAACTGTAAAATGCAGTGTATAGTAAATAACAGCACTTCCAGCTAACTAATTTACAAAATAATTTTAGCTTTCCCAACACAAAGCATTTATACTTGTATGTTTTATATTATTTCTCCTAGAAAATTATTGGGGTGTTCAAACCAAAATCTGAAGAGCCTTATGGACATCTAAATCCAAAATGGACCAAATATTTTCACAAAGTCTGTTGTCCTTGCTGCTTTGGCAGAGGCTGCCTCGTGCCAAATCAGGGATACCTCTCTGAAGCTGGTGCCCATCTTGTGGATGATAAGCTGGGGCTAGGAGTTGTACCTAAGACAAAGGTAAAAGTTAAAATACATAAATTGTTGAGTGCAAAAATATCTACAGTGACAGATTTCTCACTCTGGTCTGTAGTTGTGGAAACATCCATGTATATCATGCCCTAACCCTAAACAAGTTGTAAACTATTGTAAATCCAAAGGCACAGTGGTTTGGTGTAGAAGTAGTGACAGTGTTTTGTTCTAAAGGAAAAACTTCTGATCTGAATTGAATCTCTTCTTTGGAACCCCTTCAGTTTCTAGTGTTTTCTGACACTTTTGTGACTTTTGTTTTGATGAGATGCATTATAATGAGATGCAAAATAATGCATGATGATGTATTATTCCCAAAAGCTGTTGCAAAAAATCCCACTTTTAAGTCTTTAAACACTGTTTTGTTTGAGGTATGTAAAATGGCAAATACTCATCTTTTAATAGAAAATCTGTTGGAAGTGCCTGTTGTTTCCTTTCTGCCTTTTTGACAACTCAGCACGAAATTTAATGTAAATTTATAATTGAAATAATAAGGAATTCTGAGCAGCATTTTTACTTTGATATTTTAAGGTTGTCTGGCTTGTCAGTGAGACCTTTAATTACAGTGCAATAGATCGTGCAAAGTCAAGAGGAAAAAAATATGCTTTGGAGAAAGTGCCAAAAGTTGCTAAAAAATTTAATCGAATTGGACTACCTCCTAAGGTAAGATAAAAAAATTATTTTTGTGTATTTCTTGATTCTTAACACAGAATTTTGAATTAAAAAAAATCGGTAGCGTCAGTGGTGGAAGAAAACTTTGTTGCTTGTTGAAAATCTCTGAGTGACTGAAATTTAATAAATAACTCTATGTAAAATCTGTCTACCCTTACATCACTTCTGTATTTCAACAGTTTTAATTAAAAAAAAAAAGCAGAAAATAATCACCAAAACCCCACATTATTTCAGTCATAATTTACACTTTATAATTTATTGTTTAGAATTGCTGCATTCTGAACTTTGAAAGCATGGAATTAGCTTTTCTGTTCAAGTTAAGCTCTGTTGTGTGACCCATCCAAGTGCCTTTTCCAAGTGCAGTTTCTTAATGTTTCAGGTTGGCTCCTTCCAGCTGTTTGTGGAAGGATACAAGGAAGCTGACTACTGGCTCAGGAAGTTTGAAACTGATCCTTTACCTGAGAACACAAGGAAAGAATTTCAGTCACAGTTTGAAAGATTGGTTATCTTGGATTATGTCATCAGAAATACAGGTATTAATTTCTCTCTGTATCTGTCTACTTTTGTGATGCAGAATGGGTAAGCAGTGCTGGCTGAAAGCTGGTGAAGTCTTCTAGTGCATTTCAGATGCTTTTTTCACAACTGAAGGCCACACTGTTGCATTTTAAACTTAAAAAAAAATTTAGTTGGGATTCAAATATTAAATACTGCAATATGACAAAATCCAAACAACACGGTTTTGACTGTTACTTGATATTTTTAAGCAATGTAGGAGTTCAATATATGATATTCATTGTATATAAGGTTAGGTGGTGATTTATTAATAACTGGCAGCTGACATGCATTTTTCTGTTTAAAGACAGGGGTAACGATAACTGGTTAGTCAAGTATGAAAAACAAGATGATAGACCTGATCTGTCAGAAAAGGTAAGAAAATTATACTCAAACTTATATTTTTAAAGTTGTTTTTTTTAGTTTTAGAATTTGGTCTTTCAGGGAACTAAGTGCATTAGGCTTTAATCCCCATGCATGTTGTCAAGACATATGATAATAGCAGATTGTTGTAGGAAAAGTGAATGAAAAAGCTCTTTGGATTAGACTAGTCTAGATAGACCAGTGCTGGAAGTTATTTTTAGTGTTCTGTATTTTTTATTTACTAGCTTGGGCCTATAATAAAAGAAAAAACCTGCCCACTGTTTCTCAAGCACATTTCTCCAGCTATTTATGTGCTTTGCTTATCTTGTATTTGGGGAAGGGCTCCTTTTTCCTGGTGGTAGAGTAAGTTTTATAAATGCTAGAGTTTATTTGGGCACTCCTTCATATTAAGTTGCCTGTAAGCAGTGAAGCTAAAAAGTATATTATTTAGTATTTTTAAGGTATTTCACTGTTTTTGTAAGTGCAGTGGTATCACTTATTTTTGAAATATTCCTGTTCTAGGATAGCCAATGGACTATAACTCAAGAATCTACTATTAAAATTGCTGCAATTGACAATGGATTAGCATTTCCTTTTAAGCATCCTGATGAGTGGAGGGCATGTAAGTATTCCATTCTTCAGTCATCTTCCTTCTGGGAAGATACTTGAATGACCCTTTGAGAATTCTTTTGTAGCTGAAAAACTTTTCATGTGACAATTCTGTAAGTGTAAACATGTAGTGTGATGATGTTTAAAAGTGCAGACTCTTGAGAGCTATGAGGATATTTTTTTGATCACTAAATCTGGTTGATTTTCAACGATAACCTCCTCAAGGCCAGAGAACAGCCTATCCAAAAGGCAGGAAGTTGGTCCAGCACAGCTGAACAGGGAGCTCCTGACTGAACTGTGACACAAAGTACACTAAAAAGAAATAAAAATGGATGTGGGACTTCCCTGGAGAAACAGATTTTCTCCAAAAGTGCAAGAATGGGAGTCTGGAAAGTCAAAGTTCAGCTGGAGTAAAGTTAGCAGAGGACATGAAGAGCAACAAGAAAGCAACTGAAGAAAAGTGCTGCAAGGACTTAAAAGTGTAAGAGAACAAATTATTCTTCAACTATTTCTTGACATTGCTTCTGTTTCCAGTTGCAAGATTTGTTTTTAGCTCTCAGGGCTCATAGGCAGAGCTCCTGGGAATGAATCATTATCCAAAACAGAATAAATGGAGCACTTAAGCACAATAGAGATTGAGAGGCTGATGGAGGTACTTGAGGGTGTGTTTTAAACACTATGGGAGCTGTCATCCACCCTCAAGAAGGGCAAGATGCAGAGTACAAGGAATGAGAGGGTTGCCAGCCTAACCTTAGTCCCCATGAAAATTGTGGAATGAATTCTCCTGGAAGCCATGTCCCAGGAGATGAAGAACATGAGGATGATGGAGAAACCAGCATGGATTTACCAAGGACAGACTGTGCTAGACTGACGTGACAAGTCTGCTGTTAGTGATGTTCCTCAGTTCCTGCTGCTGGTGCTGTTTGCTGTCTTGTTTAACATCTGGTAATACTACTTTTAGCACATATCTTGAAAAAGATGCTTAATAGCAATTATGTGAAAAGGTAAGAATATTTTTCTCAGTGCACTTAGAAGTAGGCATTTTATTAGATCAAAAATTGTGCTAAAATTAGTAGCTACGTTTTTGTTAATTCTTCAGTATGAGTTAAATGCCTGATATATTACTATTTGATTGCAGTGCAGCCTTTGTTTTACCCCAAAGGAAACTGCATTGCTGAACTAGGAGAAGGCCTCTACTGTTGCTTATTTAATTTGGATACCTTTTTTACTTATTGCTTCAGCTAAAATTTTATTACTTAAAATACATTTTCACTGTTTGCAAAAAAGGCTGAAAAGCTGCTTTTGGAACATAGCCAAAAGAGGCACATGGGGGTAACAATGTTATGAAAAATAAGAACCTCCACTAGGCTGCAGGGCTCTGTATCAGTGGTAAGCACTTCAGAATTATTTATTCTTCTTATTGTTAATCATGAAGTGGTCTGTTTTTCTGCATTAGATCCCTTTCACTGGGCTTGGCTTCCTCAAGCAAAAGTTCCTTTCTCTCAGGAAACCAGAGACTTGGTTCTTCCTCGCATTTCTGATATGAACTTTGTACAGGACCTTTGTGAAGATCTTTATGAGCTCTTTAAGGTGAATTGAGTGTTTCTTTCAATAATTGCATATTATTGAAATAGCAAATACCTGTAATGGAACAATTAGGTGTTTGTTTCTTTTTATGACTTCTACCTGTCATGATGCTGAGCTGTTTTAGCTTGAACACTGGCATGATAGAAAAGATTTCTATAATTAAGGGGAAGCTTTGTCACTAATGTGTCTAATTGATAGTAATCAACCATCTGAAAACATAATTACCTCTTATATATCCAAGTTTCACATAATCAATTAAAGATGATTAACTTGGGTAGCTGTGTAAAAACTCCATTTAACATACTTGTGTGATGTCTTAAATGGTTGTCAGATTTCCAAGTTAAATAATACAAATTATCAGGATGGAAAGAAATGGAATTTTCAAATTTTTGATGAAAATGCAGCTGTAACTTCAAACCTAGATCCTGAAACACACTTAGAATATTTACACCCTTGACTTGGTTGTATTCAAAGTGACTCTGGGTTGTCTGTTAAACCCAGTGGAGGTTGAAGTATTTAAGAAAGCTGAAGAAGAAAGTATTATTTTGCCAGAGTAAAGGTGAGAAACAGAGTGGTGTAACGTGATGGAATTAAGCTTACCTACCCAATGCCCTTAACACTGGTGTGTTTTACTTTCACGGTGTGGAAGATCCTTAATTTTCACATACGTAAACTTGCTGCAATAGATAGACCTAGTGATTGGTCATACTCTGACTAATTGAAACTTCCAAAAATTATTAAAATGCTGATTTTTTTTTTTTTAATTTTAATTTATTTTTTTTTTAGACTGATAAAGGATTTGACAAGGCTACTTTTGAAAACCAAATGTCTGTTATGAGGGGGCAGGTAAGACTCCTTTTACATTTTTATTTATATATTTTATTTATCATCACTTCTCAGCTTTTTTTTTTGTTTGTTTTTTAGAGCTACAAATAGTGAATCCTATTGAGCTATAGGCATTGGAAGGTATTTTTCATCTGTGAAGATTAAATTTCTTTTAAGGGTTTCTTATTTGTATATAGATGAGACAGCAAACTGTGTGTACCTTTTTATAGAAGATTTTTCTTAGTGCAATTGAGTTGTGGGGTTTTTTTGGAGGGCATGGAGGAGGACTTAATACCTGTTTAGAAGGTATTTTAGAAAGCAAACACTGGGGAAGAGTATAAATTTGAATGGAAGGTGTGGTGGGTAATTCTGTTATGTATTAAACACACCTTTCTTTTGGAGTGTTAACTTGATAAAAATGCCTCTCACAAGAAAGCAATATTAGGTAATAAAATTTCTTTATCTTAGGAAATGTCAGAAAGATACTTAGAACCAATCCAGTCTCTCTCAGATGAGAAATTTCCTGCTAATTAAGTATTGAGGGTTTTTAACACTGAAATGAGAGGAGAAGGATTTCTCCATCTTGCTGTTTTAAAATTTAAGACTGGTGAGATGCTGCAAAACAAGCTTTGTCTGAGAACAAATTATTTAGCTCATTGGATGTATAAAACAGGGATTTGTGAAAATGTCAGGGAATTGGACTAGATAAGCTAATAGTCCCATTTGCCTGAATTTATTGGAACTGACTTCTGTGTTCATAAATTCCACATGCATAATTTAAACCCAGACACAGTTCCTAGAGTGGCTTAATTTTACCAGTCTGTAGAGTTTCCTATATTGATTACCTTTTGTCTCTAAAATCATCTGAAAATTTGGAGTAGATTGCATGAATTATTTGAGATAAGAATATACAAGCAGTCAGACAGCAGTCAGATGTCATAATGTTACCAAATAAATAAAACATCTCTGCTTGCAATGGAGTATAATTAAAAAATTGTACATTTGACAACAAGGACTTCCTGAGGATTGGTTTAACAATAACAATCTGAATAGGTGTCCTCACTTCACCTGCTTTTGCTCCTTTTAGATACTAAACCTGACTCAGGCACTAAAGGATGGAAAAAGTCCCATTCAGCTTGTCCAGATGCCACGTGTCATTGTGGAGAGAAGCAGCACTGGAAGTCAGGGTCGGATTGTTCAGCTGAGTAATGCATTCACACAGACCTTTCATAGCAGGAAGCCTTTCTTTTCCTCCTGGTAGCACCAAAAACATGTGGGAAGAGTAAGTTTCTCACACCTTTAGGAAGCTAATTCCACGTAAAGGCTCTGCAATAATGTACTTCTGCTCTATACCAAGAGCTCTGGCTGCTGACACCTCAGAATTTAAATTATAAAGACTTGAGAAATGTATTTTGAATGTAATAAAAGTTTACAATTTTTGTGTCAAAATTGTGAAATCTTATGTCAGGGAATGAGAAGAACTTGTCTGTATTGTATTTTTATAGGCTAAATTTATGTATTCTGAATAATATTGTGAATAAGGGAGGATAACAGTTTGCATATGCTGAGAAACTACTTTTGAATACAACAGGAATTTTTTTGTTTAATATAAATGTTGAACCTCTAGACTATCAATTTCTTTTTATATTGTCTTAGAAATGCAGAATGTTATCTTTGTGAAAATGCTTTTCCTTGGAATTTCTGCCTGATATTTTAAGCTGTTTATATAGATTTTTTTCATAGGCTCGGTACTTAAAAAGTCATGCACTAAAAAAAAATATTAATCTATTGTTACAAACAGGTGAAAAGGAAAAGGGAAAAAATGCTCCAAAGAGGTTTTTTGCACATGGGGACCAAAAATAGTTGAATTTCAGCAAAATTCAACCTGAATGAGTGCATGCAGTTCCTACTGTGACAAAATAGCCTGGGTGTACATTTCAGAGGTTGAAATTCTACCTGTAAGTTTCAGAACTTACATATTTAAGCACATGTATGGAAAATTGTGATATTTCTGTATAGATCCATGACAACAAAAGAACTGCACTATGTTGTTAAACAGTTTTTATTTTGCCATGTGTGTAAATCTGTTCCTCAGCAGTCACCGGGTGGTTCTGCACCAGTAACCACAGGAGCACTGGTGTGCCAGCCTGCCTTCTGAATTTGTACCTAAATACAGGTATTTTTTTTGACCAAAACAAACAAAAAAAGGACTGTAACAGAGCACAGAATGCTATTGTATCCTTAGCAAAGCTGTGCTCAGCTGCCAGTTGCCATTTTTTATCTTACATGGTTCCAGACTTTAGGGTTATGTTCCTAGATCTGTGGCTTATGTAATACAGTAAATATTTTTATTTTAGTGATTTTTCTGGACGGTTACGACTGGGAATGGGAGAAAAATTGCTGCTTTTATGAAACCTTCAGTATTTCAGACATTTGCTGCATTTTGTAATCCTGAGCAATACCGTTGATCTCCAACGTAGTAAAAGGCTTGTATTTTATATAATTAAATATGAATGTAGCATGCCAGCGAGTCGCCTGATTAGCTGAAGCGTTTAAGCCTTAAATGTAAAACTCCCTGGATGCTGGGGTTCAAGACAAGGTGGGGATGAGCACTTTATAAACTTCCCACCATTGTTTTTAGCCAGTGTAGTAAAAGAAAAAAAAAAAAAAAAAAGAAAAAAATAAAAATCCCACCAGGGAAGATACTGTTGATGTACCAGACATGCCTACTGAAGAAAATAAACGTCAGAATCAGAACCGCCCGGGTTTGGGCTCCGCTCTCGGTCCTTTCGGGTTCCCTGAGGGGTTGGGGATCTCCCCGCGCGCCTCCCGCCTTCTGACCCCGAGTCCGCCGCACCGCTAGGGGGCGCTGCTCGTCTCCCTCCGCTGTGTGCTGGCGGGAAGGAGGCGGGAAGATGGCGGAGAGCGGGTGGGAGGCTGCGGAACCGGCCGGGCCCGGCGGGTTGGCACTGCTGGGTTTGGTACCAGGAGCTCCCAGCTGCCCCCATGGTGAGCCGGGACCCCACGGGAGAGGTTGGGGTTGGGGGGGGTGGGCACTGCGAGGGCTCTGGCGGGCCTGGCTGAGGTGGCAGCGGCTGCCCGGAATGGGGGGTTGGGTTTGGGTTTGGGTTTGGGTTTGGGTTTGGTGGGGTTTGGGCTTCTCCGTCGCTCGGCTCCTTCGGCCTCCTCGGCTCCTCCTCCTCGGCAGCCTTGGTTAATGCTTTGTTCTGGGAGCTTTCGGTGGAGGCCTCAAAACAACTGTTGATGTCCCCTGTGTCCTGGTATTACGTTTGTCCCTCAGGGCCTGCTCTGCTGTTTGTAAAGACCAGCCAAGGGAAAGAGGAGGGACGAAGATTTTATGCTTGTTCAGCTTGCAGGGATAGAAAAGACTGTAACTTTTTCCAGTGGGAGGATGAGAAGGTAAGAGAGTGCTGCTTGATACTATGGGAAATCGTGGTGGGTTTTCTTTTCTCTTAACAGAATATTAATTTTTTTTTTAAAAAGCAGTATTTTGTCCAGGAAATCTGATGCCATTGCTGTTTTGTAAAACATGCTTGTTTGTCAGAGCACTTATTTCTGAAGGTTGCAAGTATAACTTTTAAGGAAGGCTGTGTGTGTTTTGGGCAAAACTCTCACTTGTTACTGGATTGACAAAACACTTGGGAATTCAAGTTGTGAAGTTCACCGGTACTATGCAGCGTTGCACAAAATTCTGTTCTGATCCCAAGAGGTCCCTTCCAACCCCTAACTTCCTGTGGTCTTACATGGTTAACACAAAACCTGGTGGACAGAGGCAAAGACTGGAATACACAAAACAGCAAGGTGGGGGGGATCAGTGTGATGCTCAGCAGTCTCAGAATATCTGCAGCAATTCCTCTCCATATGAAAACTTGATTGGAGGGTAACAAGATTGGAAGTGATAGCTGTTCATGGAGAGCTTGCCAGTTTGTTTGCTACATTTTGTGTTACTTTTTATGTATCCTAAATGCCTGTCCAGGTGTTGTGGACACTGTGCTCAGTAACTGGTGGGATGGGATTTAGTTGGGTTTGTGTTTCATTGCTCTGCTGGTTACTGCTGAGGTAAATGAGGTAGTTAAACAGTTCTTTAGATTTTAATGGTATTCCTAGAAAAAATTAATTTTGAATATCCCTTGTATCGTGGTGTCTTTTGTTCTGTGGAATTTTTCTGTCTTCCCCCCGTTAAACAAATCAGTTCCATGAGTGTTGTGCAAAGGTTTTGAAACTCTGTTAGCAGTGAAACCATGAAGTATGTTTTGTGGGAACAAAGCAGAAGATTCAGAGAAGAGCTCTCATGCTTTTTGCAGTATTCACACACACAGAATACTTGGGCAACATTCCCACTGTGAGGAGCTGTGCAGAACCATCAGAATGGAAACTGTATCTCTGTCTCCATCATAATCATGCTTTGAGTTTTTCCTTGAGTTTTTGCTGTGTGTGGTAGAAAAATGGAATGTTTCTGTTTATTTTTTTGCACAGTTTCAATTCACAATGTGAACAGCTTGTGCTGTTACACTGCATGCCTCTGTGCTGCAGTCATGGGTGTTCTTCTGAAACTACAGTCCAAAGAGTGTGGTTATTCTTCTGTGCAGCATAACTAAAGCATTTCTTCTTTGATGCACCCTTTATAATACTGATGTTTAATCCCCAACACAGAGCACTGATTTGTGTTTTGTGACTTTTTATGTGCATACATTTTACAGGTGTCAGAAACCAGGCTTGCAGCACGTGAAGAATATAACAGAAATCATCAGCCTTCTTTTACACACAGACAGAATGTGGAAAGGTATTGTTCTGTATTTTTCAGTGAAAATCAAACAGTAAAAGTTTACGTATTCTGAACATAGAGATAATATTTCAGGATTCTTTAAAATATGAAAATATGACAGAAAAGTTTGGAAAAATAAGAACTGGTTGACTGCTACAAGACAGTAGCACAAGGCATCTAACTAAGCATGGTATTTTCAACCTCTGAACTGAATCTTGTTTTTTCGTTGTATAATTCTTCTTGCATTGGTGCTCATAACATGCTAACAACAGATCAGTAGCAGTTGAAATTAAAAAAAATTACTCCTGATGTTTGTTTGCAATAGTAGCAGGCTAAACATTGTCAAAAGAATCAATGGTAAAATGCTTAAATGTCTGAGCTCTTACAAAATACTAAACCCCTTTCATGGCTTCCCTGTGCTTTATACACTTTTTCAAAATCTGTTCCTTGCTGTCTTTTGTATTTAAAGGTATAAGAATTTTGTCCTTTTGCCATTATCAAAGAGGAGATTTTGCCAGGAATGCCAACAATTGCTATTGCCAGCTGAATGGGAAGAACACTCAGATCACCAGTTCCTTTGTGATATCTCCACTGCACAGTTAAAGACTCCCAGTAAACTTCTGTATCCCCTGGAGAACAAAAAAACAAATGCACAGTATCTGTTTGCAGACAGAAGTTGCCAGTTCCTACTGGATCTAATGATTGATTTAGGATTCAGACGAGTGCTCTCTGTTGGAACTCCTCGGTATGTCAGTCAGAACTGCTACACTTTCACATATTGCTGTCTCAAAAACCCTGCAGCTCACTCATGTTTAAATAATCAAAGATTCTCCCACAGTAAGAGGTTCACTATGCTTCAGTTGTGAACTGAACATCTAGTGGGGTCTTGCCTTGAGCTTGTAAGAGACACACGTGCACACATACACTATAAATGTCCTGTTCTGTTTCTTATGTAACATACAGTGAGTTTCTTTGCTTATTTTTGGGCTGTTTTTTAGTTCATGGTGATCCAGGAGGCTTCACTGCCTTCTCATTTTTTAAGACTAACATATTTTTCTAACTGAATATTAGCCAAGTGGAATCATCCAGATTCAGATTACTCCATTTTCTCTTTTTGGTTTTAGGTTTAGTAAAGTGCCAGGCATTCTTGTCTTGCAAGATGTTTTCTGAAGCCAGTGATTGTCTGTTAAATTTCTTTGCTCCAATTATACTTCAGGCTTCATGAAATGATCCAGACTAAGGCATCACAAGAAGAAGATTTCAGGGTTAGAAGCCTTCTGCTAGATATTGATTTCAGGTAGGTTTTGATAATTGTTTATCTGTTTAAAGAGTATGTACAAAGATTTGTGTTCTTGCTGCTTTAGAAGGTTAATTGCTGGTTGTTTACCCTTTCCTGTGTCTGCATCTCTGTTCCTGAACACAAATACTGTCCAGTATATGAGAAAAGTAATTGTACTTTAATAATTCCCAGTTTTGGTATGTGTTGGCAGTAATGGGAACCCAAAGATCTTTTTCTTAAGGCCTTGTAAATGCCCCCTAGGGCAGGCAAGCAGTTGTTTATTTTTTTTCTACTACTATAAAACTTATTTTACAGGTATTCACAGTTTTACACAGAGGATGAATTCTGCCACTACAACATGTTTAATCATTATTTTTTTGGTGGAGAGGTAAGGTGAAGTGTTTCTTGAGTGCTTTGTAATGAAGTATGTATCACTGATGAAGAATTTTGTAAGAAAATCATGACTAGTTAATAGAAAACAATTATAAAGAGACAGAAGTGGCCAACAGTTCTGGAAATCAAGGAGTGATAGTGCCTCTTCAGTTATTCTCTCCCATTTGATTAAAACCAATATAAAGCTAGTTATACTACCTGATGTTGCACACTTCTGCTTTTATTAATATGACAGTTTAGTGTAAATTCCTGCCACATATAAGTATTCATTAGCCCTGATCTTGTATTCCTACAAGAGAATAAATTGGTTTATTCCCAGCCTTTACAAGTCCAGTTGATGCTGGGACTTGTTCACTGGTACTTGAGGTGGGAGGGAAAAGGAATTCCTATCTGCTTTATTCCAGGCACACAAGGTCAACAGGTTAACCTTGTCATAAAATGAGGTTGAATTAGTTTCACAGTTTTAAAAAAATGGTGAATTTCTTGTTTCTTTTTAAATGTCACACTGATTGCTTAAATTTGAGTTAATTAGGCAACCTGCAGCTGCAGTGAGATACTTAGTGAAGCTTTTTCAATTCCAAATACTAATTTCAAACTTTTATCCCAATATTGTACTTTCTCACTCTTTTTTCTTCCTCTGCTGTTATTAGTAAGCCACCCATGATTTGCATAAACAAGCTTAACTGCAATACCATTCACACTGTGTTGATAATTATCAGATTTTTTTCCAATATAAAGCTGAATTTCGGGCAGGATCTTGAGAGTAAAAAGAGTTGTCTAGAATAAAATGGGAGGCTAGTCTGAAAGCCTTACCTTTGAATTTTTATAAACAATTACTCTATTCAAGTTTTGCGTTTTTCAGTGAAAATAAAAGACTCTTCATCTGCATTATAAACACTGTAATGTTCCTTTCAAGGTGCAAAAAGGTGACACCCGTAATTATGCTGTATTGCAGGGTCTTCAAGGACTGAATTGCAGCACTGTTGAATACATATCAGTGTTAAAATCTGTTTTTGGAATGTAGTAGAATCTAAGTAACAGCTGAGAGAATAATGCAAGATGGCAGTGAATAAATGTTTATATTTGATTTAATTGTAATGTCCAGGTTGGGTTGCTAGAATTTGCACACAGTATATTTTTATAACCAGTTATGCCTGGAATAAATTTTCAGTGTACTGATTTTTTTCCCCCATTATTTTGATAGTGCTTTACAGAATAAAACTAAAGTTAGAGGGCATGAATAAAATGTATTTCTGAGCCTACACTTTTCTTTCTTGCTAGGGATGACATTTTTTTCTAAGTTAAATTTGATACCCTTTGGAAGAAGACTATCTTGAGTTTAAACTGCATCTGTCCTTGATACCTTACCTAAAGGGTAGTCCTTCTCAGGGCTTCAAATCTCATTCTGCTTTTTTTAAATGCTACACAAGAGGAGATTAACCTCCACAAGAGGAAATAACTGCCATCTTCAAAGTTGAAACTTCTAAAGTAATAGTTTTATAAGTATTTTTACAGTTCTTGAATCTATATTTTTCAAAATAAATCTCTTTCTTACAGGCTGCCTGTGAAACATGTAGGAAATTCTTGTATGAAGACAAAGGGGAAAGAGTCATTATGGTAACTGATCCCCCATTTGGAGGTTTAGTGGAAGCACTGGCTTCCAGTTTTAAAAAACTGATGGCCATGTGGACAGAGACAGAAAAAGTGGGTATGTATTACATCCAGGGAAGTGGGTTAAGACATAACACCACTGTAAGAAAAACTGCCTATTTAAAAGCCTGTGATTCTTTCTCCTCAGGTGAATGTGAATGCATTCATGTTATAATTTCTAAAGGTGAACTATGTTATATCCAGTTTGCTGGAATATATAACTATGTTTGCTGGAATATATAACTATGTTATATCCAGTTTGCTCTGCTGATACTTTTGGTTTAATAATACCCAATTCTTTCTTAAGATATGTTTACAATTCTTTTTAAAAATCTACTTTGCAACTAAAATGGACTTTAAAGGGTGGGAAGAAAAAGCTATCAAACCAGTACCACTTCTAGCCAGCCTAGGCAGGTGGTAAGAGGGGAGCTTACAGATCCACAGGTGACAAAACTTTTTGTTGCCTAAAAGACCAAGTTTTTGTTTCCAGCCTGATGTACATATCCATGTGTCCATGTTTTTGTATTCAGAACATTTACTGTCAGTTTTGCTTCATCAACCTTGTTTTTTTTTTTAGTGTTCACCTAAATCTTTTATTTCTAGGTCATAACAACCCAGAGATGCCCATGTTCTGGATATTTCCCTATTTTTTTGAGTCTCGTATTCTTGAATTTTTCCCAAGCTTCAGTATGATGGATTATCAGGTATGACTGAACCCTGTGCATCTGTCGTGTGCAGTGTCAGCAGGAATATGAATGAAAGCAGACAGGATGGTACCACTTGTTGGCACATGGGACACCTTCCTGAACTTCAATTTTGGCTGCATCAGAGGCACTGCAAACCCTATGGTGCTCATCAAGTGAACCCCAGATTCTGTATTTGTATTAGCCATACCTCTGATAATTTTCTCACACTCTTGCAGTTTATTACTTACCTTTACCTCATCTGTCATCTGTCTATTAACTCATTTTTTTTGCCAGGTTTTTATTATGACAGAATTTGCCCTAGTTTTGACAGGTGCCTCTCGCAGAGGGGAGAGGCAGAGTGTTTCATTTTTCTCAGATTTTGAAATGTCAGTAGCTGGGACCAGGGTAAAATTACAGCAATGGAATGATAAGGAACTATGTGATTATTTTGTCCGTGATAAAGCAATAATCTGGCATCAGCTTCTCCAGTATTGTATCTGTTCTGTAAACTGCTTAAGAGTGTGTACATTAGTGACTTTTGAGAGAGCAGTCATAACAACTCCGCAGAATATTTGATATTTGTGCTGTGGACAACATATTTGTGTCTCACAGAATGGAAGTTTTTAGAAGAAAATTGGAAACTCAGGCTAGGCCAGACTGCCCTCCTGCTAGATGAGAATTTTTGTGATGAGTTTCTGAATGCAGTGCTGGAAAAAAGCAGGACAAGTTGGATTTGCAACTTTGTAATTATTCTGAAATAGGTTAAAATGTACATGGATTCTTGCCAGCTAGAAAAACAGTATAATTGTATTTCTTTTTAAGGGTTTCTCTTGTAGAACAAATAACTGCAATGTTATCTCAGATATCTCATGCAAAAAGGAATAAATAAAACAGTTTAGCTTTGATACTGTGGTTTCACAAATTTAAAAATAAATGAGAAAAAATACTTGGCTTTGGAATTTGTAATGTAATTTGAATTTAGATAATAAAGATAATAACTATGTAAATAGTTCTGTCTGCACTTAGCATTCAGTTTAACACTCTTTCTATGGTCTTATTTTTCTAGGTAGATTATGATAATCATGCACTTTATAAACATGGCAAGACAGGTCGTAGACAGTCCCCTGTCCGTATCTTCACAAACCTTGCCCCAAGACTGATTGTACTTCCTGTAGAAGAGGGCTATAGGTAAGATATATTAATACTCAAGTCTGTGCTGGTTCTTAATTAGGGGCTGAAGTCTCTAAAGGACATGGGGATTGAATTTTTAAATTCAGTATTGTCAGGCCTAACTTGGATCCCCAGCTCAAGAGCACATTTCTCTGTCTCATTCTATGGTCAAATATTCTTTAAACAATGTGTAGGAGAGCTGGGCACCTAAAAAGAGGTTTATATTTTCTGGCATTTGTCCTCAGTCTATAGGAAATGTGTGTGCCTATGAGAGACATATTTACAGCTGTCCCTGATAATCAGATTGGCTGAGACAGTGTAATAAAATCAACCCTCTGAGAAGCATCAGGAATGGAATTAGCATGATTTCCTGCTGATATTGTTGCTAATTTCAACTCAAGCACTTGAATTTTACTTTTGGATGTATTGTGTCTAAATGATTATGAGGCCCTGGTCCTAAGTGATGATTTTATGCATCAAAACCATTATCTTTAATTTATCAAAGTGATTTTGCCATCCTTATGTTCATTGTTTAACTTGTATATAATTAATCTGTGTTTCTTGAGCAAACCCTGGACCAATATATTTAATTTTTTTTTGCAGGTTTTGTGCTCTATGTCAACGGTATGTTAGTTCTGGTAACCAGCACTGTGAGATATGCAATTCATGTACATCAAAAGTAAGTATTCTGACTTCTTTTTGGGATAGGTTTTTTAGCAGCAGTCAAATAACTTCCATAATTTTTGCTCTTTTAAAAACCTGTTCTGATACTTATTTCCTTGGGAAACCCCCAGTCAGTTCAATTTTTTAGACTTATTAATAACTTTACAGGACATAACTCAACTCATAACCTGCTGGGAATTAATTTCTATTACCCCAATTCCTTTGTGTTGGAAATATGACAGGAGAATTTTGCTGCTTGCCACTTACACCACATTGTTTTCATCAATGGTCTCTTGACTTGTCTTCTAATTTTTCTTGCCAGCTTCAAAATGCAACCATTTTCCTGCTGTTGTCATGGAATCTCAGGACTCTTGCTTTTAATTTAGAGTCCTTCCTACAGAGGAGTTGTTTCTGTAAATAATGGGGACCATACATAAGTGGTTCAGTTTTAAGATAGATTCAGTGTTGTTTTTTTTTTTTAACAAACATGCATTTATTCATCTTTTGTAGGATGGTAGACAATGGAAACACTGTGTTCTTTGCAAAAAATGTGTAAAACCCTGTAAGTACCTAAAAGTACCTTTTCTAAATCAAAATACACTTACTATTAAAGCTGTGATCCAGAGAAACTGGGATGACAAATGAGAAGAAAAAATACTCTGTAAAAGAACTAAAATGCAATCATTCAAAAGAGATAAGGGAAAATGTCAATTTCAGATGAGCTGAAATTAGGCACATTTGTACTATGTAGAAATCTGATAAATTCTTGTCAAGATGTACTAAATCCCAATTACATTTGTTATAGGAAAACTGACTTGTGATCTGTTTCCTGATTTTGTGAACTTATAAGTTAGAATTTTATAAACACTTAGACAATTACTAACATGCTTGTGAGGGTATTGTCAAATTATCTGCAAATGCAGTTTTATTTGTAGCTGTATTTAAATAGCTGAAGCAGTTATTTTTGTGACAGAAATTGCTATTTGTAAAGTCCATTTTAACATCTGGACTATTTTTTATATTAGGAGTTCATACTGGATGATAGCTCTAAAGGCAAAACAATTCAGTTATACTGCAATAGTTACACAGTTTATCTAGTGAAGAAATACCTGGCTGCCATACAGAATGTGATAAGGGACCTGAAACTGACTACATTCTTCTTTGTAAAAATAAAACAAATTTTAAAACCTGGTAATACAGCATCCAGATGATCATTATGAACCTTTTCAAGACTGTAAATCGTGCTACTTATTTTGCAGCTTGGTTTCACTGCAACAACTGCAACTGCTGTGCTCTTCAAAGCCACTCTTGTGAGAAGGCTGCTGCTGGCTGTTTTGTTTGTGGCAAGGCAGGGCACAAACGCACCACCTGCCCCAGTCTCTCCCACACCAGAACAGTTTGCCAGTAAGTGTGATATTGCATTAATATAATAAAAGATAGCACTAAGGTGAGATTAGATTTTATTTCATGGAAACAGTTTAGAAATATGATTTTTTTTGTTTTGTTTTGTGTGTTGATGTCAGTTTTCCCTGTTGTCTACTTGCTGTTGCTGGGGAGGGTATACTGAAGGAGGATATGATAGAGAACAGGCAGGTCACTTACTCTGGCTCCCAGTTCCTTAACTGTGGCTTTTCTTTCAAAAGGTATTTATATGGATCCCAAACAAGAATGGTGCATGGGATAGCTCTGTCAAGAAGATTCAAAATTAATGAAACACTTTTGTACCCTACAGACGCCTCTTAAAAGGGCAGAAAAAACTCACTACAGTGTTTTAATTGCTTTCTGTTTCTTCTGTTTTGTTGTGGTGTCTTTTTGCTTTTTCCTTGTAATTCAGGTGCTCTCTGTGTTATGGTTTGTATCTTTGCCATGTAAGAGCTGTGTTAATGAGGGTGATATTAAGTACTTCTACTCTGCCATGGTTGTGCTTCTGTAACATACACAAGCACGTATCTTGTATGTATCAGACAGTAAAAATAAAAATGTATGCAATCAAACTAACTGAAAAGAGGAAAGGGGATTTGCTAGGAGCTGTGATTTGGCTCAGTCTTTCCATTTTGGGATAGTTGGCCCACAATTTTGTAACTTCCTCTCCATAGTGTGTAGGTTTGTTTGTGATTCTTTGCTTGAATGGCTGTAGCAGTGGAAATGCAAATCTTCCCTCCCAAAGGATGTACCTCTGTTGCAAAGTGAGATTCAGATTGGTAACTTCTTGGACCAGCATCAAAAAATTCATCAGATGCCTGCTGTGCCTACACTACAGGTGTATTGCTTCATGTCCTGCTGTGATGTTAATGAGTTTTGGTTATGGAGCATTAAAGCTAAAAGCTAGGAATATTTCATTTTACATGTCTCTCTAAAAGTTCCCTCCTTTACTGTTTTTTCTCTTGCTTAAAAGTTTAAAAGGATGCTAAAAGAAATTCATAAAGCCTCATCCATTACTTCTGCCAAGTCTGTGTTGTACTGGAATGGTTTAGGCCTTTCAGGTTACTGGTTATTTCTTTTACTGACTTACTGCAGAGGATAAACTTAGGTTTCTTTTTCTAATACAAACATCTGTGTATTTTATTTGTTAAACCTGTTGTAACACAAAACACTGAAATACATCCTCTGTCCAAGACAGAAAACAACCACTTGGTAGTTATACTTAGTTATATTTTGTATTATTTCCAGGAGTCTTTGTAATGTTAAGTTTTACAAACTTCATTCTAAACCTTCCTGTTATATATTAATGGTTTATATATTGAGCTTGAAAGTCTGGGTAGTCTGTATGTACTTTTTTGTACTTTTTGAGTGGCATTTCTGAAGTTTTCTACATCAGTTTAAAAATAAATGCTGAATAAATACATGAATAGAAAATAATTAGTGGCAGTAAAGTGAATGAACAGTTTAGGAAGATTAAATGTAGTTAACACTTGGATGATGGAGTACAAGTTCCTTGTACTTCTTGTGACAGTACTTCTGACTTCGTATACTTACATGCACAGATTATTTAAAATACAAGCAAATGGAGAAATACATTCTCCCATTTTATTCTAATCTGAATGTTCTTTTTTTGCTTTACAGAGCTGACAAAAGGCAAAGACTAAAGAGGGTGAAGATGGGGATCTGTAAAACATCAGGTATAAAGCATGCTGTATTCTTCAGAAAGAAAGTAAAGAATAAGAAAAAAAAGACATGACTCCTTGCTGTCACGTAGTTATTAATGCTTTTTTTATGTATTAAAAAAACATCGATTCCAAAGCCTTTGATTCCATTTTCTAAAAATGTTAACATTAATATCCAAAATAAAACCTAATTGAATTAAAAGTGTTGGTTCTTTTATTGTACATCATTACTGGGGCACACACAAACACAAAGCTACATAAACCACACCCCAGGTATTGCAACAATTCGGTGTGTTTAGGATTAGCTGTTTGTCTGCTGTAGTGGGAATCTGAAGTCCAGGATGGAGGGGGCTGCCCAGAGGTGAGGTGCTGGGAGATGCAGTTTTGTACTGGGGATACTGGGGGACTTGGCAAGGGAGAACTGAGGTTAGGTGAGGGGCAGGCACAGATCCTGGGAGGTCTGGGTTGTGTTAGTCCCAATCCTCTGGGGTTTTCATAGAATCACAGAATCATAGACTTGGCTGGGTTGGAAGGGACCTCAGAGATCATCAAGTCCAACCCTTGATCCACTGCTGCTGTGGTTCCCAGCCCATGGCACTGAGTGCCACATCCAGTCTCTTTTTAAATATCTCCGGGGACAGAGAATCCACTACTTCCCTGGGCAGCCCATTCCAATGTCTGATCACCCTCTCCGTGAAGAAATTCTTTCTAATATCCAACCTAAACCTCCCCTGGCACAACTTAAGTCCATGCCCTCTTGTCTTGCTGACAGCTGCCTGGGAAAAGAGCCCAACCCCCCCCTGGCTCCAGCCTCCTTTCAGGGAGTTGTAGAGAGCGATGAGGTCTCCCCTGAGCCTCCTCTTCTCCAGACTGAACACCCCCAGCTCCCTCAGCCTCTCCTCACAGGACTTGTGCTGGATCCCTTCACCAGCCTGGTTGCCCTCCTTTGGACCTGCTCCAGGACCTCAATCTCCTTCCTGAACTGAGGGGCCCAGAACTGGACACAGGACTCGAGCTGTGGCCTCACCAGCACTGAGTACAGGGGTTTTTCAAAACATCTCCAAACGGAGGAGAGCTTAAGAACAAAAACAATACTGGTACTTGAGAAGCTTAGTGAGCGGGAAAAAGCGATCTTATTTTTAAACTACTTCCACGAGTTAAATTTTCTAAATGGTTAGTTCTGCTGTTTTGGGCTGGCCGTGCTGGTGGCAGGGGGTTGCACTGTGAAACTGGGGGGATGGAGGAGCGGGGTGCAGCCTGATCCTGGGTGTCAGCCCCAGACACCCCAAGTTTGTGTCACAGCAGGTGGGGCTGATCCCTTCGCCTTCTTAGGCCGAGTTCAAGCAGCGTTGCCGTGCCCTGCAGGGACAGGAGCCCGAACTTTCCATTCACCGCCTGCCCAACCTCCACCCCCGACCGGGACCGGTACCGGGACCCCACCGCCTCCCATCCCGCAGGCCCGCGGGCAATGCACCCCGGGGCGGGTTAGGGGAGGGAGCCGTCAGACAGCCCTTCACCCTGGCTGAGGGGCAGCCGGGTCGGGAACAGCCTGACCCCAGAGCTTTGCCGCTTTCCGGACCGGCTCTGAGGCTCCACTCCCCTCACGGCCCATCCAGCCCCGCGGCGGGAAGCACCGCCCCCGGAAGGCGGGAGAGGTGCGGGGTCAGGGGCTGCGGGGAGAGGGAAGGGAAGGATCCCGGAGGTTCCCGCAGCCATGCCCGCCTTTCGGCAGGTGGGGGAGAAGCAGCTGCCCCAGGAGGTGGTCTTCATGGCCTGGTCCCCTAAAAGGGATCTCATCGCCCTGGCTAACAGGGCCGGGGAGGTGAGTGCGGGGCCGCCATGGAGGCCGCGGCTGCGGGGGGGGCTGGCGGGGAAGGGATGCGGAGGGAAGGCAGGGAGAAGGGAGCAGGGAGATGCTGCCTCTGCTCTGCAGGGGCTGGGATGCTGTCCCTGTGTCTGGTGGTGTAATTCCTGTTAGATTAGCCAAACCTGTAGGAATAGCAGGTTTTTAATCCAGCATCCCAGTACTTAATTAATACCCCTTCTCTCTTCGCTTTATGGTGGCAAACAAATTCCTGGGTGATGCTCTGAGTGCCTGCATCTGTGGGATGTGAAGGCACATGAAATTTCCTATTTAATCTATTTGCAGGTGTTACGGTTCTGTGTGGGCTTTTTGTTTGTTGGGGTTTTTTTTATTTTTATTTTTGGGGGGGTTGTTTGTTGTTTAATTTTTTTCTTCTTTTTTCTTTCTTTTCTTTTTTCTTTTTTTTTTCTTTTTTCTCCCGTTTCTCCCGTTTCTCCCGTTTCTCCTTTTTTTCCTTTTTTTCCTTTTCTTTTTTTCTCCTCTTCTCCTCTTCTCCTCTTCTCCTCTTCTCCTCTTCTCCTCTTCTCCTCTTCTCCTCTTCTCCTCTTCTCCTCTTCTCCTTTTTTTTCCTGGAGCTGCTGTATACAAGCTTGCATGAAGACAGCTTGTGGTGCTTTCAGGCTGTCTCTGCTGGAGAAGTGAGGGCAATCCCTGTAGGTTCCAGGCTTGTGGAAGGCATAGGTTGCTTCTCTGTCCTGTGAACACTCTGTTGTCCTCTTAAATGGCATCCGAGTGAATCACCTACTAGAGAAGCAGGTGATACTTAAGATGCAGAAGTTATAAAGGATGGTTTAAAAAAAAAAAGTGCATCTTGAATAGATTTGCAGCCTGGTGTTAAGAATGTGGTTTATCTTTGTCTTCAATGTGTTTGCTTTGTAGGTTTTACTTCATCGACTTGCAAACTTTCAGCGAGTGTGGAGTTTGCCTCCTAATGAAAATACAGGAAAAGAAGTGACTGCTCTTGCTTGGAGACCAGATGGCAAAAGTAATGTCAAGTACATAAGATTATATGGTGCAATAAAAATCCCGCTGGAAAATGGTGGAAGTTGTGGTGATGATGATGATGCCTTTTATCTGTGAGGGAAATTTTCCAGCAAGCGGTGTCTAAAGAGAAGTGTGACTTAGTTTTATGTAGGCTTATTCAGAGAGATCTACACTGTTGATAGCACATAAAGATTTGCAGGGAGGATTTATATCCAAAATACTGCTTTTTTAAGGTCTAGCAAAACTCTAGCAAAAGCAGAATATTTTTGTTTGAACTACAAAGCTTATTGGAAGAGAAAAGCTTTGTGATAAAGATTGACTGGAGTGCTTATTTATTTAGCATAGGCTGAACTTTAGGGGCTAAAATTACTGTAATTATGCGTTAGGCAAGAAAAAAAAAGCCTTTTACTTATCAACAGAAATAATTTTGAAATTGGTAGCTTAATAAACATAGGCTAGAGATTAGATGGGTTTTTGACTCATTAGAGGTGGGAGAATGAGCACAGTTGCCTTCCATGACATGTGGGTAACAACCATGTATATTGGTTTATGATGGAGTCTGAGGAGTTTAAGAAAATTCTATTTAGGCAGAATGCCTGTGATTGGAAGGCAGTAAGCACAGAAACCTATGCCTGCCACGTGCTTTTATGCATGAATAAAGTGAAGATGAAGGTGATGCTGAAATAGCCCAGCAAACCTCAAATTGTATTTTGTTGTAATAAGCCCTCAGACCTCCTGGTGAAAAGTCTTTATATATGATTTTGGCTTCAAATTTGCAAAAACTGAAGCTTCTGCTTTATGAGAACTACTGTTAAAAGTGTTAGAAGCATTTACAGTTCGACATATAGGTTAAAAAAGCTGCAAAATCAGGCCTTAGACTTAAATTTATCACCTAAAATATGAAAGGACTTCAAACTTTCATTTTAATAAGTAGGTGTCAAATGAGAATTTGGAAGGGCTGCAAATAGAAAATTCTGTCCAGTAGTTGACTTTGCAGCTACGTTAGTTTCTGGTTTGGTATAAAATGCAAAGTTTTGCACATTGGTTATTTACACATTTTACTCATTTTTCTCTAGTTTTGGCTTTTGGCCTCACTGATACAAAGCGGGTTATTCTGTGTGATGTAGAAAAACCAGAAAGTTTGCACTCCTTCTCTGTGGACTCATCTATTACATACATGCATTGGATGGAAGTAACTGAGGAAAGCAGGTGAGTCTGAAAAGTAAATTATGGGCTATGTAGTGTCACTGTAATAACAGTTATACTTAGGATGTTACAAGCAGTCCTATTATGGAGGTGTTGCTTTCTATTACCACTTGTCTAAAATTTTCCTTCTAGCTAGGATAGGCACGTTTCATATGCTTATTTATAGTGCTGATATTTTAATCTTGTGGTTTTTCAGGATATACAAAACATGAGCACCCACCTCTTAAAGAACTGCTTAATATTGTGTTAGCTTGTACAGCTTTTCTGATCCAATTTACTTCCATACCAATTAATTTACCTTTATGTTCAAGAACTTCTGTTTGGTGCCTGATGTGCCTTTGGTGTTACATGCATCTACAGGGGCAATTCTTTTGTGGCTGTACTTGTTTCAGGAAGTCAGATTGCCCCTGGTGACCATGGGCTCTGTGGCACTGAGAGGCCTCAGCAGCACAGAAATTCTGGAGGACATCGTGGTTGCTATTTCTGTGGTCTGACAAAAGCCTCTGATAGGCACTTCCTGCAGTGCAAGACAATAATTAAATTAAACACATATGTTAAAAAGGGAGGTAGTCTAAGCCTGACTTGGGGATTTTCCCCCATCTCCAGAAAAAAAAAAATCTTAAAGTAGCAAGAAAGTAACTGCACTTTAAATCACTCTATCATTCTCCTGATGGGTATAGACTTATCTCCTTACATCTTATTCAATACAGTCTTGCTTCTTTTTCAGTGTTCTCACTTCCTTTTACAATGCTGAGGATGAATCTAATGTCCTTTTGCCTAAATTACCAGCACTACCAAAAAGGTAAGTGTTTTGGTAGTAAGCTTGAGAAGACAGGGTCTGTCATTTATAGTCATTGCTTTGGCTATTTATCTCTGATGCATCTTTATCTGCCCACTGTTATTGAGAATAATTATTTTGCTTTCAGTTACAGTGCCACTGCAAAAATTTTCAGGTAAGAAATTGTCATCTTTTATCTTTCTTTTGTGTTTTGTGGGCTTTTTGTTTGTTGGTTTGGTTTTTGTTTCTTTTCTGTTATTGAGACAAGGTATATAAACCCCAACCCTATGTTTCCTATTTTCAGTGAAGAAAAGTCAGATGAGATTATGAAGCTTCTGGGTGATGTCAGGTAAATTCTGTGTGTTGGGTTGTTGTGGACATTTTTTTTCTTTTTTCTTTTTTTTTTTTTTTTTTGATTGGCTGGTTTGGTTTGGGTGTAAAATACTGTATAAGTTGGTTTATGTTTATTCTTAATCTGCTTTTTATCTACCTGGAGAAAGGACCCTTAAATGTCTCTTTTTCATTCAAAGAATATATTTAAAAAGGTTTCCATCAGTTTACATCTTTTCCTCTCAATTTAGAGGGCTTATGAAACAGTTTTGGTGGCTGTCTGTGGTATAGAAGCTTTTTCTGGTTTCCATCTGGGTATTAAGAGAAACATTCTCCTTTAACATAAATTTGGTGTGCAACAGGCAGAAGTGGCAGTTGATTTTCTTGCCTTTTACAAGGGGACATGTAAATATATTCTCATTTTTTATGTTGGAGAGCATTACTGCTTACTGTGATGTCTGCAGATCTGTGTAGTTGAAGATGGCTGGGTGTATGAGAGCAACAGACAACCTCCCTGTCCAAAGTTTAATATTTTAAACATCGACAAGAAGGGAGGGCTGAGAGAGCAGCTTTTTCCCAAGTTATTTTAGCAAACTGATGTTACAAAGGCAGCAAAACACAGACCTATCTGTCCCAGGCTGTATCCTTTGAGCTGGGTTTCTGTTCCTGATGCTTTTGTCACTTGTCACTTGTTCCTGGTCTTTGCTGCTGCACCTATTTCAAATGCTGAATGCCTTTGAGATTTGGCTGATGAGCAGCACTGAGTGACCCTAGCAAACTTTGTGTGTAGATATTTAGGGGAATACAAAAGTAGCTTTTTAAGAATGCTTTGCAGTCTGTATTGGTAGGTGGACTGTTGCCAGAAACTTACTTTTCCCCTCTTTTAGAAGATAGAAAGTCAATGAAGAAGGACTTCTGTGCTAATTATTTTATTTTATTTTTTTCCCCTATTCTCTCACTTAATTTAGTAATTTATACTCTTTCTGTAAATGTTAGAGGCAGGTCTTCTCAATCAAATCCAAACTAATTTTTTTTTATTTTTAATTTTCTTGGATTGTAGCAGTACACTGTTTCTTTTTGTTCAGTAATTCTTTAGCAAAGGGATAGAATTTAAGTATTAAGAATTATGTTTGTATGCATTAGAATTTGTTTCAGTATGCTCATCAATACACACTCTCTATTTTTATAGGCTTAATGCTCTTGTCCTTGGTGGCAGCTCAGGATTTATTGAGATTTATGCTTATGGAATGTTCAAGATTGCTAGAGTAACTGGGGTATGTTCCATTCCTTATTTTTTTTCTTCATAATATGCTAAACTACAGCTGAAATGAGTGAAAAAAATGTGTGTGTATGCCTACATATAAGTGAAACTGAAGTTGTTGAAGTTTAAAGAAAGTAATAGTTGTTTCTAACAATTGATCTGAGTAGTTAATGTTGGAAAGACATTGTAACTCCAGCAGTTTCACATCTTGTTTCAAATGAAGCAAAGTTCAACACTAATCTGCAGCAAAAAAAGTGTTCTGTTCCTGAGCAGTGGCTGAAAATTACACTTTGTTTTCACGTCATTGGTTGCAACATCTTTTGTATGTGAATGTGTTAGAGCAGTAAATGCATCTTCAGAGGAAATGGAATATTTCATTAACTTTTAAACTGGAATCCTTCAGGTGGCAGGTTCATGTCGAGGATTGTGTTTGTCAAGTGATTTGAAATCACTGTCAGTTATTACAGAGATACAGGATTCTTCAGGCAGTGAAGCAGAGATAACATATTTTCAGGCAAGTAATTTTAAAATGTTTTTTAAAGCTGCTTTTTAAATTAATTTCTAGGAGCTTTATTGCTTTCTTGTTATTTGTAGAAAAAAACACAAACTCCTATTTCCAGCCTTTCTGAAATTCATCCTAATTCAGCTTTTGGATTTATCATGTTAGTATGCAGTTTCACTGATGAGTCTGCTGGTGATCTGAGGCATTATTTTAAAATATTACTTTAAATATAGCATTAATTTATTCAGCTGCAGTTACAGTTAGATTTTCTTCATTCTTCACATAAAGGCAAAGCAGCACTGCTGTTCATTATCCAGTCTATCCAGGAAAGTCATCCACAAAGTACTGTTAGAATTGCAAAGTGAGGGATTTTGTCAGGAGTTTTGACAGATTTATAAAAATATAAATATTGGCCCTTTAAATTAAATGTATTTCCCTCTTAAAATCAACTTTAAGGAAATGAGGAGTGACAGTTTTTCTGTGTGTCCTTCCAATCTGTCTCTTCATTTCTGTGATCGTAAATTTCTTGAAAGGCAAATCATCTCTTAACTGTTGTTTGTTTAATTTGTTTTAGCTGGACACTAGTCTGTTATCAAGTTACTTACCTGAGGTAACTCGGATGGCCAGGAAGTTTACTCACATTTCAACTCTGTTACAGGTACAGTTGTGTTAGGGCACCTTGTAGTCACAGTTCTCACAGGCTTCAGTGTTCTTAATGCAAGTAAAATAAATGTGTTCTGGCATGAAGCTTACGTTGGTTTTAAATAAACAGAGCTCTAACTTCAAATTTGATAGTAAATTTTAGTAATATCTAGAGTATATCTTCCCTTTGTATTTTAACACCCAGTTCTTGCATGTGTTTTGAAGGGGGGTGGGAAGGCAAGAGCACTAGTGTTTGTGTCTCTATTTGATATAGAGACTATATATTTTTATATACAGTATATGTACAGTATATACAGTATATATACAGTCCCTATATTTTTATATACAGTATATAAAGCTGTCTTTGACATGCATGTGTGAAGCCTGGGAGGAAATACTGATGCAGATGGACTCACGGCTAACAAAGTTTGTGCAGGTACTGTACTGCTAAACATTGTTGGAAAAACTTTTTTTTTTTTTTTTTTTTTTTCCAGTTGTTCTGTTGTTCATGCTAACATACTGCATATCTTAGTGTTGTTTAAGCAGAATGCCTCCAGATAACAATCTCTTAAGTTCAGAGGCAACCTGGAAGCTATTGTGTGTCAAGTGCTGTCTTGCTGAAGGTATCTGAGTACAATCAAGCACAATTGTATTGTGATACTTCAGTATTTTATTTATTCTAAGTTATTGAAAAGTGATAGTTTTCAGCTTGCACAGCTGTTGATCCGTTCCTTTATTTTTAAGGTTTTGCTCCAAATAGTTCAGTCATTTATGAAGTGAGTGCAGAATTTAGTATTCCTGGATGAATAGCAGCCCACCTACACTTACAGCCTTGTTAAGTGGAGCATTTATAACAGCCATACTTAAAATGCTTTTAGATTTGCTTAAAGTTTGTGTTTGTTAGCCATGGCTAGAGGTAATTTGAACCATATAGTTGGTTTTTTAATAGATTCTTGCTGGTGACAAACTGCTTAGAATTTTTACTCTGTAATAAAATTAAAAATAACTTACAATACTAGAAAGTTTCTGGTGTTTAGGAGTCTCCAGCATTCAAGTATATGGTGGATGGGTTTTCCAATATATTTGAATAGAAGTGTTTGTGGGATTATTTGGTAGCCTGGATTTAACCTCTTTACCAATTTATTTCAATCATTTTGACTGACAGGAAAAGAATACAACCACTTCTGTTCAGGATGAGTTTATGCAGCTGTTGTTATGGGGCAAAGCAAGGTAGTAACTGTTATTTTATCTGAGTATGCATTTATAATTTGTATTGAAATACAAAATGAACTCGTATTTGGTTCTCTCTCCCACCCCCTTTAGTCTGGAGCTGCAGGCATTACTAATGAACCAACTGACAGTAAAGGTAGGTTAATATTTTTAACATATTAAGATATTACATTTCAATATATTTTAATCACTGTTCTGTTAAGTTAGCAGAACATTATTATGTTTCTGTATTTCTTTTTTAACAGGGTTTAAAAAAACTTGGTCAGTCCATAGAGTCTTCCTATTCCAGTATACAAAAGTTGGTTATAAGTCATTTGCAGAGGTAAGTCAGAGAATGTTAAGTGAATTACAGATAAAATGGAGTATTATATGCTAAAAGGCAGTGTGCTGTGTTGATGTCTCTTTGGATGAGGGTGTGCTGGTACAGAGCTTGATCATGGCAAATTGTACTATTTTACTTTTGGGTACTGGAGAACTACTGAAGTGTTTTGAATAATCTCCATGATTGTACATCACTGCCTGGTGTGTTTATAGCATATATGCAAAGGTCTCACACCAACTTTGTGTGGTGGTTAAAATCACTAGGGCAGTATTTGCTCTTAGGTGAAATGATACTTTAGCTCTTAAATGCCAAGGCCACCTTATAAAGCACTCCACTTTGCTCATAAAATGATAAAAATATAGCCTGCAGTGAAGCTGTGATTCCCCAAAGAGTGACTTAAAGACTTTACTTCTATCTTCTCCCTTCGTAGTGGCTCTGAGGCACTGCTATACCACTTGAGTGAATTGAAAGGAATGGCTTTATGGAAACAAAAGTATGAGTCTCTGGGATTAGATGCATCTGGAATTGAAGGTACAGTTGTGTGTGTGCTGTGTGCCTACTCTGATTGCACTTTTGAAAGCTTAATAGTAATGTTAGCTTTCCCTGCAGATGCTATTACTGCTGTTGGGTCTTTCATCCTGAAAGCAAACGAGCTGCTTCAGTAAGTATGGAGAGTTTAGAAAATATCCCTACTGAGCTTTGTATCAAAAGGGAAGCATGTGGCTGGGAATAAAGGAGGTTGGGAGACCAAAGCTTCTCTTCTGGTGATGAACTTTTATCTTGTCTCGGTGCATCTCACAAACTCACACACCAGGAACAGCCTTATGTGGAAAGTTGTATTGGGCATTTAAAGAGAAATCAATAGTGCTTGCAGTCCTTTCTGTAGTGAGGATGAGGCAAGCCTGAAGCAGCTTGTGACTTTTAGATCTGATAAATTCTTCTCTTGTTTCTTGCTCAGAGTTATCGACAGTAGCATGAAGAACTTCAAAGCATTTTTTCGCTGGCTCTACGTTGGTAAGCTCAGTGGCATTAAGCATCCAGTATCTGTTTTGTGTTGTCAGCACTGAAATGCCTGCAAGTAATTAAGCCAGTCTTGGTTATTACAATCTATTTCTTTCTATAATGGAAAATTTCTGGGCATCTAAAATGTTACAGTTGATGAAACAAGAATAATTATAATATTAATAAACCCACAGATTATAAATTTAATAGTTTCCAGTTAAATTGAGTATGTATGCAGTGGGTACTCTATGTACTTATGCTGTAGTGATACTCCAAGCTGTTTTCTGCTTCATGAGCAATTTGCTAGTCTTGACTTGGAGAATAAAGGATTTGTTCATTTGTTTATACCAAATATGAAGTATAGTCTGACTCACCTCCACTCTGTCACTTGCTTTTTTCTCCTGTGGAGATCCAGTTGGCTGTCAGGTTATGCACAGATGTTAACAGTCTGTAAATGTCCTGATGCACTTAACAGTCACCTCCAGTTGTAGCTGGGTAGCTGCAGGTAAAATTTTAGATGGATGTGTAGAATGCTGTATTTTAGCCTGCCTGTTTTTATGAAGTGGTTATTAATAGTCTATAATTTTAAATTAATCTTTTTTGAACTACTTTACAATAAACTAAGCAGTCTTACCAGAAACTGTAAAAGCACTAGAAATGCAGTGTGAGTGTTTAGTAGCAGGAACATAATAATTTTTATTTAAAAAATTTCAGAAAGCTGAATTCTGTCATAACATTAGTACTTTCATTATTTAAATGTTCACTGTGTTTGCCTGTGTTTAAACAGAGAACTGTTTAGCTAAGCCTCACTGAATTAAAATTGCTTTAGTACAGCTCTCTTAAGACATTATTCTGGGCATGACACTACTCATGTATTTTTTTTATGTGTCCATTTTACTGCTCTTAGTATGTACATGGATAAGTTCTTCTGACCTCTTTTAATAATAATCTTGTCTCAGTCTTGTATAGGATACAATGGAGCTGGAAAAGATTAAAACCAAAAAATTTCCAAGATCTGTTTTAAGCTAGTGAGCAAAGTGATTTAATTTCAGTCTCAATTCATAATTCTTCATTCCAGACTCTCTTGCTTCTGACATATGAATCTTTCCTATTTTATCAGCAGTGTCTTATTACATAGCCATGGAAAATCAAGAATATTAGGAAAACATATCAATATTAATGCAGTAAGAATCTAATTTTTCCCTCAGCTATGTTGAGAATGTCAGAAGATCATGTACTTCCAGAGCTGAACAAGGTAGCAGTAACATTTTCTACTAAATGTTGGTATTCTCTGTATTCTGCTGACTTGAGCACAAGACTAAAGGTTGATTTTTGTTCCAAAACTTAGAAGAGCATGTGTCATTTCTTTGAGCAAGTTGGTATTGCAGATTCACACTAATGTGCTGTCTTGCATGAGTGGCTTTGTGTTTTCTTTGTTAATACTACTCTTTTTAGTGAATGTGAGACCTCTGTGTATGGCAGCTCTTTGTGGTCTGAATGACTGAGTTAATGGGAGTAGGATTTTAACATCTTCACCAATGCCTGGCTGAAGGAGATGGAATACACCTGCAGCAGATTTGCAGACACCATCACCCTGGGGGAACCAGTTAATGCACTGAAAGGCAGAGGTGCCTTCCAGAGGTAAATAGGCTGGAGGAATAGACAGATGGGGACCTCCTGAAGTTCCACAAGGACAAATGTGGAAAAGGTGCTGTCCTGGGAAAGAGTAAACCCCCTGTAATTGCACAGCAGGGCCCCAGCTGGCTGGGGAGTCACTGCTGAGAGGGACCTGGGGATGTTGGTGATTGCAAGCACACAGAAGATGTGTTCTTTGCTCACTGAAATGTATTTCTTAACCTTTGCTATTTTTTTTT
Source organism: Phaethornis superciliosus (assembly GCA_023637945.1). Lineage (NCBI taxonomy): Eukaryota > Metazoa > Chordata > Aves > Apodiformes > Trochilidae > Phaethornis > Phaethornis superciliosus. The sequence continues at coordinate 9,397,880 of JAJQWJ010000005.1, forward strand.
CCTTTTATTTATTTTAATCTTTTTTCTTTTTTTTCTTTTAGATGACTCAAAAAGATATCACATTTGTTGCTGATTTTCTTACTGAACACTTCAATGAGGTAAGTCATATTGATTTGCTATTTTTCTGACAGGTTTTTTCTGCCAAGAACTGAATCTGAAAAGCCTTGTAGTAAAATAAATGATTTTGCACACTACTTCTCATTAATTTGGTTTAAATAATTTTTTGCATTATTTTTTCAGGCGCCAGAACTTTACAATCGTAAAGGAAAATACTTCAATGTGGAGAGAGTTGGTCAGGTAAAGAAACAGGGAATAAGTAAAAAAGTAATAAATTACAAAATCCTTAGAGGGAAAAGCTTTTAAAGCCATGCCTACTTTCCTTCTCTGTCCCCTTTGCTCTGTCTTGTGCATTACAGTAATGGTAAAAGAGGGCATTTTAATTATTTTCCACTGTTACTAGGAAAAACAGTGTTTAAAACATACTTACACATGCTGTATGCTTAGGAAAAGGCTCAAATTCTTTTATAGCTAGTAATGGTAATGTAGAATTGAAATGTGCTTGTTTTATCCCATTCATCAGTGTATTTCCAAAGGTTTCTGCTCAAACCTGGTTTAAAAATCATTTTCTTATGGAAAAATCACTATATGATGTTAGGCTATAGTTGATTTTTCTTATTCTTTCAAGAAGAGGTAGTTTTAAGAGTAGGGTATGTTAATTTAAGACATGTTTAACAGATTTGGGAGGGGCAATCCTGGAAGTGAATTTTAATGTCCCTTATACTTAAAAATCTTACAAGTGTCCCTTTATTTTCTAGTACTTGAAAGATGAAGATGATGACCTTGTATCTCCACCTAATACAGAGGGAAACCAGTGGTTTAACTTTCTTAAAAATAGTACTCATCTTAAAGGTAACTCCTGCTTTAGTAAAAAATAAAAGTGAATCAGAGATACATGTAGAATGTAGCAAATGTAGAAGAGTAATTTGTTTTTCATGCTTACAGGTTACTTCTGTAGTGTTAATAACAAGTCTTCATCTGGGTAGAATAAAATAAATGGACTTTGTTATTTAATCCAGTTTTTATGTAGCTGCTTACCCAGTCAGTTACCATTTCCTTGGTACTGGGAATCTCCTACCTTTTATGCACCAGTCTTAGAAATGTTGGCTTAGTAGGAATCTTAGGAGATACTTACTTATTTTAGGAGATCTTAATTCCAGTTCAAGCAAGCATTAGTTATGCTTAGGTCATACCTGAGCAAAGTGTCCTAACTTGTTCTCTTTGATTGGAGTCAAACTGTTTTAATCATTTTTTCCAGCTAAACATTGGAAAAGAAACAGGTTATGTAATTAAAATAAGTAATGAGATTTATCTCAAAAGCTGAATGCCTTTTTTATGGAGTAGTTCATTTCATAAGAACAAATCAGTTCTACTGAAGCCAAATCATAGCTACTGCAGATGTATGGAAATTGTTTTACTTAAGATATTTTATGGCATCTGTGTTTCCAGCTCTAGGGTAAATGCAATTCCATCTTTTATCAATTTTGATTGGGCTATGGCAGGGCTCCATTTCTCATACACTTACTGAGTTTCATATTGTAATCCAGTCAGTTACTTCTGTTAGAATTTAAATGGAGAATAATTAGAACGATTTAGAATAATGTAGGCAGTCAGCTACCCCAAGCAGAGCAGGGCTAATTTTGAAGCTAGGCTGGGTTGCTCAAGGCTTTGTGCAGTCAAGTCCCCTGCACCTGCAAGGACCCAGACCCTGCAGCCCCTCTGGGCACTCTTTCAGTGACTACCCAGTCCTTGAGAAAACTTTTTTCCTTGTATCTAGGTAGAATTTCACTTGCTGGAGGTTATGACTGTTGCATCTCCTCTCCCTGTGTGCAGCTTTGAAAATGATGTCTTTTGTAACTCCTCTTTCAGGCAGCTGAAGACCAATGGGTTCCTGCTTGTCAGCCCATGTTTCTCTAGGCTGAACAAACCCAACCTCCTCATCCTCTCCTTTAGCCTCATCAATTTCTTACTGACTGTTCACTGAACTCATTCCAATCAGTCATGTTAATAACAGTGTATATGTTTTTCTAGAGATACAAGCAGTTTTAAAAGACTTATGTGTTCACAGAAAGTCCACTTTTGTTTCCCTACTATCCTGAGAAATCACTGCATTTTGTCAAAAGGCAAATGGAAGGGGTCATTGATCAGTGTTTACAAAAGCCAGCGGTAAGTTCAATTTATTTAAGATGCTAACTTTCTTTTAGGGCTAGCAGTCAACTGAAGATAGTAGTCTTGCTTAGTAAGGCCTGAAGTTTTAATATTTGCCATTGTGTGCCTGCAGCTTGTAGCAGGTAGCCCAGATTTGCTGTTGGCAGGAAGAATCAAGCCTGTGGCTAGGGAGAGAGTGATTTTTGTTTTTGTTTTTTTTTCGGCGTCTAACATTTCCACTCTTTTGGCATCTGTTTTTAATATGAATTAGCTTGGTATTTTTGCTGTGTGCTAGGTAACTGTGTTCATTGGCAGTACACAAGTTTATATATTATGAAAAAACATGAAACAAGTGTACCAAGTGACAGTAGTGTTTGCAGGGAAAGTTTGTTCCAGCAGAAATATTGGTGGGTTATTCTTTCAGTTGTCATTTTGTGTGGTTGAGTTTTTTCGTCTTGAAAAAAATTCACTAGTATGAATAAATAGTTGCATTTTTTTGTCTGTTTCCATTTTTTTTTAGGAAGTAATTGGAAAGTCAGTGCATGAAGCAGTCTGCATGTCTCTTTACAAAACTTCTCAAAGGTATTTACATTATTTCTAAGCCTCAGTTGCATGAAATTACAGTAGCCTTTTATAAACTGGTTTGTTTTTCCTTTTCAGTGAAGATTCCACACCTCAATTATCTAAACTACCATTTTTGTAAGTATGCTGCTTTTCTTGTTCTATGTCATTATGTCATTTATCAGTTGTTGAAACTTGACCTAAATTTTCATTTCTTCCTCTCACGTTACAGATGGAATGACAAAACATCCAATATACATTATGTTCTCTTCACCATATTAGAAAATTCTGTTTCTAAAATATACATTTTGAGGAGACATACTGATACTTCCAGGTAAGACAAAAAAGGGGAAAAAATGGTTAGTGACACATTAGCATGTGTGTACAGACACAAATAGAATTTTAATATTTTTGAACAAAAAAGAAGTAATGAGCAGCATGAATGCTAGAGAAAATGGGGAGGTCTTTAGGAAATGCTGTAGGAACTCCAGCAGGAGTTTGTGTCATATAAGACTTAGAAAATGTAATCAAAACACCCCAAGATATTTTTAGGCTCAGAAAAAAAATCAGCCCTGTTCAATTTTGCTTCTCAAATAATTACTTGTGTATGCAAACCTGTGAAAAATTACAGGGAGTCATGCTTCCAGTGTTGCTTTGCTTTACTGTAAGTTTTATCCCTTGATTAACCCCTTCTAGCCTGTAATTTAAGGAAAAATGGGACATGGACCCAAAGTTGCATCAAATGGACTACATCTCTTTGGGGTGTAGTCTGTGTACCTTCAGGAGTTTCTGTGTTTGAGATGCAGTCTATCACTGCCTGGTTATGGTGATAAAACTGTCTAAGATGCATTCTGTCAGTGAAATTACTGAAACCTTGGGTTTAGAAATTAACACAAACTCCTGTTCTCTCTAAAATACTGATTTTTGTAATCTGTGTTTCATTTTAGGAGGTAACTCTGGTGGGGTGGGAATTTTTAATGCAGTTTTCCTGCTGAAGAAGACACATTGTGAAACTGTCTTTTGTGTTTCAAATTGGAAAATGCTGATGTCAAAGTTATCCTATTTCCTCCCTTTTTGGTATCTAAACTAGTTTTCAGTAGATTTGAGTAACAATTCCATGGTTCTGAGATTAGGACATCTGAGCCAAGAGTTCTGCAAAGGAGAACTGTTTTCCACAAGGCAGATGCTGTTTCCCATGTGGCTCCATTAGTCATGTTTTGCTGAGGGGTAGAAGAAATCAGAAAGTTCCCATCCACCACTTACATCATCTGGGGATGTAGCTGTGTGTTGTGCTAAACTTGCATCATCTCTTACCACAGTTGTCATGAGATGTTTTGGATTCTCTGTGAATGGAAAAGAAATTAGTCACTGAGGTAATGGACACTGTTCTTCTAGGTCTGTCAGTAATGGAATTCTTGCAGTAGAGTTTGGAAACTTCTTGAACAACAGTATAAATGAGAGCTCAGACTCCAGGTCAGTATATTTGATTTTTTTTTTCCACAACTGCAGATTGCTAAATTGAAGACCATATTTTCTAGTGTCTACTTGACAGTAAGTTAACTTCTCAGGCATTGCAGTTTAGCTTTTATCCTATAAGTTACTACTTCAGATGCTGGGCCAGATTGTAGTCCTGAGTGAGTCAGGCTGAGAGACAATGGCACAGGTGCATTAAGCTACAGGATTATGGGAGTCTTATTTTGCACTTCATCTCAAAGTTAAGTAAATTTTAGTTTTCTAATTCAAGACTGAAGGTTTAGCATACATGTAAGAAACAAAGCTATCTGGAAACAACTCTTCCTTATATCTGTGATGTTCTTTAAATAAGAGAGAGAGACATGATATACCTGAATGAGGGTATCTTAGAAGGCATGGCAGGCTAAGCACACCCTTTTCAAGTAGAAAGACCAGATGTGATTGCCCTCAGTACCTTCAGTTGTGCTTCTGAGTTTTCTTGGATGTTTGTGTTTACTGTTAAATGGGGATAAACCAAGATTGTTAGTAAGCTGGTTTTTTCCTTCAGAATTGCTTTTCCTGTATCATAAAGAAGCCTGCTCTTTATGGTCTGGCTCTTTCTCAGACTTAGCTACATGACTGATGTTTTTTATCATTTACAGTAAAGCTCACTGTTACGTACTAAGTACATTTTAACATGAATTTCCTGCAACTTAAAAGTATTTTAGTTTTGTACTCACTTTTGTTCCTTAATGCTTTCTAAATTTTTTTCCTGCAGATGCTACAGTTGCTTAGATGCACACTTCTATGATGATGAAACTGTAACTGTAGTTCTGAAGGAGAGTGTGGAACAAGAGGGGAAAGAGAGAGTCTTGGCTCAGCTGCCTCTGTCTTCAGTATACACAGATGAGGACCCAAATAGGGAATTCAGTTGGGATTCTACTAAAAGGTACTTCGAGCAGGTCTGAAAATGCAGAACTGAAGAGCAGATAAGGCAATTCTTATCTACAGTTACTCGTGCTTTGTGTGTGTGTAAATATTTTTAGTCTTCTTGTGCTAGGGAGAGTGGGGAGATGGAAGTTTCCTGAACAGTTTGTTTTGTACTGGAAGGCTGCTATAAGGTCTTGCCAGAGCCTTCTCTTCTCCAGGCTGAACAATGCCAACTCTCTCAGCTTGTCCTCATAGAAGAGATGCTCCATCCCTCTGATCACCTTTGTTCCTCTGTTCACCTTGTTCCTCTCCTCTGGCATCACTCCCACCAGTTCCATGTCCTTCCTATGTTGGGGGTGCCAGAACTGGACACAGTACTCCAGGTGGGGTCTCACTAGAGCTGAGTATAGTGTAAGAATCACCTTCTTTGACCTGCTGGCCACTCTTTTCTTGATGCAGCCATGGGTATGGTTGGCTTTCTGGGCTGCAAGTGCACCCTGCTGCATTATATCTTGCTTTTCATCCACCAGTATCCCCAAGTTCCTTTCCTTGGGGCTGCTCTCACTCCTTTCTCCACCCAGCCTGTATTTATGCTTGGGATTGCCCTGATCCAGATGCAGGACCTTGCACTTGGCCTTGTTGAACTTCATGAGGTTGGCATGGGCCCACCTCTCAAGCCCATCAAGGTCCCTCTGGGTGGCCTCCTTTCCCTCCAGCATAACAACCACACCACACAGCTTGGTGTTGGCAGCAAACTTCCTGAGGGAGCACTCAATCCATATCCGTGTTGTTGACAAAAATGTTAAAACAGTGCTAGTCCCAATCCTGACCCCTGAGGAACACCACTTGTCACTGGTTGGATGTCAAGCCATTGACCTGCAGCAATTTGAGTAAGACCATCCAGTCAATTCCTCCTACACTGAGTGGCTGCTGTCTCCAGTTTAGACATCCCCAGGCCCATGTCTCTCCAGGCTGGAAATAATGGTGTTGTACAGGACAGTGCCAAATGCTTTGCATAAGCCTGGGTAGATGGAGAATGAATGGGTACTAAAGAATGAACAGAAAATAGTAAATAAAAGTTCAAACTAATCCTGCCCCATGTACTTGGCAGAGAGTTTCTTCATACAGTCCCCATGAGGGGGGGTGAACTGGAGTGATGATACATATTTGAAAGGCCACGGGGGCCACTGTGTTAGTAGAGGCATGGCCTCCAGGACTTTGTTCAGAAACTTCATGCACAAGAGAGGTTTGAAAGGAGTAGCAGTATTATCCCATCATCTTATTTTCGCTGTTACTTCTGGGAAGATCAGGCCTTATAACTCCCTCCTCACCTGCTTTTATTTTTTACCTCAGTTCAAACATGCTGTGTCTCCACAGCTGGATTCCCCACTCCAGAATATCCATATGTCACGGTTTAACCCTGGCCCGGCAAAACAACAGATTTAAACCGAGAAACAGATTTATATATTAATCTCTCTCTCCTCTGATAAAGGAAAGAGAGAGAATAAGGAAGAGAGACTTATGGGTTGGAAACTAAACTACAGAACTTTAATGAAACAATAATGATAAAATAGGAAAAAATTACTAAATATATACAAATATACAGGAAAGTTGATCCCACGTTCCTCCCCCCTTTCCCCAATACTCTCACATCACCACCGAGGCTGCAGGGCAGCCCTGGGAAAGTCCAGGCTGGACTCCTGGAGTCGGCAGCAGTCAGGAGCTGGGGGCAGGAACACACAGATTCAGGCTGGCATGGATCAGGACCACAGGCACCGGGACGGATGGAATCCTCTCAGGATGCCGAAGGAAGCAGGGAGGGCAGGAAGGAAGAAGAGAGGGAGACCTCTGACCCCTGTGATCCCTCAAATTTATACCGAGTATGACGTGTATGGGATGGAATACTCTGTTTGGTCAATTCTGGCATCTATCTTGTCCGGTCCTCCCCAGAGGAGGGTTTCAGGTGGGACTTCGTTGCTTCTTCTGGAAAGCAAAATGTTCCTGAGAGCTGAGCAGTGTCCTTGGCTCTGCATAACAATTTCTAGCTGTAACTATAAACATGGAGTGTTATCAGTCCTAGAAGCAGACAATGTCTGAGAAACTTACTGTTAACCCCAGCAAGTGCAACTACTTACAAGAGACTTAGCTAAAAGCAAAAGCACAAACCAGAAAATCACCTTTATCCTGGCCTAAACCAGGACATTCCACCCCTTATTCCATACCATTTGCGTCATGCTCCAATCATTACTATCTCTTATCTCTAAAACTATCTATACACAAATTACTACTAACTTTCTGTACTAAAATTCACTAAGTAATTCAGTCTATAATTGTAGATTCTTAAAACAAGGAGTAATTATCACAGTTCATGTCCGTGGTCCACGAGTTGCAGGTTGGAAATTACTGGATGCCAGTCGATGAACCTAGTTCTGGTTTCATCACCACACAATCATCCTGAAAAACACTCAAAGAACACTGTTAGTTTATGCAATAATTCACAAAACAGTTAATGTGGAATACAAGTTCATGACTCTGAAAGATTCCATGCAGTACTGATTAAGCTAGACAAGCAAAGATTAGGGATTCTCACCTAGTGTTAGATTCCCTTGTGGTACACATTGTACTTCTCCATCTTTCATCATCACCCACCAAGTGTGTCCAGGCCCTTGAGCGAAAGCAACTCCACGAATGGGTTTGCCTTTGCCCGAGGCAGGATAAAACCAAACTGTTTTTCCTAACAGATTCTTTTCATGCACCACAGGCACTTTGTCCCCATCTACTGTGTGTAGAGGATCTGACTGAGCAGGACCTGCTCGATTGATAGAACCTCTGGTGTTAACTAACCAGGTGGCTTTCGCCAAGTGCTTGTCCCAGTTTTTGAAGGTTCCACCACCCATTGCCTTTAAGGTAGTTTTTAACAGTCCATTGTACCTTTCAATTTTACCTGAGGCTGGTGCATGATAGGGAATATGGTATATCCACTCAATACCATGTTCTTTAGCCCAGTTACTTACAAGATTATTTTTGAAATGAGTACCATTATCTGACTCAATTCTTTCTGGTGTACCATGTCTCCACAAGACTTGTTTCTCTAGGCCCAGAATAGTATTTCGGGCTGTGGCATGAGGCACAGGATATGTTTCCAGCCATCCTGTACTTGCCTCTACCATTGTAAGCACATAGCGCTTACCCTGGCGGGTTTGAGGCAATGTGATGTAATCAATTTGCCAAGCCTCTCCATACCTATATTTTGACCATCTCCCTTCATACCACAGAGGTTTCAACCTTTTAGCTTGCTTAATTGCGGCGCATATGTCACAATCGTGGATAACCTGCGCAATAGCGTCCAAAGTTAAATCCACCCCTCGGTCACGAGCCCATCGGTATGTTCCATCCCTGCCTTGATGACCTGAAGCGTTGTGGGCCCATTTAGCTAAAAACAGTTCACCTTTATGGTCCCAGTCCAGATCTATTTGGAACACTTGAGCAGCCTCATCTGCTCGTTGGTTGTTTTGATGTTCCTCAGTAGCTCGATATGAAGGTACATGGGCATCTACATGACGCACCTTTACGTCAAGTCTCTCTAACCGAGCAGCAATGTCTTTCCACAGTTCAGCAGCCCAGATAGGTTTATCTTTACGTTGCCAGTTGTTTTGTTTCCACTGCTTTAACCAACCCCATATGGCATTTGCTACCATCCATGAGTCAGTATAGAGATAAAGTCTTGGCCACTTTTCTTGTTCAGCAACGTCCAAAGCCAATTGGATGGCTTTTACTTCTGCGAATTGACTTGATTCACCATCTCCTTCGTCTGTTTTTGCAACAAGTTGTGTAGGATTCCACACGGCAGCTTTCCACTTTCGATGGCCTCCTACCAGACGACAGGATCCATCAGTGAAAAGAGCATATTGTTTCTCATCCTCTGGTAGTTGGTCGTATGGTGGGGCTTCTTCAGCCCGTTTGACCATTTTTCCTGGTGGCATTCCAAAGTGTTTGCCTTCCGGCCAATGGTTTATTGCCTCTACAATTCCTGGACGATCAAGTCTTCCTATCCTAGCTCTCTGTGAGAGTAAAGCAATCCATTTACTCCAGGTAGCATCGGTAGCATGATGGGAAGATTTTCTACCTGTGTACATAAAACCTAGTACAGGTAATCGTGGCACCAGGAGGAGCTGTGCTTCAGTACCAATCACTTCTGAAGCAGCTCTAACTCCTTCGTATGCGGCCAGTATCTCTTTTTCAGTGGCTGTGTAGTTGGCTTCGGAGCCTTTGTAGTTTCGACCCCAAAATCCTAGAGGTCGGCCTCGAGTCTCTCCTGGAGCTTTCTGCCAGAGGCTCCATGTAGGACCATCACCTCCATCACCGGTGTAGAGCACATTTTTGATGTCTGGCCCTGTTCGAACTGGACCAAGGGCCATTGCCTGCACAATCTCCTGTTTAATACTTTCAAAAGCAGCTTGTTGTTCTGAGCCCCATTTAAAGTCTCTTTTCTTTCGAGTGACCTCGTAGAGAGGTTTCACAATCTGATTGTAAGCAGGAATATGCATCCTCCAGAAACCAACAGTTCCTAAGAAGGACTGAGTTTCCTTTTTGGTAGTTGGTGGGGCCATAGCTGTTATTTTGTTAATCACGTCCATTGGGATGTGGCGACGTCCATCTTGCCACTTAACTCCCAGAAACTGTATCTCTTGTGCAGGTCCCTTGACCTTGCTCCTTTTAATAGCAAAACCGGCCTCTAGAAGGATTTCAATTATCTTCTTACCTTTCTCGTAGACTTCTTTTGCTGTGTCACCCCACACAATGATGTCATCGATGTACTGTAGATGTTCTGGAGCTCCACCCTTTTCCAGGGTATCGTGGATCAGTCCATGGCAGATGGTAGGACTGTGTTTCCACCCCTGGGGCAGTCGATTCCAAGTGTATTGGACTCCTCTCCAGGTGAAAGCAAACTGTGCCCTGCATTCAGGAGCTATAGGAATAGCAAAAAATGCATTAGCAATGTCAATAGTAGCATACCACCTGGCTGCCTTTGACTCCAGCTCATACTGAAGTTCTAAAATGTCCGGCACAGCAGCACTTATTGGTGGTGTAACCTCATTCAGGGCACGATAGTCCACTGTCAGCCTCCACTCTCCATTAGGCTTTCGCACTGGCCATATTGGACTATTGAAGGGTGAATGAGTCTTGCTGATCACTCCTTGGCTCTCTAGTTGCCGGATCAGCTTTTGAATGGGGATCACAGCATCTCTGCTGACGCGATATTGTCTTCGATGCACAGTTGAAGTAGCATTTGGCACCCGACTGTTTTTAGTTCTCAGCAATCCGACTACAAAGGACTCATCTGAGAGGCCAATCAAGGCATGCAGCCATCCTGCATTCTCAGTCTTTATGGCTGCAGTACCAAAGGACCACCGGTACCCTTTTGGGTCCTCGAAATCACCTCCCTTGAGGTAGTCTATGCCAAGGATGCACGGAGCATCTGGACCAGTCACTATCGGGTGTGTATGCCACTTTGTGCCAGTGAGGCTCACATCAGCCTTCACAATACTCAGTTCTTTAGATCCCCCCGTCACTCCAGAAATAGTGACGGATTCTGTCCCTTTTTGATTCGATGGCATTAGGGTGCACTGTGCACCAGTGTCCACCAAGGCTTTATACTTTTGTGGCTCTATTGTGCCAGGCCATCGAATCCACACAATCCAATAAATTCGGTTGTCCCTCTCCTCCACCTGGCTGGAGGCAGGGCACCTCTAAGCTTGAGCACTTACAACATTGTCAGGACGTGCATTACTGGAGTTTGCATCCCCAGTACTCACACCTGAGGTACAGGGATCTTGAGTCACCAGCATATTTGGATCAGGTAACTGCACACCGGAAATGTGAGCAGCCTTCTTTTTAGAAGGACCTCCTTTTGCATTTGCCTTACCCTTACCCAGCAACTTCCATACTTGGTCCTCTAGGGCAGCAGTAGGTTTCTGATCCCACTTTTTCATGTCCTCTCCGTACTCACACAGGATTGCCCATAGGATTCCTCTTGCTGATTTCTGTTTCTCTCGATTCTGTCTCATAGGAGGACGTCTCCTCTTAATGGCTGCAATGCGGTGTCCTCCTCCTATCTGAGGAAAAAGGGGTGAATACAGTTTCTCATTTGCTTGGTTTATAGCTGAGATCCAGGCCCGACGAGGGGCTGTGACAACATCTTCACATTGTCGTACTGTTTTAATCACATCATCCACAGTTCCTATCACTTCTGCAGGAGGACCCCATAGCAGTACTGACAGTGTATGGTTAAAAGGCGGTGGTGCAGCATGCACAAACCTTTGCATCATAGGCCTAGGGCATGGCATGTGATAGGGATCTTCAATGTCTTTATCATCATAAATCAGATCTCGTACAGCCAATTCTTCCAGGTATTTGATAGCTTTCTCAAGTGTGGCTGCTTTGATCCGTGGGCAGTCTAATTCCTCTTTATAGGGATATCTCTGCCTTACAGCTGACAAAAGTCGTTTCCATAGGCTGGTGGTGTTAGACTTTTCCCCAAATGCCCGATCAATGCCTGGATCTCTGGCCAGGGATCCCAACTGCCTGGCTTCTTTCTGGGTTAATGTTATGGTACCAGCCCCCTCCCTCCAACATCGGAGTAACCAAGTGAGAAGTGGTTCACCTGAGAAACGACTGTAATCTTTTCTCAGAGTACGCAACTCCCTCATGGAATAGGACTGATCATATTCTGAGTCTGAGTCCTCCTCAGCTGATCCTGCTTTAGATGCTCTACGAGGAGAGGCAGTATCCTCTGTTTCCTCTATCACCTGGTCGTCTTGTTCAGACTTGGAAGGGTTAAGGCTAGTTCCTGGTTTCCATTGTTTTCCTTTTCTCCTAGTTACAGGGTCAACAAGTAACTGTGTGGGCTGAGGGGGAGAGGCTGTGGTGTCTGCAGCAGGAGCGGCAGCAGGGCTCACTTTCTGAGCAGCAGCAGTGTCTGTGTGGGGGGAGGCAGCAGCTGCAGCTGTAGCAGAAACACTGGCAATGCTCGCCGACTTTATCTGAGTTGTGCCCTTGCGTGAGGGGGGGCGAGAAGCGGCTGCAGAGACAGGAGTGGGGGTGCTCTTTGCACGAGCTGTGCTCGTTCCCCTAAATACAATTGCCTTACCCCTCACAAATACATGATAGAACATGAAAACAGTTGTAGACATATGAAAAACATTGATTACAACAAGCCAGAGACTCAGACCCCAGACTCTATTAAGTATAATGTCCTTTTGAATGGGATCTAATGAATTCAGCTCAAAATTGGTATATATCCTCAAAAGACTGCTGAAAATGTAATCACTAACAAAGTTTACAATCTTGGTATGGAACACCACTGCACAGTATACAAGTATTGCAGACCATATCACAACTACTTTCCTCAAGCAACGCTTACCATGAGTAAACCACATATTAACACTCACTCCAGCTGCAAAGCAGCATATTGCATACCCTAAACACCAAAGGTACGGCATAACTGGTTTAATCTCCAACCCTGTGAATTTTCCAAAGGAAAAGGTCTGATTCCAGCTCAGTGAATCCATCTTCCACTGGAGTTGGAATTCAAACAAATCAGGTAAATGGTCAAAATTTAAATTGGACTCGAGCCAATTAGCTCGTGCCCCACGTTGGGCGCCAATAAAATCTGTCACGGTTTAACCCTGGCCCGGCAAAACAACAGATTTAAACCGAGAAACAGATTTATATATTAATCTCTCTCTCCTCTGATAAAGGAAAGAGAGAGAATAAGGAAGAGAGACTTATGGGTTGGAAACTAAACTACAGAACTTTAATGAAACAATAATGATAAAATAGGAAAAAATTACTAAATATATACAAATATACAGGAAAGTTGATCCCACGTTCCTCCCCCCTTTCCCCAATACTCTCACATCACCACCGAGGCTGCAGGGCAGCCCTGGGAAAGTCCAGGCTGGACTCCTGGAGTCGGCAGCAGTCAGGAGCTGGGGGCAGGAACACACAGATTCAGGCTGGCATGGATCAGGACCACAGGCACCGGGACGGATGGAATCCTCTCAGGATGCCGAAGGAAGCAGGGAGGGCAGGAAGGAAGAAGAGAGGGAGACCTCTGACCCCTGTGATCCCTCAAATTTATACCGAGTATGACGTGTATGGGATGGAATACTCTGTTTGGTCAATTCTGGCATCTATCTTGTCCGGTCCTCCCCAGAGGAGGGTTTCAGGTGGGACTTCGTTGCTTCTTCTGGAAAGCAAAATGTTCCTGAGAGCTGAGCAGTGTCCTTGGCTCTGCATAACAATTTCTAGCTGTAACTATAAACATGGAGTGTTATCAGTCCTAGAAGCAGACAATGTCTGAGAAACTTACTGTTAACCCCAGCAAGTGCAACTACTTACAAGAGACTTAGCTAAAAGCAAAAGCACAAACCAGAAAATCACCTTTATCCTGGCCTAAACCAGGACACCATAGCAGAGTTATGATGGTTTCAAATTCTTATCTGCTTGCTTTTTTTCTTTTTTTTTTTCTTTTTTTTTTTTTTTTTAGTACTGGAATTGTTTCTTATGTGCTTTTATTGTGCTTTTCTTCTTGGCTGTGTGCAGGCTGGATGAGCAAAGCAATGAGATACCCACACGTACTGTCTTTTTGGAGAATCAGTGGAGAGTGCTGGAGAATATGAAAGCTCAGTATGTTGCTGTAAATGGTATTAGAAAAGTTTCCTGTGTGGTAAGTACAGTATCTGTGAACAAGCCTGTTTATCAAAACTTATTTTTAAAAAATAATTTATTCTTGTAATCTTTTGTGTGTCAGGATAGCCACACCTGTATGATAACATAACATAGACTTTAAAAGAATTAATAGTTCTACTTGCTTTACTTTTTTAGCCCACAGAACAGTAAAAAAAAAAAAGTTGCTAATATCCCTGATACTTCCATATTGGAGATAAAGGCTATTTTCAGAACTATTGACTGACATTTAAAAGGGTATTGGTGCTTTTATTTACTTATTTATTGACAGAAACTGCTTACTGTCTCTGTAGCTAAGTGCAAATCTACGTCATGTGAGGGTATTTGAGATGGATGTAGAGGATGATGGGGAAGAAGAGGAAGAAGAAACGACTCAGACTGCAGCTGGGGAACCTGAGGAGCTAAATCAGTCTGGAGATAACCAGGACAATGTGTGTGGTGCCTCTGCTGAAGAGCTACCTGATGAAACTGAAGAACAAGAACCAAGTCTGGATCCTTGACATAGGCTTTTCTACTGGTAAAGAAACAAGACTGTAGTCTAACCTGAGGCTGCTGAGATTATGGAACCTGTACCTACTCAAGCACCTGTACAGTGTTGGGTGTCAGAATTCTGGGTTGCTTCTCAGCTAAGACTGTGTTCTACAGTATATTTATTGGACTTTGGTTATTTTTTGTCTCACACATGATTTGATACGAACCCAGTTCCCTTGACAGCTTTTTCATTTGAAATTTTTTATAGGTTTGGAGGCAAAGAAATACCAAGTGATGTTTTTGTAGTTAACCAGTTCATTCCTGAATACTGTTATTAAGATAAAATGTACTTGCTTGTGGAAATAATAAAACTCAGGACTGAATTTTTTCCTTCTCAGATGTCATATTCTAGTAATGGGTACAGAATTTACCTGTAGAGCTGAAATTTAAGAGTGTGTTTGGACAAGAAGCTTGGGAATCAACATAAGAAAATAAAATTTATCAATTGTTATTTAAATACCTGTTTCTAAATACTCTTAACATCTCTACTCAGTAATTCAGTATTTCAGTCTGTACAGTTCTTTAGTCCTCACTGCAACATTTCTGCGTGAGTGTATTTTCTCAAATGTTTGCATATCACAGCCTGCCTGGGCTCTGTGACATTGTTCCTGAAAGTCTGTCTTCTCTCCACCTGGTGTTTTTGTAATGAAAAGTTACAACAGATTATTTTTTTTATTATTATTGTGTGGCATTGTATGTCATATTTAGGCTTCAGCATAATCATGTTCCTTGCTGACTTATATATCGCTCTTGGAATGACATAATGCTAAGCAGTAGAACCTGGAAACAGTGTTCAGAAATCTAAAATACTTTCTTGTCTAGTAGATGTTAGAAACTTAACTGACTTAAAACATCTCTTTGAATGGACAGTGATGCTAAATGCATCATCCTCCTTCAGAACAGTATTTGTGAAGAGGACCAAGTTTGTATGCATGAGCTCCATTCTCCATTATTCTTCAAAAATAAATAAACCTTCTGGAATTGCTATTTGGTAGTGCAAAAATCAAACATAAGTTATGCTCTGCCTGTTGTTTTGAAATATGCTATTTTTTAAGTAACTTTTTTTAAGCTGAGTTTTGAAGTTTTTGGACTGTTGGGGGAGACCATTGCAAACAAAGTTGTTCAGTTTTGAGAGAGACTTCTTTTTTCCCTTCCTTCATCAACTTGCTTCAGCTGCTTGCTGTTCAGCATCCCCATCTGACAGATGCTAATGGTTGAAGGCATGGCAAAGCTGTAGAACAGGAGGGGCAGAAATGCCCATTCCAAAGTGCTGTGGATTTTCTGAGCTTTTCTTATTCTCGATAAGAATTTGCTGCTATAACAGAATCCATTCAGCTTAAGCTTGGCCTTGTGTTCTTCCAGGAAGCTTTTGCTTTTGATCTAACTTGAATTTTCACACCAGAATGCTTGTAAACAATTGGCTTGCTGTACTTTCTGCTGAGTAGTTTTAAACCACGGGCATATAGAAATCTCATTTGTCCTGTCCATAAATGTTTCTAAATTTATGTTAATAGGTGTGTCAGACATCACCCTGAGGTTATTCTGTGCATCTTTCTAGTCCAGTCTTGGATATACCTGAGGCAATGAGAGTTCTGTTTCTGGCTTGGAAAAGTAGGGGTGCACTTTGTAGACTTCACAGTGACATGGTATGAATGCACCAGTTTAGGTCAGTGCTTCTGAATACATTGCTGATTCTTTCTGTCAAATGTTTTTATTTTGCTACCAGATTTCTGTAATAATAAATGTGTCGATGGCATGCTTTTACATCTGTTTTCAGAAAGGTGATAGAAAGTACTGGATTTAGAAGTTTCTTAGGATTTTGGTGATATCTGGATATGATGATCTTGCTTGCCTTTTTGATCTCTTAATTTTTTTATTTTTATTTTTTTTTGCTAATAGTTTTGTAGTCAAAAGAACTATATTCTCAGCAAGGGTGTACTCAATCTACTCTCTGTAATACTAATTTTGAGGTCTCTTAGGGACCATTTACTGCTGCCTCTTTTTTAATACCTACTTGTTTTCTATGTGGCATTTTAAAAGATTTTGGCCAGCTTTTATTTAATTTTCTGCTGTTCACCTTGTGTAATCCATTTTCCAGACTTTTTGTCTATGATGTTTTTTCTGCCTGACCTCCATGACTTGAAAATTTCCCACACTGCTGAGTCTCTGCCTTGCTTGTCATGCATGAGTACTGTTTTGCTTCACATTCTGCCAGGGTACCATTGCCTCCCACTGACATGGATATCATTGCAGGCTCTCAGCTGCCTTCATAAAAGACCTCCTCATCTGCTCAAAAATATAGATAGAGGGAAAGAAGTAGGGTGCAAAAGCTTGTTTAGTTAGCTGTTTGTTTTTGCAGAGGGGAGAGGAGATGTGTATTTTTGTAGTGATACCTGCAGTTGGTCCTAATGCTGCTTGACTTTGAGAAACCTTAATAATCTTTAAGCCTATATGAAAAACTTGACAGAATGGGAATGCCATCTGTCTGCTTAAATACTTCAGTGAGTTTCAGTAGTCAGAGTTGGTTCGTGTATCTTGTTACATACTGCAGTAATATCTGAGAAGATCTTTCTTGATGTTGGTCTTGGAGTTGTGACTAATTTCTTGCTTCATGAGGTAGTTTAGAAGAGTTGGATTAGTTTCTGTCATGGAGCAATGGTAGGTGCTTAAGGAGAACATTTTGGAGAGGGGAAGGAAGGCTTCACTGTGGATCACTTTGTAATGGGCAGTGAGGAGAATGCATCTGAATGAGGAGATGAATGAAATTGTTACAGGGTGAATGTCAGGGAGGGAGATGCAAAATGATATAGGAATCTCTATGGGGCATGTCACTGTGGAGGAACTTCTGGAAGTGGAAGAGAAGAAATGGTGAATAAAATACATTTAACTGTACCTCTAGGCTAAGTAATAGAGCTGCTAGCAAAGCAATCTGGAGACCATTGGTGCCAGCAAAGTCCAGGGTTGAAGTAAGTTACAATGGGATGTAAGTGTAGAGTGGGTGTTCTGGCATTTTTCCCCCAGGGGGTATTTATGACATGAGTACTGCTACTGGCAGTTTCACAGCTTTGCTGGGACCTATCTGGTAATTCTGTAACTCTTCCCATGAATCAGAAGACTTTGGGTGGTTTTATGCAGTTCTCACACTTTACCTAGAGCATGAAGTCAAGAATCCTATCATGTAGCCCTTGCAGGTCTCATCAGGACCTCTCCTAAAGTTAATCTATTCTTACTACGAGGGAAAAAAAGGAACCATTTAGGGCCTGCTATAGGAAATAGACTGTTTTCAAATCAATACTCTTACTGTCAAACAAAAGGAATTCAGTCCCATCTAAGAGCTGCTGCATGTTGGATGTGGTGTTGGGGTTTTCTTGGTAAGTGATTAAGTCTGTTCTGTTTTAAACAAACTGATGTTCTAGCCCCCTGAGAAGGTCAGGTTGAAGGCCTTCTTCCAAAGTAACCAAAAACTGGATTTTAAAAACCCCTTATTTTCCTCACCCTAGTGACTCTTCTACAGATACAGAGGCACAATAATATTTTTTCCCTAAATTACTAAAATACAGTCTTCATAGGTTTTGCTTCCTGTTTTTCTAAAAAAAAATTCATATACAAATTCTATAATGAAGATGACTTGCATTGAAAATCATCTCTTAAACAGTCATTACAGACAGGACCCTTAGGGACAAAGGTAAGGAACTTGTTCATCTGGTCACCTATTTATTTTAGACTATTGGGGTAATCTGTGGTTTCCTCAAGTTAGCACAAGGACCAGTGCTTTCAAATGTTGCATTAATGTGAAGAACAATAAACTTTATATTTCTATATGCTGAAATAAGCCTAGTCCCTTGGACTAGAAGCAAATTGACAATGCTTTTTGGTTTGCCTTTTACAAATGTGTGGGACATTTGTGATGTCCCTTTTTGCAGCTAATCTGTGCTAGGCTCAGTGCTCCAACTAACTGCCTGATGTTCAGAACACTGAAATGCAGAAGGAGGATGGAAGGCATCACTTGCACTGTGTTTTCCAGATAGTGTATATGAATTTTGAGGTGATGTTATTTTGATCAGTCGCATGAAAAGCAGCACATTATTTGCTCTTAATTCCTTTTTGTTTTAAGAAGTATTATTGAGGCAGGAAGATGAGCTACTGAATAAAGCAGATGGAAGTTCTGGATTTTTTTCATGGTACCTAGAAATAGAACTCTTCTAAATTAATTTGTTTTCTAGGACATGTATCAATGTATAGTAATCCTTTGAGAGAGATAACATGGAATGCATATGGTCTTATTAGAAGACTATTAAAGAAACTAATACTGGAAGATAACTTGTTGATAACCTGTGGCCAAATCATGGTTAGTTCACTGTGCACTTCTGCTTTACACTGAAACAGTTTCTTGCTGTGCAGAGGGTTATAATGTCTGTATTTCTCTTTCATGATAGGTGGGCACTGACATTTTGAAGAACTGTAATAGACACATCAAGACTGGTATGTATGAGAATGCCTGGGAGATAGAGGTATCAGAAGGAATAACAGCTGCAGAAAGGCTGTTAAGAATGTAAGAATGGCATGTGTTGAAGTCTCTTAGATAAGCAGGTCCTCAAAATCCTAGCATGTGTCTACGTGCAGGTGGCCAGGAGGCAAAGCACCTGAGCAAATGATGCCTCTTGGAGGCAGGGTAAGATGGACAATTTGATTAACAGTGCCTGTAAGAGGGTAGAAAAAGGCCTATCCCAAACCAGCATGTGGTTACCAGCCAAAGAAGAGACTGAAGTGGTAAGAACTCAATAGCCAGTGTCTTTTTTTGTTCTGTGTTGTCACAAGAAGTCCTAGACAGACCTCCTGTCTGCCAGACCTCCTGGCATCTGAGTTTTGCACAGACTGCTTGGACACACACACATCCAGGTGCTTGTGAGTATGTGGAGATGAGGTGTAAGTGAATGAAATCAGTTTTGTTTATACTTACACTGCCTGACTTTCTGGCTTGCTCTGTTGCTGCTGCTGTGTTGGTTACAGGAGAAACAATGGCATAGAGGAGAGAGATGGATGTAGCCAGGTGTTGGGTTTTTTTTTAAGATTGAAAGGATGCACCCAGTCTAAAGAGAGCATGAAGGGAAAGTGGAGAGCAAGAACTGTATGTGAAGATTTTCAGCAATGTGTTGAGATAATTTTGAAAGACTTAGAAAACCATTCCAGAGTTTTAGGGGTGTGTTGATTTCTCTGGGCTATCTATTAGTCATCTTGATGTTTGAATGCAACTTAAAAGCAGATTGCTCTGGGCCAAATTCCGCCTTTGATTATCTCTGTAAAAGGTTACTGGAGGCTCCTGGACACAATTAAAAGCAGAAGTTTTGTTAAATTCCTACTATGTTTATGGCAACAATTGGATCAGACCTACTTCTTAGTCTGGTTTCTTCCAGAACTTATGACAGAGAGTTGTGGTCATGTGGGGTCAAGGGTATCATGACATACAATAAATGGATAAAGAGTTTCTTGTACTTCCTATCCATGTCCAGATTACAGTAAAGGGGTATAAACCAGTAGAGCTGGAGTGAATGAATTAGTTATAAATTTAAACAGACACTGATGTTCCTAAAATGGTTCCCTACGAGTACAAAGTGACTTACTGAGGCTTTTGATTTCCCAGTTATACATTTCAGTTCTACCAATGTTCTAACTTGAAGCTCTTCCTGCTTAATAGATAAGTCTCAGGGTTGATCCCTGCCTTCTTATGAAAGCAGCCACTAATCTGAAATCAGAAGTAACTATGTAACTGAGCTTTCACTTTTCAGTTGCTTGACACCTAGTTGACTTCCTTACAAATTTTATTATTTCAGCTGCAGAGAGGTCTAAAATGCTTGGTGTGCTGTGCTCCCAAATAAGATACTGAAGATTCAAGGGCTTTTGCTGGTGATCCATAAATACCTGGCTAATGTGTCACTTCCAGGTGCCACACAGAACACTACAGGTATTCTAAGGGGTTAGCATTTTCCCTGAGTCCTCACTGAAGTTTGGTTATATGCTTACCTTGTTAACTATACTATCTTTACAAGCTCTTCATTTTTACTCTCTTGTTTGCTGCCATCACTTCTGGGATGGATTTGTGACTCTTCCTCAGCTGATCTGTTGCAAAGTCAGGATTGCTTATACCACTTTCTACTCAGCATAAACTGATCTGGGTGTCTTAGCTCCCAAGAACTTCACTGCTCCCTGTGCATGAGGAGCAGTAGTAGGCTTGCAGGGCAGACCAGTACTATGCTCAGTTTAGATTCACAAGAGGATACCAGACTTGGCAGTAAAATAAAGCTTCATGGTGGCATTATGTCACTAGGGTGTCAGCACTGGGAAGTGAGGTCAGTTTAAGATTGTTTCCTGAAGCCCCCTCTCCCAGGAGAGTGTTTTGTTTTAAATTTCTCTTTGCCAAATACAGCTTGATTTACTAGTGTTGTGTGTCAGTTCTTCAGCAGAAGATGAAAATTCCATCACTCTGTGACACGTTGAGGCTGGTAAGCATTATTACTTGTTTTCCAGGATGAGAAACAACTGTGGTGGGACATGGATCATGCTATACATTACCCCCCTTGTCTTTTATTCTTCCCACTGCTGCTTTGACATAGCAGACTTCTACCATGAAATTTTGCTTCTTAAGCCTACTTTTAATATGAGCTGGAGATTTGTCTTCTCTAAGGGCTCAGGATTTGCCCAGAGGGAAACAGCAGAAGTGGAAATGATGTACTGGTTTCTACAGTCAGGTCTAATTTTTGGAGACAACTTCTGTGTCTTCTGTTAACCTTATTATTTAATAATGCAAACTTCATAGTTGTTTACATTAATGTTAAATACCACACATCATCATTGTTAATGCTTTATATCATGGTCTGTGACTTTTTTGTTTTATTTTTAAAGGAAGGCCTTACATTCATTTAAAATATCATCATTCCTGCTACATATCTAGAAGCCCTCTGAAAAAGTCCTGACACAAGGTGCTGTAGTGCTATGGTAGCTGGGGGGTCTGTTTTCAGATGTGAGGGAATGTATTAGTAATAGGTGACCAGCAAAAATTTCAGGCATCAACTATGGAAAAGTATTGTTGCACAGAGCTGTGTAAGCTGCATAGGTGACACTCTTGCTTCAACTTTGTTCACTAGTTCTATAGAAAACAGAAAATGTCATATGGCAAAAATAAGTATTTTTGTAATCTAATAGGTTCCTTAGTTAACTTAAACTCTTGATTGCAGGTAAAACTCAGTTGTCATGTTTTTTTCTACATATTCCATACTAATGTTCTCTAATATTAACCCTTGTAATACTAAGGGGGTGCTTGTATAAGTGTATCTTTGACAAAACTTCATTCAATGCTTAAACACTTGCAGTTCTAAACACGTGATTTTGAAGGAGGTAGATGGTCATTAATGTGAGGGAGACTACATTTGTGTTTTCAAAGGACTGCATATTCAATTAGAGTTGTGTGTATTTTAAATATAATTATTTTCTATATCATGTTTTCTTGGTTTATGGAAGTGTTTTAAATAAAATGGGAAATATTTGATAGTGCTAGTTAAACTAGGCAGAGGGGGAGAGAGTGTTATTCATTCCAAGTGTTATTTTTATTTTATTTCCAAGTGTTATTTTAAAACATTTTTCCAGAGTTGAGAAATTCTCTAAAAATAGTTTTTGTCAAAATAGGAAATAATTTGGAAGCACTGAGAAGAATAGATCAGTGAGAACACCCATGAGAAATGAAAGTGAGTGCAAGGTCTCTCTTCCTACACAGAATTATCTGTGTTATGATGAAAGAGTTTTTGTTCTAAATGTTGCGATCCTCCCCGTGTCTTTCATTTCTCACTGCAGTGCCTGACTGTAGGATTGCTTTTAGACATTTACTGAAGTAAATATGTAAGGGAGGTATTATTTCTGTTACTGATTGCTGGAAGTTGCTTCATTGTTTGGATGGAATTTACCTAATATTTGCTCAGTAATACAAACATTTGGACAAATATTCATAGCCTCAAATAACTCAAAATCATTTAGCTAATAGTAGAAAAACTTTTTACCAGAAGTTGATTTTTTTTCCCAGAAGCTTGCAGCAAGGAGTGTTACAGATTCCTGAAACTCAGCATCTGAGTTGCACGATCTCCTCTGCACTCTGACATTACTTGTGTAGCAGAGGCCTTCTGGAGAAAGAAATTAGGAAACACAGACCTTTTTGTCTGTATTTCCACACTGTAAATAATCAGCTGTTTGGTTTAAGGAAAAGCAGTAAGTACATGTTCCTCTCACAAGATGTGTTTCAATTACTTTTTTTTTTGAAGTTACCATTTCATAAAATATAAAACACCAGGCCACCACAAAGGTAGACAGAAAAACTTTTTTTTTTTTAATCAGGAAAATAACGTTTCACTTGATACTGAGGTATAGAAAGAGAAAAGAGGGAAAAAAAACCAAACGTGTTTATGAAATGTGTGCTAAATTTTCACTTTTATTGGAAAACTCAAGCCAAATTTGTCAAAAGCAAACCAAGTGAATTATTTAAATGCTTTCCTTTAGCTAACAAAATACATATCTTAAATTGTATGTATGTTACCAAGCATATGCCAGAGAAAGGGTCAGACATGAGGTGTGGTAGGTATCGTATCATGTATTCTACATATAACCATAAACTTTAACATTGGAGGAATTTTCTGTCTGAGGGGTTGTTTCCAGTTAGCATGAGTAGGATATAAGAAGGTCCAGAGGTGGGAGTGGATAAAGAATCCAAAAGCATCAGTCATCAGCAATTTGGGCAGAGCAGGGAGAGTGGGAGGTGAATGTGGGAAGAAATGGGAGAGACATAGGTGGAGACAATATTGGGCAAAGCTAATGACATGAGACCTAATGCCTTGACAGTGGGAGCCAGTGGAGACTTCTAGAGCCCTAACTTATTTCTTTTTCTGGTTTATTTCAACATATAAAAATGACAGTAAAAAAGGGAAAAAAAGAAAGTTAACAAACCCCCCCAAAACAATCAACTCCCCCCCCCCCTCTAAGCCCCCCAAAAAAAACAAAAGGAAAAGGAAAAAAAAATTAAGTAATTACTTCCATAAGGTAGGAGGTCCAAGAACATTACTGCTCTTATCAATGCTGATAGAATTTTTGTCAGCAGTTCTGCAGAATTTATTTATCTAACAGAATGTGTCAGTCCTTGCTAAGGTGCACCATTTGCTGGGTAGGAGTGGTAGGTGTATTAAAGGAGGATAAAGTTGCCCTGCATCTAAAAATAGAAATTTCTGGCAGAAAGCAAATGGAAATCTGCGTCATACATTTTTATTTGAAGGAAATTAACTATAAATCACATCTGGACATAAGAAAGGATTTGTCTTAAAATTAAGTGTTTCTGTTTGAAGGAGTGTCTTTGTAAATCATGTCTGCACATAATGAAAGGTTTATTTTCAATGTGCTCAAGGTAAATGCTGATAATATTAATGCAATGACAAATATGTAATGCCTCTTTTTTTTTTTTTTTTAATTGAACTGAAGTTTGTAACCTATCTGGAAAAATGTGAATTACAGTAGAGCACACCTCCTGGGTGTCTCCCAACACCTGCCCAGTACTCCTTCTGCAAGCTAGTAAGGCTGTCTCTTTTTGCCTTAGCTCTGGGTAACTCATAAGGTGGGACTGTGCTTTGAAAAGTGCTTTGCTGCATCTCTTAAATAAAAGTAAAATCTAGACAGCTGTCATTCTTGTAGTATACACAGTGTCTTAACATCATCTTGCTTTGTGGCAGTCCCTTAAATGCCCAAGAGCCAAGTTAAATGACTAAATTTCTTTAAAGATCTGGACCAGTGTGTATGGATCCACAAAGAAGATACTGCATGGTGAGGCAAGTGTTTGGGTTTATAAAAATCAGTCAGTGGCTGGTGCACCCCAGCCTCATTTGGCAGCACACGTGTGGTAGGTACCATGAGCTCTTCATGGGCACTCTGTGAGAAGGGCCATGCTCAAGGGCAGGTTTTGTGAAATGCCCAATGTGCTGTAAATCCCCATCCTGCCTTAGCTTACAGCAACTCATTTAAGTAGCCCTGTCTTCATCTCTTTCCATGGAGTAGCATTAGTTTTGGTGAAAGAACGACTTAAGCTTTCTTTTTAATATAATCCTAATGAGTACAGAGGGAGTATACTCATTGTGTTGGATGATGTAGGTCTACATTGATTCTAGCTATTCCTGGACTCACCAGGACAAACTGGATGTTTCTGGGAGGTTCTTCACACCAAGCAGATACCCCTGAAAATCTGTGCTTCAGTCAGGAAGGTTTTCCTGAGAATGGGACTGAAATGTGGGGCACGTGCTCCTACTGTTATGGGCACATCTAAAGGATATGTGGACCTGGTGCATACTTAGAACACATTGACGTAGATTTTGGCAAAAGGCATGATTTATTTTGCTGCCTCAAAATAAAAATTGCCAGTCTTCAATCTGCTTGCTGCAGTGTCAGTGCACACACTGTAGGATTGGTCTGTATGGCCCTTTATCAAGGATTTTTCTAGGTTACTTAACATCCAGAAAACAGAGAAATGGCCAAACAAAATCCCTAGAGGGGAAGAAGAGGGTCAGCGTGTGAAAAAGCCCTTAGAAGTTTGATGACTGCTGGATAATTTGCATACTTTAGTACATAAAGAACTACAATTATTTTAAAGCTCCAGGTGCTTGGCACACTCATTACTTTCACGCAGCCAAATCTCAGCTTTGTACCAGGGCATAGAAATCATGGATGGCATTTGATACTGTTATTTTTCCTTTATATAACTTCTGCTTCAGCTAAAGACTGTATTTGTGACTTAAGATTTCTGGTTAAACCTGTGGTTTTCCGTTTTTGACTACCTATCATGGGATACTAGAGGAATATGAATGTGCCTGCCTGGCTGGCCCTTCAGTTTTCAGACCCAGCTAGGAATAGATCTCAGGTGGTAAAGACTGAGAGCCCAACTGGAGAAGAGGGACAGAAGCCTTTTTCTCTTTGATTACATGAAGCTGCTTAAGAAGGAGCCATGAGATGCACTATTTTGTATGAAAAAGGAGGAATTACAGAGTGAAGTTTGATTTCAGGAACCTTCACTGTGTTTACTGTGCTACTGAGAATAGGGGCTGGGGCCAGATGTGAATGGAAAGAACATGGGCTGTAAGAAGCCAGCTTTACTCATTACTTTTATTGCATTTATTTAGACTAAACAGAGTTGGTTTTAATTGCTGCCCTGTGCTTGTTTAGGCTACACTCACTCAGGCTGCCTTCAGTGTGTAAATTTACCAATTTACCACCCTGTGTTCAAAGTGATTGTTTTGTAGTAATTGCTTTAAAACTTAGTTTCTAAGAATATACCACCTATTCAAATTGCTTGTAATCAGAACAGAGCAAGTACAGAAACAGAGAAGACAGATTAGGTCAATTTGGTTTTAAGTTAAACGAGTGGAAAATATTTACGGGATGCATTGTGCTCTAACTGTAAAAGCTGGTATTGAATTCCTGTTTGTCTTCATCTTAAGTAAACCTTTGCTTGAAGGTTTCAAGAAATAATGTTTTTCTCTGTATCACTGCAAATGCTGGTGCCTTCTGCTTAGTGACCTGCCATTAGCCTTCCTCTATTGACCTCATCCTTGTGTTTGGAAATCTTCTCATAGGAAGGTGTGCAGGTCAGCCAGGGTCAGTTATCTTGTCCCATGCTTTGACCATGTGGGGTTCATCCTAAAAGTGCTTTTGGGGAAGTGTAGACCACTTATAGATGACTTCATGTGGCTTCTTTAAATCTGCACTGCCTTCATCTGAGCAGTCGGAAATGCTGTGGCTATGTTACTGGCACTTCAGAAATACAGGTGTAGTCCTCTTCAGAGTTTGTCCTAGAATTACTCTCTACCAAGCAAACCTATCACAATCAGTTGTTTTAGTGGTAGTTTTGATACACTTGTGATCTTCTGAAAGGCAGTATTTATAGGGAGAAACTAATATGCTTTATCAGACCAACAGATACAGTTGAAGAAAGCAGAGTTGCTCTAAGGAAGAAAAGTGCTTCTTCAGTCTCTGAAAGTTTGTCACAGAAACTGATTGATTGAAAAAAACCCAAAATATTGCTTCTCATCACTGGATATCAGAATACCACTGAATTTTGGACCTGACATGTAAACTCATCCAGTAAAAATCAATGACTGCAGGGAAATGTGATGTTTGGATGGATTAATGATTCCCTCTGTTAGAAATGCCTAAATTAAAAATTTGAGCAGCCTTTCCATAATAAGAAAATATAGGCTAATTGCCAGAACAGTTTCAAAGGGAAGGGTTTGATTTTCCATAATTCTAATAGCTCTAGCTTTTAATAATAATTTCTAAACCTGTCCTAATTGCTTTCTAAACTTTTTAGGTTACTGTATTTGTTAGGTTACTATACACTGTATCATGTTCTATATAAATATACTTCAAAATAAAATAATTAAAGAACCTTTTTCTGCCTTACACAAACAATAAGGGACCTCAGCCTCCTTGTAAGGCTTGTTTTGAAAACATCAAATAATTATAGGATATATAAGTGATTTGTATTGCTTATTTACGATGCCTCATCTGGATTTCACCTTGCCTGTGAAGCGTCCTTTGGACCTAAATTAATTAGGTGACTCTAATTAAAGGAAGGCCTTTGATTTGAGAACAGGAAAGTACGTTTGCATGGAGGCTACGCCCTCTTCTTTATCTGACAGCATCTGTGAATATTAGCACCATGTAATAATTAGGTGTTGTCAAATTATGGGTTGATTCATCTTCTTGAAGGGGTCCCAGAGGAAGAGGTGGAGGACGACGACTGTTCCCTAGAGGAGACTGCAGACACTGAGATGCATAATATTTGAGTGAGTATCCTCAATTCCTGATACATCCTTAGACTATGTAACTTCTAATATTTAAATTCTTGAGCTCTGCAGCATCTCTGAGGTGCAGACAAGGAGGCAAATGCTGCTCAAATAAAAGGTAGGAGAGTGAGCAGGAACACAGCTTGTGCATGAAGGTAATACAGCTATGTTGGAGAAGTAGACCAAAAGGAATTAATTTTATAGAAATAAAACCAATATTTTGCACACCAGTCAGCACAGCCCTTGTGTCCCTTCTGCCTGTTCTGCAGAGTTTGCTGTGTGTGTCTCAGCAGGTCTACACCCATAGTCCCTCCTGTAACTGATCAAAGTATTCAGTGTCCTTTCGAATACGGAGCTCCAAACACCACAAGCTTTATGAATGATTTGTTCTAGGGGTGATTTCTAAAGTTGCTAAGCACTGTTCATCCAGGGTTGAATTAATTTTTGAAGCTAACAGTGTTCTTTAGCTCTGTTTTTGGGCTCCCATTTACCTACATATGGGTGCAAGTGCACCCAGAAATGAAGTTACTATTAAATATAAAGCAAACTCAAAATACCAAGTCATGTCCTTGGTTCCCTAGACTTGGTATAGAATCATAGAATATCAGGTTGGAAGGGACTGCAAGGACCATCTGGTCCAAGCCTTCTAGGGAATAATATAATTTATATTATCCAGAAATGGCTGACTTTTCTCAGAATGTTTTCTCATGCACTTTCTTGGTGCATGACTCCAATGACTGCCCAAACACACAGCTTGGTTCAGATTCCTTTGCTTGAGGCAATGCTCTATGGTCTTCACCTTACACCTGATTGTTTATTATGAAAACGTTCACAATATTGCTGCCACTTAATAAATAAACAAGTAAATAAAAGCTTGACAACTTCATCAGTGGGAGAAGATATTTAAACATGGAAAAATTCACAGATGTTTTTCTGTATTCTGAACCTGTAACTTCTGTGAGATGAGCAAATGGTGTAGGATGAAATCATGTATCTAGGATATCAGAATTTTTGCCATTAAATGAGAAGATCAGATGCCAGAACAGAAGTTAGTTCCAGTAATATCTACTACATGAGGTCAGGGTTCAGTCTTCAGAGAATTCAGTGTGTTGATAAGGCCTAGGCATTAGTTAAGAGTCATCAGGTAGAGATAGGGTGTCATCTAGGGAGTTTCTTCCTGCTCACAAAGCAAAACTAGCAACTTTTTATCTTACTGGTAAGATGTTATCCCCAAACACAGTAGAACACTGAAAGCTGACATAAAATTAATCTTCAAGAACCTTTATCAATATTAAGGGTAGTTATAATGAGAAGAAGGATATTAAATGAAAATTAAAATTGTAATGCTAGGTGTAAAATTGATGGAGGGAGAAGATGGGACCCAACCATCCCTGCTCCCCAGCTTGGAAAATTTTAGAACGTGGCCCACAACCTGGCTGACCCATTGGTTCTGTAAAACTTGTGTTCCCAGCTCCAGGTAATGGGAAATGCCTGGGAGCTCTCAGGCAAGAGAAGGAAAAGCATCTTGGAAGGTTTCCAGCTAAATATCAGCTGAATTGTGTTCTATACTTGTGATACTTTTGTTTTTATTCTCTTACCCTGACCCGAAATCTTCCTAAATAAACTTTTGTTTGTTTTGTCTTTAAGATCACTGAGCACCATAGGGAGCAAGGATTCGTAGGGTGATATCAGCAGACTTTAGGGGCTGCAGATATTTGGGGGGAGGAAGGACAAAAAAAGAAAAGAAAAAAAGAAAAAGATGTATTCTGTATTCAGACACCTATGTGACAGGACTATGGTCAGGGGAACACAGGAGCTGAGGCACTTTTAGATCATGGCACAAAGGACAACACTGGGGTAGACTGAAACCAAATGCTTCTTCTGGAAGGGACAGAGAGGAGGGTGACTCCACATTGTCCTGGGGGAAACCTTAAGCCCTCACCCGAGGGCCTTTGCACAAGGCAGACATTCTATATACAGGTAAGTAGGGTAAAGGCCATGAAGATAAGGTAAGAAATAAAACTTGCAATTTTATAGGGCATCCTGAAATAATGAATGCCTTCTTTGAGGGGAGTGTGTGATCCTCATCTGGGTTTGGCATAAACATCTCAATGGAGATTAGTGAGTAAATACATTTTTATGGTTTCTGTAGGTTCAGTTTGGTTTTGTCCTTCCTGAAAGATAACTATCTGGACACGGAGCTATCAAGCTGTCTTCTGCAAGGAATACTTGCACATTTATATGTCAGCATACACCTAGCAAAAAAAAAAAAAAGAATTTGTGTCCCATCCAAAAAAACCCCCAGCACTTTTAAAACACTATTTCTGTTATATCTACTTGCCAGACATGTAATATGTCCCAAGAGTAACAGGAAAACTGTATCCTCAAATTGTCATGGTATGATCTTAACAAGACAACTTTTTTCCCCTAAGAATGAGTGGAATGGTTTCTTCTGCAAATGCAAGAGTTTCATGTAATTCCTGCTCTCTCAGGCACAAACAGGATTTCTTGGAGTACAGGGCTACGTTTGGCTGATGTGTTAGAAGGGGTCAGTCTTCAGTGCTGGGGTAAATTGGTCTGAGAAGATGTTGTCAGCAAGGTGCAGCCCTGTCCTGCTCCCCTTGCACTGCTTCTGGGTTCTTACTCAGTAGCTCGATGCTGAGAGCTGCTCATGGTCCAACCAGAAAAATAATTAACAAATTCCTCAAGCTAATGTCTAATTGTCTGGTTTCAGATGATCTCTTCTGAGCTCAACTTCATCTTTGTTGATAAGTTGTGACTTATAAGGGCTTTCCTACTCTGATAACTGTATTTAATTCATTACTGTATTAATTAAATCAAGAAATCGATTTGATAAATTAGACTTTTCTGTAGCTCTCATGTTTTCCCAAGATTAAAATAATGAGAAAATATGTTCTTCATAGAAGTCAACTGTCTGACATTCTCTCTCATGATAAACCAACTCCTGAAAAACACTTAATGTTATCCAGCTCCCTTACCCAGCCTAGATGAATCATTAGATAATGTTGATGGTTCTTGTTTACAGTATTTTAAGTTCTGTATTTTTACTTGCTATAATAAGCATTAGTATAATAAACAGAATTATACTTAGGTTAAAAACCACCACTCAAACTCGAAGGTCAGAAAGTGATGTACAGAAAACCTTGAGTTTCTTATAACAAATCTGTAACTTCTGGGCTAGATGGTGGCTAAATAACATGATGTGAACTCCTAATTCTTGCAGGCACTCCTATCCAAAGCAAGTGTGCTGCTGTTTAAAATTGGAAGTGGTAATATAGCCTGGACATGGGGAAAGGCTGAAAAAGCTCTTTAGGGATGGTTTTTGGTGGCTGAAGAAAAGCATGTACTTAGTGGCACAGACTCAGCTTCCCCTTTATCTCCTGCCTCTCCCCATTCTCTCCTGTTTTTCCCCACCTCTCCAATCTGAGCCTGACCTAGCCCTGTCCTTGTGCACCCTGTCTGCTTTGTCAGCTCCTCTGCTCTCCTGAAGCATCTTCTGCCAGGCTCCTTCTCCAGTCACTGCCCAGATATCCCCCTGAACTCACTCTGGTAATCACTACCCAAGCTCTTTGAGCTTCCTGCTTGCAAACCTCTGCCCAGACATCATTGTCCTTTCTGGAGTGCTCTGGTCCTGTCCCCCCATCAGTGTCCAAATGACTTTTTCCTGTTTCTCTTGTTTAGGTGATTGCTATTGCACCTAACTACTGTTTTTCCTCATCTTTCCCTCCTTCTCAAGCACAATTTTTTCCCCCAGTCTCCTCCATTCAAAGCTCCTCACTTTCCTATCTCTGTCTCACACTCTCTACCAGCCATATCAGTACTTCTCAGATTTGTCTCCCTTTTTGCTCATCCTTGACAATTCATTTCTCATCCTTAATCTTATCTATCCAACCCCAGTGACCAAATATGACTGCAACTACTCACTATTAGATAATCAATTCTTTCCAGACTCTTAATTTGTTTCCTCTCTTAATCTGTTGTTTCTACACACCTTTGTCCAGGTTAAATGATGCTCCCTGCCCCAGTGGGCAGTGTCACCAAGGCCACCACAGATTTAGGAGACCAGGCTTCCCTATTCCTAATTCCAGTGCTGATTCCTCCTGTCACCTCCTGTGCTTTGGGCTGACGTGTGCTTTGCAATGCTGGAGCACACAGAGTCCAGAGCTGTGCTGAAATGGAGCCACCTCTGATGACTTTAGGTATAAAATGAGTGACTTATTTTTATTGTTGGTCTTTTAAGGGCTTTTGTGGTGTTCTGCTCTCTTTGGAGTCCTTATGGTAACTGTAAGCATAGCAACCTCCTTATCTAGTGCAGACTGCATATTCTATCACGCTTCAGAAAGAAGGCTACATTGGTTTTAAACATGAAGATGAAAGGCTAGCTGGAGCTGGGAGTAGAGATTTTGACACCTGTTTTAGAAGGGCCAGAATTTGTCTCACAGTGCTCATGGCACTTTATTCCCCTGCTTGTACTGCTCCAAGCACAGCACATTGCAGCCCCCTCTGTGGGTACCCTCTGGTTGTGCTTCTCAAGGAATTAACTGAAAGCATAAAAAACCTCTAGTGAATACGCAGAAGTCAAAATACAGCTATGTAAGCCTGCATATATAAAATTTATGCTGCTGGTTGTTATTTGTAAGCCTTTGTTATATAGCATAACATTTATCATATAGTGCGCTCTCAGGTCAGGGTTTCTTCCCCTGTTATTTTGGGGGTTGGATTTGATCTTTGTGGCTTCCTTCCATCTTGAGATATTTATGATTCTGTGAAACTAAAGTCCATCTTGTAAGACTGAACATGAA
Organism: Phaethornis superciliosus; assembly: GCA_023637945.1. Classification (NCBI taxonomy): domain Eukaryota; kingdom Metazoa; phylum Chordata; class Aves; order Apodiformes; family Trochilidae; genus Phaethornis; species Phaethornis superciliosus. Next base: position 9,429,993 of record JAJQWJ010000005.1, read on the forward strand.
TGAATTTGGGTCTGTAGTAATTCTGGCTTGATTGATTTTTTTTATACTCTATGTAGAGTTTTAAGGAAGTCAAATAGAAAACCAGTCACCACAACATTGGATGAGCTCTCTAATGGGAAATGCTAGTTTTTGTGAATTCTGCTGATGTGTTTAACTTTAAAAAAAATAAATCATAATACCTTCTCTATCCCTAGCACTTCACTGGCAAGGAAATGGGAGTTGCAATTTGCTTGCATTTGAGATTCCAGGAAGAATTTTTGAAGGTGAAGAGAAAGAGGGCAATTTTAAAAGACCTGTAAGACACTAATAGAAAGTGTAGGAGGTGGCAGAAGTCTCAGAAAGTCAAACACTTTCTGTCAGAACTGTAAGAGAATGGAAAAAAAAAACCATAAGTAGAAGACTGGCAGTGAAACAAAAACAAGGCAATGTCCTATGTATGAGTGCAGGAAGGTGAGGATGCAGCACCTAGGCTGAGGTCACTGCAAACTTTTTGGCTAGACAGGTTTCATGAAATTAAATATTGCATTATATCTGAGAGTCACCATGAGACAAGGTGTGGCCCAGTACTTTTTGTTTAGTAAGTATAGACATAACAGCAACAAGTTTGAGAAATCTTGCTTCTGGAGTAGCCAGCCTTGCAGAAACCTGGGCTGGTGTGGGCTGGCAGAGTGGGACCCCCTGGACAAACCCTTGGCCTGCCCACCCTTCCCAGTAGATGCATGAAAAGAAGTGTGGCCAGCAGATCAAGGGAGGTGACTCTGCCCCTGTGCTCAGCTCTTGTGGGACCCCAGCTGGGGTCCTGTGTCCAGTTCTGGAGCCCCAGCACAGGAAGGGCATGGATGGAGCTGTTGGAGTGAGTCCAGAGGGAGGTCCCAAAGATGATCAAAGGGCTGGAGCACCTCTGTCTGCTGTGAAGACAGGCTGAGAGAGTTGGGGTTGTTCAGCCTGGAGAAGAGAAGGCTCCAGGGAGACCTCATAGCAACCACCCAGTACCTGAAGGGGCTACAGGAGAGCTGGGCAGGGGCTTTTTTACAAGGACATGGAGTGACACGACAAGGGGGAATGGTTTGAAGCTAGAAGAGGGTAGATTTAGCTTGGATATTAGGATGAAATTCTTCAGTGTGAGGGTGGTGAGACACTGGCACAGGTCACCCAGAGAAAATTTGGCTTTCCTCTCCCTGGCAGTGTTCAAGGCCAGGTTGGATGGGGCTTTGAGCATCCTGGTGTAGCTGGAAATGTCCCTGCACATGGTAGAAGGGTTGGAACTAGATGACCTTCAAGGTCTCTTCCAACCCAGAGCATTCTGTGATATTTTGGTCTTTCCTACTGCAACATCTGGGGGTGCCTGGTCCTTGGCAGGCACCGTGCAGGGGACCCCAGGTACCAGCCCTGGGCTGTGTCTGTGGCCTCACCAGCCTCCTGCAGGGGGGCAAAGGAGGAACCTCTTCTGCATTTTGTCTCTTCTGAGGCAACTGTGCATACCCCAGCACACATTGTTGCTAAATTGCTAAACTCACTTTTGTGTTTCTATCTCTGAATGTTTCATGTAAAAAACAAAATTCATAACAAAGAAATATAGTTTAAAAAAAAAAAAAAAAAAAAAAAGGTGTATAGTTGTCTGTGGATTTACAGAAATTATTTAAGAAATCTGTCCTTAAGCTGAAGGACTTCCCCATGGCCACAATGTTGATCTGCTGTCTCTGTAAGGAGCCACTTTCACCAGGAATAACATTGCCTTTTGGTGTATCTCTGGTGATGCTATGACTGAGGGATGGTGCACGGAGCTGGATGTGAGCAAAGTTTGTGTGGTCAGGATGCTTGGTCACTGGGAAATGGGTTTGTTGAGCAAGATGGAGCACAGATGGTGTCAGTGCCAGCTGATGGAGACTCAAATGGAAATAGGTGGTGGAGCTGAACTGAAATTTTAGCAGCTATGGGAAAAGTGTGATAGTGCACATACAGATTTTAAGCCACTGCTGTCATAGTCTTCAATGTAAATACATGAGCAAGATTAAATAAAATTTGACTTGATGTGGTTCTGGTAGTAGGAATGTGCAAGGTAAATAACAGAGAAGAAACCACAGAACAAAATTAATAGATACAGATATTATCCTTTAATTTTTGCAATGTTTTTTCTCCCACTTGATAGCATAATTCATATTTCTTATCTGCAAATGTCTATTTGCAATTTTAAACCCAGTTAGATTTATCTTTTAATTATAAACATGCTAGGATGAAAACAGAAAATGAAAAATGGATTTGTGCATGGGTTTGACTATAACATTCAGTTCTGAATTTAAAAAAAAAAAAAGAAAGCTTGGAAAAATTACTTGCTCTGCCCTTGAAATTCTTTTCCTTAAACTCTTATGTGAATATTTTCAGTTTAACAGTCTGGCAGACACAATCTAAAGTGTGCTCAAGCTAGAACTTGAGTAGTACCAGATAATTAATTTCATTGTAACAAGAAAAATATTCAATATCTTAAGGATGGGCAGAGAAAGGCTTGGAATGCTGTTCATATTTTTAACTCTGAGGATAATCTACCCTAAAAGCAGTTAATTTGGAGATGTGTTTGCTTTCTCATCATCCAGTCTCTTTAAACCAGGACTAAGTATTTCCTTTAAGATAGATGCTTCAACTGAATCTAAAAATGTGGGCTTGAAGCAAAGTCATTTGGTCAGTTCATAAACTGCAGCTACACAAATCAGAGATAATAGATAATTATTCCCTCATATCTATACATTTTTCCTCAGTTATTGCTTTTATAGAACTTTGTGCTTTCTTCAGTGTATTTCAGGGATATAGTGTGTGTTCTCAAGTACTGATACAACGAGAATGAACATCACAATGAAGCAGTGTGTTATGGCAGCTGTAGTCTCTGGATTGCAGGAGAAAGCTGGGCAGATGCCAGGCTGCAACCTATTAATAAACTGATGCCAGTGCTGGTGCTTCTTTCTCTACAGGGACAAATCACCTAAATATGCTTTGCTTGTTCTCCCTCTCTAAGTACATAGGGGAGTCTTTCTTTTTGTCTTTCTGGAGCAAGTCCATCTCTGCAAATGGATAATAAATCCATTAGATTCTGATATTTATGTTGAGAAGGTGTTTCTATAGGCAGGGTGATTTAAAGAGCCATATGTCTTGAGAGAAGTGCTGCTTACTGTCAGTGAGGGCAAGAAAACACAGCCCTGTACTTGCCCCTCATACCAGGAATGCTCTGGTGTGCACTCTTCCCACTGTCTCAGAGTTCCAAAACCGTGTGGGGAAACATGTCCTGTGATCACTGGGCCAGGAATCAAGGTATCTGGGTTGTATTCTGTGCCAGTTTGTGCCTACCCATGGCTGGTCAGGGCATGGTACTTCTGAACTTCCCAAGGGGTGTTCCTCATTTGGATTTAATCCTTCCATAGCCCATAGTCTTCCCAGAACTTGGCTGGGATGCTCTTTTGTCTGTTTGACTTACCCTTCATTGTTGGAATGTGACTCTGCTTGTTTTATTAATATTCACAGAAGCTTCTTGGGGCTAAAATTAGTAACAAATAACTATGACTACAAAGCCGTAGAAAATGGAGAGGGAATCTGGGAACCCTGAGTATGTAAGTCTTCAGGTTTGGCTGGCATTCATATGGCCTTTTTATTTGGATTTTTTATTTGCCATTAAATGAAACTTTGATAGATAGATCTCCAGTAAGGGTGACTTTATCTGAAAGGCTAACCAGCTCTTCAAACATACACCTTTTTTTTTTTTTCCTTTTTTTTTTTTTTTTTTTTTTTTTAATTGGATGATAAAGCTGTTCTCTGTGATAGTTCACAGGATTTGAGTAATGTAAAATGTTCAAGAGAGGCTTAGCCAGCAGCACTTGACATTTTCAGAGGCCCAGTCCTCTCACTTGTTTGAAGTCGAGCAAAGTTGTATCTTAGTATCTTAGCTGTGCAAAGATGTAATACTCTGATTACTTCATGGAATCATAGTATGGGTTGGATAGGACCTTAATGATCCTCTAGTTCCAATCCCTGTGCAAGATCTTCTTAATAACATCTGCTGTTTTGTGGAATTAGCCATTTTTCTGAGAATGTCATCTCATCATCCGTAGCAAACATCTAATTTATCCTTTTTTCTTTTTTTTTTTTTTTTTTTTTTTTTTTGGCTTGAAATCATAGAGTGTGGGCTTGCAGTCTCCTCATACCTGGCATGCTCTTTGTCATCAGAGGCAAAGCTGAGGTTTCTGTAGCATGTACAGAATGGTTGAGCAATGGCAAATCTTTCCTTTGACTTGATTTGCATGCCCTTAGGTTTGGGGACACGGTTACTTGCTTCCTTCTTGTGAGCTGGTCGTAAATTAAGAGTTCATGAGAATTTAGTATGTTTAAATATCCCGTGACACTTCTTTCCTGAACTGTGTATTTCAAACATCAACACCCAATTTTTCTTCAGCCTGGTGATAACTCCTGATGTTTGCAGAGCACCCTGCGTGCTCCCAGCTGAATGGTGGCCACAGCTCAAGGGCACCTGGGGGGGTATTGCAGCTGCAAGATGGAAATATCTCCAAACCACTTACAGTGTCCTCTCTGCAGCATTCCAGGGTGATGCAGTTACACTATTTTAGTACTGGAGCTGGTTTGGTCAACAAACCTAAACAGCAACTTCATGGGGTGCATAAGTATATCCCAGACCTCTGTAAAGGTCATAGGTAGGTGGCAATCTCAGAATCTCAGACTGCAGACTATGCTATATTGTAACTGGAAACATGGTGGGAGTTTTCCCCCCCAGTTTCATCCTGAGCTACCATCCAGTGTATTTTTTTCACTGTTTTCCTTCTCCTCTCTTCTGACCTCACCCTCCTGTCTCAAGACTGGCCTTGGTCTGTTGAGTCCTCTTCTCTTAGGGAGCCCCATCCTTCTAAGGAGAAGTCTCACTGCTTCTATATATACAGTCATTGAATCCTTCAGCCTAGTCTGGTGGACAGAAGAGGTGCTTATCACTGTCTCATGGGAGCTCAGAATGCCAAGATTATTCCCCTGATGTAACCCATCACTCTGCAAGAGTCGCAGTGTACTGAGTTCAGAAAATGAGTTAGGGGAAAGAATTCAAATTACAAAATATTTGTATGCTGCTTCTTCCATTGGCAGAGAAGGAAGCTCTTTTTGCAGGAGAACTGTGTTATGTTGCTGTCTCTGAAGCCTTTCTGGAAGAGCAGATTCTGCCATTTATTACAACTGATTAGAAACCAGGAGGAATAATCCTGCAAGGCTGGGCTGACTGCCTCAGTCTCTCTCTTGGTTATCACTCCTCAGGTTTTTTACATCATTTTTCCAATAACCATTTTAACACAAGCATGCAGCCATGTGCTCTTCTGCAGTTCCCAACTCTTTCCTCTTTCTGGATGACAACTATTCTTGCTGTGCCTTTCTGTTTGCTGCATCTTCCAAACCACCATGACTTTCAGCAGTGAACTTATACTTTGTCTGAACAAACCCTATGTGATAAGAAACCTGTAATTCTTTTGGCATGAGCACATTCAACATAAAAATATATAAAGATCTGGCCTAATACCAGTACCTGAGGGTAGACTGGCCCAGGCTGACATGAGGCTGATGCAGATAGACTGTTTCCAGCACCTTTTTTGTGTGGGAGGTGGGAGGATGAGAGAAAGGATGAAAACCAGGAACCAGCTCAAGAGCACTATGAGAATAACTCAGCACCTCTGTAGTTAGATCCTCTTTAAATAAGGACTGACAACTGAAATTATGGAAAGTAGTTGTAGATCAGTATCTGATCTATAGAAGTATCTATATATCTTACAACTAAAATCCTCCTTTTAAGCTGGGTATTCAGTGCATGTTTCCATGTGACAGCAATGTCCTTTATTTCTTTTCTATGGAGTGGAAGCTTCCAGGAGACAATTTCCTGTATTGAAAGGACTGGCTGAAAGCTTGCCCACTTTCTTTCTCCAGCTTTGATTTTTCAAATTTGATTTCACCCTGCTTTGTTGAATCATAGAATACCAGGTTGAAAGGGACCTCAAGGAACCTTCTGATCCAAACGTTCATGGCAAAACATGGTCTGGACAAGATGGTCCAGCACAGTGTCCAGCTGAATCTTAGAAGTGTCCAGTATTGGGGAATCTAGATTGCTTAATATTTGAATGAATACTGGATTTAGAAAGATCTTTTTCTTCTTCTCCAGTGGTGTCATGGTTTAACACTGAAGAAGGGATTTACAGAGAAATTGCACTTTCCTAAGCAGAGGAAGTTAAGGTCAGCACTAGAAAGATCATGTACTTTCTTGTTGGTCTATATAATGAGAAATGACAGTTTTTCATGATGCCATTAAACTCCACTAATCTCTGAGTTCTTTGGTGATACTCATCACATCCATAAGTACTTTTTACCTCTTCTTGGCAATTCCTTTTTATTCTTACAAAGAGTCCCTGTTAGATCTAATCGCATTTAAGCATCTGACTGTAAAAGCTGCAGTAGAAGAGGGAATTTTAATGTGAATTGATGCTCAAAGAAAGGTAGAATTATCTTATAGCTTGCTTATGTATCTGGAATATATGGCAAGGCATGAGGGAGATGTTTCCATGGGAGAATCTCTTAAAAGTGTTGTCCTCAAATTACTCCTATGAGTCAGTAAAAGAGATGTTTATGGAAATGATCCAAATGGAAAACTCTGTTCTGTACTTTTGTTTGTTCTGAGTTTCTAAAAGCATGTTAAGCTTTGTTATTTAAACTACATTCTTCAGGTGATACTGGAAGTATTGTCCTATTATTGAGATGCAAAATTTCTTTCACATACAGGCCCTCAATTCTTTTTGCATCCAATAGTGATACCTGTCCAATACAGGCAACTATAAAAAGGTTCTTTTTTTCTGTATTTTCTGACCACTAGGTGAATATAAGATATAAATGTCTAATCTTACCCTGTTTTCTTTGTAGTCTTACTCACCAAACAATCAGTAATTGGTGTTAAACATACACAATTTGATATGCTGAGTACTGTTGAAAATTTTGGTCACTTGTCATTTCATAAAACCAACTATGTTAGCTAAATGAGGTGTATCTTCAGGCCTCTGCCAGATGGGCACCTCTGCTCCAAAGCCATCTCTGCTGCTGACTTGCCAAGGTTATCAACTCCTAATTTTTTCAAGTGAAAATGAGCTCAAGAAGGTCTTGTCCCCAGAAACTGCTATTCCAATGACCCTGTCCACAGGTGTTTGCATGGAATAGCTGTGGTTAGCAGAGGATGTACAGTCAAGTCTTACTTAAGTTACTCATTAACTAAAATTTCTGGCTGCACAACCCACAAACCTTTCCTCTTTTTTTGATGAATAGTCTGATTCTCAGCTCAAGAAACCTTTCCTTCAGAAGTTTTATTGTTTTAAAATATATGATTCACAAAGAGTTTTGACAAATCAGCATTGCCTAAGATGTGGAGGGTTCCAAACACCTATGGCCAACTCTAACCTCCTTTCCTGACTCCTTGGGGTTTTATGCAATGCTTCAGAAAGGAAGCTTGAGTGATCTACTGCCATTTCTGAAGCACCCAAGTGACAAAATCCTGACTATATGGCCAGTGAGACACTGTAGTATGTTGTTCCATCAAGTTGCCTTGAGTGGCCTGACAAATCTAATTTCACAGGATCATAGAGTGCTTCAGGTTGGAAGGGGCCTCTAAAGGTCATCCAAGTCCAACCTGCTTACCATGAGCATGGACATCTTCAGCCAGATCAGGTTGCTCAGAGACCCATCTATCCTGGATTTGAACTTTTCCAGGGATCAGGCTTCCTTTCAAATATCATGGAGAGTGGCTCAGCAACTACATCATTCAGGTCCCTCAGGACTCTGGGATGCATCTCATCATGTCCCATAGACTTATGTATGTTCAGGTTCCTCAGGTGGTAACAAACATTATTTTCTCTTACAGTGGGAGGGATTTTACTCCCCCTCTCCCTGTTCTATGGTCCATCCACTCAAGAGGTGTGGGAAGAGGTTCCCAGTGAAGACTGAGGCAAAAAATTTGTTGACTCCTTTGACCTTGTTCTCATCCATTGCTACCAGTTTGCCAGTCTCTCTCATCAGGATGGGAATACTTTCTTTAATCTTCCTTTTCTGGATAACACACCTGTAGAAGCATTTCTTACTACTCTTTGCACTCCTTGCCAGGTTCAGCTCCATCTGTGACTGGGTCCTCTTGCCCTCATCCCTACACAACTGGGCAGAGTCCCTGTACTCTTCCTGGGATACGTGTCCCTGCTTCCACTGCTTGTGCATTCCCTGCCTGCCCTGTGGTTTGACCAGCAGATCTTGGCTCAGCCTTGCTGGTCTCTTGCCTTTCTTGCTTGATTTCTTGAGAGCTCTTGCACTCTATGGAAAGCATCCTTAAAGGTCGTCCAGCTCTGTTCTGCTTCCTTGTCTCTGAGGGCAGTTTCACAAGGAATCCTCTTGACTAACTCCTTGAAGATCTGGAAGTTTCTTTCCTAAAATTCAGGATCCTGTTTTTACTCTTTGCTGGTCCCCTATCCCTCAGGACTGCAAACTGCACCACTGCATGATCACTGCAGCCCAGGTTGCCTCCAGCCTTGATACCTCTGATTAACTTGCAGGTGTTGGTGACCAACAGGTCCAGGATCTCATCACCTCTGAAAGAACTGTTCCTGGCTTAAGAAGTTCTCCTCAATGGTCTCCAGAGTCTCCTGGCTTGCCTACAGCTCACTGTGCTACTTTTCCATCAGATGTTGGGGTGCTTGGAGTTCCCCATCAGGACAAAAGCCTGTGGGCATGATGCCTCCTGTAGCTGGAGTAAGAAGGCTTCATCAACAGGTTCCCCTTGGTAGGGCAGCCTGTAGTAAAACACCAACCACAAGGTTACTTTTGTTGGCTTGGTCTCTAATTATTACCCATCAGCTTCCAACCTGCTGGTGGATAATCTTCAGAGACAGAATTTCATTTTTAAGTTCCTGATTTCTTTTGTGTATTGTTGCATACAAGCCTGTATTTACTGTGATCATAGAATCATAGAATTTTCAGGGCTGAAAGGGACCTTAAAGGTCATCCAGTTCCAACCCCCCTGCCTGGCAGGGACACCTCCCACTTGAGCAGGATGCTCAGAGCCCTGGCCTTAAAAACTTCTGGGTATGGGGCTTCCACCACCTCTCTGGGCAACCTGTGCCAGTGTCTCACCACCCTCATGGTGAAGAACTTCTTCCAACATCCAATCTAAATTGGATTTAGATTCCTAGTTGGATTTAGATTCCCTTCTCTAGTTTGAATCCATTCCCCCTAGTCCTCTGTGGAGGGATGGGCCTCTGCTAAATATAAGTAGTAAATCATACAAGCTGCTTTGGATCACATGTGAAAAAAAAAAACATAGTTAATTGGCTTAAAGATGGAGGGTGGTTGAGTGTCTTCTTTCTTCTCCAGGGTCCCTGAGATCTGTCATGCTGGTTCCTCTACCCAATCATTTCTGTATTGGGCAAGGCTCATGCTGTGCCTGACTACTCCAGGAAAGTGGGAAGATTTTTCTGTGAGATTTTGCAGCTTCTGATTTTTTCATTTAAGTGCTAGGGACCAGTTTTCTCCTTCTTAGATACTTCCTCTGTCCTGGCCTGTTCAGCTCATGGTGAGCAAAAGAAACTTGCCTCTGCAAGTTTAGCAGCCATCCTGAGCTTGTGTCTTTGGCAGTGAGCAGCAATCCTGACCTCAGCAGGTACCTTCCAGGGGCACCAGCTCTGTGAACTGGCATCAGATGAAGGCTACACCAACTCCTCTGCCTGACACACTACATAAAATTTCTGTGTTGTCAGGTAGGAAAGTATAATTTGCTGTGATGACTGAAAGAATCTTCCATTTTGTTTCTCAAGCATTTTTGACACACTGCTCTGCATTGCAACTGCATTTGGTGAATAAGAGGTTCTGTGAGTTCCCATGCTGCACGGGCAGTCCCAGATATAGTGGGCTCTTACATGGTATTATTTGATGTAACATCAGTTCTTTAAGGCAGTTCTTGCCTCCAAGATCAGGATTTAAGAAAGGTAAAAGTGATCCTATGTTAAAAGCTTATAGCCTGAAAAGTCTCATGAGTGTGAACCAGAACAAATCCTCCATACAACCTTTCTCTAGCTGTGGAGGTGATATCTGTGTATTTTGCCTTTGAGTAGCAGATAATTTGCTTTTACCCCTAGCATGGGTAGGATCTACTCCATGATGGGCTTTAGGTAAGTGGATTTGTTAAACATTGCTCAAATGGTCTCTTCCTTTTGTTACCACTAAAAGAAATTTGGCTCTGTGGGAATCTGTGTCTCCTGTTGACCACCAGGTTAATGGTGCATCTGTGAGAGGAAAACAGGAAAAGACTTCCCTTCTTGGGGTAAGATGCAGGGGTTAGAGCTGTGGGAATATATGGAGCACACCTGAAATGGCAGCAAAAGCTGCCAAGCACTTGGGAAGCTGGTTGCCTGTCAGCCAAAATACTGAAATAACAGGCAGAGGGAACTGTGAGTCAGATGGCTGCAGTGTTGGCCAGAGCCACAGGGAGACAACAGCCTTGGAAACTGCAAGTCTTTGCATATTACCTGTGTAAGAAGGAAGAGAATGGTGGTCAAACCTATGCAAGTGTGCAGAGCCCCAGAAAACCTTGTGAGGCAAGAATCTGTGTATGAAAGTATATAAAACAGAAAGACAAGTGCAGGTAGGTTGTGCTCACCCGCAATTTTGGGGAATAAAATAATTTATTATCTAGGACTGCTGAATTCTTCATATGTGTTCTTGTGAAACTGTGAGTACAGTCTCTGAAAGGAAGTAATATCTAAATCTGGAGAAGTAGTGTGAGAAATGTGCAGAGCTATTTGAAAGATGCATGTTAGTCAGTTGGTACCGAAGAGGTTCAAAGTATCATACCAAAAACCCACAAGGACTGGAATACTATAAACGAATCTAAACATATGTAAAATGGGTGGATAACAAGAGTATTAGCAGTCAACTCTTGTTTGCATGAGCTGGAGAAGGAAGTCTAGGAAGAGCAACTTATTTGGCTAATTCTGGCTCCCTGCAAAAGGGAGCAAAAATGCCCTTGGCACCCATATTGTACTAATTCAGAACTGAAAAAATAAAGAAAAGGTGCAGCTGTACTTGCAAACATTTCTTTCAATCCAAAGCTCACCAAACCCTATGCATTTTCTTATCTGTGAACAGTTTTACTGTATCACTGGGATCTACAGACTAGACAAAGCACCAGCAAGTTCTGCTCTGAACTTGCAGGTCTGTGAACTTTCTTTCCTTCTGGCTGGTTGTAAACTCTTTGAGGAGGATGAGATCTGCACGTCCCATCCAGTTTGTTAGAGCTGATGGATGTTTCTGTGTGGCAACAGGTGACAGCACTGCTGGGTGTGCTGGTGGCCAAGAGAAGGGACCCACTGGGACATCAGCCACTGTGGCTGTGCAGAGAACAGGTAAATAACGATGAGATTAGAGGAAGTGGCCTGAAGCTTCTCCAGGGGAGGTTTAGGATAGATATGAGGAAGAATTTCTTTGCCAAAAGAGTAGTCAGGCACTGGAAGGGGCTGCCCAGGGAAGTGGTGGAGTTGCCATCCCTGGAGTTAAAAATGTGTAGATGAGGCAGTTCAGTGAGCATGGTGGGGTTTTTTTCTGGGTTGACAGTGGAACTCAGTGATTTTAGAGGCTTTTTCCAACCATGATGATTCTGTGATTGTGCAGTCTTGAATAACTCAGCAGAAAGTTTTTCAGCTTTCTCAGACTGGCCACCCTGACGTTGCTGTGCTTACTGGCACAGATACAGCTGGCACTAAACCCTTCTTTTAAGAAAGTGCTTTCAGGTAGAGAAAGTTCTCAGAAATTGTTGTTCAAAATGGATGTCTCCCTGCCCCCTCTTTCAAAGAACAATTTTAAGGACCACCTCAGGACCACCTGAAATCTGGAAAATTTAAAATAAATGTTGCAGAATAGAGGCATGTTGCTATTTCATATAAGGTACTATGCCAGGTAACATTGATTTGTCCTTCACCAGGAATCACTTTTAACTATTTATATCTCAGTTAATCTTATATCTTCAACATGCTGTAACAGATTAATATACTTTAATGTGAAATATGCTATACAAACATCAGATGTTTTTATTATACTATTACCAGACATAATTAGCTTTGTGTATTTTGTTTAGACAATAAACCAAAGGTGATGGAAACTGTTCTATCTGTCTCCTGAATAGATTGTACTGGCTTTGCATTAATGCCATTTAGGGTCTGCTTTCATCTTCAGAGTGCAAGACCAGTAAATTTTATACCTTTCAAGAAGTGATGGGACTAAGAACAACTAGGAGTAGTGACTTTCCAGCGGAAATATCAGTATGTTAGTAAAAGAGACAATACCTTGCTTGATTTTTTTGTACCTGAAAAAATGGTTTGTATGAGCTATTTCTCCTTCCTCGTGCTACCTGTGGTAGCTGTGATGGTTTTGCTGTCTTCTTTTCTGGAGTCAGAGGCAGGGCCAGGGCCAGGCTTTCATCCTGGGCACAGTCTGCCCTTTTTCTTTCATGCACCCAGGCTGGTGCACCCAGTCCTGGTCATTAATCCTGACACTAAGTTTCAATGAAAAGAATAACCACAAGCAGGGAACAATTAGATCAGATCCAGGGCTTCAGCCTGTGGAAAGGTAATGTAGATTGGTTATGCTGAAATGCCTATTTTTAATATCTCTGAACAGCACAAGTTCTATATTTCATCCTCTTTTATTCAATAATACTTTTCAAATAAAGAAGCTCTATGGAATTTTTTTAAGCTCACATGAAACAAAGTGCTCTGTGGTATGTGGCATGTGAAAGCCCTAATAGGGAAGAGGGCTGATAAGTTAAATCTTATTTCCTGTAACCATAACAGTTTATGAGCCCTGTGGAGACCAAACTGATAAATACACAGCAGACCAATCCCAGCATGGTGTGAGGATGAAGGACAGCCCATAACGTTTTTGTAAATGGGTTATACATAATTTATTGAAATTAGCATAAAGTTACACTTTTGCAACTCTTTATGTCTTGAGTTACACACCAGCTGTAACTGAGATACCTCTTTAAAACTTAATATATGCAAAATGACACTTGTTACCCACAGTTTTTTTTAAAAAAAGTCCTCCCAGTACAATTAAGATGCAATTCTTGTCTTCTCACTGCACTAATTTATGCTTGTTACTTAAACAAAGAAACACTTAATTTCAAAGTAATGGAAGTCTGAAGTTTGAGAAATTGTATTTTTTATTAATACTTCAAAAATTTCAATGGAAGTGTATTAACTGATTATTAAGACTATATTCCCACTGAGTGACAGAGATACTTAGCAAGATCCAAAAGTGACACCTTAACTAGGTCATACTATGCCAGGAAATTTATGTTCATGAAGCAGTATAGCATTTGGGGTTAAGTTTAAAGAAGCTCTAGAGAGCAGGCAATCTATATATCCATAGGTTTGTAAATCAGTCTTTTTAGAGAGGTAAAATTGTATTTTCCTATGCAGAGGAATTGTTTATAATAGTTCTAACAGTTAACAACAAACACCTTTTACATCAAGAAGCTGTCTCTGCTGCAGTATGTCCTCTCAGCACTTGATCTATCAACCAAGGTTTGGATCTGTTTTCTTTAGGAAGAAAAAACTAATGATAGAGTCAGATATCCTTGAAGTATCCCTCTGTATTTAAAAAAAATTATTCAAATCCCTGTTCCCTGAATTCAACTTAAGAAATTCAGAACATTTTGCTGTGGTTTGATTTTTAAGGCCCTTGGTTTCTTTTCCCTGTCTCACTGCTGGAAATATCTTTCCACCAGCACTGAGCCCAAAGTGTTTTGGGCTTTGAGTTCTTCTTGGTGTGCCCCAAAGAAAGGCTTTTGTTGCATACTTTTCTTGTGAAGTGGTACAACAGCAGCAAAAAGACTTGTGCCAGCTTCTGTTTCTTATGGGGAGCCAGCAGTTAAAACCCCACATATTGGCTTGGGCTGAGGGCAAGGAGGAAATGTTTTCTGTTTTGGATTCCTCTGCGGGTTTATGTTGTGTTCATTACAGTCTTCCTTTGGAAAAGCAAATGTTGGTCTCATGACTCCCTTAATTACCCCTTATAAAGCCAAAAATATTTGTGTAAAAGGATAAAATGTAAAGAAGCAGCCACTGCCCGTGTATCTTGGCCCATAAGATGTCTTACGTATGTGCATGGAAGTTCTAAGTCCATAGGAACTGTAATTATGTGTCTGTGCTAGATTTTAATTTTTAGTAGTCTACAAGAAGCTATTCTGTTAACAGATGGAGAGGGCCTTCTTCTTCTAGTGAAGTCACTCACTGAACACATCTCAGAGTGATACCTAAAGTCTATGGAAAATCCAGAGGAATCAAATTATGCTAAAGAAAAAAAACATTCTATTTCTCCATGTTTAGTGTAAGGTTGAGGACCAACATCCAATTAATACTGGGAATGGTTTCTGCACCATGTAATGTGTCGTTTCCAAAAATAACATCCTCCAAAACCACCCACATATTTTACAGGTGGCAGTAGGATTCAATCAAAGCAGCTTATGTGGCCCAGGCATCACTGAGAGAAGCTGCTGTGACAGGAAGAGAAAATGTTTCTGATGTGCAGCACAGGAAGGTCTCCTAATTTCATATTCTTACCAGTCTCAGCAAAACTCATTTGCTTAATACAGTAAGAAAACCCAACTGGACATTACTGATTATTCTTGTAGAAACAGGGTAGAGCGGAGTGGAGCAGAGTAGAATGGAGTAGAGTAGGGCAGAACAGAAAATGTAGAGTAGAACAGAAAATAGAAAATAAGACAGGACCTACAGTGATCATCTAGACTAATTTAGGACTGACCAGAAGTTAAAACATGTTGTTAAGAGCATTGTCCAGATGAAAGACCTGGGACATTGACCACTCCTCAGTGCTTCCTAATGTCAAGGCTGAACCTCTCTTGGTACAGCTTTGAACCATTTCCATGCATCCTATCACTGTATCCCTGGGAGGAGAGCTCAGCATCTCACTCTCTGCTTCCCCTCCTCAGGAAGCTGCAGAGGGCAACGTGGTCCCCCCTCAGCTTTCTTTTCTCTGAACTGCAAAAATTCAGAGTCCTCTGCTGCTCCCCATAGGACATGCCTTCTAGCCCTGCTACCAGTTGGGTTGCTCTCCTCTGGATGCATTCAAGGACTTTTCTATCAGGTGATAATCAAGGGTGATTGCTCATGAACTATATATTAAAGGAAGTTACTGTATTTGAGATTTATTAAATATTAGATGATTTGATTTTGCTGTTAATTTTGCAGGTCTAGTTTAAAGATCTGTACAGAATTAGAATGTTGGATAATTAGTTGTATGGAAAGTAGGTTCAAAGAAACAAGATTTAGACTCTGACCTTGTGGTAATAGATTGCCTGTAGGTAACTAACCTAGAGTTATCCAAAAGCTCTTTCGGGGAAGAAATCTCAGAAAAAAGATATTGCCAGGCATTTTTCAACAATACCTAACAAATGGTGTCATTGAGGAGAAAAGATTTAATTTTCAAACTAGAGTTTGAGGTCTTTCATGCTTTATTTGGAACATACAATTTTATACAGAATCAGTGCCTATGTGACCTGTGAAAGAGCAGTGTGTCTGCACGAGATTATTTATTTTGGCAAAAACCCTAATTTCAAGTGACCCTCAAATCCATCTTTTAGGCAGAAGTCATTTGGGTAGCTGACAGGTAAGCATGGCTGCTGTGCCTCAGCAGCTGCTCAGTGATGGATGCCAGCAGGATGTACACTGCAGGTGCAGAAGAAGTGGATGGGTTGGAAATGGGAGATGAGTCTTCTCTTTAGTTGCCTGCCAGTAATTATCCTTGTCCTGCTACCAGCAACACCATGTCCAGGGTAAGCCAAGGGTTAACAAATTGTGTAGGGAGAAAACAATGGATTTCTTGGAAAAAAAAAAACAACAAATATTTGAACTGTGAGTAGTGAAGGAGGCAGCAATGCCTACTTTCTTGAAGCACTGAGATCTGTAAAGTAAGGTTTACATAACAGTGTAAATGTCATCATTTATTTAAGAGTTCTCGCATGTCCCTTCACTTCTTCTCTTCTTCCTCTTGCCCATTACTTTTTTGTTGGGAAGATGCTATTTGCATTCATGAATATGTGTCCAAAGTGGGAGGCAATGGGAGGATGTGGAATATAAAATTGGTTGAGTGAGTGAACAGGAGCAGGGAGGAGAGGGGGTGTGGGGTGGGGACAAGGTAAGGGGAGAGACCATAAAAAGAGTAAGGAAAGGTTAGCAAGAGGGGAATAATATTGGGTTTCTTTTGTGATTAAAAATTTCTTACTCTAAAGCATCAGCAGATCTTTGTTTTGGGGTAGGGGTTCAATGGACATTTCTTAAACCTTTTAGTTAAACATTTGAGACAATGAACAAAAGTTTAGAGCAGCTTGAAATGTTTTAAAAACTTATTGGTGCTTCAATTGTCAAAGCATGTGATATGGTTCTTACTTTTAACATTCTGGTTGAAATCAAAGTGCTGGTGCACTTTTTTCACCTGTGCCATGTTTGAGCAGCCTGTGCCAGAGGTGGCTCCCTGGGAAGGGGTGGGATGCATCCTCCCTCTCCCTGCAGGGCTGGGCAGGGCTCCCACTGCTCCCAGCCCATCTTCCCCCCATCCCTGTACCACAGGCTCTGGGTGAACAGTCCCTCATGTTTTGGCAGACATTGAGAATGGGTACTGCTATGTATTAGTAGCAAAAGCTAAAGTTTAAATAAGGTACCGTAGGAAGACTAAAACCAATTGTAACAAGTGACTTTAATGGGAAGCATAGATGTCACAGAGGATGTGAACAAAGTTATCCCACTAATTTGTATCCCAAGGATGCATTTGCACTGACAAGAACATTTGAGGCATGGTTGTAATGAGAATAAACTGGTTCTGTGATGAAGGGGATGCTCATTTATTATGAGACCAAAACAGGCTCCCTTTTCCCTTTCAAATACATCTATTTCTCTAAAGTTATCAGCCATATTACTCTTTCATGAAAACTTTCTTTGCTGTACTGAAATACTTATTTTCCCTTTTATGTCTGAAAGCCCTGCCTTTATTTTTTCTCTTTGTGATTCCTTCACTTCAGATTTTATTTCCCTCTGCCTGGTTCTTGGCAGTGGCTCTGTTGAATGCTGCCTCTGTATGACTTTATTCATTACTCAGCTCTTGAAGTATTTTAACTACTGTAACCCCATTAATTGTTTTTGTGTATCATTTGTGTGAGATGAAATGCACAGTACTGTAATACAGAGCCCTCCGACAGAATCCAGGTTCTTTATACATTAAATTAGATGTTTTCTTATTGCTGTCAGTGTAGCCTTAGAAGTTTTTCTTTACTATTCCCAACCATACCAGAAATACTAGGCAAAAAATTTTTTCTAAGGAGGCACTACAGCTGTACCCATTTCAAGCAGAAGAGTTCAAGACAGCTAAAAGCAGTTTCCTGGTAGGCACTGAATCTTCAGAGACAACTTTCCACTTCTTAATGGAAAATAAATTAACTAATCAACAACAAAGTTGTAGCATTTACATTCTGTTCCAAAATCAAGGTATTCTATTAATGCCAGGGGCTGAGTCTGCTACAAATATTGTTCCCTAGTAAATACCCAGATGTACATCAATATGGAATTTAATCCTCACAAAGCATACCTGGCTGGATGTTTTTACTAATAAACTTCATTGTTAAAATGGTTCATGTAGAATAGTTTTCTGATAATAGAGAAAGATAGGGCTTAAAGTCTTCCAGGTAACTGCATGAAGAAGAAAGGTGAATAGGGATAAGTCCTTAACCAAATAACTCATCTGTAACCCATATCAAAATCAGCACTGATCTCCTTACTGATCAGAGCTTTGTCTTTTACTATCCAGAAGAGGGGAGGCTAATTTACATTAATGAAGTTCCCAAATGCAGACAACTGGATTTGTACAAGGTTTCTGATCAAGTCAAAATAGACAAGGTTTTTCCCAAGTGATGGAAGCAGTGCCAGCTCTCCTCACTAACAACTCATGTAGCTGTTTTCTAGAGTCCCAACATCTTGAATGCTCAGTAAGAGTTTAGTTGTGCATTCTTTGAATTTGTGGAACATGGGGAATCAAACTGTATGAGAGACAGTTTCCCTCCTGATGTTAGCTGAGAGTTTTGCTCATGCTCTTTGGAAGCTGTGTCTGCTAAAGGAGCAAACCCCATAGTGTGAATTTTATTTTTGGTGAATACGTGTCTTGGGCTGCTCTGATTCCTTTGCAAGATGGATGCCCTTTTTTTTCCTTCTCTATAATTTTTGTTTTCATCGTGACTTGGTTTACTGTACTAGGGACTGGGACTTAAAGATGAAGGGAATTAACACTTGTACAGCAAGTATTCCTTTTGTGGGGGAGATCTGTAAGGGAGTTTGTAGCATATATCTCTGTTCTGTAGACATTTCTTTCCTGTGCTATGGCTTCTTGCAACATATAACAGAGACTGGACAGAGTTCACCTCTCACAGAACATGCTCATGTCTTTTCCCATTCTATTTTTAGATATTTTCTGTGGTTCTCTTACTAAATGCTGGACTTCCAGGGGGACTATTCCAAGTAGCTGCAGAGTAATCCAGCACCTTTGTGATAGGAAATCAGGAGCCTTTAAATTTGCTTTCTTGCTGTGTTTTATTAGATGTTACCTATCCACAAATATTTTTTAAAATTAGGTTAGTTGCTTCAAGGTTAACCCTAAAACGGAAAGAGCAGTGTTTTTTTCTTCTTTGGGAGCAGCAGCAACTTTTGAATCCGTGCTGGCTGCATGAAAAGCACTGTAGACTATTTCTCTTACTGCCCTGGTGTCCTTGGAAGAATTTTGGCTGCTTCTTCTCTGATCCTGAATGAAGGAAAGGCTTCTGGAACAAATAACACTCACCTTCTTCCCTTGTGGCTAACTCCTATGGGGGCTCTTCCAGACTGACCCTACAGAATGTCCACCCTGGACTTCCTAAAACAGACTTTAGTTTTCTTTGTCTGTGTAAGTGACTGTTTTTTCTTTCCTAAAGTTCTTTTGGGAATATGGTGGGTCTGACCTAGGATTGTTGCCTTCCTAAAACATTAACATGGTCAGCACACAGGATTGTGCTTAGCAAATGGAATGAGCATTGTTGGAATAAAAATGTCATGACAGACATCGCCAGGTACTGGCTGAATCCTAACTGGATACCCAAAATATGCCCATAGCATTGCTTCTCACTGTCAGAGCTGGGGTCCACAAGCAGTGACTCAGAAGAGGCTAAGCCACAGCTCAGAGACACACAGGAATTCCCAGTTAAAAGCTTTGGTTTCCTCCATGGAGGGCATCATTGAAAAAATACTATTTTTCACTGTTAAAGTGAAATTTTAAATGTTAAAATACATGTTGGCTAAGAAAACTGAGCCTATGAGCCACCAAGGTGCATCTTGGGTGCATTTTTCACTGCTTCTTTCCCCTTTGGGCTGCTTTCCATTTTGCACAGAAGAAAATTTGTTTTCCTTTCTATCTCCAGCCTTCTCTGTACATCTGGGAAAAGTGAGGCTTTTGTCCTTGGGTTCCAACATCAGCTGTGCCCAGGGAAATGGGGGGCTCTATCCCAGCAGAGCTGCTGCAGCCAGCCCAGGCTCCTGGTGGCTCTCCTGCTTTGAAGTGGTGCCATGGATTGGGCTGAGGAGGCTTTGGCAGTCACCACTTACTAAATATTTCTGATACAGACATGGGTGAGGAGTAAGTAGTGAGTCACAGCTCCAAAGGCTGTGAAAGGTGCAAAAAGCAAGAGTTTTATTTTTCTAAGTTACTAAGTCACTAAGCTGCTGGGAGATACGAGTGCGTACGCGCAGACAAAGCAGATCTGCTGATTAGGCTGCTGCTTTACAGCTTATTTTCTCAGCATAAGTTTCCTGCTGAAACAAAAAAATAAAAAAGCAAAGAGAAAAAACCTACAGCACCTTACCTGGCTCCCCCCAAACTCCCCATTAAGCTCATCAGTAGAACAGGCAGCAGTGCTGGCCACTGCTTTGTCTGACCTGTAATGCCATACTATATTTATTGAATAACATATCTATTATATAGTCTTCCTCCTTGCTAGTGTTCTGCATGCAATTATCAACAGTGTCCTTACATCTTTAAATCTCATTTGGAAGGAAAGCCAGAGCCAAAATGCTAACGAGCTCACCTTAATTGTAAACACTGAGCACTGATAAGAATGAAACTCCATCCTCTGTTCTCAAAGAAGTTCTTACGTGTTTCCTACTTACACCACTTTTTATCTGATTCTCCTTCACTTCTGTTCTTAGGCAGATTAATAGGCACCTGAACAGACAAATAACAGTACTACATCTTCTTCCCACCCTTTTGACAGACTTCTGAGATTGCAAAATATTTTTTTGAAAATTAATATTGGAAAAAAGATTACTGACCGATCAGGTGGACGGCAATTTTTTCAGGCTGGAACAAACCGTTCCCCGACATTCACATGAACACATTAGTAACTCAAACTTAAATGCTGATGGGACATTTTTTAGAATGTGATAAGTGTGAAATAACCTGTAGTTTTATCAGTCTTGGTTGCTGCCCACTCCTGCTAAAAAAAGGTTGATTGTGATCATTAAGTTGCAGGTAGGCAGTGCCTCTGGACTGTAAAATAGGAATGTTAGTGCGCAGTGATGAAAGCAAACTTTGCTCAACACCTGTCTGTATATATTGCAGGTTTCAGTGGCTGCCCAGTCCATCCGTTCCCTCTCTTGTCTGGGGAGAAAGAAGTGGTAAGTAAAAACAACTAAGATCAAGTTTTCTTTACTTCTTTTTTGAACTTGCTTAGATTATAAATCCAAAGCTCTGCTTTTGCAGATCGAGGAATGGAACAAGGAAGTTTATGTGGGGAACTGGAGTGGCACTTGAAATGTCTTCCACTTGTTAGCATTTTCAGCTTGTGTTCTTTCAGCAACATTTATATTTTAAAGAAGTAGTAAAAAGATCATAGTTTAAAACCAAACTGGGCTGCTTTTTGTCTGGGAATAATTAGAATTATTTTTACGGAGTATGATAAAGGAAAAAAAAGCATTGCATTAGTAGCTGCCAGGAAAATACAAACAACAAAACAAAACAACAAAAGAAATTAGTAACTGCCTATAGAATAAGAAAGTATTGTTTTAACCACAGTTAGCATTGAAAAGAATTGAGATTTTTAAGTCATGGCAATCAGTGGTATTGGATACTGGAAAATGTCTAGGATATGATTAATGAAACATTGGAAGGAAACACTGCCAGTCCGTGTGTTTGCATAGATAGTGTGTAAAGTCTGTGTGCTGCACTGTGGCTGTGGCAGGCTGTTCTGGATGGAAACATCTTCTTATGCTAATTCAGTTCGATACACAGAGGCAAAAGGAATACATTAGTCTAATGTAGTTAGCTCAACTAATGTGACAGTAGGCAGAAATCAGCTGGTTTCTCAGTAACTTTTATTAGCAGCTCTTCCATTCCATCAGTAAGTCTTTTTAATGTCATTCCTTTTTCCTCTCCATTCTTTACTGGGTGTTTTGTGTTTAGGATGGGGTAGATTTGTTGTATTTTCTTGTTGGTGGGATTATTAATATTTTTATTATTTTATTCTTTAAAAAAGTAATTCTTTTAGTTAAATACCTAGTAGGCATTTCAAGTAGTTTACTGATGTTTCCTGGCTCTGGCTCTTCAGTGGCAGTGTCCTATGTTTTGCTTGGTTGTGAATACAGAAAATAATGTTTGACACTCCTTTTCTCTCTCCACTAGCTTAGAAATTAGTTCTCTTTATTATCTGGTTTGATCTGTCTTTTTGTTTTGCTGTGCTACATTTCAAGCTGTAAGCAATAAGCCTCAGGATGTATAAGAATAAGCACAAATATAATTACTATTTAGGGGTTTTTTAACTTTTTTTTTTTTTTTTTTTTACCTTCACTTCTACCTTTGTTGAAAGTTTACATCCTGGCTAAGCCTGCTAACTTATTAAGAGAAAAAGCCCCAAGGAAGCAGCTGTGTCAGAGCAAAGGCAAGACTTACACCCAGCAAGGCTGAATCATTACTGCTGTTTATTTAAATTCCTTGCCTGTTCTGTTGCACCCGGGGCTTTGTGTCTTCCATGGAACGGGTTCTGGGGCAAAATTTCAGCTGATGTAAATGAATTTATGAATGAATTTATGCTGGCTGACAATCTTTCCTTTCCTATCTCTACATAATGTGTTTCCATGGTGGAAACAATACATTTTGAGGGAGGAAAACTCAATATTTCGTCAAGCTGTGTAGAAAAAGGATTGCTGTGTAGCTTGGTATTTACTCCTCTGAAGTATGTGTGGTAAATATTCATATTTACTGAGTCATGTAGCTAGATATGAGGTCAACTGATAAATCCCTTTCTTGGCATAAAAACTGTAGCAGAGTGCTTCGTGCTAAATGACTTGCACAAAAGCTGAGAAGGAGAGAACAAGAAAGGGGAAAGGCTGGCTGAACCCAAAACTTTTGTTTTGGAGCTGCTCAAACAGCTTGTAGGCACACATATGTTCATGCTGGTGGTTTCTGCAGTTATTACCAGCTGGTCTGCAAATGCTCCTGTTTTCTCCAGCAATTTTATTTGATGTTAGTGTGAGTAGCTCTGTTCTCTGGGAGGTGAGATTTCTTTAAGTCTTAGTACTTTGTAGCTCCCACTGCAAGCACAACGTGGCCTTTCAGTGAGTTGTCACGGGTGGAGAGCTACAAACAATGCCACCCAGGCACATGCTAGTGGTACCACATATTCTCCACGTTGAGTCCAGCAAAATAAATAGATTGTTTCTGATTTGAAATGGAAAAGCATGGAGAGTGTCACCCTGGGACTGAGGCAATGCTGCTACAGTCCAGTGAGTCGGTGACAAACACAACACGGGGCAGCTGCCTGACACCTCGTGTTGCTCAAAGGACTCCCCAGAAGCTTTAACTCTTTGGAGTGCTGCAGGGAGTGAGTCTGCTTATAAAAACCATGGGAACCCACCCGGGCTTCAGCTTTCTCTCATTTTAGTTTAGAATTTGAATGCTATTGATTTTCGTTCACTTGGGAGCAGGAGGTTTCGTTTTCTTTTGGAGTTAGGAGTCACAGGTAGTTAGCATTTTCCAAAGGTGAGGAAGGACTCTATTTACAGCCAAAGGAGCAGGCACGATGGCGGGAGAGGACTTGCTGCTGGGTTCACCAAAACGGGCTGGGTTACAGCTGGAGCAGGCATTAGCTTTCAGCCCTTTGCAATATGCATGAGGTTTTTTGACCTGCCACTTGGAGGAGGAAATGAGCTCCCATTTCAGCACCGCTCCGAAGAGGTTGGTGTCCAAAGCGCCAATGCTCGTCTGGATGCCAGCTCCACCACCAAGCCCTGGATGCAGGCATCCCAGCCAGGTGTCCTACCACCTGAAATGGGAGCCTGTGACACCTGGGCTGTCACAGGCATGGGCTGAGCTCATCACCTTGTCCAGAAGCAGTGGCTGTCCTGCCTCTGGAGCTGCATCCAGCTGCATGTAGCTCCTCGTTGTGGTGCGCGTTGTCACCACCCCAACCTCTGCCTGTTCCTGGACATGTTCCCTCACAGTGTCCTTACACCTTTGGGGTTCAAAAGTAAACCACTATTAGGGTTTTCATTGTCATGTATATCTTGCTTCGAGTGGTGTTGGTCTCTTACACCCTGCCTGATGTCAGCCTTTCCAAAGGCAGGGGTGAGCTCCCAGGGAATGATGCGCTTGGCTTTGTCACCCCACTGCTCTGCTCCTCCCCAGCACTCAGGTTTTCTTCTGAATATTTTCTCAAGATGTCAATGTCTGTATTTGGGCCTAAAAAAAAATTCTTTGCAGGGAAAACGGTAGAATGTAGATTATCCTTCTAGCACACTGCTTAATTAACAGTAAGTAGCTGTGGCCAGGACTCTAGGAAACAGAGTATCAAGTGGCTGTAAACTATCTTCTCAGCTGTTCCTCTTAACAAGAGTCAGGATCTGGAGAAAGCTGACAGCTTTGGTAGTGCTTCAAGGATCTAGATGGTTCTGCTTTCATCAGTCATTGATACCAACCACAGAGAATGGGCTGTCCTAGTAATACCCCTGCAAACACAAGTGCACAAGGCAGATACTGTACAGTCCTCCAGTATTCAAGTCTACCTTCCCAAATCAGAGATCAGCTAAGGCTCATAAGAATAATTTTTACACGTACCTATAACAAATCTTCTACCACAGAGGTGGCCAGCTCTTGTTCTGTGGTATTTAATCATATAAACCAAAAACATTAGTAATTTATGACGTACCTGTGGGATCCTGAGCACCTCAGGAATATGAGTGATGCTTATTATGAAAAAATGCCCTGCTGCATTCTTGAATGGGGAGAGTTAATTTAGGAGACATAGAGGCTGTTGGTCTGCTGAAGTTTTCAAGCTCCTGTTTCTCCACTGAATGCATCAGCTCAGTTTCCATACGATAATCATGCAGGATGAATCCCTCATTTCCATACTGAACGTAACAGAAGAGCTGCAAAGGTACTGATGGCATCTCCAGTGGTGTCCAGCACATTCTGTGTCTCTCCATGGTGGGAATATGTTGCCAATGCAGCTTTATATCTGAATCTCCAAAGCATTGTCACGATTGCATTTCACTTAAGAAGCACATATGCTGAGCAGTTATTCTTTTTAGAGCTCTTTAAATGCTGAATATGTATAAATGAAACTTGTTGAACAAGACAGAGGTGTTCTAGCTTGGGTGGGGCTTGGAGGTTGTTCTGGCATGGGAGAAAATATAAGAATTTGCTCCAAGCAAATGGAAACTTGTTGAAACAAGCAAGAGTGATTTTCTTCCATCTGTTCTGGAATATGTTTCTCTGTATACCATGGGAGCTGCCCTGGATCTTACACCACAGATAAAGAGTGTGTGAAAGCATTGTTTTTGCTAATGGGATTGTAGAATAACTTTTCCTGTTAATGCAGAAGGGGTGATACTCTTTTCTTTGTGGAATGCTGGAAAACAATGCCCTCCTTTGTTACTGTAAGACATGAGTGGTTTTGTCTGTGACATTTCCTTGGAGGAGGATGTGTGCCTTGTTGGCGTGGGCAGGGACAAAACATTTTCATCACCAGCCACATAAAGGATTACGATTAAATGAATGATTAATTATACTCCCATAGAGTGGCTGCTAAATGCAGGTGAACTTTGTTTACAGCAGCAGACCAGCTCTGCCACTGAGTTTTGGAGGCTGGGCACAGATGCTCTGTTTTCAGGGAGCAGGGCAGGCAAGTTCACCCATGTCTGAGCAGTGTGGGTGCGGGACGTGGTGGCCGTGGGACTGACTTGGGTGACAAAGAGGCCGGAAGAGATGAACCCAAAGGTGAGGCTTTTCTAGGTAGGGTTCACTTCTCCCATCCTTTCCACTGAGTTTTTGGTCATGCTGCCTGAGGTAACCAACAGCCTTACCAGCCTGGGAAGGTACAGCTATCATCAGATAATGTCTCAGCTTCCCATCGTCACCTTCCCCCCTCTTCCTTGTCTTTTCCTTTGGCTTCTGATATGGGTGAAGTAAATAAGAAAAACTCTTCCAGGTGTTGGTCTAAGGAACAGCTGCCTCCTCTAGTGCCTGGGCTATGTCTGTCACATGTGCTTGTACCTCTGCTGGCAGGATTTGACCATGTAATCTCTTTTTTTTTTTTCAGTTATTATTTGTTAATATTGCAATGTATGTCAAATGTGCTCAAAAGGGTCAGGAAGGAAAAGGTTCAGACAGAGAACCCATGTGAGATGGGTGAGCATGCCCTTGCTGCCACTACCTCAGCTTCACTTGCAGCATCAGCTGTGAGTTACAGGCAGATGTAGACCTGAACATGGACCCTGCCATCTAATTACATTCCTGCCCAGTCCTTCAGCAAGCTTCATTCTGGAACTTGAAACTCTGGGATCTTCCTCCACCTTGTGCAGGGCTGTGTTCCCCTCCCTGTTTCTATGGGAATGAACCAGTAAAGGCAATAAGATTGTGTTTAGCATTCGTGACCCAAACTAGGCAATGCTTAAGGGAAGAACTTCCTTTGCTGTGGTCTGTATAGTGAAACACCAGCTTGGAGAAGGCAGTCAACCAAATCCAGAAGGTGTAAGAAAGTAAAACTGTTCTCTGACTTTTTTTCTGAAAGGAGATAAAATGAATTAAAGAAAAGAAATGCCTAATGTTTGGGAAGCAGAGGAATCTTTTCTTTCATGACAATTAAAAGTGAACAAAAAACAGAGACATGAGATGGAAATATTTTTTTTTAATTGTGTAAATTGCACAAATAAATCAAGTGTGTGATTTTAAAAATAACTGAGGAATCAATTTTTCAAAGGAATAATTCATAAAGATCAGTAAAAAGCTGTGTTCAAGAACAAATTGCTTCCGTTCCATCTCAACCTTTTTTGCTCTTGAAGTCAATCATATTTCTCACATATCCTGTTGTAAGTGGAATATTTTTCCTGCATACACATTTCAATCAGCACTGCTTTGTTAGTCACAGATCATGGCTCCCTGGCCTGAGGTGGAAAAGCCTGAAGCCAATAACTATATTGGGGACTCTTCCAAACAAAACCAGAACATGGCTGGGAAAGAAGGAGAAAATCACAAAGGTAATGTGTGCTCTCCTGTGAGTACAGAAATAAAGTTTTGGGGCTCCTTGGAGAAGATGGAAAGTAATTAAACAATTTTTAAAATGTTCTGTTTCATCAGGCAATGTGTCCTCACTTGGAAATAAAGGGGAAATTCAACCTGCATTTTCCACAATAGCCTTGATAGATGAGACAACGCAAGAAGAGGACCCATGGGCTCTGCCAGAACTGCAGGACACGGGGGTCAAGTGGTCAGGTAGCCATTTCTTAGTAAATAAGTTACCTGCATTTATTTTTTTCCATCACTCCCATTCTTTTTTTCATAATTGTTTTTCTGAGATGGTATTTGCTGCAGCGTTGAATCTAAGATTTGAGGATTTTTCAGATGTAGGCTTTACACTCTGTCTCACCTTCCCCAGCACTGAATAGAGGTGTTATACTCAGTTAAGAAGAAACTGGAAATCATACTGCTAGGTATCCATAAAACACAAGGAGATATATGGAAAACAGTCCAAAACTGACGTGGTTTTATATCCAGGCTTCCTTTACTCAATATGATGACTGTAAAACCGAGGGTCAGTCTCAGACTTCATAAGGCTTTTGTCATACACCAAAAGCTTTTACACAAACTAAGTAACAAACTACCTGCTGGAGTTCAAATTTCCTTAAGAACATTCTTTCTGGTTTAATCAGATGCTGGGGGTCACAACACTGTCTTTGACTTTGTAGTGTCTGCTTGTGGGTTAGATTGTTCCAGAGAGAACACCAGAGATATCAAGCAAGTTTTTGTGCATAATGTATTTCTTTTGCAGAGCTGGATACAAAAGGAAAAGTCATTCGTGTGCTCTATGGGATAGGGAAGTTCACCATGTTACTTGGATTGCTCTACATGTTTGTGTGTTCTCTGGATGTACTCAGCTCTGCTTTTCAACTGGTAGGAGGTATGAAAATGTCTAAAATATCAAGGATAAGCTACAAATGAGGCATTATATTTCAGCTGAGAAACTAAATTACAAATATCACTCTTCCAGAATATTCTCCATAGATTTATGTGTTGAGATATGGATTCAGAAGGAAGTAGCTCTGATTGAATACTGACCTTCATTTGTTTGAAAGGGCCTTTGTTTCTCAGATTCCAAAGAGCTGTTTATGTAGGAGTTATTTCTTAGTAGGTTCCTGTTACTTCAGTGACAGTTTACATTAATACATCCGTGCATTAAGCTCTCCCCTGTGCAAGACATTTCAACAAGGTGCAATATGAAAATTTCTTTCTTGGCCAAAGCATCCAGCACTGAAATGTCCCCTACATCCTTCACAGGTGAAAACTATTGAAGTGCAATTTTTACATTTGCCTGTTTCCAAGGGTTAAATTCTGCTGATGGGTTCAGAAGCAGTTATCAGAGAAATATGTGAGCTCTTGTGAAGGTATTTTTGACTTTTGGCAGCACAGAAAACTGCAGGAACAGAATTACCCAGGATTATGAAAGTAGATTTCCTTGATACAACAAATAATGCTAAAACAGTAACAACATTTAAATCTATGCATATGTAGGGGTATTTTTTTGTCCTACAGTCTTTTCTCTGATGGCTATGGTTTTATATGGTTTCTTGCATAGTTCAGTGAAGCTTGTTCAGTCACTGAAATGAAAGGATAGAAAATATTATCTGATAACTGAGAGGCTGAGAATTCAGCACCTGAATTTCGAACCTTGAGATACATCATTTTGCACATTTTTTGTCTGGCAAGCGTGGCTATATATGTATTAATCAAATGATTGAATGATCTTGAATGAAAAGCTCTGATAAGTCCTGCGGACTTTATGTTGCACTTCTCTCACTCTGAGAATATCTTTTTTTGTAGGTAAAGCAGCAGGGGACATTTTTAAAGATGATTCAGTGCTGTCTAATCCTGTTGCTGGACTGGTGATTGGAGTTCTGGTGACTGTCATGGTCCAGAGTTCCAGCACTTCTTCATCCATTATTGTCAGCATGGTGTCCTCCACATGTAAGTCTGCTTACAGGATCTTCCTAGAGATCCCTTTGTCTGGGGTGTAATTATTCCCACCTCTGTTCTACCTCAAATGGTAGAAACTTTGGGTGTAGGAGTAGAGAATCCAGGCAAAGAATTTCAGAGCTGTTGCCTTGATATAAAAATTTTAAAGTAATAATAATAATAAAATATAGTAGTAAGTAGTAGCAGTAACAGTTAAATCCTCAGCTGTAATGGAAATCATCAGAAACCTTAGCACTGATTGCATTAATTTAAGAAATTTCTCCACACTTTTCTCATGTAAGCCAGTTACTAAAGTTCATTTGTTTCTGTAACATCATTTCCAAAATCTGTAGTAAGTAGGGGTATGCCTGGGAAAGAACAGACTTTATTTTACTCTGTCCCTCTAGCATGATGGAAAGGGATAACCATGGGCTGCAGTTTCAGTGGGGTTCTTGGGACTGTGGGGGAAGGAAGATGTTCTCAGGGGGCTTGGTTAAAGCAAATGTATCTGGATTGGAACACATAATCCTAGTGACACTAAGGGAATTCAGGGTTCCAGTCACATTAATGGATGTTGATTTTCCTTGGAGCAAAGAGCTTGCTGATGGTCTGATTCTCTTTCACTCACTGTGTCCTTTTCTGCTTTCTAGTGCTGTCAGTTCAATCAGCTATTCCTATCATCATGGGGGCAAACATT
The DNA here is from genome assembly GCA_023637945.1 of Phaethornis superciliosus. Classification (NCBI taxonomy): domain Eukaryota; kingdom Metazoa; phylum Chordata; class Aves; order Apodiformes; family Trochilidae; genus Phaethornis; species Phaethornis superciliosus. The sequence goes on from JAJQWJ010000005.1 coordinate 9,459,325, forward strand.
GGCACTTCAGTTACAAACACAATTGTGGCACTCATGCAAGCTGGGGACAGGAATGAGTTTAGAAGGTATTGTACTTAAACATGTGAAAAGTTACTTTTCTTCCTTCTTTGTAGGTTTTTTTCTGTATTCCCTATCACTAGTACAGCCATTTGACCTTTCTATTGACCAAAATATGAATGCCCTCTTAGCAATGTCACAAGGATGGCCACAGCCAAGGTGTAATGCTGTCTAGATATATGACTTCATATACTTGAAGAAAAGTATATTGGGTTCTTTAAAATTTTCGGTTTTTTGAAAGAATCTACCATTTTTAAGTGGATCTTGCACAAGGATAAATTTTCGACTTCTTCCCCTATACCATGAATCTTTGATCATCTCTCTTAATTAAGGGAGGGCTGTACATGAGGTTAAGGTTACAGTTTTTTCATCTACTTTTTCTAAGTCTACAATAAGCAAGAGCTAGTAGCTCTTGGGAAATGAAGTGTTCTAGCTGTCAAATGTACACAGTGATGATTTTTAGACTGCCATCTGACATTATCTCTGAGAGAGCTCATGGCATACTGGAGATGGGCAGTAAAACTGGGGGGGATGTGAGGTGTTGCTTCCATTCATGGCACACCACTTTTATGAAATAGGCTTAGCCAAAGCCTCTGTGGCTCCTCAGGCTGTGGAGGAGAAGCCAGAAGGGAGATGTACACCACATGTTTGCAAGAATATGTGAGAGGGCTGCTTCCCTCAGGAGTCAGGGAGAACAGGTCCCAAAGGCAATGCCTGGCTGAGGATTAAAATTGTAACAAAAATGAGTGAGAGTAAAAACATATTTAGTCTGTACAGTCCCTTCTTTCTTCAGACAAATACTATTGGGAGCCTCTTGTTAAGGATCACTTTTTCCTTTTCTAGTTTGTCTTGTTTCACCTGGTTGCCTCTTTCACTTGGTTAATGGTACAGAGACAACTTAGCACTCTGTAAAGTAGCCACCCCCTGTGACCACAGAAATTAAATGCTTCCCATTTTCAAATGAGCTTCATACCCACTGCTATGATTTTTTATTTAATTGAAGTTGTGCACATGTTGTTTAGATAAAAGCAACTCTGTTTTAAAATTTCTTCTTGCAGGGCCTTTGCTGGGGCAACAATCCATGATTTTTTTAACTGGCTGGCTGTGTTTGCACTGTTGCCCATTGAAGTTATTACTGGCTATCTTTACCATCTCACCAATGTTATAGTTGACTCCTTTCAACTTGAAAGTGGTGAGGATGCCCCTGAACTACTGAAAGTCATCACAGACCCCTTTACAAAGCTCATCATTGAGGTGAGTCTCTCTCTTTTCAAGGAGGCTGCTGACTTGGTTCAGTCACAGCAAATCAAAATTCTCTGAATATGGGGGAGGGCTCCCACTCACCTCTCTGTGTGCTCGAGGGAAAGCTCACTAGCAGATGGGTTCCTTTTTTAATTCACATTTCATAAAGCCCTGGCTCTAAATTTCCTGTTTCCTTCACCCACTACATTTCACCTTAATGATGATAGAGCAAGCTAGGAGGACTGGGAAGGCAGCTGAGGACAAATACAACCACATGGGATGGATGGGATGGCAGCCTGTTGCCTAGGATTTGTCAGACAGCAGTAGCTGGGATAACCTTGCACATCCAGAAGATCTGCATAGGACTCTAAGAAACAATACTGAAGTGATGGAAAACTTGCACACACCTCCAGAGGGACTGGACACTGGCAGAGATGCACACAGCTCCTAAACTGACAGAAAATGCATTTAGGCAGCTGTATCAGTGTTGTTGCTAAACAGAATGGGTAAGGTGGGGTGATGGATGATCAGGGGAGGAGACACAGTCTTTGTCCACATAGAATTGTCCCCTCTTCTGGGAGCAAACCCCCTCCTACTGCAGCAGCAGCTCCAGCATTGGACATCATCATGCAGGCTTTGTGTGCTTGGGCTTCTGAAGGGAGTTATTTGAGTACAGCTGAACAGAGAAGTACAAGTTGGAATAATGCTTTTTTTCTTTCTTTCTTTCTTTCTTTCTTTCTTTTTTAAAGCTTGATAAATCAGTAATAAATGCAATTGCTATGAATGATGAGTCAGCAAAAAACAGAAGCCTGGTAAAGATTTGGTGTGTAACTAACAGCAGTGTGGTGAGTATCGTGCTAAATTTATTGTCATGTTCCACAGGAAACATGTAACTGATCTGTAGCTGACTCTCCTTATCATAGGATTGTGAAATTAGATTTTTAAATGAGCATTTTTTTTTTTACAGCAGAAAAAGAATGAAAACAATTTTGCTCCACTTAAACCAAGCAGTGAGTTTGCTTGACCTGTTTGCTTTCGGTACCATTTGGGCCTTTGCTTATCAGAACTGGTGATTTGGAGCCAAGTTCTTCACTCCTTTCACATCCAAATGCCTTTAAACTCTGATACTCCTACTGACTTCCAGAAAGTGGAAAAAAAAATCTGCTATATGGGCCAAAAAACCCCACAACTTTTCAACCACAATTTATCTATTGATCTAAGCAACTTTAGTCTTACGTATGTTAGGGTGACCTGGCAGCAGCTAGTTATTTGCAGATTTTTTGGAAAACTGCCCTCAGAGAAAGCCTCTGGGAGCCTATATCCCATTGTTCTTGGAACATAGCTTGGAGAAATCTGTTGCCCAGATTGACACCAATGAATATTTTGGTAAACTGTGGAGCTGAGTGTTTGGTTTAACGTTGTGCAGCTAACTAACAATTAAAGCATTAAACATCCCTCAGATCTCTAATTAGACTGTTCTACTTGTTGGTCTGTGTAGAAAAGTCATTCTTGGAGTCCTGAGGCAGAAGACACTTCAGAACATGCAGCAGAGGTTAAAATTTAGTGTTTGGGTTCCTAGAGGAACTCCTATTGAAATGAGGGTCTGGATGAAATGCTAGCCAGGGAAATGGTGGCAGGAGCAGAGCTGTGTGAGTGTGAAACTCAGCTCAGGAAATACCCAGAGGAGCTGAATCTTTCATCCCAGTATCACCAGGATGCTCAGGAGCTGTACTGCCCTCAGCCCTCCAGCCCACATTCAGCTGCCACAGCCCCAGTCCCAGTGAGGGCTGAGCTCTGAGTCCTACAGACCCTCCACTCCTAGAAGATGAGCAACTACATGGAAAGGCTCAGCTGAGGGTCACATTTCCATATACTTTTTTTTTTTTCAGTGTTTGCCTATATTTTGGCTTATATTACTGCCTAAGCGTGTAGTCAAATCACAAAAACATACAAAACCCCTAGAGGCTTCACTTGAACTTGGTGGGTGAAGAGGAAGATCATTTAAATAATTTACATTCCTAGCGAGTTAAACTCATTTCTGGCAAAAATTATTAAACAGACTTATGGCAGGAATAAATACATGCAGACGCCATATGTTTAAGTCAAAATGTAAGGAATAAACATTTTGATCTAGTGTAGCTGCTCTGAAACTCAGATCTCTGAAAAATATTCAGGAAAAAAAGAAACAACATTGTGTTGTGTTTGTAAAGGCTGGTGTGCTGGGGGGGGATGGAGACCACGTGGCCCCTGGAGATGTGGGGGGCACTGGATCCAGCATCAGCTGCTGGGGGGATGTGTGAGGGTGCCTGCAGGCAGTGCACAGCAAGAAAATGTGATTTCTCTTTCCCCATTTCTGCAAAAGAGAATCAGACAAACATGTCTGAAAGATACCCTTCTGTGGTTCTATGATTCTATACCTCCTGTTCAGCAGTGTGGTTCAGAGTCCAGTGGGCTGTCAGCAGCTGCTGCAGGCAAGTACAGTTCAGTCAGCAAACTCTTTCTTAATCTCTGTAAGGACTTATGGACCTTGTGTCAGAATGCAATACCTCTGGGCTAGGAGCCCTTAGAAGGAAGGTTTTATTGCAGTATAAATATAAATTCAGGTTCAACTCAGTAATAGTGCTGTTAATCACAGTGCTAGTAATTAGCTCTTAGATAGCATTTGAGCTTTAGAAAGAGAAGCAGTAAGAGCACCTCTGGCTCTACAGGCACAGAAAGGCAGGGTGAGCAGCTCATCCAGCAGCAGAGGCTGCACTGTTCTGTAGCATTCTGAATCCACCAGACCACTTATTGCAGTTAAAATGATAATAAAGAGGTCTTTTCTTTGGCATTTTTTTGGTTGGTTGGTTGGGTTTGGGTTTTTTTGTTTGTTTTTTGGTTTTTTTTGACTCAAGAAAACTGTGGCACTGTCTGGAAAAAATGTCACTGTCCCCCAGCTGCAGGCAGACATGAACCTCATTCTACAAACCCTGATTTCAGTAGTTAATGTTCTTAGCTAGTGGTGACTCCGTATGCTGGTGGTTACAATGCAGAAGCTTTGGGAAACATTTTAATCTTTAAATGTTTTATTGATTGATTTGGGTAACAGCACTATAATGTATTTTAAGAATGCAAAAAATTTTGCCTTATCATTAATGTTAGGCAAACTTACACTCAGGTTTACAAACCTGCCTTTATTTGATGAATGCTTGCTTATAGTGGAAACCTAGAACTTTGCACAACTTTTTAATGAAGGTTTGCAGGTAACTGAACTATCTGCTTTGTCTGGTAATCTTTAGACACTCCAGAATGTCACAATTCCACCTTCAGAAAACTGCACAACTCCTGAATTTTGCTGGACTGAAGGAAATGACACATGGGCCATCAAGAATGTAACTGAAATAGAAAATATCAGTAAATGTAAGTAGTAGAAGTATTTGTTTTTTGGTAAGATTTATATGTGTATCTACATATATGTATAGCTTTCTAATGGTGTTGAAGGACCACTACAAGGTTGTGGAGAGGCATGCTCCTGTAAAAGGACAAAAGTTACTACTGCAGGTGCAGTCAGAGCATCCCCTACTCTGTTATAGCTGCAGAGCTGGAGTTACCAGCATCACCACAGTATCTGGCTGCAGATGGATCTCTTTCCATGCTCCCTCTTATCAGTAATGGAGGTCTTCAGTATCATGTCACCCCCTCTGCTCAGGTGACTTGGAGATACAGTTACTTCAGGGTGATGGTTGCTTGGATATCTCCATCCATATCCATGCCCTGCAGGACTTTCAGCAGCTTTTCTCAGGCACGCAGCCACCTCTGGGAAGAGCTAACCCACCATCCAACTCTCAGCACCTAAAAATTTCCACACACAGTTGTGCTGCCCTCCCTTGCACGTGGCAATCCACCTCCTGCCTGCCTCACAGGGGTGCTCACTGTGTATTTTATAAGTGTGTCCATACAAAAAGCCTTCTTGCTCCTCTCACACATGGATTTTGTGGAGGGAGGGAGCTGGCATTTTCACTCTTTGCATTCCCTCCTCAAGCTGTTCATGCTTTGGTCCTATTTTCTTAGGGGCAAATATGAAAACCAGTGCTGGGCTTAGGATAAGGACCAAAAATATGGCTAGGCTGATTAATTTTCTCTCTCTTTTTCAGGTGGGCATATCTTTGTAGACTCAGACCTGCCTGATCTTGCCATTGGTCTCATCCTTCTGGCTTTGTCCCTGCTTGTTCTGTGCTCCTGTCTGGTGGCAATTGTTAAGCTATTAAACTCTGTGCTTAAAGGACAAGTGGCCAGCATTATCAAGAAGACAATCAACACTGGTAATTACCTGCTTTTCTTGAAGATTGTTTCCAGGAAAGACAAGGATACTGAGTACAGTTATTGATATCTCCTGTTCTGGCAGATATTATAGAATATTTTAAAGAAAACAGTCTTAAACCAAAATTGTGCCTCCTCACCATGTTTTTCCCCTCAGCATGTTATTTTCCTTCTTTAAAACAATTTATTAGGGAACAGCTTGCTTGAGAACTGCAGGAGATTAACAGCAACAGAGACCAAAGTCCGGGCTCTGTTTCTTGATGTATAATCATTAGCTGTTAGAAATGTAATGTTCCCATCCACAAAAGATAGTGCTGAAGTGCTGAGACCATGATTGCCTGCTCTGGCACAGAGCCTGCATGTTTCTTCTAAAGTAAGTTGAAAAAAAGTTTATAGTGATTAATGATCTAATTCCCTTTGCTGGCCCTGTTCCACCCCTTAACCCTCTCTTCAGCAGGATAAGGCAGCCCTGAATAGTTCTGTGTTCTCCAGGTGTTTTTTTCAGCCTGGGTCCACTGAGTGCAAATACTTTGATTTGTTTTGTTTTTTCACTTGGGTGCTTTTTCTTCATCCTGCCTTGAATGGAGAGGTCAGAGACTGTATCAGAGAAAAGCACTCCTTTGCCTCTGTCTCTGCTTGTGGCTGAAGAGAGGGTTCATAGAAACAGGGAAAGGCAAAAGAGTGGTCTCCACACTGTCTTCTCCTGAGCAAAAAACACTGCTTGAACCAAAAGAGAGGGGTAGAAAGTAATCAGCTGCCAGTTACTGGTAATTTGTGATTTCCTCTCTCTTCCTCCATTCCTGTAATCAGAGTAATTCCTGACACTTAGAAATCTTCAGAATACAGGAGACCATTGTGCACCTAATCAGTGCCATGAACTTTCCTTTGTGAAAGTAAACAAGCCAGTTTTTAGGAGGTGGTTGGTTTGGAACTAGTTAAAACAACCAACCTGATTTTCTCAGGAAGATCTTCAGAGTTTTCTGAAGGTTGAGTCCACACAGCCAGTTCTTGGTTGCTGAAACAAAGACACTCCAGATGTTTAGAAGGTGGTGTGGTAAACTCTGTGGAGACATTTCTGGTACTTAATTTTATAGCAATATAAATGCCACTCCGGTCAGCACAAACATCTCCCAGATCTGGCATCCATCTCAAAGTAGGTCTGGTGGTGGAAGGCTAGAGAGGGAGTACTAGGAAATTAGAGTAGTAGAAATGACCCAAAATCATCATATAAGGGACAATATGCAAACCATACACTTACATTTGAAGGTCTTAATAGTCTTTTCACTGCTGTGTTACTCTGTTACCCTGAAGACAATGTTCTCCCTCCATTTTTTAGATTTCCCATTTCCTTTTACCTGGCTGGCTGGATACCTTGCTATGCTTGCAGGGGCTGGCATGACCTTCGTTGTCCAGAGTAGCTCTGTTTTTACATCTGCTATCACACCTCTTGTTGGTAAGTTGTCAGTACTGTATTCTTTGTCCTCACATTTTACCTTCTCTGTTATTCTGAAACCACTCAGTCCTGTTCCTTTTCTCCTAGGAATTGGTGTTATCAGCATTGAGCGTTCTTACCCCCTTACCCTTGGAGCTAACATTGGCACAACCACCACAGCTATACTTGCAGCTCTGGCAAGCCCAGGGAGTACATTAAAATATTCATTACAGGTCAGTATAAACTAATGCTTTCTTGACCTCATTGAGAAGTTGCAACTTTTTTGAAGAAAAATCTGACAAAATTGGCTGTGAAGCAAATATGCCATGGATGCCGAGCTTGATTTTGAACTATTAATGGCAGGTCATTAATTTAAACCACCAGAGCTAAAAGCTTTTAATAAGAATTCTCAGAATGTTGTTATATTGTAAAATCTAACTTCCATAAATTGGTCTTGGTCTGATGGAATTAATTCAGAACTGAGACAAGGTTGGCCATTTGACCAATCTGACCTGAGTGTGGGTCCTCTGCAGCTTGGATTCAGTGCTCATATCTCTGACAGCCCTCTTAGGCAGTCCCCTATGAGGATCACTAATTTCTGTAAGTTCCCTCCTTAGGACCATAATTCTGTTCATGCAGGGTACAGGGTGTCCTGTAACCTAAGTGGAGGCTGCAGGACCTGTAAGCTGTCTCCCTAATTGAGGTTGCAGTGAGCAGCATGGCATCTATCTTCTCATTGTAAAGTGGGCTTTATTGAATTCCTTATTGCCTCAGACTATTTGAAAAAGAAGTAGCCTGGCTTTGGACTGCCATTTACCACCCAGAAAAGAATACTCCAGGGGGCAGATAACATTTGAATGAGCCCTCTACACCAAAGAGTGAAAAGATAATGAAGTTTCTTTTGCAAATAGGATGAATATTTTTTACTAGGCACAATAAATCAAGAAAATTAAAGAAGTCATTTGATTGTCCTCAGGCAAGATAGAACAGATACAATTATGAGGAGATACTATCTTGGCCAAGCTCAGATTTCACAATAAATTGCTGTTTTTTAAAATGTACTTTAAAAATAAACCCCTGTACTTTCATGTTTACTTTAATCTGATAGCAGTTATAGAATGAAAATAAGAAAAGGTGAGCAGAGAATGTACTGTTTTGTTTAGTATCTGCTTATCCTGCCTTAGCAGCTTCTGAAAGCAAGTAGGTGTCTCTTCATGCTTAGTTTTTTAAAAACAACTTTGAAGTCTGTGAATCAAATTATTATAAAAGACCCAGACAAAATCACATTCCAGGAATCTGTTTACTGCCCTGTAAACTTTTAGCTAATTTTTTTTAAAATATAGTTTTGTACTGTTAGCAATTTCTCAACTGCCTGTGTGCAATATCTAATTTACACTTCCCACCTTTTAAGTGAAAACTTCTGATTGCAGAACCCAATAATGAACAGTTCCAGTGCAGTTCTCATGCATTACTAACAAGAGTTTGTCAGCTTTGCTTCTGAGAAACTGCATTTCTTGCAGTTGAGAGCTGCATTTTGAGACTTCTCCATCTGCAGGGAAATACTTCATCCCTTCTCCACTTGCCTGGCTCCCAAAGGCTGTCCCCTGCTGCAGGCAGTGATCTTCCCAATGTGTGAGGTGTTACCAAGTCCTGGCTTGGTGCTAGGAAAAGTCTTGCAGGGAAATAGCAGCACTACCAAGCAAAACCAGTGGGAAGCAAGAGAGGAGAAACTGTGGAGTTTCAGTGCCACTGGAAGTTATTCTCCTGTGAGTAGGAGCACTTCAAGGCATTTTAGTTAATGAACCTCTCAAATGTTTTTGCTTTCAGATTGCTTTGTGCCACTTTTTCTTCAATGTCTCTGGGATTATTCTGTTTTACCCACTACCTATAACCCGACTGCCAATCCGCATGTCTAAGACCTTGGGAAACGTCACAGCCAAGTACAGATGGTTTGCTATATTTTACCTCCTGGTCTGCTTCTTCCTTTTGCCTTTGTTTGTATTTGGTCTCTCACTGGCAGGCTGGGGAGTCCTTTTGGGGGTTTGCCTTCCCCTGTCTGCTCTTTTTATCGCTGTGATTGTAATTAATATTCTGCAGAAGAGGCGACCCGAGAAGCTGCCTGAGAAGCTCCAAAACTGGGATTTCCTGCCTCTCTGGATGTATTCCCTAGAATACTGGGACAATAAAATGATGGCTTCTATTGCCTTTTGTGGGGGCTTCTGCAAGTGCTGCAAAGTCAAGGGAGCAGAGGAGGGTGCCAAAGACAAGCAGCTAAAAACTATGGAGGTTTATGAGAACACCATGGCGATGGCTGATGAAGAAAGAGGTGGCAGGAGGGCACCAGTTGCAGCTTGTGTTGAAAAAACAGGCACAAACAACACAGCCTTATAGTAGTGGATCAACCCATATTATCAGAGATACAGCATAGGACAGTCAGGCTCTTGAAAACCACCTTGGACAATGCACTGAGGACAGAGTGAATATTTTGTTAGGTTCCTGCAGCCAGTGATGTATCACTCATCAAGGAATGGAGTCAAACAAGCTTGACAGGGTCCCTAGAAAATCTATGATCAGTTGAAAAGCTAACAACAGATTTGCTTGCAGAGGATCTACTGTGCAGCACCTTCATCTAATGCTATCAGTAGCAAACAAAAGAAATCCTGATGTAGAGAGGGATGAAAGGAGTGATGATCAATTCAAACTTAGTTAAAAAACAAACAAACAAATAATGCACTTGTAGAAAAGCTTTTCTGACCCACTGGCTTACTCAGCAGAAGTTATTTCCTAATATACAAAATGCTCTGAAAAAAAAAAAAAAAAGAAAAAAAAAAAGAAAAAAAAAAAAGAGAGAAAAACAAAAGAAAAGAAAAAAAAGAAAGAGAGAAAGAAAGATTCCTAATGTTTTGACTGGCCAGTTTGCAGTGATAAAGATGGAAAATAGTAGTTTTCCCAGTATGGACAAAATCTATTATATGTCTGTGAAGGAAAAGGGAATGATGGGACAGCCTTCAGAAGATCTGAGATTCCTACTGTAACATAGAGGTAACCATAAGCCCATTTTGAGCCTTCTCTGTGTCCTTTAACACTGGGGACATGAGTTATAATCTTTTATTGTCCCAAGCTAAAGGCCATAAAAGTAACTGCTGATTCCCCTGCCTGCTGAAGGTTAATGGCTTTGTGGACACTGCGTGGCTACCAAAGGTCTTGATGGACTCAGGCTGTGGTTTTGCAGCCATTTGCCATTTGCTGGTCCCCCCCAATCCTGGTCACCATGTAACCCCACAATCATAGGGCAGGAGGGAGGAGAAGTGGCAGGTGTAACATGTAGCCACCCTAACCTGGGCTGGCACCAGGATGTGTGTGGGCAACCTTGGCTGTGTTTGGCTGAGCCACCAAACAACCTTTGAGAGTAGTGATGGAGACAGGTTTAGAGCTAAAAAAAAGAGGGAATTTGGAGGGCAGCTTATGGTAGCACCAAATGGCAGCATTTCTTAGAAAGGAGTGTTCACTCTGCACCATCACTTTGTGATCTGAACCACCCTCCTTGGAAAGAATAGGAATTTTACTGTCAGTTGTATGTAGCAATCCAAATCCCAAATAAAATCCCTAAATAGTGTAGTCACTACCATGTGTAGTCAACCAATAGGTAGGGTAGCACTTGGTGGGAAACTGCTCTGTCCTCAAATCTTACCCTTACTGATGTTGTAGTAAATGCTCGGGAGGTTGATCTGAATCATGGGCTGACAAGAGGCATAACTTTAATGCCAGAAAAAAGAGCATTTCAAATTCACAGAGTACTTCTGCTGGCCTTCAATAGCTTAGATATCAGTGACTATGGGATAATACCTAGAGCCCAAATGTGAAAAGAAAAAAAATCAGGTGGCTGAATGTAGGCCAAGTGTCATTTAAAGCCAGTTAATATGGCTGAGCTGTAGGTTAAATTTGTGATGGAAATGTTGAGAAAACCCTTAGGTTAACATAGCCATTCAGTGCTGCTAAAACACATCTTCTTATTATTAGTTGTTTGTTTTCAGCAGAGTTCTGATTTCAGTAGGTTGAATTTGGCTATCAGGTAAATATGTTCACTTTAGAGGTGAATATTCTTTCCATATACTTTTTAAAACTGATATTTAAACGGGAAAACTGTGTTGCTGAAGATGGGTTTGTAAATTGTATTCACACTGACATTCCAACTGTTTCTGTAATTGTGAGCCAGTGACAAAATGCTTAGAATCACAGTGAATTTGTAAAAGTTTTGGTATAGTTCTGCTTTTCTTGCATTTAGTAACAGAGAGCAGAGTTATGCCAAACTATTATTTTAAAAAGAATTTTCTGTGTCCTTCATACAGTTGAAACAGAATTTTGTTAGCATCTAATTTTTAAAGTAGAATTTTGAGATTTTTTGTTATTCTCACAATTCTGGATCTTTTCAGAATGTGTTTCTGTAAAGCCCAGGGTGCATTTTCCATGCTCTGTTTCTTTGGGAAAAATATAAGAAAAATATATAGAATTCTTTCCAGGTTATCTCAAGGTTCCATTGGCCACCCATTGAAACAAGAACCGTTTTAATCTACATTTACTTCTATTTTAAGCAACGTGCACCTTATTTTGCATCTTGAGGTAAAACAGCCAAACACATTGATAATAACTGTGGGAAAGCAGTTCTTGCAAAAGAATCAGGGTAATAATTAATAGTTAGACATATCAGTACTTTTAAGGTTCCTCATTTAAACATTTCCCTTATTGCAGACTCAGTTTTTATTCCCCTCTTCTCTTGAGCCAGGCCATATTGTGCCATTGTTTTAGGCAGATTCTGACAATGATTTCTGTTTAACTCTTGATAGCACAACTTGTCCTGGTGTATTTCCCTCTCTACTCTTACCACAAGATATTTACACTTTATTTATAATTATTTGAGTGTACAGAGATTTTCGTAAGTTATACAAAAAAACACTCATGATTGTGTTATATATTACATATTTGCAAACTATGCAATGTTTATCTATAAAAATGTAAAAAGAAACAACTGTATATTTTGTAATATAACTTTTAAAATTGTTTGTAACTGTGTATACTGCACATTATGGAGGCTGTTGGCTCCATTAATAGGTTACGTAAAGATTGTTAGCAATGCAGAGACAGATTTCTTAAAGTAAAGATGAAAAACAGCTACACACTTTTGTGATATGGCCTAATGCACAAGGATATTGAACTCTACTTTTCTAAAAGATTTGAATTTTCTGTAAGGAGGAATTTTGGAAATAGAAGGTTTCTAAAATACCTTTTTAAACCCTTAAACACTATACCTTTTAACTGTTTTGAGGACAGTATATGGCTTTATACTTTGTCATGAATATTCGTCTTGTCTGTCCTCGTGCATTGAATGTAAAAATAAAGAGAAGTTTTAACAAAAATAGACTTATTCATAGTATCTGCTTATATAGAAATATACATATTAGAAGCTTGCAGAAAAATAAGTATACAGAAAAGTTCTAGTCAGAGTTGATGCAAGGGAGATGAAACGAGCTCAGCATGAAGCCTAAAGAAAACCACCAGAGGTCTGTGTGTCTGAATTTTTCATATGCGTGAGAGATTTTCACATGAAGAAAAACAAAAACAATAGCTCAGTGCAGTTGTATAGATCAAGATATTTTCTGGCAAGGTTCTGCAAGCTGTCCTCAGTGAAGGTAAGCACGGGAGAGCTAAGCACAGAGTCTCCCTTCTGTACCAAAGATGGCAAAGAGTTTTCCAAATGTTTTCTATATCCCATGACCCCAGTGATGTCTGGCTTATAACTGGGCAAAAGCAGTCATCTTGCTCTTTTTTTTTAATCACGTAACCTATGGAGCCTAAAATTAAGCAGATGGAAAAAAGTAAAAAGTATTATTTAGAAGCCTTACATGCCATTAGACCTCCTAGCTATAAGCTCAACAGTAGCTGAGGGACCAGCCCCAAAGGCAACAGCCATTCCCAACTATAGGATATTTTAGTGACATGAATAGAACAGGAGTATTTCTTAGAACACAGATATTTATGCACTACAGTACAGACTGTCCTCTAGAAACGTAAGCAGGAAGCACCCTAAACCTGTGATTTGAAACTTACAGCTCCTCAGCCCCACGCAGCAATCCTGTAATTCTGTGTGCCCTGTACATCAGGAATCAAAGCACATCCAGGGAACAGGCAAGGTGGTACCATCCAGCTCACTCTTTCCAAACTCTTTGCAGAGTTACCTAAGGCAAAGCCCAGCAATGCCTGGAGGTGTTTAACAGTAGGTATGGAATGAAGTGCTGCACAACCAGAAGCCTTCAAAGTGCTGACAGTAATGTTTCAGCTAATGGCTCTGTGCAACCTGTGACTGGTGCCAGTCCTCTTCCTCTGTGCTTGCAACATAACCATGTTGTCCACAGCTCCTTCTGATGCTCCTGTGCTTTTTTAACCCCCTGCTGAATTTCACCCTCACTTTCCCTAGTTTTAAATTTTTGATCACGCTGCATTTGACTGGACCAATCCTGCTGCTATGCAGGTTTCTCATTCACCAGAAAGTCAGGCTAAATGCTCCATCATCTCTTTCTTCAAGTCACCACGTAGTGGTAGGCATGTGGTCATGTCCCCAGGACATCTGCTGGATGTGTCCTTGGAAAAGGCTGCTCTCTGAGCAACAAATCCAGGGGGGTATGGACCGCTGCGGTACCACTGGCAGGAGCTGAACCCACACACCACAGCAAAGGAGCTGGGCCACTCAGTTAAAAACAAATAGTGAAAAGTACCAAGCAACAATCCACCATTCAAGGGCTGGGTGAGAGAGGGTGTCCTCCTAGAAGGTCCCAGAGAATGCCAGGGCAGGCTGCAGCTGTGTGATTGCAATGGTGCTCCCATGCCAGTGCTTCACCCTCACTCGGATGTTTCTCTCTCTATCTGGTGGCCCATCCTGGTGTTCCCACATGCCAAAGGCATGACACTGCAGGTGTAAGCCCACTCGTGATATTTTTACAATGAATAATCTGTAGATCTTAGTCCCTGTGTTTCAGTTCCGCTGCAAAGGCAACAGGTGAGTCAGAGGGGAGAGCCGAGGGCTGCCCTGGCACACAGGATGGTAATTACACAGCTTGCCATGGAGCTGGCCCCGGCCACCTTCCCCTGACACCTGGGATCCAAGTGTGTTTCAACAGGACAGAGTAAGCAGAGGGAGGGATGGCATTAAATTGTGACAGACGTTCCCTCTTACTCAGCACGTGATGAAATTCCCAAATTGCCATTTATGCTTTTGGGGTGTATCAATCATTTTCATATTGCCCAGCATCTCAGGACACATTAGCAGAGTCAACAATCAGCGTAATTAGAGGAGACGATCTTTTGCAACCACCAGCACTACAGTTGATAGATTGGGTTTTGGTTGTTGGTTGGTTGGTTTTTGTTTTTTTTTTTACACAATGTTAAAAGCATGGATTACAGGGTAGGCAAACAACTTATGGACCAAACGCTGCCCTCAGTTAGGCAACACACAGCTGTAATTGTCACTGGGAAAACTAAACTGGTGTGTGAGGGAACCAGGGTGGCACAAGGCTCTGTTTGACCTGGCTAAGGCAATGGCCTCAGGCACTGGATCTCCTCTGGCTGCCAGGAGAAGGCTGGCTCTGGTGTTGCTGTGTAATCCAAACAGATGGTACTGACCCTTGCTTGCTGCTTCCAGTTGTTACATTGCCTGAGAAGATAATTTTAAAGGTGTAATTTTTATATATTATAAATTTATATACATTTATTATAAAAATTAATTATAATTAAAGGTGTAATTTCTCTGTGCTGTGCTAGGACACAGTCTCCATCACCCCCCAGCAGAGCTGGAAGCATACAGGTACTCCTGCAGGCTCAGTGCAGCCTTTGGCCTGTGCTGGGGGACAGCTGTGACACAGGGACCATTTCTCATGGGAATGGCTCAGGCTCTGGGCTTGTATGCTGGAAGATGAAAGAAACTTAGGAGGTCTAAGTGTGCCCTGGAAAAATTTGCTTAGCCTGGTTGCTTCGCCTAATATCCAAATTTAGCAAATTTGGTAGGCTTATTAGGCAAATTTAGGAAGTTCTTTAGTAAGAGGGTGAGACACTGAAACAGACTGCCCAGAGAAGTTGTGGCTGCCCCCTCCCTGGAGGTGTTCAAGGCCAGGGTGGTTGAGTTCTTGAGCAACCTTGTCTAGTTGAGAGGCACCCCTGTCCATGGAGGGGAGGTTGGAGTAGATTATCTCTAAAGTTCCTTCCAACCTAAGCCTATGATTTTGTGATGCCCTCAGAGCTGTCAAATCTCTCATGGAAAGTGGGAAGAGCAGGAAAAAAGCCAAGCAGCTCATTGTGGCTTAGGTGGGATCCCATCTCTGCCTTCAGTCCTGGGTGCCTGGGACATCTCTTTTCCCCTCCCTTCAAACATACCAATGCTGAGGAACCAAGGAACACACAAGCTTAGGAAAAATAGAGACGGGAATGATACTTAGATTTGTCCCTTCTCTCTCCAACATTGCCAGCCTGGGATGCTGGGGGCTGAGGTGTCATAGACAGAGCAGGAGAGGGGCTGGGAGAACACAACTCCAAAATAGTCCAGGACTTCTGGAGGTCGGATGAGGTGAAATCAACACTGGGGCTGAGTGACAGGTTGGATCTGCTGGTTAAATGACAGCATATACATCACAGCTGGCAGAGATAATGTTGGATTCATCATCAACGATTTCAACACTGGCATGCAGGGAAAGGAATCCTTTTTGCTTCCTTGGAATAAAATAAAACACCTGGTCAGCAGAGTGAGGCATCCTAAACCCAGGGCCACAGAGCTGGCAGTACTTCTATAGATACCTCATGGACAGAGATGTGATGGAGAACCTCCAGTCCATATATCCTAGTCAGGTCCCAGCCATGAACTCTCAGTCTCAACAAAACCCTCAGTAGAGTGGACTCAAATCATTCACTGAGGTTGCTGAGGACAGAAAGCAACCCAGTGTCCAGGGGCATCCCATCACAAGGCTTCACCTTGGATACTGCTTGGGGAGAGATGGAGGAGACCTTCTCCCTGCAGGATGGCAGCCAGGCCACCTCTCCTTGGATATAAATGCACACAGAGGGGTGCTGATGCAGTACTGAAATCTGTGACTGAAAGATTGTCAGATTAATTGTGTGGGTCATTAAAGGTCATTGTTAGCCTCTCCAGAGGATGAGAGGTCTGGTTCCTGTTGAATTTGGGGACTCTGTTTGTTAAATGATCTTCTCCTGCTGCAGCCTCTCCTGCAATGGACATGGACATGAGAGCAGCACTTCCTCTGTAAAACTCACTTTTTCCCAAGCCATATTCAGCTGCCCCCAAGAGGCAAATTTAAAGCTTTTGGGATGTCTCAGCCATATATAACAGGTGATGGGGGTGAATTAGAACATACCACAGTTTACTGTAAAGCTTTGGAGCTCTCTCATGTCATGTCAGCTTGTTGCCCAGCAGTGCTTTGCAGAGGCAAGAGCTGTAGTGCTGCAAGGAGAGGAATGTTTGAGACTGTGTCTGTTCAGTCATTGTCACTCTTCATTAGTAATCTGCTTCAGGACACACCACAGGATAATTTTTGGATAAAAGTACTTGATGAGGGGTTCAGACAATGAAAAAAAAAAATCTTACCACAGCGAAAGTGCAAGTATTACAGCAGAAGATGTTCTGGGTCAAAAAGTTGAGGTGGTGGGAGCTGGAGGGATGTCTTGGGTGGAGCATCCACCAAGGCAAAGCATAACCTCTGTTGTGTGTTAGGGCATTTGTAGGGCAGTGAAGACTGAAGAGGTATGGCAGGATGAAACAAACAGCCAGATGTGTTCTCCTGGGGTTATCCCCATCCTTGGCTCAGCAGCATGGTGTAGCTCTCAGGTCCTGAGGACACCCAGTTCCTGGAGGTTCATCCAGCAGGACCTGGGGCTTGGGGCTGGTTCAGGCACATAGCAGGAGCTTTTGCTC
Organism: Phaethornis superciliosus; assembly: GCA_023637945.1. Lineage (NCBI taxonomy): Eukaryota > Metazoa > Chordata > Aves > Apodiformes > Trochilidae > Phaethornis > Phaethornis superciliosus. Next base: position 9,476,325 of record JAJQWJ010000005.1, read on the forward strand.
CCTTTTTTGCTCAGGAGCAGATTTAAGCCAATATGTCAGATCAGTTTTGCAAAATGCCTTGTTCCTCACTAGACTGAACGTTTAGAGCTTTCACATCAAAATTTGTAATTCAAAAGATTTGGCAGCCTTTTAAAAGATGACAAGGGAAATGGGGCAGCAGAATTCCTTCAGCATATGCACAGCATCTTCAACAAATCAGACCACAGTTAATGGAAAATGTCACAATGCTGAGAATGAATTTCCCATCTTACCAAATAGAAAGGGCCATTTCAGCACTGTCAACATGTCCAGACAATTCTCTTAGAAGCAAATCCCAGAGGAATTTAAAATTGCTTCAGTTGGGCCAGGTGCCTCACATGTCAGGAACAGGCATTGACCTTGGCCTCTGTAAGGTACAATTTTTAAAGGGTGCCTGTGTCTGAAAGTGCACATTGCATGACAGGCATTTCTTAGTCCTAGGTCTGCAAATGACTTGTAAGGCAACAGGTGCTGTAGGATGTCACAAGCAACCTTAACTGGTTTGATTGGTTTGTTTGTTTTAATAGCATTCAAACAAGCACAGGAAGTATAAATGAAAAATAATAAAAAACTTCACAAAATATTGCCTATAATCTATTGGGTTACAAAAGAACACAATTCAGGCTGGGCTGGGGGAACTTTTTTCCCCCTAAAAGATTCAAGCAGCCTTTCAGCTTAGAACAGGTAAAAAAAAACCTGCCCTAGAGAGTAAAAAAAATATTTCAAATAGCTAAATAAGGGCTCCTGGGATACAGCTGGTGATGCTCTAAAGCAAAGGGAAGTGATTGAAAACAGCTGAAATGTGACTGAAGAAACAAAACCTTGCTGTGGACAGTCAGCTTCTAGTTTAAAGGTGTGAGGCAGAAACTGCAATGCATTTCAGCATCTGAAGATGAGCTCATGGTGGGCAAGGATTGTCTTGGAGACATATAATCAAACTCCGTGGCAGTTTGATGAGGTGGTAAGTGTTTTTTTTATTTTATTGTTTGGCACTGGGTAGTTGGTCTGAATTAATTGTACTATAGCAGAAGGGAATGAGATTTCTGTTCAGATTTAATATTCTCACAAACCACAGGAGGCCTGGGGGAAAGGAAAGATTTGGTTATTTCTTGGGCACATCAATGATGTTTTGAAAGCTGAATTAATCAAGGATCTTCTTGTTGATTTTTCTTGCAAGAGTGTTATTCTTTCTCTATCTGCCCTGGTCTTGAGCTAATTTCTCTGCAGGTTTTACATACAATCAAAACTTGTCTGTTACTTGTGTATGATGAGTAAACATTAGTTAAGACTTGATTCTGTCTGTAAGAGAGAAAAGAAAATTAAAGCAATAGGTATTTATATATACTCATTGCTTATTATTTCTAGAATGCTTTAGGAGGGATGGGTCAGATTTCTGTGCTTTGGATGTTACTAATTATGGAGCAGAATACTTGTCTTCTGAAGAAGACTTGCACTTTTTGTTGTGGGGGAAAAAAGTCATAAAATGTGTTTAATCATCACTGCACGACATAGACAACATATTTAAAAGAATGTTGAAGGAATTGAGACACTCAGAGTTTTAGTTGGGAATGGATAGGAATTATAATTTAGGTTGTAAAAGACCTTTCAGATCACCAAGCTCAACCAGAAACCTAGCCCTACCAAGTCCACCATTAAATCATGTCCCTAAGCACCACATTTACATGTCTTTTAAATACCTCTAGGGAGGGGATTGATTGCGCCCTCAGGAATTTTATGGATGACCACAAGTTGGGAGGGAATGATGGTCTGCTTGAGGGTAGGAAGGCTCTGCAGAGGGTCTGATGGGCTTTGAACCAATGCTATGAACTTCAACCAGGCCAAGTGCCAGGTCCTGTGCTTGGCCTTCAGTGTTTGTTCTTGTCAAAAGAGGAGATGTGAACCAAGGGCTCTGTAAGTCCATAAAAAGCAAAGGAAATTCCACCAGCCTTGCAGAGTCATTGTGGGATAAAATGTTTAAAAAAGGATGTGGCTTTCTCAGGTATAAAATGGTTGAGAGGGAGTGCTGATTTCTCCACTGGATTGAAATGGTTATGAGCCTTAACTGAGACTGCAAAGCAGTCTTTAAAACCCAGTATGGGCACTCTCTGCCTGGGGGGGTTGTGTTGGAGTTTGAGCCATGCAAGGCTGAGTGCTGGCAGGACAGCCCAGAGCCAGGCTAGGAGACCTGCTGGATAACACTCATATGAGTAAATGGTCAGGAACATTTTGTTGATGGAAAATGAGACAAGGTTCTGACCAAATAATGTGAGAATCAGATAGTCACTTACTGACACTACTGTTCTAAATACCAAGATAAATTAGCAGAAAATATATACATTATATTACATATATATTATATATAGCAAAGGTCTGGATGTGCTGTGTTCATAACCTGCTATTTATTTCCTGCAAGTCTTTTTACTACAAATGTACGCAGCACCCACCATAGAAATAAAATGGGGTTGATAAACACTATGTTGTAGTTAAATCCAGTTTGTGAGGCAATACAGCGTTTAATACAGAAAAAATCCCACCTCTTTTGCTTTGCTTCAGCTGCAGAATTCTTGCCCTGGAAGGAAAGCTGAGGCACAACAGTTTTTGGCATAACCCTGCCCAGCTTCAGGCATTTGAACACCTCTGTGCAAAGGTGCAAAGGGAGGGAAGTTTGGCAGAGGATGGCATGGAAAGATCACTGGAGAGGAGAGGGAGGTGAGGGTCAGTGTAATGTCCCTGTGACAGTGATAGCAATGCTGGAGCTGCCCCTGGGGCAGTCTGCAAACTGCATGGCAATGCTGTGCCTGGAGTGTCACCTCCATGGTGACATGAGGTGGCAATACACCTCTGGAGACTTGATCAGTGCAGGGATGGAGTTTGCCTACCCCAGTACCCATTATCCATGAGGCAGCCCTGATTTCCTGGGCATGCCTGCCAGTGGGAAGCAGTGAATGAATTCCCTGTTCTGCTTTGCTTGTGTCTGTAGTTTTTCCTTCGATGATTGGGGCCTCTTCATCTCAGCCCATCAGTTTTCACACTTCTACCATCCCAATTCTCTTCCCACCCCACCAGGGGACAGTGAGTGAGCAACTGCATAATAGTCCTTTTTGGTGCCCAGTGTTGGACTCCAAGGTGATGACAGATGATGACAGAATTGATTGGAATGTGCTAGATCAAATTTATATCTCTTATTGCTGCTAAGTTGTTAATTGGCTTCTGTGTTGTCTCCTGTGCTTACCCACAATGTATGGACGAGATCAAGGGGAGAGACAAATATTTAATTTTTATGCTTAAGTTTTCAGATTAGTTGTTCTTCAATTAAGAAGCATTGATCTTCTGTGTATCTCCAAAAGTTGCATCTCATAAGTTGAACTTCTCTTTGTCCTTCACTTTGACACCTGCAAAATCTTTGCAGTGTTTCACAGAAAATCTTTATATTGGATTTAGTTAAAGAATCAACTGTATGCATCTTTATGTACTTGCAGAAGGGCCCTTTACTAAATCTCATCTTGAGACTTTCAAATAGTTCTGGAATTACATGAGGCAAGAACACAAAGCAGTGGGTAGATATATAAATTTCTCCTTCCATCTGCAAGTGATAGTGGGGTAGGTGGGTGCCTAGGGAATTTACCTGTTATGGTTTTTATAGGCAGAAATATGATCATAAAAATTACCTCAAATGAAAGAGGCATTGATTTTTTAAATGCACATACCCTCAACAAGCAGTTAATGCATCCCAACAGAATCTAAATATTTCCAGGATAATGGTATTGTGGCACAAGTTAGGGGTTTGAAGGGTAGCCTGATTTTTAATTATTTCCTTTTGCCAAGTGAATTAGCACTTGGGGTAATACAGCTTTCTTGGAGAGGTGCATAAGTATTTTATTACCCAAAATGCTGAACAAGGTGTTTCAAATCCCAGTACCAGCATCAGTTTAACTAACATTGTCAGATGCTGATCGAATCCAAATATTTCCTTTTAACATTGGAAAGGCACAGAGGGTGTGTTTGCAGAGCATAATAACACAATGCCATGCAAAACAGAAATTTCCCCTAGGAGAGCCCAGGAAATGGGCCATGCAGCAACATTCCCGCCTCTCTGCCTCTAGACCCTTGCCCCAAGAGCTCCTGGAGTTCAGACCTGCACTTGCCATGGTTATCTCTGCACACCTATCACTCCTGTTGTGGATTTCAGCCTAAGGACAATCTCCATGATATTAATGGATGGAGGAGGCCACTTCGAATCCTGTTAGCCCAAACTGGGTTTTTGAAGAACTTGGTCAGGATTACTCTAGACTGTGAAATATTTGGATTCATGTCTATCTTTCGCTGTAGCTTTCCACGTTGGTAAATTAGCTCCTAAATATTGGCCTAGGAGTGCTTCTGAAGGTTGCTGGTGACTTTAACATGTGACTTATCACTGCTTTGAGACTGAAACAGCTGAGTAGTAAAATACTTAAAAGATATCTAGAGGATAGATATCTGGTTTTCCACAATTTCTAATGTTTGTTTGATGTAGACAACTCCAGCTATTTGCATTACAGTACTGGGGCTTCACAGGTTGTAACCAACTGCACTGAAATGGGTAACTTGTTCTTCAGGGCAAGCATGCTGGGATTGAGCCAAATGAAATCTGAAGAGCAGTCTGTGTGACACCAGAGCTGGCTTGGAAGGGCAACACAGCACCAATGAGCAGACATGAGTCCCTAAATCTGGACAGGTAGAGCTGGCTGGGGACAAGGAGGCAGGGACAGTGTTATTGCCACAGCTGCAGAGCAGAAGGGGAAATCTGTGCCTTGCTCTTCCTGGAACAAGGTAAAGCATGAGTGGAGACTTGAATTTAGCTATCATTCCAGTTGGTGTGTTTTGGAAAGGCTGTCCTGTGGTCTACAAACACCTACTGAATGCAGTGCTCTGAAGAAAGCAAGGTTTGAAATGAGCTCTGAAAGTGTTAGGACTGCTGGAAGGCAGGCATTGATTAACAGCCTGGTGAAATCAGAGGGACTCATCTGACAGTACTTGCTTGAGGGTAGAATGGAGTCTCACAGCCTATATCAGAGGCCAGCAGTCTCAGTTCTTCTGCACAATTAATCTAAACAAGGCCTGAAGGAGATGCCTGGGCACTGGCTTATGATCACCTCAGCTATTTGGTGCTGTGCTTCCTGACCTACCTTGAGCATGTTTGAGTAGAATCCTCCTAGACAATGGCTGAGCATCATTTTGGGTTTTACAGATGAGGACTGATCTCAACAAGCAGTTTAGGAGGCAAGTGGAGAAGCAAGTTTAACCACTCAAACCCAGACAGAGGGGCCTGGCATTTATTAGTTTATTAATTAAAATCTATCCAGGGAGATTTGCTTTTAACTTGCACCATTAGCAATCCTGGCCATGTAAATTCACAACTCGGGCTATGGCATCATGAACAGACAGAAAATGCCATGCAGGTATCTGTGGCTGCTTTGGTGGACTGCCATAAAATGATGGTATTAAAATTAGTCCTCTGCTTATGGACTGGTGCTTTCTCCTCTTCACCTGGGGGAACTGATAAGAGCAAACAGCAATGCTGAGTATTAGGAGCTATCTAGAATGTTGATGAGTGATTAAGGAGAGGTCAACGTGGACAAATGAAGGAGAAGAGGAATCAGAAATTGCAAGCTGGGGAGGGAAGCAAGGTCAAGGAGTATGTTAGCAGAGAGGAAAGATCACTGAGCACAGTTATAAATGAACCTGTTGCAGCCAGTTTTCCTCTGAGGGGTTATTCAGATGCCCAAAGGTGGATGGGTATCTGATAGCACTTACCAAACAACCCAAGTCCCTTAAGTCAGCTGGTACACAGCAGAGCTGCAATTTAAGTTTGGAACCTCAGTGCTTCAGAATATCTGATGTATTGCAAGAGGCCAGGTTTTTTTTATTTGGTTTTGGTGGTGGCTTTGTTTTGGTTTTGCAAACACATCTGATGCTTATTATAACATAAGCATGTACTGCAGTTTTGCAAGTGATCTTTACCATTTTGGTTGCTCATTACTCCGTCTCTTTTCTGGTTTTGATGCTTATTTACCTGTCTGTAGCTGCTTTTCACACAGTTCCCTGTATTTATGCTTAGACTTGCTGTTACTTTTAAAAATCTAAATAATAATTTGGCCTCTGCTCCTTTCGTAAACATCCAAGCTGTGATGCATTTCCAGCACATCTAGATCCTGCTAGCTGCTTTTTCTTAATCTACAATATTCTGTTGATTATTCAGGAATTGCTCCTGTCACCTAGATCTTAAAAAAAAAAAACAGCATAGGGAATTGCTCCATGCTCAGACTCCCCTCCTCATTCTTTAGCTGCCTTACGCTTGGGCTTCCTTCTCCAAAATTCCACTTTGTTCCTTCACTTCTGTTCTCTTTCTACATCCCAGTCTTTTAATTCAGTTCCCACATTTCTGGGAGGGAGGGGAGAAGGTGTGTTGGTGGATTCCTCAGCCAAAGCTTATTCAACCTGTTTGGTACCTTTGTGCTGCACGTCAGGCAGGAGAAGGGTCAACAGTCAGCAAGTCTCACATGTCATAGTCCATCAGTCAATGAGGACAGCTTACACAGGCAAGAATCTGCTATAAAACAAATCTCTTTTCAGATAATCCATGTTTCCCACATGCTTTTAAAGACCATCTCTACTTTCCCAGAGCAGACAGCTCAAGCAGGAATACTAAATTCCCATAGAGGATGTGCTGAGGACATAGAATCAGTGTACCAGGACTAACTCCTGGTGCCTTTATCACTGATTAAAGTTTCTACTGCAAGGTATGACTTTTCAACATGTATTAATATATAATTTCAAGGACACACTCATGCACTGTGTATGAGGATGTAATGTTCATCACTGTATGGACTGGGAAGCAGCACCATGTCACAAAGTCACCCACATAAGGATGCCCACATTCTGGTCTGTCCTGCTGCTGCCTTGCTCTGTCATTCAAAGCTGAACAAACTTTTCAGCATAGTTGCAAATTTTGCATAACTGGTTTGAATCACCCTGTACATAACCTTAAATTCATTACCCACTCAGAACTACTCAACATTGACTTTAAAACTTAGCTTCACCTCCCTCCCTTTGCTAAGCTGTACTTGGAACCTAATTCTTTTTTTTAAAGCCCTTTGATACATTGTGTGTAATAACTTCTCTCCCTTGCCACTGTAATATACGCCCATTTTTAGTTGCTGTAAATGACATTAATTTTAGGTAATTGGGCACCTATTTTGTAAATAACCACTCTGAAGTTCTTTTTCTCTATTTGCTAAAGATGGTTCTGGGCTGAGCCAAGGGAGGAAAGCAGCCATCACTTAAGCACCACTTGTGTTCTTCAGATAGCTGGGCTTCCATCAGGTGTGTATAAACATGCAGCAGTTTAGCTCTCTTCTTGTGATTTATTATTTCCTTGTTCCCAACCTCACCACTCATCATGGGCTCCAAAAAATATAAACTTCAGGGATCTTGTTTCAATTTAGAAAAATAATTCTTGATACAGGACACAGCATTTTTTCTTTGTTTTCCTTCCTTCCTTATGGATGTAGTATGTTGCAGAACTATGTAACTGCTCTGCTTAACTAACCTAACCATCCTCTCTCTGGGAATTGTTTGATTCTCTAGGTTGTCAAGATATAGCTCATTAGATCTTGTAAAAAGTGAAGGATAAAAATGTAACTATTATTATTTCAGCCTTAAGCACTGCCAGTTTATTGTGAAGAGCTGCTTATCTTAACATACTTTAAGTAAACTTTCGTAGAAGTTCTGATGTAATAGCTAACAATAAACAAAGACCTAACTATTAACTGCTGGCGTCAAGAAACACACTGCAGCTTCAGCAATTGCCTTCTGAAATACAGATGTGGAATCATGTTTCTGGCAAACCTCCTCAAATTAGTTGACTACTGAAGTTGAGAACAGGGGTTTGGTTTGGAGAGGAAAATTGCAGTCAGCCTGACTACTAACACTTAACAGAGCCACACATACACAATGTATGCACCACAACTGCTGCTCCAAGAACTCCACGATTTCAACAGAGGTTACAATCATGCCACCACTGACAATCTCCCATGGGATTAATCTTTCCCTATGGGCCTCAATTTTGCTACATATGATATTTAGTAGAATACATATTTCAAATGTGTCTTACTACAAGAAAGATTTGCCAGATGCCTGAGCAAAGAACCTTGTGACCATCACTCTGAATTTGGTACCCACCATCACACCTATGTTGTGACAATTGTCTACTTCAAAGGTTACACTTGACCTTCTGCAATACTTCTGGGTTTACCATCTACACCTGCCCCAGTTTTAATACAAATACATGCTGTTTTCTTTTATTAGGTGATAAAGTTGTAAGAATTCTTGAAATATCCATACAATTGTTTTAAGAAATTCAATATAATGAAATGTAGCTGAACGAGTTTTTGCAACTCAAAATAGATTTTAAAAATGCTGGAAGATCCATTTGCAGTGGATACCAAAAGTAAAGCATGTAACCTCTGCAAGTCAACAACAGCTCAGTATGTAAAAGGGAAGCTCCTTTGTAATACTTCAAGATCCCTCCTTACGTGTAAACAGAACATGTATCTACAACTGTTCTAAGAACAAGAAGTACTCTTTGCACTCTTCTTGCTTAAATACATGAACAACTCAGTAATGTGGCACACTTAATTAACATTCTAATCATATGGCTGGATGGCAAGAGAGGGACCAAAAAAGCAACTTCAGTATAATTTTTTTGACCCTGGCTTATTCTATGGAACTGCTGCCTCAAAGCATCAGCTCTTCTCTGAATACTTTTGAATTTTCAGTTTTTTCCAAGTGAAACATAGCCTGATGATATGTGTGTATGCACCTATATATATATTCATCCCTCTTGAAGTTTAGAGGTTTGTTGGTTTTTTTTTTTTCCTTCTAATTAATTCCTGTCTTACTGAAAACTTCTGTCTTGATTGAAAAACAAAACAAAAACTCTCCCAGGTTTTCCTCAGAGAAAGCACTGGTTGATTGTCCCACCTGAAGTTAAGAAAACAGGCACATAACATTCTTGAGAACTTGCAAGATACTTTCATTTGTAAGATACTCTTTTATCTTTGTAAGAAACTCTTTCATTTGACAGGTGTTTTTAAAAAATGCTCCACATGCAGGCTGAATTAGAAAAATATTTTTATTTACATGAGTAAATAATGTAGTGCAAGGAGAGTGGATTTAATCCTCAATAATGCATAGACTGATGAAATTTATAGTCTGTTATCTACCTCACTGCAGAGGTGCATGCACACCTGCTTTAAAGGTCAGACCTTTCCTACAGCCACTTACTAAACAGCTTTAAATCAGACAGAAGGCATTTGCAGTCTGTACTTGGTATTCATACATCACATCCAACATTTATCAAACAAACTGTCACTTAAATAGGTGTATTTTAAGAGTTACGGTAGACCATGAAATAAATTTTTGCCAATGTTATCTATGGGTGAATCAAAAAATAAATTGTCCAATCACTTTCTGTCACCTGTTCACATTTAAGTATTCTTTCATTTATTTACTGGGGAAGCTGCTTTTTCTAATCAGTGGCTTTTGGCGGGGTGGAAAACATTTGGCTGTGTCTACCAGGGAACTGATGACACTTGCAAGACTTTGACCAATGGTTAGCCCTCAGAACTAGTATGTTATGGTAATATTGCAAATCTTTCTGGTGTTTTTCTTTCAAATTTTTTCACATTAAAGATCTGGGATGGAATATAAAAAGCTAAAAATAAGTAATTGTTACCACTGCATTGGACAAAGTCCTGGCTGATGTTCCATGCAACACAGAAAGTGTTGGTAATTTGGTTTAATTTTTACATGATTCTCATGCTTGCAACTTGGAAAATGTTGTTAACTTCACCAACAAAATAAGCTCAGACAGAGTAAAGCCTATTTAATAAGATATTAGATGTGTGGGTAAATCTTCTTCATCAAAACTGGTGGGAGGTTTGCCCATTGTCCAATTAGGCAAAAACTTCAATCGAATGCAGTATGATCATATGTTTGGTATAGTGATATTATCTGCAAAATCTGTTTGGAGTGTTAAATAAATTATAGGGAAGGTTTTCCTCTACAGTGGAGAAATCAGATCAGAGAATTTCTCTACGACTTTGGCTGCTGGACTGCCACTAATTATTAATAATGTCACTAATGGGGTTGGTTGCCAGTTCTTACATGTGTAGTTGTTCATATCCCAGCTTCCCATGGAGACATCAACTTTAGAAAACCACACTTCAGCTCGTGACAAGAGGATTCTGAGGGTTTGACTCTTGCTGTGCTAAATTGTTTGGAAAAGTAGATTCATCCTTCTGTACTAGTCTGGTAGCATCCTCACTGCTACTCCCTGAGGAAGAAGGTTCAGCTGACAATGACTCTGATCTTGTTCCAGGAGAATTACGGGCTTTGGGAAAACAGCAGAAGAAATTATTAAAAAAGACTTCACCACAACTAGGAAGTTTATTCATCAGTACTTAAATATTATGTCCATATAAAATAATATATAAAGACAATACTCAAAGGTTAGGGAATACTGAAAGAAGAGTATCTGTAACTTTAATTATATATTTTGTACATATGTAGTACGATTTCTAAATTATATAAACTATAGTGAGTAAGAAAAGAAAGCAGGGTTTCAGAATTATTTCCATAGTCAGCATATTACACACAGCTGAATGTCTAAAAAGCTATCAAGGAATTATAAAAATCAAATGTCTTTTTTTATCTAATGTTTGTGACATTGTTTTTTTTTTTTTGTTTTGCTTTTTAAATATGATTCCCTACAGCTGTAGGTTGTGGAAAGCAGTATTTTCAGCATTTTATTACAGAAGTATATCAGAAAATAGTATTTTCTGACACAGGCTTAAGCTGCCTACTGGAGTTAAATCACAATGTAAAAAAATGGTTTTAGTGCAAGATGTTACATTCATAACTGGTAATACTCATTTCACAGCTCCTTGCTCAAGACCCTGTCTTGCAATTTTCAGTGAAACACCTGGTTGAAGCTGGCAACACTTTTTCAGGGATGACTCTTTATTTTTACATGTGGTGGTAGGGTTTTTTTACTCCTGTCCTAAGGCATGTAGTTCTGTCTCTGGTATCTCCTTACAGTACGGTAGGAAAACAATAGGAGTTTTCAGATACTTCAAATACTGTCATTCCATTTTTTTTCCCAATTCTATGATTCTATGAATATTCTCTGTAACATAAAAGAGATTATACAGCAAAGCTCTCTAATTTTGGGCAGGAGGGGTCTGCAAGAACAGACTGAATGAGTTTATTGATTCTGTTAAGGGCTGAAAAGGCTGAACTGCCTCCTACTAAGTTACTCCAATGTAACAGCAAACTGAACCTCACTTTTTCTCTCAATGTGTATCTGAATGAAATGAAATGTAATCTGACAGAGAGAGCACCAGCTCGTGGCACACTGCAGAGACAGTGTATGAAATCAAAGCTACATAATCACTCTAACAATATTGTGTATTGAGAGGTGGGAAATATATTCTGTTTTCCATTCATAAACTTGTGCATTTAATGTTTTCAGTAAAAATCCCCTTTAATAAGAGAAATTCCTGAGAAACCAACAGGCTTAAACCTATGCCATATTTCATCAATCCTTTTCAATGATCAAAACATGACTTGCACATTAAAGCCATTGATGTTCAGAGGTACTTCTACCAAATCTAGAATACCCACTTTTATTTTTCAAATTTTTACTGTAATTTTTTCTCCTTCTTCCATTTCACTATGACAGATACTTACCAGGTAAAGACTGAAAATACTGCACTGCAAATGCAACCAGAATTGATAGAAGAAAGGTCCCCATGAAGTAGATCTGTGACAGTAAGTTTAAAAACACAATTAGAGCAGTGAAAAGCCAAAGTGGTGCTCCAAAGGAGCTGTGTGTGTACCAAAGGAGCAATACATACCAGAGTAGATTGCAGAATATTGTTCCAGCAAACTCTCATGTAAAAATAAAGCAGTGCCAGGGAGCATGGACTAATTGATTCTTGGTTACTGTTATTCCAGCATCTATAACAAAAAGATTGAAACAACTTGTTATTCCTCATCTAATCCTTTTGTGGCATGTGTCATCTGGGAATGTCATGTGGGTTTTCAGGAAACCTCAGTAATCCAGAAAAAACAGTCAGTACCACCACCACTGTCTCACAGCAGATGAAGTAAATATTTGTAGAAAGACCAGACTAATCTCAGAATACCTTACCCAAGGAGTGTATGTTTTATTTTTTCATTAGTCATATTTTTTCACGGAGAATTGAAGCTACCCTTGCTAAGCAGTCACAGCACAAGTTGTAGTCAGGATGCCTGTGTGAGCCAACAGCAGTAGCACCTGATTTAAGACTAGATGAACAAAATCTCTGCCCCTGCAAGACAGTGGTGCCTAAACCCCCTCTAGAGACACTGGAGTACTACAGAATGCAGTCAGAGCTTGAGGAGCACTTCAGCTGACAGCTACAAGGTTTCTGCCGTGGGGTGAGCTCAGCAGTACCTTTCCCATTTCCACCAATTAGGACTTCACCTACTACTGGAGTTTAGGACAGCTAAGTCACAGGCACCTATTTTATGCTACAAGTGATTCTGTTCTACCAAGCTGAGGAGGGAGTGGGGGTGGTGCATGTGTACATACATAAAAAATATAGGTTTTATATAAAAACATATACAGCTATATAATTTATATATATAATTAGATATTATTTATACATTATGCATATGTATACACACACACACACATATATATTTATGTAAAAAAATCCATCTCCTTCTAGAAAAAAAGTTATTTATGATTAGAAAACCCTGCAGCAGTATCAACTCTGGAGTAAATTTCACTGCAAATCAGATCCCTGCAGCCCAAGTGAAGGCAGAATTCAAGTTCACATTTACAACCCCAGACAGAGCAGCTGCTGCAAAAACCCTATTTTTCTGACTTGTAATTTCACGTTCAGTGGAGGTAATTTAGAGTACAACTTTAGGCTAACTGCAAGGAAGAACAATTTCAGTGGATTGTTGGTGAAACAACACACACTGTTCTAATGTTAGTTTCATCTCTTTTTTTGTCACACAATGCTCAGAAGCAAAACTGACAATAAACCACTCAGTTCTTGGATCACAGCCTGATGTACTGTCTCTTAGCTTCATCACCAAATACTGTACAAGTTTCCCATTCCCACTGTGATTTTCAACATGTTGGTTTACCCAGGTTAAGTAAACCCATGTTCTGTACTGGAACCAGAAGTCTCTGGGTGGTTTGTGCATGAAGAGCTCTGGCACAGGCAGTTCAGACAGCAGACCTGCAACCTTCTCACATATCCAATATTCTGTGCAACATTTGTGCCAGGAACATCTCTGCAGAACAAATAGGGCTGCTACTGTCCCAGTTAAATACTTTTAAGTTCTGTATTAAATTGCTATATTTATCATTAACAGTTGTTTTGGAATATATACAAATTGTCAGTGCTTTACTTAGGAACTTAAATATTGGAAAAGACCTCTTGGATCATTAAATGTAGTCCCTCCTACTTTAGGTAACCACATATAATCAGGTCTTTTTTTAAATGACACAAACTGAAGCATATTTAGACAATTTAAGCATTTCAAGCATGCTGAGCTTAACCTGCCTTAAATCATACAAGAGAACAAAGTTAATCATTACAGGAGTTGCTGTTCTCCAGAGTAAATGCAACTCACATGGAAAAACAGCAGCAGCTGATGAAGGGAAAAAAGACTCACCTGTAATAAAGTTCATGAAGAAGTGATGCATTACTAGAATGCAATGCGTGGTCAATTTCCAAGTGATCCAGAATGTAGGAAGGTATGGAGTTGCCCTCTTCTAAGACAAGGGCCAAATTAAAGAAACCCTAGCAATAAAAAAACATACAGACATTTTAACCATTATTTTTTTATATGTGCATTTAAGGTCTGCTGGGAGCATCAAGTATCCAAGTAATTATAACTGTCGTCTATAAATTACTTTAGTACAATGTGATCTTCACTGAATAATTATAAGAGCCAGGTAAATACTGAAAATGCAAGAGAATTAGCATTCATTTGTTGTGACATCTTTTTGTCTGAAATCATATGGGAAAAGATCTGACCTTTCTCATTTGTGGTTGCTCTTTATAAAGACAGCCACCATAACAAACCGTCATCTTCTATCTACTAGGGAAATACAGACTGAAAGCAGAAATGGGATTCTGTTCTTTTTAATTCCCTTCCATCTTGCTCTATAGATCAACAGTAATCCAAATAGTGAAACTGGGAGAAGGAATTTCCTCCAGATAATTAAAGTCCTTAATCTTACAGTTTTGCCTAGTTGGACAGTGTCTCTTGAGAACCATGAACATACATGAAACATATTACAGGACTCCCCATTACTTTGGCTTTCATACTTTAACTTTTTCTGCATCTCTCCTTTGCTAGAATAGCAGTAAAGTTTTGTTCCAATATCCTCCAAGCAGAACCCAACTATGCTACCTCTAGTAAATTCATATACAAGATACTGTCTGAGGACACTTTCATCGGGACAGGAAGAACATCATATTGCACCAAGGACACTTCAGGAGGGTCTAAGGGCAGCCAACTCAGTGCTGAAACACCCAGTGTCTTTGGTAATGTGATATGGTGTATATTTCAAACAAAATCCACCTTAGGATTCAGTCAATATACCAAGGGAAAAAGGCCAATCTTCTGTTATTTTTATATCCTAAAATAGCAGAGGATAGGACTGGAATGCAACTTAATTTTTCCTGTTGCAATAGCAAAAATACCAAGGACACAACAGAATCAATTGTGTCTAGGTAAGGTAGCACTGAATTAGGCCATTCACTTTTAGCTCTCAAAATGGCCAAATTCTGAGGCTCTCCATCTAGGCTAGGGTTACCTTCTATTATCATGAAAGAGCAACTAATGACACACAAAGTATTTTGAAATAATTATAACTTATTCTAGTGAGGCAGAATAACCAGTTTTAGAGAAAATCCTCAGATTGTTCTAAATTCTAATGTTTTATAAATCCAAGACAGCTGCAGACCCACCTGTGAATCTCCTTCTAAGGCAGCTTGTGCATACATTCGCATGGAGAGCTCAAGGTCTTTTGACTGGTTCTGGTAACCATAGTAGTAGAAATCCCCCATCTTCAAATAAGCTGTGGAGGAAACCAGGAGGAGATAATTTCAGGTGTTTGTAGAAGTAGAATTAAACAATTATTAATGTGACAGAGAAGTGAATAGTAATTCTATTTAGAGTTCTATCAAAGTAACTTGTTCTCATTAGTTGTCTTGGTGGCTACTTTCTATCAACCTGACCACTGAGATTATATATCCTGGATGCAATTTCTTATGGTTTCTTTTCAATAAATTTAGTGAATCATCTTGCTACTTTTACAAAATCTGAGATTCAGAAATTTCATACTGAATTCCTTCTTCACTTGCTGAATCTGTCTTTGGGCAGCCAGGTTAGCCCTACTAACTGGATGAGACTCAAAACCACATCATCTAATTGTTTGTTGTGTACTACTCACTACAGGGGCTGAATCCTTCCCAAAAAGTACAGAACTCTGCTGATGGTAATTTTACTCATTTCAAATCCATCCTGACCCAGGACAGTGGTAAGTACAGAATTTTCCTGGTCTAGAAGGAAGCAATACCTAGCAAATACTTTACCAACATCTTTCTGGGATACTGCATAGTCATGAAATGCACCAAGAGAGTGGGCACAGATCCAAGTGGGAGGAAGTGTGACAATGCCCTAACCTGGGCTAAAAAATTTAGAAACTCGCATGATTGTGCTTACACTTCTCTGACCTGAGCTTTCCCCAACTGAAACACTTCTACACCTTGCCTTGTGCCTCCACAGCACCTACCCAGAAATCCCACCTGGTTTTAGAGGACTGAAGCAGAGATTTTGAGGAAGCAAGCTGGTCACTAACCCAACAGCAAAGACCATGTACCCTGTAGTGAATCATCAAGAAGAGTTTCCCTCAACCATAACGAGATGTGTCTACCAACCTCCCTGGCCTGGAGCATCCTCCCTGCCATGGGCAGTGGCCTTGAGGTTACCCTGTGTTGCACTGATAATTTAGCCCTGGGAATCTGCTGCCAGGGTCAGACTCTGCATCCCAGGCCCTACACTGGGGATTTGATCCCTCAGCACTGCAGGGAAGGGGCGGAGATAAAACTCCCCTTGTGTTACTGATGTAAGAAAGAATAAAATAATAAAATCCTCCCCCTGTTGAAGTAACAATTCTTCTCTCCTTTACTTGAATGGAACCACTGTCTCACCCTGTGAATCTGACTCCTGAAAGAAGCTTCTTTTATGGAAGGCTCTCTACCAGTGGTTCTTCCAAAGGGTCAACCAAACTGCACCTTGCTAAGGTGTCTCCTCATGAAAGCTAACAGGGTGTGTGAGCTCCTGTGGCTTCAGGCTCTACCCACGTGCTATTCAGTTCCAAACTGCTGTGTAATCCAAGGAACAGCTTGAATCGCTTTTAAGCTCCACTTTTCCATGTGATTATTACAAAGGACTTAAAACCTTCTTGTGAGACAATCATATTGATGTTTTCAAATACTGAATAATTCTTTCAAAGGCACCGGAATGACTAAGTCACAAAAAATACAGATGCAGTAAAATTTAAGTCTAGAGGAATGTAACATATAGGTAAATAAACTTCTTTTTCTTTTTTAAACAGCAAATCCTTCAGTTCCCCAAGGTAAGCTGAGCCAATGTTGATAAACTCTGTACCCTAACAGAAAAAAACCTCAGAATAAATTAGATAAGCAATCTTTTAGCCTTCATTAGTTTCTCATGACCCAATTATGATTTGTAAGCATGTTTGCTTTTGGATTTTCTCTTTGATAAACTCAAAAGCATGAGCTCCTAAAGCAACTATGATTTTTTTTTTTCTTAAACCTTGAGTATATTGCTTGGGCTTCTAAACATCTAGCCTCTTCTCAGGACTTAGCTTTTTTATTTGATTCAAATTTTATCTATTTTATGCCATAAAAGAGAAATTTTCAGAAAAGGTGGGCTGAAACACAACATTTAAAATACCACTTTTCCTCCTGATACTCCTATCAAAACACCAAAAAGGAAATATGTGATAAGCAGGGATTACTCTTCCCTTAACCTGCTCACTCACATGAAAGTTTAAAATTAAAATCAGAAAGAATTCTTTATACGTACCAAATGAGGGTGCATTGACTTGAGAAACAGAGAAATTGTAGTATCTCCAGACACAATCAGTTGCTAGGTATTTCCTTGCTAGGTCCTGGAAAGAAAATAACTCATCTATTCATACCACAGCTAAAACATTAGGATCACACTATTATTAACAAGTGTTCATTTTAGGACAGTGAGTTGTGAATATATTTACTTACTGGTCTTTCTTCACAGATGTGTGCCAAATTTGACTGTGACACTTCAATCCCAGTTTCAGCTGCTAGAATATAATGCAGCAGAGCTTCATGCCTAACATTAGAAAAACGTTAGTGAAAAAACTAACAAAAATAGCATGCATTTTAGTTGTATTTTAAAAAACCCACTGAAGAAATTGATAAAAAACACTTAAGAACAAAACTTATGTAAAGGATTAAAGGCAAGAGGCTGGCAAGCCCATGCAACAGCTACATCTACTGGCAATGCTTGGTGTGTCAGACCATGCAGGACCTCAAGAGCCTGCAGTGTTTTCTCACTTGCACTGAAGCTAAATTTGTTCCACTGTGCATTTACTCCAAGTGCAAGACTGATGATAAAGTTGAATTTGTATTAAACCAAATAATCTATTAACTGTTTCAGATAAAACATTCTTAAAAGACTCTCACCCCCTCCACTTAAAAAAAAAAATCCTAATTAACTTATCTGTGTATCTGCCTGTCAAACATTCACCTGAGTAGCTCTTTGGTATGCTTAGCCTTTTATTTCTAGGTCTTGTCTTGCCTTTGTAGGCTCTTTGGAACAGGAACTGTCACTCATTATATTTGAACATGTGAATAAAAAGTCTCAGTCTCTCCATTGTCTTCAGGGACCTCACTTACTGTAAAGTAAGTAATAAAAGGTAATTTTGCTTATTAGTATAGCAATTCAGTACTGCAGTACAGTGGCACATGATGCCAGAGGAGAGGATCTCTTTCATGTTCTCTGTCACCCATCTACTCCCTAGTATGAAGACTAAGCATTCAAAATAAAGAGGAAGTCTTTAAAACCATGTTTGGGTTTAATATTAAAAAAAAAAAAAAAAAAGTAGTGTATTTTTTTCCTATTAAAGTTTCTCACTAAATGGTCATGCTTCTCCACACACAAAGCTAAAACCATGACAAGTCTCAGGATCCAATAGTTTAACTGGAAGTAAATATGGTTAGATAAGTGTTTGACTTCAAGAGTAGGTGCTTAAGCAAAGAAACTTTAAATGAAATTGTGAAAGCAGCTGCCCTTACAGAACTAGCACATGTAACCTGTTTCCCAATTGCTTCTGCAAGATTACAAATTATTTCTTGTACTTGCCCTATAAAAACGTCTGGGACAAGGGGGACCTGGCAGCACGGAAGGAATTCAGGGTGTCTATGCTGTGAGGTTAGTTCTTCTGATCCTAAGTCTCAAAGAGAAATTCAGAAAATATACTCCATTTAAGCCCTTTAAATCAGTGTTTGAAGATCAAACTACCATGACGTTGAACACATGGCTGCTAACACCAGCAACTGAGCAACATTTAATATTTCCTTTGCTTGGCAGTGTAACAATTCAAACTTGTGCAAAATATATCAAGATATACTCAGAAGCAAAGATTTCGAGAGGTACAATCTTCTAAACCAGAGATGATTTTGACCAGTATTTAGAAGTGACTTTTCAGACACTCACAGTCACTGTCATCTCAAGAGGTACTACAGCAGATTTTTCTTCCAACCAAACCTTCTGGAATCCTAATGCTCTACCTGACGTGCACAGGACATTCATGCAACTGTGTGCAAAGTGAGCTGGGTAGAGTCATACACTTGTATATCAGACCATGCTACAAAATATTACCTAAAAGATTTTCAGTGATGAAAAGTGAAGTCAAGTCTCAGAAGAAATGTCTGTGATGAAGTGAATAAAGAGAAACTTCTTCCAGGAATGGGTTACTCCAGAACAGGCCACCAACAGTTCTCCTAAGCCTGGAGCACTAATTAAGTCCTAGCAGGAGGAGGCTGCAAGACTACACGAGCCATGGTCTTAATCACATATGACATCGTCTGATGCTTGCATGTACATTATCTGATGCTCATGCCCACAGCTTGCTGCAAAAATGGAACACTGACCTGGAAGCTATTTTGAAACCCCTTGGTTGACTCACTGGATATTGAAGCCTCCTACTATACCTTACAGAAAAGATAATATTAACCACATACACAAAAGAACAAATCTAACCCAGTAGCCGGTGTTTTGTCTACATGTAATTACACAGAAGTGAGAAGACAAAGTATGGGTTTTGGAACAGAAGGAGTATTAAAAATGAAAGGCATTCCTCTGGCTAATCCAGTGCACGTCACTACTGAATTAAAATCTGACAGCAGATTTAAAACTATTTCATTTTACAAATTCCCTCTTTTTCACTAGATCCCATCAGAAGAGTTGAATTGTGCTTCAGGTCACCTCCTCCTTCCCTTCATGTCTATGGGTACTTGGCTACTGATTTCTGTGGTCCTGCTAGTTCTATTTTTTGACACAGCCCAATGTTAATTATTTTATAATGCTATGAAGTGAGAAAACAGAAAACATACACGAATGGAACACTAAACAAACATACCATGAGAGTTCCAGATAAGCATTGAGAGCTTTTCTGATAACATGACCTAAGTAGCCGTTCTTCTCTGCAATGTGTTTTGCCCAGCTGTAATAAAGAACAAACAATAAAAAATAAACAGCTGTGCTCCAGTAATGCTATCACAACTCACACTGACTCAAAGGACACAAAAGAGTATGGGATCACCTTCTGAATTCTTGAAAGATAAACTTTGTAAGACAAAGGACTTCACAGTAATTGCTGCGTCAGCCTTCTAACTGTTAACCAAATGAGAACATTTTGACCATTGAGCATTCACTCATTGCACCATGAGCATATCAGAGATATCCTATTTTTTTTCTTGGCAAAACTACTTTTTTTCCTTTTTAAAAACAAAACACAAACTTAACATAAACTAGTAAGTGCTATAACTACTTATTTGCCTTTTTCTTCATGCAAAATACGATTTCTTGAAAATCAAATAAGCATAGCTTTTTCATATACAATCTCTCAAGAGTTTTCTGATAAAGCTATGCTATTCTGAGTAGTTCCAGGGTACTAAAAGTACTCAGCATCTCAAAATCTACTATTCATTTAAGTAGTAACACATATTCATGTGGATCAAACTTCAGTGCAGAACCTTTTTTTGAGGAGTTAAGGACAATGAAGTATAAATTATGCACTTAAAAATCACCGATAATCAAAATAATCCCATGAGAAATATAGTCTCCCTTAACAAATTGTTTAACTCCTTACATTACAGCTTTTTCTGGATCTCTAGGGAAGTCCTCCATGTTTCCTGTGATGTAGTACAGGGAGCATCGTAAGGTCCCTTCTATGTGTCCTCCTTGGGCAGCTTTATAGAAATACCGTGCAGCAACTGTCTGTGAAGAAATGAGACACAATTAGCAACTCTGCATAACTAATGTTCATTGAGTTCTGCTTCCTGGGACTCCTTTCATTAAAAGAGACAATTGGCTAATAAAGGCAAGCCAGTTTAACTGCTTTCAGTGTATTTGGGTGAAATGAATTCCTTTATTCTCTTCTTCTAATAGTTCAGGCTGAAAAAGGTTTTTAAAAACATGAATTGTGGTAACACCTGGAGTGTCAAATAGGAAAGTGTTTAACACCTGGTAGCATACAAGTCTTGCATGCAAAGACAAAAGTAAATTAAGCTACTTCCTAGTAGGAAAATGAATAAGGAATCCTGGCTAAGAGACACAGAATGAGACTTTAGCTCTGGTGATGCCTAAGGGAAGGCTGGGGAGAAGCAGCAGCACTGGTTGCTATATCCAGCAGTGCTGACCACGGGGCTGAAGCCTTTGCAGCCAGCTTAGGAAAGAGACAGCAGGAAAGCAGGCAGGACCAGAGCTGTAGAAGCAGAAGGGCTGTGTCCATGTTTTACACTAAGAACTGGTAATTTGTAATGTCAATTAAAGCACCACACAGCCAGAAATAATTGATTCCAGGAGATTTTTTACCATTGATACATGTTTTCTGTGAGTGAGCATGGACTTCAGAATATCTTTAAGAGCCATAACAAAGTGCTTCTTTCCAATGGCTTTGGCAAATAAAGCAACCTGTGCACTTTTAAGGGAACTCTCACAACCACTCCACTCTGAAATGTGTATTTTGGTTCCAGGGAAGAGAACATGTGTTAGCCAAATGAATGTGCTGGTGAGCACTGCTGCTGTTTGCAACAGAAAACCTCACTGTCTGCAGTATATCCACATTTCACAACTCAAAGGCCACACTGGAAATGTAATCCACCTCCAAGCACAAGGTCTGCTGCATTTATTACAGCTTAGCTCACAATGTTTCAGCTGTCAGTCATCAATGATTGGACAGCATTTTTTGCAAAGTCATTACAAGAAATATAACTGAAGTAGACAGTTCCTATTAGGCAACTTCTCTTGTTGATGTGAGAATTCAAGCAAATGGGTCATGTCATAGAGAGACAAATCAAAATAGTGCAATATACAGGACTATATTAAATGGTGACATATGGAAGCTTGGCTTGAATGTGTTTGACTGCAGTTCTGAGGTTCAGAGGAACTCTGTGAATGTAGCATAGCTGTTGACTTGAGGGATAAGGTTATATTGCTTTCATCTATTGTGGAATGCACTCTTTCCCTCTATCTTCTCCAATCTAAAACTGAGAGAGAATGACAGGCTCACCCTATCCTGGCTGGTGACACCAGAAGGAGGAAACCAAAGGCTGTTCCGGGAGCTAAACTTGCACCTGATTTGTTTCTAAATAAAAAGCACACAAACACATGCAATATGACTGATTTCTGAGTAATATCTCTCTAAGCAATCTGAAATCCCCAATAACACCTTTCTTTATGACAAAAGTCATCTCAGTCTGAAGAATGAAGTCTGAAGAATGAAACAAAAACTTTGAAGTGGAGCCCTAATGTAAAAAATAGTACGTTTAATACTAAAAAGTATTTTAAATACTAAAAAGTATTTACTCACTTGATTTCTACCAGGTGCTCCAGGGTAAATCCCATCTAAATAAAGGACACCAAGGTTGTACGATGCATCTGGATTTCCCAGTTCTTCAGCAATTAACCAGTGTTCAGCTGCTTTTCTGTAGTCTCTTTTAAAATTGTGGTAATACCATCCCAATCCATTCACTGCCTGGGGCAAACCCTTAGGGAAGA
This sequence comes from Phaethornis superciliosus, assembly GCA_023637945.1. NCBI lineage: Eukaryota > Metazoa > Chordata > Aves > Apodiformes > Trochilidae > Phaethornis > Phaethornis superciliosus. Next base: position 9,498,807 of record JAJQWJ010000005.1, read on the forward strand.
AGAAGCAGCACTCTCAGATCACAGATTTTATTCTGCTTTGGGTCACTTTGCAATTTCAACCTGCTGCCAAACTTTGGGTGCTGCCTTGAGCTTGCCTGTAAAGGCACCTGGTGCATGGGTGCAGCCAAAATTACACTGATTTGAGACTAAGGGATAAGGTTTGCTGGCTTTTTTTCATGCTGTTTTTCCTGTGGACCCATATTCAAAACAAGGAATGAGACTCCAGTGTCATCTTAAAGAGACTCAGATGTGTATGCATTTGTACTTGTTGACAAGAACAAACATCAGTTGTCTTTCAACCCATCTCTCCTGCAATGCCACTTAAAGATAATCTGGTTATTATCAGCAGCATAGCCTGCTGGTGTGGATTTTTGAGACAGCAATTATCTCTACCTGACTCCAGATATAGAAGAAAATGCTTAGGAAAATGAGGCAAAAACATATCCTGGATCTACTATTCAGTCTGTAAATCACCTTATTATCACCAAGGTCCAGATAATATAAGTAGAGAGAGTACTTTTTCTTCCACAGAAGTTTTGGATGATTTTAAGTAATCTAGTCTCCCAGTTTGAGAAAATAAGGCTTTCACCATTCATAGCAAAGACACTGGGAGAGCCAACTAGTATTTACACAGTATTATGATAATATGCATTTTATATAAATCAGAGTTCATTATAATTATAGGACTTTTATGATAAAATATTTATTACATTTTACCTCGGCTGCGGCTTTCTTCATCAATTCCAAAGCAAGTTTTGTATTCTTTTTCACACCTTGGCCCTAGAAAATGTATATGTGAAAAAATGATTGTTTATAAATACAGAATACAGTCTGATGAAAATTCACATATACATGTTCAAAATGCATGTTAACATTTATAATATCATTTACTAGGTGTTATTCAGCTTTAAACAGACACATCAAATAAAGCAGCTTTGTGCTTATCCTTCATTCACAGCTTTACAAAATCTCAGCGATTCAGAGTAGAAAAAATTATTTCACCAGTCAATCCAACAGATTTTGATAGGTAAGATCACAGATCTTTAATTTTCAGCAACTAAGGAAGAAAGAACAGTATTCAAAAGTCCATAGATTGTTCATGATTTGGCAATGAGCAAGGGCTCTCAACTTCCCTGAAAAAGTATGTCAGAGTGTTTCCAGAGGAAATACAGTGATGTGCTGATGATATCTACATAAATTAATTCCAGACACAGGTCAAACATACTACAGGTGCTCAAAATTGATACAAGGAGAACTTAAGCATGCACTTTGTGGAGAATAGCTTTCCACTGTCAAAGGAATGAGATGAAGTCCCAACAGTTCTTCCCTCAAATCTCTGATCTTCAGTACTGCTTTATGGGTGACACTGCTTGGCTCAGACAATTTATTTGACTCAGCTGGGTTTTGCCTAAGTTCAGCCTCTGCTGTCTGCTGCTTCTAGCAGGGAAAAACTAACAGATGCAGAGACTATTAACCCCTATCAAAAGAAAACAAAAAACAAAACCCTGAGATCTAATAAAGGGCTTTCTAAGAAAGAACAGACTTTAACCTACATCTCTAAACCAAGGCCTATGTTTATATTTTTGAAGTGACAAGTCATTAGGATTCACAATTTACATGGCATTTTGATCCTGACTAAACTGCTTTTAACATGCTTTTAAAACTTTTTTGTGCATATGTAGTAAAAGCAACAGAAGCCTCAAAACTACTGCTTGATTTTTAGGGGGTAAATCTAAAAGCACTATTAATAGACTCTCACAGTGTGTCACTACAGATAACTTACAAACCACTATGTCATAGAAATGATTTTTTTGAAGTGAAAATATGAAACTTGACTTGCCTTAAATAACACAATGGCATAATCATATATTAACACTGGATCTCCTGTTTCTATTGCACCCTTTGCATACCATTCTATTGCAGCTTCAGGATTTTTTGCCACTCCTTGTTGGCCCCAAAACAGCATCTGAGCCAATCGTTGCTAAAAGAAAATAAGATAAGTATTAAAGTTATTTTTTGCTAGTATTGAAAATGGAATTGCAGGACCAGACTTTTGCAGAGTTAAATGGATTTGAAATATGTGAAGAAAGTAGTACTCAACAGTCTGAAAACAACTGGTTGTCAGGAATGTTCAGTGGTGAAACGTACTGATTCAAAATCTACAGCAGGGTTATTTTTTACACTGTCAGTACCACAAAAGTCAGGCTAAATTTAAGTGCAGAGCTAAGTGATAAAAGCAGATCTGATGCATGCAAAGGGCTTAGGATTGCACTTATTATCTCAGACCAGCAGCAATAACTGAACTGTGTCAAATAAAAACAATGATGATCACAGGAGGAGCTTGCTAAATCTTGGCAACTTTTCCTTGCCTGTTACAGCTTTTTGCATGGTCACTGGATATTATCAGATAGAATCACAGGAAATAGTTCAAGCTCATAAAAAAGACACAATTCTAGGTGAAAAGAGAAAAAACACCTGTCCACTTCACTCTCCTTCACAACTTTCCTACATAGCCTGTAGATGTACATACATGATATGTGTTTAAAACAAAGAAAGGGGAAATATATTATTTTTTTACCTGTGCAGCTGCATTTCCTCTTGTTGCTTCATGTTTTAACCACATAAAGACATCACCATTTTCTTTTGTTTGAGCTTTTAGCAGTTCATCATCCATCAGCCTTATAGTTTCAACAAAAGCCTTAACAGAAAACAGAAAAAAATTACTACACAATGGAGTTCACATATCTGGCACCAAAATGCAAATGTTGTCTACTTCCCATTTATCCCTAAAAATTTGTGATCAATTCTAGCTTTTAAAATTCTCACCACCTCTGCTTGCCAGTGCACTAAGAACCATCCTTGCATAAAGTGTAAAAGCCATTTACTGCTTCATTACAGTGCAAAACTAAGTCCACTCTACACTGAGAAGACATAGCAAGACACCAACAACTGAAAAAACTCCCCCATCTTTGTAGTTTTAAATAAACTTAATAATGGAAAAGAATTGTTTTCAATCCTTTTATCTTGTCAAATAGATGTTTAATAGCCAAATCTTTACATTTAATAATAGAAGTTATAAAAGAAGTATAAAATAATGTCTAAGTATGGAGAGGACAATTCCTCTTTTGCATGAACTTCATGTTTTACTAATGAAAGAGCACAGCAGTTGCTTAATAAAAATCTTCAATTGTATTAATAATTAAAAAACTAAGTGATGAATTAGGGCCCACATAAAGAGACTCAGACTGTACTGAAAGGAATAACAACAATTCTGAGGATTTGAGCCTCAATTTGATATGGTTTCCCCCTTGATAAAAAACAGAGTATTGATATATAAAGTTTGGAGGATTTTATAACAACTTGTTTGGGTTGGAAGGCACCTTTACAGACCATTTAGTCCTAGGCTCCTACTATGGGCAGGGGCATCAGTCAGATGAGCTAATATTTGTAAATTATGATAAAAATATTATGGCCATGTTATTAATATTATTCTAAGTAATTTGCACAGAAACCCAATTCAGATACACTTATAACTCTTTTACCTGCTCCCCTTTTATAGTGTGTTGGTCCAACGATGTCTTTATTGCAATATTACTGTAATAAGCATAAGACAACTCCAAATCAAGTGGATAGTTATTAATGCCTTGGTAATGTTTGTAGCCAAGATTCATCACAGCAAGTCTCTCAGTGCCCTGAGCACCAACCAAACTATACAGCAGTCCCTGGCAAAAATCAACAGACAAACAAGTGTGAATTCACTGCATAGCTCACAAGTTCAGCACTTTGGTGGAGATTCACAGGGAACAGAGTTCATACTGATAGCTGATACACCAGCTACACCATATAAACACACAATCAAGCACAGCCCTGAATGGAGTTAAAACATCTTCTATATGTATAGAAAGATTTCAAAGGAAAGCTAGACTCTTTGACCACTTTTCAAGTATTGAACTTACTCTGCTACCACTAAGTGTGCAGCAATTTTTTAATGCCTCTTTATTATGGTGTTAATGACACTCTACACTTCTTACACACAGCAGTGACTCAACTGGTCTGAATTATGTCAGCTGCAGTTTTCACACTGAATTCAGTGGAAACATAGGGAGCAGCTGAAGATGTTACCCTAAGGACCTAACAGGACTACAAGGACAGGACTTGTGGTTGACAGTTTCATCCCCAAACTCCCTTGAGGTACACGTTAGCTGGTACTAGAACTCGACTAGATACTGCATATTTGACAGAACCATTTTCAGCACTATTATTTTTCACCTGCACAGTAATAAAAAAAGTGTTTTCTCCATCTCTGATGCGTATTAACTTATTTCCTACACTATCAGAAGCAGATCCAATAACAAAATTATTTAGCCTCCATAATTAGTACTAGGTATACTCTATAACAAGGGTATAAAAAGGCTTATGTCTAATGATTGGTTTGTGTCAGACTGGCCTCTCAGGAGTTCTTTTGATTTAATATCCTGTAACCACCTTAGGCAGATTTGCTATTCTTTATAAGCATTTTATATTATGCTATTATATCACAATTAAATCCCTGTTGGCAGTTCCTGTACAGCCTTCTTCCAGTGACATATAAACACCTCCCCTTTATTTGACCTTGCAATGGAACCACATAGAAACATTTCAGTTATTTGTGACCTGTCTAGTAAGTCAAGAGTTCACATGCTCTGCAGTTGCTCAGCTAAAGCATGGTATTTTTTTTTTCTTTACAAAACAAAACTGTTCTACTTTGGTTAACTTTCATCTTTTGACTGTAGTATACTCAGTGCCACATTTCTGCACACTGTAAAATGGGCTTTCTTTCCTAACTGTACTACTATGCAATCTTTCTACTTTTTATTTGCTTGTTTTGAGATTTTTTCATCCCCATCTACAAATGCCTCAAGGGTTATTACCTCATCCTATGTCCTCAATGATTTGGAAAAGCAGTTTATTCCATGCTGTTCCCTTTACCAGCATATTTAGGTCTTACTAAATGTTGATTTCCTTGTCCTGGATAAGCAGGATACAGATTTCCACCATGTCAACTTGAGAATGTAAAGTGAATGGAAAGAGTGTTTGCTACAGGATAGCTTTCATCTATATCTTGTTTCAAGACTTGCAAGTGACAGAAAAACCTCTGGCATTTGAACTGTTGTGTTATTTGGGTTTTTTTCCTTATTTCCTGGTTCTATACTTAGTTAAAAAAAAATTGCTAAAATATGTCTGTTACTTGTGTGTATTGGTAACCACCAATTGAGGGTGGAGCAAAACAAAAAGTAAGTTTAAAAGCTCACTTTTTGGTGGCAGACTTCACTGATATGGGGCTATTTAGGAGGAGCTGTATTGGGAAATCCCTTCAACCACAGACTGGATTTTGAGGCCATTTCACATATTTTTAATTAACTTAACCATAAATAAATCCCACGTCTAAATTGCTTTTAAAAGTAACTGATCTCTCAGATACAAGCAAACATATTAAGTATCCTACCTTTGTAAGATCCACAGGCACACCAAGTCCTGTTTCAAATATAACTGCAAGAAAATAGGAAGCTTTATGGTATCCACAACAACTGGAATCCACCAAGAGAGGGATGGAGGAGCCCATACTGCTGAGGCCATTGGCACTGGACAAACCCCTTGCAACCTTCTCAAATATCCTCTGGCCAACTTCTAGAACTGAATCACTTGGATCTTGTAATGCTAAAAATAAAACATGGGATGCACAGTTATTGCAAGTGTTACAATCAGGAGTGGATTTTCCCTCCTCAAAGGGACTAAGACAGATTCTTTTTCTTCTCTTGCTCAGTGGTCTTTTCAATGCAGAAAACCAAAAGATACAAGGTACTACTGAATAGGAAAGGTGAATAAAAATCCACAAGACCATGTCAGAGTACCTAACCACTAAAAGTTTAAGTATAGCTCTACTTCCTCCTACATAAGCCATCCTTTATTTGCAGCACAACAGATAAGCCACTGGATACTCCTCTACTAAGTTAGCTGATATGAAAAAAAATGCATAAAACATGAACTGAAGTCATAGCACACCAACATAGATGACACATTTTGTGGTTACTGAAGAAATTAAATTTTTAAAAATAAAAACCAAAACAAAATAAATAAAATAAAACAAGATTACCATCTGGAGCACTGAAATCCATTTCTTGTAACAGTTTGAACAAGGTATGGTACTTTTCCCTGAGCTCTCTTCCCCACATGAAGGCATCACATGTGGATTTTTCTCCATATTTGTGTATCAGCTTCAAATAATAGTTCTCATAGTAGCCTAGAAAAAACATAATGTATTTTTGACATGAAAACTGACTTGACTGGTCTTTAAAACAAGCTTCTGGTAGAAAAAAAATATTTCTAAGGTAAGATAAAAATTTATAGACAAGATAAGCACATTATTAACACAAAGTAATGTTAAAAATTCATACAGCTAGCAGAAACAACTTACAAATACATAAGACTTCTTCTACATTCTTCCATATTCTGTTTGCACTGCATGCAACTGAATTCTAATCAGAAACATAAGCTGCTTTTCAACACACATTTAAGCCATGTTTCTCTTCTTTCAGTCAAGTGGTTGCTTTGCTATAAACCTGTCAATTACTGCACATTAGGCAACTGTGGCAGAGAAAATTTAGCTAAAAACATGCACTTTTTGCAAAAGGTTTAAAATAAATATGCCTTTAGGAACATTCAGGAAACAGAAGAAAGGCAATTGAATAGCTTACATGTAAGCTTTGAAGTGTTTCTTTGCCCCTTTATGTACCTGTCTTATTAGAGAAGAAACACCAAGAACATGGTTTAAATTTGCCTTCCATGGCACAGATGTCTTTGTAGGGACAAAATCACAGTTTTATCTACCAGAAACTAGGCTAATCTCTGCAAATTGCCTTTTTTCTTGTTATGGCTGAATGTCAGGTTGCTCTTGATGACCATTATCCAGTTTCTGATAAAATGAAAGAAAAAAGGTCTCCAAAGATCTCATAGATCAACACTTACAGTTTCTTTGTGCTTTTTCACCTTGCCTTATAATATATCTGTAGTCATAAACTATTTCTTGAATTTCCATACATCTCTCATAGTAGAGTTCAATTTGTTCCACTGTTTCTTTGTCATAAAGAGGGTTAGAAATCTATGAAAGACACAAACAATGGATAAATGGCATCTCTGGTATCTGTTACTGTCTATGCTTCGCTAGAAAGAAGTGTTGTAGGCAAATAACAAAAGAAAACAGATTGGTTACTACAACCAGTTTACCTGGCACATCATGGTAATGTGCCAGACAACCTGATGCTGGCCACAACGGATTGTAATTTTAAACAAGCAGAATAATCCAAGAAACCACAGATTAATTTCTGAAATTGAACGAGCCCTTGTGTCTTACGTGACCAATTTCAACTAAATCATATATTAACCAAATATGTTTGATATGGTATCATCAAAAACTTGGGAAACAAAGCAATCATGAAAATGAGTCCTTACTTAAATGTAGATTTAGAAATATTGCTTTACGTACTCATTTCTATAAGGCTGATCTTTTAGCATTTGAAATGTTGACTACTATTCCTAGATTTCAGAAAAAAATGATTATATTTAATGATATATTCCCAAGTACTATTACGCTTCATCATAAGTTTATTACTTTATAAAAGCTTCACTTCAAAAAAATAAAATACATCTGTAGAGGGCAGTTAATATTTAAACATTTCCAGATACCATTTTTCTTTACCTGCTCTGTTTCCAGCACATTGAGACGATAGTATTTCACAGGTCCAAAGAAGGCTTCAATGCCATTTACATATCCACTGCCTCCAAGAACAAAGTATCCAGCAGTGTCATCGTAATAGAAATCTTCCCTAAAACTTGAGAACATGAATGAGAAGTAAGCTGGCTGTCAGAAGGTAGTATGAAAGAAAAAAATAAATTTCTATCTCAGGATGCCTGTAAATGCACTTCAGCCCATTGCCAACATCTTTTTTTTTTTTCTCATCTGTTTACTTTCAAAATCTACTTTGCAATTTAAATTCCAGAGTAAATTTAACTAAGCACTTGCCTACAAACATACTAAACCATCAGGATAGTTGTTTTTTTGTTTGGTTGTTGTTTTTTTTCCTGACCTGCAGGTATCTTCTGGTCTTTTATGCACTATTACACAACCCCAAAGATTTCAGTTCCATCTCTCCCTTGCACTTTCTAAAAGTGGCACATAAAAATTTAAGTTATCTGTCTCCTAGGGTAACTATCTACATATCTACCATTTCTGGTTTGTAAACCATAGCAGAGAAGGAATAACTGTGAAGTTTGACCTGCAATTTATTCTTACATGATTTCCATATTCAAAGATTTTGGTTTTTTAAATTACTTGCACAAGAAAGAGTCAATCTTAAAACACAGTGAAAAAGAATAATTAAAGATCCATTTAAAAAAAGAAAATTATTCTGTTGCTTAGAATTAAGGATACAGCAAGAACATTTTTTGTAGAAATTTTACTCTTTACTTAAGCCAAGCAGACAACAATTTCACCAGTGAAATCATAGCTCTTTCACAGCAACAGCAAAACTTTCCTTGAAATCAGTAAGGCCAAGGCTTCACTGAAAGACTGATCCGAATGCCACTGAACTTCCAATTGTTTTTAGTGAGGGTTATCAGACTCTAGTACTAAATTATGCAGCCTGTTAACTCAGTTAGCCCATGGAACTCACACAATTATTCAGCACTTGCTTAATGTAAGCACAGTAATGCAAACTGGTTTTGAAAACACAGTGGAAAAAGACTACACATGTTTTGGAAATCATTTGGAATCTCAGTTACAAACTTGTTTTTTCCTTCTCCCACTTTCCATACCTGACCACAGACACACACATCACTCAACAAAGAGGAAAATGCTTACGTAAAAGACTGATGATGATGTCTTTTCAAATTCTTCCCAACACTGCTTACTTCTATCTAAAAGAATGCAAAGTATTAATTATAATAAATGAAATATTACAAGGTACATTTTTAAAGCCATTTCGATTCACAGTTGAAATTACAGACTGGCATTACAGTTGAGATTACAGCTGCAGTTTGCTGCATCTCCCCTGCACTGAAGAGGCTGGTGTCACCTATTTGACATGTGCCAGAAGAGTTTAATAGAAAGCAATGGCACTGATCTGTCCTGCTCAATCATGAGCTACAAGACCCAGCAAAAATAGCACAGATCTTGCCTACTTCAGCTATTTCATTCCTCTGTTGGGCTACAAGACCTCTATTTTGCTGAAGTGTTTATTCTGAAAGGCTGGTTTGCTTTTCTATAGCAGAGATGCTGAATAAAGAGAATATTGATCTCCCCAACAAACTGTAGTATACAGATGAAGAATGGCCATAAAGCTAAGGTAACAGGTCATGATTTAGAAATATGTGGGTTCAACTCCTGCTTCTACAGGATATGTACTTTCATTAGACTTTAAAATCATCATGTCCAATTATAAACCTAATATTGCCAAATTCACCATTACACCATGTCCCTAAGTGCCACATCTACATGTCTTTTAAATACCTCCAGAGATGGTGACTCCACCACTTCCCTGGGCAGCCTGTTCCAGTGTCTGACAACCCTTTCAAGTAAAGAATTTTTTCCCAACACTTAAGCCTCTCCTGGCACAACTTGAGGCCATTTCCTCTTGTCCTATCAATTGTTACTTGGGGGAAGAGACCAACCCCCACCTCGCTACAACCTCCTGTCAATTAGAAGTAAATACATGTTCCTATCTGATTTTCTTGGAGGATAATGCATCTACTTACCACTCAGACACTTAAAAAGGGGAGGGTGTGGGTGTAAAAGGAACAGCATTAGTTTAGCCTGTATATTGCTCTCTCAGTACAGCTTTGTCTGTTTTATCAGTCATATTCCTCATAGCTAAAATTAGTTATTCTTGCTGTTAATTAGCAATTATTTTTACAATTCAGCATGTAATCTACTCAACCATTTTCAAGGACAAAGAAGTTAAGAAACAGAAGATTAAGGATTTTATTATTTTCACATCCTAATAACTTGATAGCTGGAGGTCCAGACAAGAACTTGGGCAGAGAGCATGAATTTTCAGTGCTGCTTTTGGAAGGGTTTGTGAAAAAACAATTGTGATTTTTAAAAATGTAAATGATGTATTTTTTCTACTACAGAGGGATCCTGCATAAATTTTTTCACCTTTTAATGGTAGTCATCCTATGTCACTTTGTCAAAAATGCAAAACATGGAAACTGCACATGCCACCTGATAGTATACCTAGCCAAGAGGCATGCTACTGTACAGAAGCCCAGGCACTTAAATTTTTACATGGCAAAAAATGGTAGAAACACCTGAGTCTCCAAGTAGCTTAGAGTATCTAGATAAGGCAATAAATTCTCCGGAGAGCAACTGCATGCCAAGATAGCTACTGAATACACAGTAATTCTAGGCTCTTATCTTAAGTATCTAAGTTGATTTTCTGAATTCAGATTGCCCAAATATCCCCAGAAAATTCCTAGTTTTAGATTTTTCATTCTTCTGCTCTATATGTACAAATTACAGTATTTTTCTCAGCCACTGATATTATGGATTTTGTGAGACACATAAACAAATTACACAAACCCCAGCCTTGCTGCTGTAATTTCAGCAGCATGCATACCTGTCCACCCTTAAAAGAGAGATCCAGTCGAAACCACTGCTTCAGAGGAAGGCTGAAGCTGGTTTTCACTGCAAGGTCATCTCCTCTCACAAGGTGCATTTGAATATGTACATAACCTGACAGGGCAATAAAGGGAAAAAAAGGAAGTAAACACCACAGAAATATCAACATTAAGAACAGGCTTCCTAATGTACTATTCACAATGATGCTGTCTTCATCCTTTTCCTCACCAACAGAGATCTGGGAACTTGCCAAGCCATGCTTCAGCTCTCACAGAACCCCAGGGGATGTAACATTTCAGTTACACATCTCAAGTGCTAATGCCCAGGCTCCCATGTGAAACCACAGACTCAAAAACAAATTCTTTGAGGGATAAACACACTAAAGACATGGCAAACAGGGATGGTGCCATAGCTGATTTCAAACACCAGAAAGCAGACATGCTTTCCAGCAGAAAACAGCAGAATGGAATAGCAGACAGTGGTATCTACTCAACACTCAACTGCTGGCATGTCAGGGTGCAATGATGAAGTACAAGATGACTCTACCCTCCACTACTTGGACCTGAAGCACATGGATTGAGCTCTTGGGATCAGAACAGGAGAGTACAATAACCTGGTCTAACACTGAGAATAAAACTGGCCCTAAGACCTCTCCAAGCACATCTCCTGTCAAGTTGGTAACTTCAGTTGAGCTGCCATTTTTGTTTGTTCTTCAAAGAAAAGCATCCAGGATAGACTTCTTATCTAATCTGGTTACAAGACAAAGAAAATAGCAAAAATATCAGTGAGGAAAAGATTAGCTATAAAATTTGGAAAGAAGGGGAAAAATATGTGATGTTTTAGGAGAAAACCAGGCGTGCATTTCTCTGCTTCCTCTTTGAGCCTGCCAGGTAGTCCCCAGCTCCTGAATTTCCCTCTCTACCAGAGGCTGAAGAGCCATCTCCTGGCAGGAATGTTCATCTACTTAAGTGTTGCTAGATTAAGACAGTGATACCTCTTAATTTTTTTTTTAAATATCCTGGGCTTCATGAACACTGCAACACAGGTAAGCCTCTGAATCGTTTGGAATTTTTCTGTGGCTATTTCAAATTTTAAAAAAATCTCATGTAGCAAATACATAAAAATTGATAACAATAGTAGAATAATACTTCAACAACAGTAACAAAGGTTAGAAGTAAAACTGTTTAATCCCAGGGTATGTTCCTGACATGTAAGATTCAGATTGCTCTCCTGACAAAGCAGACATCTGAAGTTAGCCAAGATTAGATGCTATGCAAGTATTTCTCAGTTTTACCCTATTAATTTAGCAGCTACTTCTCATGAAACACTATTAAATAATTATTATGCAAGGGATCAATTTCACAAAACAGGTCTGATAACATGTTTTTGAATGTTATGCCTAGGCACAGCTCTATAAAGACTCTATTAGATGATATTCCTTACCTTCCTCATTTAGAAATACAGCAGGAGTACCATACATTTCTTTTGGATCAATAAAATAGAGTATACCACACAGATCCTTTTCACAGTGATGGAGTAAATACAGCCAGATTGAAACGGTGAACCTGCATGAGCAAAAAGACACCAAAAATCCACTCCTGGTGAGAAATCTCCCTCTAGATTTTGAAAAGCATGCATTTCACTTTAATTTAGCAAATCAGTCTCGTGCATGTCATCTTCAGAACAGAACACATCCTCTGCAGTGGAAACCATTACAGCAACTGTACTAAAGACTCTTCAGTCTGTGATCTCCTTTTAACCTTACACTTTTGTGATAAGAACATGAGAGGAGTGAGGGAGTGTTTGAATCAAATCCAGAATGCTGGGTTAGAGCTACTGCCAAATCCCACATCAATAGGGAACAGAACACAACTGAGACAATTTGAAGCCAACCTCCCACATGCAGGCTACAGTACAACATCCCCCAAAGCAGGATCTTGTAATCTTGATTGTAGAGGGCAGTAAAAACTAAGATGTGTCTTCTATACTAAATGCCAATTGTGAAAATGTGCTTGGGAGAAGCAGATTAAAAATGAATCCAGCCTCTGGGTAGTACAGAGATGACAAGCTGTCACAGACCTATCACAGGACAAAATAAAAGCCTGTGCAAACTGTGAAGCCATACAAATTAAAAACGAGAAGAACCAGTAACTCTATCTGTACAAAATTTATACCACACTATCTAATTTTTAGAAGCTCCATAGCCATTAGGCCACTGCTGAACACCTTTAAAAATTGCATGTCCAGTGTACAGCCCAGCAAACCATAGTGGTTGTTATAATCTCTGATAAAGAAGTTCTCCTATAGGCTTTTAGAAGTAGGAAGTATTGTTTGGGATTTTTTGTATTTCTATATTTAAGAAAAAAAGGTCAATATTTGCTAATAGTACATTAGATTTGGGTAAATTTGCCTTTCTTCTCTCTCAAGAATTTCCTAAATAGAGTACCTTGTATCTTTTCCTACACTAAGCCAATACAGAGCCTACACCTTAGTTAGTAACACCGTATCTGCCAGAGATGGCACATGGATGAGGAAGAAGGGTTTGTAAATCACAGACACTTGTATATTGATTGTTATGACCTACAGCAAAACACTGTGTTTCCAGAGATACTGTTTATGCTTTGTATCATTCTTTTCATCTTTCACCTCTGGCAATATAACAAACTTAAATGCTGCAGCCTTTGTTTAATCCTTGATTGCCAGTCTGAGCACATTAACTGTTCTGGACAAATTTCTTGAGACAGAGTTTGGGACAATGCTGACTCATTTCACATTGCTGTAGAACACTGTATAAAATTAATAAATCCTTACAGTCACAGCTCTTCCTTGCTGCAGGCCATCCATGGGCAGCTGTCTCAAATGATAGTTACCTATCACCAATCTTCCTTAACAAATCCCTGACTGAAATGAAACAAGAAACTTCAGATAGATCCTTCTGCTTCTCTTGGCCTTTTGGTGCAGAGGGGAACCACCACTCAGGTACAGAGAGCTGAAGGAAAACCCTCTTCCACTACCTGAACAGAGCTACCCCAGGCTGTCACACAACTGCAACAACAGGCAATGCTTTATGTTAACACTGGGAACCCCACCAGAAGGCAAGAGAAGGTGGAAGTAGTGTGGAGCAGGTAAAGAGCTGCATAAAGCCATGCCACATATTCTCAACCAGAGCTCCAATGGCTCAGTGCCAGAAGCAGAATGGAAGCTGCTTTGGTGAGCAAAGGGCAGCAGGGTGTGCATCCCAGGCTGGCACCCATCCTGACTGAGGCCAGGAGCTAAAAATTACTCTGTACTTATGACTCTAGAGCTATAGTTTGAGGATTTGTTATTTGTAAGCAATCTGTGCTGACTCCCTTGGCACTCTTCTTGGGGTCACAGGCCAAACACAAAGGACCAGGAAAGTTCCAGTTCTTGCAATCACTTCCTATTTCTGTTATAGAGATTCTGTAATTTCTGTCACCAGAGTAACAGCATCTTGTGGGAGATGTATTTATGTATCTATATATATACTTTTATCTCCGAAGTCACAGAATATGACTGAAGAGTTGTGACAATTTTGATAAGGTGCAAAAGCATAGAGAAAGATGTGTCCTCCCAGCATGGTTCTCTAAAGCTGAATAGTGTGCAGGGGCTAAGGAGTTTTACTCCTGTCCAATTAGAAGAATTTACACAGGGATGATGGGAGGAAATAGTGCAAGCTCAAGCTGGAAGACTTATCTAGGCAGGGGATTCTATCACTAAGGGCTCATCAGCTGCAAAACAAACTAGACTGTGAAAACTGAAATCAGAGAACAGAAGGAATTGCTCGCTCGTTTCCTTTTGAGCCTTTTCTCAAATTAGTAGGTAGTATTCCTTCAATTTATCAGGTAGCCCAAGACCTTAAGTACATTCTGTAGCCTTCAATAATCAAGTATAGACTACTTCAAGTATTTGCCTATACTTACATGGGAAAATCAATCTGATGTTGCCTGACTGTCTCAAGTTCTCTGTTTTCAAATCGTTCAAATTTCTTCACAATTCCGGTTTTCTCCCCACTGGAAGCATATATAAAGTTGAGAATCTGGATACCATCTGCAAAATACAATCTTTCTTAATCTGCCAGACAACAAACATTGATAACTAATTAATTAGCTCATACTCGTACAGTCAAGTAAGTCCTTAAACACAAGTTCACTCGCTGTTACTAAATACATTACAGTCTTGGACCAAATAACCCATGGAAAGTGAAATGGAGCTCATTTACAGCTGGTATTAGAAGCAGGGAAAGAACAGACATTTAAATCTGATACTACTCCTCCTTTGAGTAGTAGTAAGAAAAAAATCTTCATTTATGTTATTCACTTAAATCTTATCCTATCTTTATGTCTTTGTGACATTACTCCACAACTCTTGGACTTGCTTTTTATCTTCAGCTTTTCAGTTTATACTGTATGTATGGACAGATACCAGTTCTGTTCTTAGCTGATATGCATAATTCTGCAATAAATCTGATAAAGCTGACTCTAATAAGAATCACCAAAAAGACCTTCAAGGCCACGACCTTTCATCACCTTTCCTCGAAAAAAAAACACAAAACCAACCAAAAAAATCTGAACTACCAGCAATTTTTTGCAAGCACATTTAAAAAAATAAATTTGATTAAAATGTTATTACCTCCTATTTCTTATTATACTGTTTTAATCTATAATACAGACAATACCTAAGATGTTTCACACTGTTGTCAGAGATCACACCATGTGCCTCCAACAAGTATTACAGAAAGTCCCTGAGGGCAGCAACGTCATTGCCTCTATGTTCCTCTTCAGACCATTTGCATGCCTATGTAGTGAAATTGTGTAGACATGAATACAGCTATGGGATTTTCTAGAATAGAACTGTTTATAAGCAAATAACTGTTTTCCTTTTAGGTACTGCTTTGAATATACATTTATATACAGCAGGTATAAAGCTAGAAATAGGCAGACATAAAAAAATCAGAACTCTGAGAAAATCCAGAAAGCAGAATTGTGAATTTCAATTATTTAAACAGTTGGCAAGACACTTTTCAAAAATTAAAACTAATGACTTTTAAAACAAAAGTGCTTGTACATAATAGTTTTGGGGAAAACAAAATAAAATGAAACAACAAAAGGAGTACTGTAAAGTTTATTGCACTATAAAGACTTCAAAATATGTTTCGGAGTGTATAGTCTCCATTTTAAGCATAAGTAGACTGCTCGTGTGAGAAATATGTCTGTAAGACCTGCAGGACTGACACTGAAATAACTCAGCAAGGCAATGAACAGCTCTCTCTAAAGTCAAAGGAATTATGTCCACAGACACCAGTAAGTTTCAAATAAAGGTGTCTGAATACACTTAGAAAATGGAAGGTGATGATGCCACACATCTCCATGCTGTCTGTGATGAAACAAGCCAGCTCTCAAGCTTACATATTCAACAAAGTGTCAAGTAAATCATTCCACACAACATTTACTATTTACTACATGTATTCACTTTTTAACAGCTTAGCAAAAATGTTATTTGGGTCCCTTTCGTGTCCCTACGGAAAAAAATGACATGACACCTACCACTTTCATGAGGGCACTGAGGTATCCTGTTTGCCTGGAGCATCCACAAATAGTCAGCACCCCACTGAAGACATACTTTGTGGTCTTTATACGGGCGTTCAAAAGGTGGAACTGCTTCTAAAAAAGTGTAATTCTTGGCAACTGCATCCTGGTAGTCATCATTCTGCTCAACAGCACAGCGGCCAACTGATCTGTGACTAATCCATGCATATAATATCACACTGTGCACTATTACTGAGTTTCTGATGATATAATCATCTCTGTAAACCATGATGCTTGGAAACTTCAAATGTACTTGTCGAGTTCTGCTAGTATAAAGGTTCCTCTCATCCTTCCATCTCCTTCTATACACTGGTACACCAGTCCTGAATTCAGAGGAAGCCACGACTTCTAAGTTGATGACACAAGGCTTAGAACATAAATAATGAACTGAAACCTCAGAACTGTTAAGAACTTTCTTCTCTAAAATGTTTAGATGAATAAAGTCCATGTAATCCTTGTTTTTTTCAGACTGTGGAGTAACTGCTGTTGTCCGTAATGTCTCCTTTCCAAAGGATGGCACAAAATTCTGGAAAAACACCCAAAACACAAACCATGTTAACCACAGAATCTAAGTAGATCTGACTATTTATATACTCACAGCAATAACAGAATAGAAGGCTTATATACCATACTTGACCTCTGAAATACCAGGATGCTTTCACACAGCAAGGAGACGTGGACTAACAGAGAGCTGCCATCAAGGTTTAATGGTAACAGCTCCCCTCTATCAAGCTCTCAAAGGTACACATACTTCTGCAAACAAACTGTATTTACAGGGTGTATCTTTCCCTTCCACAGGTAGAATCTGGTCTAAGATACTGACTTACACGTCATGCTCTGTACACATGCCCCTAGGATCAGCCCTGAAAAGTGTATATTAAAAGGTACCAGGATACTGCTCTTCACTTATGCTGCCACACTCTGATGTTTCTGTATCTTTTTTAAAAGTTAGCTGACCCTGTTACCTCTCATGCAGGCAGCTGAAGGAAGGAATAACAGCTATGGCAGCTCACAAGTTTCCTGTGACCAAACTCATGTTCATAAAATGATTGGGAACTTCTTACAGAAACATTCCTATCCTGAAGACAGATTTACAAATCTGAGCAGCAGAGCCAGCAGCAGCATTTGCTCACTTTTTGCTCTCTGTAGCCAAGTACTTTATAATATACTTTGGAAGTGAGTGATGGGACATACACCAGGATTATCCTCCATGCTAGGGATCTTCTCTCTAAAGCTTCAAACAGCTTCTTTTCTTTGTCCTCTGCAGTCAGCATCAGGCTTGATGCACTGCCAAGGATACCAAGGATTACTCAGCTCAGAGGCCCTGCCAGCAGAGCATGGCACTTCTGCCAGGTCCTCTGATCCATCTAAAATATTGAGAACTGTCACTCAGGATTACCAGGGAAGCTGGTTGTTAAAATTGCTTAAATGAGAGGATCTGTCTTGCGTGACTTTTAACTTCGCTGAGCTTAAACAAATGGAACTGAAATTTATCTTGGATATCTGCCTTGGATTGATGACTTCTTCACTGATTCTCAAAATATTTAAAAGTTTTGGCCAAGTTGCTGGTACATTTCTAATTACTGGAATTATGTGTTATGCACCTGGAGGTCAAGATCTTGCCCATGATCCAATACTGGGATCAGTAAAAGTGCCTACTGATAAACTATTTTGCTTTTTATTTTTTAAGAATATGTTTAGCCTCCTTGAGAACTACACTGAAAAAAACATCAAGCCAGCAAAACCTGTGAAGGTGTAAATATTAGGAAAGGTCAGAACTAAGTTTATACTACTTTCTTGTTCCTACAGAGGGTTTTGCATCGAATGCTATTTTTCCTCTAGATCCCTGCCTCCTTAAAGGCACAAAAGCTCCAGGTTGCAAGTGTAACAGTGCTGTGCACAGAGGAGAAGATTTACCCCAAGACCTTAATTTTATTTAAGGCAGATGCTGGAAGACAACGGAATGAAGGAACTTTCAGATGAAAAATCTGGGCATTACTGCTAGCTACTAGGTAGCAATAGAGAACTACATTCCTTTAGTGTTCCTGGGTCTTTTTGAACTTGTCACCTAAACCACTTTCCACAAAAACAACTGAGTGCTTTGTCCTCTTGTGTCCGACTAGGGACCCTGGAAACCAGATGTGCAGTGATGCTGAACACTCATAAACACAAGAACACTCATAAAGCATCAAGATATACACTTTGAACAAATAAAATGCTACATAAATGCAAAATACTCCACATTGTCAGTACTTAGGCTTTCTACAACAGGCACTCAGTGGTTTATTCAAGAGAGACATGGGAGCTGAGCTCCAGCAAAGGTGTGGCACAGTTTGTTCACCAAAAGGCAGCAGTGTGTGGATGTGGCCATCTGACCTCCAGTGAATCAAATACTTTTTGGAGTGGGGATCCCAAGGTGGTAAGCTCTGCAACCCCAAGTGAGCTCCTTGTAGAACAAACTCCATGATTTTCCTGGAGCACTTAAGCATGATGTACCAGGACTGCTGATGCCTAAGGTTAGCTTCAGCCATGCTGGTCTTACTGCCTTCTTTTCCCTTGTGTGCATTCTGAAAAGTTGCTCACAGAGTTACTTAAGAAACTTTTCTTTCTGTTCTTTGGTGCCTGGATATTAGCTGAGACACGGGCTGCAAAAATACATGAAGCACGCTTAGGTTTGCTGTTATAACACCTCTAAGAAGCCCTTCAAGAGTAAGGGGCATCACTGTGCTCATCCAGTTAGAATCACAGAATCATAGAATTGTCTGGGTCGGAAGGGACCTCAGAGATCATCATGTCCAACCCTTGACCCACTGCTGCAGTTGCTAGACTATGGCACTGAGTGCCACATCCAGTCTCTTTTTAAATATCTCCAGGGACGGAGAATCCACCACTTCACTGGAAAGTCCATTCCAATGTCTGATCACCCAATCCATGAAGAAATTCTTTCTAATATCTAACCTAGATCTCCCTTGGCAGAGCTTAAGTCCATGCCCTCTTGTCCTACTGACAGCTGCCTGGGAAAAGAGCCCAACCCCCCCCTGGCTCCAGCCTCCTTTCAGGGAGTTGTAGAGAGCGATGAGGTCTCCCCTGAGCCTCCTCTTCTCCAGGCTGAACACCCCCAGCTCCCTCAGCCTCTCCTCACAGGACTTGTGCTGGATCCCTTCACCAGCCTGGTTGCCCTCCTTTGGACCTGCTCCAGGACCTCAATCTCCTTCCTGAACTGAGGGGCCCAGAACTGGACACAGGACTCGAGCTGTGGCCTCACCAGGGCTGAGTACAGGGGCAGAATCACTTCCCTGGACCTGCTGGCCACGCTGTTCCTGATCCAGGCCAGGATGCCATTGGCCTTCTTGGCCACCTGGGCACACTGCTGGCTCCTGTTCAGCTTCCTGTCAATCCAAGGTGCAAAGACCCCTGAGTGACCTCACAGGGATGCAGATGTGGCAGAGACCACTCACTGACTGTAAACTCTTCCAGACCACATCAAGTCTCTGTTATCACTTGGTTTCCTCTACTGGGTTCTCTCTCCAGTGCATGACACAGCCTGTGTACTACCTAAAAATTCCTACTTGATGAGGAACACTGCTTCTTCCCTTCCCAATCTCTCAGACAACGGAGAATTGTGTAGAACCTGACTACAGAGAGCTCAGGTGAAAGGATTACACAGAGAATGTGACGATGAGATTTCAAATATAAAAGTTTCCCAGCAAAGTGAATAGGCCAACCATGCTGGATTCAAAATGTTACCCCAAATCAGGCAGAGCTCTGCAAGGAACAGAGATCTCATTGTGTGGGGCACCTTAGCCACAAAAGCTGTAGATGATTTTTTTTCTTGATCTTTTTCTTCAAACCTGCTGAATCTGAAGGAGTTAGGCCGAGTCATCCTATCAGATATCGGGCTAGAAACCACAGCTGGAGGCAATAACAACAAGGTGAAAAATTTCAGTTGCATAATACCACAGAAATTCTGTTTTTTTCACCTGCTGGACTCAGATCTCAGCAAGACAACCCCCCAGCCGAATTCCCAGCATGAAACTGCACCTGTTTGCAGAAAGCATGAAGATAACCAGAGTCCTTCACCCGTGGACGCCTGCCACGTCACGCTATGTTAAGATGTGTGAAAAAGAGACAGGTCCCAAAGGCTGCCGACCCGCTCCCGGTCAGCACGGGGATGATACCGGCAGGTAAAGCCTCCAACCGGAGTTTGGGTTTAGCGGCATCAAAGAAGAAAAATCACTTTAGCCGATGTCCCCCCCCCCAGTCCGGGGTGTCTGTAACCCACGCACACCAGTGGGTGTCAAAGGCACCCTCCTCCTCCTCCTCCTTTCAAATCCAGGAATTTACCGTCCCCAAGGGCGGAAAACTCTTTGATTAACGCCTTCAATTAACGCCCAGAAGAGACCCGGAACCCTGAGGATTGCAGCGGGGATGGTTCCGAGAGGCGGCCCCGAGCCCAGGCCCGGTGTCCGCGGTCCCTTCCCCCCCCCTCTCCTTACATCCCGCAGCCCGAACCGGCACCGCCGTGCAGCCCCGGGAATACCGGGCACCCCCTCCCCCGGGGACACCCCTGTTCCAGCGGGCCGGGGGCGGTACGGGTCCCAGCGGCACTCACCGTGAGGAAAAGGAGGAGGAGGAGGAACGGGGGGCGGCGGGAAACGGCGAGGGGTTCAGCCGGGGTCCCCATTCTGCCGCGGAGACGGCACCGGCGCTGCCCAGCCCGGCCCGGGAGCTGTCAGGCAGCCCCGCCGGTGAGGATGCGGCAGATCCGGCTTCCTGGAGGAGGGGCCCGGGCCCGGCAGCCCCGCGCCGCCGCAGGTGCGGAAGGGAGCGAAGGGCGCGGAGGGGCCGGGCTTTGGCGGGACTCGGGTGCTGAGAGCTCGGGGGGTACCGAACCCCCCCCACCCCGCCGCGCTGGGAGGCACCGCCGAACCCCCCGGGAGAACGGGCACCGGGAGGGGAGCGGGGCGGGACGGGACCCGAGGTGCGGGATACTCGGGGGATCCCCGGTAACTCCCTCCGCCCCGCTTCACCCCGCGGCTCCGCCCGGGACCGGCCCTGCCAGCGCGGCCCCCGCCGGGGCAGCCGCCCGGTCCCGCTGTGGGGCGGCGTCAGGCGGGACGGGGCCTCCGCAGAGCTGCCCTCTGCCTCCCCGGGTGGCACCGCCGCTCTCCTGCCCAAGGGGGACACACGGAGGCGCGGCGGGGGTGGACCGGGACCGGCACCGAGACCGGCACCGGGCTGCCTCCGGCCCGCCGCACCGCCAGGGGGCGCTAATCCCCGCCGCGCCGCTCCTGCCGCGCCGTGCCCCGGCGGGGCTCGGTCGGGGCGGCCGCCGCTCCTCAGCCGCTTTCCGGTGTGCCCCGGAAGCAGGAAGCGCAGGGGTTCCGGTTGGGTGCTGATGGCGGGGCTGGGGCGCACGGTGGGGATCTTCGGCGGCTTCTTGGCTGTGCTGGGTGCGGTGTTTTACCCCATCTACTTCCGGCCGCTGCTGCTGCCGGAGGAGTACAGTGAGTCCCTGCGGCGGAGGGGCTCTGAGCACCGGGGTTGTGCTTCCCCCGGCTGCGGGATGGGAGGGATTTCCGTGAAGCTTCCTGCTCCCCCAAGAGATGCTTGAAACTAACAAACAAACAACGCTCGTAGTACTCGTTTGGAGTTACTGGCCGATATCTGGTTAAGAATATCCAAGGGGATGAGGTTCAACACGGCCAAGTGCCGGGTCCTGCACTTTGGCCACAACAACCCCATGGGGAGCTCCAGGCTGGGCACAGAGTGGCTGAGAGCAGCCAGGCAGAGAGGGACCTGGGAGTCTGGATTGACAGGAAGCTGAACAGGAGCCAGCAGTGTGCCCAGGTGGCCAAGAAGGCCAATGGCATCCTGGCCTGGATCAGGAACAGCGTGGCCAGCAGGTCCAGGGAAGGGATTCTGCCCCTGTACTCAGCCCTGGTGAGGCCACAGCTCGACTCCTGTGTCCAGTTCTGGGCCCCTCAGTTCAGGAAGGAGATTGAGGTCCTGGAGCAGGTCCAAAGGAGGGCAACCAGGCTGGTGAAGGGATCCAGCACAAGTCCTTTGGGGAGAGGCTGAGGGAGCTGGGGGTGTTCAGCCTGGAGAAGAGGAGGCTCAGGGGAGAACTCATCGCTCTCTACAACTCCCTGAAAGGAGGCTGGAGCCAGGGGGGGGTTGGGCTCTTTTCCCAAGCAACTTTCAGCAAGACAAGAGGGCATGGTCTTAAGTTGTGTCAGGGGAGATTTAGGTTGGATATTAGAAAGAATTTCTTCATGGAGAGGGTGATCAGGCAATGGAATGGTCTGCCCAGGGAGGTGGTGGATTCTCCATCCCTGGAGACATTTAAAAAAAGACTGGATGTGGCACTCAGTGCCATGGTCTAGCAACTGCTCCGGTGGGTCAAGGGTTGGACTTGATGATCTCTGAGGTCCCTTCCAACCCGGCTAATTCTATGATTCTGTGATTCTATGATCTCTGAGCTGTTCTCTGCAGTGGTTCAGGGGAGTTAAATGTAGCTGAAAAGATAAAGATCCGAGAGCTGGGACACCTTTCCTGTACAAACTGAGAGAATTGGGGTTGTTCAGCCTGGAGAGGAGAAGGCTGCAGTGAGAGCCAATAGCAACATTCAGTATTTAAAAGGAGGCATATAAGAAATCCGGGGGCAGGACAAGGCCTGGTTGGTTTAAACTAATGAGAGGGAGATTTAGACTAAATAGAAGACAGACATTTTTGGCAGTGTGGGTGCTGAAGCACTGGAGCAGATTGCCCAGAGAGGTGAGAGGTGCCCCAGCCCTGGAAACATTCAGAGCCAGGCTGGACAGGGCTCTGAGCAATTTGGTGTAGGTGAGGATGTCCCTGCTCACTGCAGGTGGCTTGGAATAGGTGACCTTTAAAGCTCCATTCCAACCCAAACCATTTGATGCCTGTAAGTTGTTTGAGTTACATTTAACACCCACAGTTGAAAAGTTTTAAGTTAAAATATGGTAACAGGTTCTTTCCTGATTGTGTTAATTTACTCGAGCAGATCTCAGTCTGCAGTTTTCTCTGAAGCTGACTGCTGGGAAACCCTCCCTCTCTGCTGGAAACAGAGAAAGCTCCTTAAAGCCACAACAGGCTCTGTAACCAGGGAGTGTTTGAGCAGGAGGCACCTGAAGGAAGCCTCAGCAGCTCCAGAAGGGCTCCCTGTGTCATGGAGGCAGCACCCATGAGTCCTAAATTTCTGTCAACTGAGGGAAGCAAGGGAAAGTTCTGGTGTGAACCTGGCTTTAAACCAGAGTTCTGGCTTTAACCTCCTCCCCTGGCTTTAACTGAGGAAGGTGAAGGTGCACGTGAGCAACTGAAGAGTTTTCCAGGAAGGAAAAGAAAAAGAGAAGGGCAGCAAAGCTGCTGATCTGGGGGGGGGCTTGAGCCTTGCATCAAAGCTGAAGTAAACTCTAACTTGGCAGTAGGCTTTTATGTAAGGAAGCTACATGTGTGAAGCTGGAAACTGCCCACAAAAATAGATTTTTGTGTTCCTGCTTAAAAAACTATTCTTATTTAATTTCTGCTCACGGTGCACTTTTTAAAAATACAGCATCAGAAATGTGACTCAGCATTAATGAAGGAACAAACCCAGTGAATTACCTGAGCAAATGTTCCCCAGCACCTTAGGGATTTTTTAAAAATTTCCATTTAGCACGCCAGATGGGCTGTAGAACTTGCTATTTCATACCCGAACCTAAATTTTCTGCATGTTGCTCAGACTCTTCTTTTCTCTTCCCTTTATTAATTCTCTGCTTTTCATGGTGGTCATTGCTTCAGGCTGAGAGAAGCAGAAGTGTTCCTTGTCACAGTACTTTAGATAAGAACATGGAATTTCAAACTTGAGGTAGTTGAGTGGAAGAGTTTTAACCTTTGGGCTGCAAAGAATTTGACAAAATTTTCTGTAGAAGCTCCCATCCACCCCTGGCTGCAAAGAATTTGACAAAATTTCTGTAGAAGCTCCCATCCACCCCTGGCTTGAGCTCTGGGTGAATAGTTGGTGTTTCTGCTTTTTGGGATGCTGCCTCTGAAGCTGGATATCTGGATTAGCATCACAGAGTGGTCCTGCACAGGGCAAGAATGGGTTTTTGTTCTCTGGAGTTGTGTAAACATGCAGTTATGTTGCTCCCCCCTGCCCTAGGATAAGTCTGGTTCCTTGCCCCAGTTTATTCTGGTTTTGCTGTCTGGGGTTTGTACCTTGTCCTTGGTTCTGTTCCCTGAGGTTTTGTCTGCTGAGAGGGATGGAATGGCAATCCCTGTGCCCAGTGAGCAGAGCTGCAGAATCTGGATCTGCCTCTGGTGCCTTCCCCCTGGCAGGGAGGATCAGTTATTGTCATCTGGCTGCTGGTCTCCAGTGACAGCAGGCTTGTGGCCTGGGGACATGGAGCACCTGGGCTGGAAAGGTTCAGGTTTGAGGTGAGCAGAGTCCTGAGTTTCCCTGAGAATGTTCACAATTTCTGAAAGACTTATAAAGTTCACTGTTATGAGGAAAAGGCAAATCCAGCTGAGCTTGGACTTCTTCCTTTGAGGCACCAGAGTGGCAAAGTGCTGAACTGGGAAGGAGGAAGGGGAGGAAGGGAAAGGGGAGTGGCATTTACAAAGGGAAATTTTAGAGTTTCGTTCATTTCTCTTTGTGGAACCAGTTGAATCTTTCAAATGAAAAAGAAAAACCTGAGACAGGCACATTGTATGGAAAAATATCTCTCTGATACTTTTACAAGGTTTACAAGCACTAATTTTATAGATGCTGCAATGAAATCCACCTTCAATAAGATGCAAGAATTAATCTTTGAGGATTTTTATGTTGAGGATATGAGTGATAGCTCCTAGAAGTACTAATCATCCCTTCAGTGAGGGGATCCTGGCAAGTATTTTGGCATCTTTTATTAAACAGTAGTCATAACTTTAATATTATTTAGTATTTGCAGTGTCTCAAAACAGACCAGTTGTTAGTTTCTCAGTGAAGTGTGAATACTGCATTTGAATTGTCTAGGTGGATGCTTACCAGAGTTTTACAGTGTAACATCCAGAATGAACAAAAATGTTCAGTATTATTTTATTGGGTGCAATCAAGGGGTCTGATATTCTGCTTTTTTAGCAGTGTCCTTTCCATTCTGTTTTCCAGAGAAAGAGCAGTCCATAAACAGAGCTGGTATTGTTCAAGAGGATATTCAGCCTCCAGGTATACTTGATTCATGTGTGTAAGGATATTCTTGAAGTATGACCTGATTATTTATATGGATATAAATAATATAGTGAAGGATGCATTCAAATAATACAAATATAATAACCTTGACATGAAGATTTTTTTTTTCAGGCTAATCATTCACTTGAAAATTACAGATTTTTTAAAACTTGTTTAAAATCTACTCAACTGGCCAAATAAGTTGTAGAGGTTTTGTTATCTTCACACTTTCTTAAGTAGATGCCAATTTCCAAGCCAGAGATTAATTTCTGAACAAGCTCAGAGCAAACAAGAACCTTGGGTGGGCTGTGCTCTAGCTGTAAAAAATACATTATTGCACCCTGTTTTTGTGGAACTCTGCTTTGCAGCTCAGCTGAAACACAACTTACCAGCACTTTGTGGGTACCTTCCAGCCTCCTGGGTGGAGAGGGAGGGCAGAAATCTGCTGCACTTCAAAGAAATGTTTGGAATGCAGTGCTAATAGCTTTTTGATCCCTGCTGTCATCAATAGAAGGTGCAGAAAAACATATGAGGGGAATAAAAATTGGAAATATGGCAGACCATCCTGGAGAGTTCAGGGCCTGTGGGGTGGTTATTTGTTATGCAAGGCTGGCACTGCTCATTTAAAGTTGTGAGGGTGCTTGTCTTGATGAAACAGCTTATACCAGAGTGTGTTAAAGGGTAACTTATTTTTAGAAAAGCCTGACAGCCTCAGCAGGGGAGAACCAAATAGGATTAATGCCTTGTCCTTACTGTGTGTATCAGTTCAATCATCAGGATGTACTTTCCAGGAAAGTGCAGAAATGCTGAAAAGGAGTAGAAAGGGGATTGTGAAATAGAAGTATGGTAAATCTTGCCTTTTCATTTAACATTAAAGAGGGCTGGACTGGCTCATTTATCCAAAATGCAGGTAGTTGATGACCAGTTCTTCTCAGTATTCCTTTTTCATCTAAATTTAGCTGCTGAGAAGGTGGAAGATCTGCTAGTTGAAATGAAATCCAGACAAATTCTAGGGAAAGGTGCAACTCTAGATGGTTGGCCCAACATTAGAACACATTATGTATGGGTGTGGTAGATTTTTTCCCACTAAGATCAAGTTGAGGTTGTCTTTCTAAATGTTTTGTACATTCAGTGCAGAAATCATCAGGTTCTGTCATTGTTTCATACAAAAGGCTGGAGTTGCAGACCATTTAATTTCTTTTTTCCCCATCCATCTGGTTATGAACTGCTGGTATTCTCATATTTGATTTTTAGGCCTAAAAGTGTGGTCTGATCCATTTGGAAGAAAGTAATGTTGGTGGCTGGTTGCATTGCAAGGCAAAACTGAAGCTGGACAACTGAAGCTGTATCTTCTTTAACTGAAGGATGTCTTTGGAGAAGAATTCTGAATATGCTGTGTGGAGCAGCACAGGAGGAGCTACAAACACTGCTGCTTGGAATCCCAAGAGATAAAACATACTAATTGTGAGTGAGGATGCTGGGGCATAGTACACAGACTTTTGAGTGCTGAATGATTCTTTAATTTAGAAGTGAAATATTTATTTCCTTGAGAAAGGGGAAGAGGAATTATTTTTGTGGCTTATCTGTAAACACTTGTGGAATAAATTATGCACAGAAAAAATCACACAGACCCCTGCAGTTTCTTCCCCAGTTTGAGAATTACTTTTTGTGGGTTTATTATGAGAATGTGATGGTGCAGATCAGTGCAGAAAATATAACATGGTGTGTGTAAATGTGTACATTAAAATTTCTTCCTTTTAAAGCAATGTGTAATAT
This sequence comes from Phaethornis superciliosus, assembly GCA_023637945.1. NCBI lineage: Eukaryota > Metazoa > Chordata > Aves > Apodiformes > Trochilidae > Phaethornis > Phaethornis superciliosus. Next base: position 9,526,051 of record JAJQWJ010000005.1, read on the forward strand.
TTTCATTTATTTTGCAATTTTGTGGCTGGTTGACCTTGCCAAGCTGCCAGGTGCCCACTCAGCCACTGTCTCACTCCCTCTCTTCAGCAGGATAGAGGAAGAAAATAGGATCACAGAGCCTGTAGGATTACAGAGCTCATCTGGATAACACAGGGAGTTAGTTTTGCCTGCTACAGTAACTGGTAAGCAAACTCAACTCGGGGAAAATTAGTGTAGTTGCTAAGTAAAATAGATTTGGATACTGAGAAACAGAAACAAAAATTAAAGTAACACCTTCCCACTGCCTCCCTTTTTCCAGGGTCAGCTTTAGTCTGTTTTCTCCTCCCTGATGCCTTCAGTGGTCGATGGGGATTTACAGTCAGTTTGTAACAGTTCTGCTTCTCCCCTGCTCCTGTGGGGGCTCTCCCTGAGCTGCAGTTCCCTCTGGAAATACCCAACTGCTCCAGTGTGGTTCCTCCCCAGGCCACAGTGTGGGTATCTGTTCCAACAAGGTCTTCTCCTTAGGCTGCAGGGGAATAACTGCTCTGGTGCCTGGAGCACCTCCTCCCCCTCTTTCTTTTCTGACTGTGGCGTTCATATTCCTGTGTTCCTCACTTTTTTGCCCCTCATTTTTCTGCTTGTCTGGTGTTTTCATAAAAGTGTCACCCACCTGGCTGCTGGGCTGGGCTGTGTCTTGTAGTGCTTTTGCAGGGCCAGCTGGAGCTGTCTGTGGCTGGCATGGGGCAACTCCTGCAGCCCACTTTTCTTGCTGACAAAATCTTGACCAGTGCACCTGAAACAGAAGGTTGACACCAAATGTTGGGGTGGGAAAGCAGACAATTTAAATAATATTTTTTAAGAAACACTTTTTCATGGCAAGCAAAATGAAGGTTGTGTTCACTAGAACAGGTGAGTAAAGGATTGCCCCTGCTGAAAACCTTCCAAACTGGATCTGTCTTAATAACAGGTTCTGAAGAAATTACACTTTCAGGTTGCAAAAGAAAGAAGCAGTCTATAACCTAACCAAAATTGTTGCTGAGTACAGGTGTAGCATGTGCATTTAACTTTACTACACTATCATCTTTTCTTGATTTATATTTAGTACTTCATTAGGGGACACAACATTTTAAAGGCCATTGCAGGATTGTATATGTGACAAAGAATGTATGTGCAGTGAGTTCTTCAGACATGGCACAGTTTTATTAAGACAGATTAAATACTTGACATTTATAGTGTTCTTTTCCAAACTGCTGTTCTGTTACTTATAATTTTTCAAAACCACACAAAGAAGTCAATTTTTAAATAAATATTTGTAGTTTTATGTAATTATTAGTACTTGGGAGGGACTAGTCTGCCTTTTGCAGAAGAACAGGTTTGCTAATTTTTGACCACCTATTCTGATTGTCCTCATAGAAAGTTTGGGGCAAAACACTTGCTAAAAATCTCTTCCAATAATATTTTTTAAACACTTATCTATTCTATAATATGAATGCATTTTGCTTATTTATTTTAGCAGGAGTATGAACAGTATGAATACAGCTTCAGCCTTTGGATGACTGGAGAAGTTTTAAGCAGTGATTTGAGATCCCAACAGAAATATCTGGTTGGACAAGTTTGGGTCTGCTGTTGTATGCTGATAAGTTCTAAAATTATTAAAACTTCTTCCATGAAGTGAAAGATTTGCATTTTGGTCTAAATGCAGCTTTGTTTTGAAGCATCACAGACTGTTGATGATGCAAGGAAGCACTTAAGCACAAGCACTTCAGGAGTAAAGATGGCAAAAGATATTAGCAAGTTGCAGAGCTATAGACAGAAGGAAGAAAAATGAGATTTTTCTTGCTGAATATTGTGCTTTGTTTATTGAAATTGTTCCCACTGGTGAGAGGGGATTTTTTTTTCTCAAAGCACATTGAATAGATTCAGCTGATCATCACAGAGTTTTCTGTAAGTATGCCCCCTCACAAAAAAAACAGTTCAGAAAAGGAAGACATTCTTGTGATTTGCAGTTTTTCTAACCAAAATAAATCATGTATTTTCCCTTCTTGCAGTCCAACAATAATTAACTACTCATTTTCTCAGTACTGTGTACCCTCCTACTGACCTTCTTCATGTTAACATGCAGACACAGCAGTAAATGAAAAGCTGCATTGTCTTTTTCTGTGGTGCCACACAGCCCAGACAGTGTGTTAGACAGTGGAAGAAAATAACTTTCCAGCTTCTGAGAAAGCCCAGCAGAACATACACTGTTCCCATGTGGGCAGTGTATACCAGGAGAAAGCAAAAACCAAAGTGCAGGTTGAAGCATATTGAAGGTCTTGTTTTCACCTGCTAACCTATGATCTGAGGTGTATTTGAGCATGGTACAAATGGTCACTGTTTAAGACACTGTCGTGGAAATTAGGACTTGTGGTCAGTTCCCTGCTCCACCATTCTTTTGTCTGGCAGCAGGTAAGCAATTTAGTCTTTGAGCTTCAGTTCCATCTGCCAAGTAGCATTAAGAGTTCTCCCCTTTGCAAGGCATGATGAAGGTAAATACAGGAGTGAGAATGTTTGATGTTCAAGAAAACATTTTTGCTTCTTGTCTGAGAAGTTTTCTTCATGGTTAAGAAAAGCAGGTCTGGATTTGTTTGGGGATCAGGTATTTTGTTTCCACGAACTTAAAATGGTTGAAGAATCTTTTCCAGGAGAAAGCAACTTAGAAATTTCCCAGGACTTTATACTGTTCAAATATTATGCTCTGAGTATGAAAATTTTGTATTTTGGGAGTCAAACAGAAAATTCATCTGCTTTTCACAATATTAGTGGGGCTTTTTTAGAAGATCTCCAAATTTGAATATAAACCTCTGTATGGATGTGGAAATGCAGCCCAAAATGCACATTACTACAGTTATAAAAAAAAAAAAAAAAAAAAGCTCAGCTTTTTTTACTGATCCAGGTGCCTCAGATATTTTCTGGGTGGTTTTCAGTATTCTTTAACAATGGATCCTCCCTTCTGACCTTTGCATGACAAACAAAGTAGCTAAAAGCCTTCTAAGAGAGCTACAGGTACTGAGCAGAGGAGGCTGGGTGGCTGTTAAAAGAAGTGAGGAGGAACTGTAGATCCTGGGAGGAAGGAGTGTTTGTCCTGTAACCCTGGAGAAACACCTTGGAGGCAGGGTGGTGGATATGGAGAGGAGCCAGGGCATAGTGATGAATTGAATTGGCAGGAGCATAAGGGATATAGGACATAAATCTGTTGGAATACAGCTTTTGTGGGCTCTGCTGCTCTCAGAGCAAGTTGGGATACATCTTTCCTTTTGTTTCCTCTCCAGCAGATCAGAGCTAAACATTTTTTAAAGAAAGTTCCTAGTCAAGACAAGGAGGTTGTTATGAGAAGAGATCGACCAAGGAGAAATGGTAGAAGTACCCTTCACTCTATCCTACCTTCAGAGGTCAGAAATCATAGAATAACTTAGGTTTGAAAGGACCTCGTGCTGAAAAGTATCTTTCAGGCCCCAGGACATAGGGAAAGGTGCCTCCTTCTTCATCAGCTTCTTCCTGTAATTCTGAACAGTGAATTCTGAACAGCAATGCCAATCAGGGGAGAGGAGGAAGGTACCGCCTTTGCTTCAGCAGAAATTCCTATAGGAGGAGTCCTTCTCAGGCACCCATTCATTCCCAGAACTGGATGGCTCAGGCTCAGGCAAGGTTTAGGAATGTATTTACCTTGGATGAAGAGAAACCATGGTGGATATTAACCAGAAGCATTTGTTCCCTGGTGTATTATCTGTGACTTCTGGGGTGCCAGTGATTGTAGCAGATCTCACACCTACAGATAAGACGAAAGTTCATACAACAATTCTTAACCTTGTGCCATTACTGGCTGAACAGCACCATTAGGAGTCCTCTGAAGCCTGGGAAGCAGGTAATGTTAGTAATAGAATCCTCACAGTCTGCTTGTATTTTCCCTTGAAATGAGCTCCATTCCCCTGGTCCTTCTTACAGCCATCCTGTGTGTGGTTAACACAGGTTTGCTGGGTGTCCCACCCAACAGTTTCTCATAGTTCAGTTCCAAATCCCATGTCCTTAGAAACTTGTGGGGTATTACTGCTCCCTGCCTTTTCTGTGGTTTTAATATAAGTTGTGTGAATTTGTGGTTTTCCTCCCTCTGGATCAAAGCAATGATGCCAGCAGTACCCTCTAGCTGAAGTAGGCTGCAGGCAGCTGTGAGATATATGAGAACCATTCACAAGTCTGGCAATCCTATTGATAGACCTCAGAATTCCTCCTAGTTGCTTTTCAGCTGACAAGCTTTTGGTTCATAGCAAAATTCTGTCATTATTCCCCGTTGCACTTAGCACAGTTAAATTTTGCCCCATTGCTATCATTCCAGCTGTTCTTTTGCAGTGACATTGCCTCCCAAGTTGTTCATCAGAACATTTAATTGGTGTACTGCTATTTTTGTGACAAGAAGTTACATTAAACTTGTCCTAGGACAGTTCTTTGAGGAATGCCACCAGTAAAAACCCTCTAGTCCACTGACTTCCAATTTGTCATTCCTTCTCTAGCTGCTTCCCATACTTGGCTTACAATTCTGCTGTTTCCCCTGTGAGACTGGTCCAACTGCTTTGCTTAAGTCCAGGTGGGACATATCCCCTGTATTTTTGTCATCTTGACAAGTTGGTTACCTGATGAAGTAGCAAGATGACGTTCTCTGACATGTTCTACTTTGGGACTTTTCATACATGTCCCTACTTTGTATTACCTCACAGTTTGCATAACTCTTGTGTGCTCTTCTGGAAAGAATAACAGCTAGGTAGATGTTTTCCAAAAGAGATGTTCAGAAGTACCTGAACATCTTCATAGTCTTTATTTCTGGATCATAATGTATATGATAAGTGCATCATAACGCATATAAAATGGAAGGTTTGGTGTGCTAGAACTAACCTCAAAATACTTAGTAGTAGTACCCTTAGAATTACTCTCACATCACGAGAGTGACCTTCCTCTCCAGCCCAGGCAGAGAGATATTTGCTGCTGTTGGTTCTTTTCAAAAGATCAGAAGTTTATATTCATCCCATCTCTGTGTCATTAAGACACAGAGGGGCTTGTAAGAGATGGGCTTGTAAGAACCAGGCCCAACTAATAGAAAATGATGCTGTAAACATAGTACCAGAACACCCAGCTGGTTTTGTTTAGTCAGAAAAAACATCACTCATCAAACTCAAGATGAGCAAGTGCAGTTATCAAGCCTTATTGACAAAATGGTATTAAGTAAATTGCCACATCTGCATTTGATAGTGAAATTATTCAGGGGGTGCAAAAGTATTTAAACCTGGTTCTAGTTTCCACAGATAATAGGGTACGTATCACTTAAAGGCTCCTGACAAGGCAGGCATGAAATCCAGGTAATGACTGCTTTGAAGATGATGAGAAGTTTACCTTTGCTTCTATCCTTTGAAGTAATACAGGTAAAGGTAAAAATAGAATATTTCAATTGTTCCAGTGATTTTAAGGGAATGATACTGATGGCACTTTGTGATTCAGTTGTGCACTGTCACATGGTTTGGGAACTACCTGGAATATGAGCTGTATGCTCTGCTGGATCTTAGAAAATATAAAGATGAGTTACTTTATGCAATTTCATGCCCTATTTACAGTTAGCCACTTTGCCCCACCCTTTTCCGGGAATTTTCCCATGATAATGTGCTCTAGCTAAGGTTCTTATCATCTCTTAAGTGTTAGAAGAGTGAAAGATGCTTTGTTCCTGTTATTTTCTATTCACATGCTGCTCTCTGTTGAGACTAGTGTGAATCTTAAAGACCAGGTTCTAAGCCCAGCCCTAAATCTATGGAAGTTTTTTTTTTTTTTTTCTAGATTATTTTTCCTATCTACATCTTCAGACAGACAGCTCCAGTGCAAGAAGTGTCAATGTTAGGTGTTCTGCTGGTAGTACAGAAATGTTCTGTCACAAACACAGTTTCATTCTGAAGAAGCATTTTGGATTACCTTGCTTAGGAACCTGGCTCCTGGGGCAAATACCTACAACAGGTCTGAGGCTCCTTACCACTTGAGTCTTTTGGGATTCAGCAGTTTTGTCTCCTTTGCAGATTTTGAGATAAATCAGGGTAAATATTGCAGTTTCTGCTTACGATAGAGACCTTCCTCTCTCATGGTCTGTCCTGAAATAGATCCTGGATTTTCAGATCCCAGTTCTCTGAAGATACCTTCTGCTATTTTCAAGACTGTGTTTTGGGTGAATAGCCTTCTTTGTGTATGAATCTGATGATGAAATGTTACCTCTACTCTATGAAAGCAGTAGGGAAATATTCAAGTCTGCTTCACTGATATAACCTGGATGGGAACAGAAGTTGTACCCCCTGTTCTCTTGTTTTAGTTAATGTGTTGACCATTCTGTTACAATTAAATTTCTCTTTCCCCGAAATGTGGTAGAGGAGGGCCCTTAAAACTATCTGCTTACTTTAAGTGTGTGTTCTTCAAATGAGAATTTCTGAATTAGAATCATCAACACTGGAAAAGATCTTCAAGATCATTAAGTCCAACTGTCAGTCCTGCATCACTGTAACCACTAAACCACCTCCCCTGGTGCAACCTGAACCCATTTTCTCTTATCCTATCCCTAGTCACTAGTGAGGAGACACCAACACCTGCCTCACCACAACCTCCTTTTGGGTAGCTGTAGAGAGTTGAATGCCAAGTGTTATGCTGAAAATCTTCTTTATATTACTAATGAATTTCCTATCTTGTATCATCACAAGAAACATCCCAGCAGTATATAAAGCAATGAAGGAAGGGCCATGTTCACTTAAATTTGCAGAGACTGGGAATCTGAGGAATGACTGTTTAGTACAATGTTGCTCCGTGTGTTTTCTTCTTTAGGAAGTGACAGAGAGCTTTTGAAGAGGAATTGTGTTTAGGAAAAGACCCAAGACGTTTATTGGGCAGGAACATGATGCTGACTAGATTTACCTGGCCTGCCAGGTGTCTTCATTCAGTCTGAATTAATTTTAGGGAAGTAGAGGATCATGGTGGAGTCTCAGGCTTTACCTGAGTAGGGGCCTGTCCAGTGACCACACTAATTGTGTGTCCAGAGTGCAAAGAAAAGCTACAGAGCTGTATTTGTTTTTCCCACCACAGATGAAGGAGTGGTAACCAGAAGTTACTGCCTAGCAAGAGTATGGATGGAATGGGTTTTTTAAGAGGTATTTGCACTGCCAGGAGAGGTGAGGAGCTATTTCTGGGCAAACTGACCAGTCATGCTCCCTTTTGAATTCTCACTAGCAGGAGGGCTTTGGCAGCTGGAAGGCAGCCATGCAGTGGGGTATGAGTGATAATCACACCTCTCTCCACCCAGCACAGTGAGAGCCACAGTCACATTTGTGCAAACTCCTTTTATCTACCAGCAAAAGAATGGGGGCTGCTCATCCCTGTCCCGGACAAGAAGAGAACTCTCTGTCCAACACACCTCAAACAGTCCAAACCATGACCTGTAGCCTAGGCAGGATTCCTCTTTCTCTGAAGGAGGGCTACTACCAGTTGGAAGCTCTCTACACAAGCTCTTTCCAAATAGTTCTCTCTTGTTTCCCTTGGGCTGGAAGTCATTTTAGATTTGCCAGCTGGGTCTTGGCCCCTGGGCTGATTCCAGCACTGGAGCCTGGTTTTATGTCAGAGTGAGCTGGCTGATCCCGTGGGATGTTCCAGTGCTCCCTGAGGCAGGTGGGGCTGGGACAGGTGCTGCTGGACTTCTGCAAGGAGGTGGAAAGTGAACGTGTCAAAGCTGAGTGGTGGCACAGCACTGATCCCTATCCGATGTTTGTGTCCTGGTAAGTGAGTGGCATATTTAAGAATATTCTTAATGCTTGTGGTGGTAGCAAGAGGTGATATCCTAGCTGCTTTACCTACTCCTTTTGTTCTGAATTTTAGAGTATTTGTGCTTAAAGATATAGTTACTCCTGCACCCAACAAGAACCTGCAAAACGGAGGCTGATCTGCTGAATAATTGCCCAGTCCTAAGTGTCTGGATGTAAAACAAAACTTTTGCTTTAGTATTTTCTGTACTGCTTACTTTCCTGTGAAAACAAATTGCCTTTTGATATAAAATACATGGTTCAGTCTCTAGGGAACCCTGTCTTTGTATTCTTCATGTGCTTTATTATTTTTCAAAAAACCCCACAAAACAAGCTGTACACCGAGTGATCACAGCTGAATAATGCAGGTTTTGTTTCCAGGAAAAAGGTAAAAAGGAAAAAAAAATCAATTACATTCAATTCTGTTCTGTAACCAAGAAAATAAATTCTTCAACAGAAGAACAGTGCTAGGTTTCCTCCCTCAAAGGTATTTTATATAACTAATAGTTAATTATAGACTTTTTCACAACTGGGAACAAGGATGTTTGATTCTGATCAATCTGTTGGGTGCAAATAGCAACAGAAATTTTTTTCTAAACACAGTTAATGGGCAGAAGTTGGGAACTTATGGGATGAAGAAGGTTGTCTCACATGGACTGATGGCCACAGAAAAAACCTTAATGGTTTATCTGCAATTGTGGTCATAACTTTCATTTCAAGTTTGGTCTATATTCAAACCTCTCACTAAACATTTGCTTTTGCCAGTTTCTGGATTATTTATCACCTCAGATTGACATAATAAGCTTTTGGCCCATGATCTAAGTCAGGCTGCCCAGGAAAGTGGTGGAGTCACCATCCCTGGAAGCACTCAAGCACTGAGTAGATGAGGCACTTCAGGACATGCTTTAGTGAGATGGTGATTGTATTTGGGTTTTTTTTTCTGGATGTACGGTTGGATGTGATGATCTTAGATGTTTTTTTCCAACAGTGACAATTCTGTGATTCATTGAAATCTGTCTAAATCTGGCCTTGTGTAGGGAACAGAGTGGGTTTCCCCAGCCTAACAGGCTACTCCTAAAGCACTTGCCCTTGAAGTTCTGGGCACTATCCTTAGTCCAGATCTCTCAGTGTGCACCATCCTGGCTCTCACCTTGGCTGTCAGCTGTTTGCATCCCCCACTCTCCAGTGCAGTATTCCAGGGACTGGGTGCCTGCTGGGAATCTCCCAGCAGCCTTGTGATGCTCAGAGAACTTGGGGAGGTAGCCCTCAGGGCCTGTCTTCAGTGGACTTTGCTTGCAGACACTTCTGGACTCGGACAGTGTTTTTTCTACCCAAGTCCCTGGGTAACTGAGGTGCTTTGTCTGACAAAGTTCTTGGGCATTTTTGTGACCTCTCTAGGGATGCCAGATAGAAATACTGGATCCTAGCTTATACCAGTCATGAGGCTGGGCAAGCATTTGTTCCAAGACATTATTATTCACAGTGTTTTCCATTATGGAGTTCTGGACCCTAGTTATTTCAGAAACATTTTACTGTGACCTTAAAGCAAATAACTGGGCCCAAAATACACTTCCAGCAGAGCACAAGTCAAACCTTTAGTGATGATCTTCAGAGTACTGCATCTGCTTTATGAGCTCCCATGCACGTCACTTCAAATGCCAGAAGGTCTAGATCTACTGCCCCTTATTGTTTTCCTTGCCTGCTATAGGAATGATGTATTTTAAAGCAGTCAGACTTGCTTCTCGGGTTGTCACCTGGCTTCAGCTTCTCTCTGGGCACACACGATGGGACCCGCAACCAGCACAGGAGCAGATGGGTGTCACAGTCTGAATGGAAATGCTGCCCTAAAAGAATATAGATAAGAGTGAGGGCTCAAAGTGAGACAGCTGCAAAGGCTTCCTACATGGGGTAGGGTAAAAGGCCTCTTCAAGTCAATCCAAGCCTCACATTTTGACTCCAAGCTCTATCACCTGTCCCCTGAGGGAGCAGACAGAGGGAAGGATGCACTGCATACAGTGATGGAAAACATAAGGTCAACAGGTCTTTAGGACCTTGGACTTGCTATTTAGTAAATAAACCTAAAAAAAGTCCTTAAGCAGCTGTGTTAGCCTTGTGATGACCTTTCTGAGGTGCAATGCATAGGGCTGCTTTGTGACAAGGGTTCTGCAAGCTGCTATTTCATAGTATTAAATGGGCTGAGACCACTTCAGAACAAGAAAAGGCATATTTATCTGATTTTTCATGGTTAACAAGCTGGTGTTACTGAATTGGCTGTCCTAGCATTTTGTTGAAAATAGTGCATTTTAAGAATGAAAGAAGTTATTACCCTATTCCTGCCAAATAAGCAATAAGCCGTAGGCTCCAGTTCGGCAAAACACTTCTGTGCTTACTGAAATGTTCCTGTCAATGGCACTTACATCTCTCTTCAAAAGTTAGGAGTCGAGAATTAGATTGGATCTGAACCTCGGTGCTAGAGCTTTAATGCAGTCTTCCCATTGCCCAGTAGATGGGGAAAATGAGCCTCTTATGGTCAAGATTTTTCTGCGTTCAAGGTTAAAATGTAGCCCTCGTTGGCTCTTGGGTCAACAGCTTAGTTTGAAGGCTCTTTACCTTTGTACTGTAAGAGTAAATTACGTACTTTGACGCAACTGGACTATTTTCCTTACAAACATGTGTCGTAAACAATTGTTCTGTTCCTTGAAATTCTGAGATTTAAAGGGATGTTCCTTTCTTTACACAGGGATTGAAACAAATCTTTTGAAGGTTTTGTTGTGCGAAGATACGGGAATGAGTGTTGCCTCCCCCAAACTAGCCAATGGTTAGGTATTGACAGCACTCACGAGGATGCAAAGGATCCAAGTTTCAGTCCCTGGTAGGGGACTTCCATGTGACTGGAGAGTGTACCATGACAAGCTCATCTTATCTGTCTCTGGGTCATCTTCTCCAATTCTCTTCCAGAAGGTCCTATCACATTCATACATTTATTGGTGCACCAGATTTGTACAGACTACATAAGGGGCCACAGTTGCTTTCTGCTCATGCTTCTGGCTTCTTGTTGATACTCATGTGATGGACTTAGCCAAAAAGATGCTGACTCTCAAAATAAGTCAGTCCCTGGAAACTGCCTGTTATAAGGATATATCTATCCTATTTTATTTTAAAGTGGGGCAAGCTTCCTGAGAGAGATGGCTGAAAGAGTGAAGAAACCTCTTTCCATATTAAGTTGGATAGGGCAGACAAACAGGACATGTTAGAACAAACAAACCAACAAAAACCCCCAATAAAAATCCTCCACAACTTTTTCTCCTCAAACTTTCACAAACTGAAACGAGGAAGAGATGTGTGCCTGCCTTCTCAGAGATGCAGGGAAAGCCTCAGCTGCTGGACTTTGGTTTAGCGTGGAGGTCTGTGTGCCACCATCTGTTGTTATCTGTTTGTGATATCCAAAACTTTTCTCAGGGTGGGAGGGAGCACTGAGGAATTCTTGGCTAGATTAGCATGACTTTGTGCTCTTGCTTGAAACTGCTGCATGGTTAAAACTGAGATGGGTAACACTGAATAGAAGGGGGACAAGGCTTAAGCTGGTGTAAACTGAGAACAGCTCCTTTGCAGAGAGAAATAACCAGACTCTACAGACATCTAAACTGGCAACAGTCTGGCTCACCTTTTCCTAAAGTATATTGTACAGAATCTGAGCATTACCTTAATCTATTCCATATTTTGGAGGGGCAATCTGTGTTACCTTTACCTCATGTCACTCAAAGGTTGCTCCAGCTTCTCCCTCTTCCACAGCCTCGATGTGCTCTCAGACCTTATCTCTAACACTGCCTCCTCCCCAGTGAGCACCCTGACTCACACCACGCTTCCTCAGGCTTCACATCAGGCTTCAGCCACATTTCTACAGTTCTGCTTTCTTTACTTTCCATTCAGTCTATTGACAGTCCTACAGCAAAAATTCCTTTGGCTCCTGTTGTATCTACCTTTGCCTTTGAATGTTTTCATTGGCTCAATATGTTTTGAATGAAATTTAAATTTCTCACTGCATTTTCAGCCAGCATATTCATTTTGTTCATTCTGTGTGTCTTGGCCATCCTATATCCTCTGACTTCACCCCTGTCTTCGTGGTCTTCCTCTATTTCTTCATATCCTTCCCTGTTCCTGAAGAGATGTTCTCCTAATAAAGCAGAGTTCCTAGCACTCACCTCCCTGCTTTCACACTCCATTTTTGACTTTCCCTCAAGAGACGGTGATTCTTATTTATTTTATTTATTTATTTTTGTAGATGGAAAGAATTACTTTATAAGAACAGTAACGCTCCTGGTGTAGGTATAAAGCAGAGCTAAGGCTCCTCAGGAGTGTGGGTTGTGACACAAATGCAGGGAGAGGCAGCTGGAAACCCCTCCAGCTCGAGGTGGTTTATAGTAATCCAACTGCTCAGTGACATGCTGGCCTCTGGGGACAGCTCTGTGTGCTCTTAGCCAGAGGTATCTCTGGAGGACTGAGAGTCTGTCTGTCTGCTGTTTGGCTCCTCACAGAAAGCAGATGTTCCACAAGAAGGTGAAACATGCAATAAATTACTCTATTTACTTGAAGCAAATCAGAGCTCAAGAAAAGGCATCGGTCCAGCCGAGTGGCTGTGAGGGAATGCTTTTGTGCTTGTGAAGCATCTTTCACCCCAAATCTCTGAACATTTTGAAAATGCTAGCAAGCATAGGCTAACACTAGTGTTTGCAGACTGATTAAGCCAGCTTTTTACTGCCTGATTTGGACACTGCCATTTATATAAGCCTGCACTGAGTTTGGTACTGCTGTGGCTGCTTGGCCAAGTGTTTCCTTAGCTCCATGGATATTTTCTGCAGTTGTTCTGAGCTCAAACTGACACAGCTGCATTGATAAGAGGACCTGAGCAAGGCATTGTGTGGCTGGCTCGGGTAGGTGCTTGTAAGCTCTGTACACTTGAGTGTAAATATACATTTGTCCCATTTTTAGGTGGAAAGAAAAAAATCTGAGACCTGGACAAGAGACAAGTCACAAAGATACATCTCTCTTTTCTATGCATCTTCTGAGGGGAGGGAAATGGAAAAAGTGAGAGGGAAATGGAAAAAGTGAAATATTAAGTAGATTATCACTGGTGCAAATAGATTCAAGCTAGATTGTGCCATGTCTGCCTGCTGAGTGAATATGTTCAGCTAATATCTACTACTGGGAAATGTCCAGTGAACCAGAAGGGAAAGAATTAGTTGTCTTCATGTGTGTGCTCATTTTCCTCATGGACCATGAGATTTCTCTTCAGATGCTTATTTTGAGATCCAGAAGTCACTTGTTAGTCCTCAGTGGCATGGAGAAGACAACTATTTTTAGGCAACAGCAGGGTGTTAATGCAGGGATTTCATATTGTTTTTCCAGTAAAGGATATGCTGCCAAATAAATATCACCTGATTCTGGGTTTGTGCCAGGGGTTAGGTGATGAGTTAGGGGCAGCTGAACCACACTGCACTGAGCAGTTTCACTGCAGGTGATCTGGGGAGGGCTCTTCTTCTCCAAGGCATCCCAGATGATCCTGGTGGATGGCTCCTCTGGTGGTCTCTACCCACTTTTCCACAACATGCAAAGGGAGCAGCCTCTGGAAATTCTTAGGATGGACAAACAGCTCACGATCTTCCAACTTACTTATTTTTAACTTGCAAACTCACCTCGTTCCTTTTGCTCAGCTCACTTGTGGTGGTTTTCTGCAGATGTTTCTCCCAAATAACCTTGCTAGAAACAATGTGAAACAAAAGGCCCTACCCAATTTCTGCCTTTAACTACAGAGTCCTTTAACTACAAAATACTCTCAGTCTGTGGAGAGGGCTTTTTCCTCTCTCTCTTGTTCTTCCTGCTGTCTGGCTGCCTACAGTGACAGCCATATCTGTTTGGTTTGAGGAAAGCCTTGCATGTGATGTGACTGGCTCCTTCTGCTAATAATTTGTCTTCTGGAGCCTGTTGCTGCACAGTATAAATAAATTTCATGCTTAATACTTTCCCATTTTTTTCCCTGGCTGCTGGCAGTGACTTGACCCACCCTGTTTTGTTTTTCAAATTTATCTTTATTTGCCCTCAGATGAGACAAAATCTCAAGATTAAATTAACAAAGATGCATTAGTAGTACATAGGGTTTTTTCTTGGTTGCCTTGCATTGCACTAAAATTTCTGCAAAAAACGAGGAATTCAAATGCAGCTGACATCCTGGAACAATATTCACGTTGGTTCTTGGACAGGGAATAAGACTCTATCCTGCTTCATAAAGTCTAATGATGTGTGCTGAATAGATGCAGTCTCCACGTTAAACGCATTTTTTAGCCATCCTGCCATGTAAACTCAGTCTTTTTATAAACAGCCTTAATTTGGGCCATTCTGTGTGTGTGTGCTGCTAGAATGACCAGGATGTTCAGCACATCAGCCCCAGCTTTGCAGTGGTGAATGTAGGTGCTGGAAGTTCTCCAGTTGTGGCAGTATGCATGGCCCTGCAACCTCTAACTCAGAGCAGGGTAAATATTTAGAGTGGCTGAGCCCAATTTGGGCTCAGTGCTGTTTTAAGTAGATGGGTCCTGCCTCATTTAAAGCTGATTTAGGCTTTTCCCCACCACACCGGAGCTGCTCCTGAGTACGTGTACCCCTAATTGGGTATGATGAAGGCCACAGTCATGTTTTTCATGGTTCCAAGCCTGATGCTTAGAGCACTTGAGGTTGTTTTTACTGTGTGAATGTGACTGCATGTGCATTTAGTATGGGGAAAACCAGGCTGTGATAGACTAATGAATTCAATAGGGTGGTTGCATTTGGCTGCTTTCTTGAAAATCTTCATCATTCCCATCTTCCTTGGGTTGAATAAAAGGAATCTATCAGCCTAGAGAGCATTATTCCTGTATGCTTTTGAATCTTTTTACAGCATAAATGAGTTTCAAATACTATAAATCAAGTGAATTTTGCTATTTTTTCCACTGTTTTCTTCTAGGCAAAGAAGGACATCCCCATGCACAGGGGAAAAAAAAAAAAAAAAAGCAACAAGAAACTATGATTTTATGATTTATATTTTACAAACAAGATCTTGAAAAAAAATTATTTGAAGGAGGGGAAATTTGTCACCTTAACATTGCAAATGATGTGAAACCAGAATGTCCTCTCACCACGGCATGTGTTTGTGGTGGGTAGGCGGGGGAGATGCAGGGAAGAGGTGATGGTATAAAAAGACTTTGTAAAAACAAATGTTTGGCTAGGGGAGAGAGTTTGCCACTTCAGCCAGACTAGGGGGGGAAAGCAGACAGACAGGGGGCGGATGAGGGGAGAGAGGAGGGAGGGAAGAACTTAGGTCACTTCAGCAAGGTAAATAACTTGAGCAAGTGTCTCAGAAACAGCAGTCAAATAATGAGCACAAGAAGATCAGATATTAAATGAGTAGGTGGCCTAGAAAGTTAAGAGTGAAAGCTATTTCAATAGAAAAATAAGGATTGTAAGAAGCAGTAAAATGTATGACAAATATCAAACCCCGAGATAAGAGTGCACAGACTTGCTAGCAGCCTGTGTTCCCATGGACTGAGAAGTATGTTCTTTCTGATTTATTCTTCTAATAATTCAGACATGCTAAATCAAATAGAGACCAGGGGGTCCACCAAATAGACACCAAGTGGTAACGTGACTGTGTGCAGCTTTGTGATGTGTTGCCCTCATGGCTCTCTCTGCATGGGAAGTTTCCCTCTGTGTGCCACAGGGAACAGTTTGTACACTCCACAGCATCCAGCACCAAGCAAAGTGAGCAGCCACCAATGTGACCACCCACGAGGGCAGCCAGGGCAGAAAATGAGTTTGCCTTGTCATGCTCTGGGGGTGGTGGTGGTTAATATCCTGCACTGTGAGACTGACATCTCCACATCTTAGGTCTGTCAGGTTAGGGAGCCATCAGGAGGGAGGACACTTGGTGCCCTGCAGCAGCTGTCAGCATTGGGAGGACAGTCTTCTTCCTATGTGTGGTATTTATAGTTTTTATTTGGGTTTAATTGACTTGCTTCAGTGCTCAAAAAAGTGCCCAGCCCATGGAAGAGTGGGTGAGTGTGTGAGAAAGAAAGATAGAAGATGTGGGAGGTGAGAGCAGGCTGGTGAGGTGCCCTTTATGTCTGGTAATCTGTTATCTGGACTTTCATTGCCCTGGTTTACTGACAGCTTCAGATGCCACTTTCCTTTCTACCTCTCCTCATTCCCTGTTGGTTTAATCTCCAAGAAGAGACGGGGATTTGCTACATCAGGCAAAACCTGCCCCCCTGCTTGCTCTCTTATTTTGCTAGGAACTATGTCATTCTCCTGCTTTGGTGGTGACTTTTGTTCACAGGTCAATCTCTCTCCTCCATGGTATGGGACATGCAGGGTATTTCAGCTGAGATGGGGCAAGTAAGGTTTTGGTACTGTACAAAACAGGTCTGCTTATGTGTGGGCTTGTGTGGGCTTATGACAACCAACCCCCTGTACTGGCACAGTGGCTGGTGGGGCTTTGGAGAGGGATGGGACTGGTTTTAGCACAAGACAAGTTTCAAAGGTGGCATATGTAATGAAGTTATTTAGTGTCCAAAGTGCAGTCAAGGGCAGAAGAAGATTCAGACTTCTGTTGCACAAGGTGGGACTTTCCATTAGTAGGTGTTCACCCAAATTTGGCTGTATCTGTCTCTTTGTATGTTGGTGTGCAGTCATTTCATACTTGCATTCCAGAAAAAAAGCAATGGGTATTTTCCCCCTTCAACAAATTTCAAAGAAAATAAACTAAGAAAATACTGTTAGAGAAAGTCTGCATGCTCCCATCAGCAAACTGAAACCTAGAATACTTTCTGAGACTCTATCTGTGCAGCTGTGTTGTTGCTTTGCCCTTCAGGGCTGATTTAGGGTAGCTGTGGGGATTAGTAGTCTGGGTTCCCTGACTTACATGCATGTAATATTAATGAAATATTTTGGTGGAAATCTAGCTTTTACATTTCAGATTTGTTTCGTTGCACCAGTTGGTGGACTGAAACTGCCACCACAGCAGCTGCCTGAATATCATGTAACGCAACACGCCTTGATGCCTTGTCATGTTTCAGTGTTTGCTCACAGCATGAACAGTCCCAAGCATTGTGTTGTGTGTGTGTTTTTTTTTTCTTAAGAAGGTCCAGAGTTAGTGAAATAGAGAGTATCTTTTTTCCTCCACTTTCTCACAAACCCACAAGTTCTCATGCCTTTCCACTATGCCTGCCTTCCACTGATTTAACAATTCACCCTTTACTGATGAGAAATGCAATACAGAAAGCTTAGGCAGATGCTTCTGCATGAAGCTCTTCCTGAGCATACTGAGATCTCACTGAATATACTGGCCATGTAATCTCACAATAACTGAAGAGTGGGTGTTACAATAGTGAAAGCTAAAAGATGTACAGTCAGTCAAGAACCTTTTTGCTGGAGATGTTAAAACTAAACCCTGAAACTCTTCCTGGAAATTCACTACTTGTGGCGAAACTCTTTGGGGAGTTTCTCAAGCAAAGAACACAATTTCTGATGAAAAAGAAAGAAAGAGGGAGAAGTTCATAGCAGAGTGGTCAATAACCTGGTAATTGTGTGATCTTTGAGATGTACGAGACCAAATTCTGAGTTCTCAGGAGGAGTTTGAAAAAATAGGAATATCAATTCATCTCTCCAGTATTTTAGATGTGTCTTAACTACTGGGCTTTCACAGAGGGTGCGTGGCTCTGATATCTGTGGTTCTTTTGTGTGGCAACTCTCAGGGTCTTTTATTCAGTTCTAAAATTCTTTCTTTTTTCCCCTTTTGTTTTTTAAACCTGTGTTTAAAAGCTTATGTTTTTGCAAAATGGAAAGTTCATTATCCAGCCAACTAGAATAACAAAAGTTGTAGGTGTCTTGTG
This sequence comes from Phaethornis superciliosus, assembly GCA_023637945.1. Taxonomy (NCBI): domain Eukaryota; kingdom Metazoa; phylum Chordata; class Aves; order Apodiformes; family Trochilidae; genus Phaethornis; species Phaethornis superciliosus. Next base: position 9,543,794 of record JAJQWJ010000005.1, read on the forward strand.
AAGTTGAGGCAAAGAAGATATGTTGTTTCATTGGCTCTGCATGAAAGTCTGGGCTTCATTTAAAAGCTAAATGTAAATATATTTTTGCTATCTTGGGGTTGTGACAGATTAAGATTTGATCATTTCTCCTTGGGAGCTGCTAAGGATTCAGACCAGCTCGATCAAAACCTTCCTTTGACAGATGACAGCAGGATTTCATGAGTGATTTCTGTCTCAGGACTGCTGCCCCTTCTCCACACACAGCAAGTGGCAATAGCATTTTAAAGGAAGGATGTCATGAAGCAGCTTGGTTTTCTCACTTGTCATTTTTTTTCTCCCCTGGCCGAAGCACCAGAGGCAGGTTAAGGATGACACAAACCAGCAACAAATCACGGGGTGGGGGACAGAGCATGTGACAATGTGCTGGCTGTGGTGCAAACATTGGAGCTATGTTTCGAAAGCCTGGGTTTGTGTTCAGCAGAGTTCACGAGTGAAAAATAAAAGTCTTTGACGATAACTATCAACAAGCTCAATCTCATTAGTGTCTACCCTTCAGAGATGGGGCTGGGCCAGATCCCATCAGGCTGGGATTTGGTTCTGTGCACTAGGGAAGGTTCCTAGAAGCATTCCCTCAGCTTCTTCGCACTGTGCACTGAGAGGAAAAAAACAACATTTGGCAATTTGTTGTCAATATTTGTATAACTCCTGATGCCACTAAAACTGCATATGCAGGCTTTAAACTAACAAAAACAAAGCCATGGCCAAGCTGGAGAGCTGGATTTGTTTCCATGCACAATTAGGTTTATTTGTTTAGGTCTCATTTTATTTGCTTTCAGATGACTCAGATAGGAGTACTGCAATCCTTTCAAAGTGAAGTAGTGTTCTGTGTATTTTGGGCATTTGGCTTAGCCAAATGTGGAAAGAATTGGCTGCTCAATACTATTTTCCTATCCAGAGGTTTTTCAAACTCTTGAGAGGAACTGAAGGAATGTCCCTTCCATGCCAGGCTTTCCTCAACCCCCCTTTCACAGCATCTCTCCATATTATTGTTAAAGAGCCCAGGAATTTTAAAACACTCCTCCATTGTGCAACTGTTAGCAACTGCTCTTATTAATTGTTTTACTATTATGCCTCATGCTTAAATTCTCACTGGTGTCATCCATAACTTGCTGCTGTTAGTGCCTTTTAACCCATTCCAAAAAGAATATATGGATGGTGCTGCTCTCACTGCTGACAATCTCCTATCCTGCTAGACCAGCTCTGGGTTTGCAGAAAATTATTTCCTGCATATATGAAGGGATATTTACATTTTGGCAAGTATCCAAGTTTTCTGCTGGGAGTGAGTCACCAAGGGCAGATTATTTTCCAATGGACATGCTTGCACGCTATCAGTGTTAAAAGAATTGTCTCAAGTCTCAGTTCCACACACAGTTCCATGGTGTGGTTTCTTTTTTTTTTTTTTTTTTTTGCTTCATCCTCCATGCCCAACCCTAAAAAAAAAAAAAGAAAAGAAAAATGCAGGATGTTCTGGTTTCTTCTCTGTCTTCCATTAGTAGGAAGCCATGGCTCTTAATTGGTGCTGTAGCCACCACCTTGTTTTCAGGGTATTTTTTTGTTGTCTTTGTTCTTATAATTTTGCTTCTGGAAATGTCTCCACGGGTGATATTTTGGAAAATGTAGACAATATGAATAAATCCCCACTTATTCCTATTTCTATGAAACATAAAGGTTAAAGGATTTCCTGCACTAACCAGAAGTATGCACCTGATTTGTGGCCTTCCTTAATGCTCTCCCCACTCACAGTCATAAAAGGAATACAGTAACAAAGGCTAGTAGACAATTTATTTTAAAATTTGCCCTGATAAAACTGAACTGGAACTTTTTTCAGTCTTTAAATGTCAATTCTAGAATTCGGAATTTTTTTCTAATCACAAACAATAAATGTGGGAAGTGTCTCCATGGAATGGAGCTGTCACTCAGCAGGCTGCTGGCCCAGTGCTCCAGGGCCGGATGGAGTCTGCACATCACACAGTCCTCCTCCTGTAATAGCTTGCTCTGCAAGGCTGCTTGACCCCAGGAGGGACTGAACAATACTTAGGATGTGTGATTTGCTGTTTTATTTTGCTTTTGAGAAGATAGGAACCCAAAACATACCTATGGCAAATAACCAAATTGAGGAGGGATTTAAATCTTCAAATAAAGAGCAATAGTATAAATTTCTAAGCCTGTGTTAAAAAAAATGGAAGAAATAATAAGGTGGGTAAATAGATTGGATGGTGCCTAGAGGTTTGTTCCATGCCTACGATGCTTTGTTTCCCTCATTCTAGGTGTGGAGAACTGACTGTCAAAATGGATGAAAGCAATTTAGTGGGCTTACCTAACATGGTCTTGCTCTGTAACACTTTCAGGGCATTTTGACCTTGTGCTTACCAAGTCCTCAGCTACTCTCACAGTAGAATGTGCAGGCTGCATCTCTCCTGTCCTCTCTCTGAATGCACCATTTCACTAATCCAAGACTGAGTGAGACTGGGGACTTCACTAGTAGCTGAGAGGAGACTGGACCTGTCAGAGCTCATGTTCTGTGTCTGTATACATATATATAGAGCTCATGTTCTGTGTCTGTATATATATATTTTTAATAGTATTAAATACATAATTTGAGTATCCAAGTATGTTGTTGATGCAGGAAACTGAATTAATTTGGCTTATGTTGAATAGTGAACATAAAATTAGATTTTATATAGAGAAAGTGTGGAACTATTCCAGATGCATGTACTTCAGCTGCATAGAAAAATGTAAAGGCAGGATGCTGCACTATAGCTCCCTTGTCATATAGGAGACTTCCTACATGAAACTGATTTTTACCATGCATGGGTTCCCTTAGTGGCCATGTACAACTTAGTGGTAAGACAGAGACTTTTCTAGCACTTTAGATGTACTCTTTGCCTTTTTACTTATACCACACCGTGAGCTTAAGTAGGACAGGTGGTGATTTCAGTCTAAGGTGGTTTTACCCCTTTCTTCCTCAAGTTGTGTAGTTGTGTGTAGGCACATACTCACTGCTGCCTGGCTAGTAATTCAAGTATTGAGACTTGTGGTTTTACCACCACTTCCTGATGTGCATTAAAGATGAGTTTGCAAAAGGAAGGAGAACCTATGGAAGAAAATTAAGAGAAAAGGGCTTTAAAAATTTCAAGTTTCATCCTTGGAACTACTGCCAGAATCAGGACATGGAAGGAAGTTAGACTCCCGTTCCTCTTCCAGGTGATGAGTGATCTGAAAAGTTTAGGACTGATTAAATCTTAGGGTTGTGCCAAGAATAGAAAAGATAGTGCACACATTAGTCTTCTGTTATCCTTTCTCTCTGTTTTTCTTTTTCCTAAGGTAGAATGAGATAAGTCTATATCTAAACGAATGTTTCTGCTCAAGTTTAGGGTAAAGTTAAAATAGCTCACCTTGAAACATCTCTGAAGGGGTATAAGTAAATAACATAGTCCAGATGATACATGCACAATTTTTATCTGTGCAAAGTGTTTTATCTTAGTTGAGGATGGGGAGGAGGTGGCTACCAGCCATGAAGGAGCAACTTAGGTCACCTGAACACTAAACATACCCTAAGCAGTAATGACAGCACCAGATGCTGGAAAGTGTGAGGGGGAAGAAGGGTGGGGGAAGATGAAACACCAGTGCTGGTCTGAGCCTGGAAGTTGTCAGGAAGACTCTGAGGGCTCAGAGGATACTGTGCCCTGGTATCCTCCAACACTGGATTTTTCTCCATATCTGAGGCTTGTTGCCCTCAGTCTTACAAAACAGAGAATAAACTTCAGTCAGTTTTGACTTACAGGTGCTACTGTGCAAACCCCCATTTCCCCCCCCCCCCACACACTAATGCAGATCAAATTGTCAAACAAAAGACAATTATTTTGATAACCCATTTGACTGCTTCTTTGTGATGTTTCATTTTCCACAGATAGTCTTTATTATCTTACCCTGTTCATTTTAAACAAGACCTTTGATGCAGCTATGATTAATAACCTTATTACAGTGACACATATTTGCTTCCTTACTGCTGGATTTCATCTTAACATATCAGATGTCTTCATTTCAGCAAACTTTTGTATGTGGCTTTTCTTATGACTATTCACTTCCTTCTACCTGTATCTATAGCTATGTGGTCACTCACCAGCAGATACCAAGTCTCTGTGGCTGTGCTCTGAGCTGTGACTGTAGTTAGCAGGGTACCAAGCCCAGCTCATAAACCTGCAGCTGTGGCTCAGCACTTCTCTAACAGCTTCCAGTTGGCCCAGAGTACAGAAACATCTGTCTGCAGTGTACCTTGTAAATAAACCCTGTGTTTGTCAGTGAAGTGGCTTCCTAGACAGAGGTCTATTAGTGTGTAATTAAGTTGCACGTGGAAGCAGCCTCTTTATGCCACAGATGGCACAGGCTTGAGGCAGGTGTCCAGTGGAGCTAAATTAAGCCATGTATGCAGGTCAAGTGAATGAGACTGTGTTTATAATATTGAAAACTAAGGCACAAGTGAAGGTAAAACTGCAGGTTGTGAGATGATAGGATTGCAACTTGAGACAAACCTTGAGATACACATGAGAAGAAAGTGACACCATGCAGGGAAGGAAATACTCTTTTGACCCTTCTGTGCTGACATGCAGAGCAGAATTGCTGGAGAAGGTATTTGCCCTCTCTTCATGACTCTGTGCCATCCTTCTGAAGGGTAGGGATAGGAAACTAACACAATGTGAGTTAAGTGGCACCTGTGGTATCACATTATCTGCCAGCCATATGGAGAAAAGCCAATATGCCAGAGAGCAACAGAGGTATAAAACATGCTTGTTTGAGGGGATGAATCTGGGGGATTTCTGCCAATATTTGGCCATGCATGGCCAAGCTCTCACTTCTACTTAAAAAGGGAAATCCCTCTGTACACCAAGACAAAAATATCATTTCAGCTCCATTTTCATTCACCCCTTTCTAGCTTTATGACCAAGAGTCTCTGTCTCACACTCCATTTCTTCTTCCCAAGCATCCCACTGAAGAACCATGTGGAGTCTACTATAACTCCCTGAAAGGAGGTTGGAGCCAGGGGGGGTTGGTCTTTTTTCCCAGACAGCTATCAGCAAGACAAGAGGGCATGGTCTCAAGTTGTGCCAGGGGAGGTTTAGGTTAGATATTAGAAAGAATTTCTTCACGGAGAGGGTGATCAGACATTGGAATGGGCTGCCCAGGGAAGTAGTGGATTCTCCATCCCTGGAGATATTTAAAAAGAGACTGGATGTGGCACTCAGTGCCATGGGCTGGGAACCACAGCGGCAGTGGATCAAGGGTTGGACTTGATGATCTCTGAGGTCCCTTCCAACCCAGCCAATTCTTTGATTCTGACTCCTTGGGAATGGGTGCTGTGTGTCTCTTGCCTGCCTGCTCTACACACAACCATCTTTTTTTTAAAAAAAAAACAAAACAAACCATCCCACTCTTGCACCTTCTTTAAACACCCGTGTGCTTGCTGGGGTCCTGGCTTTCCAGAGGAGCACCGGTGACACTCTTGTCTCACAGTCATCCCAGGAGGAGTTATTCCCAAATTGACCCTTCACTGCAAGTGACACTTTTGGGTCTCATGCAGGGGTGCTGGCCCAGGCACTGAGGACCATGACCACTGGAAAGGCCGTAGCTCACCAGCCACTCTGAAATCACCTTTGCCATCCGAGACATTTCCAGCTGGAAACAAAAACTTGAGGAGATGGCAGTGAGAGGTACCATGCACGGAGCAATTGCTGCGTGTAAGGACATTCACAGAAATAAACGAGCAGCTCCAAGACCTCTTCCTCTTTGAACTCTGCTAAAATGGTGCCTGAGGGGCTGCTGGCAAGAGCCTCCCTTCTGGATACTGCTGACTGTGGTCCTGCTCGCTGCTGCCTGCCATGCAGGGGAGGTCGGTCCCACCGGGAGCCCGGGGCTCAGGGGCGGCCATCGGGTTCCTCCCTGTGCCCAGGCCATGGGCCCCATGGCTGTGGGGAACAGGAGACTGGCCCTGCTATGGCACCGATGGGACTGGGACTGATTGTTCCCTAAGGAACAATTAAATGGGTTCCTGGATCCTGGTCAGGGTGGGGGAGCCCTGGGGGGTGGGCTGGCCAGGCCCTGAGGGGTGCTTTGGTTGTCTGGCGGCAGCACCAGGGCAGGAGCCATGCCGGCCAAGGGCCTGGGGTTGGGCACACCTGCCTGCCCTCTGATAAATCTGCCCCTTTCTGCAAGTCATAAACCTGAAAATTAAATCATATACCAGATTTCAATGCTTCTGCTGGAAGAGGGTGAGTGCTAGAGTATGTGGGGTTTTTGTTGGTTTTTTTTTGGATAGCTAGAGATGCTTTAGAAATGCTGATGTCTCTTGGGTGTAGGCAGACGAAACGATCATCTGGCCGGGCAGTAAATGAAACTATTTGTTAAAGGTGAGTGCAGGGCCTCAGTATCAGCCTGACAGTAATCAAAATGTCTGTGCCTGTTTGAATTAGAGTCTCCCTGCACACTGTAGTGAGTTTACACCTCAACAAGCTCTTTTAAATGGAAACCCAAGGTGACTGGAAAGTCACCTCACACAGAGGCAAACCTATGTCAACAGGTAAAAGGATCCCAGTGCCAAGGTTATTTTCCAGCAGATAAGTAAAAACTAAGAATCTGCTGCTTAACAGCTGCTAAGGAAAAGATGGCACAATGGGAGAGGCTTCAGTTTCCTTCAGGGGTCTGACTTTTGCCTCCGTGCTCATGGCAATATTTTTCACTTATGCAATGTTTTCCACCCAAGCAACAATACTATTAAAGAAAAAAAATGATACTCTTGATGAATTATTTGGTATTAGATTTCCAGTCAGAAAAGTGAAAGGAGATGCATTTGTTATACTGAAATGTCGTCACTTTGGGACTGGAATAATATTTTTGGACTACAAGATAATTAATGTCTGCTACCCCTGAGGGTTTGATTAAACTATCAAATACCAAGTGACATCTTTGCCACATGACACTTCTTTGGAAACCATAAGTACCAGAACAGCGTTTCAGTGTATACTTTGGCTTTTGTGGAGCCACTGCTCCTCCCCAGAGCTGAATTTGTTATGACTCTGGGCAGTGAGGAATCTTTGGTCTCTTGAAATCAGTTATTTCCTTTTTTGGAGAGAAATAAGAAGACACAAGCAAGAGATGAATAAAATTTTAGGTAGAATTCGTGCAGCAAGGATTTAAGGTGCATAATAAAAAGCAGCAGTACTGAGGCCTTGGGCTGTGTTGCTGGGGAGGAAGTGTTTTGCATTTCATAATCAGCACAAAGGGAGAAACTCATAGATATTTTTGTAGGTGTTTTAAACACAGACTGCTGATGCTGGCACTAATAAAGTTCCTTGTGTTGAAGGCTATGCACTGATAAAGAGTGAGGAATACACATTTGAGGCCAAAGAGGTGGTGAAGAAAGACAAAGAAAAGTCAGCGAAAAGGGGAAGGACATACAGGTGTCAGAAGAAAGAAGTGGCACAAATATGTGAGAAACTGAGACAAAGCAATTGTTAGGAAATTACCCCAACAGACTGGAAATCTGTAAGTTCCATGGGCACATGGGCTCTATCCAGGTAGGTGCCACTGTCCTGACTTTTACCACTTCACTTTCAAAATGTAAAATTTCTCCTGATCCTCAGATGTCTTCAGACACTATGCCCAAGGTCCTGCAAGTGCTGTGCAAGAAAAACCCATGCACACAAGCTATCATAGAGCAGTGAATATAGCAGGTGAAAAAACAGTATGCTAATTGAAGGTAAATATTAGAATGCTGTTGCATTTCCACCATGTTGACATTAAATTAATTTTCTTTTAAAAATGAAGGGGAAAAGTTGTTTCCATATTTTTAATTTTTTCCTCTTTATAAAAAAGAGTATCACAAAATGTTATAATGTCCATCTATCTTCATATACAAAGAGCTTATTTCCTGTAATTTCATTACTCTTAAGAGCAACACAGTCATGATACTTTATTGCTCCCTAAGTTTCCCAATTGGAAGGAAGTTTGTTGAGTAAGTGAAACAATAGACATGAAAATAGCAAAGGAAGGAACATCTCCATAACTCTACTAAACTTGTTACATTTCACAGCAGGGTGAAATGAGGCAAAAACCAAAACTAAACAAACAAGATTAAATTTGAAATATTTTCTTGGATTTTGTTTTAAAACTTTCTGTGGAAAGACTCAGTAGACTTTTTTTTTTCAGTGCATAAACTTGTTTTGGATGAAGCTCAGTTTGTAGAATCCAGAGCTTCTACTGGCTGTAGTTTGGTTGGTGTCAGAAAACTTGAGACTTGGATTTCTCAGGCTGTCTTATTCACCTATGTCAGCCAAAATACCAGAGAAAAAATTTGGGCATGCAGCACCCAAAAAAGATATGTTAAAAGCAGTGCCCCACCATTCAGAACCTGAAGATCAGGATTTATTGACTTCTTTTTCACATGCTGAAGCAAAAATTGTCTTCCACGATCTTGAATAAAAATAAATCCCCGGCACAGTGTGGAAAAGAGAGAAAATATTAAATAAAACCTGTTGAGTCCAAAACTATAGTTATCTGACCAAATTATTACGAAGTAGTCCCTAATGCTCTCAACTTGCATTTGTTCTGTTCAATAGTTATGTAACTCGATGCCTCTTGTTTTAGTTATTGTCAGGATTCATGTGTTTCTTAGCTTGCTAGGCTAGAGCATGGGATTGGAAAAATCTCATTAAAACTCTCATGACTCCAAGGAAGGAAGTAACTCTTTTCTGGAGTAAATTTCCATGCTTAATAGAAAATATTTATATATGCTCTCCCCAAGTGAACTTGTTTGTGTTGAAAAGGAAAACTATCAACTGTTGTGGTTTTGGTTAGAGAAACAAACTCATACTGGTAGTACAAGGAGCAGTGAAAAACAGCCATCTTTATTCAGGCATCCCTGTACTCTGTGTCCCTGTGCCAGTCACTTTTCCACTATATTGCATTTTTCTCTAGAAATCTGGTTCATAGTTCTTGGAACAGCCTTTCCTAAGCAGCAATTTATGGTAGGTCCTGAAAGGCTTGAGGAAATCTAATAAGGTTCAACGTCCCACCATTTTCTGAAGGTAGACAGAGTACATTAATATTTCCTGAGGCTTTTTTCCTAAACAAAGGCTAAACCCCATGTTCAGTGTTGACAGAAGTTTCTTCTGGAGTTTGTTGCAAGAGAGATGTGACTGAAATAAGTTTTTAGGCAGTTCCTGCAGACTCTGCAACAAATGGGAGGAAGTGATGGCACCACTTTGGTGTCAGTGGTGTCCTGTGTCATTCAAAGAATAAGGTCACCTTTGTGGTACCTACAGGAGGAGAAAATAAATGCTCACTTTTTCTTATGATTGCTATCAGATAAGGCTGAATTGTTTCAAGGATTTGAAAGAGTAACTTGGATGTGAGACATCAAAAAGAACAAGGGTGTGTTTCTATAATCCTGTGACAAACTAGACCTATTATAGCTGTCCCAGAGTGAGCTATCATCACTTTTCATAAGAAAAAGAAAGTGATAATTTATTTTCTGGAGTCTGATTTCTGTGCAGTGTTAAGGAGCTAAGGGATGGCAATTTCCACCTCTGACTCTCTTATCATCAGGAGGAAGGATATGACAATATGCAAAACTTTGTAGGTGTCTCTGAGATCATCTCTAGGCAGCCTGTGAAAGATCAATGAATCATTTTGAATTATTACAATGTATTAAGAATGAGGGAATTATTTGAAGATGTAATTTGAAGAAGTAATTCTATGCATTTTCCCTGTAAAATATATGCTTACCTTAGTAAAGCAGAAGTGAAATGCATGTTGCCAGAATATTAAAAAGCTCTGAACTTTACAGAATCAACTAGGTATTTATTCTACACATATGGTAGACCTGAGGTGTGCCTGTGTGTCTGCTTTTGCACTATTGAAAACATTTCCAGACTTCACAAACAGAGACACTCACCTGGTCAATAATATTCTCAGCAGAGGGCAGGCATGGGATCTGTTGCTGCACAGTCTAGTTGCTATGAACTGTTACTCCTGGCATCTGTGTATGTGGGATTTATAGGTGAATGTTCTACCCACAGCTTTGGGAATTAATTCTTCTCATGCTTTATTAATAAACTGTCTCACTTTTGCTGAAAGAATTTAGAGCTGTATAATTGTTACTGCTGGTACACTGAAGAACATGCAGACTTTTGAGAAGGACCCTCATTTTGATTAGGTAAGGAAGAAAGTGTATGAAGAGATGGAGTGCAAAGTAAAGATAAATCTGGTTTGGGGTTTTTTTGGGGGGGGGTGTAGAGGGGGGCAGGCTGGAATATTTTCTGCTGGACACATAAATGGAGGAATTCTGGTCTAAATGGAACTTGTGTCTAAGTGGATCTGGCAATTCCTGTGTTAAATATTAAACCATTTGCAGAATATACAAATAAAGGAGCAGATAGGTTATATAATGCAATTAAAATTAGATAAATTTCTTTCTGTAATCCTTTAAAGGTGTGGAAATTAGGATTCAGGTACTCACAGAGTTTGTAGTATATTTCACACGATTTGTTATTACATTGGAAAGACAAGTAACTGAGTCAGTGCCTAATATTTTTTTTCCTTAGCTGTTGATAATCCCTTGATAATGTTGCTTTTGGAAGCTTTTATTATTTACTTTGTTCTCACATTCTGGAGATTGTTCTCAGTTTCCAAACTTTGGTCTCACACAGTTTTGCTTCTGTAAAGTAATGCCTTACTTTGGTTCAGTCCTGGGACTGATCAGTTACATTGAAATTCCCCTTGTGCAGCATCTCACCACTGCCCCTGGGTGTCTGTGTTCTTGGAGCAACCACTACACAGGTATATAAGAAGTGGTAGAACCGTAAGTGGAACACTTCTGTTTTTCTTACTGAAATACTGAAGAATATGCTGAAGAAAGCATTTTGACTCCTTTTTTAAAGACCTGGGATTCAAGTCAGCCATGTACTACTAGGACTAGAATTAGGTAGGACAGTAAGATAAAAGAACAATAGATTTTTCAGTTGACTTGAAGTTGCTCCTGTTGGTACTTCATTTTTAAACAGTTTGGTTTAGTCCTTTTTTCTCTCTTAGTATGTTGCAACAAAGTATACTAAGTGTTCATCACAGAGCCAGCAGAGACTGGGGACATAGGGTCAAGAAGAACAGATGTGGCTTTGTAGATGCAGGTTAGAAGTTCATTCAAGTGGGAGGGAAAATAGCTGTGTGTCTCAATGGGACACAGCAAAAGAGGAAAGGGCTAGCAAGTCATACATGTCTCCAGAATGCCTTACATCTATAGGATGCTGCTCTCTCTGAAGGGTGGCTTTTCTGCTATTCTGGAGTTCCAAAAGGCACAGAAAGCATTAATCTGAAACATGAAACCAGGCCCAAGGTCCTAAGCCATGCTAAAATAGCAGAGTTGTTTCATTTTCCAGCTGAGCAATTACTCTTTGGAGCCAGGGAGAAGGAGAGGCTTGGAATGTCACTTGGAAATGACTTCCCACACACACACCTCCACATTTTCTTAAACACTTGCCATGCAATGAAGTCAGTGGTTAATTCTGAGGAGCACACAAATGGTGATTGGTATACAGTATGCAAGTGAATGAAACAGGATGCTCTTCAGAACTGTTGGGGGACTGATTAAAAGAAAATAGAAGGAAAAGTTTAGATTCAAGGCTGTCACATCATGAATACACAAAGTCTGTTCCAGCTGTTCTGTATCTCCAGAATGGCACAAAAATGTCCCATTCACCCTGGCCCAGATGCACAGGCTGTTACTCTTGTGTTTTCACTCTTAGGATGGTCCATCTAAAAGCACTAGGGTACTATCTTAAACCAATCTTAAACAATATCCACCACAAAACTGAGGCAGTATTTAGGGTATTCAACTGAGAAACCCATCTTCAGAAGCTTGTGCTTCTGCCTTTCTGTTCATGACCACCTTTTTCTTATAAGACTGAAAATGCCTTCCTTTTCCTTCAACTTCTCCTTTGTTTATCTTCCTATTGTAATTACCACCACACTGCCTATGCTCCTGTTTTTTATTCCTCCTCAGTATTGAAATTATTTATTTATGGGATGTCTATTACCACAATGTGCAAATGGTATCCCTAAAAATTAGCTAAACACCTGGTAGGTTTCATGTTGATTCTGTTACATTGCCCATATTAATTTATTTTTTTATTTATTTTTAAAGTACTTAGGGTAGAGTTCTCTGCAGGGCAGGAAAGTTGTTTGGGTTTTATTTGAGAGAAGGGCCATGATGTAGTGGAAGTCTTTGCTGTAGTGTGATTGTGTTAATCCAGAGTACAAAGTGGCTGCAGAGTCTTGTTCATCTGAATTCATTTTAGTTTCTGGGGTTTAGTCCATTGACTGCTTTAGAAATTAGAAGCAAGTTTTCAAATCAGCTTCCAAGTCTTCTGGAAGGGCATCTTGACACATTGGTCCATGGGAAAGAGAACTGTGGAAGTCTGTTAATGCTTAGAAGTTGTTTAGCTACAGCTACTGAAATTTGCATCTGACCAAGGTATGGGTTGATTGTCACTAATGAGTAAGGAACAGGTTTTCCAACAGAGCAAAGGAGGAGAAGATGTTCTCTGGCCATCCACACCTAGCAGGGCATCAGTAAATGTCCAAGTTTACCCTATGACTGTGATAGCTCAACTCTGAAGGTTTTGGGATTATTTTGAGGCAGTCTGACCAGCACTGACTTGCATAAGTTTAGACTGAGCAAGCCACTTCATCACAGAGCTGAATTCCTCTAGGTGTTCTCCCTTTTCAGTAACAGTAATAGCTGTAGGTGTTGAGAGAAGTGTCCTTGCAGTGCTGTCAGCTGTGCCACTGCCACCAGTGATCTTGTGTAGCTATTAAAGAAAAAAGATACGTGTGACCCTGCAGCTGAAGGCCTGGACAGCAGATAAAGTTACACATCATTCTGAGCTGTGCTTCAAACAAGATATTGCAGGTACCACAGTGCAGGGTCACCTTGTTCTCTAGCCAGCATTTCATTGCTTATTGCACCCCTGGAGTTGGCTCTATATGGGAATGTCAGGTTTTTCTCTGTGTTAGTGGTAGCTTGAGTGGCAATAAAAGCAGGCTCTATTCTGTGTCCTGGCATGAACCCTGTCTGCCAGGCCTTCAGAAAGCTGGCAGATCTATGCTGCTGGCACTTTCTGGTTTTTGCATTTTTAATAAGTTTTGCCCAGAAATGAGATGGCAGTTGCAGAGATCTTCAGGGGATACTGTGTCCTTCCTGACTAGTGGAAAAACTACTTATTTTTCAAGGAGCTTGATAGGTGAATCACTCCGAGTGAGGCACTGGCTGTTTCCATCTTTGGCAGGTAAACTTCTGCACTGTTACCAGTGCAGAAAGCCACAAATCTGTTTCACTTTTTTTGTGGCCCTGATTTTTTCCATTTTTCTTCAGCTTTGTGCGTCCACAAGTGATGCAGCAGATCATAGTATCTGTTGAAAGATGGAGGATGTGTCCTGTGCAGGTTTACTTGGTCTTACCAGTCTTGTATGTTGAATTTTTTCCTAGGTTCTAGGGCTTCAGTCAGAAATCTTAATTAAACTGCTTGGCTTGACGATCTGTTTTACACAGTGAACTAACTATTCTGACTGTAATTGTGCTACACTTTTAAAAGAGATATTTCTGTCTGATTCATTGAACCTGAGCCATCTCTGAACCATTATGATCTTCCTCTCAGTGTAGGCAGTTTGGAATTTACATGTTGATGACAATTAACACCAGGTGGTTGGGCTCCTGGTTCAGGCATTAACGATTTTCTGTTCTCCTGAGGTTAGTGGGCTTTCCAGAAAGGAGGAAAAGAAGCAAACCCATTTTTAGAAGCAAACCCATTTGGTGGGAAAGCTCCAAAGCACTGAGAGAATCATGGTGAAAGGAGGAACTTGGGCTTGATAATGTCCTGATCAAACCAGAAAGTGGTATGTTGGTTTCACTCCATTAGCCACTCCTGAGTGGTCAGTCCTATGCAAAAGATCTGTAGGGCATGTACCTTGTTCAGCCAGTGTGTTTTCTCTGTTTGAGCACTTTCAGTGAAAAACTTACAGGTATTACTTTCCTATTGGTCTCCTTCCAGTAGAAGATTATGGTCTAAAATGACTATGCAGCCACTCTCTATTTCCTATTTGTTCATTCTGTGAATTGGTCTCACAGAGAGTTCTGTAGACTCAAGAAACATCAAAAACTGTGTCCTGAACAAATGGCTTGCTAGTCCTCACCCAACACTCAACCTGCCAACAGAGCTAAGATACCTTAGTGTAATAGAAATTAGTTCTTGTGCTACATATACTTCAGCATAGCTTTAGGGTTGGGGATTGGATTGCTTTATTCATTGTGGTGCTATTTTTTTCTCGTGGTTTTGTTTCTGATTTTGTTTTGTTGTGTTGTTTGGTGTTGTTTTGGTTTGGTTTTTTTATGAGAGCTTTGAGTCTGTTTCTGGAGTGTCTGAAACTCACTTCTGTTTCTCATAATTCATAATCAATTCCAGTTCTATCAAATATTTCATCAAATGGTAGCTATGCATTTTCTCCTACACCAACCACTGGGATTAAAAAATTAATGCACATAATAGGGCCAGAACCTCAAGGCACGTGTGACACTTTGTTAAGACTGTGAATATCACAATTTACAGCATCTGAAAGTTCTTGTTCTTCTCACTGACTGTATTCTCAACTACTGTTCTATACAAGTTCAGCCAAAACCATGTAGTTCTTATTCTAGTTCCCACGAACAAATCACATAGCTTTTAGTTTTCATTTTCATTCTTGTCCTCATTAGTGACAATAATGCAAAGCTACAAAACAAAACAAAGTTTGGAACCTCTAACTGTCAAGTTTCACTGGAGGATACATTCTTCAGGAGTCCTATCAACTATTTCTTCTATGACTCATTTCAGACTCCTGGGAAAGGCAGCAATGAGAAGCATTTCCCAAATAAAGTGAGAAAAATAATAATATTTCACCTACCAAAAATCTCCAAACACTCGTCAGTCAATACCTGCAAGCAGAGGAACATCTCTGTGCATCTTCCTCTAAAATGTGTTCCTCAGAAAGGAGTCAAGTGGTATTCTAGCCCAGCAAAAACTTCTTAAGAATCTATAAGTGCACTGTTTTGACCCTATCAGAAGAAGTTCAAGACTCACTAGTTCTGAAGCCTACACCCTGCCTTCCTATTCCTTCTTCCATCATCTTTTTCTCTGTATAATCACAGAATGCTGTTAGTGCTGCTTCCAGAGGCAGCCTTTACTTTAGTGAAGAAATGCCCAGTACAAATTAGTTTGCTTTCCTCCAGTGGGGGCTTGTAGGTGTGTGGAAAAGATATGAATGGAAAATGTCATCCTGACTATTCTGAATTTTTATTATATTTTGGAATATTTACATAATAACTTTAAAAATAATTTTTGTGACCAATGGAGCCAGGGAGTTCCTTCTTATGGCATAATTCTCATCAACACTACTGAACATATTATCTTCTAAAACTGGACTTAATCTGTGGTTTGGATTTGTGGGAGCTGCTTATTTTGGCATTGTTATGTAACCACACTTAAAACTGTGCCAAATAGCCTGCTTCTTTCAATAGGATGACAATTCATGAGAGGAGGAGGAAGGAGAGAAAAGGGCTGAAGTGCCACGTCTGCTTGGCTTGCAAATATGGCACCTTATTCCCACAAAGTGTTTGCAAATACACAGTTAGCAGTGTAGGTGGATGTTGTGTAGCATGCTTGAGAAATGCTTTATTTTCAAAGCCTCTGAAAACTTGTGGGATGGAAATCTTCATCAGCATACTGATGTTTAATAAGTTACCATCTGTCAGCTAAGACATGGTAAATCCAGTGTGAATGCTTTTAGTCCACAGAAAATGTAAGGCAATTTGAAATAGTTTTGCCTGCAGGGAAAGATGGCTAAAGTGAACTGTACTACCCATGTTTAGACAAATAAAAAATGTGCAGCCAGGTATTTCCTAGGGCTCAACTCATTTACAATAACTTGACCCATGATTGTGAGTCCTTCTGCAACTTTGTCTGCAGCCAAATGATCCTGAAATCTAGAGGGATGGCTAAATATAGCCACTTTAAAATTTCATTTAACTGCTTTGGCACCAGAAAGCCTCTCAGAATTTGCTCTGGCTGGGATGCATGGAAAGAACACTTCCCTGACAACGTAACACTGATTATTTTATGGGTTTCTACACTTTGATGTAGCAAGCATGCAGGAGGTACCCCCAAAGTATCTTTCCAGTGATCTTGTGGAGAAATTTTTCAGAGAATAACTCAAGGAAATGAGTTGTGTGCTTGGTTTTTGCTACCTACCACTGATTACTCTTGAATGCTTGCGGGGGGGGGGGGGTTGGTATTCCTGAGTTACAGGTGTACCACTCACTCCATAGGGTGTTACTAAGCTCAGTACTGTCTTGCAGGAAGTAACATTTGAATATCACTCTAGGGCCTTGGATACATTCTAGTGTGAAATGAACAGGAATTAACATTTCGTTGTGTATCAGCTGACATTTTCCTTTGAAAATTCAGCTTCTACTTGGTTACCATATTCTTAAGACTAGAAAGGACATTATGATCTCCTGTGTTTGTCCATCCAAGTGACATAGCTTGCAAAACCTAATTTTACAATTCCCAATTGCACTAAGCTTAGAACCCAAGCAAGATCAATATTATAGGTTTATAAAAATCCATTTGTAAGAAAAGTCGGTTGCAAACCCCAGGCTGCAACATAATCCACCTTTAGAGGAAAATGAATTTGATTTAGATCTGAACTTTGTGCCTTGGCCTTGGCTCAATTTTCTACAAATAAAATTAGTATCTGGCAAAAATACCCACCCCCCTCGCTCATTGGTAGTATAATTCACCAGTCATTTAAAGAAGTGTAAAAAGATATACTTGGGAGACTGCATTCCTTTGGAAGGCTGCAGAGTACCTCAAGTACACCATAGCCCCTGCCACAGTATGAAGTGCAGCAATATTATTTTTAAAGAGCAACTGATTACAAAAGATTCTGATCAAAACCAAGATACAAATAGTCCCCATTTATTCAATCTTTGCTGAGGCAATGACCCGTTTGGAAAAAAAAAGTTTGGATTTCACTTCTATTTTTTATTTAATGACTAAGTGTAGACACTAAAGAAGGGAATTGCCTGTTTTTACTAGCTGATTCCCTTTCCTTCCTCCTTGGCTCATGTGTCTCTCTGGTGAGTAATGGGGAGGTTGCTTCTCTGGAACACAAGGGGAAAGTTTCAGTAAATTGCAAAAGCATGTTTGTTACTTGGAAATCTTTTGGCACATTTTTGAACAAAGTTCATGGAAACCTTAAAACTATTCTGAAGAAAGACTTAGAGGCTACACTGTCAAAAAAGAGGCACTACCCACTGAGACCTGCTTATGAAGAGTTCATTGCAAGATCAAGAACCTGAGCTGTTGTGCAGTCAAACAGGTGTGCATAAAACACACTGCTGCATCTGCAGATGCAGTTTCCCTATCGTGGAAATACACAGCTCTCACATCTGCATGGCTGTACCAATGTTTTATAAGGCTGACTTAAGTACTCAGTTTTATCTGAGAAGTAAACTCTTCTCTTCCTTCTTTCCCTGACCCTTCTGTTTTTATAGAAATGTACATAAGATTCTCCCTGCAGAGCAATGTAATGCTTCTAAAATTCCCCTCCTCAGAGACAGCACAATGCAAAGAAAAATTTAGTAATAGGTTCATATTGAAGACTGGTATGTTCATACAGAACCTTGATCTCAATAGGACTTCTAAGTCCTCCCACCAGTAACTTGGATTTTATTTTCTTATTTCAGGAAAAGTCATCAGAACATGGGGATTTGTGGGGAAAACAATCAGATCCACAAGATGGCTAAAGCTGTCTTGAAAGGGAGGAGAGGAGAGGATGGATGTTCTCTGGCAGGCTTTGAGGTCTAAAAGAATATGCTCACACTAGTCTTTTGGCTGCCTGGATTACATATACAGCTGCTCCTGTGCTCTCTGCTTTATGTCTGCTTGTTGGCTTTAGCATTCCTACTTGAAAAACCAATAGATTTTTCTTTCCTTAACACATCTGTTAAAAATGGATTCTGCTCTTGTGAAAGGTGTTAACTGGGCATGCTGAGACACCGAGTAGACATATGTAGGACAGAAACATTTTTTTTGTGATCCACTACTGAGGTTTCCAACTCAAGCTGGAGAAAACTCTAATGGGAAAAGGAAGCTTCACTTTCCATAGTCCTTTAGGTCTTGGCTTCCCCAACAAGGAAGTCATATTAATATCTTCTCTGATGATGACTTAAGTGATGCAAATGGCCTTTGCTGAGCATGGAACTGAAACTATGCCTTAATTTCAGACAATCCATTAAAAAAAAGATAAAGGTTACAATTGGCAAGGTTTTAACTGGAGGCCTAAAAGGAAAACTAGTTCATATGCCAGCATCATTTTCCTGTTCTTCACATGTGAACTTGCACATTTTTGCCAGTCCTGTACCCATCCTGAAGAAGTTTGCAGCATGTCCCAGAGGCATGTGTCAGCATGTTTGCAATTGACTTTAAAAATACCTTGCAGGTATGGTTGTTGTCAGAATTTGCTGTTCTGCTTTCCTTTGTCCTTTTCCTGCATACTCACATAACCTGCAACATCCTGGGAGGTTTTCCCTTTCCTCTGGGATTTACCTAAAATTCTTTCCTTTGTTTATTACTGGTCATATCAGATATATCAACATGGACTTTGTCTTCTGCAATACACTGTCTTAAAAGGTGGGGAGACACACACAAATGGACAGGGAAGCTGTGGAAAAATGGATAGATGTGACTTAAATGTCCCATACTGGGAGTGTACAAGAACATTAAACACAATCCAACATCCAAAATAAATTATATTAACAAATGAGAGCCATGGGGAGAGCTGACATAAGCAATCTGCCTAACATACAAAGCATTCATTTTCTAGAAATGCCCCATACGTGCTGACTGTAACTACCTAACCCTAAGAACATTCATACACATGATTTTAAACAACAATTCATAAGAGTAACAATTCTGACACTGGGTGTTGCCTGAGAATTAATGACTGTCCACGATTAATGGCCCTCAACTCTGTTGGAGCCATCAGCTCCTCCCAGTTATTATTTAATCCCTACAAACAGTTCTCAAACTCCTGTTGACCATTTGGTATTGGACAAGCTGAGAATACGTTGTCATCAAACACTGAAAAAGCTTGCAGTAATATAAACTTGCAATAACTCTACTGCTTGCTTGAGTTTTGTGCTAGGGAAATTTCTGTGTTGATTTTGGTCCTAAATTGTGTCTTTTACGTACCTTTTAATTCCCACAATTAATCACTGCAAAACACCATAGGGAAAGAGGACTTCCATATGCTGCAGTAATGAGAAGCCTCTAAGAAATGTGACTAATAGAGGAAATGTGCAGCTTAAGATGTGAATTAATAATTTATGTGAATTGCAAACAGGACTTTGCATATGGTGCATGTATGATTACAGAAGAAGCTGCTCATGCAAATAAAAGGATCTGCAAAATAGCTGCACAACTCAGTACCCAGCTCCCTTCAAGAACAGGTCATAATAACTCTCATGGCTTGGAAAACACAGGGCTTGGTCATGCACAATATATATTTAATTTAGGACTGTGACTTTGTCTTCAGAGTGTAATTTCACTCAGATGAACAACATGAGCCAGCTCAGAGAGCCAACCATATCCTTGGCTGCATCAAAAGAATTGTGGCCAGCAGATTGAGGGAGGTGATTCTCCCCCTCCCCTCTGCTCTTGTTAGAACCCATCTGGAGTACTGTGTCCAGTTCTGGAGTCCCCAACATAAAAAGAGAACATGGAGCTGTTGGAGCAAATCCAGAGGAGGGCCACAAAGATGATCAGAGGGCTGGAGCATCCCTCCTCTGAACACGGGCTGAGAGTTGGGGTTGTTCAGCCAGGAAAAGAGAAGGTTCCAAAGAGACCTTGCAAGCAGCCTCCCTGCACCTGAAGGGACTACAGGAAAGCTGGGGAGGGACTTTTTTACAAGGGTACAGAGTGATAGGATGAGGGGTAACAGTTTCAAACTGAAAGAGGGTAGATTTAGGTTAGACATTAGGAAAAGATTATTTAGTGTGAGGGTGGTGTGATACCCCAGAACAGCATGTCCAGAGAAGTTGTGGATTTGTTCAAGGCCAGGCTGGATGGGGCTGTGAGCAATCTGGTTTAGTGGGAGGTGTCCCTGCCCATGCAGGGGGGTTGGAACTCAATGATCTCTAAGGTCCCTTCCAACCCAAACCATTCTACAATTCTATGAATCTGATCTGAGGAGAGACACCTAAAAAAAATGGTCTGCTCCTTTCATGAAAACATTCTAGCCCTGTACTCAGAATCATACTTGCTAATCCTGGAGACATAAATCCTGAGCTGAAAAGCAACGCTAAGTAATGCAGGAGACTACAGGACTGGCATCAGAGCTGGGAGTGAGATGGAAGGAGTCACCCACATAATTCCTTTCTTTGAGACAGGAATGAGTTAAAAGCTAGGATTTCCATGTCATGGAAAATAGTGTCACTTCACAAACGTCTCTTTTTCAGAATGAAAGCAGACTGAAACATCCCTTGCAAGGGAAATTCTGTTGAAGTATTCTGTAAAAAATTGTGTCACGGTACAAAGAGATCTCCCAATGCATAAAATAAAGAGTTTCTGCCTTGACTAAGACACAGCTGTCCATATAGAAAATAAATAATAAGATCACCTCATGGAATATTAAAGGCATTGTACAACATTAAATATCCTGTGAGACAGCATTGCTACACTGCTGCACAAGATGTCAATAATAATATTCTGAAATGCCTAAAAATAAATCACTTATAGCAAATTTAATTTTTAAATGTTCTTAGATTGTCTGGTTTTGCTTTCGGGGCAATTTGAAGTCTTGTCAAAATCAAGTAATTTTTTCTTTAGATTAAAAAAAAATCCTTTTTTAATCTCTTAAAGACTAGTGCCTAGAGAAGATAAAGCCACGTCAATCCAGTAGGGAGTAGCAGCAGCAGCACCTCACCCAAACCTCACCCCAAGCTCACCCAAAGCAGAGTGCTGGGTATCTGCTTTGAATTGGCTCCTGTCGGGGCCTCCATCCATCAGAATGGTGTCTGCAAGTCTGAGAATGTGAAGCTACTTGCTTTGTGGCCAACCTCTAACTACTAATAAGGGTTAGGGAGAAAGTTTCCTTGGAGGCTGTTCATCCCCTAATTGCTTGCACAGATTTTCTAAAGCTCCTCTCAAATGAAGCTGGCATTAAGTCCTGTCAGAGATGAAGGTTTGGACCACAGGGACAGGAGCAGCTCCCGAATTCCCGTGGCTGCCACAGGGCTGCCACTCAGGAGAGCTGGGGGGGCACTGGAGATGGGCAGTGCTCTTTGTAGGGATAAGTTTCAGTCAGGGTTTCAGCTGCTGGCAGAGCAAAGCAAAGCATTACCACGGGTGGCTGGTGTCTGATGGCAGCAAAAGGGCTCTGCAGCTTGCTTGGTCTGTTGGAGGTCCTGCTCTTTGGCTTGTCACCATGGTCTTTGGCAGGAATCAGCAGGAGGTTGGGACTTGTTTGGCTTAGGGCTCCTTCCAACTGCAGGATGAGTAATGAAGACTTTCCCCTCAGTCTTTGTCTTACCTCTGCCTTTTGCCCTCCCATGCAATAAGAGGAAGTGTCTCACCTCTTCCACAGGGAGGCAAAATGAATTTTAGTCTCTTCTGTTGAGAATCCATGGCTCCCTTCTGATGCAGCAACCTGTAATTCCCTTTACTAAAAAAAAAAAAGGGGGGGGGGGGAGCAAGTTTGTGAATAGAGACCTAATACCTGAAAAATGCAAAATAATTACAGTGAGAAGTTTAACAGCAACCATACCTGTCTGGAGATGGAGAACCTCCTGCATATGGCCAGGTGTATTTGTGCTGGTTTAGACAGTCCCAAGAGTCCTTTGAGCTAACTGAGTATGGCCAAGGTCTAACCTGACAGCCCTCACCCATGCTAACACTGGGTATCTTAAGCTTCCACGTGGTTACTTGGCTTGCAGACCACAGCTGGCTCACAGCTGGCCAGGTTGGAGCATGGGCAGGTTGGGCTTGGGTTTCTCTGCGTCCAGCTATCCTGGGCATGAGTCTCAAAGATCTCTAGGATAGCTGAACAAAATCCCAGTTAGTGCCAGGTGGCAAACCTGTTTCGGACATCTTTTGTTTGTAATCTTTTATCATACCTGCAGTCTGGTTTTTTTTTTTTTCTTCCTCTGTCACCAGGCCATTTACAATTGGACCTGCTGATTCTAGGTAAGACACAATCAAACTAATAAAGCTCCTAACTTTACTTTGGGTTTTGCTAGCATGTTTTAAACCCAGTATTCCAAAGCTTTTCACAAACATTATAAAGAATGTCTACAAAGGTCTCTGTTTCAAAAATGATGAAACTGAAGGACACAGTTGTGAAGACAGGCCCAAGACATCAGAGCAGGCATGAGTGTGAGAATACAGATATCATTGCCCCTAACCAGGGGATCATAAGGAAATGCTGTAACCACATTAGGCTGTGATGTTAATTTATTTATATTTGTGTATAAGAAATGTTACTATTATGTTACATGTTGGAACTACTTAATTAGTGAAAAGGCAGAGTTCTAGAGACCTGAATGGCAGCCTTTGTACACAGTTTGGGTCATAGGGTGGTGACAGTGGCTGAGAACTGGCAGTGTCAAGCCAAGAAAGTGACAGCGAACATTTTAAAAGCTGAATGCCTGAACTAGCAGTAAGAGTACCTAAGATAAACAAGAAGTAATCCTTTCATAGTGAGGGACCATAATGATTCCCGTAAGATCTTTAAAAGTACAGTTAAATTAAATAACTGGCAGCAACACTCAACATAAGGTCATTCACTATTTATTAACAGCAGTTGTAATTAATCTGAAGTCAGCTCAATCTATATAAACAAACAAAAAAAATTTGCAATCACTCTATGAAGTATTTTGGAGCATCTGGAACACTCTTCCTTCAGTATTCTTATCAGTCAGCCTGATGACCAGGCCAGAAGTAGTAGTGAGCTCTCCAACAAGAGCTATGCTTTCACACATATGCATAGCAATGATGACACCAAAAGATTGCAAAGTAGTATGAAAATATTTCCTTCCTGCACTTCAATGTGCGATCAATAAATCAAGGCAAATGTGAAACAATGAAATCATCTCCTTAAGGTCATTCTTTCTATAAGAAGGAGAATGTAGGCTCAGGCAACATCCCTGGGGTGGTGTTGGTGGGTTGGGCATTGCAGAGAGAGCCTGGGGGCACGATGCCATTCTGATGTGTGCTGCCCAGATGAGATGAGTCAGAAGTAAGTAGAAGCACTAGTGCTGGAAGTGATTTTATTCAGTTTCAAGGGGCCTGTGCATGACTGTGCAATAAGGAAGCTTGTCAAGGTGCTAAGCATGGCTGGAGGATTTCAGTCTAGGTGGTGGAGAAGGGAAGCTCTTAGCTAGGTATTGTAGAAATGGCTGACTGGAAAAAACTGGGACCTGAAATTGCCCAGCACTGATGGAGGGTCAGGTATCCACACATCTTCCTGACAGGTAATTTTTAACTTGTCATAATAAACCTCACGTGAAAGAGATTTTACACTTTTTCAAGGAGCTTCTGCAGTGTTTTACGTTTCCATCTGAAATCTGTGCTTAATAACTTTGAGCCAGCAGTGCACAAATGAAGCAAAACTGCCTTGGGGATCTGAAGTAGTAACTGGCCAGACCTGGTCCTGCCCACTTGCTTGACTCTCAGCTGCAGTGTGATGCTCTGTTCCCCCTGGGGTAGAGATGTGGCTCAGGACAGGCAGAGGAAGAGGCTGGACCTGACCTGCTACCTTGTCCCCAGGAATGAACAGGAGTGAAGCTCCCAGACAACAGAGCTGCAGGTGGGAAGGGCAGGGTGGGAATGTGCTCCTCCATTTGTGTGTCCTGACGTGGGACAGCAGATTCACATGTGTCACCTGTGCACAGGAGGACAAAAAAGGGACCTGCCCCTGCTGCTGTGCAGGATGCCGGTGCCTGAGATGAAAGCAAGCTCAGTTAGCCAAGTGAAGGTTGCCAAAATCTTTGAAAGTTCAGAAAAGCTTATTTGATCACAATAAAGTCCCTTCATTTCCCAAATTAGCTCATTTTTCCTCTATAAAAGATGTCAGTGTGTGCAAAACTGGAAGGCAGGAGACTGAGGGAGCACTCTATGTTGTAAGAACAAAGTTATCACGCTCTTAAGACAAGGCTGGTGCTGGCCAATGCTTCTTTGGAAAGCAAGACATAAACACAGTCCTTCCTCAGTATGGCCAATTATGAGGAGGTTTATTGTAAAACCTTTGCTGAAAAGAGTCCAGTGAAGGAACATGAATTTGATGACTGGACTGGAGCATCTCTCCCATGAGGAAAGGCTGAGAGGAGTGGGAATGTTCAAGTGAAGGCTCAGGAGGATTTCATCAATGTATACCAATACCTGAAGGGAGGGTGCCATGAAGCTGAAGCCAGCTCTTTTCAGTGCTGCCCACTGACAAGACAAGAGGGAACAGGCATAAACAACCACAAACCCTCTAAATGTCAGGAAACACTTTTTCACTGGGTGATGGTGGAGTCTCAATCCCCAGAGATATTCAAAATCCGTCTGGAAATAGTCCTGAGCAACTGGTCCTAGGTGGCCCTGCTTGAGCAGAGGGACTGGATCAGATGACATCTGGAGGTACCTTCCAACTTCAGCCACACTGTGATTCTGTAAATTTTGCTTTGCAGACATTGGCAGAAGAGAAGGTTTTCAAGTAATAACCTGTCTGCATCACCCTGAGCCAGCGTTCAGGACACAGCAAATATCTGCAATAAGATTGATGAGTCCAGTCAAGAATTTAAATGATTAAATTTAAATTATTTTTAAAATATATATTTTCAAATAAACAGCCTGTGAGCCTTCAGTGAGAGGACTCAGACAGGCCCTCTCCTAGCAATTATAAGGATGTGAATACCACATCCAGTACAGAAAGGTCTGCGACATTGAGACACATTGTGAAAATATTTTTCAGTTGTTTGATGCTCTATCTTGTACCTTTTTATTCAGAACTTGGATTATCTTAGGAACTGCACTGACTCCATAGAATGAAAACCTCCAATCCCAGAGTGAGGGTACATGCCTTGGTGTCACCCCTCAGTTTAAATCAAAACAAACCAAAAGAAGCATCTACACAAGCAGATGGAGGGTACCTTAAGGCTTTGTACATCTACCTGAAAGGAGGTGGTAGGGAGGTTGGTGGTGACCTCTTCTGTCAAGTGAATAATGAAGAATTTCTTTACTGAAAGAATGGTGAATGGAATGGGCTATCCAGGGAGGTGGTGGAGTCACCATCCCTGGAGGTATTAAAAAACACTGTGTAGATGAGGCACTTAAGGACATGCTCTAGTGTTGTTCTGATTTCTAAATTTTGGGGTTTTTTGTTTTTTCTGTTTTGTTTTTTTTTTTTTTTGTGTGGGAGATGTGTGTAACAGGAGAACACTCTGATCTGAAATGTCTTTTCCAACTATGACAGTTCTGTGTTTCTGTGAAGTAGATAGGAATTTATTTTCTTGCCTGGCTACTCAGAACTGATGCAGCCTGCTGGGTGTGGGACTGCAGGACTCTGGAAAGGGCCTCCTGAACCTCTTTGAAATAGAGGCTAGCATGAAGTGACATCAGGGCCTTATGACTTGTTTTGAGATGGATCACTCTGAAGATCTCTTTTGTTTTCATTCTGTCATTTTACTGCCTCCTAAAGCATTTTGTCAAATTCAAACAATAATTGCAATTGTGGGAGTTTCATGTCTATTTCCCCTCCCTCTAAATAACTGGTTAGAAAGAGACCTTTCTGAAGTTACTGCTTTTAGTTACATGGCTTTCTTTGTTATTTCTTCAGCATTGAAAATTCTCTTGCCCTGCCTAAATGAGGTATTTTCCTTCAATAAAATAAAGTGGAAACTTATTTTACCAGAATACTATGTTCCTCCTGACTGTGACCTAGCTACACTCATGATGCTCACATGTTTTTTTATCATGACTGAGAATTCTTATTTTCCTTGTTTTTTCTGTTCTTTCCTTTTCTATGCACTAAATAACAAACATTGTCTGTAAGTGTGTGTCACTACAGAGGATGCTTAAGTTAGACAATAACAACACAGAGTCTTGATTTTGGGAGCTCCTTCTTACCTTCTTGACATGCTTTATGTCACTGATGGCTTCTGTTTTTTCTTCTTTATGCATGCTTCTTTTACAGGAGTTGAGTAGAAAGCTTATTGCCCTGAAAAACAACCAAGATGGTCTGGAGTGTATTTTTGCAATGCTATTTTAAACCTGTGGTTATGGCTCTCAGAGCCATGGTTTCACCAGCCACACCCTTCTCCTTTTCCCAGCTTCCTCAAGCAGTTCCTCAGCACCAGGGCAGATTCACTCCACGTGGAGCAGTTGTGCAAGCTTACATCATCCCTCACTCTTTGTCTCCCCGTTTCCCTTACCCACCATAGGTTGCTCCAATATATTCAAGATGTAACCTGGACATTTTTAAACCAAAGATCCTAAAGTAGACGTAGCTATAATATATATGCATTTTTTCTAATTATCAGGTTACCTATAATTTCATCTTTAAGACACCTCAATTTCACATTGGACAAATTTTCAACAATATTTCTAATACTGGCAAAGATTGTTGAAGAAGACAATACTTTGTGGGATTATTCCCTCATATGATACTCCATTTCACATGTAAATAGTCTTATATGATCCTCTGAATTTTTTTCATATATTGTAGCTCAACATGGTGAAAGAATTAGAAATAAAAATTGTTCTTGTAGAATATTATACAGATAAACACTATTTTTATAATACTCTCTAGGCAAGTAAGCAAAATAATTAAAAATTTACCAGTGGAGTATAGTCATAAGACTGCAGGAACTGTCGAAGGATGAAGTTAGGAATAAATTACAGGTACAAATACAAAGAGCTTTCATGGTTAGTTTTAATTAATACTGTCATTTTCCTAAGTGCCATTTTATATAGTTGGTGTCACCATTGTACCTGCTTGTTAATACATGTGTTTTAATACACATTCCTGTGGCACAAGGAAATAGTTCTGTTTCATGGATGAGGAGTTGAGAAACAGGGATGAAGCAATTTATACAAAGTCACACAGGAAACATGTGGCTAACCCAACATCTCCTGAATATCTGTCTGGTGCTGCAACTACAGCAACAGATCTCTGCTTGCCAAAAAAACAAACAAACAAAAAAAAGTATGAGTTGTGGTAAAACCCTACATTCAATATTGTAAAAAATCAAATCAAGGTGATTATTGGCTTTTAACATATTAAGAATTATGCAAAAACAGCCCTATATCTAGTACTTATGAATTCTAATTTACTTATGTTCCACCAGTCATGCCACTGCAGATTTGCTGCTGCTCTGAACACAGGATTTTGGAGCAAGGTCTCCAAACCTTCACATACCACTATGGCAAGAAGTGGATGAATGGCACTTGTCCAATTTATGTGATTGAGATATTTCCCTCCTACCAGTGTAAAGTGCAATTCTGTAGATGAGTGCTTAACTCTAACCTAACTCTAGTCATCACCCATGGTTAATTTGTCTTTTGTGACTGCCCATTTAGGCACAGAGTGCAGATTACCTTACCCACCGTATCTCATATTTCTGTAACACCCTTGAGAACATTCAGTAGAAATGCTGATAGAACATAGTGACTGCTACTAAAGTATTATTTTCAGTGGCTTTGGACAAAATACATTGCTAAATTCACTTGTGAAAATATAGTTTTTTAGATTTAGCTTGTATCTTTGATATTATGTGGAAGTGCTCACACCACAGGGACATGGGCTACTTGGCAACTCATGAGGATCCCTCAAGTCATGTCCTTTCAGTGGCAACTGGAAGACCACAGTGTTCAAATATATTGAGTTCACCTCGTAGCAGTCCCTTTTAAACCTCCTCCAAAATCTTTTGTTCAGGTTTTGGTTTCAGTTTTTCTCTGATTTTATTTTCATGTCTCAGTCCAAGACCCTCCGGGTTGCAGGACACCTCCCTGCCCGTTTCCTCTGCGGTGCTTCAGCTGCTGTGTCACAGCCTCAGGAGGGGATGTCTCATGGGGAGCACAGGGAGCTGAGCCCAGCATCATTCTGTCAGATGTCATGCCTCTGGGCAGAGCACTGCTGAACAGCATCCACCAGCTTTTCAGGTGGTTTCAGGTGGTTTCAGGTGGTTTCCGGGACCCTTAGAAAAATCCTTTGTTTGTTGTCTCCTTCCACCTCCAAATAGTGTTTTTTTATTTCTAAACTGTGACCACAGAGTCTCTCACTTTCTTTCATTTGTTGACCCTCATACTTGTTTTTTTTTTCTCCCCAGTTTTTCTTTTTCTCACATAGTTTGGTGGGAGGTCATAGGGAGAGAAGGCTCAGTTTTGTTAGCGACTGGCTAAGGCCCATCACTTTTGGAGGAAAATCCACTCGGAACAGTGATCAAGTGCAGGCACTCTGGGAAAAGTGCAGGAACAGGTCAGGCAACTAGCAGCATTTCCCAGATTATTTTCCTGCACACACACAGATCTGTAGCCTTCTGAAGTAGGTGTAGTCTTTGTTCTCCTGAACTTAACTCTTTCTTCAGAAGCTCTGGCTGTGTTAATAAATATTCACCTGGTATTCTCTACAGTAAGATGGCAGTCCACATAAATCAGGTTTAAGGTGCTTGCACAAGCATCCTGCATTAGCTTTCATGCCCAAAGTGAATATTCACGCAGAATTTTAAAAACCATTAGTCACCCCAAATAATTGCACATCCAGGAAAAAAAAGCTGAGGAACTCAGCAGTGAGGCATTCAATCTGAGTGATGTAAAGTGGAAAATTTCTTTCTCTTTGACCCATTAGTTACCTGCTTGCAGATTTCTTGACATGGGTACTCGAATATATAGGAATAGGGAATTGGTGAAAAATGGCAAAATTAGTAAAGTCTTGAAAAGGGAGGCTTTCACCAAAAAGGCATTGCAAGAGAAGTAATCGAGGCAAATGGAACAAATACCAAATACACAAATAACAGTCAGTGCTTAAAGGGTTAACAGCCTGACTGCATGGATATCCACCCATGGATAGGTAAGCAAGGTTGGAAAAGTAATTTGATAATTTGGGTCCTGTAGTAACTTTTTCATACTAGCTTGTTACTCAGAAGCAGTGCTGGGGGAGTCCTTGTTCCTCCCAAGCTCTGCTGGAGAGCTGGCTAATAAAATCTTCACTAAACAGGCACCAAGGAAATTAAACTAGATTTTGCAAATTATCAGATTTGCATTGGAAGCTTTGAAATAACAATTTTAATAAAAGGAACAATATTTTCCAGCTATAACCTCTATAGAAGGTTTTAGAAAAACATGCTGGTAAGAAATGGTTCAACACTGGATTCCTAATCTGTGAGGGTGATCCTACCAGGTGCTGGAAATTAGCATCAGAAATATTTCTTATCAGTGAGATACAAATCCCATCTTTCTCCTCTTTTGGGTTCATGTGTTCATGAAGTTTGAGTAACCTTGGTAATTAATGCCAGGTAAAATGATAGTGTTTGATTTCATAACATGGAGGGGAGAGAAGCTGTGGTTAAGTCTGAAGTAAAATCCTAGCACAGTTGAAAAGTTTTCAGACAAGGCAAACAGCCAAGCAAAGATTGATTAAGGTCCTTAGTTGCAACACAGGTCTTTCATCTCTGATCAGTCTACCTCTGCTAGTCTTGCACAGCAATAATCATCTGTTTTGTTATTTTGATGGCCCTGAATTTGTTCTGAGTATTTCTATGATACCTTTTGCCTGTATTTTCTTCTTTTGCCATGATATCTTCTTGCCTTCAGGATTTCAGTTAAACACCTAATTTCTTATGTTGCTTGGGTACTCTCTTAATTTCTTAGACATTTCTGTTTACTTAAAGAGAGGTTCCAGCTTTTGTGTGAGCTACCCAGATGAACGAGGACTTCACCTGGATTCTGTTAGTGGCTCTCTGTATGTCTATACAAATTCTGAAATCAAAATAAATTTCAGCTAACTTCATAGGGCAGGCATTCAGGGCTTCTTCTCTAATGCATGTAACTAAATTAATGGCAGGGGACTGAAGACCTGGACATTGTCCATCTAAAACATTCTTCTGATGGTAGTCACCTAAGACATAAGACATATTAAAGGAGCAGTTTCATTGCTGGGCAGTGATGAAATGACATTTTGAGGTATTTGTAAGGTATGGAAAACTTGATAAATTTAACACTTTCTTAATTTTCCTGTTTTCAAATAAATATATGCAAGATAGTAGATATGGAATTGATGTCCTAAGTTCTTGCTTCTTGTGATGGGCAATTAATGGCTGTACATAATTTCACATGTAGATTTCTAAGAACAAGAAACATGGCTGTGTCTTAGAGAGCAAGGCCTAAGAAGAATATTTAGACCAGCATAATAAGGAAAGGAGGAACTTCTAGATGCAGGAGATCAGTCAGTGTCAATCCAAAGACAGACCTTGACAGGGTTAGCTGGAAGATTCCAGTGCCTCTCTGGAAATTATTCGTTTGGGGGGAAAAAAGGGTTTTGAGTTTTTTTGTTGGTTGGTTTTAGGTTTTGTTTCTTATTTATTTGTTTGGTTTTTTAACAGTCTTTTAGTTGCTTTGAATTTTTCAGGACGAGAAAAGCCATTTATAACATTCATTTTTTTTTTTTTTAAACTGGGGATTTCTGGGTTGTGCCTCTACTCCTTACAAACTGAGAATGGTTTAAAGATGTGAAATGCCCTTTATTTTGTTCAAAGTTAAGAGAAATTAACAACCTTTCTTCTAAGCGGAAAAAAATATGAGAATGGCAGGGCAGATCTGGAAGTTAATTTTTGTTATCTTTCCACTAAGTTCTTAAAATTTGCTGATGGAAGAATCCAAAGACTAGGGAACTCCTGACTCAGAAGACACCAGATTCTAGTCCTTGAGTACAGGATGTTGGAGCAATTTGAATTTTCCATTACCTCTGACCAAGCTGAGGTTTAAAGTGGCACAAAGAGACAGGAGTGGTAAGTTGTCCTGGCCTTAATTTATCCATTTGTTTAATAAAATGTTAAAGAGGCATTTGGAACATGCACCAGATTCATGACTTGCTGATTCCAATTTTCCTCTGGGAGAATCCTTCCTATTTTGATGGCTCTTATTATGAAGCTGATGGTGAAGAATTGTCCTGCATCTAATGGAGGAGGAATAAGATGAGATAAAACAAACCCAAACAACTGAACAGCTGACTTTACAGCAAAGCCTTGCAGAAATCAGTTAGATCCTGTAGGCTAAGTATTAATATTTTTTGTTCAGCTGAAGAATATGATTACAATGGTGAGATCTCTATGAAGTCCTCTGGAAAATTTGAACAAGTTGTGTGGCTTATCAGCCATGTTCTAAGGAAATGCTGCGATTTACCAAAGCCTCAGGAGACTTGGGTAAAATCACTGATAGCTCTTTGCCCCTAACAGACCAAAGAAAATCCCATCATCTTGTCAAATCCTTGAAATCTTTTTTTTTTTTTCCACTGAAAATGGAAACCAACTCTAAGTACAAGCCTAGGACTCGGAATATGTTTTCATAGAGTGGCTGGGTCAAGCAGGTTCTGCAGTGCAATACAGGGGCAGGGCAGGGGCTGACCTGGATTTGAAATGGAACAGTTTAAAAAAGTTTGCTCTGGAGACTCTGCAGGGAGGAGTGAACAAGAGTAGTAAATAAACATACAACATGGAAAGTGAAGGTAAACAGTATTTACATTTTCCACTCTAAAAAATTACAAAGGAAAAAGAAAAAAAAAACCAAACAAACACAAAGAGGTGATGGCAGTGGAAAGCAGTGTTTATGGAATTCATATATGTGAACAAAAGATGCAGCTAGGATTTCAGTTGCTGTTATAATTGATGACTTTATGTGGGGGCACGTTATTATATACCTCATTTCCAAATTACCTAGCTTATCCAAACAAATCTTTTCAAAATGTATCAATTAGGTTAGCTCAGTGCATCAATCAGCAGTATGCAAGATTGTGCTGACTTCAGTTTTTGTGGTGTCTTCTTTGCCGTATTGTTGCTCTAATAAAAATTGTTTCTGTGGTCCTTTCAGATTTCCAAAGTTCTCTGCATCCAAATTTTTCTAGCAGTGGACATTTAGTTAGGCATAACTATTTCCAAAACCACATTTAATTTATTTATTACCTCATCCCAGAACTTATTTTACCCTGGGGCACAACCAAAACATATGTAACTAATTATCCTGAGAATGTCCACAGCTCCAATATATATGATTTTTATTTTTTTTTAATCCCACTATTTTTCATTCTTTCTGGTGTCCATTAGGACCTACAGAGAAATTTCTGCTGGATAAATTCAGCTTTGGGTTCATGTGCAAATTCGTTTATGTTTCAGAATATTCTGTTTCATCTTTTGCCGTTCAAGTAATTCTCAGTCCACAAACTCTTAAGCCTCTGTCAAGGATATCAAAAAGAAATTCACAAAATGAAGGCAACAAGGCCCAGATGTAGTCAGTTTAAATTCCACTCACATCCCCATGCCTGGTGATTCCTTTTGGCTACATAGAGCTGAAGATACAGGGCCAGGAAGGAGGAAAAATTAGGCAAGAAAATAAATTGGAATCCAACCAATACAAATCATATCTCGTGTCTCTGATTTTGATTAAAAAGACAAACCACAAAAACTGAATTCTTCAGGATATAAAGATGTCTTATCAGCCTTAAGTTTTCTTAAATTCAGCTATCTTCACCGTCTTCCAACAGAGGGAAAGAATAAATACAAAAAACTTACTCAACAGCAGTGGAGTCATAGGAGAAATAAAATCAGGCCATTCTGGTTAGAAATCTCTTTTTTTTTTTTTTTAATTTCTGTGATATTTGGTGTTCTGTGATGTCCTGAGCCCTTTATTCTGGGGCCATGATAGGAAGTGTTTAAAACAAAACAACACAAACATATAGTAGAGTTTGGAGAAACTTCTCAGGCAGATGGGTGCTAAATCTCTCAGATTTAGTCTTTGTGTTCTTCATTGCCACAGAAGAGTCTTCCAGCTTGCTCATGGGACTGAGAAAAGTTGCATGTTAAAAGTATGCTCTTTCAATTCAGTGTAAAGAACCAAACATGTTCAGTCTAAACGTTAGAAGCAGCTAAATTCTCACAAAGAGGAGTTCCACCTATGCTGATTTATCTTCTCAGGGAGCCTGGTAAATAAGCCTGAAGCTGAAGATGTGGGACCTCAATGCACTTCATATTCAGGCTCTTGACTGAAGGTAAAATTCTAGCAATAGGAAAGCTCCTGTGAATTCAGTGAGGCAAAATGAGCCTAACGAGGTTAATAAAGGACAGGAACTTCAACACAAGAGCAACTTCACTGCAAGATGCAGTGAATGTGACAACAGGTGACTCCAGCTGAAACACAGAGAGTTCCTGGTAGCATTGCCATGTGGGAGGGAGCTCTCATTGGAACTGTTTGGTTTTAATACTGTAAAAAAGAGGGTTTATTATCTTTACATTTTAAAAAAACCCTCATAGTTTTTCCATAACTATAAAAAGGGATAGCTTAGATGCCTGCTTTTTAATTAGTCAAATGGCAACATTATGCTTGGTTCCATAAAAGACTCTCAAATCAGCATGTCTCTAGAAGTATTACATACAGAATACATAATTAACAGCAAACATAACAAAGCAGCTTTAATGGAAGACACACATAAAAAGGGCTGCTTCAGGTTTCTTAGCTAATTTTGGTGCTGAGTTTCCACTTACTGTTTTAGCTGGGCTTCTGGGGGACAATTGGTTCTGATAATGCAAAGTACATTTGATTGAATTTATAGAGAAATGCATCCTGCACGGCCTTGCTCTGTGTGTTTGTAATTTATTATACTTGTTGTCCATTAAACCTAATGAGCCTACCCACAAGAGTAAACACAAGATGATAAAAATTTCCTTGTTCAGACTCTAACTCACATCTCAAGATGTGTGACCAAATGTCGGACATTCCACTCAGCTCCAGATGAGCTCATTTCAGATAACTCACTCTGTCTCCATCTGGTTCAGATTTGAAGAAAACTATTTAGTTGGAATAAGAAAAATACATTTTGTATCATTTTAATGCTGAACAGATTTAGTGACATACTTGCTTATTTAATCTACAGCATTGGAGAGTCTAATGAACTGAGTAAGATACATATCTTGGCTCCAGTTCTGTTCTAAGATACAACACAGAAGCCCCAGTTGACTTAAATGGAATAGCATCTTGGCTAATGATTGCAAAATGTATTCTGACAAAAAAAAAAGTGTACAAACATGCTACAAATATCCCAAATTATTGAAAATTACTTAACAGTTCATATGCATTTATGTCTTCTGTGTGCTTTTTTAGAGAAACAATACTGCTTAGTTAATAAAATACTCCATTTTTTTTTCAACTGAAGAATGTTAGCTTGATTGCTAGAGGAATAATAGGTATGTGAATCTTCTGAATTCTGACAGGACAGTGAAAATCCAGCCTAATGCTGCACATCACATGCTGTTGGTGTGTGTGCCACACAGGTTGCCTTTGATACCCCACCTGGAGTAGTATGTCCAGATCTGGGGCCCCCCACATAAGAAGTACATGGAGCTGTTGGAATAAGTCCAGAGGAGGGCCACAATCATCAGAGGGCTGGAGCACCTCTCCTTTGAAGATGGGCTGAGAGAGTTTGGGTTGTTCAGCCTGGAGAAGGTTCCAGGGAGACCCTGTGTCAGCCTTCCAGTACCTAAAGGGGCCTACAGGAAAGCTGGGGAGGGACTTTTTACAAAGGTGTGGAATGACAGGACAAGGGCTAATGGTTTCAAACTGAAAGAGGGTAGATTTAGGTTAGACATTATGAAGAAATTCTTTATAGTGAGGGTGGTGAGACACTGGCACAGGTTGCCCAGAGAAGTTGAGGATGCCCCATCCCTGGAAGTGTCCAAGGCCAGGTTGGATGGGGCTTGGAGCAACCTGGGCTGGTGGGAGGTGTCCCTGCCCATGGGTACACCCAAACCATTCTATGATATCATTCAGCCCTAGTCTGGGGGAAGCTGAGTACCTGTTAAAGAGTTCATGTTCATTGCTATGGTTCAGAAGGTTCCAAATATGTTTCCTTCTGTTGTACTGAAAATGCAGAGGGACAATGGACGTAAAAAACATGTCTCCTCATAGCCCAACTTTTATAAGGACATGTGCAGCTTCTGGTGATTCAGTCTGGAGAAATTATCAGGTAGCAGCAAATGCTGTTACCCTGCTTAAACTGGCATTGCCATTGGAAAAAAACCCCTTGTTCTATCTGCCTCCAGCTGCTCATGCCTTCACAGTTGTGCTCCTTTTTTCTTGCCACAATGTTTAGAGGCCTCGTTGTGAAGAAGATCAAGGGAAAAGCTCAGCTAAAACGATCTTGTTGTTTTTCTGTATGGGAAAGGACCACATAGACAAGAAATAAGTGTGGAAAAGGAAAGCATCAACTGCAATCAAGAACGAAATTCATCTTTTTAGTGGTGTTTCCATGTTATGACAGTTTAAAGTATGCCATGGTACACTTAGGGGTACTTTTTCAGCTCTCAGAAGTCAATGGGCTACTTTGCCAGTTCAGCTACACTGGGAAAACTCATTGTCTCTGGATCAAGCTTTACCTATAGCTCAGTTGTCTGTGATATTTTTTTTTCTTCTCCATGCTAAGTAATGCGTAGGAAACTCTACAAGTAATACTGCAGAAAAATGCAAGGCTTCAGAAAATGAGGGACTCTAATTTTTTGTGTAAGAGTTTGTTTTGTTGTAAAGTTCAGCTTTCTTAAATGTTGTGCTGTCAATTTATTTTTCTACAGTTGTGTTGTCATCCAAGTTGTGGGATACAAGTCTTGATCCTTAACCATCAAGACTGGAGTGCTGTTTAAGTGCAGCTGATGAGAGAAAAAATTAGAGGGTGGCTTCTTTTCAAAAACAGATTATAAAATAGCAAATTGTACAGAGAATGTTATTTGGGCACTCAACCATAAAACCTCATGAGTCTTCTGAAAAATCTTTTTTTGGTCAGAAAATGTCATTTTATTGCACCATTCAAACATTGAAATGTCAGTTCACCAAAATTTGGCAAAATAACTTCTCCAGATGAAGTATGGAGGGAAGGAGCTAAAAGAAAGGTCTTGGCTTTCTCCCACGTGTGGAAAACCAACTTTCCAACCCCA
This sequence comes from Phaethornis superciliosus, assembly GCA_023637945.1. Classification (NCBI taxonomy): domain Eukaryota; kingdom Metazoa; phylum Chordata; class Aves; order Apodiformes; family Trochilidae; genus Phaethornis; species Phaethornis superciliosus. The sequence continues at coordinate 9,580,143 of JAJQWJ010000005.1, forward strand.
GTCTGGTTAGTGAAAGCTCTCCAGAGGACTCTCACCCTTTCCTGAGGAGTGCAGCCTCTCTGAGGCTTCTATGGGGGTTTTGTTTCAGAGTTGTGCTTTGTTTTCAGTGGAAAGGTTGCTGATTGCATTCACATGCATGTAGAAACAAATTTTGGACCTAGCAGACAGAGTACAATGAAACAGAATTCCAATTTTCCAGTCAGCCTTCCTTGCTAGGCTTTGTCATCAGCTGAAGTCAATCAAAAAGGAAGCAAAATGTAGCATTCTCTAAAAGGAAACAGGCTCATACTTGACAGGGGTATAAATGCCAAATTTCCTATGCAATAAAATGATTAAGAATAATTTAGTGGCGGGGAAGTTCTGTCTCCTTCATCATGGACAATCTGGAGGTGGGAAATTTTCTTAAAAAAATGCCACAGAGCTGTTTCAGTGCCCTTCCCAGTAAGGCTGAGGCAGGAATTGTGCAGAGTGCACTGCCCAGAGCCATGGCACAGAGAGGCACCTTGGCTCTTGAGTGGCTTCCAATAAAAGTGTTGGGCATACAGATTCACAGGGGTTAGCATGATCTTCTCCTTTATAGCATGCTGACAGTCACCATTAAAAATCTTTTGGACATTTTTGGAGACCTGGGCAAAGAAGGAAAAAGAGTTAACCCTCCTTTTTCCCTTTCTGCATAGGTGCAGCAAGTTCTTGTGAAGATTCCTTCACTCCCTTGTTCTGATTCTTTCATGGTGTTAACTGTTCATTTGGTAGAACAGAAAAAAGGTGATTTTTTTATACTTATTAAAAAACTTACTTCTTCCTTTCTTGAGAACAACACAATACAAAAAAACCAAAAAACAAACAAACAAAAAAACATAAGAGGAGAAAGAGAGAATAGGACAGCAACATAGCAGCAGAGTTCTTTTCTCATTCTGTTTCTTCCAAGTTTGCTGCTAGGTAAAGAAAAATGTATCAGAAAGCCTTATCAGCCATGCTGAGACCTGGCAAATTTACACTAGTGTGGGGCTGTCAAGGGCAGAACTCAGTTATCTTGCTGGTTGCAGGCTTGCAGAAGTGATGCAAAAGAAACAGTCTAGGACAGACTAACTAAACAGATGGCAGGAATAGAGAAAGATTAATTGAACAGGAGAAGGAAAAGGAGATACAGAGGAGAGGCTGGGAAAAGGAACCTGAGCCTCACATGCTGGATATCATTCAAAAGTTAACAGAAGCTAGTAGAATTTGAATTACCTTTTGGATTCTTCCCATTGACTCTGTCTGCCCACATCATCTCTTAGCATTAGGAGAATTAATGTCCAATAATGCCATAAAGAACTCTCAAGACCCAGCAAACACTGGGGGTCTTGTGCCACAGAGGTAAATCTCACTCCTTCCAGCATTCTTGGGATCATATTATGGACACAAAAGGCAATAAGCTAAAAGGACCAGCCTCTTGTTGTTAACCAAATAGGCCAAACTTCCTGCTCATCAGTTTTGGGCAATTTCTCTCATTTCTCAGATGTAATGTCATGCAGCATTTCATTCAGCAAGCATTTTTCTTTGAACTTCTAAAGTGTCTTAGTCTATAATCTTTCCTGACCTTATAAACTTTTCTCTATAAAAGGCAGAGGGAGACTTTTGCTATTTGGATGGTGATGTGGCCATGCAACACATCATCTTATTTTTTGATTGGTTGTTCTGGTCCAGTGACTTTCCTTTTGAAACAAATAAATTATTACTTTACAAGTTTGGGTTTTTTTCATTGTCTTCTAATTACTCAATTATTTTCTACTATCAGAAAGGGCACTGAACACTGATACACCAGCAGTCACAGAGCTTCTGGCAAAGTGGACTGGCAGTTTCTAAAGGTGTCTTCCTCTCACAAATATGCCTTCCAGAAATCTTGAGACCATCTGACAGGAATCACCGTGGAAATGTGATCCTTATGGATTCACAATAGAGAAATGCCTTAAGGATGTACTCAGACAGTAGTCCCAACAGAATCAGTTTTAGGGTGCCAGCTATGTCCCAGTGATCGTGCAGCAGCAAAGGGTTCAGCACTGGGAACCTCCTGGTCCCAGAGCTCAAAACCATACAGCTGGGTCCTCAGCCTTCACCTTGCTCTTGGTCTCAGAAGGAGAGCACGGGCACCCTGAGTCTTGCAGCAACCATTTCTTCCTGCTGACATGTACAGAGGGAGTACAAATAAGAACATGATGCACAGAACACTGCAGGGAACACTAAGCAAAAATTGTTCTACAGATGGAAAAATGTCATTGTCAGATTTCCTCTTTTTGCTTCTGTAAATTATGGCACTTGGAGAAGGAGGTGGGGGTGAAGGAGGGAAGCAGGCTTATGGTCAGATTTTATTAGCCATTTACATGGTAGTCCAAACATAGACTAGAAAGTCTTCTTTTTTTGAAAGTTATCTCAAGTTCTTCATAGATTAATGCTAGGTTTTATTACACCGTTTGCCTCAGTAACACAAAAATTCTGAAATGGAAGTAGTCACCCTCTATTTCATATTACATCTTCACTGTGCAAAGAACTACCAGGTTAAAAACAGCATTTCATTTAGAGAAGCAGAAGCTAGTATTTTGGAAACTTCATGTTTTTTAGTTCAACTGGTGTCCCATGTAACTGATGAAGAAGCTACCATAAAAACTGGCCCAAAGAAAGAAAATATAAGGAGATGAAAGGAAAAGCCAGTAGTCCTTTCATATTTAGTTTTTTGTGCTAGAATTTTGAGTGTTTAGGATCCTGTGACTCTGAGTCATGCCTATGTTCTTCAAGATACATTTGCTTCCCTTCCAGCTCCACTTCTCTGCATAATTTTCTGGTTCAGTTACTCATATTAAATCACATTTCAAAAAGCTGCTTTCTATCTCTGCTAAGTGCTACCATGTGTACCACTAATAGAGCCTAATCAATAAGGCTGCAGTGCCAAGGGGGCTTATGACTAGAAAATGAGCACTTGTGGCAGCAGCTTGGTCCAGGCAGGTGGAGTAGGGTGAGGAGATGCTGCACATCACGGGGAGCAGTCCCAGCTGCTAACACTGAAGAGGTTTGGAGATCACTGAGCCTTACCTATGCATGTGGCTCACATCTGCAAAATTCTGAAAAAGAAACCAGGGGACTCCTTTTACAGACTGCCTGATCATTTTATGTAACTGCCTGGGCCATCTATTTAATAGTATTTAGAAGAAGAAGAAAAAAAATCTTGTGTGATTTCAGTTTGGATTTGCTATGTATATAACACTGAACTCCTTAAGAGACTAAAAGTAAGAACCAAACTTAAAATACAGAAGGCCTCTCACCCAGGAGGGGATGACTTAAAACAGGGGCTCGGTCTAACAGAAGAAGATGAGTGCTCTAAGATTTTGTTACCTTATGCAACCAGAATATGTCACGAAAAGATTGAAGGAAAAGAGTGAGCCAGTTCTCTAAAGCCTAAACCAGTTCTGGGCTTAGTTAATTAGGAACAGAAACTTAATATGAGAACTGTTAATAAAAACTGGGAACTATTCAAGGATCTACTGCTGCTTTGCCCATGTGCAGCATAAAGAAGTTAAATTTAAACAAGACAAATTTTTAAGTCCCCATCAACAGGTAATAAACGGCAGTCAAAAGAATAAATGGACTTTTTAGAGACAATCCTGCCCTGTGTTCACAAGGGAGCAGGAACAGATCCTCTCTTGGTTGGACAGCAGATCGTGGCAGGACTGGGTAAAGCCCTCAGCGTGGCACTCCATGTGCTGGCACTGAGGCACCAGTCTGACACATGCTGGGAAGGAAATCTTTGAAACTTGGAGTTCAGCTCAACAGGCCTGGTTCCCTTCAGGCATATTTACTGCCCTGTCACTGCCAGATGCTTATCCATGTATCTAACCACCTTTCTGCTCTCTTTTCCTTTACCCATAAAGGAGACCAAGGGAACAGAACACAGACCAGAAAAACTGTGAACCCAAAAAACGCTGCAGACAGCAAATTGTTTTGAAATGTTTTCTATGAAAATATTAACATTTTCCCCTGGCTCTAGTGAGTGCATGAAACAGACCTCCTATGTTCTGGTACTTCTTGAACCATTCAGGTTGCAGCCAAAGGGAAGTATGGGTGGCTTTTTTTCACTTGTGGGTTTTTTGACAGGATTGTTCAGTCTTCATCTTTTTATTTCCATTAGAACTTCACATGGAGCAAACCTTAATATTTCCAAACATTTCCATAGTAACTAACACTTAAAATAGAAAAATCTCAACATTGACCTCATTGTTTGCTCACTGCCCTCCAAAACTCCCAGTGATAAAGAAGATTCTAAGAAAAGGAAGTGGGATGTGCAGGCATGGCCCAAGAGAGGGATCAGCTCTGTGCAGACCTGAATCCAGGAGAGAGGCTGAGCAAATGAAGGTCCAGCAGAGGAGCTGTCTCTCTATATCCATGCTGTTGTGAACACTTTTTCTCTCATTGCAACAAAGCTCTAATAACAGTACTATCTAACTTCCACTTTTTGTGTTTTCTTTGGAGAGAAAAACTGCCAAAAGGAAATTCTTTTGCCTATGGCCAAGTAATGTTTTTCAAAATTCCTGTGTTTGAAGGGGGTTGCTAAAATCCCTTTGGAATCTCCCTTGTGCAGTGTTTCTCTACAAACATAACATGGCACTATGTTAAATCATCATGGTTGACTGATCTCTGCAATCCATGACATAAGGAAAATAGATTCAATCATATGGATTGAATCACAATAGATAGAAAAGACTAATACAAAATATATATTCTTTAATTACAAAATCTTCCTGTCCCAGGTACTCAAAAAGTGAAGTTAGTTCATGTAAACATTTTACATCTGGGCAGACTTAAAAATGCATCAGCACAGAATATTTTAAAGTTGCAGCTTCCTAGGGGAAAATCTATAATTTTTTAGGGCCAAACACTGAAGCCAATAGGATTTTCCTCAGCAGATTCAGAATAAAGCAAAACAGACCCCACTGCTCCCCTTGACTATTGACAACAGGCACCAGAGCTCCACACAGAATGAGCAGTAATGAACTTGCCAAGTTACAATACTGTCCTAATTTAAGTTTCTTCTAAGAATTTTTCCAAGGTGTCCACAGGAAATAAATAGCTTATGCAAACAGCAGGATGATTTCAGTGAAACCGTTGACATATCCTAGAGCCCAAGTCGAAGCTTTTTCATGTGAGACTTCCACAGTCATTGACAGGACAGCACAGGTTTCATTGGTTTGGGGCTTAGTTTGGCAAATAGAGGCATGTGCTCTGCCCCAGCTTCCTCTGAAAGTCTTCAGTATTTTTTGGAAGATCTCTTCTGTTCCTTTGGATACCTTTCTATGCAAGAATGACCAAGGCAACTCTGAACCTTCTCATACCAAGAGACTTTCTAAAGCTAAGTTTCACATATTAAAGAATAGTCCCTGAATGAGCAACCCTGCTTCTGGCAACAGGATAATCTCACTAGCAAGGCCCAGCTCCTTCCAGCAGGGCTGAGCAGTCAAGCAAGCATGGCTGTTCTTTTCCCAGTGTCTGCTTTGCTGCTGCATGATTAAGTTGGGTAGGTTTATGTGTCCCTGCACTGGCCTGCTCAGTTATAACCACTGGGTCTCAGTTCTTTGGATTCAAAGTGAAAGCAGTAATAGCCTCCTCCTGTCTTGCACAGATGTAAAGGGGAAAAAGGTAGGAGACAGAGAAGCATGTGGGTGTTTCTTGTAAAGGGTACTTAGACCTGTCTAGAATCCCAGAGCTCACTTTCTGACACCTTTGTCAATGTTGAGCCTCACTGATGCCAATTGGCAGTGTGATTTCATAATTTTATCCACAATCCTGCTTTTATGCTGTTTCCCTCCTATTAGTCACATCCATGTTTGGAGAGTGCAACAGTCCAGAGGAATGGTGAGAAGGGGGAGACAATTATCAGAGAGCTGATGCTGGGGCTCTGTAAGTTACAAGAATTTTCAAATGCAGCAGAAAGCTGGCTGGGTCAGAAGCTCCTCAGCCACCTTTTCTTTTTTATTTTTTTTTCCTGCTGTTACTGCAGCAGGATGTGAGATGGGAGGCACCCTGTATTAAAACCTGTACTGAACCTGGGATGATTCTCTTTTGAGCACTTTGTGTGTTTCTGTTGGTAGATCACACTGGCAAAGCCACACAAAGTAGTCACACCAGACAGAAGGATGTCACCGAGTAGCCTGCTCAGTTAGAAGACTGGACATACAGAATGACTGGTTTTGTGTTTGAACAAAGAAATAAGATGTCCTGTAAAGAAGGAGAAAGAAGTTTTCTGAGAAAAGCACAGGCAAAACTCCCTGTATCCCCTCTCCCCGTGCGTGGGTAAGATGTCTCAAACACAATAGAGGTTACTGACTCATTTTCCTTCTCTTACTAAGATCACTTTTAAAGCAAAATTTCGGTCTTTATAAGCAAGCTCTGCCCCTTAATATTGAGCAAAAGTGAACAACTTCTCTAAAATCTGTCTGCATTTCTCTGCAGTGGGTTTGTGGAGATCATACCACAGATCTGAGAGTCATAGTGAAAGAGGAATGACCTGCTCCACATATGAACCAGGAAGTCTACTTTCTTACTTAGATCTAGTGAATTTCAGAGGAAAGAGCTGAATAACTTCCTTTTTCCACTTCAAGCTAAAAATAACAAAGCTCAGGCCCAAAGCAAGAGGAATACAGAGGGATGGGGGTAAAGGAGGAGACTGTCAGTCCTGTGGCTCAGGAGGTCAAAGAGCTGCAAGAACATCACATGCAGATACAGTAAACCAGGACCTATGGAAGTCTTGCAAGTGCTTTTTCTACTATTTAAACATGCTCTTAAAACTTCCCACACTATCACTCTGCCTCCGTCCCACCTTTTTATTAACTCTTTTAGGAATAAGTTTTCCAGAAAAGAGGACTTGATATAAGAATTGTTAATTAAGCAATCTTTGCCTGGTGCTAGGGTGTAACTCATTGTAACTGAAGCCAGTAACATTTTGCCTGCTCTTCAGGTCTAGTTTTGAGAGATTTCATATTGGAAAGTGAAAAGTCTGTGTTTTATATAGGCTGTATTTCTAGCCATTTTCTCTCTGTGAGCCATATGGCTACAGTGTTGGGCTTCTGAACGGAGTCTCAGTGTCTCTCTGGATATGTTTAAATCACCCAGCTGTAAAGCACCTCAAGGGCTGTTTTCTTGTCTGATTCAAGCAAGTGGCTGAAGTGTGTGTTGGCTCCCACCTGCCCACAAGTGCCTCCCAGGAGCTGATGGGGAGACAGTGAGCATCTGAACCTCACTGAATTTCTACCTGGCTTGTGGGTGTGCAGGTCCTTTTGCACAGTTGGGGGACCTAAACCTCATATTTGGTGGCCTTTGATGAGGATCTCAGCAATGACTGATGACCTCATTGAGTATTCTTTGCCTCTTAGCAATAGGGTGAGGTAGGTGGTAGAATTCAGTATGAGAAGCCTGAGAAGATAAGCAATTGAATTGGCTAAGAGTGTCTGTACTTGATGTTGGTTCAAGAGCTTCTAGTGCAGTTCTTGTTTTTACCACTCAAAAATGATCTAAAAAAAAATAAATTCAAGAGAACCCAGAAAGGATCCACAGCATTGACTGAACATATAAAGACTCAGAGGAGCTCAACCTATGTATTAGGTAGGTGATAAGTTGAAGGGAGAGTCTGAAAGTCATATTCATTGAGGAGAAAACACTTGGATGATACAAGGGCTTTCCAGTCCAGTGAATGAAAGTAGAAAGCCCAGTAGATGTGATCTGAGCCCTCTGGAGGTCCTGGAGCAGGTCCAAAGGAGGGCAACCAGGCTGGTGAAGGGATCCAGCACAAGTCCTGTGAGGAGAGGCTGAGGGAGCTGGGGGTGTTCAGCCTGGAGAAGAGGAGGCTCAGGGGAGACCTCATCGCTCTCTACAACTCCCTGAAAGGAGGCTGGAGCCAGGGGGGGTTGGGCTCTTTTCCCAGGCAACTTTCAACAAGACAAGAGGGCATGGACTTAAGTTGTGCCAGGGGAAGTTTAGGTTGGATATTAGAAAGAATTTCTTTACAGAGAGGGTGATCAGACATTGGAATGGGCTGCCCAGGGAAGTAGTGGATTCTCCGTCCCTGGAGATGTTTAAAAAGAGACTGGATGTGGCACTCAGTGCCATGGGCTGGGAACCACAGCAGTAGTGGTCAAGGGTTGGACTTGATAATCTCTGAGGTCCCTTCCAACCCAGCCAATTCTATGATTCTATGATTCTCTTCTAAAAGCCCAACAAAAGAGAAAGTCCTTCTCAACAGTTCCACTTTGGTCTGACTGAGATGGTCACGGAGGAAACTGTTCCTCCTCCTGCTGAGTCCAGGGCAGACCCTGCCTCAGCCAAGACAAGCTGTGGCCATGGCCCTGGTTTGGCTTCAGCAGCAAGGACAAACTATTGCATCAAATGCACATGAGGGAATGGACACTGATCATTCAGCAGAAAACCAGGCAGGATAATGGCTATGCAGCTGAAAAGTCACCTGGGAGTCTCACCTTCTGAGATTCTCAAGAAGTCTGGAATGATTTTAATATCATGGACTGGGCCTGAAAAAGGAATCTAACATGTATTAAAACTGAGCAAAAAGGGGTAAGAGGGAAACAAGTCTCACTATCAAGCTTGGAGAAAGAATATTTTTTTTTTTTTTTCACTTCTGGGTGTTCCAATCATTTGATTTGATAAGGTAGGGTCAGAGGCAGAGATCCCACAATGCAGCTTGCTCCAGCTTTAGTTTGATGCAAACCTATCTTATTAACAAAATAGTCACATACAACTATTGTATCATCATGATACTGAGGAAAAATATTGAAATCTATGGAACAACTACATCACTTCATATATTATTATAAGTGTGACACTTCACTATAACTGCAAGAGCCTTAAATGGGTCTTTTTGTATTAACATCTTTAAAATAATCTTGATGGATTAACATCTTCAACATAAAATGGGTTTTTATAATGTGATCCATAACCCATTTTTCATTAGCAATAAATTAAAACAGTAAAAAACTTGAAATTGCACATTTTTTTCTAAAAAATAGACCTGAAATTATAATGCAAATGAAGCCATTTAATGAAGAGCAGTCCATTGGAAAAGTTTTCTACATATATCATAAAAAGCACATGTTACTTTGTATATCCTTGGTAGTTCTGTCTCCTTTGTATTGCCTTAAGAAATAGTTAATTTGTATGTTAAAAATTAAGAAACTATCCCTCCTTCTGAATAGGATGGAAGAGGGGACAATTTCCATGCATCATAAATATTTAATTATAAGCTTTAATATATCCCTATATAAAACCAAGGTCCAAAAGTAATGACTAAGAGGACAGCATTCTGTGTTTTTAGCCATTATTAGGAGGAAAATGAGAAGCAATGCAGAAAACCCTGAAATACTCAGTAAGTAGTAGTCTTTTTTCTAAGGGAGGGGAAATACAAAACTGCATTCACATAAGCTACTATTGAAATATTTTCCACTATAGCAGCTTTCAAAAGGCATCTCTAGTCCAGATATAGAAATAGAAGCTTTTTTTCTGCTCATTTATCCCACCTGATTGGGGCTTCTCTCTCCCCTTACCACTTTCTGAAAGTGCATAAAGACAGAGGAAGATGAATTCCATCTTCTGGGTCAAAGAAGAGAAGTTTATGTTGTGAAGTGGCATTGCTTGTCAGGGGGCAACAAAAAAAAAGGGGAGGGGGGAAAGGCTACTAGACAGCTTCAAGGTGCAGCAAGAGGAACAAAGTGATCTGAATGCAAAAAGGGACAGGTGATCTCAGGATGAATCAGGTGAGGGAAGTTCTTTTTTAAAAACGGGAAAGTATTAATGCTATTTGCCAAGGCTATTGGTGAGATGTTATCTGGAAAGTCTGTTCACTCATGTCTGAAAATTCAAACTTGTGCACGGGTAGAGTAGGCACCTGGATGAAATGGGGAAAATTGCTCTTGTAAAGCAGGCATGAAGGAGCTTGTCTTGTTTATCACAGCAAAAGAAAGGTTGAGATGTGATATGATTGCTTTCTGGAAATACATCAGAGGGCTGAGCACCATGAGAGGAGAAAGATATGTGAAGTAGCAGCATATACAGGAAATAGGAGATAGGTAAGTAGGTAAGTAGGTAGATAAATAGATAGATGGATTTGCAGTCACATTCAAAGTATCTCTTTCCTATAGCAATTGCATCACAGCCCCTAGCACTTAGAACCTGAAACAAGAAAAATACAAATAAAAATGAGGTGAAAATTTTAATCGTGCTGCTAATTGTAACAATTTATCAGTTTGCAGTAGATTCTGTCTCAGTGGGAACATTGACATGAAAACGGCACATTTTCTTTAAAAGATATTTCATTCATAGCACTAGTCATGAAACAGGAACTAATAATGGAAATCATATTACTTCTCTTCTGCTGTGTGTCAACTAGGTAATTCCCATAGTGTCTAAAATGGTGTTGCTATCCTTCTACTTATTTAATTTACAGCTCCTCTTAAATTGCAAGAACCGTGTAAATCAGACTCACCGGAAATGAGAATTGGGTCCTATGCTTTAGCACTTCTGTGAAACAAAACCCCATTGTTTTATATGTCTTTAATCTTTCTGCTTGAATGTTTTTATTTCGTACACAGCGATAGCTCAGAAGAAGGCTGTTGTTAGCTCACAATAATAGATTCTGTTCCAGTATTTTTTTGTGTCGCTTCCTTAGCTGAGGAGGCCAGGCTCTAGGTTAACTTCTGGAAATAACTTTGGAAACTAATTTTCAGGCAGTGCTCCAAGAAAAAGAGGCATATGTTGAGGATCTGACATAACTTTTTAACACCACAACCAGCATATTTCTGCAGGCAAACCCAGCCAAAATAAGTTGCCAAAATCAATATTGATCTAGTCCTTCATCCAATCAACAAATGCCATTGTTTATAAGATATAACTTCTCTTGGTTAAAGTTCAAAGCTAAACGCCAAGGATTTTCAAAACTATTAAAATGAGAGGATTTAGGTTTCTAGAAACTCTGGCTTGCTTTCAGCCCCAGCGGGTATTCTGAGCCATCAGAAATTATCCAAAGAACCTCCATAGAACTCGTATAAAATCTAATGGTGACATGACAGCAAAGAGAACTTGGGGCACACAAAGAGAACACAGGCATGCACGTATGATATATGTGCACAAAATGGTACTTCACAAATCTCGCATAAAATAATGGCACTTCAGAGTTTTCTGAATCAGTGAAATGTAATTTGAGACTAAGAAGAAAGAAATGTGCAGTATGATTAAATGAAATTTGCAGAATGCCTCATGTGTTGATAAAAGGTCTGCTCTTCCAATACAGCAAAATAGAAATTGTATTGGGTTCAAAGTTCCATTAGTTTGGGTTTTATAACCATAAATCAATTGAATCATGGTATGAGGTTTATTTAACCTTTTGATTAAGATGTTCCTTTAACACAAACAGTCAAATATTACTGAATTTTCCATAGTAATAATCTGCCCAGAACTACACAACCCTAGAAGAGAAAATGCAAATGTTTACCTGTCCTAGCAAGAGATTTGCACAATTCCAGTCAAGGATTATATTCCAGAATGTGGGCTTTGTTTTGTGAGAGATGCTATAGGATCTTTAGATAATACAGAAACAGGCAAGCCATATGGCAGAAACCCAAGTTTTCGACTAATCTTCAGCACCCTCAATAAGAGGGACCTGCACTTTTAAAACTTATGAGTAATAATCTGCGTTCTAAATAGCACTGTCGAGTTATTCTTTAATTATCACTGGATGCTACTATCTAGCTTTGGCAGGCCATTTGGGTAATGATGAGGCTTAGATGTTGACTGGCAAAATCGAGTTTATTTTCATAGCCTTTAAATTCCTGAAGCCACAGTGCAGGCTGATTTTTAACAGGCTTATGTGGTACTCCGAGCCTGCTGCTTTGCTTTTTTTCCTTAGCTTTAGAATTCTTGGTTTCCTAGCTTGAGGGTGAAGTGGTTGGAACTGATTATAATTTCCGGTGTTAACTCCTAAAAGAACCCCGTATGTGCCTGTTTGCCAAGAATTCTGGCTCTGTGCTGCCAAGAGTGGAGATAGGGCTGCCTTCTCCTCACTTTTACTATTTCAGTGGCCCACAACAGCCTTTAAAGCATTGTGGCAGTTCCTCTTTGTGTCTCTACAGACTTAAAGTTTGTCTTGTGACAGAACAGACAGCAGCACCTTAAATTCCCCCTTCCTGAGTGTGTTACACAGTCATCCTGGATGCAACAGGGGTTGGTGCCATTTCCTTCCTGTCTTCTTAAAACTCAGGGGTGTTATTTTGTAAAGAGGAATGCCTCTGATTATGGCAAGGTGAATGAAAATTCCATTGAAAATTCCAAATGAAAGGGCATTGTCTTAGGTATTCTGAGAATCCTTCAGGTCTCCTTCTAAGAAGAAAAAATAAAAATCTGTGCCTTTTGCTGATGAACCCTCACAGAAGATAGGTCTAGTTCTTCCAGAAACTGTGCATTATTGTAGCCTTAAGATACACCATGCTCTGACTTTTGGGTTTCATACTCCTGGGATAGCCTCTGAGGTAGGATATACATTTCATGTCACAATTTACAAAAAAACCCCACAAAACTCATCCTCCCCAAACATTTTCTCAAAGAAACTCTCTTGTCCCTAGGAACTGGTTTATTATGAAACTAACTTTTAAGTGTAGCTTCACAATGAGCATCCCACTTAGATGGTAGAAGTCAGAGAAATACCTGTTTACCCCTAGTCCTCACTTAGAGGTTGATCATCTTTTCTTTATTTCTTTATTAGGAGTAATTTGTTCTGTCTTAATTATAAGGCTGCATTGGGTTTTTTTGTTGAGCATTTTAGGATCAACTTTGTCTGTAGAGCAAAACCAGAAAATCCTACCATCCTCAGCCTTTGCTTTTATTAAAGTCTTCCTGGATCTTGTTTAAAAGCATTCACCTTTTTCTCCTTTTAGATACAGAAGATCATTCTGGAGTGGACATTGAATGACATATTTTGTTTTCAGGGAGACTTTTAAAAATATTTGAAATCTATTGCCAGTAAATATTCATAATATTCCCTGCAGAAAAGCTTGTTCCCAGAAGTTGCCATAGGTGACATGGAAGTTCTGGAATGATAAATGTTTCTTTTTGCTGACTATTTCACATTTTCTTCTTGCTGCTGACATTTAGACGAAGTTTTCTGCTGACATTAGAAAAAAAAAATATTTTCCCTGTCCAGACTTTCCTGGCCAAAACATCACTTTTGTGCTTGCTTCTACATTCTTAAGTTCCCAGTTGTCCTAAACAAATTCTTTTTTATTGATCTAATGATTACTAGGTTCAAATTCTCCCTGATTATTCTTTCGCTTTATGCCTTGTGTCTGTAGCTATAGTAGGAAAGCTCAGCTGTTTCATTTTAATACTTTCAGTAATCTTCCTTTTTGTCTAGTCACACAACAACTTTCACTTGACTTTAGGTTAGTTCGTGGCAGGTGGCTGCACAAATTCATATGGGTTTTTTTTTCCATTTCTTCTGCAATCCAAATTAGAGATACTTTCCTTCACACACAATTCTTGAAAGTCCATCAACCCCATCTGTTTGGTGCCTTTGTTTATTTGTTGTTTTACAGCGATATGGTTGCAATTCCTTCACTGCTCTCTACACTATCAGGAGTCTCTATTTCACATATAGTATTGTCTCTCCTCTTTGGGTTTTGAGCTTGGCTTAATGTCAACAACTATTTCCCATAGTCCTGCACAAAGTCAACTCTTAAGGTTGCAATGGCCCAAAATAGGTGTATTTTGAAATGGCCTTCCATTCTAGAACAAATATCCAGAAAAATCCCTATTAGTTCCAGATTTGCATAGATTTTTAAATGCTGCTAATTCAAAACTTTTAAATTTACTTTTAGAACATCGAGACAATTAAAACCAGGCTGGACAACAGTGGAAAAATCTGGGATTTGTTATGACACCATTGTTGTTATGACAGTTCTGGTTGTTTGTGTTTTAAAGTGAGAAAATTGAAAGTTATTCTGCACAAAACCAATGCTTGCGAACACTAAGCTTTCAAACTTAATTTCACTCCCTTTGTTTTTTCTACTATTGAAAAAAAATATTCCTCAGGAAAAAAAATAATAATAAAAAAAAAGTTCTTGCAGAAACTTCTAGCAGAAAACAATCATCCAAAACCTTCCTCATCTTGCTTTGGTATTCAGGCCACTCCTGGTCTGCCTCCCAGAATGAAGCAGAAGAAAAGAGAATTGGTTCTGCTTCATGAAGGTATAACACTTGACATTAAATTTCAGTTTCAGACCTGACAAATTGCATTAGGTGACAGAAAAGATAATATAAAAACAGGAAGATTCCTGTTAAAGCAGGAAGCAATTTGTAATTTTTTTTCAGAAGCCTGCAGAGAGATACAGTAGTTACAAAGCAGTGATGGTTTGCTCTCTTTTTCCTACTCATCTGACCCAGCACAATGGCTGCAGGGACTTCCTGGCTTGGAAACCATAGCACCTCAGTACCATGTAAAAATACACATTGTTAACTGCAAAAGGTAGATAAAACCAGTATCAAATTAAGGTGACACTAAATATTCAGGCACCTTTTAAACCTTCATTTAGGTGTATCCTTAAATGATGGGGATCCCAAGCTCAGCTAGGTACCACTGGGAATGTGCTTTCCTTCACAGCACAATTCTGCATTGTTCAGCCACGGGAGCACAGGAAGTTTAAGAATTAGGAAGAGATGGACTTTTCCTTATGCATTGACATTAACCTTTTTTTTTCATGAGTGATTAGATGCTTATTTGTCAGCCTTAAAAGGAGACATTTTACAAAAGAGCTCACAGAGGAGGGCATTAAAACTACAGCTGTTTTCACAAAGGTTTGTGATGGTTCTACAGCTGGGCAGAGACCTTACCAGAATTGCAGAGGGAGCAAAATTGCTTTTCTGATTTTCTAGTTCTTGTTCAGCATAAAGAATATAGAAAACCAAAGAACTTGGCAGCAACCACTGAGGGTGAACTTTCTCAAATTTTAAACATCAAGAAGCTGAACCTTGTTAGAAGAGCTCTACCTTCCCCTCTGTTAGGAGAACCCTGTGCTATCTGATGCATGTTGAAAGTTTCTCCCTTTGAATCTATTAAATCTTTCTTGGTGCTTTAAAAACAGCATCTACATTGGAGGTGACCAAACCCTAGGATATCTGAAGGAGTGAAATTGCAGCATTTTACAGTTTGTTTATGTGCAAATTAGAGGGAAAAATAAGCCTGCAAAATTTCCCATTGAGCAGGCAAAGAGAAGCAAAGAATTCTGAAATACCACCAAACATAATTTCCAAAAGGCAAGGTGCTCTCCAGGGACCACAGCAGCAGTTTTGAGGAGGCAGCTGCTAGTCAGGGTAAGCAGTAGTGAAATCAACAGGAATCATGTCAACATCTGCCATGGCCTCAAGCCTCCAGACAGGCTTGGGGAGCCTGGAAAGCCAGCTGGACTGGGAGCCTGGAACCCCTGGGACCCTCAGCCCAGGTCAGTCTGTACTGGTAATGAACCTCTGCAGCCTCCTCCATGGCAGGATGCCTGGCAGGCAGGCAAATTTTGGCTTGAGCTGGGGTTGCAAACTTAAGTTTGCTACAGGGGACTGCTACAGAAATGGAATCTAAAATCAAGTTGCAGCCAGAGCTTCCAAAGCTTCCTTGCTCTTGGCTCAAGTAGGATCCCAAACTCCCCCAGCCCCTGACTGCTTTTGCAGAGGGCTGTGCTGGAGCTGTGGTCTCCCAGATAGAAACCTCACAGCAATGCCACTGCAGACCACTGGGACCAGGAGACAGCACTTCAGGGTTGACAGATTTGTAGAAAAAACTTGTAACTTGATTTTTTTAAAAATAAAAAGTACACCTGATAAGATGACCTCTGAATCAGTGCTTCCATCCTGGCCACTGGGATGTGATGTGTAAGAGGAAAATACAAATGCTCCAGAATGAACAAATTTTGCAGGGTAATTTTGCAGGGTTAAGAAATGTGTCTCTAATATGCCAGATGAAGCATTTGCTACCATACCATCAATCCTATGGCTTTTAACCCTACAAAATAGGATAAAAATGCTTCCTACTCATCTTAATTCTCTTTCTTAGGACAAGACTGGGATTTTCTAATAACTGGGTCATAGCACATTAACAGCTATCTATGTATCATGTCATGTCAGCTGGAATTGAACTAACAGAAGGAATACAGTGGAAAAACTTGCCTGAACCAGAAACCTCAGTGGGTCATTTTGCCTTTGACTTGACTACAAGTGTAATTAATTTTTGTTTCAATGTCAGTGGTCAAAGGACCCAATTAAAGCAGGCCTGCACTTTGAGCTGGGAACTGAGTACCAGCTGAAGAGCAATTGTACTCCTGAATCTAAACTGCCAAGTAAATTGGTGCAAGACACATCTAGTGGTTTTTTTAAGATTATATGGTTGTATCCTTACACGAATAAAGTGAAAGCTGCATATAAAAAAACATTATGAAACATCCTGTTGAAATATACTGATTCCATTAAAGACCCAGATTGGCATAAGCAGAAAACAGAGGCTAAAATTGCACTCTTGTGGATTTTGGTTTCCTGGTTCAAGGCTAAGCCTGACTCCTGCCTCTGAAAGTAGCCAATATCAGTTTCTGATAGGTTCTGAAGGTATAATACTCTGCTGCTTCTGGTCATATACTTCTGTAAACAGGAGAAATTCTGTCTTGACTGGGAGTGATCACTTGAGTGATCAGCATGTGAAGCAAGACTGATGCTTCCAGAGTCTTTCCCCAGCTGGTAGCATAGTAGGGGAGGCAGATGCAAAGCCATTACAGAATGTAACTTCCATCAATGTATTGACTCATCTTTACTCCTTCAGTATGGAATATGAACAAATATGCCAGAAACATTGCCCTTACAAACAGAACAAATAATTAGTAGATAAGAGGAAGAGCTGAAGTTCATGTGCAATCATCATCCTTTTTTTTCCCCTTTCCATATGATACATGGTTCCAGACATGGACCAAGCTCATTATTCCCATGCAGTGTGGACTCCAGACTGCAGTCTCTCTCCCCCCCCTCCCCATATGCCTATGAAGCACAAAGTGGTGGGAAAATACTGTGGCTGTTTCATACTGATTACTGTACATTTTTGTGATAAAACGGTTTGTGAGACTATCAGGATGAACTCTAGCTGACTGCTTTCAGTCCAGCAATATTCCATATAGCCAGGAACTAAACTCTTAAAGCATTTCCTTCTTTCCTTGTGCTCTGCAGTGAGGAACACTGGCTAGTTATCTGTATAACTTGAGTGCTTCTCTGTATTTCTTTAAAGCAAGACAAAGAGGCATTCAATAGGAATTTGCTGGTATTATATAGCTTCTACTTCTGTTTCTGCCATTACCACGTATCAGCTCTGGTTTTGTTCCCCAGCCAAGTTCTTTTCATATTTTCCAGATCATTCAAGTGCCTGCACCCAGTGCCCCAACGAGGTTTAATGAACAAGTCAGTATTACTTTTTAAGCAAACAATTGTTTTTGATCTATCTCTTTTCTGTTGTGCAAGGGAAACAGTGAATTACAGAAACTAATGGCAAGGAGTTCTTGCTGCCACTACCATATGCTGGCTCTGAGCCACAGCCTGTCTAGTGTTTTTAAGGAGTCATAAGTGTGAAATGAAGGAGGATAATGTTTTTTCTATAAAATTATTAACAACATTGATCCCCGTTCACTCTTCGCACTGAAAAAAAAGTCATAAAATTCTTTCAGAAGAGATAAACTCAAAAATATTCCCAGTCAGCCTGCAACAGGGACCCAGGATGGCATCAGGCAGAATCAGCTCATCCAACCTTTCTCCCTGCTCCCAGATGTGTCTGAAGTTCATAGGCAGGGGTATGTTTGGGAGTCTGGCATCAATGATTTTTGCCATCTGAAGTAGCTCAGATCAGGATTATATCTTTTGGTTGAAGATTTGGGCACCAAAGTGCACTTATTTCAAAATTGTTTTCTTTTCCACTTCTGCTGGTCTGGAATACTTCCAGATATGAATTTCTCCATGCCCATGTCCTAACATTGTCAGGCAGGAATGTTTAGGAAAAAAACATCATTGCCCATCTCACAAGAAATCCATAGTGCTGATGCTAATGACACTGCATCTTCTGACACTGAATTTGTGCTGGAGCTCTTCAGCACTGTGTTTGCTTCCACGTGAACTTCCTTTTTCTCTTTTTCTCTCTGGATGATGCTAGCATGGATGTCTGATACTTATGCTGATACAAAATCTTATCTTTTATTTTTGCGTAGATTGTGTCTTCAGGCTGAATCAGTATTATGGCTGTTACTGGAAAATGAGTCAGCACTTCCAAAAACTGCAGTACTGCGTCGCCAAATGTTTAAAATTATGAGATTAGCCAAAGGCTTCTCAAACTTGGGCTTCGACTAGGTGAGATTGAGGTACTGGAGATGCTGATGTGAGTTTGCAAATTTTATTTCACCCTAATAAAGTTTCCAGTATTGCCTGGTGAATGAGTGAATGGGCACAGGTGAATGAGCAGAAATGAGCTGATAGAACACAGACCTAAACACAACTGAAAGAAGCTGAGCTAGACCCTTAATTAAACTTGCTTTGGTATGTATTCACTCCAATATTTTGGTTTCAGACGAGGCAGGGAGGCTGCCTTAGCTGGCTAAGGAAACATTCCCTCTGGTATATGCAAGACCGAGGTGCAGGCAACTGGAGTCACAGTCCTCCAGAACTCATCTTTTTTAGCCTCATTGGAGAGCTTGACCTGGAGATGAGAAACATGCCAAGATCCTTTATTGCATTGTTCCTTCTTATTTTGGCATCAATTTCTGGTTGTATCACAAGCCCCTGATTACATTATCATTGAAAGGCTTTTATCACACAGAACAATGATCACAGCTCCAGGTAGCTCTGCCTATATTGAACTTGTACATAGAGTGCAGTATCTTACCACACCTTCCACTTTCTTTCTGGAAGCATCTTCTGATGTTGTCTGCTCTGGCTGTAAGGACAGGAGTCACTGCAAGTGTCCCTTTGGACTGATTCTAACAGAGAAAAAATAACAGCGCAGCAACTTTCTAGGAAGGGTTGTGTTTTGTTTGGTTTTGTTTTGTTTTTTTTTTTTTTTTTTTAAATGAACACAAAACCTATTGACTGGAAATTATCTCAATGTGATTCTAGCCACTGCCAGGTCTCTTGGCAGCGTGAGCTGCCAGCTTTCCTTTCCTGTTTTTTCTCTCTGATAACATGTGTAAACAATCAGTAGTACGCATCAGAAAGTTTTCCTTAGGCTTACGTAGGACCTGGAGCACACAGCACACATACAGCACAGGATGGTGAAATCTGCTCCAGCAGAGGTAGGACTCATTCTGTCATATGGCAAATTTGCATTTGGAGGATGGTAAAACAGCATGATGGCAATGGAACTATTTGTAATTCGGGGAAACAGATGCTAAAGGCATTGCCAGATGATTCTAAGCCTCTGCCCAGGGCACAGCATGACACCCAGATTGAGTGGTCATGGCTTCTCAGACCCATCCCAGGGCTCATTCCCATTTGTCCGTGGTAGGCAGAGAGACAGAGGCAAAAAGAGGTTATTACTGCAAAAGCCAAGGTTTTGGAGGGTTTAATAGGGTTCGCATTTTTCTCCTCCTGGCACATCGAATCATTTGATAAAGTTGTCAGGGACTCTTGAAGCTACAGAACACTACTGAGCTTCATGATGCAGATCAGCATTGCTCACACTTTTTGTTTCAGACTGCTCATGCAAGAATGAGGATGGGCATCAGTATTTCTTCATAGGGACTCATTTTTACATGAAAAACAAGACCAGGATGCAATCAACTGAATCTCAGAATATTTTGGCTCTAAAATAATAAAAGAAATTATATATTTGCTGCTCAGCCTTTCCCACCTTAAATCCTCTATCATTTCTGCATACACTCTGAGCTGAAGTCCTTTAAATATCTCTGTGCTTGCCAGACTAGCTATCTGGAGCAGGGAAAGAATACTATATAAAAAGACAGAAAAGACTGTGGAAATTCTGCCTGTAAACTCTGATCTGGGAGGCTCCAGTGTAGTCCTTGTACTTCCTGGATTTGATCACTGAAAGACTTGACTTAGACATCAGAGAGTGTGAACAAAAAAAAACCTTTGTGCTGCCTTTTTTGATTTTTTTCCACCAATGTCTATCACGTGGAACATGTCTATCAGGGTAATCTCTTGAAGTGCCTGTTCTGTCATTGGAAGTGGCACAAAGCAACACTGAAACATCATTTTGGTGCAGCTCCTGTGCTGCAAAGACTCCCAGACACTGTGTGCCAGCAATTCATATACATCACAGCACAGTAACAGGTGAACAAGGAGCTTGTAGCAAGATTGGGCACTTATAAAGGATAAAATAGAAATTTCGCCTTTCCACATAAAAAAAAAAAAGAGTATTTCTCCTATATACATAAAAAATACAATTTATTTTAGCTAATGGTGACATTTAATGGAATAACATGTTTATTTTTTTGCTGAAGGGACTTTGATGTTAAAATTGGCCTCATGACCACCAGTACCATATGATAATGTATAAAGGTGGAGAAGGACACTTAGTCTTCTAACTCCAAAACACAGATTTCCATGTGAAGAGAGGAGCTGTCAGGTATAGCCAAACCCACTTTTTTTTTTTTTTTTTGAGTGTACAACATTCTATAGTCATATGCATAACTGCCTAGAGACACTGGGCTGGTGAACATTCCTATTAAAGGAACTGGAAATGATGCTATCAAATGAACTCTGGCTCAAAAAGCAAATCCTTCATTATCTTAAGCATTATTTAAACAGATGGGAAAGATACCATTTTGTCACAGGAGGAAGTTCATTAGTATCCAGATAATTCTCAGTCACTGAATTATTAAACAGGAAAATAGGCTGCATTATCAAATGTCATTTTCCCCAGTATTTAACACTGTGATGTTGGACAGAGAGCAAGGTGAGCACTTGGCAAAGTGACACACAAATCATACATCATGGACAAAATATACTGTCCCTATACCAAGAAAGGAGTGTACAAGTCATCCACAACTTCACCCTCCTGTATTCTACATGATACCTCTACATGGCAGACTGGAAAGCAGGGATATAAAGAAGAGGCTTGTGTGAGCACCCAAAAGGACATGCACTGGGAGATCTTCTCTTTTTTAAGAACTCTGGAAATATTTCACCCACTTGCTGCAGGGTTCCCCTACCTGGCAGTTGAGTGTAGGCAGCAGTAAATGTGATGCCCACAAGGCCATGCTGTCCCACATTCAAGTCCACTTTTCCTGGTCACTAGATCTTTGGTGTGAATTGTACAGCAAAGCTATCCACACCTTCACTCCCATTTTAAAACCTAGCAAGCAGATTTCTGCTGCTCATTCTCAATGGCCTGTTCTACTCTGTAAGGTAACAACAAGGAAAAATCACTAAAAGCTGCACTGTTTTTATTTCATTTCTGCAGACTGACTCATACTCTCCAATCCCTTGTCCTTAGGGAAGATACAAGGAAATGATGTAATTCTTCTTTTGTTGTTTTTTTTATTTGTTTGGGGTTTTTTTCTTTTTTTCATGCTCTGGACTTTTCTTTTGGCATCATCTGCACTGGGCCTGTTGTTCAGTTAATCTGTATGGACTGTGCAACGGTAAAAGCCTGTGTCACTTGTAATAAGGATGTAATGACTGAGGATAAGAAGTATTGATCTCCGTGACTTACCAGGTGACCCATTAACAACTGCTCAGGAGTTCTGCAAGCTTTCTCTAGAGATCAAATTTTAAAAGGCTGATTTTAATTAAATTTAATAAATTTAACAATTAAATAAAATTCAAATTCAAAAAGCCTGATCAAATTTAAAATAAAAATGTTTGAGAAATGCAGTTATAACTCCTGCAGCTCTAAATTTGTTGTAAACCTGGGGTAGAAGGGAAGATTTTTTACCTTTTTTGTGTTAAATTGAGATAAGAAAATCAGAAACATCTGTAAGACGTTAAAAATATGGATACAAACAGCTCCTTGTGTTTTATTAGATGGAAATCAGACCTCATCTTTGAACACCCTGGTGGACCACCTCCAGTCCATATAAAAACTAAATCTGAGGCTATCTGTAGTCCTGACTAGAAGGAAACTTCTGATTTTGCAGAAATGAGGTAAACTTTACCAAAATGTCTTCTGATCAGGTAACAAATACCCTTAGGTTGTTTTCAGAGCAGAACTAGAAGGGGAGATAAGGTGCTCTGAGGAAGAGGATGCCCAGAATGTGGAAAATGTAGGTCTGGGTCCTCTCCTAGTAAGAAAGGAGCTGAGCAGGGCTGTCTCTGAAAGTTTCCTGAGCTAGAATGACATTTCAAGGCATAACTGTAAAACACATTCTGGAAACTGGTCTTAATTTGTGTGTGATATGCCAGGAGTTTGGAGCCACAGCTGACTGACCACATTGTAGCTCCCTGTGAAGCAGCATCTCCCAATTCTCTGGCCAAACTTAGCTTCTCATCTGGGGATAGGAAAATTACAGGTTGGGAAACTATCCTCAAAATATTATTGTCAGGAATCTGGACCAAATTGGATATTGCACAAATGTGGATGGCAGCAATTCCTACCTCTGACTTTTACAGAGACAATTTTTTCCTGCTCCTGTTGCTCAAACCAAATTCAGCCCTTCTGAGAGAACCGATGTCACTGGACCAAAGCTGGCGTGTCAGCCAGGTCCTGAGGGCAGTAAGCTGCAAGGTGACAGACACAGCTCCAAGTAGGTGTGAATGCACAACTGCAGGTGCCAAAGGAGACCCCAGGTCAGTATCAGGAGGCTCTCATTGAGCTTGGGCACCTCCCTGGCAGCTGAGCACATCTGCCTGAATTTCCTACAGTGCTTGTGGGTTTCAGTGCCAGCATTCCCTTTGGGAGCCAGCAACCTGGAAGCCAGATTGTGGGTGTAATCCATGTTGGAAATGTGGCTGCTCTCTATTAAGCTTAAACAGAAGCTGAGCTGAAGTTCTAACAGCACATGCTCTGAACTTTAGGACATAATTGCTATTTTAAGTGACCAAATCCCGTTATGGATCAGACTCCAGTGGAAGAAATTCAAAAGTATTAAAGCCAAAAGAGTACGCAACTGTAGGAATTATCTTTTTAGCAGTTAAATGCCTTTTCACCATTCACTTTACATTCCTTTCTATTGTCTTTCTGCAAACATGCATTCACTCAAAATGTGCCTGATCATTTGTTGAGAGCAAATGCAAAAATTATATACACAGGAATTAACTGAAACTGGATTTTGTACTTGCACCAGCAGCTGCACTAGAAAGATGCCTGAGCTCTGGCAATCCAGCCAGGGAACTCAAATTACTCTAATGAATGTAACTAATCAAAATTGAAACATTCAGTGAAGAAAGTTAACCAGCAGTAGTCAATGAAATTCAGAGTAGAATTTTAGGAGCAGGGTAATGATCCATTTTAAATAAATAAACTAGAAATCAGACGGGTAAATTGTTAAGTGTCAAACTCTTTCTTCTGCTTTCCTAGTATTAACGTGATTTAATTTGGGTGGAAAACTTAGAATAGTAATAACTTGCTAAAAGCTGAAAATTGTTGATTAAGCCAGAAGTAGCATTTGAGGGATGTGCCTTCTGATTTCATGATCAATACATTGATGTACTATATTGTAGCTGCATTTCTAACATGAGTCAGTTATTGCTTCTGGTAAGAGGAGGAAGAACAAATAAAAGCTGGCTACTTTTTTCAAACTTTAGACCTGATTCTTCCCAGGCTTTCACTTTGATATCCTTTTCCTTAAGAAATATAGAAGCAGAAGGCAAGGGTTGCTTTTCATGGAGCTTTAAAATGTATCAATATCCATTTCAAGATTAATTATCAGAATAAGTTGGTAAGAAAAAGCATCATCAGAGCAAAAGCCTTCCTTTGGTTAAAAAGAGAAACCCATTTAAGACTATGAGAGCATGGTTCTCAAAGGCAGGCAGGTAAATTGAGCTGACCCACTTGAAACTAGGGCAATACAGAATTTACCCCCTTCTCAGCTCCACACAGATGTGACTCTAGAAATGAGTAATAGGATTTCTATTCTTCAGCCTCAATTTTTATAGTGTACTTCTCTGGCTTTTCAGAAAGTAACAGGAATTCCCAGAAAGTCAGTAGACATTAATGGTCTGTCCCAGGCCATATTCTCTTCTGCATGACTACACTGCCAAGTTATTCCCAATAAGGGGTACTTGGAGTGGAACTGGTGATGGACACCCTGTGTTCAGCCTGGACAATGCTTCAGCAGATTTTACTTTGATGTGGCTCTAGCTGGACCCGGGGACTGAGCACTGTGAGCTAAATGTGAGGACATTTGGGGAGTTCCTTCCAATTTAGTTGCTTTGTAAAAAAATTGCACCCTCAGACTGCCCTTCACCCTGAGCAAACACTGCAAAGTGAGGACAGCTGGGAGGGGACAAAAATGCTGCCATTGCAGTGCTTGGGTGCCAGACACCCCGCAAACAGGCAGAGAGTGGTAAAAGAACTAAAACCTTGCCATAGTGCTTTGGTCTGAGCTAGTAGTGATAGAAACCCTGGTTTCTACTCTGCTGCCTGCTCCTCAGCCAATGCAAAGAAATCCAAGGGAAAGGAGAACAGGAGCCAGCTCCATGGCTTTGTTTCCGGCAGCGTTTGTTTTCTCTCCCGGTTGTTCTGAGCAACAGTGAGACATACAGTCAGACCTCCTGGCTTCCAGGGCTCTTTAACTCTTTCTGCTTCTCTCTGAAATGGAGGTGAGGATGTGACCTGTCCTGTTTGCACTGCCACATGGCCTTTGGTGTGGGACCCAGTGTCTCCCAGTTGCTCTGTACTTCCCAACAGTATTTGTGAAAATGGGGCCTGGAAGTGTGTCTGCATCTGAGAGACACTGAGAGGGAACACAAGTAAAGTCTCACTTTGTTTTCTACCACAACTAGATTACTTGACAAATGAGTGCAGAGGTGCTGAATATGACAACGATGATTTATTTTTATCACCCTTTTTGCAGCGATTAGCATATTTTTTCTTTAGATTTTTGTCCTGCCTTCAGCTTGCTCCCGCATGCCCATTTAATTCTCCCCCCTCCCTCTTTTCTCCCCCTTCCTTGTTTTGTCTCCCTCAGGTTCTTTCATTGTCACATTGTGCTCCTTCAAATGCTGCACAGATTTTGTCAATGGAGCCTCTGTAGTGGCTGGAAACTGAGCAGACCCTGTGCTGCTGCTTGCCAGGCAGCAGGGGAGCAGGGTTTTCTCAGTTCCAGCTGCTTTTGGAGCAGTGCTGGTTGGGTTCTCTGCTGCTGCAGAAAAGGCTGGCACACGGGAGCAACAAATTCAGCATGTCCTTCTGGCCTGTGTTCAATAGACCCAGCAAGTGCCAGAACAGAGATGGGGAGCAATCTGATGCTGTCTGCTCAGCCATCCCTCTCTATTTATCAAAGCAACAGTCTCTCCCTCTTGCCTTCCTACCCTTTTTCTTCTGTGATTTCTCTCTCTGCCACATTTCTTTCCAGTCCACTACTCCAGCTTAGCCAGAGTAGGACCTTAAATACATAACTTCTCCCATGTGTTACTTTTGCAGAAGCATTTAAACAGAGCTCAGTTTCTCAGTGAGGTGCTACTCAGCCATTAACGCACTGCAATGGCTTGAAAGATGCAAGTGAAACAGAGTAATGTCATCTGCTTTTATAATCAACATGAAGGACAAAACAAAAGTTTACTAAGTTGATAAAAGCAAGACAACCCCTTCAATAATCCCTTCAGAAAATTTATATAACTGTTCACAGTAACACCATAAACAATGGGAAGAAATATATTTAACTTATAAAGCTTTGAATATACTTTCTTCCTCCTGAACTTTTAAACATCTTCAGTATGCCTTGGGAACCTCCTGTATTATATGTTTAAGGAATACTACTGACTTACGTTAATTCAGGGAAATAAAACACAATGGTGTAAGCAGGTAGAGCAAGCAGTGAGAAGGGAAAGAGGACAAAAGCAACAGAGTCCACAGTAACTGTATGTGTGCCCCAGGCCAGCTGCAAATCACTAAAATGCTGCTTTCATGAAGCCACATAATTGTATTTTATGAATCCATTACTTCCTAATGGTCATTTATCTGGCCATTAGGCATTAGAAATTTCTGGCAGACATTACTGCAGAAGCAATTCAGAGAAAAGATTTGGAAGAAGATGGGTTATTAGATCTGTAAATTAGTTCAAGGCAGATACATTAAGAAACAGCATTTAAGTAGTTTGGGGGTTAAAATCAGGCCAAGGCTCCACCAGGCAGTAAATCCAAAGTTACAGAAGTTAATCCCAGATCAAAAATTTCACCACCTCTTGATGTGATGGACTCAACTGGTACAGCTTAAGCTAATAGATTAAATTTGTTCAAAAAAGGCAAAGCCTTGCCTCTGTGCAATTTGACTGTGATCAATTATCACCTTTACTCCCAGAGTTATCACTGAGGCAGCACAAACATCAGGCTGGCATCAACAGCCATTATATGTTATATGTATTATGTGCTCTGGCTGCTTCAGTGTTTCATGGTGCCTGAGCTGGATTGAATTTGTGTTGTCTGGAGATCTGGTAACCCCCAGAACTGGTCTTTATAGAAACAAATCTACAGCCTCACTGATACAGGGTGATATTGACGAAGTAAAGAAACAATAAAAAATAAAACCGTTTTTCTGGCCTAGATTTTCCTAACAGCCCATCTCCCACTTGGGTATCAAACAAAAAGTTTCCAGTGCACTCCTGGATGCTTTCAGCATTAGATTCCTCAGCTCCACACCTAGCTGGATACCCACTGGGCCAGGCACCATACAAATTAATTTCATCTAGACAGTTAAGAAAAATAAAATGAACTCTTTTGTTCACACAATGACAACTTACAAAATAGAAGTTAAGAATACATTTTTTCCAAGGCATTTCTTTTAGGTATACCTCAATATGGTTGAGGAGGGAGTATTCCATAAAAGAACATGGTTAAGCAGGAACATGCCATAGAACAAGAGTACCAATATGGTTATTAAGTTGTTAGTAAAAGCTTTATTTTTATTAGAAAAGTTATTTTATTAGGCAGAATGTCTCTGCTCTCGTGTTTTGCATTTTTTAGCTAATTCAGGACTTGTAAAATATCTTCTGAATGCTGAAGTCCCTTAATTATTTACAGAACACATGAAACTAGCCCTAAAGTCTCCCACTATTACTTGAGTAATTACTTGAGTCTGCACTGCATCCAGAAGGATGACTGAGATACCCACTCCATTCCCTGTGCTAATCCAGCCACAGCTAGAATGAAGCTGCCAACACAGCTGCAAGCAAGCACCAAAAGAGATGATTTCCTCAATGCAGCACCTGCCTGTTGGGGATAAGACACACAGAACAACACATAGAATACAGAATGGTTTGGGTTGGGAGGGACCTTAAAACTCACCCAGTTCCATCCCCCCTGCATGGGCAGGGACACCTCCCACCAGCCCAGGTTGCTCCAGGCCCCATCCATCCTTGAACACTGCCAGGGAGGGAGCAGCCACAGCTTCCTTGGGTAACCTGTACCAGTGTCTCACTGCCCTCACAGGAAAGAATTTTTTCCTAATATCCAAACTAAATCTCCCCTCTTCAAGTTTGAACCCATTTCCCCTTCTCCTCTCACTACACACCTGTGTAAAAATCCCTCCCCCAGCTTTCTTGTAGCCCCTTCAGATATTGGAAGGTTGCTCTAAGGTCACCTTGAAGCCTCCTCTTCTCCAGGCTGAACAACCCCAACTTCTTTAACCTGTCTTCACAGGGGAGGTGCTCCAGCCCTCAGATCATTTCAGTGGCTCCTCTGGACACGTTCCAGGAGCTCTGTGTCCTCCTTATGCTGGGGACTCCAGAACTGGACACAGTTTTCCAGGTGGGGTCTCACAGGAGCAGAGCAGAGGGGGAGAATCCCCTCCCTGGACTGCTGTCTGTGCTGCTTTTGATGCAGCCCAGGACCCAGTTGGCTTTCTGAGCTGCAGTCACACACTGATGGCTCTTGTTGAGCTTCTGATCCACCACCACCCCTAAGTCCTTCTCCTCAGGGCTGTCTGCAATCCTTTCTCCTCCCAGCCTGTATTTATGCATGGGATTGCCTCACCCTGCTGCAGAACCTTGAACTCAGCCTTGTTGGACCTCATGCAGATTGTTCCAGTCCACTTCTCAAGCCTCTCAAGGTCCCTCTGGATGGCATCCCTTCCCTCTAACATGTTGACTTCACCACACAATTTGGTGTCACCTGCAAACTTGCTGAGGGTGCATTCAATTCCCCTGTCCCAGCTGCCAACCAAGCTGTTCAATGGCACTGCTCTGAGTACTGACCCTTGAGGAACACCACTCCTCACACATCTCCCTTTGGACACTGAGCCACTGATCACAACTCTTTGGGAGTGACCATCCAGACAGTTCCTTATCTAATTAGTCTCCATCCATTGAATCCTTCTCTTCAATTCTCTTGGATAACTTTCTGACCCTACACATTTGAAGCATCAGTGACCTACAGGTTAAAAGCTCTTTATCCTTTCACTTTATTACTAGTGTCCTGGCATAGCCACTCTGCCAGCCTTCCCTCTCTCAAAAATTAGAGACATCAAATTATTTACATTTTGCATACATTTTAGTATGTATCTAAATTATAAATTGACTACTCTCCTGCACACTTTTGCTCCCAACTCAGTTCCACAGCACTAGATTGTTAAAAAAATATATATACCTCTTGTAGTTCTGATCTGACACTGAAAAGCTGCCTCAGTGAAGTACAAACCTGTGCTGAATGGCTCAGGGCAAGTGCCCTCCAAGTAACAAATCTGTAACTGAGCCTGGTGATGTTTTCCAAGGAAACATGCAAAGGCTGCTGCACATGCCCCCGCAGGCTCCAGAACCAGCTCAACGGCACCAGCAGCTGGGATTTCCTCCTGCCAGCAATGCCAGGGAGGAGTTCAGAAGGCATGTGGGTGCAGCTACCTGGAGGTCTTCTCCTCTTTTATATTATATTTCAAGCAGAGCATCTGAGAAGGCTGTCAAACATTACACGGATTGGAGAGGCTTTACGTAAAAATGCCCAGAGTGGAGCTTAATAAAAAACAACCAATGATAGGACCTAACAAGACTGGTTTTACGTGTGCCAAAACCACTAATTATCAGATGAAATGTGAAAGATTATGTGTGTGGTAGTGCTGTGACAGACACTTCAGCTGTGTGAGGCAAGGAGTACAGCAGTTCCTCCTGTGCTTTTGCAAGTACAGCACAGTTTCTAGTTATTTGGCAATGAGCCTCACTTAAAAATGTTATGGGTCCGGCTCCACCTGCCCTTTTCATAGCTTTCCAGGGCTGCTGCCCATTCCTCTTACCCCGTGCTGGCCCTGCTGCCTATTTTAACAGAGATGATGCCAAGATGATGATGCCAAGACCAGACTGATAAAGTGAGTTGAATGCTGCTAAGTTTGTCCCAAGCAATGCAAATGTCTCTGCACTGAGCTCCATTGCTCCTCTGCTTCCATTTCAGTGCAGTGCTGAAACAAGCTAGCCCAGATGAAAAAGAAAAGTTGTGCTTTATCTGTGTCTTGATGTACAGCAAGGAGACCCAACTCCAGTTCTAGGCACCAAAGATGTCACATCTGTGGGAATATGTTCAGCCAGGGGTGCAGGACAGCACTACATGAAAGGTTTGCTATGTCCTGCAGTGATGCCTGAGGTCTCATACTGGTGGTGTTAAGGCAACCAGTTTTAGCAGAAGAAATTAATTACTCCCTAGATTTTGTCCGGGCTGAAAAGATGCTAAAACTGCTTATTTGGTTTCAACGTCACAGTGACACAGTTGTACTGATCCTGTTTCCAGGAACTGTTCAGTTTACGTCAGTCACTCCAGCACATGGCATAATCTCTGTAAAAAGAGATATGCACAGACAAGCTGGGGTAAGTGGCAGAGATCATCTTGTTGCTGTCACAGGATAATATATCCAAGTGGTTTATGTTTATTTTCAAAGCTTTTCCACTAAAACTCTCTTCTGCAGAGGACTCTAAGTAGGAAAGGGGAAAACACAAGACCCAAGCTCCCTTTTAGCAATGCTCCATCAATTACAAATACAACGATCCCTAGGTTTGGGCTTATTGCTGACAGTTTTTCTTCCCTTCAATTTGTGTTAGGGCCTGAAATCACAAAGCTGTGATCCCCAAGAACCTCCTTTGTAATGCAGATCAACTTTCGTTGTGCCCCTTTGTTCCCAATGTGACGGAGCATTGTGGTGCCTGTGTCCAGGGAGCAGGTTTGCTTTATTGTTCCTGTAAATATGGACTGCTGGGAGCAGCTCCCTGGAAGGCATTGAGTTTGTGCATGACTGACGCCGACCCGGACAACTGCTCTGACCCCCAGCAGATGGTGGTGCAGGGACTGCAATGATCTGGAAGTAATAGCATGTGCCACTTCTTTTTGTTTGGAACAGACAGCCAGACCCTGTGTTTCCCTCCCCTGTGCAGCAACAGCTGTATAGACAGTAGGGACTGGCAAAACCCCTAACTGCCACCCCAGCCTTCCTCCTCTGCCACTAATCACAAAACCCTGGGTGCTGAGATTAAACACTGGATGCACACCACATGGCTCTTTCCAATGTTAAGAAAATCGTGTGCACTGGGGCACAGATCAGGTGCTTTCCTAGGAAAAAGGGAGTAATAGTTAAGGATATCCCCCCTATCCATCCCTCACTAGTTGGTAGTGGTGGATTTGCTTTTTTTTTTACACTCTACACAGAAATAGCCAAAGCATGAGAGTCAGTATTAAGTGAATATTTTAACTTTTAGACTACAGATAGCCTCTACGATAGTTTTAGTAAGTTTTTGTTGTCATTTTTTTCTGTCAGGGACCAAAATAAGTCTCTGTTCTGAAAGGAAGGCATAAAATGGGTGAAAGTCCACAAGTGATGTTTATTTCCCAAGGCCATAGTAGATTTATTGCTTCAGAAAGATAGCAGAACAGTTGGTTTTTGTTTTTGCAAGTGAGAGGCCAGACTTTTTGTAATTCATTGTCTATGAGGCATCTCTTCAGAGGTCAAAAATGACAAATAATAGTGTGTTCGAGTTAATAATAATCCACTGGATACTTGGCCCGTGTTACCAATGGCCATAAAAATGTCCTGATGGTCCAGAAGGGAACTTCCTTGAGATGGATGGAGCAACTGTTCCCTGCCCCTCCTCTCCCAGCCCCAGCCAAGCCGGCTGTCAAAGAAAGGGGCTGAAAACCCTGGGCACTCTAAATGTTGTATTCCTGCTGCTCTGATGCTTCTGCTAGGTTTGCAGTGGGCAGGCTCTAAGAAAGGCAGACTTGCAGTGCTTGAAGTGAGGAACAAAGGTGGGGCAGGAATACTGCCAAGGAAATTAATTTCTATTTTTACAAAGCTTCCCTAGACTTCTCCCTCACTCTATACCGGCATAAACACCTCTTGAGAAATTCTCACAAAAAAAAAAAAAAGGCCTCAATCTGTGTGTCAGTGTCCAAACTGTTGGGACTATTCCTCTGAAATAGTAGGCACCTTTCTGTTGTTTAATTATGAGCAATCTCCCCCTTTCTGCGCAGAGGTTTACCTCTTTCAAACTCCCTATATTGATAAAAGATTTCTGGAGGGACTTGGAGTCTCCCAGGTCACATCAGTACACTGCAACCACTGGGCTAATGGCTGAGATGTGTATTCCTCATGAATTATCTTTCATTTAGAAATTTCATCCCAGACATAAGAAATGATCTTGTAAAGTTTGCTGAGACCAGCTTCAGTTTTGAAAAGCCCCCATCTTCTGAAGAAAAAACAATGTTAGAAAATCCCTGTTTGCCTCCAGTGTGAAACCACCTCATGTTCATCACCCATCAGGGTTGGGTCAAGGGAAAAATGTTTTAATTTCTCTTTATATGACATTTAAAAAAAAATATTGTTCAGTCTCAATTCCTCCCAGACCTTCCTGATCTTGTTTCTAGCCACTACCTCAAACAACAAACACTTAAACAGAAGTACCTTTACTTTCTTGAGTAATCCCATTAGCTTTAATGAGTCTAATTGCACGGGTAAAATTATGCATGTGCTTAGCTCTTGGCAAGGTCAGTGCCAGTAACGAGCAGAAAAACAAACTGATAACAAAGCCATAAGTAATAAGAATGGCTGGATAGCTGGATTTCTAGAGAAAAAGATATAACTGTCTGGAAGATTAAAAATGAAACACTGCTTGTTAAGATTAAAGAAGAGAGCGTGAATTATGAACCAAGACTGGCAATAAATAAAATTGTACAGAAATTCTACAGTTAACTAGCAGCCATGACATGTTGTCAGCTACCTCCATAACAGCTATAAGCTTATTACCTTAGTTATGATTCATCTGTTCATCCACTCATTTATACAAAGCTCATCAATATGATATCCAATCACTAATGAATTTTAGCATTAAAAGGTCACATGTAATCCCCTAAAAGGCAAAAACTCAAAAAGTCATTTTATTCACAAGTTTCAGCCACCCTGGATCTAAGCAATGAAATATTCTCAGACAATTTGTATGGAGTTTATTTTCATTAATTTCTGCCACAAATAGTCTTTTTTCAAGATGAAGATCATGGAAAGTGGACTAGAGAACAGCAGAGGTTCACAATGAGAGTGGTTTGCAAGCCAGACTAAACACACAACAAGCAGAACTTGTGCAAGTATTCCTGACAAAAGAAATAATTAAAAAAGATATCAACATGGCAGTATTACAGGATTATTTTGTTTTAGGATTATGTGTTCTTCCACACTGCCTGGTCTACTTTAAAAAAATCTTCTGTTTCAGGCATGTATAACTTCCTCAATGTTTTAAACAAAGAAGCAGCCCAAACCCAAGTATTATCTTCATAGCCTGAGGCCATGGACAGTCTCTGTAAGCCACTGAACACAGAAAATTAGTTTAACTTTTTCCTGCAGGATTAAGCACAATTTAGTGACTCAGCAGTCACTAAATTCTCTAAATAGTGAGACTAAAGTCACTGAATAGTATCTTTGTGGTACCTAGCTGTATACTTTTTGTAAAGCAATAAATTTCTTAACTCCTCTCTCTACTCATAACTAGGAAAATTCCTGGGTGCATGTATTTGTATGCAGAATTGGAGGTTAAGGATTTCTGTCTGTATTACCTCACATTTGACATACTGCGTGGTTATGGCTGGGACTTAGACTTTCCTAGGACATAGAAAAATGGGCTGGTTTATAATTCAAGTAGGTTTTTTGTGGTAATTTTATCAAGGGGTTATGTGCAGCTTGTGGTTTTCTTTTAGAAGAGGCTGCTAAGCTCTTTTTTTGTACCTTGCTATACTTAGTCTGAAATTCCCTTAAGCACTATATCCAGCAGAATAATGTGTATAATAACAAGTGTGGGTTTCTCTTGTGTTTTGTCAAACCAAATGAGTTTTCATTCTTTGGATGCTTTTCCAAAAACACATTTTACTTGCAGGTAAAGGTGAAGCATGTCAGCATACATTTTCTCAAAAAGCCTCATGAATGGAAGAGCAGACTACCTGAAAAAATCAGCTATAACTCAGTTGCCAAATTACAGGTTTTGGTTTGAGTGCATTTCTGACAGTGTAAATGGTTAACTAATATACACCATGAAAACAACGTAACTGCAACAGCAGCTCTGGATAAGTAGTTTTTCTGCACAAAGGTATCTGTTTTCACATTGGTTCAAAACCGTACCACCGCAAATGAAATTTCTGTATGAAAAAAACTGATAAAATATGTGGAGCCATATCATAATCTGTACATCTTCCTTTTGCTTAATTACTTGTGATAATTCAGCTTGACCAGTTCCATCTTTCCTGTCCTCTTGATTTCAGTGGGATACAAACCATCTCCTCTGTTGTACTCAGCTCAGTCAGTCCCTACAGGGAGCAGGCAGACTGAACAGGAGCTCTAACATTTCCAGTATGTTTTGGAAGCGTGGAGGGTGTTTTTGACACAGTTTATCCTACTGTACTCCTTGTCAGTAATGACTGTAATCCTGCAGACTGCAGCTCAGTCTCAGAACTGGTTTGGTGGCTGTGCACACCAACCATGGCACAAGGTTTGGGGCAGTGTGGCTCCTGGCAGCACCGAGCTGGGGCCCAGCAAACTCTGCTCTGCCGGGGTCTGTGGTTGTGAATGCCAGGGTGCAGGGGCCAAAGGTACCTGCTGGGTGATGGGCAGGCTCTGCCAAGCCTCCTGGACATTTTACTCTCATTTTTTTACCTGGACATTTTACCCTGAGGATGGGGCAGCTGATGGCCTCAGCCAGCACTGCAGATGAGGGCTGTGTGGGGACAGCAGGGCACAACCCCGTGCCACATCCTTTTTTTTCAGGGTAGGGTGAGGAGCCAGATTTAATAGAATGCAAAGTGTCTGAACAGTTTTCTAGAAATGTATTTTAAAATATTACAGATTTCAGTCATCAAGCTGTTCACACTGTTAACCTACATACCCACACGATGTTATTACTGTCAACCTCATCTTCTCCTCCCCCTCTTCCTTCCGATTGTTTGCTCTGCTCACTTCTTGCCTTTACATTATAAAAACACTTTGTGAAGGGACTGGAACTGTCTGCAAGGCAATACCAAAGCAAGAGCCTGACTGCAGCTTTTGGGAGCTCCCATAGTATACATACTTACACCTCAACAGGAATGAAGATGGAGGTTCAGATTTCTCATTGTGCTCCTGTCCTCTCTGAGGTTATGACACATGGATGAAAACTGTTTTACAAAGTTCCTGCTGCACATTGCTAACTAGCCCATCCTTTCTCCCAGTCTTCCTCAAGACAGAGCTGCAAATCCTCTGAGCTATGTTGAACAAGAACATCCACTTCAAACAGCAGAGGCACGTCTGACATCAAGCTGTCCACCTCGTAGCCCAAGTGATAACTTTTGTTGGCACAGGAGCCAAAGTTCAGATCTAAGATATCTTCTCTGGGCAACTGCCTGTTTATTTTCTTTCCCAGACACGTGGTTAAACCACACTGTACATCCTGTGCTTACAAAATTCCAATGGGGTTGTATCACAGTACCTACTACTAGAATGTGTGATTTACACCACCAGACACACACTGCAACACCCCGAGATAAACCCGATGTTATAATGAAGTTTAAGATGACTGTGCAGTTCTTCTACCTGCCGTGCTTTTTAAGGTAACTGGATTTTATAAGTAGCTAGGATTTTACAAGACACACTGACTTATTTTTTATAAGACAGCCTCGACTGAAAAGGGGACCCCTGTCCCCTCGTGTGTCTCCCCCATGCTTATGCTGTGTGCAAGGGACACGGGGTGCTCTGCACGATTGGGTCCGGGTCTGGTGTTTTCTCATCTTTCTCCAAGTCAGCAGGGTGGGAGGCAGTTGCCAAATGAGAAGCCAGAAAACCTGTTAGCTCGTGCTAAGCCCAACAGAACGGGCTCTGGGGAAGTCCAGAGTCAAAGCTGAGCAGGATAAAGTTTGGTTTGGGCTGGCTGGACAAGCTCCTGAAATCCTGGCCCGGTTATCCCAGCTCCTGCCTGCCCTCACACCCCAGAGCCAGCAGCTCCTCCAGCATCATCAGCAAGAGCAAACTTTGGGCCAAAAGACTTCCTCCTGTCCACATGGAGGGTTTGCTCTCTCATGACTTTGGGGGCTGTTACTGGGCTGCCTTTCTTTTCTCCTCTTTCCACCCAAGTAAGCTCCCGGGAAGACAAGGGAACCATACATTTTCCCAGATGAAGCTGCTGGCATCCACTGAGCACAGACGCATGGACCTGGCTTCCATCTGAATCCAAAGATGTAGGAAGTGGTCTTGTGCCCCAGTTTGCAATTGAGAGTAAACTGGATTTCCTTCTTTAATAGCCTTCCATTTTTGAAGGCAGGTAATGATTCTGAGCACCCAGCTGGAGTCACCTGGCACAGCACCTGCTCGGAGGAAGAATGAAGCCCAACACTTTCTGAAATCACATCCTCCAAAGATGCCTCCAAGCTCTGCTTCTCTAATTCACCTCTGAAGTGACTGGCCTGACTCAGAACCCTTCCACCAGCCCCAAGCAGTGCTTAGGTAACTCCTGATTTGCATAGCAAACACAGGATTGCAAATGGTGCAAACCTCATGTTTAAATTTTTCTACCCCAGCTCTGGAAATGTTTATATTCATTCCAGACCAGGAAGCAGGGTCTGGTTCCCTGAGGTGCTGGGTGCTTTCAGTTTCCACCAAAGTCACCAGGAACTGCTCACACTCTACTATGTGAAATACAACTTTTCAGCAGCAAGAAGAAAATTCAACACGTGAACAATAGTAAAAAACCCTCTCTGGGTTTTATATCTTTCATTCCACTGGCTACTCACATGATTGCAGGCTATTGTTTTTGATCTGAATAGTATTCCTGGCCTTCTGCACTACAGATTGTTTATAATCAGAAAGAGAAAAAAAAAACAGTTCAATGATTATTTGTTCTATAATGTTCCCCTGTCAGTGATGGAAAGGACTACAATAGTTTCTTTAATTATTAGTTCTTAAAAGTAAAATACCTGCTCCACTATCCAATTAATTTGGTTATTAATCAAAATGCCTTTTTCGTAAAATACTAAGAGTCTAGACACTGCAGATTATTGTGTGCTATATTTTTAGATTTTCCAGTTTGATTCAAAACACACTAAAAGAGGGGCCCCAGAAAATGACCATCTAGAGGCAGTCCATGGCAAATATCCAATAACCATTCTTAATGGAATGGAGCTAGCGTGAGCTGAGATCATTCTTTAGCCTTGGGAGGAAAAAAAAAAAAGAAAAAAAAAAAAAAAAAAAAAGAGAGAGAGATGTTTTTAGGAAGAGATTTCCAAAGGGATTATGAGTTTCTCTCTGCAAACAATACAGAGGATTTCCAGTATGCATTGTGCTTTTGCCGAGAACTGCACCTATGAGGGAG
This sequence comes from Phaethornis superciliosus, assembly GCA_023637945.1. Taxonomy (NCBI): domain Eukaryota; kingdom Metazoa; phylum Chordata; class Aves; order Apodiformes; family Trochilidae; genus Phaethornis; species Phaethornis superciliosus. The sequence goes on from JAJQWJ010000005.1 coordinate 9,617,132, forward strand.
CCAAAGTCCTCTGATCCTTAAGGAGGAGGGGGAAATCAGGACGGGGAAAGTCCCTTAATAATGGCAAACAGCAGCTCTTAGTACATTGAGTAGAATGACAGCAAATTTTGTCACCAAGCAATCCTTTAAAACATGAATTAACTTATCTGAGACATTATTAATTGAATGAGTGGTAGCAGGAGAGAGTGTATGGGGGAGAGAAACCTGCTGAAATGTCTTGTTTCCAGATTTGGGAGGCAGCAGAGCTACAGAGGTGAAGTAATAAAAATGATGTGGGTTTGGGAATCTTCACCGGACCTTTAAACCAATGTTGCATTTGTGCTTTTAGTTGGATTGACATTTTATGCTAAAAAGGCACAAAGGAAGCTGACCAGACAGGACAGAACCCTTGATATAAAAGGATTTTCAAACATGGTCCTTTCATGGACAGTCAGACTCACACCGTGAAGTGGCCATTTTGTTAAATTAATTAAAAATCTTCTTATTTTTCATTATGTCAAAACTCTGGAGCATATCCAGGTAACTGACCTGTAGATACCTTCTGTTCCAGTGCCTATATTCAGGAGCCTATCTGAGGTCACCACAAGGTTTGCTTTATTTGTTGGAGTCTTGGCCAATTCAACAGTTTTTGTTTGCTAAACAAACAGATCCTACGCATGTTGGTTGCAGATGACAACAATATTGTGAAATCAAGCTTTTCATTGAAAACCGATTTTTCGAAAAAGTGATGTAGTATTTCTGTGTAAGAAATCTCATAGCTCTTTCTCCCAGCTGTGCCTCTAGATCCCAGTCTCCTACTGCAAGTTTTTATTCTCTTTTAAGACTTTCTTTCCCATTTACCACGGGTTTCAAGGTTTTGCAGGAATTAATTTTTAACCACTATAACGAACGAGGAAGCATTTGTTCTGTGCTGCCTCCACTTGGGGAAGTGACCGAAGGCCCCATGCCCCCCCCGCCCCCCGCCGGGGCCCGCACTGACAGCGGGGCCGGAGGTGGCTGCGGGTTCCCCGAGAGGCCGGGACCCTGCGGGACAGCGCGGGGCTCCCCCCGGCCGCCATGTGCCGGGCCCCCCGGCGGCACGAGGCGGGCTGTCCCACTGCCGCTTCCCGCCCTAGGGGGGGGGGGGGATGGGGGTGTCAGGAGGGGTTGCGGTGCAGGCGGCCGCGGCTGTGAGCTCCCCTGCCCGAAGCTCCAAGCCGCTCCCGCGTCGCTCCGTCCCCATACGCTGACAGCCCCCTCACCCTTCCCTTCTCACCCCGCACGGTTTGTGTGTGTCCACCCCCCCCTCCCTCTCCCATCTTGGTCCCTCCCTCCCCGCCCGCGGGTGGAACTGCCGCAGCAGAGGGAATCCCTCGGTTCCCCCCTCCCCTCTGTTCTCGCGAGAACTTCCCCCTCTCCCCGCTCTGCCCGCCGGCCGCTGGCGCCCCGATCTCGCGAGACCCGGGGGGTTCCCACGCCTCGGCTGCTGTTGTGTCTGCGGGGACAGCTCCGCCCCTCCCCCCCCTAACCCCGCGCGTGTCTGACGAGCCCGCGCATGCGCGCTCCGGGCCCGGGGAGGAGGAGGAGGAGGGGGCGGAGCGAAGGGCGAGGTGTGTAAGGGAGAGGGGGGGGAGGAGGGGGAGAGGCTCTCGCGAGAGTAGGAGTTTTGGCGAGAGTTTGTGGAAGATGGCGCCTGTTGTGACAGGGTAAGTGCGGGGGGTTGGCAGCGCCGCGCCGGGAGCCGTCTCTTTCCAGGGCTGGCGGAGCCCCGGCCCTTCGGTTCCCGCCCCTCGGCGTTTCGGCCGCCGCTCTGGGGAAGCTCGGCTTGCTCTCCGGACGGCCCGGGGACAGGCCCCGAGACGCAAACCTCCTGGGGGCTGGGATTTCCCCCCGGGTGGGCAGACGGGAGGAGGCCCCCGCACCCCGGGTGACGGCTCTGCCCCGGCCGGGCTCTCCGGAGGCTCCTCGGGAGCCGGGGTCCCGGCAGGGCCGGACGGTTCCTTTGCTCTCTCGCTCTCCGACACGGACACCCCGGTCGGGACTCCGTGCAGGGTCAGTGTTCGTCCCCGCTGCTCCCGGAGGGGGATCCCTTTCCCTGGGTTTCCTAGAGAGCAGCGGAGCCCAACGGGGAGGACACGGGAGCCGGGGCTGCCAGAGGCCGTTTCCCTTTCTCTGTCGCCCTAACTCATCCTGTCGCAGGACGGGGACCCCCAGGCTCCCTCGGCCACATACCGGGAGCGCTCGGACAAAGGCTCTGGGTTTGCGGCGAGGAGAAGTTGAGCTCAGTGCCTCAGAGCCCTGCTCCAGCCCCCGGGCCCGGCTGGAGGCCCCCGGCCCTCCCAGCGCCTCTGTCACTGCCTGGGTAGCTCCGAGAGCCCTCAGGACACTCGTTCTCTGAGGCTGGAGGACTGAGATCCCTTTTCTCTCCTCCCCGTGCACCATTCCTAGGGCTTTGTTGAGTTTTTCTCTGCCTTCCTGCCAATGTTGCATGGCAGTGAAGGGGTAACAGCTTCTCCGCCCCACTGAGCCAGGCTGTAATGAATGATAGTCGCCATCCCTTTCAGCCACACTGGGTATTTATTACTCAACCACGGCTAGCCAGCTGCAGCGTCTGTCACTGTAATAAGTGACACCCTTTTAGCCACCTACAGCTGATGAATAATAACAGCCCCACTGCTGGTATACAGCCTACAAGCTCACCTGCAGCCTTAAACTGCCTATTGCCATCCTCACCACATCTCGAATCCTGCTGTCTGTTGTAAGTGCCGTGCCCTTAATTTTGAACTCTGCTCAGCACGTGTGACTTTGCTCCAGGTGTTGTGGCGAGACAGTCAAGAAAAAGAATGGGCTGTTTCTGGCTTCCACCTGTTAGTTCCGAATGAAATCTTGACTGGTGAAAGTACTACCACGTCTTTCTGAAGCGTGGACCTTATTTTATGATTTCACAGTGTGTCTGTGACCTTCTGTCTTCCCTGTGGGATTACATTGTCTGCAACATGGGCTCTGTGGTTAGGGAGCAACAGCCTGCTTGGGGGTGGGGTGGAGTTGGTGGTTGATGCTTTTGTTCTCATGGAGAAGGTAGCATTATGGTATTTTGTTGTTTTGCTTGGCTGCAGCAGTGTTTCCAATTCCTAACTCTTGTTTGTCAAAAACTAAATCGAAACTTTTCCTTGATTTCGCTCCTGATAAAGGCATCTTGTGGCTCTTACACGTTTTCCCAATTAAATGTTCTTTTTGGAAGCTGGTCTTGTTTGTTATGGTTCCTGGAGTGTACCATTTCAGAGGTTAGAGTTGAAAGAAGGGAACAAATGTGTTTAAAGTTTGCTATAAGTATTAGTTTGCGCTCTAGTTAGGGTGTAAGTTTTTCCAGATTGCTATTACTTTATTCATCTGTATATTTGGGGTCCATTTCCTTTTGTTTATTGCTTATTACAGGTTTGTTGTGTTTTCATGCTTGTGTCATTACTTTTATCCTTCTTGGAGATCTGTTAAAATGTTTCCAATAACAACTGGAAATATATTGGAAAAAAAAAAGATAATTTGAATATTGAGAGAATAAGTGTTTTTAACAAGAGTAAAGGAAACTGGGTAGTCTAGGATTTTAATGCTAAATTTATTGCTTAAAGCTTGTAAGCTGCATAATTATTTGAAAAAGTAGTCTTGTTTTCTTATTGTCAAATGTTTTTAGCTTTGGTAAAATGAAATCCGTTAACTTGGTTAATGTTATAGTTAGATTACATCAAGGAGCCAGAGATCTTCTTTATTATATGACCTGGTTTTGACATACGGCTCTTGTGCAGAGTTGTCTGTGTGTATTAGGATTAAAAATTGATGATACTCTAGTAGTTGATTTTTTTTTCAAAATAGTAAAGGCAGTTTTCTTGCTGAACTGTTCTGTAAATGCTGACTTGCACAGGAAAAAAGTGCTTGCAATCAAAAAGCTGAAACTGAAGGGCACAGTACCCAAACACTGCACTCTATTTGTCTCATGGGCTGCTTGCAGTTCTTATGTGTTCTCAAACTTTGAGATAAAGCATCTGGCTTTTCTGCAGTCAGTGTAAACTGAATGTAAAAATACATTTTTTTTTCCTGTGAAGACTGTATCCTTAAGCCTAAATCACGGTACATAGGTTTGTGGTGCATTGGAATGGGGTAGTAGGAATTTACTGCAGTAATTTTGGGGGGCAGTCAGAGGACATTCCCAGTTTCTTGTTTGTTGCATGTGGCACACTCCTGCTCCTTACATCTCAGGGAATGTCCTGATGAAAAATGCTTCTGTGTACCTTATGACTGAACCTAAAGTGCACTGTGGGGAAACAAGATATAATGAAAAGGTATGCAGAAACACAAACCAAGTAACAGAAAACGAATTATTAACTATTTGAACTCTCATTTAAAATGAAGTGGCTAATTTAGGGCTGGGATTGTGTTTTGGGGGTTTTGTGGAGTATCTTTGGTTTTGCTTGCGAATGGTTTAGGGAAACATTTCAAGATTACAGAATTAATGAAAATGTTATTTAATTAGAGAAGCATGTTTTGAGTGCAAAACATTTTGTTTTGAGTATTTCTTAATCCTGTCAAAATACCTGTAAGCCTCAATTAGTTTGAAAATTGCTGTGCCTAACACAATCATATGGCAGAGAGAATTTCTAATCCTAACAGTTTAAATATGTGTCATTTTAAAATAACATAAAATATGGAGCGGTGTCTTTGTAGATTGGGACAACCTGATCTTTAAAGTACTAGAAAATAATGCAAGAAGCCGTTGCTAAAAAAACAAAACAAAACCTTGCAAAGATTCCTGTATCAGTAAACACATGAACAAATTTTAGGAATGGCAGATAAAAATGATAAAGCTAGTTTTAGGTATTTGAATAGCATTGAAAACCTTTGTCAATAGCAGGAGGCAAGAGAGTATTTGGGTTATTTTTCAAGGAGGTTTAGAACTCAAGCCTTGAAAAAGAAATAACAGAGTGGCCTTATCACTGGTATGATGTTTTCTGTAGACACTATAAAGTAGAAGGTTGTTTTGCTAACACTTTTTAAAGTATCAGACTATTTAAATTATGTGTCTGAATTAGTCATCTCAAAGTTCTGTGGTTAAGAGGTGTTTCCTGACTCAGAAGGCTTCATGAAATATGGGTAAGGGAAGACAAATCAGATCTGTGGTAACACAAGAGAATGTTTGGCATCAGTACAGGGAATTTTAGGGTAGTGGGGCTAGGTGTGCCAGCCATCTGGCCCTTCTGTTTGTTTGTGAATAAGAACTATGGAAAAACTTGTAGGAGATTTTTGAAATGAGAAAGTACTGCTTTGTGGAGCTCTCCCAATCATGAGAGCAACAGAGGAGAAGTTCGGAGTGTATGAAAATGTAACATCATATTAAAACTTTGACCTCCTCTTTTTCCTAATTAGTAATTTTTGGATGAGAACATTGATCAGTATGAGGGTCTTCAAGTAGAGAGTGAAGCCAGGAGTACTCAAGAGATAAGGAGTGTGGGCAGGGGAGAAGACCTCTGTGATTTGACCTCAGGTTAAAAAAGCTGTTTAGGGAGGACTGCTCAGAATAAATAGAACAGGGTCAGTTTGGGATTTTGGAAGGCAAAGAAGGGTGCTTCACAGTACAGATGTGAACTGTGGTCAAAGGATAAAGCTAAGGATTATGCTACTAAAGGCATCTCTTAGTGATGTGGTGGGCATCTAAAAACCAGGTTATTTTAGGACTTAGAGAGAACCATTCTTGGAGGGCTGATGCTTAATTGATGGTCCTGAAAGTCAATGACTTGCAGTGGTGGGACTGAAGCAGTGATAGAAGGAGTAATGTGTGTGCTTTGTGTGTACAGAGAGATGAGCTGAGGTGTTAGCTTGGACAAACACAGGAGATAGGAAGTAGAAGACATTTCTGATTGATGGCAGGGACTTAAAGAGTTGAATTTGAATCCTGGCTCTGGCTAAAGTGGAGAATAGAAAGGGATTAAAGAAAAAACCTATTAAATTATTTATAAAAATGGTACAGGTGAATGAGAAGGCTCCTTCAGGAGGATATACTGAAAGAACAATTGGAATGCTAAGGGATGAATCATGAGAGCAACAATGCCAAGGAAACCAGGGGGAATATTTCCAGAAAAGAAGCATTGCTGGTAGTCTTGGATGATTGACAGGTCCAGGAAGATAAGAATTATGTATTGATTCTGAGCCTTATAGGGTTAGGGTGCCAGAAATCGTAGTGAGAATGGTGTCAGTGGAGCTCAAGGAGTGGAGTTAGGATTATAGAGATGATAAAAGTGGAATACAAGGATGGGGATCTTCAGGCTACAGTTTTTACTGTTACCAGAGGTTCAAACATAGTGCTTATTAAGTTTTGAGTAATAGCATAACTAGGACTATTATATTGTGTATGTGCATATGATGAGTGTTATAGTTTGGGAAAAGCTCATTTACAATCAAATGCATAGATGGGTTTGTGTGACTAACATTTAAATCTTTATCAAGGAGCATGTCAGTCTCAAGACTGGCTATTGGGAGATCTCTGTGAGCATTGTATTCTTGAAGTGGTCTTCTGTGATGCTTGCAAATAGTCTTTTAACCTTTTGTATTTCTAGGAGGAATGATTTGGTGAAATCAAGCTCTTGGATTTCATTTGCTTTCATTGTTTATTTGTTGAATTAAGTATCTCTTTGTCATTTCTGACTTACTCTGGTTGATACAGAACACAAAGAAACCTTGAAAATAATCTTTTTATAGCTTGATTTCTCCAGAAGTAATCTGTAGACTGTTTTATTAGGTGTAATACATGTGCGTTTTTTACTGCTAGTTAAAAGGTAATATCCTTTGCTGATATCTCTTTGCAGAGATAACTCTTCTAAATATGCTGTTCTGTGCTATGAATTGCATAAATGATCATGGGTTTATGAATTGAGAGTTTCTTTCCCTTACTAGTTTCTACTTTGTAGTAATAATTCATTGTAAGGTTGTTTTTCATTATTTGGAATTTAAGAAATGTCTATATTTAAAAATAATGTGAAAGGAAACTAAAATAGCCTGTAACTACTTGCAAAGCCTTCCTGAAAGACCTCTGGTGCCTTCATGGAAAGATTTGGGAAGAAAGGTTTTATAGTTAGTAACTCATTCCTGGTGAAGAGTATAGTTAAGCTGCAATACATAATTATTTTACACTATGTTTGGTTTATGATAAAATTGAAGAGAGAAATTGTAATTTTGGGATTTGTGAAATACATAATACAAACATGTATTCTGCCTTATGTAGTACTTTTGAGTCTGTTGGGAATGAAGAATCCACTTGATGCAAAATATTAGTTCCATGCTTGGAGAATAAATCACGAGAGCATAATTTTAAAGTTTCAGGACAGCTTTTCTGTGTTTCTGTTACTTTCCACCCTGACTTCTTTGGATGTTAATTGCAAACACATTATTAACTGACCTATATGGTACTGCAATGTGCTGAATCACTGCCTCCCAAGAGCATTTCCCAGGGAAGGTGTACTTCAAAGTGGATTATTTATTTATTTACTTATTTACATTATTTCAGTATTTTTTAAAACTGAGCAATTGTAGTGTCTGCCTGCTTTTAAAGAGTTGCTTATATTTTCCTGCGTATTTAGATGAAGGAAAAAAGGTAAATGTCACTAGCAGTATTGTCTTAGCTCTTAATAAAACTGGATATGCCTTTTAAGTCTACAGTATTTCAAGGCAAGTTTATAATTACACGTGTAAAATACATTCTTGATCTTACTGAATTGTTATTTTTTGATGTGGAAATGGTTACAGTGTTCTAATGTTTGTATGCTTTTCATGCTTGCACATTATTAGAGTAATTAATAACTAAGATTATACGAGCCAAGGAAATAATATGGAAATTATCTCTTTCCAATGTAAAAACTTTAAAAAGGAGACAGCCAATAAGTCTCTTTGAAATAAAAACTTATTAATAGAAAATAGCAATTTCCATAACATTATTTTCTTACTGAGTCTTGGAAAAGTAAGCACTAAGCTTAGAGTTTGACATTATCTCATTTCCTGGGGTTCTACTTATGTTGTGATGCTTTTTTACTCAGAATTCGTGTGTGTGTATTTTGTGGTTGCTACCTTTTTTAAAAAAAAACAACTGCCAAGTACCCTTTACAATCTAAAGAAACAGTTTCATTGCCTGTTTCTATGTGACATCATAGGCCACTTTTGCAGAACCTGTGTATGCAATTTAAATGAGAACACTTCATACTCTTCAACTTGAGTTTGGTTAGCCAGACAGTGATGTAGGACCATGTATCTTCATACACTTTTGCTAGTAAATGCATAAACTACATATTTGCAGTGGTAAACTTTTTTACCAAGAAAGGAAGGAAGGTCAGGATTTCAGAATATGCAGTATGAGACACCTCTTTCTTAAGGCCCCAGTTTTACACATTTAGGAAAGACAGAAGCTGTAACAATACTATTTTTGTGTTCCATTTAATATTTTTTTTGATTTTTGAAAAGATTGACTGATCTATAAAATTTTACCATAAGATGTAGTCATGATAATGTTTTACTCTTTTGGTTAATTGATTATTCAATGTGTGTCATGCTACTATGGAATGATTTGTTCTCAAAATTAATCTGAACATTTCAGAAAATAAACATTGGAAGTTTGTGAGGCTCTTTTTTTGAACATGTCTATGTAGATAAGCCTTAAACATGCTTGCTGAATTAAAGTATATATTTCTGTAATTATTTAAATAAAGTTGCTTTCATTTCTTCACTTGGGAAACATGAAGAGCTTAAGGTAGTTGTGTTGAGTTTTAACGTTTCCTTATGTGTTTCTTATTCAGGAACAGAAACTGTATTTTTCATTGTAATTGCATGATTGAATTGTACGAAGTGCCATTTAATCAGTATATTCAAAATCCAGAACACTTATAATAGGCAACAAGCTATGCTGTCAAGTGTTCATTTGCATGAGATTACACCTATTATTTCTTTTATTTTTTCTGCTTCTGACAGGTGAGATTCAAGTGTATATATTGTAGTGGGTCCTAGTCAGTATTTTGATTGTTAATTTAATTATTTGTAGTTGTTTGGGTAGAAGAACAAACATTTATAATTTTCCCTTTATGAGTACAGATAAATGCAGACATTTCTTTATGTGCCAGAAAAAAGTCCTTCTGCTTGTATTCTTGATAATGCTGCTTGGTCTGTAGAACATTTCATCTCCACTTTTGCTTTTTTCAAAGCTGTACTTCTGGTGTATTTCCAGTGTGTGGTGCATTCAGTGATGACCAGGAAGCTTGGGATCAGAATGAAACTTAATCAGGCAGCCATGAAATTCTGAATTTCAAAGCCTGAGAGAGGGAATGGAATTGCATAAAATATTGGTCCTTAATTTTTGGTGGAAATGGCACAGAGTAAAAATACCCTCTAGGCAGTATCCTTCTTTTCTTTTTCTGGCAACTTTTATTTTAACTCTACAATCTGTTCTGGGCAGGCAATGTTTCTTTTGCAAGGTGTGAGTTAGGAACTGCCAGTATAGAAAATAAGGCTGAACTTGTTTACTCAGCAAAAGAATTTGTGAAACTAAGCTTTTATCAGTGTTTGATAGAGTGCAGGAGGTCTCTGATAATGGGTTACGACTTTCCCCAGTGCTCTGACGTAAAGGGAGCTTCAAAACGAAGGTCTCAAAGAATCAGAGGTGCTTGTGCTCACTCTGAATTTATGCCATTGCAGAAGAGTTCTAAGGCCTGGCATAATAGAATAAATAATAATTAAACTTAAGTTATTTTGTTGTTGTTGTTCCAGCCATCTGCGTAAAAGCCCTTTGCATCCTGGACATGAAAAAACAAGCACACACACAAAAAATCCTGACTTGCCAAGGTCGAATGCTGAGTCCATGGAGAGCTGGAAACAGAATTGCTGTCTCCTGATGTGATTCTTGTTGCTCTGTGTGGCCATGGGCTGTTTGCTGGGTTTTGACAGGTGGCATCATGTCTTCCTGTGTTCCTACTGTGGATGTGAAAGATGGTCAGAAGATATCAGACTCTTTTAGGTTTTTAATTAGGTTTTAAGAGTGATGGTGTTCATAATTAATGTGTTTTGGTAGCAGGGATATTAGAATGAAGAGTGGAAAGATCCTGCTCTTGCCTAACAGACATAAAAGCAATGGATAGGGCATGACCCTTCCTTCAGGTAGCATGAAGGAAAAGGCAGGGGCACTGCAGTGTGGGGTAGCCGTGCCATTATACTGCTGAAAACACTATTCTGGAGGTGTTTATTTTTAAAATTCAAAGTATTTTACCACCTTCCAAATCAGTCAGCCAGCTCTGGCTTTAGTTGTGAGTGTCAGAATTCAGAAAGGAAAAGGCTTTATTGAAAGGCTGCTGTTGTTCTGCATATATGTTTGTTTCATTTCATGTGCTTTTACTTTTGTTGCGGATGTACAGTGATGACTAGTAAAATCCTTAATAATGTAATATCTTCCAGAAGTGAGAGGGATATAAGAAAACTATTTTGAACAAGTCTTTTCTGTCCAAGTATTTTTCCTGTCCAGATTTTTTTTACTGCTTTTCAGCACTTTGCCAGCACTGAGTCCTGGGGTGTTGTTTTGGTTTGGTGTTTTATTTGTTTGGTTGTTTTTTTTCTTTTACATTCCAATTTAACATTTTTGTTGTACTGCATGGTGGGTTTGGTATTGTTTTGTTTACATGTGTGTTGCAAATCTCCATTAATAAGTTAATCAAAATGGGTATTTTGGATTGGGCTTCCTCTTTTATAGAGGCTTGGAGAGTGCTTGATGCACAGTGACAAATTTCCAGTCTGAACAGATGGTGCTAACTTTGAATCCTAACTGCGATGTAAAAGTTTGACATCTTCATAGAAATGATAAATTTACAAGGGTGGTTTTGCTGCTGATTGTGGACCTGAATGTGCCACTTAGCTTGTCTGCAAGACTTAACAGAAGAAGATAACTATGTGAAGAGAGGGACTTCTCTAGATCTGAAGTAGTATTTTGCCATAAAGGTCATAAGAAATTGGAGTCGTAAGAACTTACTCTGATATCTACTTTGATTGATAATAGAAGCATTGGCCAGGTTCATGTTCAGTTTTAATAATACAGAAACTCGGATTTGTGTTTGCAGTGTTTATGTTTAGGTGGCAGCACTCTCAAAATTTCTAAGAACAAATTCAAGAGCTGTGCTAAAATAAACATCAGAAATTTGTTGCATTTGTATTTGTAAGGGTCAAAAGACCTGTATTTCACTATAGTTTATGGGCGAAACAAAGAAGTCATTATGAAACAGTGTTTGAAAAATGGCTCATTAAGTTTTATTCACAATTACCTTGTTGAAGGGATAAATCAGACTTCAAACAGGAGCAAAGGAAAAGTGGACCAGGCTTTTAGAGTCACATTTAAGTGTTAAAGGCTACCAGAAAGTCTAGGACAACTCTTTTTATTGGATGCTATGAATTGTAAGGGTAATGGTTTTGCTTTTGAACTAGCAGCTCCATCTACATGGAGCTTTTGAGAATGCAGTAAATAAAAGGTGAGCTCAGAAGGTGTTGCTGAAGGTACCTGTCAGAAGTCCTTCTGTGCCTGTTCCCTGAATCTAGGCTCTTTCTCTATGGAAATAAAATATATAAGAAGGAACTCTTGACATACCCAGTGGTCTTCAACTATTTTGTCCCCTTAGTTTTTCTGGACAAAAAAATACTTTTTGTTTGTTTTTTCAATACTTACCAAGCAATTGGAAGAATTGGATTGACTCTCAGCTGTGTGGCACTTAAAGCAGACTGGTCAGACTTGTCAGTTTGCATCATCATGAAAGCTGTATTGCATCAGTTCAAATTTGAAAGTTTATCTTTTTCAGTTAGAATAGTTCTTAAGAAGTCAAAAAGCAACAGACCTATGTTTGCCACAATTTATTAGGCTGTGATGAGTGTTAGGTCTGTAAAGATAACAAGACTTCTTCACTTACTGGAATGTTTCCTCTCTGCTTCTGGTGCATAGTGTTCAAATAGAGAGTATTGTTTTTATGGTACTGTCTTAACAAAGATTTTACTGTTGGCACTTCTGACACTTTCTCTGTTGTATTCTCTGTTCTTCTACTCAACGTCCTATACTAGGCAATTTCCTTCAATAATGATATTACTTCTTTGTTGTTGTTTTTTTTTTCTTTTAAGATGGAGGATACTATTCTACCAGTGTCCTGATTACTTTTCTAAGTAATATTGTCTCATTTTTTTGGCATTACTTGGAAAATATGTATAGCCACCGCGTGACATTCCTTTCCTCTAATTCCAATTGAGATCCATTCAATTCTGCTTCCTCTTGTTGCATATACAGTATATTACAAGAATGATTTTTTTTTTTTTACTTGGTTGCTTTCATTTTTGTTTGGTCCTGAATTTCCTTACCAGACCTCAATTAGTTTTGCCTCTACATCTGTTTGTTGTTTTTTTTAATGAGGTAGTACACCAGAATACTTTCTTTCCCCATTTTTGTCGTGAGGTTTCAGTGTAAGCTCAATTTTCCTGATTCCTGGGCCGTCTGTGTTCATTTACCTTTGTTCAGAGCAGTACTTCTAGAGCACTTCTCAAGAGTGTTGCTCCTTACTCTGGATCTGTTACATTCCTTCCCTCCCTCTATTTTTGCTGTTACCAGTCTTGTAAGGCTTGTGGTGTGCTTAGAGCATCCCCACCATTATCTACAGAATGGGGAAGTCCCTGTTACAACTCAGCCAATGGGATAATCTAACAACTGTATGTTTTAAGTCAAGTCCAAACTCTAATCCTTGATTTTTGAAGCTGGGGGCTTGGCCATGTGAGTCTTTCCTGGTGAGAAGGGATGGCTAATGAGCACTGGTATGCTGCTTGTCTCCCAGCTAAAGAACTGGTGAAGACTGGAAAGAAAAAAGAATTTAGAAGAATTCAAGAGCCCCAGATATTTTGTGTAACAAAAGACAAAACATAGAGAGATAAAGAAAATTAACTTACAAGGAAAGCCACAGAAAGATTCTGTGTTAAAATTGTGAAGGCAGGAAATGTATTTTAGGAGGGCTAGGAAGAAGACATAGTGGAGGATCAGTTTATTTTGAGGAGTTTCATTATTTCCTTTCAGTACCCTTCTCTTGTTTGAGTCTTCTGAATGTTTGAATCTTCTTCATCCTCTTAGATGTGTGTGGGAAGCTGTTTTGTTATCCTTTTGCTACTCTAAGAGGGATGGATTAAATAGAACTCAGAATGAACTTAGAGACTGCAGTCAGTTCCTACTGGCTTTGTTAGGAGTAAATCTGAAGAAAGAGGACACTTTGTTCTTACTAGCATGGTTCATTTCTAAAGCAACAGAACTGGGAGAAAGGATTGGTTTTGAAGTGATGAAATCAAATCAAGGAAAGTTGAGTACAGATTTTAAAAGTTTAAATTGTGTAAATAAGCATTTCCTAAAGAGATAGATAAACTTCAAGTAGTTTGTTTTACAGCCTGGTTATACAACTTGAATATTTACTATACAGGAAGATTTAACCTCTAAGAGGGGTTAAGAGAGCACGTGTAACTTTCTGCTTAAAATTGTTTTAGAATTACTTTTGAAACTGGATTACTTTTTGCCTAATTCACTGGTTGAATGCAAACATTGCATTTGCTTTTCTTAGTACCTTTTCAGAACCTTAGAGAAATAGTATTCATGCTGGGGTGTTTTAATATAGGCTAAAATAGTTCTCTCCTACTTTTGTTGTTACCATCAGAGAAGGAAACTTTAGTATTTTGTAATACACTTGTCATAATATGGTCTGCTGTTGTTGCATCACAAAAAATAGGTATTTGAAGGGTTAGCATCAAGATATTCCTGAAGTAGGTGTGTAATACTGGGACACTTTTTCTTTCATGAGAGCGCCTCAGTTACTCAGTGATTAAGCAGCTCAAGCACATCTTTGGATAAAGCACTCCTTCCCCCTTTATATTGCAGCAAAATTTTGAAGTCAAACGGGCATGTTCTATGAATAATAATTCCAGCCAGTGAGACTTGGTTGGTGCAACATTTCTCCTTTGGTAAAAGGAAACTTCAGATGTTGTTTTGCAACAGGGGACCTGTAGTTGGAGAAACAGGAGGCAAACACTTAAGCTTTGTCCCAGCTCTTCATTGCTCCTTCAGTCTGTGGCCTCTTCCTTTTCTTCAGCTGCTTTCTTAATTTTTGTTGTGGAAGCCAAAAGTAACTTCATGCTGTTCTCCTAAGAGTTGAGTCATTTATCAGCTTTGCCTTTGCCAAATAATCTGTAATGGAATCCACTACATTTTCTTCTTCTTGAGGCAGTTTATTGAATTGTCTGCCTTTGTGTCTCAGTCCTCTTTACTACTTATTCTGCCTGTTTTCTATAGTGCCTGCAGTTTATTGTAGCTGTCAGAAACCTCTGGAGGACTCTGAGTGCCCTAGGTCTTGCTATAGGATTCCTGTAGGTAACCCGTGTTCATCTGTAACTCCTACAGCTTCCAAACCTTACTGTTGGGTGGAATGCAGGTTCAGGGAGCCCTTTTTCCACGGGCTCTGGTGTACCTGAAAGGATGGACTCTGTTCTTTTTAATTACAAAACCAGTCAGGATTCTTGGACATCTCTGTACTCCTTGGGTGTTGTGAAGAGTGGTGCCCTGATGGTGAGCATACTTGAGGTTTGTCCCAAGGTGTGCTGACATGGTTGAACAGATCCTGCAACTATTAAAAGGATCATAGTTGAGCAGCTGTTGAGTGCCTGTCGTGGCATTGTTTGTGTAGTTAACCAAGATATATGTCCTAAAGGGCATTGTGCTTTGTAGTTGCCAATCTCTGGGGAAAACTGGAAAATCCTTTTCTTGAGAAAAAAAGCAAAACAACCCAAAACAAACAAACCCCCCAAAACTCAGCTGGATAAAAAAAAAAAAAAAAAAAAAAAAAAAAAGAAAAAAAAGCACTCATTTTTCTTACTTCTTTAAATCAGCTTTTTGAAAAGCAAACACGTACCCAGTTGAGATTCATTGTGCTTTCCTTCACTGTTTGTAGCTAATTTTATTAAGCATTTGTATTACACACTGCACTTGAGAGCTGGCTTTCTGTGCATGCCCTCAGACCACTGTGGCATCATTCTGTTGCAGAACCTCTCCAGCTTCTGACCTATGTGTTTCACAGGCTTTTCAAGTGTCACTCCTACATGGACCTGGCTTTGCTGATATGTTAAAGCTGAATTTTAGTCCTGGGCTGGAGTGACCCTTTGAGGCTGGTTGTACAGATGATGCCAAGGTGCCTTGGGCTTTCCTTGCACATCCAGTGTAGCTCTGTTCTGAAGCAGAACTCTTCTGTGGTCTCTTACCTGCCCTGCTGGTCTCCAGAGCACATGCAATGTGTCCTTTACTATCTACAGTATGCTTGGACCATGTGAGGGCCACTTTTTAGTAGAGGCTGTGTTCATTCCTGGCATCAATATTGGGTTCAGAAATCTCTTGGACTGAAAATAGTCATAGGCAGGAGAGAGTTCAGGAGAGGTACTATTTAGGTTTGTTCTGATTCTTGCTTTTCTTCAGCTGTCCATTAATTCTGCTGTTGGAAATAGATGAATGGATTGCTGGAGCTTGGGTGTGAGTAAGAACAACCCCTGTATTCACTAGCAGTGTGAGCAGAAGGCCCTGCACCTCTTGGTGGGTTTGCTTGGCTCTGCCCTTCCTCATCATTGCATCACTCACTTTGCATCAGGAAAGGGAGTGGAAGGGAAAGGATGGACAAGTAGTCTGGGTTTGGGAAAGAGGATGAGCTCTCAACATACAATGGTAAATGATGCTCTGTGTGTGTGTAGGCTTCTGATTCATCTTTTTGTCTCTTGATTCTCTTGAATTTTCTGAAGAAATTTTTCGGGTAGGAAAATTAGATTTTGCTCTCTCAATGTTGAAGTTTTTGTCTGATTCTTTAAATTATCTTCTTGTTAATGCATGGAAATATTGAATGGCTTTTCTGTTTTACCCATATTGTATTTAGCTGTAGGGAAGTTGTTTTTTCTCCCCTTATGGGAGTTTCCTGTGTATATGGAAAAAATACAAAACAGAAGTGAAAAACAACCTCAGGCTTCCAAACCTGCCACTTGTGTTTCACTTCTCCCACTACCCTTCTCATCATAGAAACAGTGCAGCACTTCTTCCTCTGTCCCTACAGCAGTACCATCTATTTAAAGACTTAGATACCATCATAGATAATACAGTGGGTAACATGGAAAATGAAGTTATTACGACAACCTATGAACCACTGGGGAAACAAAAAGAAAAAATTTACACAGTGAAATACTTTCCTCATGTTTATCCTTAAGTTGCCAGAATGTTTTATTAGGGTTTCTTCAGGCTAGTAAACATACCATAATTTGATACCTGTTCCAAGAGTTTTATAGTCATAAATAAATTTAGTATGCAACTCATGGGGTTTTTTTTATTTAAAAAAATGCTCTTGAGGCAGGGGCCCTAAAATTGTGTGTAACAAAACATTTAAGTTGCTTTTCATAATTTATTATTGTCATTAAAAATTCTGGAAGCCCTCTACTTGGATTCTGACTGTGCAGTAAACAGTTGGTTTCTGTATTTCTTGTGCCTGGGTGAGCAACGTGTAGATAACAAAATGGAAAAAAGTTGGAAGATGGAGCACTGGTGTTGCATTCTGTATGTGTGAATGCTGTTCTGACAGTATTCAAACTTTCCCATAACCGTATAAGATAATTTAAGCACTTTAAAATTGGGATTCAGAATTTCCTTCATTTGTCTAGGCTGCATTTTGTTTATGCTATTGTCAAATAACAGGATTTTTTTGGCCTCCAAGTTGTTCTGTAAAGAGCGGGGCTAAATAATGTGTTTGCTGTATATTTGTGTTGAGGAAGATTTAGAGCCCAGTGCCATGATGAGCTCCTGCATCCTGAATGGGCAAAGTGTAGCTGTAGTATCATTAATGCATATGCTTGCTGTCTACCCAAATGGCATGTCCAGTGTGACCAGTGGTAATTCCTGTGATTTCCAAGCTCCTGTTTTTTTCAGTGATATCATTATTTTGGAAGTGTCTATTCCAGTTTTCATAAAACTCATAACATCCTAGTTGTCTTTAAGAACTCTTGTTCTTTTTAAACTTACTTAGAACTGATTTATGGGTTCTGAAGTTACTGCAAGGATGGCTAATCAGTTTTACAGCTGAAGCTTCATTTTTTAGTAAAATGGGAAACTTAACCAATGAAGGAGTATTAGCCATTAGTAGAATGCTAAAAGCCTGCTTTGGGGACACATTTGCACATCCATATTTTCCCAAATGCATTAATGCCTTGGAAGAAAAGATGCTATCCCCTTAAGTGCTTCTAGGCCATAACTACTAATACTGCTAGTCCCCTGGTTATCTTCATTGAGAATTTTTTTTTTTGTTCATTTCTCTTAGCTGTACAGGCACCTGCATGTGTTAATTCAGCTGAACCTTAATGATCACATTTTTCCATTTTTTCCTATTTTTCTTGGAGAGCTCAGAAGAGACCCCTGTTTGAAGCAGCACTAAGCAGGAGTTGTGCAAAGGAACTCATCCTGGGGATCAGCACATTCCCTGCACTGCACACTGAGCACTCCTGTGTTCACAGTCATTTTTAGACTGGTCAGGGTCTGAATGGAGACAGTGGTAGCTGCTAACTGAATTTACATCTTCTTTAGTGCTTCAAAACAGTTTTGACAATTTACCTTCTGGCCTGAGTGTACTTGAAAAGATGAGACAATGTTTTGAAAAGAGGTTGGGTTGAGAGCTCAGCAGTTGGGAGTCTTCACAACACTGCTTAGGCACGCTTATCATGCAGCAAAATCCTTGCACAAAAATTTGTGCCAACACAGGCATTAATCTGTGAAACTAGTGTTGGAGCAGTCACAGGTTCAAGATCATGCAGAAGTCAGTTGCTGTTGAGTAAAACTTTATTGTAAAACACTAGTTCTTGAAGCACTTAAAATACCTAGGTCAAGTGGAATTTTGTCTCAAAAGCATTCTTGTTTTCAGGCTGGCTTCATAGTTTATAGTGTACCTCATTAAGATGCAGAGGGAAGTTTTACCAGTAATTTGCATCTGTGTGGAGTTTAAACTTGACAAACCTGAAAAGCAAGCCTACTTGAATTAAGTATGATTCACACAATTTCCATTTTAAAAAATGGTCAATAATAACTGCTTTACATTTCTGCTCTGTAGGTATTTTTTCTTATGAAAAATGTCCCATAAAAGCTATTTGGACACAACAGCAGCATGTATAACTACATAAGAGAAGTATGATATGATACCAAAAGAAAGGATTATAATGTGTTAGCCTGACATCCCAGACATGTAATCTAATCTTTTCATATGGTTATTGCAAATGTACTGTGATAAGGAAGTGTATTTTTGTAGTGTCCATTTAATTATCTTCTTCAGGGATCATTGACTCATTTACCACAACAGTTATTAAAATATTATTGTAATTGAGGTGTATTGTGAAGATTGTGTTTCTCTAGCAATTTGTTTTTAAATATGACTTTTGCAATTAAAATAGTAGTAATTGAAAGGAACTTGTAGCTTATATAATTTAAACAGAAATATACTTGTTATACATACCCATTTTCCTCTCTTTCAGTGGTCAATTTCTGTGTCTTTTAATGCCTTAATATTTAAGTATAAATGAAGCAATTAGACATGTAGACATTGATGTATGAATCAGTTCACTAACAACAAAAATCTCACAAATTATTGTGTTATTAAAACACAAGTCTGTGAACTGCAGAGGGTACATCACCTGATTTAGCTGTCTGTAGTTATATCACTTTAAAAGGTTTAAGAATAATTTATGTCTGGAAAAGAGTCCCCAGTTAGAGGGTGTTAGCACAACCACAGTGAAAAAAATTGGCAGTGAAGAATGGCCTCCAAATGGTTTGGCTGTCCTAGAAAGTTGAAGAAGAGTCTTCTAATTCTCCCTCTTTTCTGGGATGTCTGTTTATTGCTGCTGGTTTTATGTTCGTGGGACGTTGTATTCATAAGGTAAATTACGAAACAATGTGCTTGAGATTGATTAATTGTAGGATACTGACAGCTCGTTTTGCAACTGCACCCAGTTAATATTAGTGTAACCACATATTCCTGGGTGATGCAATAAGAAAACATCTGAAATCTAGGAAAACCTGTAATTTTGTTAAAACTGATTGGTGCCAAGTACAGCTTTGCTAAAAAGTGTACGTTTTCATGGGGTTTGTGTCATCATTTTAATCTACTGAAGAGAGGGATTTTATTTGCGAATTTGTAAATTCCTTTTTGCACAGGAACCTGTTTATGAGCAGGTGAGACATGGCTGCACAGAAGTAAGATTCTATAACTCTAGCAATTTCTATTTAGTGATTGTAAGAGCTGCTTCCATTGTGCATTTTGAAGGATTACAGCAATGTGGAATCTGGAGGAAGAAAGGGAATGAAAGGAGAGGGTACTGACCTTAATAATACTGTGCTTAAAAAATAAAATAGAAATACTCCAAAATATAACAAGTTTATTAAATTGAGTTTTTTGGTGGAAGGAGGTCATAGAATCATAGAATGGTTTGGGTTGGAAGTGACCTTAAAAGTAATCTAGTTCCAGCCCCCCTGCACAGGCAGGGACACCCCCTACTAGACCAGGTCTTTTCTGGAAGAAAAAAAATGTAGCAAATTTTTTTTTTTAAATTACCCTTGAAATTTTGCTTTGGTAGACTCCACATAACATTGCTATCGGAACTTAAGAGTTCCTAAAACAAGATCAGTAAATGGAATGTATGGTTTTGGTTTAAGTGACATCATATAAAACCCAATGAAGCGTGTCCAAACTGAAGCTCTGGATGCATGGAGTTCCTCATAGGAAGGGGGAGGTCACACTCCTCTGAGTGTTCTGCTGCTTGCCCTGTGGCACCCACTGGGTTCATGACCGAACCAATAAAATTCATTCTCCTTCCTGTCTTTCATCCTCCTTCTCCCCCAAAAGATGTGTTTTGTTCTGGGTTACTGATCTGAATCTATCTGTGGGCAGGTCTGACGAGTGCTGGGTTTGGTGTGGAAGGGTAGGTCCATGGAGCCAGGAAGGAGCTGGCAGCAAGCCCTGTGTTTGGTGGTGACAAATCAACCCGGCTGTCTGGGAAGCCACAGTTCAGCTGGGAGCTGGAGTGGCTGGGACACAGACATGGGCTTACGCTGACCTAGCAGGGAGGTGGGAAAGGCATTTGAGACAGTTGTGATTTAAACTGTCACAGCAAGACTTGTCAGAGTTGGTCTGGTTAATCTTAAAGATGTTAATATTCTTAGGTGTCATTGTGCATTAAGTTCTGACTGCATTTGGGCTGAGAGTCTTAACAACCTAAACTAAACTTGGACAAAGGCTGTTAGTCTGCTGGTAAGATCTCTTAATTATGCTTAAGACCTGGTTTTTTCCAAGTCATTTTTCTGACAGAATTCTTCTGTTTTATATTCTTGTCTATAGTTCTTTCCCATGAGAGTTAGAGGCTTGGTAGAATGCAAGAGAAAACAAACTTAGCTGCTCCTTCTGTGTAAACCTTTTTTTTGTATTCTTCTTTTTTTTTTTTTTTTTTTTTTTTTTTTTTTTCCCCTTTTCCCTTAATGTTGGATTTGCTGAGGTGGCTGAAGAGCTTTGTGCAACCACAAGCTCCAGTTCCCTTCGGTCTCTTCCTGGTGTATCAGTGGTGTGACACAGACTGATGGGATGAGGTGGCTGTCTCTGAAGGTGCAGGAGCCCCTTACAGCAGATTCCTGTGTGCTCCTCCTTAGTTTTCTGCTGATTGGGAGCAGTAGTAGTAATGTAGTAATGAAGATCCTTTGTTTATGTGTGTATAGAGGAAGGAAAAGGAGATGGAAGAGTGACTGACCTGTGGCTTTAATGGAGCAGTGGTTAGAAATTTTGAGCTGACCAATGACTATTGCTGCCAGTAACCTGTTATCTCTTTAAGAAGTGTTCAAAAGAAATATGTATTTGCCTTTATGGTTAGTGAGATTAGGCTGCCTTTTGGAGAATCTTCCTCCTTTCCAAGTCAGTGTTGTTCTTTACCACTTTCAGTTTCTGCATCTGTTTTATATTTTTATATATAAAAATTATATATAATTTTTTTTTTGCATCCGTTTTATATTTTTGGCATTACAGTGTGCAGTGGCAATTCAAAGAAAACCATGAACCTTACAGTTTTGCCATGCGTGGTTTTTTGTTGGTTTGTTTTGTGTGTTTTTTGTTTTCTAAGTTGCCTTCTGTAGAGAGGATGAATGCTTATCTTCTAATTAAGGATGGAAGGTATATTGAAAGAGTTCTCTTAACACTGCAGATGTCCAGTCACTGAAAGCAAGGCTGAGCAAATCCTCCAGTAGTATAGTGTAGTGGAGGGTTCCTGAACTGGCAGAGAAGTGGTTTAAAAAGTCTCACCTTGTGTCTTATTTGTGAGACAGCAGAGGCAACAATTGTTTGCTTTAATAAAGTTGACTCCTTATGCATCAGAAAAAAATTCTTCTTCAGACTACATCTTGGTTCTGGTAACTGTAAAAAGCACTGCTTTATTACTCAGTGACTCTATTCTTGCCATATTTAGAAATTTAATTTCTTAAGAAAAAGGTAGCTGCTTGTTTTTAAAGGCTCAGTGGTATGTGAATTATGGTTTAGTAAGGCACATAGAATAATTTTCTTAGGAAATAAAAGTCACATTCACTTGTGAAATATCTACTCACAGGTGATGTGCAAGGTTACATCCAGGGGGAAATTTATGTTGCTAGATGGACAAGAAAAATCGTAACCACTGTACAATGAGCAAAGTAGTTGTCTCTAAAAGCTGTGAATGTGGGACATTAAATGTGAAAGCATTCTTCAGGCTGGTTTTTATGTATTAGAAGTTTACCATAATTTTTTTAACTGATTCTGTGAACAATGTGCACTTGTTTTCCTTTTTCCTGACACTTTTTTCTGTTTGAGTGGATGAAGGCAAAACTAAGGTGCCTTATTTTGCACATTTCCTATGTGGTTAGAATAGCTGCACCAAATTATATTGTGTTTTAGAGGCTGAAATTCTGTTGGCATGCTGATTTTTCTAGCTGATAACTATTTCAGTTTCTAAGGTAAGTTTGTGCAGTTTCCCCTGGACATTTGAGCTGAGGTTATTAGGGAGTCAATCAAAAAGAAATAATAGCATGTGAATATAAAGTCATCTTAATAAATGGAGTTATTCTTTATGATGATTCTCACTTTCTACACCATTCTAACATTTTAATGGCATGCTTTAAGTTGATAATACCCAAATTTTTCAGCATACCTGAGGTCTTTGGGCTACTACAGCTTCTTGCAGGAGGTACCTACAGCAAAAAAAGCAAAAGCAGGGAATATAGATGTCTAGGCACCTTCTTGTTCTTAAATAAGCAGTCATTACTGGCTTTCTTCCTTAGTGTGGCAGAACTGTGCGAGTTCTGTCTGAATTAAGTTTATGTTCATTTTGGACTAGACTTTTTCTTTTTTTAAGTCATGTATAAGTATAGCGAATTACTGGATGATGATTTTTTCCAAATGTAGGTAGAGTAGTTTAAAGAAGTGAGTTTTTTTTACTTCTATAAATTGTTTAAAATTGAGCCTACTTACGGGTACGGTGCAAGCTGTGTTTAAATTGCTGTTGAGCTTCTGTGATTTTCTTTTTTATGGGGATTGGAAAGGAGAGAGGACAATAATGAGAGCAACGTGGGAGGATGAAAGTGGGTCAGAAAAGGGAGAGGGAGTTTCTAATTGAACCAGTGACTTCCAGTGAGAGGGCGTGACTAAATGAAGCAGAGCTTTTTCTGTTGTATTTATGTCAGTATTATTTGATATAGTGCCAAAAGTGTATATAGAGCTGTACAGTAGAAGACTTGTTTCAGACACGTAACATGTTCCCTGTGCTGGAGGACTTAAATTCTGTAAGTATAGGCTGGAGCAGTACAGGATCATGCAGTACAAAGATGTGATAGTGCATGGTTGGTGGCATTCACCCTGGAACAGGTGGGTCCTCTTTTTTTATTTGGTCTTGAAGAGAAGGTGTATTTTGTGTATGAGTCAAAAACTTACTGCTTTTTTTTTTTATTTCAAGGGCTGCTGTGCCCCCTACTTCCTAGGAGCCACAGTGCAGTTGGACCACCATCATTTGATCTTTGTAGGGGAGAGAAGGACTGTAAGAGTAGCAGAAATGCTAGCTAGCATTGTTCATGTCCCTTAAACATTCTCCATTGGTGAGGTTTTAAAATTGATTTTTATCTCCTTTTGTAGGATGAGTAAGAAAGAGAGGGTACAATGAGTAATATTTCAAAGCAGCTTGTCTGAATTTGGCTCTTTGAACATTAGGTACAGATGTGAAAATTGTATTTCTTTTTAAAAATGGGTTAGCTTTTAGCTCAATTTCAGGACAAAATCTTTACAGCAGTATTTATTACAGGAGCCACCCTGATGAGAATCTGGGCTTAAGTGCCAGTGGTGTGCAGAAGTGAGAGTGCACTGGTGACTGCACGTGAGTGTTAGTGCATGTGTGCATCCTGAGTGATGAACCAGCCTGAGGCAGGAGGGCTGAGCTGGAAACTCTCATTCTGCTGACTTCATCAGCTCCAGAGGATTGTGCTGGAAAACACAGTTGCACCTGGAGGGAGCAACAGGAACAGATAGGTGTCATTTCTTGAGCAGTTTCCATACCGCAGGTATGTGATACTGTAGGAAGAATTAGAGCCTCTGAAATGCATCATTTTATCTGTGTGTTTAGTTGAATAAGTCATAATACAGAAATCTAAGTATGTTCATAGCAAAAAGAGGATCCTAAGGATATATGTCATTGCAAAAAAATAGATCTGCATAATCTTTGGTGTTCTCTGCACCTTTCTTAGAATTGTGTAACAGCCACAGCAGTGTTTTTATTGAGGAAGTAGTAGAGTAATAACTTTGGAGGTTCTACCGAGTGAAAGGAAATTGTAGAACACTGTAAAATGTTTAGGGTATGAGTAGTCTTAAGGATGTAAAACTCTACTACATAATGCTACATAGATACTGCCACAGAACCTGAGGATGCTCACAGTGTAGGCTGGGTGATATTAAGCTGTATAACATTAAGTTATAACAAACTATAAAGGTCAGTGGAGGATAAAGAAAAAATAACTGTGTGACATGAAGAGGGGTACGTAGGCTGTGGAGGACAGAGTGGCTGAGAGAAGAATTACTTCATCACCTGCCCTTTCCTTGGACAATCTAAGTTTATTTTCCTTTTACATTGTGCCTTTGTTTAGTACTCAATGTTACTGATAGAACAGCTGTCTCTGTTTCCCTGAATGATTAGGCCTGTGGATATTGAGCCCATTTTTCTTTTGGAGAAGATAAAATTTTCCTTCTGAAGGTCTTTGTTTTAGACATTTATATCATTCACTTTTCAGTGTCCTCATCTATGCAGAAGATACATGTGAAATGTTGTGTTTGAGCATAAGTAATACTAATTGCATGTGTTTGCTTCCATCTTAGTGTATCTTTCATTCACTAATCCAATTATGTCTTTTGCATTAATCTCTTAGAAATTGTGTCCTTTAGGTGTTTTGGGTTTTAACATAATCATATGTTAAACTGTAGAATATCACCTTTTGAGCTGTATGTACCTTTTTACCATTGGCAAATCATAACAATGCCCTAGCTTCAGCTTCATTTAAAAATAAGGGTTATTAGTGGGAAATAAGGTGCACATACAGAAATTAAATGCTTCAGTTATTGCCAAGAGTATTAATACTATAAGTGATGTAAATCAGCAGCTGTGATTAATATGTGTTTCATAGATCAATCATAGCAGAAACTACTGCATGAAATTTTGTGATCTTTTTTACATGGCAGTTCATGCAGGATCAAAAATGGCCATTTTTAAAAATATATAGGATTTATCTTTGTGTCTATGAAACCATGAGATGGGATACTGCTTCCTGGTGATAGCAGATTAAAAGAGGCAACAACCAGCATGCTACTTGAATCCATTTATTCCAGATTTTCTCAGTTGATGTCTGTAAACAGATGGGCTGGAGCTAGATGATCTTTAAGGTGCCTTCCAACCCCAGCCATTCTATGATTCTATGAAAAGGAATACTTTACTAGTAATCCTCAAACTTTAAATGTAAAACTAGAAAACACAGTATTTCACTTTTCTAGATTTTAGATAACTTCAGTAGGCGAAGTAAACCTAGTGTGCTCACATACTGGTGAGCTTGTAATAAACAGCATATATGAAGTTTGTGATAACTAGCCACATAGAAACTTGAAATTAATTACTTGGAAAGCATTATTGTTTCTTATGGTAGGAGCAATAGGGCCTGTAATGACAAGGGTCATCTTGTACTGAAGGCTGAGTATTTGAAATGCTTTCTAGCTTTCCAGATAAGTAGCAGTTGTCTTAAAGATGAGAGATTGATTAAAAATATCTGTGAATGACTTGTCTTATTTTAATTTATTCTCTTTAAGTGTCTCACTGACCAATGCCAAACACTTCAAATTCTTTCACAAGTTTCCTGGCTATGTAAGAGGCCAAGGAGAAGGTGGCACCTGAGAGTGACAGTGTTTTTAGCACTGGGGTTAAGTGAAGTGCAGATGTTTGTTCTGCTGCACTCCTACACTGTAATACCTAGTGTATATGTGAAATGACAATATTTCTTCCTCCTTAATCCTATCACACTTAACGGCTTTTGGGATAACAGCTATTTGGTAATTTGGAAATGTTGGAACTTAAACCTCTCTCCCAACTTCACTGTCACTTCACATTGTGTTGGAGAGTGTAGGCTGGAATTTTTTATGTCATTTCTTTCAGAAATGCATAGTGTATTGTGAAACTTCACTAGAGATTACATAAAATTCTGAAATTCATTAGATGAATCCTTTTAATCAGGCATTGTTTCTCTCAGACCTCTGAGGAAGTAAAAACTTTATTTAGTCAATTTATTCTGTCTTTAATTTAGTATTCTTAATTATTATCCCCTGGGAAGCCTATGCAAGCACACTGTGTTTGTCTCAAAATCCATTTATTTGACAACTTTGTTTAAGACAGGGGAGACCTGACAATCAGTCTTTGGGTCTTAATGCTCCCCTGGATTAGTTATTGCTGTGTCTTTCTTATTTCTGACAGTGTTGAGAGGTTTGTGCTTCAGAAGGAACTGGAACAATTGCTCTGAACAGTTATGGGGTAACTTCCTTCCAGACAAGTTTCCTTCTGAGTTCTTGTCTGGGGATTGCTTCCAGAATCCACACTGAGGTATTGCAGTCATCTCTTGGGGCTTATTGAAGAGCCTGATGTGTTCTGCAGGAAGTCCTGTGATATGTGGCATCAGATGGCTGGACTAAGGAAGAACTGGTATGGATATTCAGGAGAAACCCCAGGCCCTTGCTAGAACAGTCAGAAAGCACCAGGATGCATGTAGGTCCAGTTGGAAATTACTTGACAATCAGATTTTTTGGAGTGAAACTTTTCCAATGAACAGGGATTGTCTGCTTTTTCAAAATCCTGCACTTGTTTTCCATGCAGAAAGCATGTGTTTTTCTTTAGTTTTCTCATTGTACTGGCTTTGGCTGGGATGGAGTTAATTTTCTTCATAGCAGCTGGCATGGTGCTGTGTTCTTTGTGACCAAAACAGTATTGATAACACACCAGTGTTTCAGTTCTTGCTGAACAGTGTTTGCACAGCATCAAGGCCTTCTCTGTTTCTCTGTCTCTCCTGTGTTTGTCCCCCTGCAGTGACAGGGGGATGCACAAGTCTTTGGGAGGGAATACAACCAGGCAGATGGCTTGAACCAAGCACAGAGCTGTTCCATGCCATTGTAATGTCATGCTCAGCAATACAAAGAAAGGGGGGTTGTGTGGTTGGAGATTTTCCCCAGCTTTTTTTTGGGAACTGCCTGGGCACTGGTCTACCCATTGGAGGTGAGTGGATTGTTTTTGTGTGTTTTTTTTTGGGGGGGTGTTTTGCTTCTCTCTTATTCAGCTTCTGCTTTGTTCAGGAAACAATTTTTATCTTGACCTAGAAGTTTTCTTGCTTTTTAGTCATACTTTACTCTTAACCTATCCCATGGTGGGAGGGAGAGGGGGAGTAAGTGGCTATGTTGCTTTAGCTGCCTCCCAACACCCGTGAGGATCTCTTATGTTTGTGTAGGGCAGAAAGAAAATAGATCTAAACAGAGATCTCAACACATGGATATCTGCAATAATACAGTTTTGGATTCTTCAGTGTAAGCCGAGTATTCTGCTTTTATTTTAAGAAATTTTTCAGACACCACGAAAACTTCTGTCAAAAGACTTTCTGAAAGAGAACATTGACAAAACCCCCCAGTAACTCTAGTGCATTTTTCTAGTTTTTGTATATTCTGTAGTTAAGTCTGTATGTTTTGCATCACCATAGGCTTTTCTGGTGTCTCATCTCCCATAATGTTCTCAGCTCTTTCTTCTCACCTAGCAAGTCTTAGTTTGCCACTCCTATCTTGTCTTTGTCCTCCCTCTTCCTGCTTTCCCCCCATGCTGGCCTCCCCAACATGGTTGCATTCTGATCCACTGTTATTCCTGCAGTATTCAAATTTGACAAATCCCTTTTGCCTTTCTGAAGATCATTATTTACAGAAAGATCCATGCTGTTCCTGATAGATGCCAAGAATTGTGTCACCCTGTAGCCCAAGTCAAGATAGAACTCTAAAGCAAATTGCTAAAGTTTGCCTCTGTTTAGATGGTGTGGAATTATTTTTTAAAGACTTCTGTGCTCAGTAAATAAAGGTGAATGGACTCTCTTGGGGACTGTGAAAAGGATGTTCTTGGCTGAAGGCCAATATGGGCAAAATTTGAAGTTTGTATCCCAAGGAGGAGGATGCTACTGAACTTTAGTGACCACAGTTTTAGTGACCACAGAATTGGTTAATTTTAATTTTCTACTTTTTCTTTCCAAAGTTGCCTCGACACAAAGAAGCATTGAAAAAAGATTCAGCTAAAACATTTATCTCCAGAAAATAAGACTGTATAACAGAAAAAAAAAGTTTGATACTTTCAACAGAAGCATATAGTAACTGGTAGATTGGCTTTATCCTCCTTTGTACTTTGCAAACAGTCAAAATTCATACTTCTTCAGCCATAGAAAACTACAGCATAGAACCTATTGTTTCTGAAAACATTTGAAACTTTAATGTGTATGTTATGTCATGGTTTTACCTTACCCGAGAATATTAAAACTTTGAGCAGAAATAGTTAGTGTACTTCATGTTAGTGCCCTTCTTTCTTTCCATAGCTCCATGAAGGGCAGTAAAAAGAAAAAGAGTAAGTGGGGAAAAAATTGAATAAAAGTTTGAAGGTGATACTGGGACCTGCTAAAGGACAAAAAGGAATTGAAAAGAATTATTTGGGACACAGGGGGAGGAACGTGTCACAACAGTGTAAAATGTGAAAGGGAAATTAATTTATGAAAAGCATCACAAGACAAAGTACATGAAATAATGGAATACAAATTACTGGTTGAAGAAAAAACAGGAATGGAAAGAGAATCATTAGAAAAGTATAATTTGGTGCAAAAGCAAGTGCTTATGGTGTGCCTAATGCTTACAGTCATGTTTATGGGGCACCATGTTAAAAAAATGCTAAAAAAATACAGTTTGCACTGAATTACTTTTGCTAATTTGTGTCAATTTGACTGTATGTCCACAATTCCAGTACAGTACACCTAAAGCAGTGCTTAGACTTGGATAGTAAAATATATTTTTAAAAATAATGGGGAAGGAACTTGGTGACCATGCAGATATAATGATATATAACTTATAATTAGGTTTTCAAATTATATATATTTAGCTAGTTTAATAACCAGTATAGGAATAGTACTATGATACATTTTCAGTTTCCTCTCCTGTATATTTTTTGATTCATCTATCTGCATGTTTTCAAGATGTAAACAAAGAGGAGGAATTGAAATACTTAATATAAAAATAAATTCCAGAACAGTGAAATCCAGAGAAAATTTAAGCATGAAAAATCTTGCAGTATGTGATGTCTGACAGGTAATCTTGAAATGTCTGAATGGGGTAATTTTTCAACATGCCATTCAGTCAAATATGAATGTTTGAAATAACAGCTATCATAGCTTGTACAATATCTTGACATTTAGTACAAAACCATAGATAATGTTTATATTGCACTTTCAAATGGGCTGTCTTATCAGAAAAATTAAAAAGCCTTTTGCTCTTTTCTTCTGCATGCTACTTACTCATTTTTGTGGGTTGCATTGGCCATGCAAGTATCTACATCAAGTTATAAATGTATAAAAAGAGTAAACCTGACCAACTATTAAATGAAATGCAGTCGGTACTCTGAGGCTTTTTTAGTTAAATTTTCATGTATTGTTTTTATATCTTGAGTTTTGCAATGTTCCTGGTTGATAGGAGTATACATACTGGACTGTGGCTGCTGGTCATCAGTAATAGAAGATGGAGGGAAAAATATGAAAAATGGGGTAAATGTAGACTGATGTGGTTTGTTGGGGTTTTTTTCCCCTCTTTGTAACTTCTTTGCTGTTTGTAGAACATGTTTTAAGTTTTCCTGAGAAAAAAGTTGTAAAAAAAAAAAAGTCATTATGCTTAATATAAGCTAATGGAGTTCTGTATGAGAGTTTTGTTTTATCTTTTGAGTCCATTTGTGTGTTCAGCCTTCACAATATACTCTAGCAGAATGTTTTACAATTTACTTATAACAGTATTTGTAGAGAAAACAAATTAATTGTAAAATTAAATTTTCAGCTATTAGCTGTTTTTCCCAATTCCTATGTTTATGAGAGATAGAGAATAACCATCTCCTTTTTACATTTAGTATATCTGTTATTATTCTCTTTGTTTCCATATGGTGCTTTTGCCTCAAGCTCTCACTCTCACTAAAGGCTAAAAAGCTTTGGCCAATGGCATATGAAAGCTATTGATCATCCATATTGACTTTTGTAGTATTTATTACTCTGAGTTAACTTTTTTCCCCACTATGTTTTCAGTGAACTTCAGGCAGGTTTCAGAGTTGTGGGTGTATGACAGAATTGACCTTAAGTAAATATGAATATGTAATTTCTTCTTTTTCTACTTCTCCCTCTAATATATATTGAAATAATAATAAATGTTCTACCAAATTTAGTTTGCATCATCTATTTGGAAGGTTCATGTTGATAAGGGCAGCATTTTTATGTGTTAACAAGTTGATGATGGAGACATCTTCATGGAGACAACTTCATTTGGGATGGGAAAGGCCAGGGAAAGCTGGCACATGACTTACAAAGATACTGCACTAGCATCTCATGGTCAGAGTTTATCCTGTGCAGCTACAGAATGACTCGGTCCTTTAGCTCCACCTCTGAAAAAGATACTTTTTCCTGTGCTTTATATTCAGGATTTGACTTAAGAAAAAGATGGGTTTTATCTCTCAAGTAAGTGCAATTGTTTTGTTCAGATGCCTTGCTAATAAAACTCTTTTTAGGCAGCAGTAAGTGTACAGGCAAGGGAAATGTATCTGCTGCTCTGGAGACTTCTGCATGGGTAAATGTTGCCTTGGGGCACTGTAATATTTTGGCTGGGAGGTTTATTTGCATTAATGCAGTTTCTGGTGTACTGGTGTCCTCATCTTGGATTGCATCTTTTGGCCACAGTACAAGAAAGTGTGGTGTGTGTAATGCTTCCTTTGCTCCATAATAGGCACCTCTTAAATTTTTTTCATGGTGGATTAAAATCAGGGAGCTAATCTATAGGGATGGGTTTTTTTGTCTGTAGAGTATTGCTTAAAGGCAATCTGTTGTCTAGTCAGTGAGTCACAGACAGGTGAATCCTCTGCCAGATGTAATGATCCTGGGGCTTCTGGGGAGAGCAGTAACTGCATGGATAGAACCATGGGGGGTATGTACACCTTCACGTTCTGTTATCCAGGGAAAATCAGAGGCACTGGGTGTGCTTGGGAGATGAAGCCAGGCAGATCCTGGACAGATGAGTGCTAGAAGCAGAAGGGCTTCAGGATATAACTTTTCTGCTGCCAACTACTGAGCTGCTTGCATTTTTTAGTTACCTTCCTTGATTACAAGTATGACAATGTAGTGATATGTACAACAGAGGAAAACATAAATACATGTCCAGTAGGCCTCAAAATTTTAAATTTAATTCTTCTATGTAGAATTAAATTTAATTCTTCTGTGGTACTTTAGGAGACTAATTTCTCAAGTCTTAAAAAAAAGAACTTCAAAATTTGCTGAATGTTCTTGTCACTGTCTTTTTTAGGAGAGTGCTATCTGCTCAACTATACAAATGACAGTAGCTATGTATTTTTCCTTCATAGATTTCTAGGATTGCTCAAATGAAACTGGAACTTATCAAATGAAGTTATCCCACCAGCTGTGGGAGAGTTCAGAACAGATCCACTTCACAAGCCAGGGGAATTTCTTGTCGCATCATTTAGTGAGGAAGTTCTTGTCCCAGGGAATCTCCAACGCTGTTGCAGGGCAATGTAAAGAGAAGAGTTTTTTAGAAAGATTTGTCAATTTATCAACGAGTTTGGCAAGTCATATTTATGAACATTGTCAGGAGGAGAAGCACAATCTCTTATGCCTTAGTTTTAGATAGAAAGGTGTTAAGCTAAACCTGCTATTTTTTTTCCTGTGTTTTTTTTTTTTCTTCATCCCTTTGTCTTGTGGTTTTACTTCCTTAACAGATTGAGCAGATGTACATAGCAGATGTACATTGCTGGGTACAGCCTTGCCTTTTCCAGGTTTTTTACCTGTCCATTTTGCTTTAATCTGAGGATGCTTTTGTGCATGAAAATGTTTCTGTTCTGTGTAATTTCAGTGTCTTATGTAAATACTTTTGTGGGAAGTCTTAACCTAGTATGAAGAGTGTACTCTCTCCAGAATGGTGTTAAAGCACTGAATGAAGTACAGCTGTCTCAAAACGCTTCATAGCTTCAATCATTAAATGTGTAGCAGAGTCTTTATGGATCATTCTTTGGTATAATCTACGAGAGAGACATTTTTTATAAATCTTTACAAGCACATATGAAAAACATTGTCTTCCTTTTTGTAAGAAGTCATTAAGGACAAAGAGATTTCTGAGAAATTGTCCTGATTGGAAGCATTCATTGTGACTTGTCAACTCAGATAAGTCTATTAATTTCTGTATGTACATAATAACTGCTCTTTGTGGTCACTTCTGGTCAGTGCTATGGCAAAGATCTCTTGTTTATTTACATACTTGTGGAATCTGAACTTTTAAAAAAGTGATTCAGAAAGAAAGTAAATGGTTCTTTAGCAGAAAAGTTATCTAGTGTTGTAATAAAAAAAAGCCTCTGCTATTGCGGGAATAGTAGTTGCAAGGAGGTGGTTGATATTACAATAGTCATGTATCCAGGAAATTACAAAAAGACACCAAATTCCAATCCATTTTCAGAAATTGTAAGGTCGTGATAGTATTTGACTGTAAAATTATGGCAACACTTTTGGTTTAAATGCACTAATATTTTTTTTTTCTTCTTTTCAGGAAATTTGGAGAGCGACCTCAACCGAAACGGCTTACCAGGTGAGCATTAAACAAAGTCTGGTTTTGACCATTTTCTGAAGGTAGCAAGTTAAAAATCTGTGACTTCCTAATCCTTGAATTTTAAATATCAGAGCTTTAAAACTATTGTATGGAGTCAGCAAACAGAAGTAAAATTTTTAACAGCAAATGGCTTGTTTTTAATATATGACTCAAAATGCTTTTTATAAATAGTATTGACTTCACATATCAGTTATTGTGGATTATTCAATAGAATGGGAATGTGCTTAGTTTTAAGACACCAGGAATGAGCTGGATTTCTTTTCTTGGGCAAAACTGTCTCATGAGGTCATGTCAAATACCAGTTTTATCACCAAAATTATTCTGTTATGTTACTGAAGCGGCAGGTAAGAGCAAAATGAAGACAGGGCTGCCAAGAAATGACCCGTAACAGATTTTTGGTGAAACCTAAACTGTCAGAAATAGCATCAAATAGGACCATCAAGTCAGTGCATTCTGAAAAGTGTTTGGAGTGACTGGACTACCATGCCTGAATTGGTCCTGGTCTCCCTGGGCAGTACTTATGTTAGAAGCTGTTAAGTAGTCCCTATTTTTTCAAACTATTGTAACACAATCTGTGCAAATATGTGTTATTCCGTGTCACAAACTGTACCCATTTCAAATAGGACTGAATTTAACATTCACTGCTTGCAGTGCAAAAGATGTGCCTTGTTTTTATACATTTCTGTGGTAATAGTGCTGTATAAAGACATGGAAAATCATTGCCACTGTGGGCTGCTTCAGTTTGCAGTGAAGTTATGATGCCTAATGTAAGCACAGGTGAGAGGGAGCATTTAAACATTGTGTAGGGGATATCTGTTTTGTTGCATTTCTGGATAAGCTTCAGGTCAGCTTGTGGCATTGTTGTGCTTCATTTCAATGCAAAAATTATCTATACTGACTTAGTAGTAATTAAACAAACATTGCTGTTTCCTGTTGGCCTACCTGTTTGCTGGGCTATTGAAAGATAGTTGTAAGTAATAAATTGTTTTCCATCTTGAGCTGTAGCACTTCTTAGCATCACCTCACAGTTATGGGTAGAATTTTTCTTCTATGATTTAAACAGAACAACAAAAATAACGACTGTTCAGTGTAAGGCCTTTTAACTAAGTTGTCTATTACCTGTACTGACTCTAAATTTCATGCTTAGGAATGTAGCTACTAGGTGTGCCACACACATTTTCCTGTGAGCACACTGCAGGCACCTGGCAACTGCTAACCATCCTTCAAAGCAATAACTTGTAAACCTGTTCTGTGTTGATGGAGGCTGGAAACAAGCAACCAAACTTTTTTTCCTCTGGAGGGAAAATTCTGAAACAGAAAAAACTGTCACAGAATTTTTTTTTAGGAGTACGATTTGTCTGTGTAATGCTGTGTAATGTATCTGTAAACCCTTAAATACAGTTAGTTCAGTTCCTGGAAATTTATTCTACTTTTTTTTGTCTGAAGGCAGTCCTATTTGTCTATTCATTGTCCATGCTCCAACAGAAGAACACTACTTTGTTCATACTGTGCTGGTTGTTTTTAGATGTAAACTATAAAAGTACTACCCTTGTGGTGGAGACTTTTAAGATTTAATAATGTAAAATGTCATGTAAGAACTGTAGTGGTTATGTGTGGTTTCTATCAGTGGGAGAAGTTGGAGGGGAACATTCCAAGTTTCCATTAGAGCTTACACTGTGTATATCCCCTGTAGCAATAGAGCAATAGGAAAGGCAAAATTTCTTCTTTCTGGAATGCTCAGTAAACAGATTGATAGCACCTAGTGTTTTTCTGCAGGTGTTGCAGGTTTCAAGTGGTTTTTTGGTGGTAGTGAAGTCAAATCATTTTAGATCAGCTTACTCTGAATTTAAGGCAGTAATCTGCCACCACCACCACTACCCCCCACTCCTCTGTGAAACTGTATGAGATTTCTTTTGGAAAAGGACTTGTCAACAGAATAGGTTTTTTCTCTACTGTCTTTTTCCACTGGAAGCATTAGATTTTCTAGGTCTGTCCAAAGGGAATTTAAAAATTGGGTGTGGTTTTAAAAAAAAAAAGGGGGGGAGGGGTTCATCTGTAGGGTTGATCTCTTCGTATAACTTCCTCTTAAATGGACAATTTGTTTCTCTGGTTGGTGATTTTGAAGATGAGTGCATTGGTGGGCATTCAACCTGCAAAAGCTCCTCAGGGACTTTAAAGTGTTCCTGTCAGCAGTTCAACACAGCTAAAGCCTAGGGTGTTGAATTTGGCATGCTGCTTAATGAACAGTTAGATTATTACACAGCAGGATGATAGGGTGTATTGTTCTCTTACTTCTCTCAAGGAACTGCTATTGGTGTGTTTGAAGTAATGATAGCTTTTATAGGACATCTGTCATTACAGTGATGATGAGCGATAGAAAAGCTAATTTTTAATTTATTTTTTTTTTCCTAATTGCGTGTGGGAAGTAGAAAACTAGGTGAAATAGTAAGCTGAAGAATTTTAACTTCACAAAACTTTTATATAAGCTTTGCATTGATTTAGCTAATAGATGTTTCTGAACAATTTGTCATTAGCATGAGAGATGAAATTGGTTAAAGAGACAATATTGACTTAATGAAGTGTGTTCTAATAAAATATATGTGGCACAGTACTTATAAAATCAATCTTTGAACATGGGGTAGTGATTTGCATTGTTCTGTTTTAAATCATGTAATTGCTACATTTTTTGTGGAAAATGTAGGAATACCAAGTGACCACAAACCCCTACTGCTAACTTCATGCAAGATAGTTACTTCTTTTTGCTGTGTAATTGTCATAAAACCCCAAAACCTCTCATCTTTACCTTATAATTACCTTATAATTAGAAATAAAACCAAAAGAACTTCCAAAGCTTATTTTGTCTTTTAATTTTTAGGGAAGCAATGCGGAATTACCTAAAGGAGCGAGGGGATCAAACAGTGCTAATACTCCATGCAAAAGTTGCTCAGAAATCATATGGGAATGAAAAAAGGTAAGTCTGTCTTCATTCCTGACTTTCCTCTGCAGATCCCAGAAAGGGAAACTATAATGTGTGGTCTGCTGTGTAGTATATTGCAGAATTCCTCAGGTTGTCCTATAGTCTGAAGAAATGGAAAACAAAGTGTGTTCTTGTAAATAATTTAATTAGGTAACAAATGCAGCACTTGAGACATTCAGTGTAGTGATGCAGGTTTATACCAAGAGGTTCTCTATCTGTGGGTCAGGGTTATGTTCCACCAAATGAAAATTGCTCTAATTTTAAATTTTCCATTTTAAGTCTGGGCATGGAATCAGACAAGCATGCTGTGTATCTGCTATTTAACTATACATCCCTTTTCCTTACTGCCATGCTTAAGTGTAGAAGGGCTGCAATGCAAGGCCTTACTAGCAGTAAATCATCACTTGAAACCTTTGCAACAAACTCAACAGGCAGAAAGATTTATCATGACAAAATAGGGATCTTTAATTGTTGTCTTCTCAGGTTGTATGGTCACTCAAGTTAACTCACTTGGATGAGTTAAGCAGATTACTCCCAAAAAGTGAGGGGTGCATCTACAGAGAACGTGACTTTCTGAACAGTGTATCTGTAACTTGATTTTCTTCTGGGGTCAGAGCAGTTCTTGAGGGCAGGAACATTTTGCAAAGCTATCCTGTGTATCATTACTTGGGAGAAAAAATTGCATCAAAAGAAGAGAGAAAATAAAAAGGTAAAGTATGTAATTTGATAATTATGAGTTTCAGTGCAGTTGCACTTGTTCATGAAACACACACCTTTTAAGTGAGTTAAATGAGTGTAGAGAATTTTGGAGGTTTGCAAAAGACCATTAGGGTAGTTTTAGTTTTAGGTTAGACATTAGGAAGAAATTCTTCAGTGTGAGAGTGGTGGTGAGACACTGGCACAGGTTACCCAAGGAGGTTGATGCCCCCTCCCTGGCAGTGCTCAAGGCCAGGTTGAATGGGGCCTGGAGCAACCTGGGCTGGTGGGAGGTGTCCCTGCCCATGCAGGGGGGATGGAACTGGGTGAGCTTTAAGGGCCTTTCCAACCCAATTCTTTAAATAGAAATTGCAGGTTGTTGCTGTATGGATGGGAATTTTCTGGGTTAATTTGAGAGCGTTGTTGATACTTGTCCCAAAATAACAGCAAAGAAAGGAGGCTTTTTTCTTTTGAGTGGACTCTTTTTTATTAGCCTTGCTCTTCCCAAAGTTACTGCTATTGAGTTCAGTTAAGAAGTCAGGAGGTAAGGGATGGATTTGAGTTGAATTTAAGACTTTACATATTGCTACCTGTGGAATGGCTGTCATTTTTGAAAGGCACTCTGGTGATATTTAGTCCTCATGAGTGGGGGTCTTTGGCTGATGCTTGTATTTTTTCCATATTTACCATTCACTGAGACTTCTCTCCTAGGAGTTTGAACAGTGTGAACATTGATCAGTCGAAAGCACTGAAGTGTTTTGGATTCCAAGACATAGTTCATCAAAGACTGTGAGCCAGATTGGTATTTGTGAGTTACATGGTGATCTGAGTTTAGACATTATCACTACTGATAAGCCTGAGAATGCTCTAGCTGCATCTTGTTGTACAGATGGTAGTGAAGGAGCTCCTGTCATATCTGCTGAAGTACTGTCACCAAATGGAGTGTGTCTTCCCTCTGCTTAATGCTCTTCTTATGGTGTGTGTAGCCTTTTCCAGAGATTACCCCAGGGCTTCACTGGTTCATCCTTAGCACTCTAGAACTTCAGGATTTTTCATTTGTTTGTTGTTGTTGTATTGAATTCTTTAGTAGATGTTAGTTTTTTGAGCTCCTGAGAAGGAAAGACTGCTGAGGAGTTTCATGCAATGTGGAACCACCTTAGGTACCAACAGGTACAAAGGAAAAGCTTCCCTGCTATTGTCACCCTGCACATAAATAAAAGCAGCTGATACACACCTCGAAATCCTCCTGAAGGCAAAGACTTCAGTGGGATGAACACCAGGATGACCTGGGTGATTGGAAAAAGCAAGTCTGTGAAGCTTGGGGTTTGAAAAGAGCATTGAGGGCAACAGAACCAGGTTGCAGTGACACAAGCTGGTTTTGTTTTACTTTCTGCACCTCGCTTCCTGAGTTCAGTTAGGGTGGCTTCTCTACTTCAAGTACCCAGGATGGATTGGCCTGAATTGACTGGAGGGACTGGAGGAATATTGTTCTCTCCTTCAGTGAATGTAGACAAATCTCAGCTTGGTCTTCTTGCCACAGAAACATGTTCAGTTTCCAGCTGGTCTGGTGGAACAGGTATGTGAGTGAGAGCTTGCTTCTGTTAGCTGTACTGACATGGAGTTGGGAATGCTAAGGATTGGCTTCACTTGGGCAGGCCATTAAATTGTAGTGTAAGAAGGCACTACAGGGATGCCCTCTAGTTTCTGGAAATTGATCCTCTGACCTTCCCTGGCTAATACCAGTTCCAGTGCTAACCTCATTTAAAATTGCCCATGGTTTTACTTACACTGATCACAAATTCTTGGAAGATGCATTGGAGGAGAAGCACAGAGAGCCTTTTCTGACAAACTAGGAATACACAACAAAATGTTGTAGAGATACATTACATACATGGAGCATTTGCAGAGACCTGGTATCCCAAAATGTTACCCTGTCACTGAGCTTTATATCAGCAGGGAGGAAGAACTGGGTGCAGCTCTAAGAAAGACATTCCTGGTTACTGTACTTACACTAATGAAAGAGTTCACAGAGTTGATCCCTAACAGATCTTGTGTTTTTTGGTCAAGTTGTTAGAAGTTTATCTCATGGAAGAATGTCCTGTATTGCTTTGCTATTCTTCCAGCAAGGAATTGTCAGTCTGCACATGGCATAGAGAAGTATTAAGAGAATATGTTATAAATCCAGTGAGGAGATGACTTTCCACTGTTTTTACTTGTACTGAAGATTCTCAACAAACTCGGAAGCTGCAGCTGCCTTACTCTACAACATAATTTTACTTTTATTAAAGATCAGATTAGTACTTCAGAAGAATTTTCATTTTCCACTCAGTTTTCAGTTTTGTGGTTAAAGAAAGAAGAGTTAGGCCCTGTAAAACAAAGGAAGAATATTTTTCTTGTCACCAAGCAATGTCCTGCCTTATTTTTCCCATCAATAACACTAGGAAATTTACCTGAACTACTTCACTTATTTTGGGGAGCTGATTTTCTCTTTATAATTACCTGAAAGCCAGTCTCTCACATAGCATTTACATTGCTATTTACATTGGAAATGTATTATTAATGATAGAACCTGTTTCCAGTAGTTATTTTATACATATCAAAGACATTTTCTTCAGTTCTTTGTGGAAATAGAAATATGAGGATTCTCATGGCTTATTCACACTATATTGGATAGAAAATTTATAGTTAATCTCTTGCATACATGATTTCCTGGGATTGTAAATATGAAATAAACCTTCCACACTGTCTGTATGTGAAGGGTAAGAGTGACATATAAAAAAATCCATTCAGATTTTGAATGCACAGACTTTATTACAGCTTCATATTTTTAACCAAACTTAAAATTGTTTCAGGTTCAAAAGCTTCTTTCTTTGTTCAGTAACTAAGAGGTTTTCAAGGTTTTTCTCTGTGTTCAAATTTAAGAAGAGTGCTTTACTTAATGTGGCTTGTTTTCTCTTCATCAAGGAGTTAAAACTTGTTTCTTAATAGTCTTCATTGCCATCTAGTGGCCATAGTTATTCAGAGGACCTGTTTTAGAATAAAGTTGAAAAAGGATATGAAAAGAGTTTGGGAATTTTTGGTTTTTTGAATTCTGGCCAGTAAGATAAACAGAAAAGATTACATGAGGAGAAAAGGTAAATATGTGATGGTTCAGATTCTTTTTTGTAAAGCACAGTTTCCCTAATAAAGGTTGTTATTTTTAGTTGGTATATAATTTCTTCATTGGAAATAGCTTATGATTGTTGAGAATAAAATTAGGGGAGTACATCCATTAACACTGGGAGGCTCTTGCATCATCATTCAAGTTGGAGTGTTCTGAAGCTGACTAGATCTGTGGTGTGGGTTTTTTGGCAATCTGAGATTCTTTGTAGAAGATCAACTCTTGAATAAACACATCTGTTATTTGAAATTTCTTCCTTAAAACATTACACTGTGTAACCTTGGAGTTAGTTCATAACCCCCATCTGAAAACTATTGTTCATAGGGGATCCCTGTAACATTTGCACCATCTGGTAAGGTGGACTGGGATTCCTGAACAG
Source organism: Phaethornis superciliosus (assembly GCA_023637945.1). Lineage (NCBI taxonomy): Eukaryota > Metazoa > Chordata > Aves > Apodiformes > Trochilidae > Phaethornis > Phaethornis superciliosus. The sequence goes on from JAJQWJ010000005.1 coordinate 9,656,911, forward strand.
TACAAGAACAAAATCATTGCCCTTGCTTGACCCCCTTGCCAGTTTAACAACTGTGCTGCTTCTTACCCACTTGCTTCCTTCCCACCCACAAATGTGTGTCTGTATGTGTATACATATATATCTATATTACAATATAACCAGAATTGTCTGCAATTGAAATTTTCTCAATGAAATGTTAAAGCTGTCACTCCTTGCTTTGTTTTAGTCTTCTGTTTTCCTAAAACATGCTGAAAGTTACACCAATCAGTAGATGAGCCTCAGAATAGAATTTTAAGAATAGTTACAGTGTTTACATCTGGATGCATAGGGCATATAAATTAGATTGGTCTTGGAGAAAGTAGATATGCACCTTGTATACTTCAGCATGAATATTGCTGTTTTGACTATTGTCATTGCACTGCCTTCCTCACAAACATAAGTCCTCTTAAGGTAATTTTTCCTCTAGGATAAAGAAGCATTTGAAGGAAATTAGGTCACGTCATCTGTGCAGCTTGAAATAATAAATGCATTTCTAAAGAAGGGAATGCATTCCTGGTTTTGAGATCAAAAAATTGTAGTAGGAAGAGGAGGATCTAATTGACATATGACAGAAATTTGTGGTGTTTTCAAATACATCCCTACTGCATTATTCAGGAGCTTCATGAAAAAATCTGAAATAGAGGTCAGGTAGCCAGAGATACGAAGCAAAAGGCATAATAGTGAGCAAAAAGGGGATACATAGCATTTGCTGTTCCATAACATTGGTACTGCTTACTCTTTTTCAGTGCATGGTGATTTTAAATTTTCAGAACTTTTATTCTCATCACAGAATTGTTCAGGTTGGAAGGGATCTGAAAGATTATCCAGTTCCAACACCCCTGTATGGGCAGGGACACCTTTCACCAGACCAGGGTACTCAAGGCTCCATCCAACCTGGCTGTGAACACTTCCATGGAGGGGACATCCACAGCTTCCCTGGGCAACCTATTCCAGTGTCTCACCACCCTCACAGGAAAGAATTTTTTCCTAATTTCCAACCTAAATCTCCCCTATTCAAGTTTTAAACCATTGCCTTTTGTCCTTTTGCTACACACCCATGTAAAAAGCCCTACTCCAGATTTCTTGTAACCCCCCTTCAAAGATTCTTACAGCTATAAAGTTAAAATAACCCATTCTAATACAGTTAATTACAGATTTTGGCTTTGTGGTTCATGGCTGGACTGGTAGAAGTATTTTCTTGTCCTGCTATTGTGAAAGTGTTGTTTCATTTTTGAGACAGTTAATAGTCTAGTTGCTTAAGCTGACAGTTCCATCAAGAAACAGATGCTTTACAAATTGAAAAGTTTTTACCTGTTGCCTTGGTTCTTTGTGTTCTGCATTTTGAAGTGGAAGAAAAATATTCCAGAGATTTTGTGTGACCCATAATTACCCCAAAGGATAAAATATAAATATTTAAAACTGATGCAATAAGCACATGAAAAAATGTTTGCTGTTCAACTTTGAATAGTTTGCTTCTCTAGACTCGGTTAATTCATCATTCCATATCTATCTAAGTTTGTGATTCAGAACTCCCTGAAGGCAATAAATGGAGCAAATAATAAGTGTGCTGAAATGGATTATCATTGTAGGGAGTATATGTAATTTGTTTCTATTTGTTTAGAATTTTAGAAACTAATTTGTTTAGAAGTTTAAAAAGCTGATCTGTAGGATCAACTTCACAAATCATGGGCTTCTTAAACATGCAGATCTTTTGAGATCATGTAGTGAGTCACTTTCTACAAACTCTTTTGTAGGAACTTTTTTTTTCAAACCAGAGCATGGTAATTTTCAAAGACTCCCATAGATGTTTTAAGCTGCCTACTATGATATTGTCAGTTTTGTTGTACTTTAAAAAGAGTGAAATTTAGTGAAATTTATTGACTATATATGAAGTTTTATTTCTCTTTTTTTTTTTTTTTTTTTTTTTTTTTTTCCTGTGTGTAGGGAATCATTTGGGGTCATTATCATAACCACTGAGACATTTTGAATTACAGTAGAACTTAAATTTTGGTGGTTAATTTCTGCGGCAGAGAATTTTCATTAATTGTGTGCACCAACTTTTACACTATTACAAATCTTTGCATTTATTTGAATGGATTCTTAGTATTTACAGTTTGTTATTTTGTGATTATTAACTCAGGGCTTTAGAATCATAGAATGGTTTGTGTTGGAAGGGACCTTAAAGATCATCCAGTTCCACCCCCCCTGCATGGGCAGGGACACCTCCCACCAGATCAGGTTGCTCAGAACCTGTCTGACCTGGCCTTGAACACTTCCATGGAGGGGCCAGCCAAAACCCCCCTTGGCAACCTGTGCCAGTGTCTCACCACCCTCTTACTAAAGAATTTTCTCTTAATATATAATATAAATATCCTTTCTTCAAGTTTTAATTTCATCTATTAGGAAATGTATTACTTAGTAAAGCATTTTATATCTGTTAAATAAAGTAAATAATTTTGCTGAATAGGTGAGATAAATAAGTGTATTAGACTTGATTTTCATACTAATGCTGACTTCCACTGCTTGAGGTTTACATGGTATTTAACAGAAATAATTCATGCATTTAGTTGTCCCCAACTAAATTAAAGCCAAATTAAAATAAATTAATAAATTCTTCCTCCTTAACCATATAAGGTAGGAATTCTGTTGTAGTGCCACGTTAACCACCGCTCTCCAATTTGAAATAAATAGAACAAATAAAATATCTTTGCCCTCCATGTTTCCTTATCTACCTCTCAACTGAATGTACTCATTCTGCTTTAGGTTTGGTCTTAACTAAATGAGGATAAAAACACACTGCAGCTGTTGGCTAAACTAAACCTAAAAGGGATTAGGATTTTTGTTTTAATAATTTGCAGAAACTTCTAGACCAGTACACTGTATATGATGCAGCATTTAATTTTGAACATGTTGCTGTAAGTAACATCTGAACTCATTTCAGTCAGTGCTGCTAAGAGGCTCGGTCATCTTTTTACAGTTAGTGATGGAGGTGTAAAATCATCTCTTCCATTTAAAAATTGGAAAGAGATTTATACTTGGATAGAATAGAATTCCCCCTTGATAAAAATGAAACACCAAATGTTTAGGAATTGTATTCAGCAGTTGTCCATTAAGTTAGTTTGTAGAACTATTCTGTGCATATTAATTGCTGCATCATGTTAAGGGCCTACGTTTTTGTTTTGTAGAGATGCAGGCTTTTATCTATTGTATATCGAACTTGAAAGATATGCAAAATATGTATCTAATGCTGATTTTCCTTGCCTTTTTGGTTTTTATTTGCATTTTATAAAATCTTCAAAAGCGTGCGCGTATAACCTCAAATGCAAAGTGTGAATGGTCTGAGAATGCTTTGGGTACATGACAGTTTCTGTTTCAGGAACTTTTTTGAAAGCTGTGTGTAATCTCATAATGTGTTTTACATTTTCAGGTTCTTTTGTCCTCCCCCATGTGTATATCTGATGGGCAGTGGATGGAAGAAAAAAAAAGAGCAAATGGAACGGGACGGTTGCACTGAGCAAGAGTCACAGCCTTGCGCCTTCATTGGGATAGGGAACAGTGACCAAGAAATGCAGCAGCTGAACTTGGAAGGAAAGGTAGAAGATTTTATTGTAAACTACTACCAAGAGTATTGTGGCTACATGGTGCACATTTCAGGGAATACTCTTGTTTATTTTTGGTAACTTCTATAACATTGTAGTAAATAAGTGATGTTACATGTTATATATGGTGTTAAAAAAATCCTTTTAAGAACCTGAAGGACAATTTAATAGGTGGATTTGGTTAACAGGATCATAGCAGGATACTAACCTTTCACTCGTAGGGTGTTGATTCAGTCAGTAGACTATTAGGTTATTTGGTAGGCATCAGTGGTTAACTGTAAGGTTTCTGGCCCAAACATTTTGTCCCTCTCCCTGGCTTGCATGAGTGCATAATCTCATACAAGAGGCATCTGAACAACATCTACTGCTTGAAGTGGTCTTTAAGTCCCTTTGCATAAAAATACAGTTAAAATGCCATCTTAATAAACTTATTTTTTTTACAGTGATAAAAATTGCTATAAGATGTTTTAAAATATATTTGTGATTAATTTAATAGTTGGGATAGAACAGGGAGCATGTGAGCGCTCATTTTTTCTGTTTTATTAAGCAGTGCTTTATAGCTACGTAGTATTTCCAGCACAGTCTATTTAGAAACACTTCATATGTTGCTGAATAGGAAAAGAATAATGAAAGTTCTTTCTCAGAATGTCTTTTTTAAGCTCCTCCTGTCACTTAGTTTAAACACTTAGCCAAAAGTAACTTTCTAGTGTTCTGAAACCAAATCGATTCCCATCCTTACAAGAAAAGGTGGATTCAACAGGTATTGCACTCGTAACCACTCAGATGGCTGTGATACAGCTGTATTCTTTAATAATCTGGTTTCTAGTTCTGGTAAGGGTCTCTAGGAAGGTGCTAAACTACTGAAGTTGAGTGCTGAACTTGCAAAGCTAAACAGTAGTTTAACATAACAATTAAACAGCTAAACAGTTTTTAACATATGGAAGAGATAGAAGAAGCAGTTTCTGTCTGTTTTAGAAACTATTAAATCAGATTTCCTATTTTGTTCATAATAAAATATACATAGTTTACTGAACTGTGCTGATTTGGAAGAAGAAACAACAGTATATTTTCACCTACAGAATTATTGCACTGCCAAAACATTATACATATCAGACTCAGACAAGAGAAAGCACTTCATGTTATCAGTAAAAATGTTCTATGGCAATAGTGACGACATCGGCGTGTTCCTCAGTAAGCGGATCAAAGTCATCTCCAAACCTTCTAAAAAGAAACAGTCACTGAAAAATGCAGACTGTAAGTATTGTACAGTTTCTTTTCTTTAGCAATTAATTAATTTGCCTCTTACTGATTTTTTTTTTTCTTATATATTCTGACTTCTGACTAAAAAAGTAGATACAATTAAATTTTGAGTTTCTGGTTTTGCTGATGTTTTTCAGAATGGTACATGTCAGTGTACTTTAAAGTATTTCAGCATTAGATATACACTGTGTGCTCTGTTGAGTTTAATACAGTCATCAGTATTTATTTAGTAAATATAAGAGGTCCGCCAAAAGCTATCATGAAGAGTAAATCCTTATAGACTAATGCATAGAGAATGCTCTACTTTAGCTTTCTAAGCTGTTGGATCTCTTAAGCTGCCTTGATCTGGTGCTTAGAATGTTTTGATCAGTATCAGAGATGGCTTTCAAATTGTCATAAACGAGTAGCATCATGTTATCCCAACTGCACTTTGTCACATCACAGCCACCTTCTTACTGTCTCATGCCATTTTCATGTTGTTTTTACTTTTAATATCTTTTGCGTGGTTCCTTTTACGTAAATGGTTAAGAAATCTGTATGGTGATGTTTCACCCAGATTTATTTGCTTACAGTGTTTTTTGACTAAAGATATCTCTGGTGCTAATGTATAATTGGGAACATTTTTGCATTTCCTCCAAAGTTTTTGCCTGCATACCGCTGGAGCACCTCAAGAGATACCCTTTTTTTGTTTTTTTGTTTTTCTCTTTCTCTTCACTAGTGTTCTAAAAGGCTCTTCCATCTGTGTTGGGCTGGAACCCATTCACCTATGGAATGTGGATCTCGGGGGCCGCTAGCTTGCCACATGGCTAAAGGCAATCTGTTGCTGTGCAGTTCACACCCGTGGGCTCAGAGTATGCACTGTTGACTTTGTATTCAGACAGATAGTTTTGATGGACAGTGAATATGAACCAAGTAGACGAAACATGCCTCTTTTGATGGCAAACTGCTAGTTGCTGATTTTTTTTTTTAGGGGAGCAGACTTAGCGTTTCTCTCTCTTGAATGATAAGTAAGTTCAGATCTGAGAAAATTTCAAGTTGCATGGTTACAATTTTACATAGTTATGTCTGTCTTTCGATTAATTGTGATTTGTAAGAATTTTTCTTTGTACTTCAAATGATCACTGAAAATTGTCTAAGTACTTCACAAGGGCAAGCTAGAGCTTCTGCTCAAATACTCAGTTGTTGAAGAAGTAGAAGCAGAAGGAGTTTTCATCTGGCAAGCATTGGCTCACTTGGCTAAGTGGCAGAATTCTGTAAACTAGCATGCCTTTGGAGAGCAGCCACTGTGTATGTTATTCCACTTGTAATTATGTGATTATTTTTGTTCTGTCACAAATACAACTATTTTCTAAATTAACCAATAGATGAGAATTATTTCTTGATTTCCAGTATTCATTAATTGATATTACTGTATTTGTGACTTTTTGTTACTTTGCTATGTAATAATGAAGTAATTTTATAATCTCAAGTCTGTCTGTGTTCCTTGCAGTATGTATTGCATCAGGGACAAAAGTGGCACTATTTAATAGACTTCGATCCCAAACAGTTAGCACCAGATATTTGCACGTAGAAGGTGGTAATTTCCATGCCAGTTCACAACAGTGGGGAGCGTTTTACATTCACCTCTGTAAGTAAAAGTGAAGTAATATATTTTTTCACCTCCCTCCATCCCCACAAAAAAAGTCCTGCGTTTTTTCCTCCATACTAATTGTCCATGTGCAGATTTGTTTTGTTAATGAGTGTATTTAATGTAACAGTGTGATGTTGAATGTTTCTCCTGTTGAGGGAAAACAGTGATTAAAACAATGTGAAAATTCCTGTTTAATGCAGTGGATGATGATGAATCTGAAGGAGAAGAATTCACAGTGAGAGACGGCTACATTCATTATGGGCAGACTGTCAAACTTGTATGCTCAGTTACTGGCATGGCACTCCCAAGACTGGTACAGTTTCATTTCTTCAATACTGTAATTAATTTGTAGATGGCTACTTAGTGTAATTGCGCAATGGGATTTGGATTGTTTACCATTTTTGGCTTTGTATGTTCCTTTTGGGTAACTACTTACAAGTGACTTAGATGAAAGCAAAATTGCAAGACAGAAAGTCAGCTCTATCCTGGCCCAAACCAGGAGAGTACCACATGTTTTATATGGAAAACTGTGTTAAAAAAAAAAAACTTGATTTATATCTGTGGATTTATTCTGTAAGCAAAGAATAGCTTCTAAAATAAGCGATAATTTTTCAGAATCCAGACCTGCCAAAAAAGTTAACCATCAAGCTGTCCTTAAGAATCTATTTTTAAAAGCAGTAATGTAGGTCGAAGTGTAGCAAAATAATTCAATTACTGATCTTAAATAGATGATCTTTGTAGACAGTGGGACTATTCAGTTTGTTGAGGTCATCAGCATGGCTTAAAAACTGCTTTACTGATTTGAAGCTAAAAGCACCTCTGTGTACTTCTAACGCTACATAATTACACCAATATCATCATTTTGGACATTACTTAATAATGTCTGTTAAATGTGGAATGTTGGAGGTGCATTTGGAATTAGACCTTCCAGATACGGGCTTGATTGTAACCAGTTAAGGTTTGTGAACCAAAAAAATTATTGCTGGATATACTGTAATGTTTTTTATACATACATTTAAGTATAATTGTAAGGTGGTTTGTCCTGTTTTATTAATTTAATGCCAGACTAAAAGGAATTTTACATGGCTCATAAAAAGCAATGCTTCATAATGAGATCTGTGAAATTGTGGTTTGCCAACACATCATGAATTTCATAAAAGTTTTGGCTAATTTACTTTTATTTAGAAACAATTTTTAGAATGTGCCAATATAAAACTTAGAATTCCCTGCAGGCAGGTTTTTTCCCCTTCACAAACTTATTTTACTAGGACTAATAAGAAATTGTCTCCCAATATCAGACATAGGTAAAAAAGAAGATAGCCTGTTCAGAGTAAATGGTATAAATTTATCGTTTAAATAGATTGTTTTTTCTCATAAGTGACATTATTTGACAGAAAAATCCAAACTTGGTTATTGCTGATGTGATTCAGTGCACATTTAATTCAGTAAGAAGATCTCACTTCATGTGGGGGCTTTCTGTTAATATTTCCTTATTGCCAAAAGGTGATGCTATATTTTAGGATTCCAGAAACCTTATTGGTAGGTAGGAATACATTAAAACAAATTAGGCTAAAGTTTCCTGTTTTGATGGCTATTGGGAAGATTTGTCATGCTGCCTTACAAGATTGAGTGAAGGCAATGCAATTAAAAGGTAACTTGTAGACATTTTATAGGTTAATACAAAAAACTTGTAGGAAACAAGTTAACCTTGAAGCTTATGTTACTAATAATGCCATTTATTATGATAAGAAATCCCAGGGGACATGGTTGGCTTTCTGATTGTTGAGTCAGAAATCTTAAAGCATTTTGGCTGCTGCTTCTGCTGATGTTGCATAAAATGAAACATAAAACTTTTTTCTAGGAGTTGAGTTAAAATTCCAAGCTACAGATTTCCACTGTCTGTAAGGGAATAACAGTTTTAATTTAAAAAAATAAATTACAACATCTCTGAATTAAGTCAGCAGCTATTTTTTACTGAACTACCAGGTTTAAGGAACAATAGTTCTTTGCAGTTGTCTTTAAGTACTATATAATAACCAACTGTTGTTAAGATACGTTATGATTGTTGCTGCAAAACTGTACTTAAGGACATCTCAATACCTTTAAAGCAAATCCTTTTTTTGATCCATTCTCATTCAGCAACCAGAATATTGTTGATGCTATCAGTGATGAAAGTTTCTGCAAAAGTGTGTTGATGCTTGACCCTGCTGCTCTTTCATGCCAGGGTAACAAAAGGAGATTTTACTGAAGCTTCGAGGTTTTTTCCTGTTATAGCAAAAAAAGATTAAATACGTATGCGTGCAGCACATTCAAGCTGCAGTACTGAATGTCACTTCAGTGTCGTGTTCTGGTTTCAAAAATACTGAGAATTATGAATCTAATGTTATTAAAACAGGAGGCATGGAAATTAAAAAAATTTTCTTTCCTTTACTAGCAGTAGAATGTGTAATCTCCAGTATCCTGAAGTACAGAAGTTGTCTGAAATCTGTATCTACAATTTTTGTTTGCAGATAATTCGAAAAGTAGATAAACAAACAGCGCTATTGGATGCAGATGATCCAGTATCGCAGCTCCATAAATGTGCATTTTACCTTAAAGACACTGAGAGAATGTATTTGTGCCTTTCCCAGGAGAGAATAATCCAGTTTCAAGTGAGTTGTTCAAAACTATTTCAATAGATGAGAATTGTGGTTGCAAAGTTTTCCAAAATACTAAAAAAAAAAAAGTATGAATGCCAGTTTTGTAGTTGGATTTGAATGTGAGTCTAATATTTTAGATTTTTAAAACAAAATGGGATGGAAAGCAACAAACTTTCTGTCCCTTTGCAAATCTTTTTTTTTCTCATAACATTTCATGTCTGTCTAGACAATTCTGTTTTCTCCAGTTGAGGAATAGAAACACACTGTGAACTTCTACATGGAATCATGGCTTAATTTTCTGATGTGTGCCAGTGGAGTTAACACCACTTACTTCTGTGTCCATTTCCAGATTACAGTGTACAGGGAACTATACTACTCATGGTGGATTTAGGAGAGTTGCACTCTTCTGCCTCGACAGCTATGGCAGTTGATTACAGTGATTTGTAAAGCCACAAAAATTTGGTTTGTCTGTAAAGAACGTAGCTGTCTCAGTCTTCAAGACTTTTTTTCTCCAGCAGGTGGAGAAAAATAACCCTAGCAAGTTACTGTAACATGGATGAACCTCTAGGGAGAGCTGTAAAAATAGCATAGTGTAAAATTATTCTGACAGCTTATACACTAACAAGTCCTGTCTTATGTGTATGTCAGCATGGTTTTAGCAGACTTTCAGCATGATAATTCCCATCAGAGTGTGACCAAGTTCAGGCCTAAGTATTGCAATTTTCTTTAGCCACTGGGGGCAGCTCAAATAGCAAAGGGTATTAACAGATAATGCTGTGCTCCAGGAAGATGTCCACACTGGGGCAAGACATGAAACTTCCTCATGAGAACAGCCATAGCCTCTTGGGTAAGAAAGTTAGTAGAAGGGAAGTTAACATTTTTAATATTTCCCTTAATTTAAGGGAAGGTACAAGAAGGATTGGTAAAGGCTCAGCTGTCTTCTGTCCTGAATTGGGACAATAGAAAAGAATATGAGAAGCTTTGTTTGTATTTCAGGAGACATATTCATAACTTCTGGCTCAGAGAAACCAAACCTATTGCTTCTCTCCCCACAGCACAAGCAGATAGCTGGGATATTTTTATCAATATACTTTCTTGTAAAGAAGAGAAAGCTGTGAAATGGGAAGTGCTGTAAGTCAGGACCAGTCTTGCTATTTGATCTTTCTTAAATTACTTTATGAGAAGGGCTGAATGAAGAAGCTACTCCTACCTCTCTGACAGCTGCTTTAGTTCAAAATCTTGGAATTGCCTGTGAGACTAGCAAGGCATCCTGCCACTCTTCAGTTTCTGCAGCACTCATGAAGCCTACTATGATAAGGGCTCTGAACTTTCCACTGAGATAAAAGTACAACCCACTATTGGATAAAATCTGCTAGCTTGCACTAGCTTGCATCTGTTAACAGGCTGTTATCACTCTTTGGTGTGTGAAATCACTATGGAAGATAAAACTTTCTACCAGTGACAGGAGAGAAATCCCATTTTATCTGGTTTTTCTTTTGGATCAGAACACCAAGACCAGAGAAACATGCATCTTCCACCTTCCTGCTCTTAAGCATTTACCGTTGAATACAGTTCTAAAGTAGGAGTTTAGGCACACTGTGGGCACTGTAGAAGAAGAAAAAATAACAAAAAAAAATAACCTCACCCAAATTTTACTTCAGGGCTGGCAGATCTGCCTTGGGTGAATGGGAATAGCCCAGTATAGAGATCTTGGTGGCTTAAAGCAGAGGGCTGGTTAAGTTGGCAGGTCAGCATCAACCTACAGAACTTCAGTTGCTCAAGTACCAGCCAGGTATCTCTCTAAACATGTCCATGTATTCTGAGGAATACAGAAGGAATTTAAACTAAAGCTTTACTGGATCAGAGCACAGCCTGTATGTGTGTCTAACAGCAGCAATAGATGATGCTTACTGGCAGCAGGCAAACCTGGACACTTTATGCAGTCCAGTGCAGCTGTATTTTACCAGTATCCACACTTCTTGTATTAAGGGTTTTTAAAGGCTGCATCCCTGCCTCTGTCTGTCAGTACTGATGCATGTCTAGTCCTTCAGTTTGATTCCTTCTGAATGAGCTGATGCTCCCTTTTTCTGGAGAATGCTGTGGCAGGAAGTTCAAAAGGTTTCCAGTCCTCTGTATAGTAAACCTTTGCTGTACTTCTTTTGAATTAATAGTTTCTGTGAGTGATCCCTAGTTGCAATTTTGCAGGATTTAGTGAGCAGCAGTTCCACACTTACCCATCAACATGTCAATTTCTTCTCTCAAATTGGAGTCAGTCTTCTCAGTTTCTTGTAACATCAGCAGCTCCTTTATGAATTTAGTTATCCCTTCTCTACCTTTTTTTTTTCTTATCTTTTGTAGACAACAAGACCAAAACTGCACACAGTAGTACAGAAATAGGAGAAAAAAGGATTTGCATTGGCCAAATAATACCTGATACCTTGTTCTTAATATTTTTCCTAATGGTATCCAATGCTATGTTGGTTCTTGTGGCTCCCCCTGATCTGGTGATTTCAGAAAGCTGTCAGTGATGACTCCAGGATCCTGAGCTGTTACTGTCAGTTCTAAGTTCAGTATTTTGTGGGCATCATTTACAGAATTTTTCTTTAGAAACCTCACTTCTAACAAAATCAAAGCTCATTACCACTTTTTTGCCCTCCGTGTTCATTTTATGTTCTTCTGGACATGGTATCACTCGCAGTTGTACCAACATTTAACCACCCACAAAGCTAAAGAACATGCAGAAGTTTAAAAATTTGACTTTACCAGCACACTGTTGAGGATGCTGAGTAAAACTGTTCACAACACCAGTCACGGGTGTTGGGTTTCACTGTTGGGTTTTGTGCATTTTGGAAGGAGAATGACTGTAAAGTTCTACATCTTTAGGGGTTTTTTTTCTGTTTTCCTATAATTAGCTTGCTATTAAAAGAAAAAAAAAAGTGCACAACTTTTTCTAATCCATTATAATTTAATTTCTTCAATATCCCTTAATATAGAGCTATCTTGAGGGTTCTTTTGGTTGGATGACTTAGTAGTGTTTGGTCTTTTGTTGTTTTGGGGGGTTTTTTTGGTTGGGTTTTGTTTTGGTTTTTTTTCCAGTCTAGATATATTCCTTGGATTCCTTTTTTTCTGTGTCCTGTTTGTGTTTGTGTATTCTTAGGGAATTCTGTCATTTTTCCATTAATGTTATACATTTATTTCCCATGCCATTTCCATGTCAATGAAGCCAGTTATTGTATGAGGTGCTAAGCATGGGGTTAAGGCATTTCAGTTTTTCAGTGCCACCTGTTGAGAAAGTTCAGTTAAAAAGAAGAGGGGGGTGTTGATGTGCCTGGAGGCAAATTGCTGTATTTGGAAGTGACAAGGAGGAATACCTCTCTACAAAGAGGAATAATAATATTTCAAGGATTTCTGTGACAGGAGGAGTAATGTGTTCCTGACATTTCAGAACAAATTCAGTTGGCATTTTTCTTTTATTTCATGGCTGGGGTTTAGCAGATCTGAAGAAGACAGTCAAGGATTTTGTCCAGGGACATTCATCTTTTATATTGTTATATTTGTAATGAATGGAATTTTGTCAGTTCATGCCAGCAAGAATTGTAATCAACCTGTAGGAAAAATGTAATACATCTAATAGTATACAACATTTTCTTTTTTGAAGTTGAGCTAGTAATTTGGAAGCTTCATGTATATCTAATAAAAATTGGGTCTCGAGCTTGGAAAGATCTGTAGTTACTGTCCTTTTACAATTGCCTTGCAAGCTGTTTTTAGTGGGGTTTCTTTACATTGTAGTATCAGATTGAAGAGCCCACTTGAGAGTTCAGCTTTAATCTTTCATCTGAACTGGTAAATCTGTGCTAATTGAAGTTTATCTAGCAGTTTTGAACAGGGAAAGTTGCAGTTGCATTCCTGGGTATCTTTCAAACAGAATGGAAGAAAACAATATAGGTATTAAAATTAGAAATTTTGAGTCCTCTGGTTTTTTCTGGGCCTTTGTTTAACCTCCACACAATTTCCTTACTAGATGATGGAATTGTTTAGAAAGGCTTTTGTTGCCATTAAAAAATAGTTGTATTTCTATCTATGTATTTATGTACATATACTACTTCATTAATGTTTACAAGGAGACAGTGAAAGTTTTAGACTAATTTACAAGGCTGTCATCTCAGCTTCTCACCCACGTCTTTGCACAAACACTGAAATGTGAGCTTGTGTTTTCTTTAATTTTGTAGAGACTGGAGACCTCTTCAAAAAAAATTTTTAAATCTGGCCTGATGTAAATGATAACTAAGAAAAAGTGTTCTGCTTCAGTCTCTACCTGTGTCATAGAATCATATAATCATTTTGGTTGGAAAAGACCTTTAAGACCAAGTACAACCACTAGCCCAGCAATGCCAATTCCACCACAAAACCATGTCCCTTAGCACCACATCTACACAGCTGTTAAATCCCTTCAGGGGCAGTGACTCCACCACTCCTCTGAGCAGCCTGTGCCAGGACCTGACAACCCTTTTGGAGAAGAAATTATTCCTAATATCCAACCTAAACCTTCCCTGGAGCAACTGGAGCCCAGAACATGCACAGACACAGAGCTGGGCCAGTAGGGAGAAAGCTGTCAACTCTGTCAGATCCACTGGGAAATTCCTGGAGATTTATGGCTGTGAATTGTTTCCCTACAGGAACAATTAAGTGTGGGAATGTGTGGGAGTTGTTTTGGGGATTTATTTTGAAGGACTTGATGAAAGAATGCATGCTTTCTTTGGAAAATTTCTAGATTAAAATTATTACTCATTCTCCACTTGTTTTGGTTTTTTTGTGATGGTGGTTTTAGATTTGAATCACTTTGCATTAATAAAACAAGGTCTAACTTAAAGTAGCTACTTGCAGTTGCTGTTTTTTGTTGGTTATTGGCTATCGAATAATGTTATAACTGAAAGCTGAATTAAAATCAAACCAAATAATTAACAAAAGGTTTGATAGGTGACAGTGTCATCAGTAAGAGTTACAGTGTTCTCACAAGTTTGTTTTCTACTAGTTTTGCTGAAATATGTGACTCTTTTTCTAGGTCAGTTTGTTAAAGGAAAAACATAGACACCTTTTTTTGAACTAACAGCTGTTGTTCTTGACCGAGTTGGTTTTCAGTTGTGTGACTTGGCAAATGAGTCTGCAGGTCAGATTTAAAACTTTTCTTTGTCTTTAAGGCCACTCCATGCCCAAAAGAACCAAATAAAGAAATGATTAATGATGGAGCTTCTTGGACAATCATTAGCACAGATAAAGCAGAATACACATTTTATGAGGGGATGGGACCGGTCCATGCTCCAGTGACACCTGTGCCTGTTGTAGAAAGTCTTCAAGTAAGTTAACATTTTTTTAATAAACTCCTTCACATGGTACTATTTTTGTAATATTAATTTAACCTTCAGGATACTTCTGTGAAATATTGTGTGAAACCATTCTTACTAGATTTATAAACAGGAAAATTAGGTTACAATTACTTTTCTTACCTACATTTCAGAGTACATGAGTCTATCCATCAAAGGGATAATATTAATGTTGTTCATTGTATACACTTAAGATTACATTGTTGTTCAAGTGTATACACTTAAGATTTCTCAAAATACTATGATAGTGTGGTACCTTTAGGACTTCTTTTGTTTGAGTATTTGGAAATTGATTTTTGTCTCTTAAGTTGTAGATGGAAAAGAGAGAGACTGAAACCTTATTAAGAAAATCATCCTCAGAACTTGAAGTTTTCCTAACATGTTCTTTGTTTCAAAACTTTGTTGACTACTATTCTCACTGACCACTATTAAAAAATTAGAAAATCATTCAGGGTATCAGATTAATTGGCAATATCTCTTAGGTTTGTTACTTCTTTACAGTTCAGTTGTGTAGGTTTGTTTCTTTCAGTTTTATTGAGCTGGTAGAAACGGCGAGTTCACAGTTCTTGTATGCACGTGAAGAGGTTTTTTTTCTCTTGCTTTTTTTTGTTTTTTGAGGGATGGTGTTTGTTTTTATTTATAATGGCTTTGTGTGAATTTTGTCTTATTCTACTCACTCCCTTTCCAGTTGAATGGTGGCGGGGATGTAGCAATGTTGGAACTTACAGGACAGAACTTCACTCCAAATTTACGTGTCTGGTTCGGGGATGTGGAAGCTGAAACCATGTACAGGTACAGTATTTCCTACTACTTTTATGATGATTGCATTTTTCTGGATCCTTTGAAGTGTATATAAGGGTATACACTCAAGTGTATACTTTATACCCTGCAGTAAAGGATTTGAGTACTAGTTGACAGCAGGTTCAGTATTGGTCTGCAATGTTCCCTGGCAGCCAAGAGAGCAAACCCCATCCAGCTTGTCCAAAGAGGTGATTGTGCAGCCTCACTATGAGTATTGTGTGAAGTTCTGGGCCCCACAACTTAAGAGGGATGTTAAAGTACTTGATTGTGTCCAGAGGAGGGCAGCAAAGGTAGTGAAGGGCTGGAAGGCAGAGGGGTAACCTCATTGCTCTCTAGAGCTTTCTGAGGAGGGGAAGTGGAGAAGGAGTTACCAATATCCCCCCCCCCCCCCCCCCCCAGGACACGTGGGAATGGTTCAAAGCTTCATGGGAGGTTCAGACTTGATATTAGGAAGCATTTCTTTACCAAGAGGACAGTCAAACCCTGGAACAGGCTTCCTAGAGAGGTGGTTGATGCCTGTCAGTCTTTAAAAGGAGTTTGAACAGTGCCCTTAATAATGGACTTGAACTTTGGCGGGTCTTGAGATGGTCACACAGTTGGACTAGGTGATCTTGTCGGTCCCTTCCACCTGACCTACTCTGTTCTGTGAGTCTTAAATTTCCTTATGCTCAGTTGACTTTCCTGTTTTACAGATGTGCAGAGAGCATGCTATGTGTTGTTCCAGACATTTCTGCATTTCGAGAGGGCTGGAGGTGGGTCCGTCAGCCAGTCCAGGTTCCAGTAACTTTGGTCCGTAACGATGGCATCATTTACTCCACCAGCCTTACTTTTACATACACACCAGAACCAGGGCCACGACCACACTGCAGTGCTGCTGGAGCAATCCTCAGAGCCAACTCAAGCCTCATGGCTTCCAGTGAAACAAATACAAACAGCGAGGCAAGTTATACAAACGTCAGCACAAATCCAACCAATGTCACATCATCTACAGCAACTGTAGTTTCCTAACTACTGTTGTTTGTCTGGACTTTAACTGACTTTTAAGTGCTACTTTCAAGAGAACTGAACAATTTTTGTGGTTTTGTGGGGAAACACCTTTCCATTTTGGGTGGTATTATTTGAACCTTGTTACCTGCAAGTGCTGATCTTAAATATAGAAGCCACAATAAAAAAAAAAATGAAAAAGAAAAAAAAAGAAAAAAAAAAAAGAAACATCCGAAACATAAGAACTTTATTGAAAATCTATTTTTCAGCTGTTTTTTTAATGGGCAAGAAACAAAAATGTGGCTGGGATACATGTTGAGCAAACTAGAAAACATAAACACAACATAGTTTTTATGGACCAAGGAACTTGTATAAGCTTTAGTATAAAAGGTACATTTTCACCATACCTTTTTTGTATCACAACATATAGTACACTTTTGTTACCAAATAGTTTATATTTTTTTTTCCTCTGAGCTTTTGCTCTGAAGTATATTCAGGTTCCAAGCCTGACCATGCTTGTATAATCTAATTACCATACTCTTCCAGTTTTAAAAAAAATATATATATTTTTGGTCTGTGGCTGGAACTGTTCCTTTTTTTAAACTGAAGTCTTGTGACTTTTTATGAACTGAAATTGTTTTTATTTCAGCAAGTAGAACCTTGTAAAGGCCAGCATATTTTTTTTAAGATTATATGAAGTCTGTGCAAAAGCTTTAAAAAATGCCTCTGCCTTGCCTGCAATACATGCAATGTATGTTAACTTTAGTGCTCTGTTTTCAGTCATTGTTAATAGTTATTTCTGTTTTCCTTTTTTAAATATGTATTTATAGTGATAATTCATGAGGTTCTAACATTACGTGAGTTTTTTTTAAAGTGGCATCTCAAGCAGTCATATTAATGATTGTTCATGTCACAGGCATACGTTGGTGTTTTTGAAGGGTTGTTACTGGGTTATTCCCCCTCTTCCTTGCTCAGTCATATTGCATCTGAAAATGTTTCAGGATCTGTTCAGGTTTTTCTAATCTTGTACATAATTTGTATTAAGTGTAAGTTAAATGTTTTATTTTGAAAGTGGAATGTTCCCAATAACTTCATTTGGCAGCATGTCTTCTGTCTTGTTGGCATGTAACTAAAATACCATGAGATGTGCTACAAATGGGACTGGTAGGTGATGCCCTTCATCACTTAAGAATCACAAGCAGCATGTTTTTATTTCATACTCTTCAGTAAATTAGGCCAGACTTTGGTGTAACACTTGTATTAAGAACGTGCTTTCATTGTGAAGTGAGCGTACCATAATAACTAGAAGTAAATTTTATTACTTAGAAATGGGCAAATAGAAAATCATAAAAGCACTATGAAGATGTCAGCTCCTCCCACCCTCGTTTCCTGTGGGTTTCTCTTTCCCTGCCAACAGCTTGTGCAACATTCAAGTCTTCTCTCCATCATAAATTCAAGGCTCATTTGCACTTTGACTTTGTTGGTTGTTTCATTTATTTTTCATTTTGACTTTGCCATGTTGAGTCTCTCCTTGTAGACCTGCCTGCTTCATTTGTATTTGACAGTATATCCTGGTAGTTCATTTGTAGTCCCAGAACCTAGGCATAGGCTCATAGGACAAGTTCCTGTAGTGTGATCTCCTTTTTAAAAGCCAAAATACAATTTTTATGGTGTGTTCAGCCTTTTCTGTACCCTGAAGCAAGAGCCACAACTGTACACAGCTGTATAAATGTGAACCTGTGGCTTCCTACAGTGCATTGCTTACAAGCTTGTCTGTTGGCCATTTTCATAGGGTTTTTTTTTTTCTGACCACTTACTGCAGTTTCAACACCCACCACCAATTTAAAGCATTGTCTCTGCACAAGATGTGTGTACTCTGATGCTCCGTTCTACGTGTTTGCTTTAGTGCTCCATTGTATGTGTGAAAACTGTGTGGTTAAAGGAAGAAATCAGTTGTAAAGTGTATTTAGGTAATAGTGAAATCAGTGCCACTGTCCTTTTACAATGTGCTCGTATTCTACCACAGGCCTTCATATTTGCTATTCTTTGTTACAAAACTTATTCCCATGACAGAGTCACAATGCTGGTTCTTAGCACTAGTGAATACTGCCTCACCTCATCTCTGTTTCAGTGACCAAGGGCAGAATTCATTGAGGCCTTATCTCTGTTTTAAACTGTTTACTTGCAAATCTGTTTACCTTCGTGTGTGCTATAAAATTTCATTGTGTTGTGGCAGGAATCATTTCACAGTGTTTTTGTTAGAAGCACATAAGTATCTTACAGTACAGCTTCATTCAAGAGCCACAGATTTTCATCACTAACTAGACTGAGAATTAAAATAAGTGATATATACCATCAGACTTAGAGGGTATTCAAAAATAAACCATGATAGACACACAGCAGGCAAACCATACCAAGCCTTTTAACCTACAAAGACGATTGAAAATATCTTTTTAGAACTTGACACCTGCTTTTATACTCATTGTTTTAAAATCTTTACATCTAAATGCAATACTTCTTATATTTCAGTTTCTTCACTTGCAATAATTTTGCCCAACAGTTAAAATATTCCCTGACTTGTAAAGAACCTAATCAGTTAGCCTAATTTCTGCTGTTCTACACACTACAGCCAAGTGGGTGGGGAAAAAGAGATTTAAGTTCTGCTTACAAGACCATTTTTAAACCTCATTTCCCCTTTGGGTTTGTGGCTCCATTATTGCCAGTAGCTATGCTGTAGTACAGAAGAGGTCTTCCAGGTCCTTACTGTTGTTAAGATGTCCAGTTGTTCAAATATCCTATCTTCCTGAACCTTTTCCTGTGGGGTGATACTGTTACATTTATTGGCCTTGTGAGCTGTTAATCAGTTTTCATTATATTAACAATATCTCAAGATTTTGATGGAACTACTTTTAGGATGTTTCAGTATGAAACTATTATAACTGTTCAAGTCTAGCTGTTAAGTCTGCTGTTAATTCTTTATACATAGAAATTGAGTCTGTGTTCAGAATGTTGTTATAGTTCCAACTATAGGAAGAAAAAGCAAATTAAGTGCTCAAATTTAGCTATGCCTTTTCTTGTTTTTTGTTTGGAACTGCATTTCAGAATTCAACACTAGTGTAGTCTTTTAACAATCTGCTGCTGATGTTCTTCCTAATTACTTGCCCTGAGGGCATCCCACAACTGTGTCAATAATAGTATTCTGTACTCCTCTTTGTTGCATGGACTTACAAGATCAGAATGGTTACCTGAAAAGACATGAACTGAAGACATAAATCAGTGAATTCCCCACATGCAAAATGTTAATGACTAGTGAAACAAATTAACTATTGGAAGTTACCCACTTGCAGATTAAATGACTCCGTAAAGGTGTCCATCTTGAAACTATGACACTCTTCAATTATTAACCATATTATCTACTTTCTTTCAGAAGCAGCTGTGTTTATGAGTACTGAACAAGTGTGTATGCTTTCATGTGCCAGATTATGACTTTGTTTTCAAGCACTGTACTGTGGGATTGAGTGGCAGCTTTGTTAGAAAAAGAAGTATATTAGGGTTTCTACTTAACCCTTTTAGGACTGAACAATTTCTTCCCTTAAGAAGCTGTAAAATAAGTGAGCAATTCTGACTTTGTAAACATTCTGTCTGTGTTCAGCACTGCATTTGCCCCATCTGGAGGTGCTATGCTAATGTAATTTTTTTTAAAATCCTGTAGCACGTGTATACATTCAGTCTTAAAAGGGTTATTTTTACAAACTGTGCACCTGTAAAGTTTCTTAGCAATAAGGTAGAAAAATGAGCAAGTTTTTACCATAATTTTGTAGAATTAATTGCTCAGTTCCATATTTCATCAAGAAAAACCCTGCAATATGGGCAGTTTTGAGGATTAAATAAAATTGAAATGTAAACCACGTGAAAGTGTTTTTGTCAAGTGTACTCCGTGTGTGCATGTGCATATACTATCGGGTTTCATTTTTGCCTCCAAGATAAAACACCATGTTACTGTTGATGTGACAAACAAGCATCTGTACGATGATAAAAAAGTAGTTACGATGTGATCAAGTGTTGAAATTGCCATGTTTTTGTGGATTTTTCTCAATGTTAACCAAGAAACACGATTTATTATCATTTTTTGCCAATGAACAGTGAGGTCATCCATCGAACCAGAACAACGCAAAAGAAGACCCAGCCCCAGGAATGGAAAAGTCATCAGTAGTTGTGAGGCACTGCACATTGGACTCCACTTAAATGGGATATGGAATGTCCACCCAAAAATCTAAATTTGTTTCATTATTGTTTGTATTATGGATGGAGTTAGATAAGAAACTGTTTTTTTCCAATAATGTAAAAAAAAAAAAGAAAAGAAAAAAAACGGTTCACTTTTTTATATTATTTATTAAATAAGAAAAAATGGACTGTGTTTAATTGTTTAACTTTAGCAACTTCATTATTGCCACTAATATACCTGCCTTGTTTCATCCTTTTTTTTGTTTCAGACTGTCTCATACTTCTTTCAATTGGTTAATTAGAACTAGAAATTTAGCAAGTTAGCTTATTTCTTGCTTGAACAGAATACTCTTGTAGGGTACTCTAGATGAACAACTAGATATGTGCTTTTTTAGTGAGTCAGTCACTTGAAAATTTTTCTGAGGTGGAAAGTGGACATTGCAGAGAGAGAATTGGGAATGGCAAAAATGTACCAGTACTAATTTTGTATTAAAATAATACAAAAACTACCAGTACTGGTATACATACGAGACTGTGGTTGTTAAAGTGTGGCAAGAGCAACAGAGAGATTTAATTGGAAAAATCAGATCTATAAGAAATCAGAACTAGAAGAAAGCATTGCAAGTTTTTACTGAAACATCTGCAAAGGTGAATGCTGTTGTTATTAAGATATAAAATAGCCAGCAACTCAACACTGGTAGAGCTTCTGCTGTTTGAAACAGGGGCAGTATGGGCAGGTTACATTTCAAAATTATTTTAAAGACTCTGGGAGTCTGTTTCTGGAATGATAATTTTTTTCTTCTGGAATAGAACAGAAATTTAAGTCTGTGGTTTTGGCAGAGGGAATGGTTAAATGGTTAATGGCTAAACCTCATTGTCAGTGTAGTTGGAAGAAACTGCATAGGATGTTGCTTGTGAAGAACTACAGATTTAAAAAAAAATCTTCATCTAAAGCATGGTAATTAGTTATATAGATAGTCTCAATAATAAATCCTATTAAAATTTAGGGTGGAGAGAGGGTAGAGAAAATATGAGAGTGTCAGTAAATATTTCTTTCTGATACCCAGTAGCATATATTTAGTGTGAGGCCAAAAGCACATAGACTTACAGCCCATATTATTTATTTAATAATACTTTTATATTGACTATCAATATTAATTATGTATGCTAAAGAGAAATAATTTGAGGAAGTTTTGATTCTCTAAAGTTTGCTGTCATCTTTTCTGTGCACTATTGCCTTTGCATTCTAGTCCCAGTTCTCTTTATTTTCTGTATGTAATTTTCCAGATTCTGAATTAACTTGCAGTTTTCCTCAGCATGTGTAAATTTTGCTGCATAATTCAGGAGCAGGAGGTCAGTGTGACACAAGGTGAGGTGTATCTTTTGACTCTATCTGCTGTCACCTTTCTGTGCTGGTTTGACTGCTGTGGGGTGGGGGAGAAAAATGTTGGTTGTTTTTTAAGCTGCTTTCTAGGTACATCGAATGGAAGTTTCTACAGACCTGGCCTTAGTGATCTGCAGGTCTTAGTCTGAAGATGACACACGTAATTTCAAACCATTTAAAGGTGCCTGTAAATCTTTATCTGAATTTAAAAATTCTTTCCTTATTCTATGTCTTTTAATTGTATTTGCTGTCATGTCGTCCCTGCATCTGTGTTCATTAAAACCTTAAGTCTTCTCTGCTTTTAACTAAAATACCTTTGTTTGATTTGCTGATTTGTTCACTGGGAAATTTGTCCATTTCCACCTCTGCAAATCCCCAGAGATGTGTTTCATACGAGATGGGACCTTGTGCCACCTGAGCTACTTCTGTGGCCTGCATCCATCTCAAGTTCTGTATCAGCTTCTCCTCAATGACTTCACTTTGAGGCCTTTGACATATAACAACTGCATTCATTTGTTGATTGCCATACCAGTACAATAAGACATTTAAAATAAATTGCTATCCATTATCCATCCTTTACAGGAGGAAAGGTTTTGTTACAGAAACCACAGCCTTGCAGGCCAGATATCAGAATCTTTTTAAGA
This sequence comes from Phaethornis superciliosus, assembly GCA_023637945.1. Taxonomy (NCBI): domain Eukaryota; kingdom Metazoa; phylum Chordata; class Aves; order Apodiformes; family Trochilidae; genus Phaethornis; species Phaethornis superciliosus. The sequence goes on from JAJQWJ010000005.1 coordinate 9,679,475, forward strand.
ACTTCATACTTCTGTTTGAAGAGTAACTGCAACAGTTTTATGAAAGACAGAAGCACATGCCTATACATTCTAGGCTTTTCTGTCTTGAAATTATTTTATTAGCCAGCTGGTCACAAGCATACAGTGAGTTCCTAAAATCTACAAATGAGTTATGTTTTGAGTCCAATGATTGTTTTCTTGCCTGAGCCAGTTTGTTCTGGTGTTTCCTCTTGATTGTGATGGAATTGTACCTGGTCTGTTTAGAACTGATCCAGCCAAGGTTATCTCTGCTGTGAAGTGGGATGTGATCCTGAGATCCACATGGCAAATCTGACAGCAGTGACTTCAAATTAATATTTTTTTTGTTTTTTGGTCTCTATCAAAGCCAACTTTGCATTATCATTCTCTACATGTATGGTATTGCCAAGTTTTACCTGCATAAGCATCTCTCATGCAGCACCTATAGCTTCACAGACACATGCAAAAAAACACACACAAATGCTTAGTTTGTGTCTTGTTAATTTAATTTGTTCCCTTTCATCTCCAGTAATCTATTAATGTCTTAAATTATGGTTTTTTTCCATTTTTGTACTTTTTTCTGTTCTCATTTGGGTGTGCTCTAAATTCTATTTCAGTTCTCTCACTGCCAAGAATTTTGCTTTGTGGAAACTAGGGGAGGGCAGAAAGAGGAGCCATGGTGTTTTAATTGACTGCCTTAAAAACATAATTGAGAATGCCCAAAACATGTGAGGGATCCAGCAGCATTATTGGGTTTTAACATGAAAAAAATCATTAGGATAGGAAGTGGGACGTCTGATTTTCTTAATGTACTCATGTTTTGGTCTTAATGAAAGGTGTTTTTATGCTTTGTCTTTTAAAGCAAGACTTAAAATTCTCAGACTGTTGACATAATTCTTTGGAATTCTTTATTTGTAAGATTCAGAAAGCAAGCACCTCAGCATACAGACGAGGCAACTGCAGATTTGCCTCTTGATGTCAATGCAGTTTGTAATACAGCATCTGTTTTCTTTGGAGGGAAAAAGTAAAGGTCCTGATGTTCCTTTATCCTGCTTAGATTTTATTGGTGTTGCAACCTGGCAGTGTAGCAGTCACTCCAAGCTTTGTGATTAAGTGTGGTTGGGTTGCTCAGGTGGCACAGTCTGGCAGACTGTAGTGATATAAAGCAGAATGCCATGCAAAACCATTAAAACAACAGTAAAAAATAAATGTTCAGTCTTGTATTGACAACGCAGGCAACAAACACAAAATTGCTTGATGAGGTGCTTTATTTTTTTCCAAATGGCAGATGACTGATCAGTTATTACAGATGTCAGAGTTCCACAAAAATTGAGTTATTTTTGTAGGGCTTGATGTGGATTAACCTTTGTGTGGGTGTGTGTATCTGTTTTGATACTCTTTTGACAGCTCCATAATGCTTTTTTTATAGCATGCCTGGGTTTCAGGAGCTGTCCAGGTTTTGGTCTCTGATGGGATGGCCTCAGATCTAAGGCTGGTGTTTTATATCATCTTCTCAGTTTCACACATTGAGAAAGTTCTGGATTTGTAAGTCAACTTCTGGTAAACAGTTTTACCTTGGATTTTTAATAGCAATACAAATCAAACAACAACCTGGAAAAAAATAGTTTATTCTTTATTTAATTTACAAGTAATGTTGATAAGGAAAATTCTTTTCCTTATTTTGGGAGGTTAAATGCAAATGGTGAGTGTTTAAACTTTCATACACAGCTGCATTTTCTACCAAATGGTTAATTTTTCAAGTTAATAATAATTTTCTGCTATTCATTCAAAGAAAAAAGTTATTTTTATTGTTGTTTTGTAATTCAGCTTTCAAATACCCTGTTCTTTATCTGTCAAGAGTCACGTGTGTTTCATCCTAAAGCTTATGACCTGGGAGTCTTTATATCCTCCAAAGCTTCCTCAAAATTCAGGGCTCTACATGATCAATTCTGATGAAATTCTACTTCTGTGTAACTTTTTACTGTCGTCTTCCAGGTGAACTTACAGGAAATAGATACCAACTAGCAATATAAATGTGTTAAATTATAAAAACAAAAAAAATATATCTCCACTCACTGGATGTTAGCATGGTGAAAAAACAAGCTAGGTTTTCTTCCTATATGGGATTATCTTTGCAGCAAGAAGAAAATGTAAATGTCATGCAGTTACAGCTTTTAAAAATCCTATGTAAATCTCTGAGCTTGTTCCTCCTGCCTTGAGAAATGCAGTTATGAAGTATGGGTGGAGTTTTTCCATTCCTTTGCAGGGGTCTGAGAAAGTTTATTAACAGGTTTCACATTATATTACAACCTAACTTGTCTTTATCTCATTTGTACTTTGATCCTGTTTTAATAAGTAAATTCTTTGCATCTGGGTGTATTAGACAAACACAATGTTGATGTTTATCTTGTTTTTCAATTCATTCAGTATTTATGGGCCTATGAAAATGTTCCTTTCTTTTAAAAATTGTGTTTAAATGCTAGTGAAGTATTCTCTAGAAGAGCACTATGGCATGTTCAATACAAATGGAACTTTCCATTATTTTGATGCAGAGAATTCACAGTCCCAATGTAATAATATCTTCATGCAAAGGACATTTGTCCAGGTCTTGAGTGGGGTAGACAATAATGAATTTAGACCATAAGTTAAATGTAAGTACTTCCAAATTATCATGTAAATGGAAGCAAAGAGGTTACAGGAAAGGTTAATGCTAGTTTTAAGCCAGGCTACTAGAAATTTCAGGGCTGATGGGAGTTATGAAACATGTACAGGATGCAGTCATCCAGGTCTGAGGGTTACTTGTCGTACAGGCCACAAGGATATGCTGTTTCTTAGGGTTTTTTTCCAGTGACCAGCAGAGGTGGTGTCTCAGAAGGAGCTTCTGACATCCTTACCCAGACAAACTTTGGTATTGACAGAATCTGTAAATATAAAACCAAAATTGTTTCCAGCAGCTGCTGTATGGGAACAAACAGCATTAGATGGGACTGACTCCAGACTGGGTTTGAAGCAGAACTAGCTAATTAATTGTGAGATTTACAAGTCAGCAGCACCTCGGGTGCTCTGCACCTTTATTTAGACTATTTCTTGCAAGTTTATCCCTTTCTGAAGATTTCTGTTCCAGGTGTAAAGAGCCTCATCTACTCTCCCAGGCCCAAAGAAATTTTAATGTCTACATTTTAAATTACTTCTCTGTTTCAATACAGACACAATATGTACTTGTTCATTGGGCTGAAAATCTTGCTCCTGCATCACCAGCTGCCAGAAATTAATTTTTATTCTCATCTTTCTGCCCAACCTTCCATCTCCCTTAGCAATACATAGATATAAGTACTGTCAGTCCTTCAAATGTACTGCAAAAAATGAAACCTAGAAAACAGATCTCTGTCTCCCCTTACTTTCAGTGCTGTTGGTAGGACACTCCTAAGAGGTGGATTGCTTTTCACATCTCACTGTATGCCCTGGAAAGAGGTGAAGGGCTGAAATGCAAGAGACAAAAATATGTGAGGTGGCCCAACATTGTTGAAAGGTAACTTGTCAGAAGTGATGTGAAAATCTTGAAATATTAATCAAATTAACCTTAGAGCTTGAGAGGGTGATCGGTACACCTCAGGACAAGCAATCAAAAATTGCTGGAATTTTCTGGATGCAAAATGCTGGTTCTGTTAGTGAGCTGTGTGTGAGAGCATTGGATGTGAGATATTCCACGTGGAGAAGGAGAATTGCCAGAATTTCAGGGCAGTCATGGAAGGGAGAGCTTCATGTTAAAGCTGTGAAAGAAAGTAAAGGGAACTCAAGCCTGATGAGAAATGTTGCAGTACTGCTCCACCTTTTTTTTTTTTTTTTTTTTTTTTTTTAATGCAAAATTCCTTGATGATGTAACTAAAAAGCAGGTGTTTGCAAGTGTCCCTTCTTCAAAAGCCCTCCCGACTGCTATCTGTGATAAGTGATCACACAGGTGGAGAGAGTCTCACACCACAGGAAAGCACTCAGCAGCACAAATGTGTTCCTCCAGAGGGGACCAAGGACAATTCTAGGTAAATAGAGCTTGAAGTTCCACAGGTGGCTGTGTTTCAGCACACAGGCTTATGGAAACGGCATCAAAGTTCTTCAGTTTGTTTTGTGTAGTAGTAGATTAGAAAGCATTATTCAAACTAAATTTGAAGGGAGTGCAGGCACAACATGAATCAGTTATAAAATTGCATTTTGGTATGTTTATGTTAATTTAGGAGCCTGTTGCTTCTAGGAGAATAATTGAGTGTAAAGGGCATTGAAGTCTAAGCAGGCACATGGAGATTTAGAAATGATTATGTAGGAAAGCCAACTGGTAGCACCACGATGCAGAACAGATTGCTGCTGGCTGTGGCCTGAATGAGGAGATGGATGCTCTGCTGTGAGAAAGCTTTAGCAAAGGGGAGCTGGGGAGAGACAGGAGAGGCAATACCTGCTTCCTCCTAGCAGAGACCACCCCTCTGGGATGGTTACAGGATGCTGCTGAAGAATAAACTGTGCAGTCACTGTGAAATGGATGCACCACGGTTTGGAGGGGGAGGAGAAGGTTGGTTGTTAAGGGGATTTGTGGTTTCTTTTTAAAATAATCCCTTGCTTATTTAGGTGTTTGTTTTTTCTCCTTGCCTGATTGCAATTGGGTTTTATGGTTTCTGAAACCCTTGTCCCTTCTAGCTCTGTCTGATGGAACACAGAGTCCCTATAAGCTGCTCATGCCAGAAGCAGAGGTGAGGTCTGAGGGACAAGATGTGGAGCTGCAGCTCTCCATAGGTCCCATGGGTGTGCAGTGTTCTGGGCTGTTGGGCTGTAGGGACAGAGGAACATAGCCTTATATTCCCTGAACCCATCTAGAACATAGCAATATTGTGGCAGTGTGGTTTAAACTTGGGTGGGAGATGCCCAACCCATAGGGGTGCAGTACAGCACTCTGGGTGTGCTATCAGGGCTTTCTGGGCAGCAGGTTCTCTGGTGTCCTGAGAACATTTCTGCATCAACCCTTTACAGAAAGGGTTGTTAAGCACTTGGCCCGGGCTCCCCAGGGAGGTGATTGAATTTCCATCCCTGAATGTGTTTAGAAATTGCCTGGATGTGGTGCCTGGGGACATGGCTTAGTGGTGGTTTATTGGGAATAGGATAATAGGGTTAGGATGAGGCTGGACTTGATGATTTTGAAGGTCTTTTCCAGCCTGAGCCATTCTGGGCTTCTGTCTGCCTTCTCTCCCTGGAGCATGCTGCAGAGATCCCCAGCTCCCCTTGCTCTGTCTTGTTCAAACCCCTTCAGCAGGAAAACCCTATACAAAGCCTGTAAAACAGAGTTCATTCCAGAGTTGTTACCTTTTCAAATTCTGACTTTCAACCCTGCCTAAAATGAGTGCTTTTATACCCAAAGTGAAGTTTGATTTTCCTTCCATCTTGCTTCCCAGGGGAACTGGCAAGTTTTGTGCCCTCTCTCCATACAGGGCATCCCCTTTTGCTCTCAAGGGGGTACTGACCATCCCAAAACCAAAGTGTTTGCAATGATGTTCTCTCCACAGATCAGATTACATTGTCTTTTCCTCATTATAATTTTTTTCTCCCGACTCTACAAGGTTGAAATGTTTCCTGTTCACCCTCCCCCCCATTCCTCCCTCAACCCCGATGTTTGGGCTCTACAAAACTCCATTTCCAGCTGCAACTGCATCAGATTCAACTTTGTCTTTAGTCTCCATCTTTCTAAATATTCACTCTTCTGCCAGTGTCATTAATCTCTCCCAGCTGTCACAAAAGCAATATGGGACAAAGCTGCACACCTTTGCTCAGTCACTCTCTATGCAGCCTCTGTAATTGGAAGCTTTTCAGTCTTCAGTGCACAACAGAGAAAGTCTGTCTTGGTTTTAATTAATATTTCAGAAATCAGTGCAGCAGAGGAGTCACATCAGATGTTAATAAATATTTGATGTCTTGTGAAGAACCCTGCCTTTCAGTAAACATTCTTTCCTTTTCTACCAGCTTTTACTTTTCACTCCTTGAAGAAAGGAAGGAAATAAATACAAAAGGAAGGAAAAAATGCTTGAAAAATACCAGGGAGCACAGAGCTATGCCTGACAGTCTCTCCTGCACTGCATTGTTTTGTTTCAGTCAGTTAACATTATTTAAACAGATTTCCTGCATAATAAACACAATGGAATTTAGATACGTTTTCTGGATCCTTTTCCTAAATCTGCAATCCCAGTGAAGAAAGGATTTGATATTAGCAGAACTTTCTTCTTAAAAATCCACTGCGAGAACATGCCCTAAAGCCCAAACTTTGCTTCAGTTACTGCTGGTTTTCTTTCTTACTTCTTTCTCAGAGGAGCACTGAGCACATTTGGACTGCAAAGCTCTTTGTTTTAAGCCACAGCAGCCTCCTCCTGCAGCAGTGACCTCTGTCCTTCCCCATCAGGTGATCTGAGATTTGTGAAATCAGTCCTAGCACCCCGGGACCCTCGAAGGGACACGGGGATGAGTTTTCAGCATCTGTGCCCTCCTCTGAAACAATGAATTCATTTCAGTGCCATCACTGTGGTGGTATTTTTCCTGCTGTCATGTGGACTGTGGCAGGACAGTCTTCTCCAAAGGCTTCAATTTAGCTGTGAAATTCTAAAGATCTCAGGTGTTGGAAGACCCATGGCAGGTTTGTAAGAGTCAAAGCAGGTCAGCTAAGTCTTGGCTTTGTCATCTGTTTATTGAGGTTGTCCCTCTGGTTTCCCTTCTGTGCATCATTCTTCACTTGGTCATGGATGAGGCCTCTTAGTTGCTAAATCCTCACAGAATAAGGCTCTAAGCCACTGTCCACTTAATAATAAAAATTTTAAAACTGCCTCTGACAGATGCTCAAGCAGGAGCATGAGCAGCTCCTTGTCTTTCCTACAGGTTTGGTTTCTGTACATGACTTTTGTAGCACTGATATTCACACAATGTTCACAGAACCTGTGTGGTGGTTTGTCCACTATTTTAATCAAAGTGAGTACATAAGTTGCATTTCTTCATTCAATCAGATTTTCTTAATTTTTTTTAATAACTGCTGAACTAGGAGCATATCAGTTAAATGTTTACTCCCTAAGGGATGAATCATAGTTTATATTTGCTATCTGTGGTTGTTAAGATTTTCTGTTCTTGTCCCACAGCATAGTGGACAACTGGCACCTTGATATCTCAAAATTAGTGCTTTTTGGACACTACTGGGAGATAAAGCCAAAGCAAGCTCTTTGTGGCATGATTATCTGTAGAAATGCAGACAGATAACTCCTAGCAAGGATGATTTGCTATTAGGCAAGCAAAGCAGGAGCTTTACAATTCACCAACATTTCCTTAGCATTTTTTTTTCTTTGGTAGGTACCCAAGGCAGCCTAACAAGCATTTCAGGAAGAAAAAATAAGATAGTAATGCTAGAAATGAGTCCTTTTGTAAACAACTTAGACAAAAATTCAGGCATCTTTCAGGCCCTCATTACTGTGATGTGGATGCAACTAATGAGAAAAGAGCCAGGAATGGATTGTACATAACAAGCTGGAGCTGTTTGACAGAAATGAATAATAAATATAGAAAAATGGACAGGAACATTACAGTCAGAGGGAAAGCAAACTGCTGACCTATGTAGAGAGCTGAGTGAGGTGTGATTTGGTTGGTCCCTGTCACATTTTAAGTGGAAGAGCAAGGGTTTGTTTGTTTGTTTGTTTTCTTTTTGTTTGGTTGGTTTTGGGGTTTTTTTAATCCAAAAACACCAACTTATATTTCATGCTCTCTACCACCTTGTCTCAGATGCTGTAATGGGAAGCTTACAGCCTTTCCTTTGATATAATCTGTACTGTACTCAAAACCATTAAGCACTACCTTTCTTTACTCTCCTCTTCACAACAGGCATCTTTTGCCACAAGGAACTTGTAAGCTTCTCTCCACAACAATTCATTTTAGAGTGAGGGGAAAAAACAAAACCAAAAACAAAACAAAAAACCCCACAAAACACCATGTTTAGCAAAGTCCTGAGAAATGGAAAAACCATCCTTAAACCTGCAGATGCACTTTGTTTGTCCATGATTTGTATCAAAAAGCATCAGCTATCAAAAAATGGTTGTCTGAGAAAGCGAGGAGGAGCTGTTAAAATCCTCTTAGTACCTACATTAATCAATTTTTTGTTTGTTTGTTTGTTTGTTTTAGTGAGGAAGTTTTGAAGACTGCCTTCAGCACTGCAAACATAAGATCACAAGATGGTTTGAGTGCAGTCAGTAAATTCCTACAAGCCTCTGGTCTGTGCATGGCACATCTGCCTGCGGATGGGCCCTGACTCAGGACACTCCCAGTGTTCCATACACCCAGTGCTATATGTTTCCATGTTCATCCAGGTTTTCCTGGCAGCCTCTCTCTGTGAAGTCCCACAAAATGCAGCTGTCTTCAGGTCAGCCCTCTTCCCTAGGATGGTTGTGTATGTCCTCTGAGCAAGTGCCTGCTTTTAAAAGGAGATATATTGCTAAATGCTGTTGGAAAACCTCTGGCCATGTGTTTACTTGCTGTGCTTTGGCTGACACTATTTCTATATTGTATTATTTCAGTACAGTCTAATCCTGAAACCAGCTATTCCAAGCCAGAGAAGTGTGATGGATGAACCTCACCACGTGAACTTGGGTTGCACCATCCCTGAGCTGGGATGCAGGAGGGGACAGAGGAAGCCCGGGCAGCCCCACCACCTTGCCAAGAAGGGCTTGAACACCTCAGAAGAGAAGCCACAACTCATGTAAGGGGGGTGTAAACCTTTAGTAGCTGCAGTTCTAAACCCACATGCTGCTTTTCAGTCAGAGCACCTGGCTACAGTGACATGTATCCCCAATTTGACACCACTCCCCCCCCCCAGGTGCTGTCTTTAGCAGTATTTTAGGCATCTGTCTTTAAGCACACCCTCATAACAGAGGCTGAAAGGAATAAAGACAGAAAGGAGAAGCTGGAGATTATTTAGTGCTATGGTTTTGGTTGATTGACCAGCCCATGCTGCTTGTTTGAGCATGCCAGGAGCGTGTGTTCCATGTGTACCCCCAGATGTGGGGCTGTAAAGAGGCAGCTGCAGAACTGTTGTGGGTTGTGGGCAGAATACAGTGCTTGGAGCAATGTATTTCAGGAGTCTGTCAACCTGAAATGACAGGGGGAAATGAAGATGAGAGGGTTTTCTGGGAAAGTAAATCTGCGATGGAAAATAAACCTGTCAAAGAAGAAGAAAAAAAAATCCTGCAATTCTTGGTGCGGGGGGAAAGTAATGTAGAGAATAGGAAAGTTACAGAAAGTAAAAATGATGATCAAATGCAGCTGAAAGAGATAAGGGGAAGACAAAGAGAAAAAAAAAAACTGGGAGTCAGGCCAGAAAGAGGAAACAAAAAAGAGACTTCAGAGATTTATGGGCATTATACACCTGAAATTTATTTTTTTTGCCATTTGTCTGCTACATCTGGGAAACAATTTGCCTTCAGGTGCTGCCCTTGCAGAAGCAGACTTTTAGGATAGGATTTCCCCCCCCCTGGACCCTATAAAATAATCTTAATACAAGGAGACTTCATGAGCTGCTTGATATGTTTATTCCACCCACATTTATTGTTGAAGGTACATGGTCACTAATGGCAGATTCTGAAATAAAGGTGCTGGGAGGATTCCACCATTCTTTAGCAAAGAGGGCAAAACTCAGTGCTGGGAATGACTTCTGCAATGCACAGACCAGGGGAAATGGCATTAAGATAAATGCAGCTTATAGAAAGTCTGAAATTTTCTTTGCTAGGAGATCAGGGCAGAAGAATACAAAATTACTGGATTGCAATACTGCATTTTAAAACCTTAATTCTTACCCTTTGCTGGAATTTGGCTTAAGGCTCTGACTTTGGGAGCTCAGTCAAGTTGGCTTAAAAAGAATAAAGGTGTGGAGGGGAAGCATGGCAGAGAACAGGCCCAGGACAAAGGGAAAAGTGTCCATCCTGCCATGGTTCTAATCCCTCCTGGACTGTTGCCTGATCATCACTCCATCAGGAACTTCTTCTCCTGCCTCCCTCCTTTCATCACCTCCAAATTGTGCTCCCTGATAGTTACAAGTGGGGAATCAGTCAGGGACTCATCTCTTCTCTGCCACGGGTACCAGAGGCCACAGGGAGCTGTGATGTGATTAAGGCATTGATGAAAAAAACTTTTGCCTTTCGACTGAAACCTCTGTCCTTGACTAAAGCAGTGGGAGCAGGTGAGTGGTGCATAGCTTGCTATGCAGGCTCTGAAGCTCCCTGAGAATCTACAGCTACAAAAAGGAATTTGCCTTTCAAAGTGCATGGAGAGCTGGGGAGCTGCCTGCCTTGCTACACAGCACGTAAGCAGCAATATTCACATCCAGTTTACTATTAAAATGTGGGGATTTTACAAATAAAACCACATTTTTTTAACTAAATCCTGTCTTTCAAATGGTAAAAACTACTTCACAACTATTTTTTTCTGCTCTCGCTGTTCCACATAAATCCCAAAACATCTATGTTTGTTCCCTTGGTTTCAATGTGTGGGACAGGTTTGTAGAGAGTCTCATCCTGCATCCTTAAATGAAGTAAAATTTGAATTTTACTGATATAAATTAAATCCCATAATTTAATTAGGTGAGTATTTGTAAAGGGTCAGATCGATGTCAGTATTCTCAGCACCATTAGGGACAGTGCTGCTTTATTAACATGGCAGGCAAAACTTTGTTTCTATGGATTGTGCATAAACAGTGTGTAGAATTTTTTTAATTTCCTGTCTGTGGACAAGCTGGATGGAAAAAAAAAGAAAAGAAAAAAAAGAAAAAGTTGTATGCTAAATTGTACAAGTAAACCATGTCAGGCAGTAATTGAGGGTAGAACCTGGATCTGAGTGCTGGAACTCAAACTGTATTTCCAATTTAAAATCATTCAATAAAGAGATCTTTATTGCCTGATTAAAAACCTTGAGAGGGGTTATATTTCATATCCACATCTACATTCCATGCTGTGCTCAAATTTAATCTCTGTTTAATAACAGGTTTTCTTAATGCTATCGACTCAGCTAGAAGATACCAGCATCTCTGAAAAGCTACTTTCACAAAAGAAAATAAATGGTATAACTTCTCCTGCCAAGCTCCAGAGCCATGGGCAGGACCTGACCACCCACACTCCCCCATACCCTGCACAGGAAAGGGCCTGAATACCTTGCTCAATCAAACACCAGTAATTACATCATTCAAAGATTTTTTTTTTCCCCTGTACGTTTACACATAGGCATAGTTGTGGAAATAGTTATCCCAAAAGTTAGAAAAACTCTGATGTTTTCTGGCAGGGTCTTCCAGCCTTTGCTCATCGTGTGTGTTCTTTCTCCACCCAGTGTCTTCTCATTTCAGGTGGAGTGTGAACAGAGCTGGGAAATGTCTTGTGACCTGAGGCATCATCCTACATCTTCAGTCTTCTCTGAAATCACCACTGTGCCTGCACCCCAAGCATTTTTCCCTGTGCTCCCCAGTCTGACAGCTGCCACAGGAGCCCTGGGGGCTCATCCAAGCCCCAGCCACTTGCCTAGGTGAGTGCTTGTAGCTGCACAGAAGGAAGCCACACTGTTTGTTCTCAGGGTTTTATTTAAACCAAAAATACATGATGTTAACTTAGCTTACTGCCTAAAAGAAGAATGTATTGCATCCACAAAATCACAAATGTTTATTTTCATTTTATTAAAAATAAAAAAAGAAAAAAAGATTTATTTTTTTTTTCTTAAAACTGTTATTTTCACATGGACAAACCCATTATCCCCACCCCAAAATTCTCCTTTTAATTGACTGTGGCACCAAAATGATCTCCACATGTATTAGCTCAGCAAAAAGAATGTGGAAAATATACGATGAAGGTACTATAAATATTTTCATTATGAGGCATAGATATTGAAGTGAAGAATGCAATACATGTGTTAATGTTTGAGGAGAGTATTAACATCTTGGAAATGTTAAGAGATACTGAGAACTGCAGGCAAAAACTGAGCTAAACTGTTAGTGTAATAGATAACAATTTTTACAGGAGCGTTTATTACAAATAGAGCATCTTCTGCAGCTTTTCATGAAGTCCCTTATCTCCAAAGAGCCCTCCTCCTCCTTTGTACTTTTGAAGGGAAAGTGATATAGAGCTCAGGCAGTGATAGCATCCGTTTCCCATAAAATTCTCACCGCGTTCACTGTCGGCTGGAGTGTTTCATTACCTCAGAACTCAATCTCGTTCAGCTGGTGCCACAGTCACTTTCCTAGACCCAGTGATACAAAGAGCTGAATTTCTGTAGGCCACTGGTAGCCTCTTCTGGCCCAGCTCAGGGGGGTGCAGACACATTCATGTGTGTGTAAGAACATTTGGAGAGCGAAGCCCCCGTGGTCTTCCCCTCCTCTTCCTCACCAACCTCTCCCCTGACTGCAGGGGGCTTTTGCTTTCCACAGCAGGTGAAAGTGGTGAGGAAAGCCACCCGGAAACGTTTGTTCATAAAGCAGTATATGATGGGGTTCACACAGGCAGAAGTGTAGGACAACAAGTGGATAAAGGAGATGGGAGCTCCCGAGAGCCTCTGGTCTGCTGAGGCGGTGTCAAAGGCGCGCCAGGCGTTGACGCTGAAGATGGGAGTCCAGCAAAGGAAAAACAGAATGACAATCACCACCAGCATCCGGATGACCAGTTTCTTGGCCATTAGGTTGGCAGAAGAGCTGCTGCTTCTCACCCTGTCTATCTTGCTGTGGCCAGAAACAGAGAGCTGTTGCAATGGCATTTTCCTTTTTCTTTTGGTTTTGTTGAGGTAGCATCCATCCCCGTCCTCGTATTTGGCGCTGCAGGTACTTATCTTTCTTTCTGTGTGTATAAATTAATGGTTAAATAGTCAACGAAATATCTCTGAACAGCGATTCGAAATAAAAAATGAAGAATGGAGTCTAAGTCCAAATAAGTAACATAGTTCATGGCTGAACAACTGCTGAAAAGAAAGCACTGACCCACTACTGAGTCAGTCATGTTTAAGCTGCCCTGCAGCTGCCACCTTCCAATATTCTCATGTCATAACTCTACCCAAACTTATGCAAGCGATGTAAGAACACAGTTTGCTCAAGTATTCACTGAAGATAGTGTTCAAAATTATATGCTTTTATCTTAATTTGGCAATTTGTGTTGTGTTGTTTATGGACAGAAATGGTTCTCACCCATGGCCAGAAAAAAAAATCTTTGTGTTTCTATAACAAACAAATTAGAAATTTAATGTATCCTGCCCAGAGTCTTTGCAAGCAAGCCATAGGTGAGGAATTATTTCTAGTGAATAATGGAATACCTTTAATTAACAAATGCATCTTGCAGGATCATGGCCACAACTGACCCTAATGTCATTTATGCAAGTAGAAAATTTTCCTTTAGTAACTTCAGGATGACTGCTTATATCTTCAGCACTACCTGAAAGAAAACCCCAAACCTAAATGTAGTGTTACCTCGTGAAGATTTTCTCTGGCTGGCATCGAATTTTATTCCTCTGTAGAGTTCCAAAGAAATTAGGCCATATGCAATCATCATTATAATCCCAGGTATAAGAAAGAGTATGAGTAGCAGGAAAGTGTACCTAAAGAATCAAAAGACAAACTGAGACTATGGAACAGCACAAAACCAAAAAAACTCCTTTTTCTGCAACTCAGAACTTGGAGGGATAGATTTTAAGATTTTTCTGATTTTTTAATTTATTTTTTTTTTTCCTAATATGAAACATTGCTGTGATAGCTCTGTAAAATAGAATCTTTCCACCTCTCCTCCTTCATTTTTCCCCAGTGAAGTACAGCAGGAACTGGGCTGTTGTGGCTGGAAACCATCTGTCAGTCAACCTTGGCAGGACAGAGGAGATGGACACTGTCAGTGACTGAGGGGACAGAAGGTCAGTGACTGTGTGGGGCTCTCTGCTGTAACCAGATGATCATCAGACTCCTTGCAGCTCTGAATGATGTTGAATTTGCCTTGCAGAAGCCACACAAGCAGCTGCTGCTTCTCAAAGGAGCCCCTGGTCCTGGCAGTCACTTCAGGGAGATCTGACTGGCCAAGGAGCCCTGGCACATGAGCAGGGATGGAGCAACCACCACCTGGATTGTCACCTCTGTCACCTCTGGGAGCAACCACCAAAATGTCACCTCTGGGTGACATGCAGAGCCCCTGGGAAGGAATCCCAAGGCTGGCAACCCCCTCGCTCCATCTTCTCCTTGGTTGCACATCTGTTACTTTCCTAGGCAGCTTCTCAAGTGGGACTACAGACGGGGGCAGCATTGCTGTTTAAATGCATGCATGAGCCTACAACTCTTCTGCTCTCTGGGACCTTGGTGCCAACTCACTAACACACCTGGGAATCTGCAAGGACAACATAGAGGAGAAGATTTCAGCCTGTACTCACACTGGCACACATCTCAGGCTACCAAAAGCAATAAAACCAATTTACTCCCTCTGTGGATACGTGATACCAAAGAGGTGCTTACTTTAATCTTGTTCCCAGTTCCAAATGACTTTCACTAGCCAAAAAAAAAAAAAAAAAAAAATCTTAGATCTTCTCACTGACAGTTGAAGTGTTTCGTTCTTGTGTAAGGACACAGCCTCTAGGTAATATTGTTCTTGGTAGTGCCACTGTTTGCTTTTCCTGGACATGGACAGCTTGGAGCACTGGCTCTCCTCTCATCTCTCTGCCACTTACAGACCACTCAAAAAGGCCATTGGCAACCTCTCCAAGTTCTCATATTCTTCTTCTCTGCTTCAGAGCACTTTTCAGAGAAACAAATTACCAGGCAAGGCAGCACACAGAGGGGTGCTTGTATGTGTTTTTCAAAGATTAATCAAGGATTTCTCTGAAAATACTGAAGTTTATGTTACAAATAGGATTTTTTTTATAAAGTAGGAGTCCTAATTGAAGAGTGACAGATGCTTTCTTTACAGTGACAGCAGGGGAGACCATCACGTGAGAATCTGCCATGTTGGGTGTCACTCCTATGACAAGAGAAAAGCCACAAAAGTTTCAAAACGTAAGCACCTTAAAAATAATTTTTTTTTTCTTCTCAAGTAAGCATAATAGAAGTGTAAATGTTTGCAGAAGGCTCAATGCTACCTTGAAATCCTGTTGCCAAGAGATAATTAATGATTTTTTAACAGTCAGTTATATCTTACCAAGACTGCTGAATGACATCACTTGGCCAAAGGAGCCGACACATGTTTGCTGTGGTGTTGTTATACTTGGTAAAAGGTACCAGTTTGCTATAAATTGGGTACGGTGACATGATGGCAAAGGAAACACACCAGGTAGCAGCAATCACTTTCAAGGCATGAGATTTTGTCTGCCAGACCCTGGACTGCAGAGGTTTGCAAATGGCACTGTATCTCTCCAAGGAGATGGCAACCAGGTTGAATGTTGATACACTTACAGAGACACCTAGATATATAAAATACAGAAAAGGGTTATTTGTTTTAAAGGTTTTTGAAATAGTTTTAATAGCTTTCTGTGTGCATATGGAAAATAAGAAACTCAGCTAATGATTTATATGCTGAAAAATTTATACGAATCATACTAAGTCAGCGAAGGGTGTGTGGGAAATGGGTTTGAGTCTTGATGTTCCTGCTCTGTACCTCTCTTATTCTAGAAGTTCAAGAGAAAATATTCTTTCTGTCAAACCATGAAATTCTGGTAAACAGGGAAAATGACAATTTTTTGTCCTAATTCTTCCCCTTGATGCTATGGTTTACACACTCCAGTAAGTGCACTGAAATTCAAAAGAGCTTTTGAAATCAGTGGAATTATGCTTTTAGTTACTCTTTTAACACAGAAGTTCGTAGTCCCTCTTCTGTTTTAATTTTTTTAAGTGTCCTGCTTGAATGGTGATCTGATTTTCTCATTCAACAGAATTAAATGTGTCATCCTTGTTAAATTAGATGCTAATGGAGTTACGAAGCAGGAGAAATGAAATCATGAAGCAGAATCTTTGCCCTTCAAGTGCCCTTCATTTTTTCTGTCCATCCATCAGACAATATAATGCAGCAGTCTGTATTTCTGTCACTGAGGTGCTCTAATATGTCACTGCAGGATTATAAATATATCTTCTTTATATTTTGACCCGTGTTAGAACATTTGTGGAAATAATTTAATGAAAGCTCATCCAATGAGAGCAAAATTTGCAGCAAAATGCCAATATTTTAATCGTTTTCTTTACACAAATTATCTGTGATTTAGAATAAAGCTTCCTACGTTTTAAGATGAAAGACTAGGATCATAGGTGACACAGTGGATGTTTAGTGTCCATTTGTCTAACATAGCCTCTGTTAACCTGAACTACTAGTGGGAAACATCCATATTCTCACCCTTAAAATAAAACAGCTTCATAACTAAAAACTTCTTGTTGAAAAAGATTTCACTGGATATTTTATAAAATATTTTACACAGCATGAAATAAGATAAAGATGACAGTGCTCTGGTAATATTTTATGGTATTTGTGGCAGCAATTCATTATGATTGTTTAAACATGGCCTTTAATTTTATTGGTTTTATCTACAAAAAGATGTTGATTTCCCATTCGCATACTTTAGGTGTGTACTTTCACATTACATCAAAGTTCTCAAGGGCGTGGGTTGAAAGGGACCGAAGGTTTCTGTAATTAACTGAGGGTCTCCAAAGATAGCAAAAACTTTACATAATGTTCTCCCTTCCTTTTTTCCTTTTTACCTTTTTTTTTTTATTTATTTTTTTTTAAAGGAACAACCAAATGCACAAGAAGTATTGGAAGTGAGACAAAATGGCTTACACAACAGATATTTGTAATCCAGGCATTTTGAAACTTGGGGCTCCACAAGGAAATGGGGTATGGCACAACATATAAGAGTGGTGCTCCTTCAGGTCAGCCTGTAAAAACCTCTCTCTGTATTTTCTGGTCTCCTGGTGATCTCTGATCACACCTGGTCTGTTCTCAAAAAGCGCTTGCTTTAACTCCCAGCTCTGCAAATGACACTTACCTTGGCCTATTTTTTTTTTTTTTCATGTATCACTGCTACCAAAAATCTGTGGGCAAAATTTGCCCTTCATGAAAATTTGCAACCCTCTAACTTCCGATGGGAGTTCTGAATGTTCCAAGGAACTCTGGCAGAGATGGGGAAGCAAACGTGTGCACCAGGTTCCTCGTTCAAGCTTGACCATTCAACATCCTTCTCCCTGCCCCTGATCAGTGTGTATTTAGTGGTGTTTTGCTGGATCATACTGAGGAAACTACATATATTGGCACTGCAAAGATGTTTCTTGATGATTTTGATATCTGTTTGATGGCAGATGGCAACAATCAGCTTTTTACTGGTCTTTAATGACCTTTTCACCTATCTCATTAGCCAGTCTTCAAACCCAGTACAAACTTCCAAGACTTACCCATAAAATAAGTGGCAGTTTTGCAAAGAGCACTGCCAAAAATAAAATCTTTCAGCAGGTTGGGAATGAGGGTAAATGGCATGCAGAAAAGGCAGAGCATCAGGTCGCTGACTGCAAGTGACAGCAGAAATGTATTGGTGACAGTTCTCATCCGCTTGTTTCTTATCAGCACTGTAATTACCAGAATGTTCCCCAAAATGCTGAGCAGAAATATCAAAGAATACAGCAGAATCCGTATTATCTGATGCAAATCTGAAAGTTGTCACAAGGGAAAACAATCAGTCGTGAAATAGATGACAGACTAGTATGTTTCATCATTTAATCAACAGGTAAAGCCTTTCAAATGAGCAATTCTGTGCTCAGTTACACTAAGGTTTGTATCTTTACACTAATATAAAATCAGTGGAAGTTTGAAAATTCTTGAACTTATTCTGGTCTGCCTGAATTGTATAACATTAAAATACAATGCATGCAATACAGTGTACATTTGGAGAGTAAAATATGACTTCTTAAACCCATGTTCTGCTCACTCTACTTAGTCCACCACTCTCTCACCATGCAAGTTCCTCCTTTATGTTGAAGCAAGAAATGACACAGCAATCAAAATTATTTTAACATATGCGTGAGTTTTTTCACCCTCAGACTATTACAATCATTACAATCTCATATTTAATCACACTCATGGATGGTATCAGATCAGGTAACTTCTGATCTGATGTTAGTGAATTTTTCGAAGAGGAAAAATCAAGTTTCTCCAAGTCCTTAGCAAAGCTGTTCCCATTTTTTCCCTGACAGTTCTACAGTTTTAGTTTTCCATTACATGCAAATTTTGTTCTAGATAAAATTTTACCATGGAAAACTAGCACATACTAAATTTTATTTTGCCTTTTTCTCATCCTACCTTAGCAGCAAGCAGCCAATTTTGCACTCTCACAGAAAAAGCCTTCTATAATACTTTCTTTCCATAGTATCCCATCTCCCAGCTAGAACTAAAACTGCTGCAAGAAAATCCTTTTTTTCTATACATACCTTTAGAAGGATAAGGTGGATCATCCACACAGAAAAAAGTGTCATTTTCCAAGATGATATTGCAGAGGAGAGCAGTAATATTGGTTCCGTTCCCGAGGAAGCTGGCATCAACTGTTTCCATCCTTCAGTATCCACAGGTTAGCTCTGATGAAGCAGTGGGTGGGTTTGTAACTATCTGCCCATTCCTTGGGTAAACAAATACATTTCAGAATGAAATCTTCAGGAGGAATAAAAGAGAGGCTGTTGTGCAAGGAAGCTCTTCTAACTCTCCGTCAGGAACACCTGGCACACAGAGACCTGGTCAGGCTGAACAAGATTTATTCCCGGGGCACACCAGGCAGCTGGGAGCAGCACAGTGTGTGCACACACACTCACACGTTGCACACACGTCCCACCACAAACACACACACACACATCCCACACAAACACACACACACACACACACATCTCCCACGGCACTTTTTCAGATCCACCCTCCTCTATTACTGACCTACTGTTAGGATTATGAACAGGCTAGAAAAAGATTGCAGCATTAACCCCTTGTGAGATGGCTTCTGCTGACATCTCTGCAAGATTTCTCAGAGGGAGTCTGCATTGCCATGGCCAATAAATCACAGCCAGTGAGTGATGAGAGGGATAAATCTGTCTCGCAACCAGCAACATGAAAACTGGTAAAAGTAGCTGAATAAAAGAGAAGAGAAAAACACAGTGATGATTTTGCATGCCTTACATGAAAACTGTATTCATACTTATATATATTCATCCTTATATTCATACTTTTTGGAGCAGACTGAAGACTAGGAATGCTCAGAAAAACGAGAGCTGTTCCATTTACCTCACTGGGTGAAGTGCCGTATGTGCCTGATCCAGACTCCAGCAGGCCAGTATTAAAACTCACTAGTTTCAGTGTTCTTGGATCAAAATTTATGAAAGTATGGTATTAGAACTGTCAATTAATGTAGACAGAAGCCTACACATTTCTCTGTGCCAGAACTTGCATACGATTTGAATACAACCTTGATGAACTGATAAACTGCAGCACATTAGTTACACATTAGTGTAAAACAAAACAACCTCGATTGTTTGAAAGAAACATTTTCTTCTGAGTTATGCTTTTTGAATACATAAACATTATCCTCTCTGGAGTTTCCACAAAGTCATGGGCTTTTATCTTCCAGTATAGACCTTGTTTATGGCCAAAAAAGTGAATTAATATTATAAATTAATCCTTGTTATAGCTTAATGGAAAACAACTTTCACATTTAAAATCTCTTCTAATGAAATAGGCAGAGCAATAGCAGGTTCCTAATAATAGGTTTGGATTCCTTAAATTTGATATACACAGACTGGAAGGTCTGGACTTCTTTTCTAGTCTCACTGGCCTTGCTTTATAGTGCCATTAACGGGAGTGGGTATGTAGAAAAGTAGATTGGAAAGTTACAACTAAAGTTTTAATTTCTAAATGATCTTTTCTTTAGCAGTGTAATTTTTTTTCAATTTCTTTTATGTTTTTTGCAGTTTCTAAAAATCTGAGATCAAGTTGCCATACATACAGTGTAAAACTGCCTTAGCTGAAGGAAACATTCATCCAGCAGGATTCAGATCCAGTTTCAAATGTATAACATACTCATAGGAAATTACTCCAGATTGTCCTGTTCTCATTTACTTTTCCACTTGTGAGTCTCAAAATGGAAAAAATCATATTGAAGAAATAAAAGTTAAAAAGTTGTTTCCATTTTTTAACAGTTTGAACGTTAGGTACCGATGTGTCTGAAACCCTAATTTTCTTTTAACTGCCTAATTCAATTTTTTTTTTCCATATGTTTTCTATGTTTATATTTATGGGTTCTACTAATCAATCCCTCTATTAAATGACAAATATCCATTTAATTAAACATCACTCGTTGTTGTCATTGTTTTAGTTTTGAATTTCTTTTTAATTATTCCAATATTTACTGAACATTTTCTCTGACAGTTTCAAATGATGATAAAATCCCAAACACCTGAAATGGCAAGCAAGACAAGTGCTGCTTTGGTAGTGGTAATGCAAAAAACTGTAATGAATGCTTTTTGGAAAGGACTGCTGAACTTTTGTTACTTTTTTTGCTCTTCACAGACAACAAAAAGATGCAGACTAGTCTAAGGTGTCAAAACTTCTGATTTTAAAAGTGTCTCTTCTTTGAAAATTATATGCTATGGAATAACCAACAGCAACAAACCAATTCAGACCAGTAACCTGACCAGTAGCCTAAGGTGTCCTTTAGACTTGAGATACTGATCCTGCTTTCCATGTCTGGATGTGAATCACTTCAACACAGGCTTTAAATTTTAGAGCATTTTCTTCTGACATAAATTAACCTCCAGTCTGAATGATTTTGAGCTTTAAGAAGCTATTATAATTATTATAATGGTCAGACCTGCTGCAAAACACAGGCTGGGTAATTGTGTTTAGCAATTCCTTTACTGAATTAAATGGCCTGTAATGGAGTTTGGGTCTTTCTGCAAGCAAGATGTCAAATTACTGTTCTGGGCTTATTCTTAATGTGGAGGAGATCTTTCTGGATTCCTGGCACCTTCTATTAGATCAGCATTAGAGAAATCAGTTCCAGTTGTGTTGAATGGCTGATATTGGCAGTGTTTCTTCTGTTGCTTTCTACCATGGATATGTTACTATCTAGGGTTGGATTCTCTCTGAATTAATTTTTCCCCTGCAGCTTTCATACTGGTCATACAGCTGCACTTTTAAGGTGAGGGGTTAGTTGCTGGTGTTCTGGTGAGTTATAGCTTGGTTATTCCTCTACCATGAAGAACCAACATCACTATACTATAATTATACTAAACTATAGACAAATGTTATGTATATAGATGTATATAAATATATATAGATGTATATATCTAACTATATATTAGTTGTACTAAAAAGAGATTAATTTTTATTGATGTTCTCAGATGCAGACTGAGACTGTCCTCTTGTCCTTACCTGCTGGGCTTCTGAACTTCCAAACTGGATTGTGTTGAGTCTTCCATGTAGCCTCCAGGACCTTAAAGAAGAGAAGAAACAGTGTGAATGGAAGTCTTGGGGAGACACAGGGATCAGGAATGAAAACAAGATTGTGAGAATCATTGCAATCAAACAGATTGCACTGGGGCTACTGTGTTGTATCCTGTATTGTAGCAGAGAGTGCATTATCATTCTGAAGTCACCTTCTGTGTACCTGCCCTGATCTTGTCATATCTGAAGAACATCAGGAGGAACATCAGGTTAGTAATTCATTCCTTGTAAACAAGGGGTTTCATACCTTCCATGAGCATCAAAGACCAGGTCTAAAATCTTTTCTAGTTATTCTACAGTCTTTCACATATGCTAACAAACAGAAATGAACAAGGATTTAAATAATGGTGTATTTAATTTTTTGTTATTGTTGTTCTTTTTTTGTCTGTTCCTTTTCTAATAATTTATGTAATCCTATTTACCTTGTTTATAGCTACTGAGAACTGAACTGATGTTTTCATGGAAGACCATACTGTAAGTGAGTTCAGAAACCTCTTTTCTGCATAGTACTATCTAGTTTAGAGCCCTACACTGTTCATGAAAAACAATAACTGTTTTCTACTTCACAGCAATTTTTACTCTCTTATTTTATCAGAAAGAGTTTTTTGCTGTTCTTCTAAGTCAGTTTTTACTTCTCTCCTTAAATGACTTAGCATCAGCTAATAACTCTTTCACCTCACCCTTCTTCCCATTTTCTGGAGCATTTATGAAAGTGATGTAAAGCTCCTCCTAGAGAAGCAATGAAGAAACAAACCAAGTGATACAGCAGCTCAGTGATGTGTGTTGTGCCCACAGTGTGACTGAATAATGTTTTAAGTTGAAGAAACAGAACACGAAGCTTGAAGCACACATGCAACTCACTGAAAGACTCACCAAGTACTCTGGGAGTTCCTAAGATCTTTACCTGTGTGGCCACCACTAAATCACTGGCTCCACATGATGCATATGGGTGCAACTTGGCTTCCAGGTAATTGCCTCTGCTAGCCAACCTAGGGAGAGAGTGGCTGCTTTATTGTTGTTGGTGTTTTTTGATGTTTTTTTTTTCCCTTGTGTCTGGGGAGAGATGGAAATCAGACCTTTCCATTCCACTTCCACAAAGGTAGCCCAGAGCCACGTTTGCATGGCAGCTCACTTCTGGATGTGCATACTCAGGTGACATTTGTCAGGATTATTGTCCTGAATTACATGTGAGCAGATGGCTTCATCCTTTGCCATACAGGTCTTCCCAAAGCAGGCCCACTGGTGGTGGCAGTGGCAGAGCCAGGCTGTGTATGTTGGACACCCAGAGGGCTCTTGTGGAGGACTTGGTGTAATGTCCTTCACCTCTGGAAGTCCTCAGTGCAGCTGGGCAGCAGTGGTACCACCACTGCATGGTGCCTCTCAAGGAAGGGAGGTGCTGGCCAGAGTGCAGGTTGGTACCACAAGCACCATAAAGCCAGAGCACGTTGCTTGCACTGGTACCAAGGGGATGTGGTGAGAAGAACCAGCTCCCCCAGGATGGTAGGAGCCCCTCACCCAGCCCCATCCCAAAGGATGGTCCAGTTACAGTGTCCAGGCATGCTTCCCAAGCACATGCAAGAAGGCTGCAGCCAGTCAGCCCATCTGCCATGGTTGGAGGCTTCATGCAGTCAGCAGAAATGCAAAATGGACCAAAGTGCCTCGGATGCAGCCTGCTTTGTGGAGCCTCTTGGCTCAGTCCCATTCTCTGCAGGCAGCAAGGGAGTGGAGGGAGGCAGAGGGGAGAGCAGAGGCATGAAGGGTTGAGGGATAAGTGCTGAGCCCAGGATCCACTGCAGAGGGTACTCATCTCAAAGCTGAATGAGTGAGGGAATGCTACCTCATGCAATTCCCAGCACCTGTGTAGTTACACTTTAAAACAAATTGAACCATCTTGTTCACAAGCTCAGACCTCTAAATCTCCAAAGTGTGGCTCTCCCCTACAAAATCCATGTGTCCAGAGATTTTTGCCTGTTGTTACCATCCCCACCAGTTTTCCTTCTGAGGGTGCCAGGCTTACAGACTGGCCCCCGTTTCCAAGGGTTTAATTCCCCTGGAGCCCTTCTAAACATTGGCATCACATTCACACCATTGTTTTTTTCTCTGGCAACATAGTTCTAAGCATGAGATTACACATATTGTTTAATAATTTTACTATTTCATTTAGAAGTCCTGGATGAATACCATCTGGTCCTTGGCTGAGCTGGATTCAGTGTCTGCTCATTAAATTGCCAGACTAAATGAGTAAGAATTTGCTCTGAACTCCTGACTCCCCTTTTGGAGAGTTTTTCTGCATTAAACATATGAAGATCAAAGAGCTTTGTTTTTCTAGGCATTTTTTTTTTTTACATAGATTTACTCAAATTTACAGCAAATGGTCTTAATGTTTGGATAGTTCTGAGTTGCCTTTTTAACATCATTTCTATCTCCACTACATTCAGCTAATTGCGTGATAGATCCCTCTGTCATGCAGATCAGTTTTATCTCATTGTCTCCCTGCAAGCTTTAAGAGAAAGGGGGGAAAAAAAGGAGGCTGTTTTAATGAAATACTTGCTATTTATAGATGTAATTTTATTACTTGGGAGAAACAAAAACCTGAAGGCCTGTCCCACTTGGACTTAATAATGCAGTATCCGAGATGCTGGAACTTCTTGGCTAGAACTTCATTTGAGGTGACTGCTATATTAGCAGCACTAATTTATTAATGAAATTGGCTTTGTTGATTAAGAAATAATTTAGTTACCATACTGTACCTCTGTAGGCAGTTTAGCGAAAAATATTCATGAAGATTTTTTCCTTGTATTTGAAGAAGAGGAGGCCTGCTAATCCATGATAATAGAAGAATCTGCTGTTTTTAATTTATTTTCTTAGCTTTTAGTCCTAATCCTTTTATTTCCCTGCAATGTCAAATCCTGAACAGACTGGCTTTGCAGCCAAAACAGTTGCTGTGCTCTGTCATTTCATGGTATGTGTATAATGCCTTTCTCATCCAAAACAAAACCGCAGCATTTTACAGTTGCCTCATTCTTTATCCTGAAGAAGAAGCATCTGTTCTGTTTTTTCATTAGTTTGACAAAGATCTTTACTTAAATTTAAATAGAAACTTCACTTGTAAAATGATGAATTTGGAAAAGCTTATCTTTGTTTTATGTCAAACCTACAAATAATTATGGGTTTGTTGCCAGGTCTTTCTTTTTCCTGGCAAATGAAGTAAAAGAAATGAATTAGAAGAAATGTATATGAAAAGTCATGGTCTACTTCTCATTTGTCAGGGCTGTGCTGGCATTAGGCCACTGATTGAGTTACTCATACAGATACAGGGAGATCTGAATTAGGGAGTGCTCACTTCCAGAGAACACACAGAATTCTCAGGAATACATTTGTTTTAAGCTTTTTCAAGATGATCCGACACTGATTCCTATCAGTGTCTCCCAGTAACTGCAGTTCAGGCAAATTTATATCTTATTCATCTGAACTCAATAACAAGGATGAGATTTATTTCAGAGCACCTTGTACTGAAAATGCATTTTCCAGATGCAGAGGGAAATGAAGGCAAACCAGGAGGTCTGGCTGTCACTGTGGTGCATCTCCAGGGTCCTGTATGACAGTGCTGTGGCACAGAGCTCAGGAGCTACCTGGAAGACTCTGTAGGTCTTCATATGATGCTCCATGTAGACATATCTCAAGGTATATTTTAAATTATTTTGGGGGTGACCACTTTTCTTTCTTTCAAAGTGACACTTCATAGTATTTGAATTTCTTGGATTTTTGCAGTATCATCCACCTGACCTATACGACACATTGTAGCTGGCCTTGATGCCTTCACAACCATCCAGTCAAACTCCAGCTTGTGGCTGTGATTTTTTGGAAGATGTTCAGGGCTCGCTGATGAGCAGGATGAATAAGGCATATTGTCTCAGTAATTCTTAAGGTCCAATTTTGTAACCACATTAAAACTTCTGTGGGTTTTCTGGGAGAAAGAGCAGATAGAATTTCAGTTTTGCTCCAGACACGTTGTATAAAGTTTAGGGAAAACTGTTTCAAAGAAATATGTGTGTATGGTCTGTCCAGTGTAACATAAGAGCACATAAAAATCCCTCTGACACTCTGTGACAGCCAATAAGATACCATTAGTGAGATTTCAGATGAATCATTATTCACTTATTCCTTCCACAGGGATTCTTGTGTGTGTTTTGATTCATTCTGGCACTTCTCAGCCAGTGCTGGCCTGTCACTAAGCTCAGCTGCATCTCCTCTCCCCATATGCCTAACCCTCCAATTAATTGTTAAAATTGAGGGCAGAAGTTATAATAATGCTCTCTGGACAACTGAAGTTGACCTTTTTCCTTTTCCTGGCTTATCACAACAGATGCATAAGTGCTTGTAAGAAATTTGTAGAAATCCATGAGAGAATATAGGTATTTTTAAAAGGTGCTTGATTCTTTTGTTGGCTATGAACTGGGTTGTACAGTCCTATTTTTTTCTTCACTATGTGAATAGATTAGTTTGCCAAAAAAACCCAGCAGCCCAGGATTCAAGCTAAAGATGCAAGGAAATAGCTCTTCACATCCTAGTGTTGTGGGTGCTATAGCAACATGCCAACTTACCAGGATAAACACATGGCTCAAGGTGTCGTTTTAAAAAAATTGTCTTAGCACCTGGTACCATTAACAGGCTCCTTTGAGCACATTTTTTGCATACTAGAGGAGCATCAAAGTCAAAATCCATCACATGTTCTAAGGTATCAGCCACCTGACAGTTTTCTGAGATATGGTGATGATTCACTTTGTAACAAACAGATTAAAAAATCAGGGGCTGGTGCCAGGAACAGCCCCCGTAGGTCATAATGTCAGAAACAAAATGATCTGACTGTTCATGCTGCTCATCTGCTTGATAAAGCTCAAAACTGGAGCAGACTGCTAAATAAGCCCCTACCTGTAACATCTGAGAACCACAGTCTTCTCTTTTAAGATTCCAGTTAAGCACATAACAAAGAGTCTTTTATCCCTAGGGATTTACCTTAGGAGGTCTCACAGATGTATATGGAAGCAGCTAGGTCTGTTAACACAAGTCACCATGAGTTTCATTTTAAAGGAAGCTTGGGAAAGTGAATTATTTGGCATGGGCCACTCAAGGAGCTGCTGGAAAAGCTAGGAAAAGGAAGGAGTCTCTGCAGACTTGGTCAGTGCTGTATTTGTCTGACAGCTCTGCTCTCAGAGGATGCCATGCTATGCTCATGATGTTAAGGTAAATAGCTTCCCACATTTCTGTAGAATTAGATCAAGTGATGTGGGTTTCACCACACCAGCTAAGTCATGGAGGGGCTGGCTGTGCAGTTAGTGGGAAGGAAATAGAGCAAGTCAGCAGATGTGTTATTAGGTGAATTGGTACCAGCATGTCTGAAGCCAGGGATTTAATTTAAGATTCCAAAGTTTCTATGTGTTACTTGGTGTTTCATGACATCTGATCTGACATCTGCATTTTTGGAGGAGTATCAGTTTATGTACCAGATAATAAATACCTTTAAGGTAGGACTATTGAGATTGGTTCATTGGCCTCCAAATTCCCAATCCTTGGGTTAAAGGAACCTCTGATATAGGTAGCAAGAAAAGTATTATCTCTATTAGAAAAATACTGAAAACTACGCTTACATAAGAAAAATGCATTTAATCAACAACAGCTTTGGTTTTTATAGGAATCATAAAGTTTCTATGAACAGCAATCCTCTGATTTGATTTAAATTCACACAAGTCTGCACAAGAAATCGAAGATATGATTTGCTTATATTTTGATGAATTCTATGTTACTCAGTAGCTAAAGACATGCACGTAGCTTCACTTTTTTCCCAAGTGACTAACTGGTTAAGTCTTTTATCAACAACTGAATTTTTGTGAATGAATTTTTGTTACTTAAAAAACTTCCGACCACAAGGTGAGGGTAAAAAAAATCAGAAAAAATGGAGAGCAGAGAATAAAGTATTTGCAGTAGGGTATCTGTTCATGAATCAGCTCGTCAGAGAATTCAGAAGTATCTAAACATTTTAGGAGATATTACAAACCTTCTCTCCTTTGGAAGACCTTTCTATCATGACCAGTGGTTACAGCATAGAAAGCTACTATGGTCTAGGAATGTCTGCCAGCAATCCCCACAAAGAATCAATACTCTCTCCTTAAAAGTACTTAACATAGGTAGGGTTTTGATCTAATAAAAAGAAAAGCAACAGATTACATGATATCTAAGTTGTTTCTCTTTTTCCATAGTCACAATTTTGAGTGAAGGAGTACTCAGACATTGAGATATGATGGGTTGTCCCCTTCAAGGTCTGGGGTTCCTAGAATGAAAATAAGATTCTGACTTAGGCATGACTATGTGTTTCATAGTACACAATTAAGTATTTTACTATTTGAGTCTTGTTCTTTTAATATGACAATCTCCAGGCCAGTTTTGGGGTTTTTTGATGGGGTGGGGTTTTTTGCTGTTTGTTTGTTAACAGGAATTCTGCTAGCTGATAATTTGGATTATTTATTAAACCAAGTAAGCTGAGGTACAGAGAGACCTTCAGGAGCAAAGACACTTTACCCCTGCTGAAGTTCTGTCCCAGGTCTTCATTTCTGGAATATTTATTTTTATTGGTAAATTAGACAAATTATCTCTGCATTTTGGAGTTCTTTGAAAAGTAAAATGCTGCCCACTAGCTGGAGTAGAAACCTGTCAATCAGACATTTTTTAGAAAGTGAGAGAGGCAGGTCAAGCCCATAGTGATACCAAATAGATTGATTTATTTCAACTATTGTGCTAAGCTGTCCTGGGAGTACTTGATAGTATTTCCGTACAGAGTAACTTCAAAATATTATTCACACACTGAAAGACTGAAAATAATTTCCAGAGTTGCACCACAGATGGGCTGTTAAAAGATAGCATTCTTTTTTCCTTACTTGCCATGCTTTTGTCTATATAAGTCTTAAGAAAACACACTGTGAGGACCAATTCTTGCTCTTAGTTTGGACTATTTGCCCTTGTTTATACAGTATTACATTGTGCAGGGAGTTAATGTGACTGAAAGCATGTAAGTTTTACATTTATTTTCATTGTTTTGTCTTTGCTTACATTATAAAACTGTTTTAAAGCTGCCAAAGAGAAGACTTAACTCTCGCAAGAAGGGAGAAACAAAAGTCCAAGGACAAATTCTGTTCTAAATTCTCTGTGGTTAATTTGATAGAGCCAGACTCAGGCTGCTATGGAATCCCCAGATATTCAACCAAACATATCAGAAGCTGAATTTTTGGGATGTAATCCTTGTATGCAGAACAGGTATAAGAACCACCTTCCATTTTGCTTCAACAAATAATTTAAAATTTGCACATGATGTGGATGATTTCTTTTAATAACATTTTGTGTGTCTGAAGTAATTATCTTACATTCACAATTTCATGCACACTGGTTTGGCCCCTTCTGGGATCGACTGCACTGGTGTTTGTGCTTTGTACAGACAGAGCAGGGCAAAACAGTCACACAGGATACAAACTGTGACTACTGTGTCACTTCTTGCATACTTTATTTCTTTCCAGTGTTCTCCTTTTATCCTAATGCATTCATTTTGCAATCCTGTAATGTGGGGAAAAAGAATAAATGGAAATTGGAAAGGTGTTTCTGATGGTAAAAGATCTGTGACAATTAGTATTTTATTTTACAAGCTTTGCTTATTTAGGTTTCTGGAGCAAGTAATTTTTTTTTTTTTTTTTTTTTTTTTTTTTTTTTTTTAATACTTTAAGTGGTATACTTGTGAAATGCTTCCAGATTCTACTCTCATTTACTCTGGTTTTAAACCCAGTAGTATCAGAAGTATAATCTTTCTCAAACCATAATCTTACAGTGATCTTTTCTCTTTAAATTTCATCTACATTTCAGTTAGAAAGCCAGAGGTGTCAGGTGCCATCTTATACTTTATAGAGACAAACCTCCCCTCAGTCTTCACATAATTCATAATAAAGGCCCCTAAAAGTTGTTATTAGAAGTCAAATGGGAATGCTCTGGCAAGATAAAAGGCAAAGCACTATTTATTTCCTTAGCTGTTAAACTGAGTCATCTCATACTGGAATATCTTGCTCACAAGACCTAATATAGAGAAGGCTGGAAGTTTAAAACTGGATTCTGTGGGAAATATTCAAATCAATTCTAAAAAACTCAGATTGTGATGTTAATTGCTAAATAAATTTTGATGGGTTTTTTGTTTGTTTGTTTGTTTGTTTTAGGAAGGAGTGGGTTGTAGGTCATATATAATCTTGTCCAGCTGAAAATGACAGGAAACTTTTGTTCTTCTGGTCTGACAAGTTACTAAGTATCCAAGGCCTTTCAGATTTAATGCTGTTCGAGGAGAAACTGCCAGGACAAATTGATGTTTCTTTGGTGAAATCCAGCTTACTTAACAAGAAGGTAGTAAATCTGATTTCCCTGGATAGTTCAGGGGAATAAGAAACAAAATAAGATTTTTCCACACTTACACTTTTCCTGTCATCCTGTTCATTACATGGTGAATTGTTTAGTTAGTGACATGATGACAACTTCTTTTCCTCTGTCCCTTCTTTGGAGCATCCTCATGAGTGATTCCTTTGCTCTTGCCCTTCCCATCTGTGTAAATCTTCTCCTCCTTTAAGCCATCTTAACCAAAACTGTGAATTTGCAAATAGCACCTTTAATCCTGAGTGTTCATCCCTTAGGCCACTGAGCTGTATTCAGTACCTTAAACAGGGGGATTATTTCCAGTTCTAAACAGGGGTGTTATTTCCCATTCTAAAGAGTAAAAAAAATAATTAGGTCACCAAGACTTGTGGCCCTTGGGTTAAGTTATGAAAGCTACTAGTATCTTCCTTGCACAAGTACTTTTTTTTTAAAAAATTAGGTTTTTTTATAAAGTGCATTAACTCATGTCACACTTAAAGCTCATTGAAAATTACCTTTGCATGGCTATGGATATTTGGGGGGTTTGATGTCCTAACCCAGTGCATAATGATGCAAAAGCAGTGTTTTTCTAAGTTAGTGTTTGGTTATAAAATAAATATGCATACATGCATTTTGTCCTCCAACCCAAACTGGCTCTATAGGCTATTTAAATCTTTGCCCCTGTTCATATTCTTGTTGCAAACCTTTACAGCAATATTTGGGGAAAAAAATAACTATGTTTTGAAAAGAGCTTCCTTCAAAGAATCAGTGTCATCTCCTGCTATGATTTCCCTTTATTTCCCTATATGTGGGTGATTTGTGTGTCACCTCCTTGATCTAAATCTTCATGATGTTGCCTTTATTATTAATCTGATTTTCACAATGTTGCCTTTATTATTAATCTGATTTTATCCAATGTAGGAAGAGTGGGTCCTTCCACTGCTGAACAGCTGCAGTGGGGTATTTTAATGCTATGTTTCAGGCTGATGCTATACACTCTATCCAGCAGAAATTTACCTTGCTCTGCTCTCTATCACTGCAAGCCTGAATGCAATGTCAAAGACCAGGACATTTTTATCTACGTTGCCTACTGGCATTTATCCACATATTAAAGATGGGAGCACAAAGCACCTTTTATACCATCTCCTCCAGCAAATATGTCCTTTTTGTAAACAGTGGATAGCAATGCTGGCCATGGGGATCCTTCCTATGAAGATCAAAAGTCATCAATGACAGAAGTCCCTTGGGAGGGTATGGCATCATCCCACTGAGGAGGATGATCTATGACAAGCCATTAGATCATAGGGACTTTGGAGCTGGATCAGGAAAAGTCTGTCTTTAAAATATTCTGTACCTTAGCTTTCTAATATATCCCATTTATTCTTCTGACACTACATATTCCTCCAATTACATTGCTTTATGACTGCTCACTCACCTTAATGACTGATGGCCCCAGCTGGGTCAAATCTCTACAGCTCTTTTAAGGTGTTTTAGGATTTTCATATCTCGTGTCTTCACTTTCTGTGTTTGTGATGAATACAAATAATTCCAACCTTTCTCAGCCTTCTAGTCCTACGACCTCTGTGAACGTTTCCTTATTTTTTCTTCCTGGTATTTCTGGGAACACGTTGCAATACAGATTATAAGATTCAGTCCCATATCCTATTAGTTAATAAAATAGCACTATCTTTTTTTTTTTTTTTTTTTTTTTTTTATAGTACTTCTGTTCCTGTTTTGATTTAGCAAGTTTGTTGTGCATTGGAAAAAAATTATTTACTGAGCTCCAAACAGTGATGCAAAACAGAAAACCCAACTGCAGTTTTATATTTAATTTGGTTTTGGGTTTTTTTCTGCTTTCAATGCACAGAGCTTCATCTGAAACCAAGCCATCTGGGTTTGTTTGTGCTGGGTACAATATTACATTTTTTCCTTTAAGATTTGTATACAAATTTGTATTTTGGGGTTTAGTTAAAGCAAGGTAGCCTGTGTTCAACAGCTCTATATCCAGCCTTCAGAGCAGTGTTTTTCATGTGCTTGTTCCTCCACAAGAAGATTGTTTTACATTTTTTGGTGGTTGTTTTGAATTCTTATGCTTGTTCTTATTATGAACTTATTTCCACAGTTAAAAGCTGTTCATTTAGTTGCATATCATAAAGCACAACAATTCAACAATTCCTGTAACAGGCTGCATCAGTACTCATTCTTTTCATATCACTTGCTGCAATAATCTATTCCTGTATATAATCAGAGGAACTGTGTTTAGAAATTAGGGCTCAGCTTTACATTTTGACATAATCTCTTTTGAACTAATACAGGCCAATTGCAAGTATTTCAATATAGAATTCTTCAGACCCCTGCCACTGTCTGAAATCTATCAGAGGAGACTGTTCCATAGCTGGTATTCAGTGCCCAGTGCTCTCTTTCCAAGGTATAAAGCATTTGTCCATACAAGGAAAGAAAAGCACCATCTGAGGAGGCAGAACTATGAGAAACTTGATGAAGCTTGCCATGCTCAGTTCATTCAGCAGTTCTAGTTTTCCTTTCTGGAACTTCTATCTGTCTTTCTTATAAGAGCAGACATCAAATTAAGGAAGCAGAAGTCAAGGTAAAGGATATCTGGAAAATTCTAGCAATGGAAGTGAGGATCTCTGTACCCAAACTACAGTCCTTCTTTTAACAGTTACAGTATCTGGTTATTTGTGGCCTACAAAACTGACAGAAAAGAATCTCAAAAACTCTTTAAGAGCTTCTAGGTCTGCTTGGTTTACTCTTCACTTTTGAGTCTTCTCTCTGAAAATGTAACAAACAAGAAAGCCAATCAGCCTACCAGTCCTTCATAATAAATAGATTTTTAAAATAGAAAAAGGGAAAATCCACTTTGTTAACAAATCTGAGGAATAAAAAGTGCCTAGAATTGATACCCAAGGACAGAACCATAGTTTGCTTCTTAAAGATTAAGAAGAGGAAGGCTATGGTTTAGACACTGAGTAATGTACTCAAGGTAACACACTGACAGGAGTCTGTAGTAAGTTGTACATATTCCAGGCAGCAAACAAAAGTATAACAGACTACCTTAAAACATTTATTACATTTTCCACAAAAGACAAATTCCCATACTGCAATAATTAAGGACATGGTTTAGTGGTGGACTGGGCAGTGTTAGGTTTATGGTTGGATGTGATGATCTTTTAAAAGGTTTAGACATGTACACTGGTTGTGTATGTGTCACAACAGACTTGCTGATGGTGAAGATACAATTTAAACTTCAGATATAAAATATATATGAAGTGCATCTATTATTTAGTATATAAACTGTATTTGTTGTTCAGCATGTGTTTTTCTTCAAAATGGATTCAGATCAACAGACTCTATTTCTGTTTTAAGCCCAAGAAAATCCTACCCCTGAGTAATTATATCTTAATAGTAAAGGTCAATGTACACATGGGATTTTACAAACCAGAATGTTACTGCTAAATCCTTTGTCATTTGATTAATAATAATAAAACACATGAGAAAATGGACTAAAACTAATAATACTAGAAAAATTATAGACTTTGTGCATGTTATGTCTTTTACATGCCTGATAACTCAGTTGCTGCTATGACTCAGCAATGTTATTAAAAAATACTAATGATAGATATTATGACCTGAGATTATGATCCTCTCTAGGGAGGCTTACGTCTGTCTAAAGCCAAGGTCTGGTAGGAAATTACCTAAAATCCAGAACTGAAGTGATGTGAAACTCCTAAAACTGGACTAGTAATCCCTGATGTCACGGGTAGTCAAGCCTAGCTCTTATGTTCAGCCACATATTAGATAAAATAAATTACTTTTCATGAACAATAGTTTGCAATAAGAGATGGTTTTTTCCCTGATAAGTGAAGAGACATCATCTAAGCTTCCTACATTCTTCAGATTGCATCGGTGGTATTTTAGAAAAAAAAAATCTCATTACTCCTCAGAAGGTGTCTATTTTATATAAAATATTGAAACATGTAAAAAATATACTCTGTCACTTTTTGGGCAGTAATTTAAATAAAGCTTAAAATTGATCACTAACAGAAATTTCCTTTTCTTGCATTTCTAGTTTTTGCTACACCTCTTTGTTATCAGCTACCAACAGTATATTGTGGTTCTGATTACACAAGGAAACCAGTGGCTGTTATAAAGGTAGGCTTGCAGGACTGGTCTGTAACTGAGATTAAAATTTAATATACATTAGTCTAATACAAAGAGTAAGCACACTGAATACAGGACTGAATATGTTATTCTTTGAAAGAGCTTGCTCAGATGAGAAATATAGGAAGTAGCTTTCTGAATCTGATTTTAATTCACTGTTGAAGTTATGCTAAGAGCTTGAGTTGGAGGATGTGGGTTATGGATCTGAAACCCTCATGACTTAAAATGGTTCCCAGAGGAGAAAAAAAAATGAAGGTCAGGACAAGAGTTGCTTTTTTTGCTATAAATATTGTAAATGATATGAGAGATAAACGCTGTGCTCTCCTGTCTGAAGAAAGGCAAATTTGGAAGGCTTGCTTGGGGATGAGGGTGTGGGTTGGGGTTTTTTTTGGTTCGGTTTGTTTTAAACCTGGGTGTCTGTGGCACTTGCTGGCTAGGATCCAGCCATCCTTACATGAAACCAAGTCTGCCATTAGGGATTGCAGACACTGACATTCTCCTGACAGTGTCTCATGTGGCACAAGAAAAAGGACCTTGGAGATATGCACAGCGTTTGCAATAAGTTATCAGGGTGAACACAACGTGTAGCTCTCCCCAGACAGCATTAATTGCTTATTGCTCAGGGTGTAAAGGAGAAGTAAGTTGTTTTATCTACAGTAGTGACAATGACTGCATGCATAGCCCTGTTCTGCAGTGCAGCTCATTTCCTTACCCTGCCAACAATGCCTGCAGGAATGCACTCACCCTCAGCACAGGTAAAGGTGCAGGTCCCCACTATGGTCCCTCCCCATCCCTGTCCTCCCAGCAGAGAAAGCAGCCCTAAGAGGAGACTCCCTGGCTTGGAATTTTGAGCAGCAAGAGAATGAAAGATGAAGGTGGAACTAGGGCAGCAGGTGTGTTGTGAATTGCTTAGGGGAAGGGTGTTTCAGGGGCAGCTTGGAAGTGCTGGGGTTTTGTTGACACTGCTGGGGTTTTGTTGAGCTCCCTGACCCAGTACCTCTGTTATTAAAGGCAACTGCCTCCCTTCATGATACCTGCAGACAGCTCTGCTTATTAGATCAATTAATAGAGGTGTGGGGAGAAAAAGACAACTTCCAAGCACTCAGTGCTTCCTTTGAATCTGTTTCCTTTTTACTGCCAGCTTTTACACTCCAGGAAATAAACTGGTCTTCAGAATCATTAGGAAGCATTAAAATGTAATTTTTCTCATGTGGCCTTAAAAATGACAGGATGATGTATTTGTTGCTTCATATCCTCTCCTCAATCTAAAAGCCAGCAGAGGAAAGAAGGAGAGAATATGGGTGAAATATTTCAGATACTGGCTATGTAGTTTTTACTTTTCCCTTGCCAAATTCTTGATGCTTTCCAGACTTGCAGTGGCAGATAAATATAAGGCACTGGGAATACCAGTATCAGTTACAGCTAACTGCAGAGACTTTACACACACACACAGAGAAAAACAAACAGTAAAGAAAGGTATAACACTGTATATAGATGTATGTATGTAGATCTCTGCAGCTGTAAAAGGGGGAGTTCAAGAACTGAGTTGGCGTTCAAGGGAGCAAGCTAGAGATTAAGAGAGGAAAAGACCACCAAAAAAATTTAAAAATCCCAAATAACAAAACAACAATAACAACAAAGAATCCAACAGAAAATCAAGAGCACCTACAACAGTCTTTCTGATAAAACCAGCGAGCTATCTTTGGTATGTGGCACTAGACATCATAAACCCACTGAGTGCTGGCTGTACTGCAGTTGCTTACTTGCAATTTAAAAGTAAATCATGGTGGAAAAGCAGTAAGTGTCAAACATATATCATATGAACCAAGTTAACCCAGTTATGTGATACCAGGGGGACAGGTTAAAGAGTTGGCTGGGATCTCTGCCAGTGCCTGTTACTTAAGTGATATTTTTTAACACTGATCCTGTGTTTCTCAAACTGCCATGCAGTAAGATCCTTGTAGAGGACACAATGGAGAAGCATCCACTTAAGCATGAAATTTCTTAACTGGATATGGTAAAGATACACAAGAAGCAGTTAACAGCACTTGGTGAGATGCAATAAAGATTCTCTCTTAATATCTCCTTGCTTTTTAGCTTTGATTGGCATTTACAAGAAGTAAGTTTTCCTACCCATATTAGAGACATAACTGACCAGACTGAAACACAGTGCATGAGAGGAAGAAAACCAGACTGGAAATAGCCTGGAAAAACAGGGAATGAAGAGTCACAGGTATGCATATGCAGAGGGTAAACAAACAAAAGTAGATTTAGAGTGTAGGCAGTCAACTGCAGTAAGTTAGAACAGGTATTCTAGGCAGTGGGAGACAACTGGACATTTTATTTCCCTGTGCTCCTCATGAATTGGGAAGTGGGCTTTCCTCTGTGGTTTGATTTATCATAAGTGACTTTTTCAGTTTTCTGCACACTTGGTTAAAGGACTTTTATCTCTGATCTTCACAGAATCACCACAGTTGGAAAAGACCTGTAAGACCACCACGTCCAATTGTCAGCAGCCCCCCCCAGATAAAATTCATATATCAATATCTGTTGTCATATGATCACCCACTAGACCATGTCCCAAAGTGCCTCATCTACATGTTTTTTAATACATCCAGGGATGGTGACTCTACCACATCCCTGAGCAACCTATTCCATTTCATAGTAATCTTCTGTTGTTCTTTAAGCTTCGTTTTATGGAGAAATGCTCACATATAAGTAAAAAGACATTGCAGAGATGTGAGTTCAGGTGCATTTTTATACCTATTGTATCTGATTTCTTTTTCCTAGCAAGGTAACTGGTGACACTCCCCTCACATCTGTGTGACTCCCTTGCAGAGCTTACAGCACTGAAAAAGTTACAACCTGACATTTCATAATCTGGGAACTCTCATTGGTTTACAGAGCTATCCTCAGAGGTGAAAATCAATATTAATGCTTGGTTTTAGAGGTCAATGATCAGCTTTACCATCTTATCTCCTTGAGCTATCTTAGCTTACTTATTAATTATTCCAGAATGTTCAAAATCAGTATTTTGGCTTCGTAAATTAGTTTATTAAATGAGAATTTGATTACGTGGTCCTGTTACTGATGTGCATAGGAATAGATTTCCAAGAAAGACTAAGTAGATGGACATTCCTGGCATAAGCATCACCCAAGGAGATGTACTCAGTACCATAAAGCTGCTCTGCTGAAACAAGGGCTGTGTCAGCTCCTGGTACTGAGCCTGAATTAATGCCTCCCCACGCTGAAGCAGACAGGGGTGAAACATTCAAGAGCACAACAAAATTTCACCTGAGCACAGGTCAATGAGCAGGAAGCACACAGAAAGCAGCCTGGGGGCTGAATTAGCTGTTCACACCATCTGGATGTGATACCTCAGGCCCTTTAACACAGCTTTTTTACTTGTCTCTCAAGCTTTAATGAGACGAATCCCACTACACCACACTTGTGCAAAGCCACTTAAACTGCAGCTAAAGATGTTTCTAAGCTAATCTTTCTTTCAATGTCTGCTCTAGCTGAGCATCAATCTGAGAAGATGCTGTTACTGATGGCTGCAGCTCAGCTGAACTGCAGTAGCTGGCTGTAAGAGAAGGCTTTGTCCTTTACAAGGCACAGCCAGAGAGCTGAATTGAGCCCTAAGGAATAATGATATAAGGGGTTATTTAATTTATAATTGATTCAGACCTGGGATGCTCGTAGCTGGTTACAGTCCACCTAGCCAGGTGCCTAGCAGGTGACAACCACCTTTCCTAGGCTGCTGTCACAAACCCTGTCTCTGAGCTGCTGGACACACAGGCAAGGCTGAAGCAGCCACTGATGCTGTGGGATGAGGACACTTTCCCTGCAAGCTCCACAGAGGCAAAGGGCAGAGCCAGCAGAGCAGGCACGTCCCCATGTCCCCAACACCGCCATGGCCGGGTGCTGGGCCCCAGGATGTGGACAAAGCCCAAGACCCACACGTAGAACCACAGAACCACAGAATCAGCTGGGTTGGACAGGACCTCTGGGATCATCAAGTCCAACCCTTGACCCACTGCTGCTGTGATTCCCAGCCCATGGCACTGAGTGCCACATCCAGGCTCTTTTTGAACACCTCCAGGGACGGAGAATCCACCCCCTCCCTGGGCAGCCCGTTCCAATGTCTGATCACCCTCTCTGTAAAGAATTGTTTCCTAATATCTAACCCAAACCTCCCCTGACAGAACTTAAGTCCATGCCCTCTTGTCCTACTGACATCTGTCTGGGAGCAGAGCCCAACCCCCCCCTGGCTCCAGCCTCCTTTCAGGGAGTTGTAGAGAGCGACGAGGTCTCCCCTGAGCCTCCTCCAGAAGGCTTTTCTCCTCCTCCTTACATTTATTTCTGACTCCCTTCCCAGCAATGTTACACTACAAATGTTTATTTAGGAACGAGAGGCAGCACAGGGCATCCCTGCAGCCCTCATCCCGCCCCAGGTGTGCGCTGCCCGCAGGCTGGAGGAAGCCGGGCAGACGGAGGCAGCCCCGGGGCGGTCTCCGTGGCTGTGGGGTCAGCGTGGCACCTCCTGAGCTGTGCTCCGAGGGGCCCGTGGGGTCTGGGCCGTCCCGGGCCGCGGAGGTCCCGCCGCTCCACCCCACGCACCATTGGCGGAGGGGAACTTTTCTGTCAGGCTTCGCTTTCCACCCGGACGCCACCTGTGAAGACCGACACCGCTCCTGCCAGTTGCCTGGCAACGCCGGAGGAGGAGGCGGGGTGCGGCGGTGAAAGCGTTCCGGTGCCGCAACAGTCCCGCCGGGCCGGGTCGGGCCGGGTCGCCGAACCGAGATGCTGGACCAGGACAGCGGGCTGTCCCTCACCATAGCGCGGATCGTACAGCGGCTCAAAGGCTCCAGCCTCCACTCCCAGCTGGAGCGACAGGCCCGGGTGAGCCCCGACCTGGTGCTGTGCCCTCAGGCCCTCCTCCCTTTCCCCTTTCCCCTCCCCAATGCTTTGTTCCCGGCTGTCTCCCCCGGTCCGGTCCGGCCCGCTTCAGCCTCCGGCGGGGCAGGGGGCCCGCACCTTCCTCTGCCTCCCTGCTTTCCCCTTGTGCTCTTTGCCGGGGCCGGAGAACGAGCTGGTTGGTTTCTAGAGCTGTATTTAGGGTTTCATCCCTTGGGACTGAAGGATTTCTTAGTGGATGTGTTTTTCCTCTGGATTTTCCTCTGGAAATCTCGAGGCTTCAAACAGTTCCTAAATTGATTCGCTTTGTCTTTTAATCTCTTATTGGGAAAGCTTTAAATATCCCACCCCCCTCTTTCTTCCTTCAGAGAGCCCCTGAGAAAATGAGGATTTGGTGAAAGGAAGTGAAAATAAATGAAAAACGCCCATGAAAGTACATTTTTGTAGCTGGGAAAAGAATTGCTTTTGTATATTTAGTAACATATCTACACACAAAACCGGATTTTCATATTTATCAGAACTTCATTTAGGATGCTTCAGATTAAAATTGTGTCAGTGGTGGTGACCTTAATAAAATGGAAGTGGAGTAGTGGTGCTATAAGGATTATTGTGCATTACTCAATTATTTTGGTGGGGGGTTTTTAGTTTGCCCATTTGTTTTTCTAACAGTGCTTAAAAATGTACAGATTTTTTTTCAGGATAGAATGTCCAATGCCTTTGTTGTTAGTTTTTGTTTGGTTTTTTTTCTTAATGGAAAATAATTTTCTTCTTGGAATGTCTCTAGAGATTTCCATAGCAAGTGGAATCCCTGCCTGCCTTTTCAGTTTTTTTTTGTTTTGTTTTAAAATTTGCTGATTTGGTCTCTAAATGCTATTTTTAAATATATGTCTATTTTATTCCTCCTGACTGACTTTTCTTACTATGTCAGTAATCAAATGTGCATGGCTTGAAGAGGGCTGGAATAAGAAAGGAGCAGAGATGCTGGGTTCTGCTAGGTGTTGGGGAATTCAGTGGTGGCTTGACATGAGGTGTGGAGAGCCAGATTCCAGATTGTGTCCTCAATATAGGCAGTGATGGATTTTCAGAACAGGACTCTCTCTTTTAGTGATTAGACAACTCTTTTAGTGATTACAATAAACCTGCACGTGCTCATCTCTGTGCTCATTCTGTTGTCTGTCTCCTGTGAAACCTGATTTCACACTCATTTGATATTTTGCATGATTGTTTTGAAACGCAGGGGAGCCTGGTGTCATCAGGACTTGGGTGGGTGTTTAAATGCTGCTGGTGGAACGCTTTCATTTTGTACAAGGTGGACACTGGGGACCTTATCACTGCCCTTCCATGGTGCTTTTTGATGTCTGCAAGAGCAGTTAAATGCCTAAATCCCTCCCTGTGTGTGGCTTATCAATTTACTCAAGACAAACAGAAGTGCTGCATAGTTAAAGCATAAAGGTAACCTATAAAATAAATCAACCACAGTGTGTTGACCATAGCCAGATCTGTCATGAGAGATTTGCAGCACACTGTTTTCCAAATTTCTTGAAGAAAAAAAACGATGTGTATATATAGGTCAGATGATTATTCTACTAATGTGAAGCACTAGGAGTAAAATAAACAGGGCAACAAATATTCAGGTTGATGCCTAATGTAGGTGTTTGAAGAGTTTGCAATAGTTGAAACCAGAGCTATAGTTCAGTGTAGTGATCCAAAAGACTGAAGTGTTTAGATATATGGATTTCTGGGTATACAGAGTCATCTTTTGGAGCTTATTAATTTAATGGGGCTAAATATGCACGTTGTTCATCAGGAATTGGTATGTTTTCCTTGATCTTCATTTTTTTTTATTGACCTTGCATGCATTTATGTTCTTTCCTGTACAGTATAGACTTGTCTTATTCATAATGCTTGTATAGTCAGATTATTGCTATATTATGCAGTGGCAAAGGGCCTATCAATGGGTTTCTTATCATCTCTCCATCCCACAGGAGCTTGTACTGAGTTCCAGTTTCTGAATTTTTCTACTTTCTGTGTCATTAGTGCTTGATTGCTGTCCCATGGGGTATTTCTGCAGTTGCATTAGCAGATATGAAACCTTTGCTGTTGCTGTGCATCCCACCTGGACTCCTGTTTCTTCATTGTATGTGGTGTGGTTTTTATCTGCTGATGAACAGTCAGTTTCTGAACAATGCTTAGTCTACATGGTTGCAATATTTGTCTACAGGTATTCCCTTTTTCTATTATTTTTAAGCTTTTTTTGGGGGGGGGAAAGCACACTGTGTTTTGAGAATAAAACATCAGAATAAAACTTACTGTTTTGGATAGTTATGCTGCAGATTGTTGTTTATATATTACTTTATATATTATTATTAACGTGTTGGTGAAGAAACTGATCTTGTTGATACTCCTTTCTAAATAATATCAACTGTCTCTGAAAACAGAAGAGTCAGGATGGATGGTGAGGTCCATTAAAACATTGCCTGAGATTTTTGAGAAGTGATGTAGTCTCACAGTGTTTTAACCATTAACAAAACCTCTGCTTTGCAAGCTCATCTCTCCTTTTAATGTTCAGGAAGGAGATGTCAAAACAAGCAGTTTCTTTCATGAATTAGTGGGATTTGGGGGAAAACACAATATCCTGACATTATTTGTGTGGGTTGACAGAGTAGCCCTGTGGTTCTGAACTGCTCACACCAGGGCTCTGCCTGGCTGTCAGGGAGAGCCTGAGCTCATCTCCAGGAACATGAGAGCATCTCAAGAACAATCCTGTGCAAGAAATTTGGCATAGGTGACAAATGATTTGATGTGACAGCTTTAGCTCTGGGAATACCAAGATAATCACTTTCTTGTTGCAAAGACTGAAGTAGAAGTAGTGTCATATTGTTAGTGATGAGTAGGAAAATGAATGTTACTTTGATTTTGTAGGCTGAGTTTTGGTATATTGATAATGTGCCTCCAGTGGATGCAAAGAGATTAGGACAGGAGGAAGGAGTTTATGTGCCTGCCATTTGTTTGGGAATTTTTGTAGTGGTTTGAAATACAAGAGTAACAGTTCCAAAGAGCCAAAGTATGAGTAGCTTTTCAACAGCTAAAATTGTTGCTGGGGTTATTGGGGCTTCAGAAATCTGATGGCTGTTTCTCAGGGGTAACTTTCACTGCATGAGTTTGTAGCTAAACTTGATTGCTTTTTGTCCTAAGTTTTCTCTTCCTTTTCTCAAATGTAAATGTTTTTAAGGTTAAAAATTAGATGTGGCTAGAAAAACTGAGACATGGACATCATCAATCACAAAATGTAGTTTGAAAATAAGGTGGGGTAGTGGTTTTTGTTTTTTGTTTGTTTTTTTTTTATTCAAATATTGCTCAGATTTTATTTTGGGGAAAATCTTTGTCAGTGAATTGACAATAAAAAGGAACAGTTCAGAAAAAAATGCTGCCTTTTTAACACATTTGCATTTGCAGACAATTCAGAAACTTTGTGTTTCGTCATGCTTTAAGGAATCCAGGCTTTATAAATTAATTAAGATTAATCAATCTTAATTTTTGCCCTCTACAAACCTCTAATAGAAATCAGACTCTGAGCTGCCTAGAACTTCTGGTGGCTATGAGCAAATAGCAAGGAAAGTTAAAAAACAAAACCAAAAAAGCACAAAAGCCAACAAAACAAAAGCTTCAATAGTATATTCCTAAACAACTTTTTCTAAAACAAGAGGTGAAAATAAAACAAAATATAAAAGTTCTAAATTATATTTTAAGTTTATCAAGAAAAACTCTCAGTACAAAGAATCCCTGCAGGCATTTGTATGTAGACATTCTCCAATGTGTTTCTTCTAGATATGACTGTAATGGAAGAACCTGAAGGAGAGAGCTGGTAGAAAACCAGGATAATGGTTTTCAAAATAGGCTAAAAGTGGTAACTTGCACCTCAGAACCACCATAACATCCCAGCCCACTCTGACAATTGAGTATTAAGTTAGGGAGTGAGAAATTGGGAATTACCTGAAGGGGTGAACAAGGTTTGGGGAGGAGATGTCCCAGGACAGGTCATGGCCAGAATGATTGTCCTGCAGAGGGGACTCTGCTGTCACTCTTTGAGTAGACCTGTGACTACTACCAGAGAGGTTTAAAGAAAATACTGATCAAAATGAGAAGTAAGGGTCCTCACAAGGCTTCAAATGGAGCAAAGGAGAGGAGCTTGCTTTGGGATTGTGTAGCTGGAGTTGTGCCTGACTGTGAGCTTCTAAAGGGAGTACAGATAAACATCTTAGAATCATTTATGTAAAGTGGTCTGCAAGACATCTGAGGGTCTGATTTTTCTAACATTTTTCTCCCAGCAGTTGAAAAAAGAAATTGACATTGATCCCTACTTGAGTAAATGATCAAATTAAGACTGGGAATGTTTCTGTGAAATGTGGCATTTAATAAAAATTAGCAAATAAGTCATGAGTCATTATAGATAATTAATTATTCCTTTTCCTGCATTATATTTAACAAAGGGCTTACTATCCCCTCCTGGTAAAGCTTGTACTTTGGTTTAAGTGGTTCAGTAATAACATTTGCAGTGTAATGAATTTTAAACTGAATATAGTTCTGAATATGTTGATCTGAATATGGAGTTCAGAAGTTTCTTTGTTTTGCCTCTTGTTTGTGTGCTTTATTTGCAGATCTATTTTTATATTTATCTAAAACCTAGAAATGTTACTTAAAAATAAAAACTCTTACTAAAAATGTATCTTACATATCTTGTAGAATAGCATAACATTTGAACTGTATTTCTGTATGAGAGTGACTGAAGCTCTCTTCTTTTAACTGCTAGGTTACTTTTATTTGTATAAGAAAGTTCAAAGGACTTTTCCCCATAATGTAATTACTATAGAAATGTACAAGGTTTAAAAAAATTGTCACTGTAAACAGGGTTTTACACTTACTGAAACTGGATTTATGCTTAGAGTGATTCTCTTTCTGTTACAGAAATGTATGAACAAAACCTGAAATAATTCCCTGAAATTTGAAGGGGTTTAACAGTTTAGAGAGTGTTTACAATTAAATTGTTATGGTCATATTTGAAGTGTTTTTTAACAAGTTGGCTTGATCCTGATTAAATCTAGTTACAGCAGAATGGAGCTTGTGAGAAAAGATGAATATTTATTTCATTGAATTTCTTATGCTAAAGTTGGACTTCTTTGGGGTAGTGTGCTTTGTTGTAATTTAGGAAATAATAGCAATAAAAGCTAAAAACTTTGTGCACTTGTGCAAAATCATAATGAACAGTAATAAATGTTTGGAAAGCATACATACTTGTGTAAAGCAAAAAGGCTTTGAAGAGAAATTGTCATTGATAGCCTGTAAAAATATTTAGATTGTGTAAGGTTATTTGCAGAACTGTTTGCAGCAGGATAAAAAAATGTCTTCCCCTGATGCAGTTCTACATTTCAGTGTAATTTTATCACTTCTCTGCAATGTTTATTCTTGTTGGGAAAAGAAATGGTTTAACAGTGGAGTTATGCTGGAACACTTTATTTTGTTAAGCCTCCTTTTCCTAGTATTTTGCCTGTCCTCTAAGTATTTTCCTACAGTAATTTGAGTGCTGTGCCTTGATGGCTCATCTGTCCTCTTGCACCATCAGTGCTGCTCCAGTCGTGATGACTGAATGCCATTTCCAAATTTAGGTGCTAATTTGCAAATAGATTTGTCACTTGTGTTCACTTGCTCTACAGATCAATTTACTACAGGCATTAACTTTTTCCAGCTAGGTCTGTGCTCTCCTTCTGTTTGCTTTTAGCCGGAATATTGTTGAGTGTCTGGATTTTCTTCTTTTCTTCTTGGCATGCAAAT
The DNA here is from genome assembly GCA_023637945.1 of Phaethornis superciliosus. Taxonomy (NCBI): domain Eukaryota; kingdom Metazoa; phylum Chordata; class Aves; order Apodiformes; family Trochilidae; genus Phaethornis; species Phaethornis superciliosus. The sequence continues at coordinate 9,724,339 of JAJQWJ010000005.1, forward strand.
ACAGCAAGTGTAACCCATCTGGAGTATCCCTCATGCTGGGAACTGCCCAGATCTCAGCAGGTTCCCTTACCAAAATCAAAGGCAGAGAAGATGTGCACTGAACATCCACACAGAGGACTGCTAGTGGTCCTTTAGCCTCCTTTCAGAAGGTTTGGCAAAATACTGAAACTGAAGGACATGAGGGTGCCAACAAATGCTGTGATGATGGGTTGTTTTTTGAAGGGATATCTGACAGCTGCTTGCTTCTTGGTTTGCTAGAAGCTGACCCAGACTGTAGATAAATGGGAGCACCCAGCAGCTGAACCCTGGTGCCCTATGCATAAGAATATGCACAATGACAGCTATACTGGAAAAGAAACTGGTAGACATTAACTTTTATTAAAATTCCTTGGTTTTGCTTGCTGAATTGTGCTGCATTCATGCCTGTCTCCTTTTAGGACTGTGTTGGCTTGACTGGCCCCACTGGATAGTGTGATTTCTTCTCTGGCCTGGCTGCTACTCTTTGCCTACCTGGATTGTTCCCTTATATTGCTTATTCTCTTTTACTCTGCTTGTGATAGCCTCCTGATAGTACCAGAGGTTTTTTTAAAAAAGGAAGACACTTGTTCATCAAGATGTGTGTATTGAAGTTGGAGAGCTCTGGTATATGCTGCATTTTGATCAGGCAGGAAATTAATTCAGTTCATCGGGATGAATTTCATCAAGTATTTTTCTTCCCAATAAACCTTAGCCATTTTTATCAGTGGAAATCACAGTAATGCTTGTTATATAAATAAAATTTTGTCAATGTGTTTTTCTTTTTACCAAAAAACATAGTGGCTGAAAATGCAAATGATACTTAGTATGTTGTATAAAGCAGTTCTCAAAAAATAAACCCTACCAAAATACCTACATGTTTTTTGCAATATAGTGCAATGCAGAAATAAGTTAGACCAGCTGGTCCAAATGGAAAATAAAAGTATATGGGAGATGTGGTCTAATAATTTTGGACCATTGGCACTGTTGCGTCTTCTTGACTCAACTAATTGAAACAACTCTCCTTGAAACAACTGATTTCTTGTTTGGTTGTGTTACACAGCTCTAGGGTGTGCTGCTTGGTGTTAGCAGTGGCTGCTACTGGACCACCTTTCAGGTATCTGATTTCTGATTTGAGAACTGATCAGCAAGGTATGCAGTGAGTCAAGAACAGTTTCTGGGGCTCTGTAGCTCTGTGTAGCACTGTAGGAATCTATGAACCATAATCCAGAAGTAAACAGAAAGAAAAGTGGAAATGGGCTTTGGCATTTGCATCTGAAATTACACGAGTGGGGACAGAAGTGCCCCCATAATTTGGGGGACAATTTTAATGTTTCTTACATGAAAATTTGTCTCCAAGGAGCATTCTGCAAAGGACATAGGAAGCAGGCTAAAAAGAAAAGTTTGGGTAAACTAAAGATTAGCATTGGAATATTTTCCGCAGTTGCAGCAGGGCTTGGAAAAGTGAAACTGAATTTGGCTGAATAAATGGGCAGGACGAGGTGAAGGTAATTGGTGGAGGTCATGCACTAATGTAATCATTGGAGAAAGTTTTCCCTGAAGGGCTCTCATGCGTCCTTCTGGTCTGCCACCCTGCTGCATACAAGAGTCACACTTTTGGGTTTTTTCGTTCTGCAGCAAGGGAGCAGACTCTGCTGGGAACAGCTTGTCAGACCTTAATGAGCCAAAAGCTCACAAATTTTATATATGTGTGAGCAGCAGAGAATTAAAATACTATTCTCCTGTTTGCACTTTGTCACTTCTTGCTCTTTTTACAGTGTCAAGACAATAAACCCACTTTTTAGTAGATTGTAAAGCTTTTTTTGTTGCTGTCATCAAATGAATTGAATTTGTGAGGGATTTTTTTGTGTATCTAAAAAGGATTTTGCAGCTTGTGTACCAGACCCTCCAGATAAATGCCTCATGGAACTTGGGATAAAAAATGGCTGTATTTAACCTAGAAGACAAAATTGAGCATCTACAAAAGTGTGTGCAACAACTTCTGAGTAAAACAGCAAGGCACAACACCCAGTTTGATGCATGTTACTTTATTTAAAATTCCTACAAGAGGCACAAAACCACTGCCTTTCAGCAGGAAGATTAAACTTAGCCTGACATATGTCAGTCAGATGGGCATAGGACTTACCATCAAAGTAGGTTCAGAAGGAATAATTTACAAGATATTCATTGAGGTTTTTGCTTAAAAGGGTATTTGGGGAGCTGCCCAAGAACTCCCATGAATATCTTTCTGTGCTTCCCTGCCTTTAGCAATGATCCTTTGCCTATCTTTACCATTGACCTGAACAGAATGTATGTTTGTCATCTGACAAGGGTTGTGCAACTCGCCACACCTTATGCTTTGCTCTTTTGACCTCCTTTTTCTTTCTCAGAAAGCATGCTTGCAGTCTCTTTACTTTTGCATCTATAGACCAAATACAAGAGCCTGCCTTACCTATAATGGCAAGCACAGTGATTTAAAATAGGAGGAGAAAAGCTCTGCTTTGTTTGCCATTCCCCCCTTTCAACTAGGGAAAATGGAAAGATTTCCTTAAAATTTTTGATTGTGAATTCAGCCAGACCATTTTTCCCAGCAAGGTGTGCAGCACAGCAAAACCCTTTTCTGTATCAACAGTGAGGCAAATGATAGGATTGTGGAGTTTGTGAGTTGTGTGATGGACTTAAAGCAGACAATGCTGTCATCAGTGCTGTTAGGGCAGGCTGCATGAGCCTGTGAAAATTTGTTTTTAATAGCAGCATAATTTATTGCAGCTGATATGTCTCTAGCATATGGCTGAGCAGGTTTTGGTAAGTGATTCCTCACATTTCTAGGTAGGTGATGTGGCCTTATGCTTCTAACATACGCCTTGAGCTGTCATGACAGGGGAGTAGTTTACACACAGATCTCCCAGTGTTTGCTTTTTTTGTGAGTTTTTTTGGGTTTTTTTTTTGAGTTAGCAGCTAGAGTTGCTATTCTTTTCTAAATGTCTAGCTTTATCCTCTGGTTACTGATTATATTCTATGGAAATAACTCTGTTACTGATTATATTCTATGTTTAGGAAAAGTTTATTAGAATGCACTTCACAGAAGTTCCTGTGTTTCTGCTTGTTCTCCTTTTGGGCTTTTGTGGTCTCTTTGTTTCCTCCTCTTGGTATAAATACAGAAGCAGAAGATGCTGCTCCTGCTGTTGCTGAAAAATCTGCAGCCAGATTTGAGTGGTAGTGACATGGTATGGTTGTAAAGCTGGTTGGTGCCTAATAGTCTGTGTTGAGTGTCTTTCATTCCAAGAGGCTGCAGTGGGGAATGTTTGGTCCACAGTTTTTATTTGACTTTGAAGATTTGACTTTGAAGATATATTTCTTATATGAAAGAGGTGAACCGTGGGAGGTTAAGTGAGAAGTTACAGAACATTTTCAGTTTGGTTCTTTAACCTAAAATAATAGTGAATGGCTTTTAGGTTTTTGCTTGTTTACCTTATGGCCAATCCTGTAATGTGTAGAACCTAGCATTTATGCTAAGTGTTTGGGATACTTGTTTGGAATATTAAGCATATATGTCACCAGATACTCCCTCTCCCTTCTTTTTTGTTCCCCACATACAGCTTTTAGCACTGATATAAAACCAAAGACACCAAGTGAGGAAATAGTTGGCTGATTTTTTTTGGCTGCTATTACCATTGTCAAGTTAGTAGGAAGCAACTTACTTTGTGTGTTAGTGTGTATGTTTCTGGTTTCATGACTCTAACCCCACAAGTTTCTTTCTTTTCAGTGTTTACTTGATGCATATTTACTTATTTGTTTGTTTTTCATAATAGGTTAGCCTACACAAGCCAGAAATTAAGCTAGAATCACTGAAAGAAGATATTAAGGATTTTTTGAAGACATCAGGTTTGTAGTCCTTCAGTGATACAATTGTGGATAGTATAAATGTGTGTAAGAATCTATGTGACAGACATGATGAAACTGGTAGTTTGTGCAGCTTGGGTTCATATTGCTGACAGTAGCCAGAAGCAGATACTCAGTGATTCCAAATTTTTTAATGAGTTAAAGAAAATTAAGAGGGAAGAAGTTCTCAGATTCCAGCAGCATTTTGAAAAACTTATTATGCAAACAAGTGATTTTATCATTTGATAAGATGTTGGTAATTTTTTTTAAAGTTTGGAATGACACAAGTTCAGTCACTTCTGAAAATGGTAATTAGCACTCATGGAAGTACTCTGGAAATTTAACTAAGGTAAAATTTTCAAATTTCCACTAGAAGCTGTTGGCTGTGTAACTCTAATGTGAAGATTTGCTGGTAAGTATTACAAGATTTGTAACGAGGACTGCTGTGTCTATTAACATTTCAAGTTGTTTTAATAACATGGTGGCTTTGAAAAAAATAGCATTTAATTATTTAAGCAAAAGTGTTGTAATTATTTGAGTAGCAAATAGAAATAAAGGATATTCAGCCTTTATACAGGTCTCAACTCGCCGTTTTCCTTGCTTTAATTAGGTAAAGTTTTCTTCATCCCTTCCTGTCTGTCTGACAGGTAGACATGAATTGATATAGGATGGAAAACTAGTGATTGTAAAGCAACCTCTGATTCATATTCCATTAGTATGAATTCCTAAGGTTGCCTTCTGGATGTTTTTTTTTATTTTAACAGGTTGGGAAAAGAAACTTCAGAATGCTGTTTACAGCGAACTCAATGTGTGAGTTTTTTTGTATTTTTTGTATTTTTATATAATAAGTTCTACTCACGTGATTTACTTTTGATTCATTTGTGTATATAGGTGTAGGATGTGTTACCATTATCTGCAAGATCTGTCATACTGAGGGTGCCTGCTTCATTTCTGTTTTTAAAGGGCCATTATTTCTTTTGCATCCTAGTAAAAATGTTGGACTCAAGTATCTTTTAAAGAACAAGAGGAGCACGTATCACACCATTTTTAACTTACTTTAGTAATTACTTTGCTGTTTTACTCCTGAAGGTACCAACAGTCTTAATTCTTGTGTAGCTGAGGTAGTTGCTGCAAATGAGCTGTAGTTATTTTTATTTTTTAATGATGGCAATGCACATAGTTCTTGAATTACTTACTAAAGAAATTTTTAAGGTACTGGACCTCTAGACTTACCAGATCAGTGCTCATCATGCTTGGGATTCTGTGATTGTGTGATACTGCTATAAACACACTGAAATTTGTGAAATTCCCATTTTATTATTATTCAGTTAAGTTTGGATTAGACTTCTGGGAAGCATAAGTTGCTTTTATGTTCTGGAAAGTTGTAAAGGTGAATTTCATAACAGGTATTGCTGTAAATGCAACTGTATAATATGAAATGTGTATGAAAATCTACTTGTGCTAATTTAAATAAGCTTACTAGAGTTACCAGTTTTGAAGAATGTGTCTTAGTAATATGAGAGACTCAATTCAGTGAAATGCCTGTAAATAGGTCTGTTAGTAAGCATTAATATTCATTGTGTCTTGCAAGGGAAAAATGTTTCCCTGACTTTTGGGCTAACGTTTATGCCGTCTTTGAGTTCAGGGAAGTAAGGTAGAAACATCAATGAATTTAGCTCTGGAGAATTGAAATTAGCTAAGATTACCATGATTTTGTGAACATTATGGAAGAGAGAAGAAGCAGCATTGCTGAAATCTGTTAGTATTGGTTGCATTTTATGTAGAGGCACAGAGTTTTCCAGAGCACATTAGTGGCAAGTATCACAATGACCTGACCAGTTAAAAGTAGAAAATCTTTTCTTATGATAGGAACTGAGTGTATACATATAAACAAATTAAATTTCATGATAGTTGTAAGAGAAACTGTAAATTTTGTTTCATGAAAGGCGTTTGAGATGGTTAAAATAAAGCTGTATGAAATGTGCATTAAGTCCTTGGATATAATCTGCACTACTGGAAGGCAAATTAGCATTTTGGTTTGGTTTTGTTTGTTAGTTTTCTTCCAGCTTTTATAATTTGGTATAATGCAGTTTATGTGGGGATATTCATCTTTGCTTGAGTCAACTTCACAAAGTTCTAATTGCTTTGGGCATGTTCATATTCACTATTGATTTTTAAAAGTATGTCCTCCAAAAAATATATTGTCTCTTGAAAAAATACAATAGTGGATAGTGAAGGTTCCAGGAAGTCATAAGGATGACATAATGTGAAGATAATAGACTTCTACAATACCTGATTAGTTCCTAGAATTATTTGGTTTTATTTTACAAATATGTGAAATTACAAGGGGGTATTATTTTTAATATAAGAATTCACATAGAAATGTAATTTAATACTTTGTTATCTTTATATTATTTGCATCCACAGGCAAGGATGAAAAAGAAACACTTCTAAAATAAATGCTTATTTTTATTTCTTGATCAACACACACAGTTGCTTTACTACTGCTGTCATGTTATGTTTAGGTTTACAAATACAGGATAAATTAAGCAAAATTAAAATCTGAACGTTTAAAATCTACTATACTTTCTTCAAGGTTTCCTTCACCCTGTCATCCTGCAGCACCACCTGAGCATATGAAAGAACCATTAGCTTATATGAGGAAAGCACAGGTTAGTTGTTACCAATTTTACCATTCCTATCAAGTCTTTGATTAGACTGTTTGAGGTTTACTCTCTGTAATGTTGCTGTACAGTTTCTAGATTTTATATGTTAGGAAATCCACAAATTTGTACTTGTAAATGAGGTTGATAATAATGTCGTATATGTGACATTTTGCATACATACAAAAGATGCTTAAGTAATTCTCCATGGAAGAAGGAGGATATAGTGGCAGGTAGGTGAATGTTGTAGAGTAGCATGAAATATTTCAAGAAAGAGATTTTGATTTTGTTGGGAAGATGCAAAAATGTATCTATAGGCCATTTCACCTAGGGTTACAAAAATATTGTTATGAAGTGACACTGGAAGGCAGTTTTGCAGTGGAAGACAAGCTGCAGAGACAGTGGGCTCTTTATGAAGAAGAGATATATTTAGTACTTAGAAATATGAAAGGAAGATGAAAAGTATAGAGCTAAGGAGCTTAAGGCATATTGAAGGAGAATAAGAGAAACTGAACTATAAAAGATTAAATGAGGATTTTCGGTGTCAGCAAAAAAATATTTATGCTTTGCTGGTTTTAGTTTCTTTCACCAATATATGCCATTTGACATTTTTAAAAATCCACATAATATATATATATATATATATATATAAAGAAACCAACTTCCAAAATACGATCTAAACAAAATATCTGAGATAAGGATAAAATTGTATTTAACTCAGCTGTGCCTAGAAATACATTTCAGTATTCTTTTATAAGGCAATCAACAAATTGTGTTAATTTTTCAGTCATATTGTTACATATTCCACTAAGTCTTATCTTGCTGCCCTGAGTTTCAGTCTTTAGCATTTGGGGACGAAGATTGTATTAGACAATTTTCATGCTGTGATGTGAAATGCAATGCCACAATTTACTGCCTGAAAATAATCACTCGTCAGTTTGCTAATGTGAAAACCACAGAGATGTATCTGTGTGTATGTTTTTCTAAACCAGTTTCATTGGTTATTATTTTTTAAAAGTGTATACAATGCATACGGTAACCCATCTTTTTAGCTCTATGTGGGAAGGACTGTTTTTCTAATAGTTCAGGAATGAGTAGGCAAAGTCCTATCTTTACTGGTTTCAAAAGTTCATAGCCCTATCTTGAAGAGTATTGTGCATCCATATCCTCTGAGGTGGGTTCATCCCAGCAGGCAGCTCAGCTGCTCCCTCCCTCCCTCCAGTGGCGTGGAGGAGAGAATTGGAAGGCTAAAAGGGAGAAAACTTGTGATAGAGACAGAAAAAGGCAATAGGTAAAGCAAAAGCAATGCATGCCAGCAAAGCAAAATAGGAATTCATTCACTTCTTCCTCTTGGCAAGCAGATGTTGAGGCATCTCCAGGGAAGCAGGACTTTGTGATGCGTAAAGGTTGCTTGGGAAGACCTTATCTCCAAACATGCCCTCTTCCTCCTTTCTCTCAGTTTTTCTTTATTTTCTGCTTTCACTTGCTTATCCAATATTGCTTAGTAGTCAGCGTGCTCTCTCACTTCTCATTTCTTTCATCAATAAACCACAGCTTCTCAGCAAAACAGGATACTGTAGATGCTCTACACCACCCTTCCTTGTGACAATAAGCAGTTTTTTTCATGTTATATTAATAATATTCTGTATAATATTTTTATTTAAAAACACTGCCATTTGGGAAACATTCCTTATAGTTTTACTCCGATCCATTTTATTTATGCAAGAGAAAGTGAAGGAGTGGCTTGACTGTGAGGAGAAGTTTCTGGTGAAAGAAACTATTCCATTTGATGGAAATTTGATGAGACGATCTTGTATATGGAAGCTGAACTGAAAGAATTATAGACAAGATATATTTTTTATTTTTTTTAAACAATGTTTGAACATCTGCTCTTCCCTGAATTTGCTTCCTGTCTAATAAATTACAGCCTCTTATGGACAGAATTTTAAGTGTGAGTAACGTGGTTAGGCAGTAACTAACTGTTGTAGAATTTGTGTCTAGAGCAAATTACACACAATAAATAGAGCTAAATAACATTAAGAGGAGTCTTTGCATTCATTTGGGAGCCTGACTCATCATCCACAGAAAACTAAATTAAATATAAAACTCAACAGTGCTGCTGTAATCACAGAAGCAAAATCCTAAATCAGTTAACTAGGTAGTCAATACTAGTTGTCATTAACTTCAGAGAAATTATCCATGGATTAGGCACCATATGGTAGGTTTGAAGTCTAATACAATAGGCAGAAGAATCTGCTCTTTAAGATGTCCATTTGCTACTTCTGCCTTTCTCTTTGATTAGAGAACTGTTTTCTGAGCATTATTCTACAACTATTTTTTTTAACATTACATTTTTTTAGATTTCTCAACTTTTGATTATATCTAAGATACCTCTTGTGGAGAATGATTTGCAGTGTCACAAAGTGAAGAAGGCATTCTTTGTACATAGTTGATTGTCCTGCTTATAATAATTTGAAAAAAATGCTAACTGTTGATATATATAAGGAAGTTTGGTCATTAGGCATACGTAAAAATCAGTAATTGTGACATACATGCATTTTGGAGATCTGAAATGTGAACAGCTAAATTTGCTGTTCTTGTGGTATAAATAATGAAATGTGTTTATTCTGTTGTTTTCATTGGAAAAAGCACATATTCCTTAATGTTTGTGCAGATGTCAGTCAGTGACTCTTGCTATCCTTTCTTATATATGACTTGAAAAAACTGCTTATTGCATGGTAAGTGCAATCGGAGGAAGAAGAAATTCTGTATAATGGGAATTTTTTCTGTGTTTTAGGGAAGCTGGGAAAAACGAATTCTAAAGAGTCTAAACAGCATGTGCACAGAACTCAGCATACCACTAGCACAGAAGGTAATTTTTTTTAACTTTCTGTTGCCAGACTTCTTTTTTCTTTTTAAATTAAGCCTCACCTTGCACGCTTGTAGTGTTACATTCATTTTACACATGGTTATTGAGAGCTACAAAGCTGCTAGCCAGATAATTTTAATACAGAATAATTTTCATGGATAACTCCATGTATGTATCAGCTCAGCTTGGAGAAACTGTGTAAGTTTATCTTCCTCTTAGCTGTTGCAGTAACTAGCCTCTTAAGGGAGCAGCATGTTGGAAAGTTAATTGCTACATTCATTGCTCTTAATAGAAGTTTTTTTGTGTGGAAACTCAGCTGTACACCTTTGAGCTGCATGGTGTGTACACAGCCCATAGCACTTTGTGCACTGGGGAAAGCTGTACTCAAACTGGTCCTTTAGGAGAGAGAGATACTGGGACATTGCTAATTTTGTTTGTCATCCGTTCCGCTCTGTTTTGTTTTGTTTTATTGATTTAGAGGCTTTAATTTTAAGGATGATGGAATTGGGGAGTAATGTTAGCATGCTTTGTTCCTCATCTTTCTCCTGCTGTGTGCCTATGATGGGCAGCAGGACCTCTGTGCTTCATCATGCAAGATAAAGGATGCAGCTGTTTGCTTTTCATGACTACCAGGGGCAGCAATTTTGTGACAAAGTCCAACAGCTCTGTGGAACAAGCAGTATATCTTCAGTAATATGAAACTGACCACTAAATATCCTAATATTCATTTTTAAACACATGACAATATTTAATGGGCACCTTTTTATCTTGCAGGGGAAGTTTCTACAATATAATATACCTTCAGGCTAGGCATAATTTGTAAGCAAAAGAAAGCTGTGTTGCTAGTGCTGTCTTATTTTAAAATGTTACATTAATATATATATTTGAAATGGGCATGGTTTTACTCATTCTGTTAAAAAAAGAAGAGTTACTTTCTTGTGCCTTTCAGAGGCCTGTAAGTGAACAGAAAGAACTGCTTAATAAATGGAATGAAATGGGAACTGATGAGCCAGGTAAGGTCAACTAAATTTATGTTTGTACATAGAAAAAGGGCAGATGAATCTTATTTATCAGTCAAACATTAACATAATCACATCGAGGTAGATTGTTTTTGATCTTTTTTTCCATTGGTAATATGCCATTATACATAAATACATGTTCATTTCATTGCTATTTTAAATTCCTGTACTAACTTTGGATCCTTACTGAGAAGTTATGGTATAATGCTCCTCATTCCAGTGCTTTAGAGACTGGTACAGCAAGGGCACAGTTCCTCTTAGTGTAAGCTTAGGCTAATAGAATGAAAATATTCAGAACTATGGATAACTAATCTCAGATGTTTTATTAGAAAAAGATAAAAATCGCACTTGCACAGAACAGTCAGGGGTATAAATTATTCCTTGGGAGAACAAGGCTAGTTGCCCTAATTAATTCATATCCAAGTTCCTTGAAAGAAATGATTTTGCAAAGGTACTGCAGTACCACCACTTTTCATGGATTGTTTATGACTAGTAGCTATTTTTTATTTGTCAGTAGTATGTTTAATTCAATAATCTATGCTGTTAAAAAAACCTTCAACCTCTTTTTGAATATCATACCTCCCATGTTTAAGAATGGTTCAGTATGGAATAAGTAAAATTTTCCTATGACTCCTGTTCACTTACAGGGAGATTACAAAATTAAGGCATTAACAGCAGTATAATCTTGGAAAATATGTGGTGGTTGTTGCAATGACATCTGTTTTTATGTTGTTTTAGTCTTTGCTCTAAAATGTTATTGAAATTGCTAGATTGTGTTGGGGTTTTCATCTCTTGGTTTTAACACAGCATCACTGAAATCCTGTTTCAGATCTGAGTCTCTTCCGTCCTGTTTATGCACCTAAAGATTTTCTTGAGGTGAGCATTTATAAAACAATGACCCAGCCATTTATTTGCATCCATTTTAGTATTTTATGTGAAGTGGGAAAAATTATTAAGTGTATTTCAGACAATTTGTCCTTTATAAATTAAGTGAAATTTGCATGTGTTTTATGACTGAGTTTTGTTTGCAAAACAAAATGCCATTGTCTTTTTTTAAAACATGTATTTATTTAAACTGCATTTTTAAATTGTACTTGTGGCAAGCTTCCCATTCTCCAAAGAAAAATCAGTTGGAAGCTAACTTTCTTCCTCTGAGAGCAATTCTCCAGCTTCTAATAAATTTAATTATTAAAAAATTTAATAAATTATTTTACATTTTAAATTGCAATGCATTAACCTGTTAAACTGCAATATGTGAATCTTATAGACTGGTGGTAAATAGTAGGCCTATATGCAATTGAAATTGTAGGTCCTCTGCAATGATGGTGAACTATCAAACATGAAATAGAACTGTGTGGAATTTGGAGGCTTTTTTCTGTAGTCAAACCAAACCATTACAAAAATGGTGATTATAGAACCTTTAAAGTCAGAAATTAGAGTATTATACGTCAAGCACAATATATTGTGGTGAAAAAGAACTTGCTTTACCAGCTAGAATAGGCATGGACAATGGACTATAAACATTGCTGATGACAGTGAACTTCATGGTGACACAGTAGGAGATTTTTGGATTAACCTGATTGAAAATAAAATTTAAAAAATCAGTAGCTGTATAGTATGAGTTATACAGGAAACAAATTCTCTAGAGCATGGCAACAGGGTAGAACTGGAGAGCTAAGATGATCTTCTAATCCTGAATTATCACAATTAATGGTTCAGTGTGATTCAGTGCAAGTTTAGTAGAATGGCTTTTGTAGTGGTAGAGGAATTTTATAGTAATTCTTACTTAAATGTGAATTGCTTTATGGTTATGAATTCTGGCTGAATATACACAATACACCTTTTGTTAATTATATTACATTTCTAAAGAGCTCTTCCTTTTCTGTTAGTGATAATAATATTGGAAATTTTTAATATATTCTGTTTTTCATCAGTGCACTAATAGTTGAGTTGTATATCTAATCTTGAGTCTGTAAACAAATCCATCTTTGTTTTAGCCTTATGCAATGACCTTTTATTTTTCTTTTATACTGTTCTTTATACTGTTCTTTTATACTGTTACCTTTCCAGAGTTTGCAGTTTCTTTTATTAATTTTTTTTAATTTGCAAGTCCAGCAGTGAGTCTATGTGCTATTAGAATACTTAACAGGACTGACAGTTGCAGTGGTTGGGTGTTGTGGAAGAATTTCATAAGAGCTGGAAACTTATCCTAGAAAGAATTCTTGACAGTTCAATATTATAATATCAAAATCTATACCCATGGAATAACAATATGTAAGAGACTATAAATTCCTTTATACATCAAAGTCACTTATCTTGACATTATGATTTCTGATTGCTCACATTATATCCTTACTTTAGACTTTCAGTTGTGTAATTTATTTACCTTTTTCTTAAAAGAAGAATATATTTTGATGTATTGTTATTTAGTAATAAATTATTTTAGTAGCAAATTATGTAGAGTTCTGACTGAAAGCTACTGTAAGAATATGAATAAAAATTCTTTCAGAATTTTGAAGAATATGCTGGATATTCAGAGTAGTAATGAGAGATATGTTCTTGGTCTTCAAATGGTTTTGATGAGGAAGTGAATTTTAGTCAAGATACTACTATGTAGTCAGAAACAATCCCATATATCAAAAAGTATTTCTGTTTCTTTTTTATTTTCATTTTTGAGCATACTTTTCAATGTAGAATGTTAACTGCCTTAAAAATTTGGCTCCTTTTTAATTTTGAAAATGTTGAGAGGTAGTCTGATAAGTTGGGCCTATATATATATGATAGTTGCAGGAAATGGTTTTATGTTGAATATACTATTAGTAATACTGATCATATTAAGAAGAATTCTTTATGTAAACATCTGAATATAGGCAAGGAATGACAGTGATACAATTTTTAAGGTACTGATGAATCTTCGAAACCCAAATTATGAAAATGGAGAACAGCCTAGTTTCAGAAATCATCTGGGGCTAATTCAGGTTCCTCTAAAAGTTAAAGATATTCCAGAATTGGTAAGTATTTCTTTTTTTTCTTACCAGGACGTTTCTGTAAGAATTATTTTGCCTTGCTAATGAATAAGATTCTAAACAGTGATGAAAGCTGAATTATATGGTGCTGGATATAATATACATATAATGGTAAGTTTCTCCTTTTTAAATTGAAAGCCAATCTAAATATGTAGTTAAGGTGCAGAACATGGAAAAATTTACAAAAGTACCTTTTTATTGAAAAGTAAACCAAACAATAAATTATCTGCCAGCAGGAAAGTTTTCATTTTATGCCACACAGCTTTGATTTGGGCCAAAAATATACTTCTTTGTGTGTTATTCACTATTTTTTCTTTTCAAGGAAACGTTTCATATGCAGTTTGTCTTAATTCTGCTGTTATATTTGACACTCTACATGGTCAGTAAGCTGACAATCAGCTTCTAATTTTCTTGTCAAAGTAATTTTAAATCCCTTTATTGTCAGATTGTACATGAAAGGAAATACTTGGCTACTAGTATGTAGTTCAAAAATAGGAGAGTTCTTGTTAACACTTCACTTGTCTCTTGAAGATTTTATGCTAGTAGATAAAACTTGCATCTGGGTTGGGCAGTAGCTGGGAATTAGACATCCTTAACCTAATCTTTCATTCACCACTTTATTACATTCCAATGTCACTCATAGTTGCCATGAAAACTGGGGCCTGTAACTAAAACTAGGGTAATAATTGATGAGATTCTGCTCTTTTAAAACCTGATCTCATGTTTCATTTATATTCTTTCAAAAGAAATGTGTTTGACTTGGAAAATATTTGTATTAAGCCTTTCTGAAGAAATTTCTAGTGATTTAGAGGATTAAATGTTGTTAATTACTATTTTATGGTTTTGTTTCTTTTCAGAAAGAAGAATTCAGTGAACTAAGCTTAAATATAGGACAGCTGGGAATTGATGATTCAGCACAAGTGCCTCCTGGTTAGCTAATGCTGTGCTTCAGTCATTTAAGTGAACTCTAATACGTAGAATACTTTGCAATTCTCAAGTTATTTGTGTATTTTTTCCATTGTAAACCAGAAATTATTGTTCTGTATCTATGATTGTAGGGATTTTCTTTGTAAAATATAGCTAATCATAGAAAATGTTGCAAATATGAAGGGTCAGATTTGGAGGAGGTTTAAAGTCATCAGCTGAAGTTGAAAATGTATTTATTTAAATGTGTTTGAACACTTCAGAATATAGAGGAAGAAATTGCCTGTCTCCAGAAATAAAAAGAAAAATCAATAAATGTTAAGCCAACTGACAGGCATATGTACAAACATCTAAATTACTATCTTTAGGAAAATATTACAGGAAAAATCCATATAATTATAGTCAGTAACTTAAATAATGACTAATTTCTGTTGGGTTTCTGTGTATACATTTACTCCTGTAGAAACACATTTTAAATGGTCTTTCCACATAAAAATGCAAAACAGAGTATCAGTTGATTTTTCTTGTTAAATGGAAGCTTGCCTGACTGAAGTCTAGGTTCATGCAGTATAATTTTACTTTGGCATTTTTGTCCTTCAGACAAGAAATATTTCTTAGTTTCTTATTTTTTGAAAATTGAGTGCTGATTCAGGTTGATTTTTAGTCACATCTGTAAAAATCAGGTGACTGTAGCAGTATGTAGTAAAAATACAAAATACATTATGAGCTGGAATATCTTGTTTTTTATTATTTAGTTTTTGCCATTCTTTTATTTTTATATTCTAGAGTTCTTTGAAAATGAACATGTCCGTGTTGGACAGAAAGGTATGGATCTGTTTTCATCTGTAATAAACCATGAGTAGTTAAAAATACATGTAGTAAATTTTTATCTCAATTATTTATACCTTTTAGAATTTTAACAGTTTAGACAGACTAGTAAAAGCATAGTCAGTAATACCATTGTCATTTAGACAGAGACAGTCAGTCATACCCTTGTCATTTAGACAGAGACAGTAAAGCAAGCCTTTGCAGTCTACCAATAGCTACCAGATATTTCATTAAAAATTAAACAGGAAGCATAGAGACATAACTTTTTAGTGATAACTTAACTTGTGCCACTACTAAATTTCGTTTGAAAGTCAAAATACTCTGCCCTCCCTTCTCTACACATGCAGTTCTCATTAGTGTGATGGGTTTACTCCTGTGTATCAGAGCACACTCTGTTATTTGCTATTGCAGAATTTGTGGAATATTCCAATACTTAGCCACCATGGAAAATAGAGTCATTTGTCTTTTTATACTGTTTTTCCTGAACAAGCTCAGGGGTTTTTGTGGATTAAGAAGTAATCTACAAAGGAATGGGAAATGTAAAAGATATAACCATTTATTAACTCAAGTTATAGAAGAAATGTACAAGGAATGTTTGAAATCCATCAATATCAGCTCGTTACTGTCTCTTGTGATTCCTGCTAAACATTATCACCATACAAGAAAAAAAAACAAAGTGGGTGCCATCCCTGAAGTCCTTAATCTCTTTTTTTTTAAATTGCAGTTAGAAAACAGTGACCTTTCTTACTTATTCTTTTGCAGTCCTACTTGTATCTCTTACCATTTGTTTTATGTTACAAGAGTGACTCAGTGCACCATCCATCTCTTCTGTTCTTTCCTGCTCTTCCAAATAATTCCCCAGCCAGACTGCCTGAGCCAGTCATTCAAGTCCACAAAGTAATTCTTGTTCCCTGTCTCCTGCAAAGTGCAACCTGTGTTACAGAGGTTGTCTTAGCTTTTCCTATATGTAAAGACAAAAAATTTTGTACACATGTAAGTTAAGATTTTTAACCCTAAACTGAAATCTTAGCTAATTCAGTGGGAATCCTACTGCATGCTCTGTTGGGTGTTGTTGTGGCTTTGTTTGCCACTGTTGTATCGATTTTGCTTTTATATTAAGGTGTATTGCCAAGTCTGAGGAATTTTCTTTATTGTGTTTTGTAAAATCCAAGCAACAAACCTACTTTTTAGTATTTTGTGTTTCAATCAGAAACAATAATATAAGCACTTCTGGACACTTGAGATGAATCCCAGTCTTTTCAGAAGAAACCTGTCAGCAGAAGAGTTGTTGTTTTATGTTAATCTAATAGAAAAACAAATATTTTGAGAAAGAAAGTAATTATCTTCCAGTGTACTTAAACCGATAATAATAGAATTTGCCAGTACTCTCAGAATTGGAAAATTCTTGTCCCCCAGTTACGTGAAGATATTTATTAACACAAAAATGGGGAAGACACAAAAAAAACCCCAGAGTAAGGGGTGATCTATTCAAAGTTAAATACCACTCATAGATAAACAGGAGTTTTTGTGGACATATATGGTTGCTTGTTCCACTTGGTGCCATCCTACTAACTGCAGCTAGACTTGATACAGTCATAGATGCATACTAAGAATATACATACAAAATGCTACTTTATGACAGAAGGTAATACAGCCTTCCTTATTATTATCAATTGCCTTGTTTCACAGGGAACTGCCTCAAAATTGCACCACAGAAACTAGACCTTTTAGATATTTTCATTAGCTAATGCTTACAGCATGGTAAATCAGTTGGTGAGGTTAAAAGTTCAAATACCTCATTCTTTGGTAAATTTTGGATGTCTTAAACTACATTGGTTCATTACTGGCTTTGTTTCTTACAGTTTTAGCAGAGCAAGACAGTGCTGCAGCTCAGCAATATGTTCGTCAGGGATGTCCAACAGCACTCCGAGCTGATCTTTGGGCCCTCATCCTCAATATTTCTAATCAGCCAGAGGTAAGGAGCACAGTCAGATTAAGATGTGGAGACTTGGTGACAACACAAAAGTGCAAGCACATATCTTCTAGTGATCTTTTTCCAAAACAGAAATACTTTACTGAATTGTCACAGAAACTTGATAAACATTTTATGAGAAATATACACATCCCTGTGAAAAACTCTGAGCAGTGGTGAAGTCTTTAAGGCTCTTCCTTATTTTTTTTAACAGATGAGCAAGTAGAATATGCTATTCATTTGACATGATCTTAATGGTTCCCATTAACTATAGATAAAAAAGAAAAATAAACTATAAAACCACACAGAATTCTGAGATTTAGTGCAGTAAACATTGTTCTTAAGGAGGTGACATTCTACAGGGTCCAGAGTCTTGGAAGAAGAACTGAGTAGACTGTATGCAGGGAATTATTTGGGACACAGTATCTTCTGATGATGCTTAAAGAACTTGAGAAAGATGATGATATATGGCTCAAAAATGATGAAAGGATAACATCAATAAAACATGTTAAGTAAGGATGGATGAAGTGATGCAGACTGTGAATTTGTCACCTCTTTGAGGATGCTGAAATAAAGAATTGGAAAACACTAAAATAAAAAATCTACCCTTCTTCCTCACATAGAACAGAAATTATCAAGTCTGTGAACAAGATAGACTGTGCTGGAGAATATCATCTAAACTGGTGATATAAGTGTGTATGAAGGTTTTGCTAAACTGAAAGTTTATCTTCTAATGTCATAGCAATTGGAGCCTTTTATCTTGTTTGCCAAGACTATTTTTGTATAGAATGGTATAATATTTGTTATCCTGAGCCCTAAGTTACAGTTTTATGGACTTCAGTGTATTTATATTTTTAGTACTCAAAGGGATAAGCTTCTAGCAGACAGGCCATAGATCAGGTAGGATAGCACATGGGTTACTGTAGCTATGTTACAAGCTGAATGTCCATAGTTCTCCTTAAGCATTACATTTACTAGTGGATCACAGAATTAAGGCTGTAACTACTGGCAGAATGCTAGCACCCTGAAACATTCTTCTTGTGTACACGGAATATGCATTTGCATTATTTGCAAAGTATAGCAAAGCAGTTTTCAGGTACATGTAGCTGTCTAATGATCTGCTGCATTTCATAAAGATTTTAGTGGTTTATCTAACACTTTACCTCTTGTGTACTGTTTCTCTGCTGGAGTTGAATTGCATGGTTGCAGAGATGTCTTGCAATATTTTTGATTTGCAGTTTAGGCTCTATTAAATTTATAACTGTATGAATCTGTAATGCATAAGGACTGTGAATTTCCTTTCTTTAATATAATACATTATGAAGGTTTGGTATGGGCAGCTTTGTGTGTGTTAGCATCCAATATTTTTGTTTGGAGAATTTTATTCAGTAAAGCTCAACCTAATATAAAACCAAGCAAGGGATGATACTAGCAATCTGACACTGTAATGGTAGAAATTATGAACTGTGAGCTCTATGTGCAGGATTATTTAGAAATGTGTGAACACATTTCCTGGCAATGAATTGCTTATTAGTCTTCATTTGTAGTGGTACATTTTAGAGAAACAGTGTTAAAAGAGCATTTTTAAGGTTGCAAAGTCAAACATCTAAAATTTGAATAGTGTCACAGTTCATATTGTCTGTGCAAACAGTACAGTTTGCTGTATATATATATATTATCTCATGATCTTGAATCACACAGTCACAGTTCTTTCCTGTGGGATGTCTATTTCATTGATTGCACAAAACAGATGGCATACACTTACTGAGAATCCACTGTATTTTTCCTTCTTTCTGGTGCATTTCTTTATTTTTTTATTCAGTGCAAGCTATTCAAGCAGTGCCTAAAAAATAAAATTGTTCATTATCTTATAGGCTTTTTTTCTTTAATCTTTTTTTAAGTCAATGGGTTGAAAATCATTCTTAATTCCGAAAATTCCAGCATGGAAAAATCAGTAATGTTTTGCTTTACTACAGCTTTTACTGAATGTAATTTCCTATGTCTAAAAACCATATAAATAGGGGAAGTGGTAAGTCCATAAAGGAGCATGATGCAACTTAATGACTTGCCAGTAGGGTTATTTAGAGTAGGATCAATAGACAAAGGTACCCACTGCGCCATTCAAAGAGCAGAGAAGCCAGCAGCAGTAATGCACTCTCATCATCTTTGACTGAAGAAGGATGTACTTTACAAGTAGATTTCACAGGTGTTTGGTAAAAGGAGAACAGGTTTTGGATCCTCTTCCAGGATTTGCCAGAAGGGACTTTATTTAGCTGCTTTGTCCACTATCACTTTGTTCAATATATTTACATTTTTGTTTTGTATTTGTTTGTGCTACTTCGGTTCCAAATTTTACAGCTCTCCTAATAAATGCTGGGTACTGTTCTTTAGGCTTCATTCAATTCCTACAAATCTTAGACTCCCCAGTGTCAGTCTTTCTTAATATTCCTACTCCTCTGCTTCACCCACCCATTTCTTATATTACATTTGAGAGGCAAGCATAACCTAAAAGTGAGTCATGAGCTTCAGCACTGAGACTGCAGCTCCTGTGCTATGGAATTCCTGAAAGGCCACAGGTGGATTGTGCCTGCACAAAGGCTGCTGAGTAAACTAAACCTTAATTCCAAAGAAGGTGAATCACCAGATTCTACTTAAACTGGGTTTATTGTTTACTGCTGAAAGATACAGAGCAACTGATGTCATCTGGCTGGGCTTGTGCAAAGCATTTGACACGGTACCACATGGCATCCTTGTCTCTAACTTGGAGAGACATGGACTTGACAGATGGACCACTCAGTGGGTAAGGAAGTAGCTGGATGCTTGCACTTAAGGAGTTGTGATCAACGGCTGTATATCCAAGTGAAGATTAGTGACAAGTGGCATTCCTCAGGGGTGGGATGGGGACTGGGGCTGTTGAACCTCTTTGTTGGTGATATGGACAGTGGGATAAAGTGCACCCTCAGCAAGTTTACTGACACCACCAAGTTCTGTGGTGTGGCTGAAACTCAGAAGGGAAGGGATGTCATCCATAGAGACCTTGACAGGCTGGAGAGGTGGACCACTCAAACCACCTGAAGTTCAGCAAGGCCAAGTGCAAGGTCCTGCACCTGGGTCAGGGCAGTGCTAAGCATAAACATGGACTGGGTGGAGAATGGATTGAGAAGAGCCCTGAGGAAAAGGGCAAAGTGCAATGTGCATTTGCAGCCCAGAAAGCCAGCTGTATCCTGGGCTGCATCAAAAGAAGCATGACCAGCAGGTTAAGGGAGTTGATTGTCCCCTCTGCTCTGCTCTTGTGACACCCCATCTGGAATACTCTGTCCAGTTCTGGAGCCCCTGACACAGGAAGGACACAGAGCTCTTGGAACAAGTCCAGAGGAGAGCCACAAAGGTGATCAGAGGGCTGGAGTGTCTCTCCTCTGGAGATAGGCTGAGAGAGTTGGGGTTGTTCAGCCTGGAGAAGAGAAGGGTCTGGAGAAACCTTATAGCATCCTTCTGAAGCAGCTACAGGAAAGCTGGGGACAGACTTTTTACAAGGGCATGAAATGATAGGACAAGGAATAATGGTTTCAAACTGAAAGGGTAGATTTAGGTTGGGTATAAGGAAGAAATTCTTTTGTGAGAGAGTGATGAGACATTGGAACAGGTCTGTGCTGTAGATGCTGCACCCTTTGGGGTGTTCAAGGCGAGGTTCATGGGGCTTTGAGTAACCTGATCTAGTGGGAGGTGTCCCTGCCCAGGCAGTGGGGTTAGAACTAGATGATGTTTAAGGTCCCTTCCAGCCTGAACAATTCTGTTTCTATGATACGTTTCTCTCTTGCATGTAACCAGCTTTCAGAGTTCTCTTTTCCTTATGCTCTAGGATGGATACAGTATGAGTTTTCTGGGTGGAAATTTTGATATGTGGCTTTTTTCAGGTGAAGAGGGCTGGGCACTATAATCCTGAAATGTACTTTGTTCCAAATTGCATAGATGAGTATGTTTCAAGTTGCAGTATTAAAAATGTCTATATTATTTTGAGAAAAGCTTATATAAAAATACAAAACATTTTTAAAAAGTGAAAAGTTTCTAAATCAATATTTTATTAAGATTTAGCAGACAGAGAGGAAAGGTTGAATCAGAATAAAATAGCAATATTTTGGTTGTATAAATGAAAACATATTGTTCTAAGAAATGTACCACATTTTTGGATTCTCATGAAACTTGGTAATGGTTGTCTCGTCTGTAGGAAGAAACACAACCTAAAATACTAAAACAATACTGGAATCTTTTTTGAAGCCTGAGTGAGGCTCTTAATAGCATTTCTCAGTGTAAGAAAAACTGATCACTGAACAACAGGGTCATGTGGCTTGAAAGCATATCTGTGACGAATCTTGTTCTTGAATCAGATGCAAAATATATTTATTAATATAGCATGAGTCACAAGCTTCATGTCTTACTAAGAGGCAGGAGAAAGATCTACTTGTGGTCAAGTTGCCTTTCAGAAAAACAAGTGATTCCCAAGCCCTGTTTTCATTTTGCATCACAATAACAATTTATGTATAAATAAATCATGAGTAATGAGATAAAATCATTATTCTTAGAATGGTTAGGACTGTGTTTTCACTGCAAGTCCCTTTTTAGTAATTTCTAATTTGTTTCCTAAACTTTTTTTAATGTGTTCTAGTTCAGGTGGACAGCTTGGACTTCTGGTGTTTTTACTAAATTTATTTAAATGGTAAATTATTGAAGTACTGCTTTATTCTGCTAATATTTGCTTATTTCTGCTTATATCTGCTTAATATTTGCAGTATAAATTTGCTATTAATTTTTCCAGGGTAGAGTTTTGAGTTGTGTTATGCAATTTTAGTTAATACTGAAATTCATAACAGCAAGAGCAAACGTTATTATCTGACAAACAAAGCTTTTAGTATTCTTCACAAGATTTGAAGGCTGTATTTGTAATTTCATCTTTTAATAAATTTATACTTTTTAGAGATTCATATTATATTAATATCAAATATTTGCAGCAATTCACTAATGTCAGAAGATATGACAGAACCTATTAATGAAGATGATTGTGAAAATAGAGGTCAGCAAAACAAAAATGATTTTGAGCGTTGAAAAGGTTTTAGCTGTAGAGAACCAAAAGTTGGAAGATACAGATCCGTGGTTTGTATTCGTTCCTTCATTCTCATTTTTCTAATTATCTAAAAGGGAGGTAATTTTATAAAAGTCTCACATATTTGCTTCATTTCCTAGGGCTTAAGATAGAATAAACAGTGGTAGAATGATTCATTATTTCTGCAGTGTTTTTTTAATTTTTAAAGATTTGCTTTCTCACTTGAATGTAAATTAAAGTTATGTCTCAGACTGGTGATGTTAATATTTTTATTTTCAGGACATCCTGTATTATGAACAGCTTAAGTCGAATGTGATTCAGCACAACCTTTTAGTGGACAGCCTGATTTACAAAGTAAGTGATTTACTAGACAGTGGTTAAGTGATTTATATACTCATCACACCAGTATCTTGGTTTTTTTAGCAAATAAAAATGTTGGTGGTTTGGTCTTTAAGAAGTGTAAGAATAACTAGTGTGAATTAATTATTGGGAATTCTCTCCTTGTGCCTGTGTTGGCTCACATGTAAGATACTTGTTTGAGTTGAGCCATCAAGTCATAAAGAAATGGTAACCTAATTAGAGGGAATAACTGATTTTGCAAGGAAGAAAGGACTGGGGTCCAGGGGCTTCCATTTCAAGTTACAATTCTGAATTTTTTAATTACCAAATTAATATAGATTTTTTAATTTTTAAAATATGGAGTATATGTTTAACTACAGCTCTTTCATTATTCAGTTGTGAAACAGTGTCTTCCACCACGGTGTTATGTTTAGCTTCTACAGGAGTCTGAAAAAGGTGTCTTTTGGCTTCAAACTGCTGTATTTATTGATTGCAGGATGTAAAGCTGACAGCAAGCAATGATGACTACTATTTTGTGTTTGAGGATTATTTATATCAGGTATGTCACTATTTTTTTTTCTAACAAAAACTAGAAAATATACTCCTGTGTCATTATATAAATTTTTTTTTAAGGACTGTCTTTGTGTTTCACATGTAGGCTAAGTATAGTAGGACCATAGCATCTGTTTGCTGTATTATGTACACTTTCCCTTCTGAATAACAATTATTCAAAAATAATGGTTGTGTATTTAAACTGATCAAACAGGACAGGCTTTTAAAACTCCTACTCTGAAGGACCTTGCACAGTGTTTTTCCAATGCAGTATGGAAGAAAATACCAAATCAGACATAAAATCATAGAATCATAGAATTGTTTGGTTGGAAGAGCCTTTAAAGATCATCAAGTTCCAACCCCCCTGCATGGGCAGGGACACCTCCCACCAGCCCAGGTTTCTCCAAGCTCTATCCAGCCTGGCCTTCAACACTTCTAGGGATGGAGCATCCTCAGCTTCTGTGGGCAACCTGTGCCAGTGTCTTACTACTCTCACACTAAAGAATTTCTTCCTAAAATCCAATCCAAATCTATCTTCTTTCAGCTTAAAAATGTTCCCTCTTGTCCTGTCACTCCATGCTATTTTAAAAAGTCCCTCCCCAGCTTTGCTGTAGGCCCTTTTAGATACTGGAAGGCTGCTATACAGTCTCCCCAGAGCCTCTTCTCTTCTCTCTTCTCTTCTCTTCTCTTCTCTTCTCTTCTCTTCTCTTCTCTTCTCTTCTCTTCTCTTCTCTTCTCTTCTCTTCTCTTCTCTTCTCTTCTCTTCTCTTCTCTTCTCTTCTCTTCTCTTCTCTTCTCTTCTCTTCTCTTCTCTTCTCTTCTCTTCTCTTCTCTTCTCTTCTCTTCTCTTCTCTTCTCTTCTCTTCTCTTCTCTTCTCTTCTCTTCTCTTCTCTTCTCTTCTCTTCTCTTCTCTTCTCTTCTCTTCTCTTCTCTTCTCTTCTCTTCTCTTCTCTTCTCTTCTCTTCTCTTCTCTTCTCTTCTCTTCTCTTCTCTTCTCTTCTCTTCTCTTCTCTTCTCTTCTCTTCTCTTCTTCTTTCTCATCCTGTCTTCATACAAGAAGGGCTCCAGCCCTCTACTCATCCTCTGGCCTCACTCCAAGAGCATCATGTCCTTCTTATGTTGGGGGCTCCATGAACTGGACACAGTACTCCAGGTTGGAGGCACCAGGTGAATCACCTCCCTTGAGCTGCTGGTCATGCTCCTTATGATGCAGCCCAGGATACTGTTGGCTTTTTGGGCTGCAAGTGCACATTGCTGGGTCATGGTGAGTTTTTCATCAACCAACACCCCCAAGTCCTTTTCCTCAGGGCTGCTTTCAATCCATTCTCCCCTCAGCCTGTGTTTGTGCTCAGGATTGTCCCATATCACCAACAAAGATGTTAAACAGCCCCAGTCCCCATCCCACCCCTGAGGAATGCCACTTGTCAGTCACCTCCATTTGGACTTCAAGCTGTTGATCACAACTCCTTAAGTGCAAGCATCCAGCCACTTCCTTACCCACTGAGTGGTCCATCTGTCAAGTCCATGTCTCTCCAAGTTAGAGACAAGGATGCCATGTGGTACCGTGTCAAATGCTTTGCACAAGCCCAGCCAGATGACATCAGTTGCTTCTCCCTTATCCACCAACACTGTAACCCTGTCAGAGTAGGGTACCAAATTTGTCAGGCATGATTTGTCCTTAGTGAAGCCATGTTGGCTGTCTTCAGTCACCTTTTTATTTTCTATAGGCCTTACTGGTTAGACTGACTGTCCTGTAGTTCCCTGGGTCTTCCTTTTTTCCCTTTTTTAAAAGTAAAATTTATGTTTCCCCTTTTCCAGCAAGTCCTTGTTCATCCCCTTCCAGCTTTGCAATAATAAAATTATTAACAGCTGCAGCATACAGGGAAATTAATTATTAACAGATGCAGCATACAGAGAAACTAAACTTGAGTAGTATATTCAGGTTCTAATTTTAAAATAAAATAAAAATTTCCTTTCCAGTTACGTACTGCAATAAGAGTACAATGTATTGACATATTTTTAAATTGAAAACATTGATTCTGAAAAAAGTATCGATACGTATGGCTGCTTTTAGGATTGCTCCATTCCAAAGCTGCTTTAAGTAATGGGGAACCAAACTAATTTATAAAGAATTATGTTCGTTGCTGCCTGTCAAACATCCTTAAATAGAAGATTACATTTATGAACTTGCTAATGTGTAGTTGACTGCAAAATCAACATAAATGTCATGTACCAAAATTAACTGTTTCCACAGTGCTTTCAGTTCTATTAGTCACATCTGTTAGGTTAGACCTGCTTAATTTTTTGTTTTAAAGCTGTGTGAAACTAAATTATTTCTTCTTTGGTAATGTGTAACACTGCTAGTAATTCAATTGAGCAAAAAACTGTCCTTAGTGCTGTTTAGTCCATATTCGTACAAAAATGTGTTACTGTTTAAGCATACTATTTAATTATGTCTACACACAGTATTTTGGAATAATAAACATTTAAACATTAATAATTATAATTATAACCCCATGAAAACAGACTTTTTACAATAAAATAGTTCCAGTATATAGATCTGTATCCAAATTTGTTTCAGTATTAAAATCCGAAAAATGACTACACAGTAGCAACTCAAATACTGATGTGTGTTTACTAAAATATTTACATGTAGATGTTCTTTAATTAATGGTGAAATATAATCTTCTTTACTGTAGCATGATCTCTTCATCATTGGATGTGAAAATCTTATTTCCGCTGCATTCATTAAATAGACTACTAAAGTATATTAATTAGTAACTAACAGTTCCTTTGGACACAGAATTGTAATCTAGGGAGTATGTATACTAGTTCATAATCTTTGTTTTAAGACCTTCAGAAAAAAATACTGTTTGTCATTCTCAGTGTGAAGTACAGTTGAATATTTTTTATATATATATTTCTGTTAACAGAAAGAAATATTGCAGAATTAAAATCCTAACGAGGACTAAACTATCCTCAGTAATTTAAAGGAGAGCCACTAAAAATCTTTTTGAAAAATTAAGTTTTACTGTAAGGCAAAGACAAAGAATATCTCAAACTTTTAAGTACTAGTTTGCACTGGTTTTGTTTGGTACATAGTGGTATTCTTCAGACTCTTCTCGAAGAAATCTTTCCATTTTCCTTGATAATTTTATCTTCCAACCTAATTTGAAAATGCTTCCCTGACAAATGATTTCTTTCTGTGGCCCCTGAAAAATTCTGCAATGTGACTTTGATGTGGAGTGTTATTTATTGATTACATATGATAACTGGAATTAAATGTTGGCTAAATAAAATAGATAATGAAAATGTTAGTTTAAACCAGACAACCTAGTCTTGTGTTTGCACTGTGTTTTTGGTACGTTTACTTTAAATGACTAATTATTGCCTTTAAGTTTTCCAATTCAGTGAACAGATTGTGGCATTTGTCTGTGTGTTACTTAACAGATAAAGTATCCATCAAACCCAGAAAATTTGGTAGTAAAATAACAATGAGGGTATTTGATTGGATTATTGATACCTCAGTGGTACCTCCTCCTCACCTTTGAATTCAATGGCTTTCTTTTCAGTTTTTTATAAATATCCTATAGTTTTTATAAATATCCTATATCTAAACAGTTCTGTACTTTAAAAAAAAAAAAACCCCAAAAAAAACCACTTGTGCCATTGCTTTATTTAGGATCATAATTTTTGTGAATGAGAAAAATAATACATAAATTATTGAATTTTAAAATTCATTGTATCAGGCCAAAGGTTCAATTAGAATACTGCATAATGAATATATGCAAATAACCATACCCAGCAGTTTTTAGGTATAGTCGTGACTTACATTTGATATCTGACACAGATGCATAGTTTTAATTTAAAGACTTCCAGATACTAGTACTGGACACTGTATTCCTAAAAGAGGGGGCCTCAAATTATGGTTACATTCTTTCCCCTATGAGAGAACATAATTTATGTCCTTTTTAGATTAGTTTCTTTTGCTTTCACCTCAGTTAACAGACACAGAGAATTAACATTTGCCTGTGTATTGTTCTTGTCAGCTGTATTTTGGCAGCTGTGAAAATGATTGTGCACTGCTCAAAAATAATATTTAGCTTAAACTGTTTGAGATAAAGAAACTACTTTTTCCAAAGGTGTTTGTATCTGAGAAGTAGTTTTGTAATTAAAAAGAGGAAAAATCTCAAAATATGAGCAGCTTCCATGAAAAATAAAAAGAAGCAATGATGCTCAGGTGTTCAGGTGCTTTGGTTTTTATGTTTACTTTTGAGAAATGCTAGTATCTGAAAATGTTTGCAATAGTTGATTGAAGGGAAAATCCATTCATTTTTATTCACAACAAATTATGGAGTGAAACACCATCAAAGACATTTCCACCTTTACACTCTGGCTACAGTTTAAACAACAAACTCGTAAAACCTACAGGAGTAGAGAGGGTTTAATGTATGTAAAAAGTTATCAGTAACTTGAAGTCTGCCTTACTTCTACCCTCTTGTGCACAGTACTTGATAGTGCAGTCTTTCATTGCAGGAAAACATGAAAATTTTCAAGTTTAGTTCTCATTATTCCATTTTTTACACTTGCATGCAGGATGAGATTCTTTATTGTTCATTTTTAATAGGAATTATTTTAGTATTTTAATCCTATACTCAGTTGCTGCAAATGCTAGATACTTCACTTATGTAAACAATAAAAAATTCAAATACATTCAACAAAAGACAATGCACATTTCAGAACTTAGGGATATGAGGTGAACATTGTAACCTGTGCTTTTTGAAAAAACTGAATGCCATGCAAGCATTCTGTAATATTCCTGGGAATAAAAATGAATATAATTATCAGAGATGCAGACAAGTGAAAATATAAATGAATTGTTTGCTTATTCACTTACTAAGACTTTCCCAGGTCATAGGAACTGAATAGAAAAATAATTTATAGAAGTCAAAGTAGCCAGTTGCACGGACAGTTACTAACCATGTGGCAGAAGGAGGTAAACCCATGCTGAGTGAAGAGGATGAGGGCTGGAGGAGGGGCATATTTTACTGAAAATAAATGACTGTGAAGGTAATATCATAGCAAGTTCAAAGTGAGCCTGGAATTGAACAGGAAAGTAAAATAAGTTGGTCGAGAGCTTTTAATGATATTGGCTCCCTTCAGAAGCATCTAGTATTAAGGCAGGTCCTTAAATCTGTTTGCTGGTTTTTTTTTCTTATCCAGTAAGTCAGCTGATTTTGTTATGCTGTTGTTCTTACAGGTATTACTGTGTTTCTCCCGAGATACCTCTGTATTGGAGCACTTCACTTACAGTAGTGCCACCCCACCCAAATCATACATACGAGGTAAAAGGAGTTGTTTTTAAAAATAATGTATAGATTTTTGTTGATTGCTGCAGTAATACAGTATGTGAATTTGCTTTATGTTCTTTACACCTAGGGGACAACATATAAAAGAATGTTAATAAAAAATTCATATATCCACTTGACATCTGCACGGATTCTGATAGTTTAGCAGCTGATTGCATGAAGACCAGATTTATAATGTTGTTCTCTTACTGTGGTTTTCAATGTATAATTTTCCAGTATTTTAACAGAATAAATTTAACACACCATTATAACAATATGGTAAAATCTTGACACCTTGGAATTTGATTAAGTCAATTCATGCTACAGGAAAGTCCAGGATTCCTTGAAGCTGGTGAAAGTTCCCTGTGCTAAATGTGTCTATTTACAGTGCACAAAACACACAGAGATCTAAAGGATGTCTGAATATTTAATAAATTTTCATATAAGTATTTACATTTGCTACTTGTCTTTTCTTGTTATAAAGCTAAATTAATAACAAGTTTTAATTAGTTATAATTATGCTTAAAAACATATTTCTAAATAGTTAATTTTTGAATGGTGGATTTTAAATTATTTGTTTCTATAGTAAAATACAATTGACAAGTGTCATGTGTTCATTTTGCAGGGAATAGGAAAAACTATATGGTCAGTCTGTACTATCAGTGATGTTCTTGACTTAATTGATCTTTTGTATCCCATAGGTTACTTGAATAGTTTCTTGTTATATGAAAACTATACCATCCATCTTCCTCTCTGTTGCAGGCTTAATGAAGCCTTGATTTATATATTTTTTAAAATCTGTTCTTAAACCTTTCAAAATGTCTCTGCTCTTAAGTCTGCCACAGCATGGCAGATCTATCCCATTAACCTTATCCCCTCAACGAGCTTCACTGTCTTCAAGATCTGCAGCAAGTACCTTTGGAGTTCCTAAAACACACCCAAATAAAACCTCTGTGGAATTGCGTTGCTGAAATCTTCCTCTTCTTTTTTGCTGTTTGTCATCCTCCCTTTTAGTTTTATCTCTGACACCCTACCTGTCCTGTTGCATTGCTTGCTTACTTTAGAGAGGATCAAATAACGAATACCATAATTAGTTATGATTTTTATAATTGTAACTTATAGCCTACAATTCAGATTTAAATTTTTACATCTTTTAACAGTTTAATCACATTTTAATTGTGGTTTGATGATT
Source organism: Phaethornis superciliosus (assembly GCA_023637945.1). Lineage (NCBI taxonomy): Eukaryota > Metazoa > Chordata > Aves > Apodiformes > Trochilidae > Phaethornis > Phaethornis superciliosus. Next base: position 9,754,067 of record JAJQWJ010000005.1, read on the forward strand.
CACAGGAAAACTTGGAATGGAAGAATATGCTGTTTTCTATCCCCCAAATGGTAAGAATAATACTGTTGCCTCCTCTAGTGGTAGATTGGAAAGATACAGGATTTTTTTCTCAAACTCATTATAACCTCTTTTTCTATTACAAATTATGTTTCACTGTTATTCTGCAAAAATTCATTAATTTAAAGGTGTAAGCTGGACTGAAGCTACTCTGAAACCACATTCACCCTGGTTTTAGTAGTCACATATGGGGTTTGTCTATGTGTGTGGGAAGGAGAAGGAAAACAACTTCTGGTGCAGCAGCTTGTATTCCTGTTTTGTACCCTCTCATAGAGGGTCTGAATGATACATGCTCAAACTATCTGATCCCCAGCTTTTTAGGATTCAACAAACCACACCTTTTATCTGTATTGTTTTAGATCAGTATCGTTGCTGTTGTTACTTCAGTTATTAAATTTTTTTTCAGCTTTTATTTTGACTATTTCAATGGGACTATTGAATCCTTTCCCTGCGTCTGCATTGCTTTTGTATTTTAAGTTGAAGCTCTCCGCTCTTGCTTTCAAGCCCTTACATCACCAATCTTAAATCTGTGTGTCTGACCTTGTCTTTTAAGTATTGTGTTCCAGTGGTGTCAGTTTTAACACATCCTGTTGTTTCCCTCTCTTCCATTTTTGTTTCTGCAATTCTTCACAGCTCTGTAGCCAGGAAGCACTGTCCTATGACCTTTTGCCAAAGCAGCTCCCTCTTACTGGTTCTATATAAAAAATAATGAATGGGAGCTATGATGAGCTGAAAGGACAACTGTCAGGATACAACTGCCAAGTCCTCCAAGTGTTTTATCTCAGTACTACATGAATTGCTGGAGGTCTTGGCCTCCTTTTTTCCTACTCCTTCCTTGTCAGTACATGACATTTATGGGTTGTAATTTATCTGAAATTAGACTGTGATTTCAGCAAAGCTTACGTGTAATAACTTCATTGAAATGGAGCTTTACTTGGCTTTCTAGCAACTACAGTATGTGTCTAAGCACATACTAGATTGTACTAAAGTGATACCATTCTTGTACTGAAGTATTTGCAAAATTGAGATCCAGGACTGCAGGTGTCATAACAAGGAAATATTTTATTTCTACGGTAAGCAGAATACAATTTAGAAACTTGGACATGTTTTTACAAGGATAAAAAGAAAATAAAATAATAACCAAAAAAGGAATATTTTTGTTTTGTAGGTGTAATTCCTTTCCATGGCTTTTCTATGTATGGTAAGTGTGATTCTCATAAACTCTTAAAACCTTGGGACTGGTTTTTATCTTATTGCAGTTTAAAGCTGTATGAGCTTATCTGCAACTTTTAAATGAGTGTATTCCATTTCTTTGTGTATACTGTTGTACTTAATTTTCAAAGCCCTACTCTGTTTTTATTTATTTTTATTACACCTCACTACTGTGTGGGTGTTTCTTCTCAGAACTAATAGCTGAGCTATACATCTTAATGTATATGAATGGAGGGATAAAGTTTGTTGGCAGAGTTCTCTTCTGTTTCAATTCTGGCTAGGCCAGGCATGGTTTTTTAAAACCATGAATTGTGTGAAAGGCCTTTTGCTGTATCCATTTGCTTAAAACAAGTGTTAAAGGAGCATTAAGTAATATCCTATTATGCGTGAAGAACAGTCTCTACTGCACAGAGGAATGCTGAAATATCAAGATTTCTAGGAAGTGAGCAGAAAAATCTCTGTTCTCAGATGTAAGGAAGCAGCTAGTGCAGATGCTTCAACAACGTGAGACTATTTGTTACAGCTTTCCAGCTTTTTCCTTTTATTTATCAAAGGTTTTTGTGGCATCATGGGTCAAGAGTATTTTAAGGTTATATTTAAAATGCCATGTTTTGCTTATGATAAAGCTAAATGATCACACAATCAGTAAAATCAGGCTATTTAAATATGAAATGCAAATTTGAACCTGAGTAGGGAATCCAGGTGTTTGAAGTAATGGACAGCTTAGTTACAAACCCTTCCTTAGGTACTCTCCAGGAGGCTTTCACTTTTTCCATGGCAGATTTCAAAATGTTTGGCTTTGACTCTGCCCTTAATAACAGCATCTCTCAAACTGAGTGTGAGCTTCTTCCCCCCTCCTGTCCTGTCTGTGCAAGGTCTGAGCATCTGCTTCTTGTGAGAAGGTGGTGTAGCAAGGGTGTAGAAACACAGCTGTGTAACTCTCCCCTGGGGAAGCAGGCTCAAGCAGAGCATTCTGCCTGTGTATTCTGTGCTGTGCTCCCCTCAAGGAACTGTCTGGGGCCCCTACACATTTGTATGTTTGCCTGCCTGGCCTCACAGTGTGCCAGCTGGTGGGCTCAGTTGCCCTCATGGCTTTTACCTACAGGTGCATGTGGCCCAGTCTGCCATCTGCAGGCAATAAAAACATACCTGGTAGTAACTCTCTGCTTTTCTTACCCCTATGTAAATGCACATTTCTGAGAACATCTCGCCCTACCTTAGCATGTGCTTCTCATACACGTTGTCTATTAAGCCACCTTCTCTGATATATATACATAGGAAAATTAATTTATGCATGCATACATCCAGATATATACAAATAAATGTATCTATAACAATATGTATACATACACATGCAGATAAACATACCCATATTCCTATCTTTGTGTAAATAAATCTGGAAGGGAAGGTAGGAAAAGGGACTTATGAACGTGTTAAAATGTAAGCTGTTATCAGTGATGAATGCACCTTTGAAATTAAGCAGTACACGTGGTGAGTGGACAGATTAAAAGGCTGTTACAGAAATGTTTGTGGAACAACAGTCCATGAAACATGCATTGCATGAATGGAGTAGAAATCAGGGGGAAAAAGTTTGAGAACAGCTGTGTTGCAAATGTAGCCAACTCTTATTTTCAGTCAGGTATGTTAAAAGACTTCTAAACACTAAACTACCAAATGTCCTGGGTTTTAGATCTTGAAAGAAATAAACAGGTCTCTAACAATCAGTCATACTGTGATGTTATTGTTGCAACCAAAAGCTATTTCCATATTTTTGTTATATTTTGTTATATTTCTTATGCCTAGGAAGCCAGCATCAAAGTAAGCAGGTTCTAATTAGTTTAGAATCTTGAAATATATAGAACTAATACATAGTACTACTAACTATAATGTTTTGTGCTCCCTTTCTTAACTTTTTACATAAAATTATAGACTTGATTATAAAATAGCTCTTTCTAAATAATTGGTTTAGTATTGTTTTTGCAAAGTGTACTACTATGAATTACTTGGTTTTCCTCCATACTTCATGCACTTAATCATTGAACTTTTTTAGCAGTTTACAGTGTTGAGTCAATTATAATTCTTTTATCCTTTCAGTTGCTCCACTTTGTTTTCTGTACCATGAACCTTCCAAATTGTATCAGATATTCCGTGAGATGTATGTCCGTTTTTTCTTCAGACTCCATTCCATCTCTTCTCATCCCTCTGTAAGTTCATTAGGAATTATAACCCACTCACTTGATACTCTGCTTGCTATGGAACAATAATATGCAGTGGCATGATTTTCTGTGTGTTTGAAATATATAAATATATATATATACTTTCAGGCAAGCTTGGAAACAATATTAGGTAACTCCAATTTGGATATTTTTTGTTTTCTCCATCAATATTACTCTTAGCTATAGAATATAATGTACTTCAAGGTAGTACATGACCATTTATGGGAGGGTTTTTCTTTATTGAGACTTAAGTATTTTATGTAATAGATTTACCAGTTTAAGGAGTTGCAAAAATGCATATTTGGTTGCATTTTAATTGATGGTATTTAAGCACATAGACTTTAGTGTTTTCTGGGGTATAAGAACTAAATTATATATATAGATACTGTTTCAGTGACATCAAGTGAAGATCTGTCTCTTTGATTTGAGGATCTTTGTTTGAGAGCACATGCATTTTAGCACTACTAGATCAATTTTAAAAATTTAGTTATGTATATGACCAGCGCTGTGTGTCTTGAATGTAAGGCAGGTGTAGGATTTTGCTTGTCTTCTAATTTTGAAGAACAAAACACTGTAATTTTTTTGTTCTCCTTCACAAAGTGAAGTGACTTTTTAAAACACCTCCTGGTTAAAAGAAAATCCTTTTCTTCATACACCATTTCAAGGCTGGGCATTGTGCTTTCAGTCACTAATAGCAGAGAAACCGGTCAGACAGGAATCTAGTCATTTTGCTGGTAATTTTTAAAAGAAATTGAAAACACCTTTACATTTAGCTTTTTGGAACTATCCCCATTGTTTTTTGTTTCTAAATATCAGAGATACAGTATTTCTCACATACTCTCTTTTTAGTGTGTATATAGTGTAACTGAGTTCTGTTTCATCAAAGTGGAAATATTTAAAGAATGTCATGTTGTAATAGCCTGCTAAGTACTTAGACCTTGACATACCAATACCATAAGTAACTTACGGAGACTAATCAAAACATATTATGTTGCTAGTACATACATATAATTATAGGAGGAAGACTTTGGGGACTGAAGACATTAGAGTTGCTTGTGTATGCTTAAGTGAGCTATATATTATATCATTAATTGTATTTTATTGCTTGAATTAAAAATTCATGCATACCTACGTGCTGATACTATTTTGTCAGATTTGACAAGCTGAGTGTTAGCATTCAGGATATGATCTTGTTTCACTAGGGCATTGTGTCACTGTGTTTGCTGTTTGAGACTCTTCTACAAACCCATCTGCCCCAGCTCTTCTATCACCTGCGAGAAATTGGGGCGCAGCCGTGAGTACTTATGTTGCAGTTTTGTTTCTCTGAAAATGCTGTTCTGTGGTATTTTAATTTAAAAGCTATGGGGAATTACTCAGAGGTGCAATCATCCATGTGCCATTTTTCCTTGAAAGTCAGTTGAGAGTCCTTTGCCTAACCTGTGAATGTGTACTTTGTGCATTTCTGTATGTTCTGTGAAAGAGAGGAGAATTGCTCAATGACAAATGCTGCATTATTCAGCTGAGTTTGAGTTATTCATGTCAGATCTGATGGAACTAAGTGTTTTATTTCCTAGAGGGCAGAAGACACAGATATATGTTGGTTACAACAGAATTTGCAAGAAGCTGCAATCTTACTGTTTACTCAGGGCACTAAGTGCAACAGAGCCTGAAAATCATAGTGTTATAATTGGAATCCATCATAAAAGCCCTAATAGCAGAAAGAATGAAGCACTGGGGGAGATAATATCTGAAGATCACTCTAATGTGATTGTTTGGCCAGAATATTTTAATATTATTACTTTGTCAAATGAAATGCTAAATTGTTTTGTAATGGCTATTGTAAAGAAAAATAGTATTAGTGCAGCAAGAGAAAATGGCTATTTTTACTGCAAGAGTAATGCAGAATAGTAATGAAATATTTTCAGTTTATATAGGGTCTGTGTGATCATTATAGAAGAAAGAAATATAATAACTGTTTTTTATCACTTGTTTGCAGGCTACGAATTTCATTTAAATGGATGGTGCGAGCATTTTCTGGTTATTTAGCCACAGATCAGCTCTTGCTTTTGTGGGACAGAATCCTGGGATACAACTCTCTGGAAATTCTTGCTGGTAATAGAATTATTTTGACAAAATGTGTTCAGTAAGTCCAGGTGAATGTAAGGCAAATACCTGTTACCTTCAGTGTTTTTTTGACAAGAAGGAAATAGTTGATCTTTAAATGTTGAAAGCTGATTATTTATATGTCAGAGAGTATAATTTTTAGAAAACTAGAATTGCATAAATTCTTCATCTCTAAAAAAAAATATTCAAAGTTGGTTTTTTTTTATGATAGCATTCCAAAAATGCTAAATGCTCTGAACAGAATACAGGATGTTCTCCCAGCTTCAGTGGTAGCAATATATGAGTTTGATGTTACACATGGCATGTACTTCAATACTTACAGCAAGTGAGAATTGCCCTGATTTTGCTGGGTTTCTTCTTTCAAAGTCCCATCTTTTAGGAAAATTTGAAAGTTTTGTATCCCTTTTTTTTTTTATAAAGAAAATTATCTTTTAAGATTTATGCAAATTTTAAGATGGGAGTTTTAAAGAAGACATGTATCTTCAGTTGGGTCACCTTTTAAATACAAAGTAGGTGAGTAGAAGAGAAAAGGGGGTTGTTCCATTTCTATGGATGAGTCAGCTATTTAGAGAGATGTAATTATAAGATAGTAAAAATAAACATTTTTTTAATGCTGTATTATATTCACAACTGAAATAGCTGTTAACTTTCGGTTAAAATTTAATCACCATGAACTCAAGCTTTCCCTCACTTTTCTGAAAGAATGTTTTTTTCTCCCTGTTCTAAAGAACAAAGAATCTCAAACACAGCCACCCATTGTACATTATTCTTCAGAATTGAAATAATTACTCTAAGGGAGTGAGAATTGGTATTTTACATCAAGATTAATTCTAACCACTAATTAACAGATCAGCAACTTCAATATTGGCCATTCTCTTTCAGTCCTGGCAGCTGCTGTGTTTGCTTTCCGAGCGGTCAACCTGATGGAGGTGACATCCCTGGCTGCAGCTGAAGTAAGGATAAGTTTCAGTTAGAGGAGATTGAAATAGTTTCTGATGCATTGCCAACAAGAGTAACTTAAGCTTCACATGGCACATGGTGCACAGTGCAAATCTTCCAGCCTAAATTCTGGCCTTAGATAAAAAACTACAGAAATTGTGATGATGCAGTGCCTAATACTGCCTTTTTGAAGTAAAAAGAGACAGAAGAGTATTTTTGCTACAAAACTGCAATGTTATCAAATTGGTTTTTACTGTCAGAGTTTTTTTCCTATATTAATACATTCTCTGTGTTTGAGGGATATATTATTTCCAAAATATTGTGGAGGCTTGTACCTTTTCTCTCTGCATGTTAATGTAGTTGCTTCTGTGCTTTTTGATATTACAAAAAATTTTACGATATTATTTTTGTCAGTATTGAATCTGAAATTTCACTATCATTTTCCTGATGATAAATGAAGAAAAATTTAATCAAGTATTATTATTGTTTACCTCTAGTAGTTTGCTAAAATATTTTTTCCTATCACCTTGTGATGAATTTTTTTTTTCTAACATACTTGCATGAAAACACATTGACTGTTTGAGTCATTACCTTGGACTTACTTCACAAGTACTAGCCAAGCCACAGGATAAGGATTCTTAATTCCCAATTATTTTTAGAAGCAAGTTGAAATATTAGACCCCTTATTCACCCATGATGCCATGGATATTTGAAGTAAGGCTAAAGGCTAAAGTAAAGTTACTTGGTTTATGTACATAACCATGCTTTTTCTTTGAAATGGTCGAATGAAAAATAATACAAAAGGGCGCTAACATAAACCAGCATGATTTGTTTTCTAGCTAGGTCTGAATCTAATTATTCTTAGCATTGTAGTCAGTATTTGATTCTTTTTCTGACTTTTTGACTTGCTTTAAAGAAATTTGATTCAAATGTCAAGTTTAACAAGTCTGTTTGTTTTTTATCCTAGGCTGTGCTTGCTGACCTTTCAACCCTGAAAGTTATGCCTCTTCTTCAAATCTTCTTGTTTGCTACTGTCACTTGATATGTTTCAGAAATACTGGTACCAGAATTCCAGTCTTTTTTGAGAGGCTAATCATCAACTATGCAATGTCTGCATAAAAACAAAAATAAACCGTATGTATAGTATTAATTTAGAAATCATGACCTTAAAATTTTCAAAATGAAAACAATAACTTTGCACACACGCGTGTGCAGTGCATGCTACTGAATTTCCCTGGAACAGCAATAGTTACTACTTGTACATTGAGAATAACTACTTATGCAAATAAGCAATATGAATCAGTGTCTAAAATGCATGTAATATTAAATAAAGTAAATGTAATTCACAATCTGTGTGTTGTGATGTTGATGTTGGAGTTGTACAAGCACTCAATATGAAATCACTTTTTCAAACTCACAGCTTAGAGGATATCAGCTCAAATACCATCAACTGAGAAAATTAAGATACTTTAACTTGCAAGAATTTTTTCTCATTCTCTGAGAATAAGATCGGATCATACACCACTTCTTCTCTGTCTCTTATTTATTCTCTTCCTCACGTTATCTGCTTCTGTTTATTATTGTTTTGTAGGGAGATCTCGTCATGCGTTCCCATTCATCTTCCCTTAGGTATACAGCTATCTCAGGTGTCTTCTGAACTCCTACCCAGAGTCCTGTCAGAGGCTCCATGTCATCAAATACCTTCCTCTCCAGAGAAGGCTTGAGCACAGCTTCCTGCAGAACTTGTTGGAGCCAGTTGTTGCATGAGCCAAAATATTCCCCTAAGAACGATGCCAAGAGTCCTTCCACTGTGCCCTGCACCCTCTTGGGGAGAGCAGTGTTATGTTATTGTGTTATGTTATTCCTGTGCCAGTTTTTCAGCCTCTCTGATTCAACAGCTCAGGCTTCAGAATCCAAACTCGTATCGATGTGTGACAGATTGTCACTACCCTGCCAGGCTGCCTCATCATCTGTAGTGCTCGTACCATTTGGTGAGGTCTTTCAAGCTTTTTCCGCTGATTTATTTAATACCAAAGTCTGAATCAATAATCTGATTTGGTTAAGCATGTCTGAATACCTGAAAAAGGATCGAAGTCAAAAGAACATAATGGGTAATACAGCCACTGCGTTTGTGTAGGACTTTTGTAGCTTTGTCTAATCTGCATAAGTGTGTTTGTCATCATTTGTCATACGTACTGAATATATGACAGTGAAACATAAATCCTTCATAGTTCACTCAAAAGTTGTCTGAAAAGTGATCTAAGCTCTAGACTTGGAGAGGATTATGAGCTTTATGTCTGTGATTCTTGTCTCTGTCAGGATAATGTAGTAAGAAACTTACTGAACTTTTATATTTTTTTTAGTAAATTTACAGGCTAAAAAACATTGTGGACTCAGTAGGATTTCTTCTTATATGAAGACCCAAACTGCTTGATGGATAAGGAGTATAGATTGGGAATATTTGGTAAATTTTCTGCTGGATAACAAAGAAAATTGATCCTTCCTTCAATATTTTCAATACATCGTTTTAACAGTTTAAACAGTTTTAACAGGCTGTTCTATGATTAGTAGTTTTTCAAAAGAGGATGTGTGACAGCTGTTATCTCTACAGCAGGTATTACCCTGTTTTATATACGGGCAATGGAGGCATAGAAAGATTAAGTGATTTGCTAAAGATGACAGTGTAAATTCCTAAAAGAGTTGAGCAGTTTCTCCTCTGCTTATACTTGGGATCTTTAGTTTGTGTATTACCCACAAGACCTTATTTCATCTTCAAAACAAAACATAATGCACATTTACCTCTAAAAATGCAGCATTTTGTGGTTTTTAAAGTCTGTAAGATTGGGTAGAAATTTAGAAACTACAATGTTACAGAGCAGTCACAGGGACTGTGGCTCTGTAAGGTCATTACAAGGTTACCATGGCTTCTTGGGGAATTAAAAGCATTAACTGGATAGCAAAGAAAATTCCCTAGAGGCCTTCTCACCCTCTGATTTCCATTGCTCTATTCAAGTCAAAGATGCAGAGACTGACCATTACTCCAGCCCATTCCAAGTAGAGATTTTTGAGAATCTTTTTTCCTCTTTTTTTTTTTTTTTTTTTTTTTTTTTTTTTTTCATTTTCTGTCATTTAAAAAATGTTATAAATAGGCAGAGATAGAGACTGTTGGGTTCTTATTTGAACAAGCAGTTCAGTGAGTTACAGTGAGTTTTCCTCTGACTTGGCACCTTGTTCTTCACCCTAATAATCTCACATTTCCCTTGTGCCCCCTCTTCCTTTTCCACTAGAGTACTTCAGCTCCTCTTCCTGACCTCTGCCTTTGGTTTCTCCTGATGACTGGACAGAGGACCTGATACTCCATGACTAGGGAGGATCATCAGACATCTTTGGCTGGACCACTCGTGCTGCCTGCCTTGGTGATGCTTCCTGAGCCTGGGGTGATGCTGGGACTCTTCCTTCAGTGTTGGCCAAAGGCTTCCCAGACTGCATGCAGCTTTTGAGGCAGGTATCGTGTGGACCAGCTGGGGCAGCAAATCTTGAAGACCCCGGCTGCATTTTGCCAGATCTTTGACTTTTTTTGAGACACAAGGATGTGTGCACATAGAGGCATGCATACAGGTAAAATGAATATAATTGCTTTAAAAATTAACCAGATCTTCTGCTTAGACTTCAACTATACTTTTAGATTTTAACATTTAAAAAATCTGGTTTTAAAAATGTCTTTTTCTGAAGATGAATTGTTTTCACATTCTCTTCAATTTCTCGTTTTAGTTCCAACAAAATACTGGGGTTTTTTTTTCCAGTTTCTGGCTGCTACTTGTCTTTTTAAATCTTCCCTGCTAAAAAACAGTTTTTCATTTTAAATTTATTTTTTAAAATAGTAAAATGTCTAGTTTCTATCTCACATCTAGATACTTCTCTTATATACATAGGTAGTGTCAATTATTTAAGTTTTAATTCTTTAACTTTAGAGACCTATTCAAACCCACTGATGTATGTAGTCTATCATTTGACTTCCTAATCAATTTTTTGCCACTTCTTAGTGTGGCAAAAGACTCCTTCGAATTCTGGCTATGGTCTGTCAAAGGTTTCTTGTAAAATCACAAAGACTGTTTAAAAAACTCAGAAGTAAATAGGCTTTTCTAAAAATGTACCCACATTATCTTCATTCAGTTCTTCCAAAAAAATGTTGAAACTCAAATCTTGATGGCTGGGTAAGGGAGCAATTGCATAACTAAGACAGTTTCTACTTTTTGTTGGAATTTTTTGTCACAGTAACACATTTTACTATGAGGAATGGAATGGAAAATAATGAATTTTATAAAGTTTTTCCAACAAGACTAAAGGGATTTCATTAAAGAGAATGGCTGTGAAGATCAGTTAGGGGAAAGCAATTCAGTGAGCTGCATATGTTCACTAAATAAGAGCCTTTTTAAAAAATACTGAAATACACTGCAAAACTGGAGGGTTATACCTTCACAGAGGAAGGGAAAGATCCTTTAGAAATGTTTCAACAAATCACTAAAATACTCTTTCCAGTATTTTGTGTGAGGAAATGGAGAAGGGAAGGAGGGAGGATGCAGCAGGGGCTGCTGGGCTCTTCCTTGTCCCTCCTTTCCTGAAGGCTGTTCCTGTCCATCCCTGCCCCAGCTGCTTTCATCCCCACAGCCCACAGAGGAAAGGCAATTAGCTGAAGTGCACATTTGTGAGCAACAGAGCTTTGTGTTTTTTTGGCCCAGCTACAGCCAGCTTCCTTCAGCCCCCAAAACAGGCTGGAGGATAGGCAGGGCAATGCCAGAGAGCCAGGAGCAAGGCCAAGGTGAGGTCCCTCTTGGGGACTGGCCAGCAGAGCAGCCACTAGCCAGCCTCCAGCCTGCCTGTCCTCCTGGGCAACCTCACCAGGAGAACCATCCCTCTGAACAGTTTGAACACTTCCCTCTCCCAGCAGCCATATTAATGACACTGGGCTTCACAGGAAGTGCTGCAGGGCATCTGTGGTGTGGTTGAGGGGGTTTTTGTTTGGTTTTGGTTTGTTTTGGTTTTTTTTTTTTTTTTTAATTTTTTTTTATTTTTTTTTTTTAATTTTATGTGTGGGGCCAGTATAAGGAATAAAAAAAGCCTTCCGGAGGCTACAGGCCTTTGGCATGAGGCCACACTTGCTGTGAGACACCACACGTCTGTGGGCAGTTCTGGAAGAACCATTGATTGCAGTAGATAACCATGGAATAATCTGTAATCTCTAGAATCCAGAGTAAGATGTGTGCTCACTGAAATCACTGAACATTTTTTTTTTTTGTTGTTTTCTTGCACGCTTCAAGCTCAACTTTTTTACTACCTTACCAAGGCTGCAAATGACGGGAATAACTTTTTGATCCAGGAGTGGAATGGTGCTGCTCTGCTTTAAAAGAGTGCTAAAAAACCAGTTAGAATGGGATATTCATCTGGGTTGCAGCAGGATTTGTAAGACTGTAACACAGAGATGGTTGCAGCACACTCTAACTGGGCTAAATACTGCCAGGGGACCAACCTTAAAGTGATTCTGGGGTAGTAATACTGCTTTCTGGCAAAGTGTGGGGTTTGAGTCTGTATTAAGGCCCCTTGATTCTGTGCATTGTCAGATATTGTTGGTTGATGAAGGTGAACTTCAGGTTTGTGAAGGAGGAGGATGTAGCCAGGCTTCTGTTTGCTCATATTTCAAAATGAGTGTGTTGTTCTAGATGTTGGACTCCTGATATGTGCAAACAATTATCTCCAGAGGATTGGCTTTATGGAGGGCCATGGTGCTTTGCCAAATGACATTGTGTTTGGCTGAACAGTTTGAACAAATTGTTTCTTTTGGGATTATGACCAAAATAAATGGAATATTTAACTAAGGAGTTAAAGCTCACAACTTGCACAAAGCATCCGACCAGATTTCTGTGCTTTGTTTTAAACAAACAACAAAAAAAGTAATCTGTATCATGTTGCTAAGAGACAAGTTAAAATTTGATAGTCAAAGACAAAATATTACGTTATAGCCACATCATATGCTTTAGTAGTTATCTCATAGTTCATTTTATTCAATAGTTGTTTGTTCCATTAATGTTATATTCTGTATTTTTTTTTCTGAAAAGCTCTATTTAGGATAGTTATGCTCTTAATGAGTCCAATTATAAATAATAAACCACCACAAATAGATGTTGCAAAAAACAATAATATTTAATCTTATCTCTGTGCAGAAATATTTATTATCTGACTTTCTTTGATAATATGTCTAGTGTCAAAACATTTTCCCTTTTCTCCCTTTTTCCAAAGTACTTCTGGGTTACAAAAACATCGTTGCTTTGAAGCCCAGTCTTGGTTAGTTAATGTTAACATCAAGTTCTGACTGTGGAAAACTGGTGTTGTTACAGGTTGTGAAGGAAGTTTTCAGCTTTCACGTTAGTGGTAAAGAAGGTCACTCCATAGTTTCTGACATAAAGACATATTTAGATATTTTAGTTTGTGATAAATCTGAGATACTCTAACCATAAGCAGTTTCTGAATACTCTGCAGTTAACTGATAGGCATGGGAAAGTTGTGTTCTCAGTGTCAGTACCCCTCAGCATTAGTGTGCAGGCAGGAGAGCTTGTCCCCCCCTCTGCCTCCCTCCCACAGAACACACTTCCAGTCCAGGGAAAGTGAGTCTTGAGAGGAAGAGCTTGTGGGAAAAAGTGCTAAAATCCTGGATAACATGATCTCTGCAACACAGATAAGGATCATTTGCTGTTTGTGAATTTAACAAAGTACACTTTCTTCTACTAACTTTATATTGCATCTTTACTCAGCAATTAAAACACATATGTCAATTAAAAGGTAATACGATGTTTCTGAACTCACTGTTTTTAATTTAAAAAATGAGTAAGTTTTGTTAACCGTATGACAGAGAAAATGTCTTTTTTATGTGTTCATATAAATTTTGAAATCCAAGCTTTTATGACTAGATGTTTCTGTTCCAGAGCTTTATCTTTATCCCCTCTTCTCTTTTTGTGATATTCATCATCCTTACATAGTTTTGTGTAATCTGATTTCTTCTGTCTTTGTGAATTACAGTTTACAACATAAAGAAAAGAGAAACCTTTCTGATTAGGGCTCTTATCTTTCCCTAAGAAAGATATTGTGTCTTATCTGTTATGAAGAAATCCTGGAAAAGCTTTAAAGATTTGGTATCAGTCCATTCCTGCAGTAAGGTGGTGATATGAATAAATGACAACTATTATAGTAGAGAGTCAGTTTACAGCTTACAGTAGTATTTATTTAGGCAGATAATAAATATTGAAACCTGAAAAAACACAATTAAAAGATGGAAGTAGTAGATGTTTGGGCTGTGCAACAATCCAGGCTAACAAAGACCTAAGTAGAGGCTTGAGATCTTACAATGTCAAATCCATCAAAGACCTGCCTGGTGGTGCAGACTTCCTGAAGCAGCAGGGACTGGTGCCCAAGATATTTTCTTGAACATCCTGTGTCACAGTTTTGAATGCAAATACTGGAGAAAAGTTGCTCTGCACACCCATCAGGTTTTCAGTTAGAAGGAGGGAATGAGAGAGCAGCAGTGAAGTTATGGGCAATATCTAAGTGGAAAGTTTCTTGGCTGGGTGCAGACTGTGTGTTCACTCAAAGCTGGAAAAAAACCCTGAAACCATGTACTAACTGTCAGGCAGATAATGGAATCAATTCCCTTTATTCTAAGCCACTCATTAAACATCTCTACTACCAGGCTTTGCTTGAGGGAGGGGTTAAGAGGGTAGTTTGTACAAATAAACTGTTTTGCTTACCATGTATCATTACTCTCAAACACAAGGATAGAACAAACTGAAGTATAATTTCCAGACAATGGTGAAATCTGGGCAAAGAATAAAGAAAACATCACCTTATAGGATATGTACAATATGTGCAATAGAAATTTGAGATGTTAGAGGCTTTACAATTTTTTTTCTAGTTTGTCAGGTCTCGGTTTCTGCAAAATGGTAAAATTTTCTCCTAGAGGTTAGCCAAAATCTTGATGTTTTTTAAAGAGACTGTGTTTTTTGGGTTTGGTTGGGTTTTTGTTTGGTTGGTTTGGTTTTGTTTTTTTGTGGGTTTTTTGTGTGTGTGTCTTTTTTTTAAACCTAAGGTGTGGCATGTAAGCTCTATCTTTGCCTATTCAAATGTGATATTTTTTTCTCATTGAATAAAGGAGCTTATATAAATATGTATTTGTATTTTCCTAGATCAAAAGCAGGAACTGTAATTCCTACAGCTATTTTAGCTGTGTTTTTAACTCAAGGATAGTATTCTTACAGCTAAGCAATTCTGATCATTTTGTAAAATCTCAGTTCAGTGTGTTGTACTTTTATACAGGAAAAGATGATCTTTTTTTAACCAGCAAAAAGACATATGCAGTGTAAAATATTATAGAAGAAACAGCCCTACATATATGTGTGGTTTGTTTTTTTTTTTTACAAGTTCCAAACAGTTTAATGAAGAGTATTTGCAGTTTAACTGGTCTTTTCTGTTCTGGTTTTGTACAATATACTGTAGATACTCCCAGAAAACTGGACGGAACCCAGATGAACTGAGGATCTTCTCAGTACAAATTTATGGCAGCTTTTCTGCTTTCTCTCAACTGAAATTTTGTTTGAAAACACCATGGGGAGTTTAGTAAATGGCAAGTGCAGGGTAAATTTCCCTTTCCTGAATTCAGTCCAGACAGTTGAACAGGGAGATGGACACTGAGAGTGCTCAGGAAATTGTTCCAATGCAAAGAGGTCCTCACTCTGCTTTTGGTGGGACTGAGCCATTCAAAGGTAGGGTTATTATGGGGCAGGGGCATTCTTTCAAGACTCTGCTGTTTTAAGATTTTAGTGAGGATTCATGCTAGGCATTTTAGCTTTTTATTACCTTCATAATACTTATTTTAAGTTTTTGCTAGCTCCCTTGTTTCAACGTGAGTTTACAGGCCATCTGTTAGAATTTAACACCACCACCATACATTGTGCTCTTTACAGCATAAAATGCCCAGGACAAGGCAGCCACCCTGCTTGAAGGAACAGCACCCTTTCAGGAACACTGTGGCAGTCCATAGTTCACAGTTTGCTGGTATCTCTCCAGTAACTCTGGACAGGTGCCACATCTACCTCAAGCCTTTATTATTTAGCAGACATTAGCGACTTAATTTTTTGGTCTTGTAGCTGTTGGTTTCTTGAGCTTGTCTTTCTTTTTTCAGATTACAAAAAATGTCAAGATTGTGTAGAAGGTACCAGCCTGGAGTGATGTTGAAACTTACTGTTTTGAAGGATCACAAATCCTCATTCCAGGTGAAGGGGAGCACAACTAGTTTTAGCACAGCTATTCCTAATGGGAATGCATCTTTGGAGCTTCTCTGAGTCTCTCTCTAGTCCTTCAAGATTGGTTCTGAAGATACTCTCTGAAGTAACTTAAGTGTAAATATAAAGGCAAATAGGATATCATTAGGAAAGGTTCACCCCTTGCTACTGGATGTGGATTCCAGCTCTTTCATGCTGCAGGTATTTACCTTTATTGCTGTTTTCTAGGTATATAATTTTAGTAAGGCATGAAAGTTACTCAGATTCCTTTGTCCCAAGGACATGAACTAAGGTGTATAGAAAGCATCAGGACCACTTTTCTCATGCCCTGGTGGCTAAGTGACAAATGAACATTCATTTTCTTTTTTTCTGGAAGATCCCTTTCCTCTCTCCTGCCTTCTCAACTCTTTTTTAATGCCAAGACATTTTAGAGCAGGATCTAGTTCAACTCACTGTAGAAATCTAGCAGTTAAATGGCTAAAATAGTTTTGCAAGGCTCCCCTTACTGTCAGTGGAGAGAAATAAGTATTTAAACGGAAAACTTGTCTGATCTTAGATACTTAATTTAGTATGACATGAACAACTTTCTGGAAATTCCCATTACTCTGTATGGATTCTGAATAGATCAGGAGTTGACTGTCTCTGATTTTAGTTGAGCCCCTCCCTGTATTTCCTATTATCTACCACAAACAGTTTAAAAAGAACTGCTAAAATTCTTTAAATAGGAGATAAGTAAGTCCTTAACAGGTCATAGTATGGAAAGAGGACATACTTCACTGAATGCAGAACTTCTTTGTCCCACAAATAAGCCAGATCATGAATCTTGTTCAACTCCATTGTCTGGGGAAGTTTAATGCATTGCACAACAACCCTCCCAGTGTCACAACCTGCAAAGTGAGAGGGCACAAAAAATTAGCTATATATACTGATTCTGGAGATATAAGAAGTGGATGAAATTTTGCTCTCATTTTTTTGTTGTTGTTTTTCCTGAAAAATACAGTTGTTTGTAGTAAGTTATAAAGCCACACACCCAAGGTTGTGTTTCAAAGTAGGAAGACAGCCTGTTTCCAATGACCTTATAACTGAGGATATGGTCTCTGATGCTATTACCCAAACCAAAACAAAAGAATTGAGGCAAAGACAAAATACATGTTACCTGCTTTTTCTCAGCAGTAGTTTCCATATCTCCTTCAACTTTCTGGGTGATTTGAGACTAGCTGGCTTTGTCTCTGCAAAACGATCTTCTTTATTATTCTTCTATCTTCTTTATTAGGTGCCACATCACTACTCATGCCATGCTACCTGGCAGCACATGCCCCAGAGGGGACAGATCTGGAGAGCTCCTGTTTACAGGATGTGCAACTTGTCTGCAGAAATTCCAGGAAACAGTCTGCGTGCTGCAGAAAAGCCATTTCAATCTACCACAAACCATCTGACTATAGAATTGTATTTACACACGATACACACATCCAGGAGGCTTTTTATTACTGTCTGTTAGTTACAGGTCATGAGACCATAATTTCCTCCTCAGTGAAGCTCTGGCCTCTGAGTGATTTCTTATCCCCTCTTTCAATAAACAGCTGCTAAAACTACCAGCATCACATTTGAAGTAAAAACTGTGGTAACTTCCTTCTTGCTTCTTAAGTTCATGAATATTCTTTGTTCTTATCCCAAATATCTATTTAAATTGTCAAATGAATTTAATTATAAATAGTTAACAGCATTTTTCTGACCATGCTCATTTAGATTAAGAGTAGCTCTGTGCATTACAGAGGGCTTTAGGATCCTTATTTAGGTAGCATAAAAATATTCTGAAAGTTACTACTCACATTACTGTAAAGCAACATTTACTTCACAACTAATTAAGAATTAGCCATACCTGATCATGCCCTAGGAGGCATGAGCCTTCAATACATGCTATGATCACAAGTTATGCTAAATCATTATGCACAAATGAGCTTTATCTTCATTGCGATTTTTATTCTTTTTTCACAGAGTTGGTCAGCATGGTTGGTACAAGATAAAAGTTAATCATGTGAAGTTTTGATTCTCATCATCCCCTGATGGTAATTTTTCCCTTGTTTCCTGTCTAGCAGGAAGGGAGGGAATAAATCAACACAAAGCATTGACTGTCTCTGCTGTAGGTAAGAGTAGATTTAGGGATTTACTGGGATTCAGAGAAGCTGAAAGAAATATTATGTACATACTGGTATTTTTTTATATGGCAATGAAATTATCTGTACTCCCCTCTGAGATAGCCTTTTTCAATGAGTCAGCTCTATAGCTGTCTGTGTTCAAATGAGTTGAATTCTTACATTTCTTAACTGAAAGACACCAAACTATTTTTAGTATATGGATTCATTGTATAATACTGCTGTTCATTCAAGAAGGGTTACATTAATCATTTAAAACCAGTCTGAACTACAAATGAACAGATGATGCCTTTACTGAGGATACAAAATTGCCACAATCAAAGCCTTCTTAAAATTTAATAAGATGTCTGGACTTCTACAGACTGTCAATCAATTACCTTAATGTTGTGAGGTACTGAGTAGGTAAGATGAGGAGAGGAAGTCAGTCACATCATGATCTTCAGTTGTCCCTTAGCCTTTTTTAACATACTTATGATCACCTTAATCTGAAATGTTTTAATTTCCACAAGTGCTTTTGTGTTACTCTCAAATGTTTTTTATCTGTCAAAACATAACAACTCATCACTTTGTTGTAATCTGACATGCCAAGTAACAGTCAGTCAGAGAGCAACATTCCTCTCCTCCATCACCAGGATTGTGTCCTGGCAAGCTGCTTGGCTCCAACTACAGATTCCAGAAATCAAAGTGTGGCCTGAAATATTTAATTCACTCATTTTGCCATTGTTTTCCACCAGATTTGGTGTCTCCGGATGTATCTCCAAATCTTGTGTAAGCAGGTTGAGCCTGAAATAAAATCCAACCACAGACTGCCTAGCCAACATCTCCTAGCTGGAATGGTATTTTTGTTGCCATAAAAAGCTCAGTAAATTGAAAAATGCAGAAGCAAAGCTTTTGTGCAAATAGGAGACTCAGCTGCAGTAAACATTTGCTGAACATTCTGTATTTTTCAAGAGGTTTTCTTTATACCCAGACTTAATTTTTAAGTTTTACAGAAAAAAAATCTTTAATACTAGTGACAAAACTGATTGAAAAAAATACTTAAAATTAGGCAACATAATAAAAAAGATCTTTGCAGATCTACAGATGTAGTTTGCAGTTAATGACTGCTCTTTCTCACTGACTGAAAGAGATCTTGTCATTTTAGCAGCATTTTAGCCTATTACCAGGCAATTTGCTCGTTTAAAAGGTACCTAGACTTTTGGTCATAAAGGCTAATACTCTCATCAGATAAGTAAAATGTTTAATTCACTTCCATTCTCTCAGTTTCAGTTTCATTATTGGCCTGAAATAACAGCTATGGCCTATAGTTTCCTAGTCCATTAAGGGCTAGAAATACAGGGCCACTTGAAATACTTGGTATAGTTCCCTCTTGAGCTAAGGAATTTCCCTCCTTAAAACACAGTAAAAACTTCAGTAACTCAGAAACAATGGAGGAAGTCTTTCTAAACTGATCTCAACCTGGCAAAGATAAAGCTTACAGAGTTCCACCTTCATTTGAAATTTTATCAGTTCCTGAAATCAGAGAAGGTTGCAACCAGTAGATTTTTTTATACTTTGGGTTCAGATATGAATAACTTCCCTAATCAAGAAAAAACATCTGCATTTTACTTTCAAGCCTGTTCAGAATGATTTTTTTTCTTTTCACAGAATGTGTAAAATCAAATAAATTTTTGACAACTTAGCAACAATCTGATAGTTATAACTTATTTGAATTTACCTTAACTTAGTGTATTTACTTTAAATTACTGGGGTTTTTTGTATTTGCATCTTTTTTAAATAAATCAATCTGATTGTACTAATTTCTACCTGAGCTTTTGTATATTATTTCTGTCTTCTTTTCTGCAATGTGACCTCCCAGTATTTTGTTCAGCTTCTCTTGTGCTTCTGTCTTGGCCAACAGGTTTCTTTTTCATCTGTTATTATCAGCTTGTTTCTTTACCTGGTTAATATTTTTCCTCGAGTCCTTCCATCTACCCAGAGCATTTTCAGCATGTTGTTTAGATAGACTGTACATAGCACCAAATAGCAGCAAAAATATTTCTTTTGTTCTTTTCCCCTCCGCTTTTTTTTTTTTTTTTTTTTTTTTTTTTCTTCTATTGTTCCAGTCTGCTTCCAGGGGCTTTTAGTACTACCTGAATATATGTACTAGAAATAACTGTGGGTATTAATTCTGATGATTATTTCCTTTCCCTTTTCCAGGTTTTGATAAATCAACATGCACAACAGGGTACATGCTCACGGAAATGGCCAAAGCAGTAAAAAAAAAGGGGGAAAAAAAGTTTTCTGCTCTGAACATCAAAGGATGGAGGACAGGATTAAAAAAAAAATCTTTGTTTGTCCATACACTCAGAAAATTTTGCTAAGACTGAATGAGTCTGTTAACACTGAGCAGGACTCATGGCTGAAAGCAACATAAATGGCTTGACTCAAGGCCTTGAGACCACTTTGCAGAAAGGCAAACATATGTACTTGTTGGAAATACTGTTGCATTGCTCTGTTAGCAGTTTAGCAACCTCCAGTGCCTGACCTTCTGGGGTGGTTTTAAATAAAACATAAATGGAAATGAAACATCTTTAACTGTTCTTCACAGTCTCATGGTGTCATGCTCAGGAGCACCAGGATGTGTGTGTCCAGCAAATCTTTACCCCTGGGGGGACACCAAGGTGGCAGTGATCAAGCTGCCCATGCAGTGCTGCAGTGCCTGTCTCCAGACATCAGACACAGGCACAGCATCCACTGCAATTACACAGAGGACAAGTGATGCAGTCTGTGACATCCTCATGTCTCTACTTATGTTGGTAATGATGTGCAGATTTTGGAGATGCCTCTTTTTAGTCTTTAAGAGCTAGCTGAAGGTGATCAGTGACTCTATCCTGTCCCACCTCTGTGAGTCATAAGGATTTCTTCATTCTTTTTATCCCAGATCTTTTTCTTGATGACCTGCTAACCTGGGTGCCATTAGCACATACCACGCTGAGAGCCCTTTTCCTGCTGTGTGCTCCACCTGGTGCCCCCACACCCAGACATTACCATTCATGTGGTAGGTGTCTTAGTGAAGAAGGAAAGACTGAGATCCTCAAAGACCTCTTTCCCTTGTTCTTTACTTACTAGCCAGGTAACTGGCAAAGTTTGGAGGAGGAGACTACTAACTGTAGAGGAAATGTTGAACTAGGGCCACTTTAGCAAATGAAATGCTTACAGGTCCTTAAAGCTGGACAGGAGGTGCTTGTAAATCTGCTGAGGATGCTGGAGAACATTATTGTGATGATTCTTATCAACTCTGAAAGGCTGTGGCAATCAGATGGGATTTCCAGTTACTGGAAAAAAGGAAATGTCACATCTATCATCAAAACAAGGTGCAGGGAACAAAAGGATGGTCATCTTTACCCAGCCTCTCTTTTAGAGAAGATCATGAAGCAAATCTTTCTTACAGAATGATCTCCCAGAATGATCTACATCATCTCCCAGGATGATGAAAGCATCAACAGCATTGCCTTTTAGATGATTGACTCTATAGATGGGATGGTTAGAACAGTGGACATTGATCTTAGCAAGGTTTTTGCCACAGTATCCATAGCAACTTTGTAGTCTGGTAGAAGAGGGGTGCACTGGATAGGTGTCTGGAAAACAGTCTACTCAAAAAGTAGTGGCCAACATTCCAAAATAAAACTGGCATGTAGTTATGAGTGGTGTGAGTAGGGGGTTAGACTTTAGAGGTCATAAATTAATCTGTTTCTGTGGATTGCATGGGTCTGGCTGCAGCCCAGGGTTGGCACCTTCCTTGGTTCTGATCTTATGCAGCTGAGTCTGTGTGATGTGAAGAGGCAGCACATCAAGAGGTGTTTTCATTTAATATGCTTCTCACCATGACATCTTCTGCTAAGATGCCCTGGTCACTAGAGACCTCCCTCAGCTCCAGCAGACAAGCACTGCTTGAAAACAACCCATTCCACCATTCCTGATTTGGGAATCTGTAGCTGAAAGCAAGAGGTGAAAATGAAATTACTTTGCTGGAGGATTTTTAACATGGATCATTCTCTACTTCAGACCCACAGCATTTTCACTGAAGTGCTCTCTGTTTGTGTCCCCATCTCACAGCTATTCTGATGTATGGCATTTATAGGACTTGTGCAGTCCCATCTTTGACTCCAGTGTCTCTCCCTAAGCAGTTCACACTCATCCAGGAAAGTTGTCTCTTTCAAGTATGTGAATTTTGTGAATTCCTCTTTATATTTTAAATTTAACTAACTAATGAAATTAGCCGCTGGTTTCTTTCTTTCTATCTGGGGAATTTACTCTGCTCCAGCTCCCCTCCCTGAAGTTAAACAACACTGAACAAGCTTTTGCAAGATGCAGGCATTTCATTGTTCTCTTTGCACAAGATCTGGTCAGATACTGTAGGTGTTTAAGGGCTGTTGGATTCAGCCACCAGAAATGATAAGGCACAGACCTCACAATTCAAATGAAACTCACTTGGTTTAGACACATTTTCCAACTCTCCGTATGCTATGTTACTAGTTTAGAGTTTTTGTGGGTGTTTTTTTCTTTTCACATAAAAATATGCGTTAGCTGGGATGGAGTATGCATGTTAACCATGTTGTTAGAGAAATTATTTCCTGCTGCATTTAATAGTGCTGTAGTAATTTCATAGTGAAGCTTTCTGGATTCTGCTGAGCTGTGAAAGCAGCTTGGGGCACTCCATGCTCCTGTCACCTGTAGGTTTACAAAGCAGGCAAAGGCTTTTCTTAAGATTCTTTCAAAACGCTTCTGTTATTTGTTAGGTGACCGTAACAACCCACAGTAGAATGTAATGTTTATCTCATTTTTACCACCTGTGCTGCGTTATTTTCTTGCGTGGTGTATCTGAGATATTAAATGGGTCTTCAAAGCCTTGTTATTCAGCTAAATGTGTCAAAGCAGACTGGCTGAAAATCCCACAGGTTTGTACAGGGCAAAGCACGACATAAATTTTAATCCCACTGAGCGGCTCGATTAAAATGTCTTAAACAGAAGTTGTTTTTCGAATTGTTTTGCCAAGTTCCTAAACACAATTAAACCAGGATTTAACCTTTGTTGAAGGCTTAGTTCTCCCGACTTCAGATTTCAGGGATCAGATTTGTTTTGGTTTTGTGGGGGATTTTTTTTGTCAGGGCTGTAGACGCCGAGCCGAACCCTGTTCCTCACACATTCTTTCCCTTCAGAGCTCTCCCCTCAGGTGACTCCTCACCGCGGGGACCTCCCCCCCGCCACAGCCTCTCTGCAGGGCGGGCAGGCAGCCGGGCAAAACCCCCAGCCCAGCACACGGGTGAGGCGGGACCGCTCCGGCTCCACAGCCGCCCTCTGAGTTTCCCGCCCGGGCAGACGCTGCCCCCGGCTCCTTCCCGTTCCCTCCGCCTCAGCCCGGGGCCGGGCCCCGCCACCCCCTCCCGGTGACGTCACGGCGCGGTGACGTGTCCCCCGGGCGGCAGCGGTGGCCGCCGGAAGCGGCGGGAGGTAGCGTGGGGCCGGCGCTGAGGCGCGTTGGTGCCGCCGGAGAGGGCAGCGTCGGCGCGGCGGAGCTCCAGCCCTCTCCTTCCTTCCTTCCTTGCTTCCGTCCGTCCGTCCGTCCTTCAGCTTCGCTACAGCGGCGGTACCGATGAGCGGGCTCCGAGCGCGGTGCGGGCGAGCAGCGGCGACGACGCCGGTGCCGACCTGCCTGCTGCTGTTGCTGCTGGGGCTGCTCCTGCCCGCTGCCGCCGGCGGGGGATGCGAACTGGAGACTGCGGACGTCGGCGGTGGCCGTCGGGGTGAACGGGGAGGCGCCCCCGCCTCTGCGGCAGAGCCGGCGGCGGTTGTGGCAGGTAACGGCTGCCGGTGGGGCGGGGGGGAGCATCCCCGGGGCGGTGAAGGGAGGGTGGGGGGACAGACTCCTGCCTGCCGGGGCCCTCCTGGGCGCCTCTCAGCCGCCTCCTTCCGCCGCGGGGCGAGCCTCGATGCGGCTCCGCAGAGCTGAAGGGAGGGGAGGGGGGGGTGTCCGGCGGCACTGCGGTACTACCCCGGCGGGGGCTGGCCGAGCCGCTCCTCCCCGGGAGTGCTGCCGCCGCTGCAGGATATTTGCAGGATCCTGTTGAATAGCGATATTGTTGAGAGTTGGAGACGCCGCTTCCGCGTCGGCGCCCGCGATGCCGCCCGGCCGGGCTGCTCGGGCCCCGCCAGCCGTGAGGCGCCCGCAGCCGCGGAGAGGGAGGGAGGGAGGGAGGGAGGGGAGGGTTCCCCGTTTGGTGCGGGGCTGGCGGCTCCCGGTGCGGGGCTGCAGCGGCCCCGGGCAGGCGGTGATCTGATCCGGCTGACTTTAGGGGTCCTGCCGTGTGGGGACCGTGAAGGGAAAGGTGTTCATCCAGCCCTCTCAGAGGGGTTTTAGTTCTCTAGAAACACGCGGGAAGCTTTTCTTCCTGCCCTTAATTATTTTTAAACAAGTGGATGAGCGTATAATGCCCGCAGTTAACTACAGTTGTACTGGAAACGTTTAAAATAGTCTTCATTTCATCCGATTTCGACGGTTCTGCGTTGCTTGTGCGCGTTCTGAACCCATCTTGTCAGGAGCAGCTTTACAGTCTTTAGACTGTTCACTTACAAAAATAGGATTTGTACCTTAGGAACTATTGAAAAACGTTTAGAACTTTGTTTTGTCTCATAATGTACTTTTTAAAGAGCTCTCTAATTGGAGGGAGGGTACAGAAGGTGGAAGAGAGAAGCAAAAAATCCCTTCTGAGTCTGAGCAGTGTGCGTTTCTTACAAAGTTGGGATGTTTGAAGGAGTTTTGACATCCCGCGCCTGAGATTTTTCTCGACGTAACGCTTTAAAAGACGAATTTTAATTACAATTAAAGACACTTGAACGATGTTCCTGAAGTAACTGAGATGGAGATGCAGGGCTGCAGCATTTAACAGCTTGTTTGAGGACACAGCAGTTCTGAAATCTGAATTTTCCAGCCTGTTGGCTTGTCGTATAAACTGAGGAAGTTGAAACATCCGCAGTCTGTGAAACAGTAGTTGTATCTCCCAAGGGTGTTGTGAAAATCCTGTATTGGAACAGGTTTTTTTTTTTTTTTATTCTCTCCCCAGGCTGTAATTAATCTGGTTGTAGGTGGTATTAAGCGGATTTTCCTACGTATAGTGCTGATGCTGTCTGTATTTCATGCTTGACCAATTTGATCTGTCAGTCTGTATGGAAAAAAAGTAAACGTTGCTACATTTTATGGACTGTAAAAGTACTGAGATGCTTTTCAGCTCCCATGGTGGCCCCCTCTCCCCGCAGTGAATCTGTTGAAGAAATACATGTATGTGAGAAATCTAACATGTTATAGGCGGGTTTGTTGTGCTACATGACAGTTTGGTCTGCAAAATATGCATGCTTAAAATCCCTCTTAGAATAAGTTTTAATCTTCAGGAGGTTTTTAACATAGTTCCATATTTATCTGCTTGTTAAGCCTTTCAGTTAATCAAGGGAATTGTTTGCCTGTGTAGTAACTAATCCCTAAATAGTTTTATGTTGGTCTTTGCAAAGCTGGAAGAACTCTTGAAGGTTGGGGAAGCACAAGGTGAGATGTTCAGGGGGTGATATTAGTTATATTATTTGTCTCTCTTGGAGATGTGCCACGGAGAACATTCTTCTTGGAGAAGAATAGAATAAACTTGTAATTCAAGTCATTTTGATAGGTTTGAGAAGTACAGTCAGAAAAAGAAAGCATGCTAAGCATAACATGCTGTACTAAGAGGAGGCTGTCAGAAGTGTATGGGCAGTGCAGCTGTAGGAAATAACCAGAAGTTCTAGTCATAGCCTTAACTGAATAAGCAACATTATGCATCTGGCAAAAGTGGATGCTAACCTGGGATATTATCCTCCACTTTAAATTGCAGAAGGCTTTTTTTCTTTTTGATTGCACTTTTGTGTCTGGTCTTGAGTATTAATCTAAAAAAATACAAAGCAAAGCAGCAGTGTGGATTGAGAAGCTCAGAATCTGTGACATGCAAAAATGGAACTACTTAAAATATTGCTTTATTTTGGGGGGTGGAATAGGCTGTGGGAGGGATGTGTATGTGAAAAAAAGTTCACAGAAGCATATTGATTTTTAACCTCTTTGCATTTTCTCTGTGGTTAGGTTGTAGGGTAAGAAGAAGTAAATTGTGGGCAAAATTTAGGTTGAAAAATAAGCTGGAAAATTTTTACCTGTAACAGCCAATTTATGTAGATCTTTCAACACGTTCCCATTACTGGAGATTTATGTTGGGTTAGAGAAGAAGCTGACAAAGATAATCTAGACACTTGACAGAAAAGGGGTGTATAGATAGATTTAATATGCAGTGATAGGATGTCCTGTCTTATGTGATGGCACAAGCAGAATTGCTTCACTAAGGTGGTCGTGAAACTGCATTAGTGACC
Source organism: Phaethornis superciliosus (assembly GCA_023637945.1). Classification (NCBI taxonomy): domain Eukaryota; kingdom Metazoa; phylum Chordata; class Aves; order Apodiformes; family Trochilidae; genus Phaethornis; species Phaethornis superciliosus. The sequence continues at coordinate 9,780,515 of JAJQWJ010000005.1, forward strand.
TTTGTGGGCCTGAATAATCCATTTGGGAGTAGGTCTTTGTGTGTGATGCTTGATGTATGGTGGAGGAATACCAGGTATGCAGTGATTTTGGTTGTGTAGCTGAATGATCATTGCATGATTATTTTGGCATGCACTGGTGTTTTGATCTGTGAGACTTATGTCATTCCCTAGCATGCTGCTTTTTAAGGCTAATAAATTTCTCTAGTGATGAAATCTGACTTTTTTTAAATTCCATTTCTTCTGATTGTTTATCTGTAAGCTTTTCATGATCTGGTCTTACTATTTCTGTTGGACAGAAATTTTGAGTCTTTCCCTAGAGCATGTTAACTTCAGCATCTCAATGCAGTCTTCTATCCCTCAGATCTAATTAGTTTCTTCTCTCTTCTCAGTTTTGTTAGGTTTTTGATTTCTTAGTGTATTTTTTTATTAATGATAATTAATAGGAGAAACCCAGCAAAGGAACGTTGTGCAACGAGGCTTCCAGGTTTTGATAGCAGTTGGTGAAGTGTCATAATTACAAGATACAGTTAAACCAGCAGTAGTTCTTTGGATTGGCAGAGGTTTTTGAAACAAAGATTAAAAAACAAGTTAACCAGGAAAAATCTCAGCCTTTAGGTAGCTGAGTGGCACTGGAATCCTGCTCAGAGATTGATTCTATCATCTCAAGCACTTGTAAGTTCTTTGTCCATAGCTGAGAATCTTTGCCTTCCAGTGTTACCATTTTAACTCCTCAGTGCATTCTGCACCTTCAGGTGACCTGTGAGTTTTTTCCCCTGGCCACCAGCTTCACCTCTTGTGAAGATTTCCCTGTTCTTACTGTTGGGAATTAGCCAGGTTATTTAGTTGGTGTTTTCTTTTTCTCATCTTGCAGTAGTCTGTAGTAGACCCTTTTTCTTCACACCCTCCCTGGAATTCTTTGACTCAGTATCAGCCCTCCATCAGCAGGTTTTTGTGTTGCCCTTTTAGCTCTAAGCTTTCTGAAGACAGCTCTGCTTTACTGGGGACCTCCTACCAGATTCTGGCGAGCTGCTCCTACGCAACTTGGGCATGACTCACTTACTTGTAACTTACCTCAGTGATACTCATCTGTTGTAACTAGGTTGAGCTGCTATGCATTTGCAAAGGAGGACTGGAACCAAATGACAAGAGTTGGTCTTGATAACATTTTCCATTATGATAATATCACTATGAAAAATACCGAATAATGTAGTTTCCTTTTTTGAAATTTGTATCAAGTAGGCAATTTGATATCCTTTTAATTGCTTCTAAGCTTGTGTGCTGCAATTTGTGTGCCCTTCTTGTGTTGAATGCCTGTTCTCAATTCAGTCAGCATCAGGGGAGAGTAACATTGCAAGGAGCTGTCATGTGGGAAAAGTAGGAAAATTGCTACAGGTTTTTTTAATGTTTTTTAATGCTTTGTTAAAAGTATTATTTTACATAAGAGTTGACTGATTTACTGCAGAAATCTGCATGAGAAAACTTCACTGGAATTAGTCTATAACTATCTGTGAAGTTGGCTTTTTAAAATGCAGGAACTTGAGATGCTTATCTTTGCCACATATGGTATGTGTTAAGAGTAAATAACCACCATATATGTTGTCCTAAAATAGACACATATACATTACAAACCACGGTGGGTTTCAAGTTATTACGTAAGTTATTTTGTGTTATTCTGCTTTCGGATATTCTTAAGTCTCTCCTGTTACTATGGAAACTATCTTTGAATATCTGAAAGGGGGAGGGGTGGCTAAAATGATAATGCATTGTTAAAGTTTAGAATTAGCATAATCAGAATATGATGATTGGATGTTATAAAATGTCCATTTGTCTACTTGATACCTGTGAGCATGTCAAGCTTAAGGAAAGAGAATTTACTATCTATTATTTTTTCTTTTTATTTCCTTGTGCACTGTTCTTTTTCTTCCCAAGAGCATGGCATTTTTTTGAGACTTGTTAGAGGAATCTTTAAGTCTGTGTAATGAAAAGTACTCCATGGTTGTAACTAAAATGTGTTTGGGGAATTGAAGATAAAACATGTGTGGTAACTCAAATGTTAACTGTTTTGACAACACATTAACAGAATTTGAATTAAGAGGTAACAACTACTGACTTTTAAAATCTCATTCATGTGGTCAGTAGCAAAGATATTTAAGTATATCAAGAGAAAATTTGCTCTATAAAGATGGTGTTATTCTACTGCAGGTGATTCCTGGATACAGAGGTGGTAGATAACCTGTCACTGGCTATTACAGATTGTGTTGAAAACCACAAGCAGCACCACAGAAACTTGAGTAAATTGGAGTAGTTGTTGCGGCTACTTAATTTTTGTGAAGCTTTAACATTTGCTCAGAATTTATAGGAATGCAAAGAAAGTTTTGATTATTTTCCTGTAGGCAATGATTTCTCTTTCCTACTTTTTCGTCTGCGTCATGAGGAATTAAAAACTTGTCAGTAGCCCAGCCCTCTGGTACTGCCTCCTCCAGTTAAAATTTTAATACCTGATTTTTTTTTTTTTTCTTCCCCCACATAATCACAGTGAGAATCTCACAATCAAATGAGATTCTCATTAGTGAGACATCACCTAGAGTATTGCATCCAGTTCTGGGCTCTGCAGTTCAAGAGAGAAAGGGTTTTACTTGAGAGAGTCCAACAGAGGGCTGTGAGGATGAGGAAGGGACTGGAACATCTGTCTTACAAAGCAAGGCTGAGGGACCTGGAGCTGTTTAGTCTGGAGAGGAGCAGACTCAGAGGGGAATGTAATTAATGTGTATAAATAGTGAGGGCTGGGCGTCAAGAAGGAAAGGACAGCCTCTTCTCACTTGTGCCCTGTGACAGGATGAAGGGCAATTCAAGATAAAGCGCAGGAAGTTCCACCTCAACATGAGGAAGAATTTCTTTACTGTAAGGGTTACACAGCCCTGGAACAGGCTCCCCAGAGAGGTGGTGGAGTCTCCTTCTCAGGAGACTTTCAAGACCTGTCTGGATGCATTTCTGAGTGACCTGCCCTAGTCTTGGTCCTCCTCTGGCAGGATCTTTGCAGCTCCCTTCCAACCCCTGACATTCTGTGATAGAGTTCTCTGTTTCATCAGGTGACCCCGAGAAGTGAATTAATTAAGATACAGAGTACTCTGCATGTTAAATTAGTTATTTAGAGAGGAAAATTTTACACAAATGTTATTCTTAATAGTAAATAACCTGTTTAGACTCCTATGGAGAGTGGTCAGCGATAACTGCTGAACAGTTGGGTTTGGGTTGTTGTCCCCTCTATGTATTATTTGATGACTAAGTGAATGGCTCCGTAAGTGATTTTTTTGAGACTTACACTGCAGTCACTATTCATATGTAGACATATGTTCAGTAAGCTTTGCTAGAAAAGTATCAACATAATTTTTGTCAATATGCTGCATGGGTGTATTTGTACCATGAAATTCACGGGTGAATTTGTACCATGTAACCTTACTAGATTCAGTAATCAGGTGAATTTTATGTTAGTAAACCTAGCAAATAATTGATTATTTTATGTTATTTCTATAGTCTGAAAAGGACAAACTTGATTAGTTTTTCCTCAAGTTGAAGTGGCACCCAGTATTTTTATTTGAAAAACAATTCACAAATACTGTACTGTTAATGAAGAAACAAAACCACACAAACAATGTGCTTTGTGATAATTTTGAAACAACTAAGAAAATTAACTAGTCTGAGTATGAGACATGCTTCTATGGTAGTTCAATTCTGGATTGCTGTATGTAGAGTGTTGCAAGATTTCTTGCTGTTATGTTGCATGTCTGTATGAAAAATAATTTAATTGGCTTAAATTATATTCATTGCCTAAAGACTTAAAAAGTAGTTTTGGAATGAAGAGGAAATAACCTTTTTTAGTACAAGTATTGTTTACTGTTTTGCCAAATAGGAAAATTATACTATGTAGTTATATGTAGGTCCAGTACTTAAGATGTGGCAGGAAGGAAAAATCTATTTACATCCTTCCTACTTATGATTTTTAGCTGCAAATGAAATGCATCAAGACAACTCTGTCTTCTCTACTGTGTTTTTTTTTTTTTTTCTTTTTCTTTTTTTTTCTTTTTTCTTTTTTTTTTTTCTCTTTTCTATTTGAAAGAATTTGACAGTACTTTTTTTGGAACCTATCTGCCTAAGTAGTCTTCTACCTGGTTCATGGTCCTTAAATATATTGAAACAGTGCTGTCAGGGTCACAGAGGATATTGTAGATACTTTGGAAACAGTGAAGTAGTATGCCAGTCTAAATTACAGAAAAGAGAATGAAGTGGACTCCGTTGACTCTGACGTATGAACCTGTGTTAAGTTTTCTCTGGGATTTAACTCTTAAGACTGCATTTTAAGTAGATAAATATTTGCTCTTGGTCTTATGAAACTGCACTCCTGATAACTGGTCTCATTTTGGTTGTGTTGCAGGCAGCAGCACCAGACCTGTAGCTCTGGAGTCTTTGAAGGCTGTTGCTTTTTCACTGATTTAAACTGACCTTGGGTTAGGCTGTTGCTGCAGGAGGAGGTGCTCCTCCTTTCAACTTGGTGCTTCCTTTCCCTCCCTGCCTGGTCTGTGTGTTCCAGCTGCTCCCTTAACATTCTGGTGACTGGAGGTGAGTTAGTTCAAGGGAATTGATTGAGCTGGAAGTTGATACTAATTTTTTTTTCAACAGCATCAAGTCTCTGCTTCAGTGTATAGGGCATCTGTTCAAAGATAACAGCTCTGGAGGAAGTTGGGATTGACCATTTTGGCAGAAGCTCAGACATGCCAAGTAAACAGTAGGTGACTGAGAAAGGTGGGCAAGGGAGATTTAGCTGCTCATGAAAAGCCATGTTTTATACTAACTGTGAAGCTGAAAAAATTAAATTAAGAATTGGAGACTTCTAGATTAGGGGTAGAGCCAGGATATTAGTAGGGCTTCTTAAAGAGATTAGTTATTGTAGATGACCACAAGTTAAGTAATAGAAACATCCACAGTTTGGAATGAAAGTTTTTGGTTTGTGTGTTGATTTGGTTTTACCTGTTGATTTACTGTAAGAAAGAGTTCATGTCTCAAAACTAAAATCACTTGCCTGGCATAACTATCTACTTCTGTAAAGCAGAACTGATGAAATGTGATTTTATTAATATAGGGCAATGAAGACATGTTCCATTCTGATTCAGCTGTAGATGTTTGAAAGACAAAAAACCCCTGACAGCTATCTGAGCTCTAAAGGCATCCAGTTGACTATTTCTAAGCTTTGTTATAAAGGAATCCAAGTAAAGCTGGTTTGTTTCCTTTATTAAGTAAACATCCTTCCTAGGAAACTATGCATCTGTGATTTGTGACAAAAAAAAAGGAAAAAAAAAAAAAAAAAGCACCCAGACACTTGTTTTATGTTGCCTCATGTCTGTTTATAGTATCCTATGAACAACAGTCAAGGCTTTAATTTCTCTTGATGTTGAGGAGTGGTAAAGCTTCCTTATTTCAAGAAAATGGAAGCTGTGTACACAATCTTTGCTGTGTTATTTTTCACAGAAACAGCTATTTCCTTACAATAGAGTGATAAACAATCCCAGGTAAAATGTGGTCTTAGTGGGAAGAAAAAGGTTGCCTCTTTGTGATACCAGAAGCTTGCCAATGGAGCAGTGAACTATTTTAGCTTAGGCATGTAGCAGGGTAATGAAGGGGATCCAATGTAAACTGCTGATGCCTGCAGACATCTCTGATATCATCATCTTCGTGATATTTTGTGACAGGATGATGAGATAGCAGTGTCTTGAGTACGAAAAAGTGGAGAAGGAGCTTATTTTATTCAGTATTTTTTACTCTTTTAATTATATACTTAGATTGGATTTAACTGAACAATTGGAGCTCTGATAAGTCATTATACTTGAGATTTTTGGGAGTAATCGTGGCTTTTTCCTTGTAAAAAAGCCTGATTGTTGTTCAGGAAGAAATGCTACAATTTATGAACAAAAGGAAATACTAATTGTTGTCACTTGAAAGGATATGCAGAATTAGAAAATATTTGAATAAAGCTTGCCAAAGTGCTTTATATGTTTTTGTGTATGGAGAGAAAGTAGGACTTGTTTTGAAAAACCTGATCTGTGACCACAGTTCTTTGGAGGCTAAAGCCAATGTGTAGTGGCAGCTGTGGTTTAGGTGTTCAGCCTATCTTCTGCCTCATGCTGAGCAATTTCATTTTAGTTCATTTTCTGCTGGACTAATTTGATCCTTATTTAATCAGAGTCAGAAAAGTAACCCTGGGCTAGAAGTAAGGAAGGCCAAGGAGATGGAGGGACAGAGGGAGGGAGAGATGGAAGAGCACTGTGACAGCCAGATGAGTTTCAGGATGTAGGAGGTCATAGTGAGGATGTGATAAACAGCTCTGAAATCCATGAGTATTATAACAGTGGTAGGAAGACTGATTGTTATTTTCATGCTATGAGACCTGGGGCATTAATTGAAAATCAGAAGATTGATTTAACAATAGATATGTCTCTGTTTCCCAATTCTCAGGAGGAGGGGGAAAAGCACACCTGTATGAACAACTAGAATTAAACTAGAAACAGCGATTTGCTCTGCAAACAAAAATTGTGGGTTTTTTTAGGTAAAAATTGTTCTTAACATCTTTTGTACTGCACTGTCTCCTGCTAACTGCAGGGTTGAATGAGATGGACAGCTTTGAGGCAGTGGGAGCAACTGATACTTTTTTTGTCTCCTGTGACACTGCAAAGAACAGTTGTGGTGTTTCAGGCAAGACATTTTGATAAATACTTGCTGTTTTCCATTAGTGTTTAACTTTTGTTTTGTGCAAATATTTAAAATGACTGCTAATGGAGAAAGAGTAAGGGTAAAATGCTTAAAGGAGAATGTCAATATTTAGTAAGATGCATCATAATTTTTACAATAAGCTTTTGGGAGGTGTTCCTAAGTGGCAGTTTTCAACTTGATGACCAGCAAAACTTTAGCTGGCACTAACTCACTTTGTAAATTGATTTAATGAATTGTGTTTCTTCTGTTGATCTGTATTGATTTGTGTTCTCCTAAATGGTATCCTAAGGATGGAATTTATCTCTTCCAGAAATTCATAAAATCACAATGAATTTTTTTTTTTTTGCCACTTTTAGTCTCCTATGCCCAAAATACCGTAAGCAGCAGATTAACATTCTTGTGCAAGCCAAAGAACAAGACAGCCATTATCTTGCTCCCCAAGTTACTGCTTTTATTCTTTAAATATGAAAGTAGTTATTACCTCTATTTGTATATATATATATATATTTTTTTTTTTTAAGTTTGGAATGAATGTTTTTATATGTGATTCTTCAATTCTGGTCATTCACTGTTGTGAAACTTGACACTTAGAAATGTGTCTGGTTCAGTTTGTCTTTTTCAGATTTTTTTTGTGCATACACAAAAATGAAAGCAGAAGTGAAACACTGGTAGTAATATGAACATTTTGCAGATGAAATTAAAGAAATATGATGTTTGAAGAAGTGAAAATTGAGCATGATTTTCCAGGTCTGTTCTTTATTTTCAATAATCATAAAGGACACGCTTAATTCTGATCTGTTTATTGGGAGTGTATAAAGTTCGTGTTAGAAGTAGAAATACAGATAATGCATTTCACTATAAAGACAGAGCTATAATTATTATTTTCCTTGCAAAGTTTTGGATTCAGAATTTTTGAGAAGGCAGACTTGAATGTGAAGTTCTTTGGCACTTTCTGCATACAGATGAGAGTTGTAAACATCAACTGTAAACAGCTGTGGAAAACAATAGCATATGTCCAGGGATCACTACAAAGGCTGCCATTTGTTCAACTGCTTGGATATTGTAAAAAGCTTCTTTTGTTTGGCTAGGTAGTGAATTTAAGATTGGAACTTGGATACAGAGCATTCTGTATTGTGTGGACCTAAAACATGTAAGGCATTATGTATTTTATTTAGCCCTAGGGTTGTTGGGTACCTGGTGGGAAGCATAGTTCCTGGATATTTTCTTAGTGTTAATATGTGAAATGAGTATAAGTTAGAGACCTAATAAGGAGTGAATTAGGGTGTTCCTGCTGGCAATGCCACTACTGAAGTTCTAATGAAGTATTGCAGTTATAAGTGCTAGTGCAAGGTAAATACTGTACTTTTCCTGTTCATCTTGTCCAAGTGTTGTAAGTACATGTTACATTTGCATGAAGAATGAGCCTTTTTTTATGAAATAGCCTTACCTGTTGGTCTTGGATTTCTTATTAGACGTATTTTGAAACTTGCTTCCTCTTTGCCCTATCTCTAACTTCTGTTTAACAGAGATTACTTCAATGCTTTGTTAAACAGGCAAAGCCCTTTGATTTTACTGTGATTACACATTAGTAATTGTCTGATTACTAACTGAAGTAGATATTAATTTTAGTTGTAATGAAAGCAACCTCGGATATTTCTTTCATAACCTAAAAGATTTTAAAAACAATTGGGCATACCTAGATATCAGAATACGGGTTAAATAATTCCACTGTGAGAAATCTTATTTTTATCAAAGTGTCATCAGCCAAAGGATGAATCCCATGCATCTTCTAGCTCTTCTCTGGATGTAATTTCTTTCAGAGCAGATAGGGAAATAATGATTTGCATTCAGCAGGGCAGGCACAAGGCTTTGCCCTTGGCCTCAGTGCTGCTTCTGGAAGGGATTGAGTTGTGGGATGGTTACTGGTGGGATACAGGGCCCAGAGCTGAGGGCAGCAGCCAGCTCCAGCAGCTTTTGCTGCCCATCGTGGGTATTTCCAGCAGTGAGAGTGCTTCCTTTTCCTTGGCTTGTCTGCCTGGCTCTTCCTCATGCCAAGGCTATTGTTGGTATACTGGACTTTGAGATTGTGGCATCATTTGGAAGCTGGTGATTCAGACCCTGCAAGATGTGGCAAAAGCATGCTTGGGTAGCAATTAGTACATGGTTTTCCTGCTTCACTGATTCATTACTTTCATTTATTTAACATTGTTGAGTTTGTGGGCCCAGAGGTGTTAAAGTGCCATGGTATCACTTGATAGAAGCTTAAAGAGTGGGATTCTTTTCCTATCTCTTGAGGTGTTGACATTTGAAGTAGGAATCTGGGCTGCTTCTATAGCAGAGTAAACTTGTTTTGCTATGAGGTAGAAAGCCCTGTTCAGACATGTGGATCACAACACTTACTCTGCTCACTGTGTCAGTGTGGTTTCTGATGAGTGTGAAGGGGATCTTTATGTCAGATACAGGGAAAAAATACATTGCATCCCTGGCTTTTCATCAGCATGTTCTAGGAGCAGTGCCTCATCCTGTTGAAGGAGCCTTTTTTTGAGTCAGGTATTTTTGCCATGTTTCTTCCATGTGTTTATGTTTTTTGAATGCTGCAGAATGAATAATTACTGCTCAGATTGGACATTTATTTGGTATTTATGTTCACTGAGCTTCTTAAGTGCACTTAAGCTTTATTTTATATGTTATTTATTTAGCTTTAAAATGTTTCAGGATTAGATTTCAGCCAATCAGAAATACTACCTAGGAAGCTATAATTAATACTCTGCTCAGGGGAGGAAGGTGTTGTTAACTGCTTCTTGTCTTCTTTTTTATGTTAACCGTAATGTATTACTTTCAGCAGGTTTGAGGCTTCTTAGTAGAGAAGATGATCTATGCTTGAATTCACTTCAGCTTTTGAACTGTTTTACAGACTTCGTCTGAATGGTGTAAGGAGGTTTAATTTGTTTTTAGGATGTAATATTTCATCATGTACTTTTTAATATTCTTTTAATTGTTTTATCTGTTGAGCCTTGCTGTTGTATTGTCTTGCTTTGCCTTCTCTACCCCAACAAATGTTGTGCATGTTTTATGTGTTCTGACTGAACCCCAGCCACCTTAACAGGCCCTCTCACCTCATTTGTTTCACCACTTTTTTCTTTTTCCTCCTCTCAGTTTAAGAAAAGGAAATACTGAAGAACTAAATACTTCCATTTTCTATTGCTAAACTTTTGATGCAGGAATTGAGTGGGCCTTGTAAAACACTGGATATGACAGCACATAATTGGAAATGCCAAGGGTCCAGATGGCATTTCCATGCATTACTAGATTATTGATTTCATGGAAATGAGGTGCTTAGCTGGTTTTAGGCCTATCTGCCTATGTTCATAAGAAGTACCATAAGTAAAGAATAGTCTTCCATCAGTTAATGTGCTTCTGAAACTCTTAGAAATACTTCAGATCTGTAGATAAGACTGAAGCGTAGCTATGGAAAAAGGAAAGAACAGTTCTACCTCTGCATTAATTGCATCTGGGAACTTCAAGTACTGCTTTGTACTTCATTGCAGTGTTGTGCTAAATTAGAAACTGTGATATTCTCGCCCACAATTGTTCAGTATCATGCAACTGTGTTTGGTTTAGTCACAAGGAAAGTCCTGGGCTGCCTGCTCTGTCTTTGCAAGCTGCCATAGCATTGGAGTTTCTCCTAGTGTTTTATTACTATTCATATGTGTTTGCAGTAGGAAGCATGAGAATTATGGACAATGTTGTGTTTTTTGTTTGTTTGTTTTTGTTTGTTTTTTTCTTATGGAATAGACTTGTCTTTGAAAGATATCAGGGAGACAGGAAAAACCCAAAATCTTCAATGTTTGGTGGCCTATGATGTTAAGCTTGCTTGAAGAAGGCTACAGCTGAAGAGCTTGCAGCAGTTGTTCAGAGTACCTGATATGATTTTCCTGAGTTTCTGCTCCCTTTTTTGGCTAACATTGTAACCTGCAGAGAATTCTTACCCATTATATCTAATGCAAGTTGCAATAAACACTTATCTTTGAGTTCTGTACTGTCCTTCTAGGTACAGCTGAATGTGCTTCATGTAATTAAGACTTCTAGACATCTGCAAGATAACTATATGCAAATCTCTTATAAAATATTTAGAACTAGTTATTTGTCTAGTATAGAATGACTTCTGTCATATAATTTTTTAAAGTTAGTCCTTTCTTTTTCTTGGGTAAAACTCTGGCTTTGGATTCCTCTGTGACATGTCCTCCACTTTTGGTCACACGTGTTGTTTACCTGCTTAGCTCAATGTCCAGGGGAAGTTGGTAAGCAATGTGTGCAAAAGGAATTGAACACGTGGCTTTTGCTTTTGTTTTTAGGAGGTGGTTCAGTTCAGATAGGGAGTGAATGACATGAGGGGGGGTGAATGCTTGAGAATTCTGGAGTTTGTTCTTAAATATTATTCAGAGCAGTTTAGGTTAGTTAAGGCCTTGTTACTGTCTGAATTAATTTTGTTTTCTGCCCAATTAATGAATGGCTGTATCATTGCATGCAGAGGAATGCAACTCTTTAATGTTGAATGATTTTTGTGTCTAGTCTCACAATACCTAATATACAAAAGGACTTCATATGTGGTAGTCCATCTGAATAATATATAGCTGTATTATAGCTGAACTGGGACCTTACTTGTGTATAGAATATTCTTGTGTATAGAAAATGAAATATTCCATAATAAAAGCAGCAACTTTCAGCAAAAGATATGTCAAAATTAATTCTTTCCATGCACCTGTTTGGCATAACATTAATGTGCCATCTAGCTGTCACTTTTGCCCAACCAGATTGCAGAAAGAGAAGAAATAGGAAAATCAGAGGCAAATTAGAATTAACTAATGAGAGGCTGCTGCTTATGAGTGTTCAACAGAAGATGGGTTCTGGCTAAACATGGGTAGAGAAACTAAATAAAAATTATCAGGGGAATGAGGGATGGGCCAGGGCAAAGCTTTGTCAAGGGAGGGTACCAAAGTTTGTGCATGCTGCATGTTGCATTGTGAAAATGCTTTATCTGTCTAGGAAAAAAAAAACCTTAGCATTAATGACAGATACACAAGTTGTTATGGCAGCAGTGGTGACAGATTTGTTTTGTATAGCATTTTAAGAGCTTCATGTGCCCTCCCAGCAGTTAAAAAGTTGGGGAACCTGGGAAATGTTGCTTCAGATTAATTTTAGTGTCTCATTCTTTTGTCCATGTAATTAAACAATATTTTGTCATGACTGTTTATGAAACAAGTCTTGATGCAGAACAGAAATGCTAAATTAGGACACAGCTTTAATTATGTGGTTTATTTTTATATGAGAAATGTGATTCTGAAATTTTCCACTTGTGGAATTCTGTACTCCACTCATGGCATATTCTCCTGCAGACTTCTGTGGTGTGACTAGAGGATGTTTTATAGGAGAGGGTCTAGTAATTGGTTCACTTTTTTTTTTTTTTTTTTTTTTTTTTTTTTTTTTTTGTTTAAAAAAAAAAAACTGGTTTAGCAGAAGTAAGTGTATGCATGAGAACAAATTGGCCAAAACTTGGTACTACTGAAATTATGTTGCAAGAAATCCTAAAGGCGGTTTTTTTCACTTTTATGTAGGTAATTTTAGCCTTACTGATTAATACTTGGTTAATTCCTAAGTAACCAAGATAACAGAGGAGGAGGATTGTATGTGTGTACCATATTCTTCTGTTACCCAATTTTTAAAAAGAATATTTAAAATCAAGTTTTGAATGTGACTGTAGATCTTTAGAAATCACTGGAATACTGTATCTGGAATAAAGTGATCTTTGTCAATATTTCTACTGTTTTTATAAAAGCACAACCTTGGTTGCATTTCTGCATCTGTTACTGTTGTCTGTTTTAAGACCTATTTTGCTAAAATTTCCTTTTCTGATAGGGAGGGGACCATACAGTTCTGTGGCATCAACTTTTGCCAAAAACACTTGGGTCTGTTTGGCGTTGCATTTTTTTTTTTTTTTTCCCTTTTTTTTTCCAGATATGGCTCTTTAAGACAACAATTAACACTATGATTCACAAATATGACTTCAGGAATATTGTTGTGTCCTTCTATCCCTATATTGGTCCAGAAGTGACTGGTTAAAGTCTTGTTTAAGAATGTAATTGTTATCTTACAAAAGTCAAGAAGTAGCTTACCTGGTATTTTGGAATAACCACCTTCTTGGGGTTTGAGAAAAGGATACTGCAGGTATGTAGCTGCAGCACAAGGATTCAGTGTAACCCTTCCAAAAAGCGTTTCCTAGTTGCCTTATGTCCTGAAGTGTGAGGACTTGTTCCAGGCTTCTTGATTTTTATCTTGCCTTGATTTATCTTTATAATCTTGCCTAATATAAATCATCAGTAGAACTCGTCATGACATCATGTAAAGGAAGTTTTGCTGGTGGATGTGTTGTGTTTTTTTTGTGTGTGTTTTTTTTTTTTAATTTTTTAAATTTTTTTGATTTTTTTTTATTTTATTTTTCCTTTTTCTTTCTACTTGGTTCATTTTCCTCTGGATTGTTTTTTATCACCCTGTCTTTTGCATGTGATGATCTTCCATTTCTTTGGAATTAAGCTCATTTTGTGTGGAGATCAGCAGGACAGCACACAGTACTCATGCAGAGGTGGTATAATTGCTTCTGTATTTCTCTGTTTAGTAACTTTTAATAACTGGTTATTAAACAAACAACTTAATGGATTTAACACCAATTAACAATCTTTCTGGTAAGAAATTCTCAGCTAAAACAAATCCCAATGTGCATAGTTACCTCAGGTGACTGACCTACTGCACAGATCAGCAACAATCACTGCTTTGGTGCTTTCACTTCCACATCTCCCTCTCCATGTCTCTGGCTTGGATTTCTCTGCAGATTGTCAGGGGTGGCAAAAATGAGAAATGAACCAGAATGATTCCTTATAACATTGCAGGGGGGATGAGAAGGACACAGAGAAATACATTGTTGTCACTGCTTAAAAAGAAAAAAAAAAGGGGGAAAAAAAAAACTTTGGGAAGTGAAGAACTGAATTTTGAGAAGGAAGGGGGAATAATCACGTTTTTGTAATCAAGTAAAAAGTTTTTTTAAAAATACAAAGTAGGGAATAAGTTATACCCATGTGATGAGGTGGAGGGAGAGGTAGGAAAAGCAGCAACCTAAATGATTGCAGGAACTGACAGCGCTGAAGGTAGAAAACAAGATACTATAGGCATTATTTTAAAATATTAAATATGTAAAGTAGGAGTAAGCGTTGTGTTCTTCTCCTGTCACCTTGACTTACATTATGGAATGTTTTGGTAGCTGTAGCTATCTGGCAGCATATATAGCATCGTGTAAACTTATTTTTGTGCTAGAAAACAAGTTGCATGTTTGCAGTACTAAATACTTCTGTAGCTTTTTCAAATCTTACTGTTTTTCTGGCTGTGAAATAAGCATGCAAAACCACAGGCTGGTGGTACCAGCCATAGAGTGCTCAGTGATGTGCTAAAAGTGATTATGTTTGCTTGGCAAGTCCTGCCCCAGGCGTGTGCAGGCTGAGTTCAGGGTTTGCACCCATGCAGAAAATCTCCAGGCTGACTTATGAAATCAGTTTTTTATTGTCTTCCTGATTAGTTAATGACACACCACAGAGGCTGCAGCTTCACCTTGGTCTGGGCTTGTGCTGTAGTGGATCCTTCTGTGGTGTGCTCATGCCATGGGCCTTGGGATGGTTGGGCACTGGAGCTGAGTTGAGGGAAGGGAGGATGCTCAGCAGAAGAGACAGACAGGGATTTGAGTCACTTGGCAGCCTCAGAGGTGACAGGAAGACTCGATGCCACAGCCAGGGTTGAATGTTTGGCCTGATTTCCTTGTTTCTGTTTGAAACCTGTCTGAGGTGTGGCTTTTATCAGCCACATCTTTATGTGGGTGGATAATTCCCTAGACTAGAGAAAGTGATTAATTAAACAAGTAGACATTTTGTGGGCAGAGCTGTCAGGTTTGGAGCAAGATGCTAGGGAGGACTGAACAAATTCTGGACTCTGGCATTATTTTAAAGAAAAAACATAATGTGAAACTGTTGGCTAGTTTTATTGTTTTTAAATTGCTATCAGGCTTTCTTGAAATGAGGGTGAAAACCATTCCCAAATTCTTCTTCCTTCTTCCCTGGTGGGTTTGACTGGACTACTTTTCTTAAGTAGGTTAATGGCCTGTGCTCTGTGTTGGTGTATGAACTTGGCATTTATTAATGTAATTTATTATAAAGCAATGCCTACACGTTAAAAAAAAATGTATTGTGAGAAAAAATATCTCCAGAAGTCATTTAGACCAAGATAGCACTGTGAAAAACTTGCTAAAATCTTGCTTATATGAATATCTAGTTGTTTGCTTTTTGGTGCTTCAGAAATGGTTTATTTAACAGTTACTTGCATACTTATTTTCCCTCATGAGTGCACTGTTGTTTTTTTTTTTTTGTGTATACATAGAAGTACACAATTCTGACATTTCTGGTCTAATTTGAAAAATGCAAGTGGGTGTTTAAGCATATAAAAGATTATCTGCTTTTCTGACAGCCCTGGCCCTCTTTGGTACCAACATACGATTGCATTTTTATTCATGTTGATTTGTGGTTGTTTTTTTTTTTTTTTTAATAACCTCTGCAGGTATTTGCAGAATTCTGTCATAATATGAAAGACCGCTTGTTTTTCAACATGCCTGTTATCAAAGTTGGGCTGTTTGTTTGTTTGACTCTTTCTTTGAAGTTTTTTGTCATTCTGTACTTCGAATAGTAGGTACTTATTTCTTTGCTACTGTCTAGTAGTCCTGCAGTCTTGTATATGGCTTTAAAATAGTGATGTAATATTTATTTTGATTGTCAGACCAGGAGAATTCTGTTAACCAGGTTTTACTACAACAGACAATCCTTTGTTAAGGGATCAGTAAATCAATAGCCATGTGATCTCATATGAAACAAGGGAATTTAAACAACTGCAGTGTTTTAAGTTTGTTTATTAAGGCTTCGGTTAAAACAATTACTCTTTTTGGGTTTTTTTGGGGGTTTTTTTTGTTTGGTTTTTTTTTTTTTTTTTTTTGTTTTTTTTTGTTTTTTTTTTTTTTAGGAGTGAAGAATCTTTTATACAGTGTAGAGATTAAATTTTAGTGCCAGTAATTTACATTACATACTGACTTCTAGATTTTCAAACTTGTAAATAAAAAAGAAGAAATCTCAATAAAACTTCTGATTGTTTACATCGTAAGTTTTGTAAACTTAAAAATCAATGTATCAAACATTATTTACGTGTCAATTTTCTCCTCGAGACTGATTAATCACTGTTACTTAAAAATGTTAATAGCTTTACTCTGCTTATTAGGTAAGCTATTCCTGGCAAGTGCTAGAGCAAATGTTTTAGTTAATAGCATTAAAACTCACCTTTCAGTAAATAATGCTCAAGTTCAGAGTACAGTTACATGGGGCAGCTGATGCTACTCAGAAAAGATTGGAATTAATTGTTCTGACTCAAACACTCTTGGATTTATGTAGCCAAGTGTCATAGCCAAGCTTTGGGACAGATTTTTTTTTTTTTTTTTTTTTTTTTTGTAGTCCTTTGTATTGAATTCTCAATAGATGTTCTGGCTTCTAGATTTTGGAAACTGGTTTTAAAATTGGAGCCTGAATGGAGATCTGGAGATCCTACGTTTTTCCTGGTGAGGTAGAACAGAACTCCATTGGAATAGTTCTGGGTACCTTTTTTTAAGTGTTGTTTGCATTAATTCTGCAGATCTCCCGAATTTCCCTTTAATTTGTCTGACTTCGCTTACTTCTCAGCATTAGTGCATTTCAAATATGCTGTCATTTCTCCCCAAAATATGAGTAAAGTCTCGGGTTACAAATTCTTATTTTATATGACTCTTGAATATTTTTTTAAGGTGCTTTCGTAGATCAATTGATGGTTTGCCATACTATCTCATTTTCTACCATTTCCACACCCTTCTCTTTCCCTTCCTCCTGCTGTTGACTGCAACTTGAATCTTATTTTTGACCAAGATTGCAGTTGTAATGCAGTAACTTATGTAACACTTTCTCATAAATTACTTTTTCTGCTTTTAAAAACAGCTAAGGGATTTTGAAACAACCCTATCTTTTCTCTTCTTGCCTTCTGCTTCTACATGTGAAAATTGTTAATACTTAAAATTTTTAGCTTTAAACTTGTGTAAATGTCAATAAGGCCATTAAAACCTTACAAGCTATAGGAAACTGAACAGTGTCAGAAAATTTCTTTACTTTAGCTATGGCACAAAGCTGGAGGCTTTCGCAATATATATTCCACTTAAAGTTAGCATTTATTTAGGGTAAGACATGGTGATGTATAATAGAATTTGTCTTATTTGCCTTCATAAGTTTTTTTTTTTTTAATATAAAACATCTTCTAATATAAGAAGTATTTTGTGCAGAGCTACAGTATGCAAAGGAATGTTATACAACATTCAGTGTAGCTTTAAAAAAAAACTTATTCTTGAGTGAACATGCCCATTCTAGTTGTTATGAATTCTTTCTTCTCAATGGTTATTGCCCTGTTTTCAAGCTCTTTTCTACAGGCATACCAGCTCTTGACACCCTGTTGTCTTTCCTGTTACGGAATTCCTTAAGTTCTGCTTACACTGATATCTCCATTATATACAAGGTGTTGCTTTGTACTGGTGTGATGGTAAGAACAGGAAGATTTTGCAAAGACTTTACTAAGCCGTTCATGCAACTAAGCAGAATGCACACACTCTTTACCATTGACATAGGGAATACATATACACATGGCAAGGCAGGAGAACCAGGACCTGGGAGTCTGGATTGACAGGAAGCTGAACAGGAGCCAGCAGTGTGCCCAGGTGGCCAAGAAGGCCAATGGCATCCTGGCCTGGATCAGGAACAGCGTGGCCAGCAGGTCCAGGGAAGTGATTCTGCCCCTGTACTCAGCCCTGGTGAGGCCACAGCTCGAGTCCTGTGTCCAGTTCTGGGTCCCTCAGTTCAGGAAGGAGATTGAGGTCCTGGAGCAGGTCCAAAGGAGGGCAACCAGGCTGGTGAAGGGATCCAGCACAAGTCCTGTGAGGAGAGGCTGAGGGAGCTGGGGGTGTTCAGCCTGGAGAAGAGGAGGCTCAGGGGAGACCTCATCGCTCTCTACAACTCCCTGAAAGGAGGCTGGAGCCAGGGGGGGGTTGGGCTCTTCTCCCAGGCAGCTGTCAGTAAGACAAGAGGGCATGGGCTTAGGCTCTTGCAGGGGAGGTTTGGGTTAGATATTGGGAAAAAATTCTTTACAGAGAGGGTGATCAGACATTGGAATGGGCTGCCCAGGGAAGCAGTGGATTCTCCGTCCCTGGAGATATTTAAAAAGAGCCTGGATGTGGCACTCAGTGCCATGGGCTGGGAACCACAGCAGCAGTGGGTCAAGGGTTGGACTTGATGATCCCAGAGGTCCCTTCCAACCCATATGTTTCTATGCAGAAATGGTAGTGCTGTAAGATCCCATCTGAATTTGAACAGTACTTTCCAAGTATTTCTTCAGGCTTGCCTTGTTCTTTCATCTGTTTGTTATCATTAAATATTTGCTTAATACTTTGGGTTGCAAATGTGGCAGGTCAGCAACTTCCTCACAGCAGCGTCCTCCTGCTGAGCGTCCTAGGAATATATGGCAAGCACATGATTAACAATTCATAAGTAATGAATTACTACTGGTATGACACTTTTTATTCATATTTATGAAGTGGATCCTTTAGTTTGGGAGGCAGTTTTTACTCTTGAATTTGCCTTCTAAAAGAGGTGAAAGAGCTGCTGCTTGACAGCAACCACTGGAGGTGAAACTTTTGCTCTAATCAAGAATGTTGTAGTCACAAAAAAGAGGTCATCTGTAGCACTTTCTGGCAAAGTTCTGAAAACTTCTAAGGAGACTTCATCTTTTCTGAGTAACTTGGTGTAGTGCTGTAGCATCTTCCTAGCAAAAAAAGGTTTCCTGGTGTCTAACCTGTCCCTCCCAGTGTGTGGTTTGTCACCACAAGTTATAAAATCTGCCTCTACTGAGGAGATTTTGCCATCTGCTGTCCAGTAGTTAATTACCAGCAAATATTAGATCACCTTAGTCTCCTCTTTCCAAGACTAAACAAGCCTAGATTTCTAAAAATCAGTGTTCTCCTTGAAATTTTGTAGATTGAAACCTTGTTTTGTTTTAATCCTAATAAAAGTGAACAAAGTTCATTGACCATGAGATTTGCAAGGAGACTTTGTAAGAATGAGTAGTATTAATGGATTAATACTCAGCCTCTAAAACAAAAGGCTACATGTTGCAAGTGTTTAGGTGTTGATGTGTATAATTATGGACAAAAAATATATAGCATTTTACTTAAATAAAGTTACTTGGCTATTATAGATGTCAGCTGACTTGCTGCAGAACTATAATGCTTTGGTATAGAAGATATTGAATGTTTTGGTTAAGTCTGAGTACTTCAAAATGAACATTTAAAAAAAAAAAAAAGTAATGGTGGTTGGTGGTTATACCATCACCTATGAATATAGCCAGTAGGCTTTGGATTGAAATTGGGTGGAATGATGTCCTTTCATTCAGTTGTGTTTAAGACACACGAGGAGAAAGTATAACTTGTTAGTCCAGTGAGAAAAAGATGGAGACTTTATTACTCAGCACAACTTCAGACAGTTTCTTGAGAGAAGTATCCTTTATGAGAGAGGAATTAATTTAGTAGCTCACAGAGAAGTAAATTTGTAGACTTGCTTAAAAGGAGGTTTTCAAAATGAATTTCTGATATGCCTACACTTTTTACAGTAACAGGTTGACACTTCCTCCTATAAATAAATGTTAAGAATTTTAGATATTAAAATTAAATATTAAAGAAAAGGAAGGAAAATTTGAACTTAATTGGTAATTGCTAAGCTAGTAGAGTATAGTGTGCCTGGTGTGGTCTGTTTTTAATGTTATCATAAGTAAAGAAGTGAGAAAATAATTCCACAAGTTAGCTGCCTGCTTATAATATGGGGAGTGCACTAAACTTTCAATTTGTGATACTACTGCTTTGAAGTAACCCATGAAACCATGGTTTTCAAAGTTGGGTTCAGTCCTCTTCTGCTTGCCTCCCATCTTTGTCACATACACAAACAGTGCTGTTCTTTCATCTAAGACTTTTGATTCACTTTGTTTCCAGACAGATTTTTTGAACATTAGTAGAATATAGTATGCTTATGGTCTGGAAAATTTTCATTAATTTTTTGTTAATGTTAAGTGGGTAAGTTTTAAAATACTAATTTATTTTGTGAATTTATAGAGGCAATAACACTTGGCTTTGGTTTGACATTAGCAGTAAAACTAAGGAGAAGATCAGCCAGCATTTTAAATGTCAGAAGAGTGTTTGTTTATTTGTTTTCATGTTAAGCTGGAAATTTCTCTGTGAACTTAGGTGTATTTAAGTATTAATAAATAAACTAATGACAGAAGAAAACTGTTTCCTTTGGGTTTTAATAGAATAAATAGAGAATGTAGCTATGTGTTTTGGAGAGTAAGGCATAACTCTGTTACACATATCCTGGTATCAGCTGCATACTGACTATGCTCAGTATTCCTCAGAAATTCAGAGTGGAAAAGCAAAGCCTTCCTGCCCCCAGCACATGCCTTCATGTAAAAGTTGCTTTAAAAAGCTTACAGATCCGCCAGACTGAAACCAAAGATTTCTGACGTATAAATCACTGTGTTAATGTAGACAAGATTAAAACATTTGTGCTAATTGGTGGATGTGACTGACACAGAATAGCTGGGTTTTGGATGGCAGCTTTGTCAGGGCAGCATTTAGGGCATGAGATTGGACCTTGGAGATTAAGCCTGTAGAATGTGTGTTCCTTGTATTTTTTTTTTATACGAAGGTGAAACTCCAGACGGGAATAGAGTAACGAAACATAGTTTGTTTTTTTTTTTTCAGATGTGAATAAAGAACTTCAAATGATTTTTGTTGTCTGTGGAGGCTGTAAACCAGCATCAGGACACCTAAAAAAAAAGACAAAAATCCAAACGTATTTGAAAACATTCACATTTAGTAAAGTTTTTTTATTTCTTTAAGTTATGCTAGTAACATATTTCTGTTTCTGCAGGAAGCAGAAGGTCTCGTGTGAAATTAACTTCCTGGTGTTTTTGAATATGAGATCTAATTGAATGCATTGAAGTAGAATTAATCTTTCATGGTTCTGCTTTACTTTTGCTTATGCTTAATGAAAGGCAGGTGGCTTTTTTAACTTGTGTAAGTTACTTCCTTTTTGATATTGAAAATGATCGACTGCCTGCACATGTTGATGTTTGATGTATTAAAAGAAGTAATGTAGCGGAAACGTTTATAGCTGCTGGAATTTGGCTCTGTGCCTGTCTTTCTACTTCTCTCTCTTGCAGGGAGCAAATAGCAAGAGAAGCATTGAGAATTCTGTGCACGAGAAACCCAATTCCCTTGCAGCATGTGTCCAGAAGAGTTTTTTAAAATTCTAGGATGTTATTTTTCATGTTTTAGCCTTTTCAAATCAGATGGGTAAAAATCAATATTAGTGTTTAAAATCTTAGACTCTGAGTGGTACACTGGGATGTTATGTTAAATAAACTGCATGTATATCTCATAAAGTGCCTGCTGTAACTTTTGTAAGTAAAAGTAGTCGTTACCTGGAAGAAGCTTCCTGCCCTTCATTTCATCTTGATTCTTCCCCAATGTATGTCAGGAACACACATGAGCACTTAAGATTATAAATTTTTTATATAATTGATTATCTCCAAAGATATCTTATATTCTTTTGCAGTTGTGAAATTGTCACCTCAATTGTCACAGTGTTTAAATTTAAAACATCTTTTTACTTTCTTGTTCTTGGCTTTGAACTTTCTGTAAGTATTTTCCTGGCTGTTTTTTTCCTTCAGAAAACTATCTTACTGTGCTTCCAATAACAGAAATTGAAAGAAGCCCCTAAACAAAACAAAACCACCCAAAGATACTTTGATTTATGTAGCCTAGTATCAGATTTTGGCAGCTCTGTGGCAGATCCTATTATGTTTTTTTATAGTCCTGTGTACTGAATTCTTAATGCATGTTCTGGCTCCTGGATTATGGAAACTGGTCACAAAATTGGTACTTGAGTGGAAGGGCTACATAAATTCTTGCAATATTTGGGACTCACATGCACTTAGCAGACACCTTGAGCTTCTGAGTAAGTTTGTAGAGATGAGGTGCCTCTGAAGATGAGCTTTTTATGGTGTGGACTGACTGCAGCTGAAGTGGGCTACGTCTGGAGCTTGTGAATTTTCTAGGCTTGGGGAGAGTCTTGGAGAAAGGACACATTCTGAGTTTGCTGGTGGTTGTTTTAGAATCTGTTCTCTCAAACCTTGTGGAGTGTTTTATTTGTGTTTGCCATAACTCACGATTCCTCCTGTGGTGTGACAGAAGTCTTTTTTAGGTTTTATAGGCCACAAAATCTCCTTGAAAAGATGCAGATTGCTTCAAATAGAGAGTTCATAGTTGTATTTAAAGTCTAACCATGACATCAACTTGTTGCAGGTAAATATGTGTGTAATTTTTCCACATGATAGTTTTTAATCGGGACGGATTCTCCAGGACACAGCCTTGTCCTATGCCTCCTGGTAGAGAAATCAAGGATTTACAAAACAGAGTTGGAGTTTTCCACTCAAGTGGTGTAGATCATGTTTCACTGGATTAATTCAATTTTTCAGTGCACTGCTCACCCACTGTGGTGTTGGCTTAGCTGGGTTGTAACTCAGGAGCAGGGTTTAGCAGCAGCACTGCTAAAAGTGTGGCTCTGCCTGCTTCAGTGTGGGTTTCCTTCTCCCCTGGTGCTTTTGCTGTCACAAGTGTTTGTGTGAGTGTATAGAGAACCATTTCAGGCAGAATCAATTATCTTTCCTGCAGCATAATTGCACAAATGTGCTTATGTTGGTACAAGGAAGGGGATGGTACAGGGACAGGAACCAGCAGCAGGGGCATGAACACTTAGAACTCTTTTAGCATTAGTCTTTGGCTTATTCTGCTTTTGAGCATATGTGAAATTATTGCCTTGGCTATTCCTTGCATCCTGAGTATTCTGATGCTCTTGGGGAGCAGCTGACAGAATCTGAAGCTGTACAAGCAGCATTTGGCAATGTGTGTTGCTCAGGCAAATGCAGATTTAGAAACATTACAGTTTTCTTCTGTATGAGACTTCTAGAGATTTGTCTAGTAGGTGGACTACTTTAAACTTGTCTGCAAATGGTTTCTAAATCTTTTTGCTAGGAAGAGGCATGTGTTTGTAGTATAGTGGGTTTTTTGTTTGTTTTTGTTTGTTTGTTTGTTTTAAAATTTAATTTTATTTTTTTTTTAACCAGTCAGTTTGAGCTGATTCTCTAGCATTATATGACTTGATTCTGAGTTTTGGAGATTTTGTTTCATTGAACCGAGTTTCCTCTTTTTCTACTGTGCCTCACTCCAGTCCATAACCTTATGCACATTGTGAGAGTTGTGTGTGCTCACTGTGTAAGAAATGGCTTCTGTTACATTGACCACTTTAACAGCTGTTTTTAAAGGCACAGAAATACTTATGGCAAAACAGTGTGAACCAAGGTGTATCTAAAATATGTGCAGCCATGCTTTATTCTAACATTCTCATAATTATAAATATCACTGTTTCAGTTGGAGCAATACATAATGTTATTTCCAAAAATTTTTTTTTCCTCCCCCAAATAGAGTCTATATCTTCTTTGTATAAAATAAGCCAAGGTTAACTGAGACACCATCAGTAGATTTTTAAGCCTGGTTTATCACTTAGTGAAATTAATCATGACAAAAATATTTAGCAGCATATTAGTAGAAGCAAAACTGCCAGTTGTGCAATCTGGAGTTGGATGAGAGTGTTGACTGCAGAGCAGTTCTTGTAAGCTTCTGGATAGTCCTTAACTAGCCAGCAATCTGCACTACTAAACCTTCACATAAGCTCATAGGACTATTTAAAGGAACTGATGCTTATACATCCTTCAAATTACTGATTTGTTGAATGGTGCTAAAAGGAAGTGTTATGTTACGATGCTATTGATTAAATAAAATGAATCAATGCACTCTGCCTTTGTATTTCTGAAAGTGTAAATATTACATAGGCTGAATGTTGGAACAGAATGTTGGAATTTTAAAAGAATGTCTATTAAAAAACAAGTCCTGATGCTAAGCTTTCTTTACTATCAGTACAATGTGACATCTTTTTAATATAGATTTCAGTTGTTTAATTCTGATACGTTCTCTTAAAGTATAAATACATCCTGACAACATGTTGTTACAAGAACTCTGAGGGAACTGATGATGCTACAGATGGTGTTCACAGAGGATTAAATTTGATTCCCTGGGTAGAACAGTTAATAATATATGTACTAGATCAGATGATGTGTAGAAGACTGAAGTAATTCAGTAATGTCAGCAATGTCATACTTACATGCCTGATTCATGGATATAGGATATGATTCTGAATCACATGTGAAAACAAATATATCAGAGGAAAAACCGTGATTAGAAGTATGAAGTTATATATAAAAATTTATATATAAATATATATATGAAAATAATGACTTGAATACACATTCCAATTTATAATTTTAGCATGTTCCAGTTAATTTGGCTGAAAGTGTAAGGATTTAGGTCTTAAAGATGCTTTTTAAAAACTTACAAGCACACCCGTAGGAATTTTTTATGCCTTCTACTAAACTTTTAAAGAATTACATAAAGTGGTAAAATCCATCTCAAGTGCTGCCCCCTCCACCTTCTGATTCTAAGAACTTGTGAGCTACCTTTTCAGCATTAAAGTTGGTCAACTTGTATAGGCCATACTGTCATGGTGGTTGTGTTCTGCAGATCCCTGTCTTCCAGAAGGGAATTCCCTGGCTTAAGCTCTGCTTAGCTCTTGAGCTATATGTAAGTAGAAATTGGTATGCTGAATATTGACTCTATACTTATACTAGAAGCCTGATGTTTAGGCTTTCAGATAAATGCACAGCAGAGGTGTTAACAAGGATGGAATCCTAAGCAAGAAGATAAAAGTTTTATCTAGAAACCAGTAAGAAGGAAGTTTGCTTCAGAAATTAAATGCTGGACGTTTTGTCAGCTATCTGAAGGTCACCTGTAAATTTGCTTTCTAATTTCCTGACCAAAATAAGAAAGTGGCTTAAATGCTATGCTACTCTTTACCTTAATAGCTGACAAATTCTTGGGCAGGTTAAAGTATATGGCCAGGGGTATGCTGCATCTTTTTCAGCTTGCTGCTGTTAGAAAAGGGAGAAATTGTTAGAACATCAGTAAGGAACTAATCTAACTGAAAATGTATAAAAAGCTTGGTTATGAGTTGTTATAATATTAATATAAATAAATACACACCTGTAGTTTATTTTATCAGCTTAATTAATATTGTGTTGACAAAGGAAGTCAAATAGTAAATTAACAGTCCTGTTTCTTCAATAGATGTGGAATAAATATCAAAAACAGTCTTGCTCATTTTGTCTTGTTAAGGGTATGCTATTATTCCAGATGAAGTTATGAATTTAATTAAACTTTGAAGCTATGTTATTTTTTTCTTGGAACTACTCTGATTTTAGATATTAATAATGCCTAGTATGTGCAAAGAGCAAATCATACATTTTTAATGGTGTGTTGAATATTTGCTACCGAATCAAGATATGTGGATGAAAACTTAGTTTTAAACTGCATTAAATATTTCCTTCTTAGTCTCATTGTACTAATAAATATAAATGAAGCAGACTTTTGTGGAAAATATCAGATATCTAGTATTTTTATTTTTTTCTATGCTGGTTTTTTTTTTTTCTTTCTTTAACTGGATGTTCATATGTTTTTGTAGGTTTGTATAGTAATTATCATTAAAGTACAGGCAAGGCTGGAAGGAGGAAAAAACGGGGAATTTTTGGTGGCTTACGTAAGATGCATCTTGCAGTTTCCTCTCATCCTGCTTTGTTAGGGTTGGCTGGAGTTCCTCTTCTAAATCAGTCTACTTTGACCATTGTATACAATAATTGTCCAACTTCCTCTTCCCTTCAATCTGTGTCATTGCTCAGGGAGGGTGGGAAGGAGATGGAAAAGCCATGAATCCATCTTCTTGATTTTTGTTTAGTTAGGCAGAGCAGTGTTGTAATTTAATAATTAAATTCCTAACAGTCTAAATGAAGTCTTTATACTGATCTTTAGTCTCTTCAGAATAATCCTTGACATAATTGATCAGTGTATTCAAACCCCATTTTTGCAGTTTGCTTTTTAAACTAGTATTGCTCATTAAGGATAGTAACTTTTAAGGCAGTAGAATTAAAACAAAATTAGATTTGGCATAAAATTTAATTCTTTAGGGAATTCCTTTCCTGTCTTTTCCTTTTAGCAAATGTTTTTTTATTGCTATAAAGTTCTCTTTAATAGTTTTCTTAAGATAATGTGTGTGTTGTTAATGTCTGACTAGTAATCAGAAACTTAACGGTGTCTGTTGTTCATCAGTTCATTTTAAGCTTTTTATCTATGAAACCTTAGAAAAAATTTAATTGGAAGCTGTCTTAACACCTTTATTTTGCTATTGGCATTATTTGACTGAATTTCTGCTTTAATAACAACTTGCTCTCATTGTTTCTTTTTTTGTGTATAAAAAATGAAATTTAAGTTCAGAATTAGACAGCTTTTTTGTAGGTGGGGATAAAGCAGAGATGAGCTAATGGTGATTTGAGGAAAAAAATCAAAGCCTTGCTCGCCTCATCAAGTTTCCATGTGGGGGAAGAATATAATCTATTTGCATATATTAAAAAATACTGAAATATCAGAATAGGTGGATGCTTCTCAGTAATGACAAAACCAGGTTTAGATTTCTCATGCAAAGATTGGTTGTATATATATTGAAATAGTAATGATTCATTCTAAGGTTATTTCAAATGTCTTTTACTGAAGGATGTTTAGTGGATTTGAAAGAATTATGGCAGCTTTCATGGAGCTGAACTGCAAATAACTGGTTGTTTTATGTGGTGTTTCTTTGTATTTGTGTGTGTGTGTTAACTGAAGTGTTGCCGGTCCCTAAGCACTGCACTTGTATTTAGAAACAAGTGCTTCAGATACCAGGCTTTGCTGTCAGAGGGGTTTCTTCCAAGTCTCATCTGCTGTTGTAGCATGAGTTTGTAAACACCATTTCAGAAATTACCTGAATTTGTGATATGGAGTAGTGGGGAAACCTAATGTGAAAATGTACATTTTAAAATTCTTTGGAAACAGCAATGTCCTGAATCCTCTTTTCCTGCTGTCATTAGTATTATTGCATTTTCTTTCACTAAGCTCATTTAAATAACATCAGTGTTGTGATTAGAAGACAAATGTATTCTGCCCTTTTTGTCAAAATTTTGTCTGTTTTTAAAAATGTTTTTGGTGGAAAGATGTACTGCAGTGATGATCTTTATTTTTCATTCTGATCATTTAAATAAATGTCACAAATGACATTGTCAAGTTGACTGTCATATCCTGCTCAGCCTACTTGCCATATGGAGGAGTTTAATTATTAAGAGTAGGAGTGATTTGCTTTGGGAGCTTTTAATTGAAAGATAAAATGAAGCTCACTCTGAGGCTGTCTTTTGAAGCATTTGAAGATTTTTAATGACACCTTATGTAAGGATTTAATATAAAAGCAACATGTTTGTTGCCTTTACTGTGAATAGCTGTTTTGAACATCTGGTGAAATTCTTGAAAACACTTGCTTTTTCATAATTTCATAATCCCTGCTGTACCTAATACTTAGATTTGCACTCGGGTCTTAGAAAATTGTTTCTCTCTGACAATTTTGGTTTTTTTTTTTTCCCCCTGAAAAGTATCATTCAATCAACAAGGAAACTAACCTATTAAAGCACACTGAAAAACTAAAGCACAGAACAAATGTAAGAAAATAGAAACCCTATTTAGATAAAGATGGATTTGTCAGGGGGGTTGGGGCCACCTGCTTTGGCTCTGGAAAATGCAAAGAAATTCTACTTCCATCATCATGGCTTGCTGAAACTGTTATTTTAAGCTGAGAAGTATGTACTTAGGAAGCTGACACAGTATATGTAGTGCTTGCCTTTTCTGTGAGGCTTCCCTTTATCCCAGATGGCTTCTTAGGAAGGAGAAATCACAAAACTGAATATGGTACACTCCTGAATTCATCAGAAGAAGGCAGTCACAGAGATACTGTGGGCTTCCATAGGACTGCCATATGTTGTTATAAAAAAGTGCTTTTCCTTCTTGGGGAATGGCAAACATCCTCAGAGAACCGAAATGCTATGTAGTGGCCAGTCTCTCCAACTAGGTTGCTCTGAATGAGCCAATGGGGAAATTTAAAGGCATTTAAATCTTAAAATTGGGGGTGTCTATCTGGTTTTATGTACTTCTGAAAATCACAAAGGTTTTGTGTGTCCCTGTAGTCTTGAAAAGGCTCTTTGTGGCATCCAAAAGACATGAGGGCCCAGGCACTTGGGAGGCCAGATTGAAACTGCAAACGCCTGGCTGGGGTCCCTCTGTCACAGGCTTTGGCATGGTTGTGGCTTTTGTGCTCCAGTGTCCATATGCAAAAGGGTGTGTGCACAAGCTAGCTGCAGAATTACTAGCTATTTGTTGGTCTGTCAGTCCTTTTCATTCTGATGTCTTTCAGAACAACTTAGGGAGAGGTAACTGCGATAGGTAAAAAATGGTGAGGTACCTGCACCCTGTTGCTTTGGAAACATTGCAAGTAGTGTATTCCTAAAATAAAGTTCAAGGGCTTTGCTGACACGAGCATTTGAAGATATGAGCACAGTTAATTTTCCTTTCTGGCTTGTCTTGACAGTGTCACTTTAAGTTTTTAAGTTCAGCTTAAGGAAATGGGGTGAAGAAACTGTGATTCTGAAGTTTAGGAGAATTTAAAACAAGTTTTGCTTGTAGCCTTGCCTTATTTTAGCCTAAAAGAAAAAGAGAAAAAAGACAGGAATAGGTGGGGAAATCAAGGGAAGGCGGGAAAGCAAGGTGTACTTTCTCCATATCTGTACATACAACATTTCCTGTAGATGGGGTTGGATAACTGCACTCAGTTTTTTATCAAGTTGTTTCCTGTACCATTGGTTTGTACCCATGGCATTGCAGAGCTCCCTGGACTGGTGAAGACTGCTCGGTACTCTTGCTTCAGAGCTAGGAGGCAATTACAGTGCTGCTCAAGGCAGGAGGGTGGTTTGGTTCAGAAACCTCTGCCAAGTTTGCAATCTATCAGTTTGACACTGAATTTTTAGTAATGACTTACTGTTGTGACCAGAACTTCTGAAACTTTCTCACTGCTGAGCAGCACTGAAAACTGGGCTGTGAAATAACTCTTGCTGCAGTGACATATGGTGTGCTTGTATGTCTTGTGTCCACCTCATCTACACTGTACCTTTTGTTTGCTTTGCTAATTATCCTGTGCTGTTTGTTAAAGGAGGGGACAAATTCTGAGCTATCAGGTTCACTCCTTGAGTGAGCCTCTGGGTGTCAGCTCTTGGGTTCTTTGCTCTGGTGTTCATTTTGGAGTAAGTGTATTTATGGAAACATACTGGACTAGGACAGAGAAATTGTTCCAGGTATGAAATTGAGTTTGTCCTTAAAGTACACCAGAAGGTTTGGAAGTCCAGAAGACCTTCAACAGACTTGATTCAAGGTGAAAAATAAATTCTCAGCTATTCTTAAAATTTGCTAGAAGGCCTTAGATCTATATTATGGTGCTTGCTTTATCTTGAAACTTTTCCTCATGACTTTTACCTTAATTAACTGGATGTTTGAGAAGTTTCTCACCACACTTCATCTAGTGTTAATTTTAATTATTGTTGCCATGCAAGTGAAGCCAAATGTTGCCTGTTAGAATCATCTGAAGAGCTGCATGTAATTAAATTTTTCAGCTGGTTTTTATTTTTTGTATTTATAAATTATATTTTAAATTTAAATTTATATATAATATCTGTGAGGGCTTCATAGATATACTTGTGTGTTTCACTTATTCTTTAGGTTGTGGCTCCATAATTTTGTTTTGATGTTGTTCTCTGAAGAGGGGGACATTGTCAGTCTGGGAATGTTTAATTTCATCATACGAATATAAGGTTGAAGGTAAATAGGGATTCTATTTAGAATGGGTTCATTTTTATTGCAGCCAAGATGTGGTCCTACTCCATGTTTCTCTGTCCCAAAAGAAGCAATTGGAACTCTATCTTTCCAGAGACACAGAGAGAGAGATATCAAGTGTTCCTGGAGCTAATGCATGGGACATTTGAAGCACAGGCATCCTGTTTACTTCTCTCAAGAAGAGCCATAGCTCTTTAAAGTGCCTTCATTCTTAAGTAACCAAAAACCAGGCATATTTAAGTTAAATAATTACTTAAGAAAATGATCAACCTCAGTTTTGAGAAAATGTATTCTAAGAGAACCTTTTTGATCTCAAAAGATTTTCAGCTGAACAAAATGGATAAAATATTTGAGTGGGTGCTTGCAAACTGTGTGCTATTTAGCTGACATTTTCTTCTATGTCAGAGCAGAACAGAGTACAAATTAATTAAGTTGGGTGTGTTTGAGGGACCTGTTTATCTGTTCTCACAGTTATGCTTTCTTCTAACTTAAGGGATAGTGTAATTCTAGCTCCACAAAGATATATAGTTGTATAAGTTTACGTTGTTTAAGTAGTGTCATAGTCTTTGTCCATGGTTATTGGAATTGAATAGCAGAACATTGAGATGTTTCATTACTACTACAAGGGAAGCCTTTCTACACCAACCACTCTGTACCACAGGGATAAGTCCTTTAAAGTCCCAATGATAGTAATTTTTTCATTACAAGGCAAAAATTTAAAGCCTGTGTACTGTGCAAAGTAAAAAAAAAAACAAAACAAAAAAACAAAAAAACAAAACAACCTATTTTTGTGAAATATTGGTGGGACAGTGTCAGTGAGGTGTTCTGTTTTTGTGGTGTGTTGGTGGTTTTTTTGGTTTGTTTTGGTTTTTGTGTTTTTGGTTTTTGTTTGAGTTTTTTTGTGTTTTTTTTTTAATTGATATATGGTCATAGGCAACAGGTAAATGTTAACTTCTGCATAATAAAACTGGTATATAGAGAAGAAATGCATTGATTCATTCCTATGCATCTGAGATTCTGGCTGTGCTACCTTCATACTTCTGTTTGTAGCCCTACTCAAGCTGAGTCTTGCCAGCATTCATTGGTTTTGATTATTAAAAAAAAATACAATAATCAGAAAAGCTGAATCATGTCAGCTCAACTGGTATGGAAGTACTGACATAAGAAATGTATTTTTCTGTGTAAACTCTTTGATCCTATCAATTTCTGCATGTGCTTTCTTTTCATTACTTTTATAAATGAGCCTTTAACAAATTCCACAGTAACACGAAAGCTTAATCCTTTGGTAGACTAGAAGAAGCAAAGGTTACTCCTCTCTCAATTTGTATTTGCATTGATAGGATTATGGTGCAGTAGACTAATTTTTGGGACTAGTCAGTGCATTTTTATAATGGCATTTTTAGAATTCCTGTGGAAATTCACTATGTTATAGAAAGCTGAACTTTCAAAAGATTATTTCTGTGTCCTTCTTCACCTTCTGTTCTGATCTTCAGAATATCACAAATAATGAGATAACTAGCTGTTAGTTTAATATCAAGGTCTTTGGAAGACCAAACTTTGGTTGATCATCATGCACTGTAGGATCCTGGAGCATGTGGCATGTGTCTTGTGGAAGGAAAAGAGCAGAGACACAATCTGTCATGGTGGAATAAGAGTGCACAAATCATGAATATTCCGTAATGAATGCAAATGAAGTGAATGCAAATGAAAACATACTATTTTTGTTCTGGAATCCTGTTCTAGAGTGACTGCTGTTTTGAGTCAGAGCATATAGGACCTAGATACCATATAATTATCAGTTGAACTTTCTTTGCAGTGTGCTTTCTTCTGTTGCAGGCCTCCTTTAATGTTTTGCATTCAGCAGTACCATCCTTCTTCAACTTTGATCTGCATTGTGGTCACCACACCTTTGTCCAGGTTTCTGAAGCTGCTATAGTAGGACATGACAATTCTTTCCCTCTTCCTCCACCACTCTTGTGCTTTTCAGAAAGGAGGAGGTTGGAAAAAGCAGTGACTTTATTTGCTAGTGCAGTGATACATTACTAAGAACAGGTGGAGATATCTGCAGGAGTGGAGGAAAAAATTTGAGTCAAACTAATACAACCTACTCTGTGGGTTTTCTTCCTTAAAAAAAGAATTGACTTCTCCACCAGTGTCCCCTCCTTCTCCCTTGTTCATGTTTTTTATAAGTTTTTACAGATAAATTTGACATCTCGGACCTGGTGGCTGTGTGCAGTGAAGTATATGCACACATATAGAAATGTAAGCCCTTTCTTGGGAGCTAATATTTCTGTTTTGTGTTCCCCCCCCACTTTAGATCCCTGCAGCTCACTCAGCCCCCCGTGCTTCACTGAGGAGGACCGGTTCAGCCTGGAAGCTCTCCGGATGATCCATAAGCAAATGGATGATGACAAAGATGGTGGTATTGAAGTAGATGAAAGTGATGAGGTAGGAGTAAAAAGCCTTCACTTGTGCATCCATAAGGTCTGTCCTTTTTTTTTTTTCTCCCTGTTTTATGTAGCTCTCTATGTTCTACCACTTGAGTAGTCATTGCAGGTCTTAGTTGAGCCCTTCCCACAACCGATTGTGTTAAGGAAAGTCTAATTTCTAGGATTGTCTGAAAAGGAATATTATTGCCCATTTTTCAAACATAAAGGAAAGTTTTATGTAACAGGTGGAAAAACAGTGTTGTTTTAGTTTGCACCGAGGTGGCTAAGAGTTGATGTGATCCGCCTTCATGTATTAGTTTCTTTGATCTAAGTTTTTCTTGCTTAAGGCATTGCTGGGCTTTCCTGCTTACCTTAGGCATGCTGCAAAGCAATACCTGTTACAGACAACTGTCGAGAAAGCTTTACGTGGTAGGGGTTTTTTTTTGTTTGTTTTTTGTTTGTTTGTTTTGTTTGTCTGGGGGGTTTTGGTTTTGTTTGTTTGTGAATTTTTTGTTTTTTATCTTTTCTTTCTTCCTTCGTTTCTTCTTACATTTTAATGGGTAGGTAGTAAGCACCTCCTGCAGTAGGTTAATGGTGAATTAAGTCATATAAACTAAGGAAGGTTGTTCTTACCTGCCTGATGGTTTTTTGTGATTGTCCTGAAATGAGTTTGGTAGACAGGCTTCTGATGGTCCAGACAGAGGACTTGCCTTTGCACTTATCCAACATAGTCATTGGGAGCCTCAAAATTTCTGGATAGGAGTGGAAATACCCATGTAGTTTCATTGTTCTTGCTTCTTTTGCTTTCTGGCAGTCAGGTACAGGCTTGAGAAAGGAAGGGGAGTGAAGATGTCCCCTCATCTCCTGTCCCTTAAAAATGAGAGTATTGCCATGTGGTTCTGAAGCTCGCAGGAGGTGAGTGGGAGAAGAATCTAGTCCTGATTTCTTTTCCCTTTTTTTGTAACCTCTCAGGGACGATTGCTCTCCCTGAATGACTTAAGTTGTGAATTATCATTGTCAAGTTTTAACATGGTGCTTACTTACTTTTCTGTGTGACTATGTACAAGCAGCAGCAACAATGACTGATGCTTGGTTGTTACCAGTTTTCTGAAGGAATATAGTGCCATGGAGAGAATGGTCCAGAGCAAAGTAATGTACCTTTTAAGTCTGGCAGGAAAATCTCTGCTCTGTACCTTAGGGAGTGTCATGTCAATGTACAGGCATGGAAGTAGTCTGGTTCCATCACTTCATAATGTTTGGTTATTGTCATTGATGGTTGAGACAGGCACAGCCCACTCTGCAAACTGAAACAGCATTGAGGGAGTTTGAGCTGCTTGAGCTGCTCAGCACTGTGTGGTTCTCTTGACTTCTGCTCGTTTGTTATACATAAAAGCTAAGGTTAAGAGAAAATACAGAAGTATTGATACATTAAAATTTTTATTAGTATTCAAAAGATAGGTCCTGGTTTGCAGTGGACCAATTCTTTGGTTTCAGCCTATCTGACAACAAAGGACCAAGTTGCTGCTCACTCTCCCTCCCCCATTGTGGGATGGTGAGGAGGAAATCCACCCAAAACCTTGCGGGTCAAGACAAGGCCTGGGGGGTTTCACTCACCCATTACGGTCACAGGCAAAACAGACTCAATTTGGGAAAAAAAATCAATCTATAATTTATCATTAATCCAATCAAAGCAGGATAAAGAGAAAACAAAACACAGAGTTTAAATACTTTACCCCACTCCTCACATCTTCCTGAGCACAACTTACTCCAATGTCTCTACCTCCCCCCCCCAGCAGCACGGGGGGACTGGGGTTTAGGTTCTATTCATCACAGGTTGTTTTCTGCAACTCCTTCCACCTCAGGGAGAAGGATTCTTCACAGGCTTTCTCCTTCTCCAATGTTGGGTTCCTCTCACGGGACAGAGTCCTTGAGGAACCCCTGGGACATGAGTCCCTCCCAGAGGTGCATTCCCTCAGGAACTGCTCCATCCTGGGCTGCACACAGAGTCACGGCTGCTGCGGGAACAGTCACCTCCTCTGGCTGCAGATCCACATCTGCCCCACCATGCTCCTCCATGGGTTGCAGGGCTGCATCTGCTCCCCTGTGATGCTTCATGGGCTGCTCCTCTGTGTTCCTCCATGGGTTCCAGAGGACAGACTGCCATCTCACCATGGGGTGTAGGGGAACCTCTCATTTTCAAGCACCATCTCCCTCTTTTTCCTCACCAGCATTGGTATCTTTTCTCTGGTGTTAGTCTCATCCCTGGTGTCACTCTCCTCTCCTCTCTTCTGAGTCCTACAGATAATTGCAGGGACACATCTGTTTTCCCTCATGTCCCTCACCATTAGCTGGACTTTCTGGAGTCAGGAGAGCTTTCAGCAGCATCTCACAGGAGCCACACCTGAGCCCCCTCCCTTGCTACCAAAAAAACCCATGGCACCACATCAGCCCAGAGCAACCATCTTTATATCTGGCCTTAAGTTTATTCCTGTTCTAGAGGAATGTCAGGATAAACCCAAGCAGCAGAAGCTACTCTTAAAACCTGTCAAAATGACTAAAATTGGAA
Source organism: Phaethornis superciliosus (assembly GCA_023637945.1). Taxonomy (NCBI): domain Eukaryota; kingdom Metazoa; phylum Chordata; class Aves; order Apodiformes; family Trochilidae; genus Phaethornis; species Phaethornis superciliosus. The sequence continues at coordinate 9,815,433 of JAJQWJ010000005.1, forward strand.
CAGTTCAGAAGGGGTGCTGTTATAGTTGGAGTAATGAGAGATGTGTGAAACTACATAATTAAACTCCTCACTGTGTATAAAATAAGATGACTGAAAAATGTTAGCCCTTTTTTCCTGATGGCTCATTTTTAATTATTGAAGGAATATTTAATTACTGTCCCCAAATTAGGTTTTTTTCTACATACGGTTTCCATGCAAATCAGTGAATATGTGTTTGCATAGAGTGCTTCCTTCCAAGACAAAAAATAGACCTGAAATTAATGAGAAATGCAATTTAATTGCAAGTTCAACTTGTAGTATATATGTTCTTGTTGTAGTATTCTTACTAGATGTTGTAATCTGTATGGAACTGACACTTTAACAACATAGTGATGTAGTTACCTGACTACAGTATCAGAATATATACTAGATATGTCCTAATATCCACTATTTCAAAATTAGATTTTTTCTTTTCCTTCTGTCATAGTGGATTTTTTTGTTCTGTCACAGTGGGTAATGCTGCTTGTCTGGATTAGGAATAAGGGTTGATAATTTTTAAAAAATCCAAACTTTATTAGAATTAATGCTTGCATGAAATGACAGGTATTTTACTCAACAGCAGGGTAACAGGCTTCCTGTTTTGTGCTGCAGGGTTTTTGTTTGCAAGACTCCTAGAAGAACAGTACATTGTATGTTGAGATATTCATTGCCTTTATATTTGGCAGGAAAACTGCAAGAAAGTTTAGTAACTTTCTGCTGCTTTACCAGCTCTAAAGCAGAGCTACAAGTGTTTATTCCACCAAGGAAGGAAGTTCTTGTAAATAAGTTATTTTGAGATGGGAAGGTAACAACAGCTAACGGTGTTGAGCTATTTATTCTAACTATTTTAATTTGCTAATCCAATCCAGAACTCCCAACAGTGATTCCAGACTATGTCTGCATGCTGCTATTTTTTCTAGTGCTCTTCATGCCCTGTTTTAATGGCTTAGTTTGTATTCCCTCTGTAAAATTAAATGTGACATAACATCATCCTGTAGAGAAAGAGCTTCTCTGTTGGAAGAAAGTTTGAACTTTGTTAAGAAGTGTTTTATTTTCTCAATGGTACTGGAAACCTTTTGAATCTACCTTGTGTGGACTGGGAAGAAGCTTGTATTTGACCTTGATGAAGTTGATGTGGAGAAACTTGATCTAAATTTTTATCATGAGATTTATTAGTCATTGAAACACGAGGGATTTGTTCAAGTCTTTTAAGGAAGACAGAGGGGCTCTACTACAAGTATTTTAATTATTATTCTTTGGTCTGTTACTTCAGGTGATATAACTTAACAGCTTTATAAAGATGAAAAAATTCAGCATTTAAACTGAATATGCTTTTCTAATTCTAGTTATTACAAGGCATTTTGAAAAAAAGAGGTACTTATATGCTTGAATTTTTTTTCTCCCATTCAGGATTCATGTCACTTTCTAATATTTGCCTGGAATTTTTGGTGTAGAATTATGTACTTTGAAACATGAAGCAAAGTTATGCTTATGGTTTAGGTAAAAAAATTGTGTTGTACAGTAGAATATTCTTTACTGTGCAGTTACTTGGTAGTCTACTTTACAAAAATAAATATGAAAACCAGAGAGTATGGTACAGCAGAAAAGAGGAAAAGGGAGGATATTGAAGAACACTGTCTGTACCATTAGGAGAGGCTAATGCAAAATTTTCTGTCAAATCTGGTTCCTGCTATTATTGCTTTATTATTAACATAAAAACGATTGCAATTGTTTAAATTGATTTAAAGAGATGAGCTCTAAATGGATAACTGATGGGGAGAATGTATCGCTAACAGGTTTTAGTCATGTGTTGTGGGAGGCTATCTGCCTCAGGAAGCATCTGTTGCACCATGTGGACATGATTTGTTTTAAGGATGAAGGGGCACAAGCAGTAAGAGAGACTTATCATATGTTAGCTATTGACATAGGTTTTTCCTGTTTCCAAAGAACCTATATATGTAGATCATACATGAAGTAATTTCCTCAAGGAATCTCTCTGTAAAAACAGAATAAATTGATGTTTTTGAAATATTAATACCCTGCTGTGTGTTCAACATCACACAAAGCTAATGTCAGGAATTCACAGCTTTGTGTGGGCTCTTTGGATAAATCACTTATTATCTTGATATTTTGCTTGAATTTTTTAAATGAGTGCACTTGCATAATTACTTAACAAAAAAACCCAACTTCAACAAACCTCACACAAAACCACAAAAACATTGTGTGGAAGGACACTGCAGTGTTACTTACTGAAAGCACAGAATAATCAGAGAATGGCTTTTAACAGTAAGGTCAGAGAAGTGGGAACCTCCCAGGTGTCATGCAGAAGAGGGTGACTTAAAGTGTTGTCTGGAAACAAGAATCAAAAAGAACCTAGCTTTGGTAGGCTGAAACAGGGAAGATGATTGTCTTCTCTATAACAGTTAAAGCAGAAAAATGTAGCTATCAGATAAATATATATATAACACTTTGGCTATAGTAAGTTTGAGAGTCAGAGTGCTTGACAGACCAAATTCTCTACTTTGATGGGGCTATTTCTGAAGCTATAAGGAGCTGTTGTTTGAGAGGATGAAGTTGTATTTGCATCCAAAGTGCAAATAATCCAGGAAAGGTGGAAAAAGCTTCCTGAGAGAGAATGCTGTGCTTTTTGAGAGGTGATAATCCCTTTGAGAGGGATTTCAAAGGAAGAATCCAGAAGGAAATAAAAATGGAGAAGATGCAGAGATCAGGTGTAAGCAACAAAGACAAAAATAAGTAAGGGAACTAGAGTGAGCTCAGAAATATATTTACTGTTAATTTGTGATTAGAGGTTCTATAATAAAGGAGAAGCAGTTCATGCTCTTGCTACTTTTATTATGCAATTTTCTACTCATATGCTTGGTTGTTTATGCTTATAGTGATTAAAATGATACATGCATCTGTACTTCACAACCTAATGAAGATTAAAATGAAGGAAATATGACTTGCTGGTCTGGACTAGAGACCTATTAATTTCAATAATCTGTTATGGACAGTAACGAGTATTAAATACTTGAGGCAAAGTTGAAAGAAATTCCATGGCATGAAGAAGTGGGTGTCATGATACTGTTGTGCTCCAGTACATGTTTTTGTTGGGTATTAGGAGCATGAAGTGTGAGGGGGAAAAAACACTTTGAATTTAACATTAAATTCAGTATCACTCAAAGGAAATAGCCTTTGTGTATTCTTGAACAAAAGCAAATTTATCTTCCTTTTAATTACTGTGCCTTGGAGGGAATAAAGATTTAGTAGTAGACTTTGGAGGGGGGCATGTACAGCTGTGTATGGAACCAGATGTTAAAAAATAATAGATGACAGTTCAAAAGCTTGATCTACCTTTGTACAGTACATCACCACACGGAATGTTAGGGCTTGGAAGGGACCTCAAGAGATGAAGTCCAACTTCGCTGCCAGGGCTGGATCACACAAAGTAGGTCACACAGGAGGAACACATCCAGTTGGGTTTTGAATGTCTCCATTCCTCAGAACCTATCTTGGGTGTTAAAATTTCAGTTGAGAGAAGTTCTACTATAGACTGAGCTCTTGTTTTCTTTTGTTGTCTGCAGATACACTCTGCAGGTTGTTAAATGTCCTTTAAAGTTACCTTAGTATTCTGGTTTTGTCCTTATTTGTGTAATGAAGGTCCTTAAATTGGTGTTCAAATTTGTGTAAAATAGTTCACACTTCAGTGTCAGCTAGTTAAGCAAAATGCTGTGTGGTAGAGCCTCACACTGAAACAGTTTTGCATAATACTGGGATGGCTCCTGAGTGTATTTTGCATTTTGTTATGCAACATTCTGTTATGAACATGGATCTTTCAATGGAGCATTTTGAGATTCCATACCAGTGTAGCAAACCCTTTCCCCAAAGCCTGCTGGGTTACTTGGATTCACTTAGTTTATCATAGATCTGTTAATTGAGGGTGGGTTTTTTTTTATCATTTTAACTGCTAATGTATTTACCCCCAGGCAGAGTGTCTTTTAGCCTCCTGAAGTTTTGTCAACAACTCTGAGCATGTCTACACTGTCTGTTTTTTTCAGAGCAGGATAGGTAGGAGCCAGGTCTTGTCAGAAAACATTATGACAGTGTTGGTCTGTGACTGTGCCTGGGCAAAGAAGTCCTGTGGAGAGGCAGCATGTGTTACCATGGGTATGGTTGCACAGAACTGTTCCAACGTGATTTGGATCAGATCAGACCTACTTCATGCCTCTCCTCCTTGGAGGTACTTAAGCAAATATGTAGCTGTCTGCACCTGTTTATGGAGCCCTGTAGGCATTTTGTCATGCTACAGCGAAATGCCCTCTTGGAAATTCTACCTCGATTTTGAAGAGATGACTTTGCAGTAGAATAGCCACAATTTTATTTTAAGCCCCATCAATCTTTGTAGAGTGTGTAGATTACTTAAGATATGCTTGGTAGCACTTTGATGGCAGTGTCCTACATTTTTTCCAGTAACCTTTCAGTCGTGCTTAAATATGTTGGTCTCTGCTTTACTGTCTAACAACTTTAGAAGCCATTTCTGTGGGGTGGTAGGCAGCTGTGAACACTGTTATACCTGAATTATAGTATGTTGCCTTTTAAAAGCACGTTTGTCATCCTAACTTACTGAGCGTGACATTGCAATAGCTGCAATGATTATGGTAGTAGTAGATAGGGGAATGTACTAAAAGGCTGCCTAGCAGTGAGTATCTGAATCTGAAGGTGGGATTAGAGGAAAACTGTAGTGGCAGGTTTTCTTTAGAAGGAATAAAACTGATGGGCAGAACAGGAATAGATGCTAAAGGAAGACAGGAATACTTAGCAAACATGTTAAAGGGTCTGTTTTAAGTTGTTGAAACTGAAAATCATAAACATGAGACTTCACTCAGAACAAAATATAAACACAGCATATGAGTACTTCCTGCAGTTTGTGGTTGTGGTTAATTTTACTTTTGCACTGGCATTTGCAGAAGTTTGCAATTGCTTATTTTTTCCTCAAGGAGGAAGCATCTCTTTTTTTTTTTTTTTTTTTTTTTTTTTTTTTTTTTTTTTTTTTTTTTGGTGGTTCTTGTTTCAGGTTAGATTTGAGTTATGAGTTGACTGGATTTTGGTGGTTATGGTACTAAAGGTTTTTTGAAGAGGAAGAAAGGTTGTACAGTACCTGACCTTTTAAGTCCTTGCCAGGGCTCCACTAGTCCTGTCCCCTCCAAGGAGGAGAAAGTTTTCTCTCCAGCTATTTTCTCTGAACATTTGGGATGTGAATCTTTGTAGAGGCACAGTTGTTAATGGTAGTTTGGGATCACTACTCCAGTTTCTGCTTTAGGTGTGTCTCTACTTGTTTTTGAAGTAACTGTTTGGACAAACGATTTTATTTTTTTTTGTTTCACACAGTTATGAAGTAACTGATCTGGTGCTTTCTTGGTCTCAACTTTCTAGTCTTAAAAGGCCTTCTCCCTCTTGAGTAATTATCTGGGCTAAAATAATCCTTAAATGTTTTTTTGCTAGAGCTTATTCTTTTAGCCTCCCTATTTAGAGTTATTTTTGTAACCTTTTCTTTGTATACTTAATAGCCAGAGCAACAGAAAAGAGATTAGCTGCCATGGCAAGGAACAGAAAAGTCTCTTTTTAACCAGAGTTCTTCTGTTTTTATGGTTTTCTTCTAGTTAGGAGACAACTCCTTTTCTTAAAGGAGAACTTCATATTAGGCCAGTTTTGAAACAAAGATCTTTTAAAAGAAAGAGAAATGTTTGACATATATTAGTAAACACATTCATTCTTAGAAACACGGTGCCCTCGTTCTTACTATATACCCAGCAACTTCACCTTTGTGACCACACACACTTGTGAGAAACCCTTTGAGAAATTCCTTGTGGTGATTCTCCCAGGGCCTGGGGGCAGTGTGGGGAGGATTGAACAGAAGAGGAGCTCTTATCTTAAAGAGCTTTTCATAAATGCTTTTCATAAGCTTTTTCATAAAAGCTTTTCATAAATTTTCATAAAATTTCATAAATAACTGTATCCTGACTGCTAAATGCAAACTGTTACCAGTTCAGCCCCTTTGAATAAAGGGATTTAGTCAGGTCTCGGTGGAAACCATGGCTTTTCCACTCTCACCTTCTCCTCCCGGGAAATCTTATCCTTCGAACTGGGATTTGTTTTCCGTGTTTGTGATGAAATTTCAAATCGGGATTTCCCTGTTCTTCCCCTCAGCTTCCCAGCATGCAGGTGAATTCATGCCTGAGCTCTGGCTCCCTCTGCGGGCTCCTCAGCAGAATTCCTCCAAACGCCTTCCCTCAGCTCTTGCTTCCATTCCTTGCTGGGTGGCAAGCCAGCCCATTTTTAACATCAGAAACCCTCTCTTGTAGTACTTTACAGTGCTTTGGGGTGAGATACAGCACCCTGAAACTTTTCTTTTTATCAGTTGGCATCTTCCTTGTATTGTTAACAGCAACTCAGAATTTCCTTGACAGCACCTGCAACCATTCAAACATTCTAGCCCTAAAAATTATTGGAACCTTTGCTGACAACTAGCAGTAAAGATAGAAGCAAGTTTATTTCCTGCAAGCAAAACTGATCTGAGGTATGAGTTTTAGCTGAGGAAATGCAAAATGTCCTGAAACTTCTACATGTAGCGTGTATTCCATTCTGTTTCTCTTCAGAAACTTTGACATATAACATTTGTTTTTAAAAAAATGTCTATGACTGACATCTTGCGTTCTCCAGGTGCATCACCAGTCACTAAAAAACTGAGGATTGAGTTTTCCCATGTATGTTAACCCCCATATGAAGGGAGTCAAATTTTTACAGTGAGAGACCTGCAATATATTTTTTTCTGTCTTTTCAGAAATCGCTTTTTTCCCTGTTCTTGCTTTAACCTTTCTCATTTTCAATTGTTCTCATATATTTCATAAGTTTATCTTTTATTTCTTTAGAATATACACGTGTATGTATACAACTGTATTTATGCCTTTCTCATATACATAGGGAAGAGGAGTTAGACATGGTCATGTAATTTCTTTGACATAAATGGAACTATTTTAGGAACCAAAAGGCTTTAGAGAGCTAATGTCTGACAGTCAAAAAAGTTTTGAAGTGGTAGATGAATGACAGAGGATTTGCATCTAATCTGTATTTGGAACCAGAAGGCATGCATGGCTTTATGATTGGATTAGGAAAGGCAGCTAGTACTTTATCCCAAGTGTAGCAGTTAGAGAACAAACTCGAGTCCTTTTCCATATTTTCAGATTCCTTTCCTAGTAAAAATGTAGTTTTTAATAAGAGGAAATAGATGTGTTAATTTTTTCTTGCATGTATCTACTGTCATAAGATACCTGTTATTAACAGTATTATGGTTTCATATTGACTACTTTTCAGTCTCTCCTGCAGTTGCTTGAATGGCAGTCTCTTTAGATTTATTAGAAATGGGGCCTGTGCAGGAAGCTCTGCAGATAAATCATTACCAGGACTAAGTTTTAAAAAGTGGGATGCAGTGCATTGCTAGCTTGACCTTCTTCCTCACCTCAGCTTGAAGTGGTGCTGACATGTGACCAGCCACATAAAAAGCTGATTTTTGAGTGAGCTGTCATGACTATAGTTGGTTTTGTTAAGCAGCTGTAAACTTCAGAGTCTTTAGGTACAGCAGACAAATCTGTTCAGTTAGTTTTCTGATACTAATACTAAGGTCTCCATCACAGAGGCTGCTTGTACTGTGCTTTTAGGGACTGACATCTATGTAAGATTTCCACTATTAATGGAGGTGGTTTGCTAAGCAGTGTTTCAACGTTTCTAGGCCTTTGTGAAATAAGAAAATAAGTTGGCTTTTACAATTCCATGGTTTTTTCCTTGCATATATTTGGAGAACTCATTTGTAGTGACTTGTGAATTACTGATGTAACACTGCTATATATGAAGTGATTGCAGGATCTTATTTTTTTATCATGCTTACTAAAAGGGAAAGGATGGTATGTTTTGACATAGACTTCCTATTAATTGCAGAGTGTAACCACTGAAGAATGATTAGCAAGAGTAAAATCGACCCTAAGATGATTTTTTTCCCCAATGTGACACAGAAGTCAAATTTTTGTTGTCTATTCAAAAGGCTTTAGTAATACTTAGTCAATGTCTTTGTCTAATCTCTCAAGCAGTTGCATTTAACTGGTAGAGTAGGATTCAGGTATTACTTGTGCATAAAGGACTGGCACATTTTCAAATCTTACATGGTCTTACCTTAAAGTAGATGAAGTTGGTTAAATGTCTTTAGAATAGAGAATTTCACAGTATGATCTGTGTAGCACATTTTTGTAACCACTGTAAATGTAAGGCGTACTAATAATGTTGTTAAAGCTAGTATTACTAATAAATGCACCTTCAGTTTTTCTAGGTTTTAAGAATTTTAGGCATTTAACTTGCTTTCTGAGTTATTTCTGTAGTCATTTTACACAATGTGAGTGCAGCTGCATAGGCAAGAGATAGTAAAGATTCTCCTCTAGTAGGTTGCCTTGTAGTTTCTCTTTGGAAATCATTATTTTGCCATTAAAGATGATATTTTTCCTTTTCTTCAGTTTCTGAGGGAAGATATGCAATACAAGGATGCCTCTAATAAACACAGTCATCTGCACAGAGAAGACAAACATATTACCATTGAGGATCTGTGGAGACGCTGGAAAACATCTGAAGGTAGGTAAAGAAAAATAGTTTAAAAGGATGTTGGTTGTTGAAACAGACATAGTTCAACAATGTGTCCACCAAGTATTTTAGAGTAAAATATCACCCTAATGGATGACCTCTTAAAGCATCTTTATGAACCTGGTTTTGGTACTGTTAGTTATAGACCCACTTCAACCCGACTGGAAACTTAGTCCACCTACTGTTAGTTTCATACTGACAGTGCTGAGGGTATTTTAAGTAAGCTAAGCTATTTTACACACTTAACCCCTAAGAGGTTTTAATTTATTAAGGTGACTGCTGCGAGCTCTGAATTCCAGATAAGGACATTTTTAATTTAGTAAGCCCTAAGGGTTGCTGTTAAGTAACATTTATTTATTTATTTTTAACATTTATAATATGTCATATTAAGTGGAAAGTCCAGTGTGTTTCCACTTTGCAATGCACTTTCTTTGGGCTACAAAGAGCTAGAATTCTTAGTCTGAAGCATTTTGGAAAATCTTTAAAGCTGGTATAAAGGAAAGTGGGCTGACAGCTCATCACCACCATCTCTCTCCCACTTTAATTTGAATAGACTAAGTTGAGCCAAATATTCCAAATACAGACAGTGCATAATAAGCAGTACAGTGTTAAGTGTCAACTATGTTACAGGGGTTAGTGATTAAAAAAGAAATTTCCACAGGTCCAGAATGTTAAAGTTGTTAGGAAAAATAAAACAATGTTCCTCCCCCATTCAGAAGAGATTGTGGTAGTGCCAAGCATATAGAGATCAAGAAGTTGGTATTAGTCAAGCAGCTACGTGTTTTCTGTGTAGTAAATATGTGTTTTAACCACAATTTTTAGCCTCATCTCTTCAAGTATTCTGTAGAGAGTCATTAAAGATACTGTCCAATGCAAGTATTGCAACTGAATTATCTGAGAAAATTATCTCCCTACAGCTTTTATCTAATTCATGGGTAACTTAAAAACTTAAGCTGTAGCGATGAGTATGTAGTTTGTCTGTTGTGGATATCTTTGTTTCTAGTTTCTTAAATGTAGCAAGCAGTGTAAGAAAGACTCAAAAGACTGAGAACAATCTCTGGTCTTCTATCTGCTTTAGTGTTCAGGGAATTTGAATCTTGGTCAAGTAATTTGTTGAGGTATCTGTTTGAAAATTACAAGCTCCAAATAATACCTTGCCAGTGCCCATTACTGCCTATGCTGAAATATCTTCTGAATCTATTGCTACTTATTTTTATGGTGAGTAGAATTGCCTATTCCTTCCTATAAATCTTGCTTTATGGGGATGTTTGTCAAATATCTTAAAATATATGTGGTATTTGTCAAATATCTTCAAGTTGCTTTCTGTTATTGATATTAGTGGTGAGACAGGTATGGTTTGAAGGAAGAAAGCAAAAACATTGCTTATGGTACAGAAAGTGTGCTAGTGCTGTTTGGCGTCTCCTTTTAGAATTAAGAAAAACAAAGGTAATTTTAAAGTAATTACTTGAAAAGAATAAACCCCTGAGGACTGTCTCTACTCAAAACTTTTCAAAACAGAAAAGCAGCTTCAGAGTGTATTTTTAGTATTTCTGGCACTGGGTAGGCATATGGTATCCACACTTGGTGCAGAATCCTTAAGGCATGGTCTGCACTGGTGCAATGAATTTCCAGGCTGCTAGGTTTTACCTGTGTGGAAGGAATCATGGATGGTTAATCAGCATCTAGCCTGCCACACAGGTTTGATGAATCCTTTAGTACAAAACAAGACTGTCACTTTTAGTTTTGTGGATGTTACACTTTTTGTGACCATTTAAATTTTTCAGTCTCACATTCTAATTCTACAGAGAGAACTCTGTTGAGAGGGAGGGATGGTTAGGAAGTAGCATAGCTGCTTCAACAATATAAAACACTGCTATTTGAAAGTCCTCTTGACTTCTACTGCTGTATATGTCTGTTCTGTAAATGTAAATGCCAGTAAATGCTTGACACTATCTCTTGCTAACTAAGCAGTATTCATACATATATAGAGCCTTTCAGATATTTAAAGTATCAAGCTTAGTAGTTATTGTTAGGTTAAAATCAAACTTGCATCTTCAGTATTTTTTTTCTACAAGGGCCTTGAAGAGCTGGTACTAGTGTGAGTGCAGCACAGGTGACAGATGAGCATCTGTTTGGTGTCTGAATGCCAGTCTTCAATTATATATGATAGCTGTGTATCTCAGAGGTGTTTGCCTTCTCTTTTTTGCTCCTCTAGTGGGTGAAGATCATATGAATTTGCTGTCGGAAGAGAGATGTGTAGTATTTTCTCTCAGTAGTAAGAAAGTCTGTAAAACACAGGGAAAGGCACAGGGGTCTTCAGCTGGGTAGCCCTGTCTTGGTGAATAGATAGGGTGCTGCATTCTTGGTGATGTAGCCTTGTCCACTGGGATTTTGTATCAAAGTAAAATTGTGCTTTTCAAACCTGGAATTAATGAATTATTTACAATTGTCAGACTAATTGGAGTCTTACGTAAAACTAGTTTTTCAATACTGCCTTAAAGTAGCTTTTCTTTCCTGTTACGGCATATATGACCCTTAGAATAGAGTATGTGCTTTAGATAGCCCTTTAATACGAAAAAAAAAAAAAGTTGCTTCTCTACCTTGGTGTTTTGGTGGTTTTTTTGGTTTTGGTTGGTTTTTTTTTTTTTGGTTTGTTTGTTTGTTTTTTGTGCGTGTGGTATTTTGTTTGTTTGTTTGTTTTGGTTTGCTCTTTTTTTTTTCTTTCTTTCTTTTTTTTCTTCACCTTTTTTTTCCTTCTCTCTGCAAAGTAGAAGGTGACCTGAAGTCTGGTACCTTATTTATTAGGGGTAAAAAATGGCTTTATGTTAGTATGTGTGATTTCCTTTTCTATAATGAGAGAATGTTGCACAGGTGTTCTTGCAACAGCTGGGACTGAACTGCATACCATAAAGATGTTACAAGTACCTTGCACTTTCATGATCATATGCTGTGTTGGGTTTTAAATATCTGCAGACTGGAAATGCATCATGCAAGAAGGGCTTGGCTAAGGATGAGTTAGATAATGCTGCTTTCTGTTCTGGGCAGAAACACTGAAGTACTGCAGACTGGCCCTTACACATAAAAAGAAGCAAGAGTTGTGATGCTGAACTTGCAGAAAACAAATCAGTGTCACTCTTTTGCCTTTTCATCCTATTTAAAAGTGTACTGGTGGAAGCATAGCTCACGCTGATGTTGCTTCTGGAGGTCCTGCTAAAACAAAACTAACTTCTGAATCCTTGTGTGTTCTTGATACAAAACAATCTTCTGGTTTTATACATTGCCTGGTCAGCCCGTTCTCAATTTTAAAGCTGATAAATGGCTGTCATTCGTTCCTTGCCATGGAATACTCTTATCAATTTTCATTTGATTTCTGAAAGGAGTAGGAGTACCATAGGAGTACTGGGTATGCCACTGTAATGTTGTTATACACATCCCTGCCCTGAAACACTGTGCTGCATGATAAATTTAATGTGAAAAAGTGATACATAGCCAGATCTTCTAAGCAGCCATTAATGTGGGTTAGCAAGGAGAAACTTTCATACAGGGCCATTTTGAAACTTTGTTTTTTACACCCTCAGGTGTGTTGCTGTAACATTTAACAAAAAAAAGTAAAATAAGACTTGTGATCTGAAATAGAGCAGCTGATGCATGTCTAGATGAGTGCTGCACTGGGGTGTAAACACCACAGCTTCTACACCTGCCTGCCCAAGGCATGTAGCTGACATCCCCTCTCTCAAGATACCTACTGAAAAAATATTGTGAAATACTGTGAAAATAGGGGTAAGAGAGAAGGATGTTACAGGTACTCTTTAACGCTATACGCATTTAACTTACAGTATTATTCAGTTGCTACTCCACTGTCTGAAGTGCTACATTCTTTTTGGGTAATTAATATAAGGAAAAGTGACAACCTCAGCTAATAAGGAGCTGGCACATTCAAATGGTCAGTGCTGGTAGAGATGAATTTCAGCTGTCCTGCTTGCCTTTCAGCAGACCTGGTGTATGTCACTGGTCTTGTGTCAAGTTTCAGTAGGCTATAACTGAAGAAGGGCTGGTTCTTGTTGCAGAAGAAACATGTATATTGATCATAAGGTCTTACTGGAGACAAGTCAAGCAATGCTTCTTACCAATATATAGAAGATATCAACAAAAAGAAACAGTGTTTTCACTGATACAAATCAATTGCCCAGGACTCCACTGTGGTGATGTAGGAAAGGAAGGACGGGGTAATTTCGAGTCTGGTTCCAGCATGGAAAGTTGGGGATTTGCAGGCACTTACACTGGAATTCTGCTAATGCTGTAACTGAGTGAATAGCAAAGGTAATGAGTAGCAAAGGTGTTTTTTTCCTAAATATAACAGATTTGTTTGGGGAAATTTCCTTTATATTCTACCAAGGAAATATCATACCAGTCTAAGAAGTAGAACAACAATTATCATTACTTGATAATACATTCAAAATTACTGCTGAATTATAAAAGAGTACAACTTTATGAACATTTTGACAGAGTGACTACAAAATACTTCGAACGGTAGAACTGAATCTTCTTGATATTTCTTCCTTTCCTGTTTTTGTTTGTTTTTTTTTCCCTCAATTTATGAACTCAGGGAGTTACGTGTCTTTTAAAATTACATGTTCTGTATTGTCAGATAAAGTGTGATAAAGTCTGTAGTGTGTTGTACCTATTTTAGGTTATTTATTTTTTTTACCTATGTCACTTCATAACAATGGTTTGCTTTTGCTTTGGATCAATTTGTGAATGTATTTCCAAAATGCATTTAAGGAGATGTTATTCTGGATCTTGCCACCCTTTTGAGATGCTTAGAATGACTTGGAAAATGGATCACTTATTATTTAGAAATAACTTTTGCAACATGAAAAAGATCTGTTCAGAAACAGAACCCAGGCATTTTGTGTGAAAGCTTAGAGCAATATGACAAAACTGAGTCTGTGTTAGGATCAATACCTGGAATACAGTTTGTGGCAGAGGAAGAAATGGGACAGCATAGTGGTAAGGAGGTGTAGCCATTCTTATTGATAGAAGACAAATGGTTTATAGTACAAGTTTATTTTTTAAAGCTATATCAGTGGGGCTATGTAATGTGTTCTGTCTCTGGTTATCTGGAATTATGGATAATGGGAATGTTTAAGTTTATTTTTCAGCTCTGTTAGAGTAGACAAGAAACCTAGAAGCCCTTATACCAGTTTCAATGCAAACTGAAATACAAATTTGAACTAAAAAATGAATGTTGCCTGCAGCTTACCTGTCAAGCTTACTGCAGCTTTTTGTAAAGGATTGTTGTCAGAATTCACCACTGAGAATGTGTCCACATGATAAGGTTTCTAAAGAAATTTCTGTCCAACCTTGTTACACAAAGGTAGAGAAATCAGTGGTGGTTTCTTATTTTGTTTGTTGGTTTGTTTTTGTTTGGCTTGGGGATTTTTTGGCCTTTGTTTATAGAAAGATATGCCTATCCAGAAGGAGGTTGTAAAAGTGACACTTTCTTTTGTGTGCAGACAGACTTTTGCAGACTTCATAAAAGAACAGTTTCCCTTCAGCTTTGTCAGTGTGAAGCTGTAAGCTGTAGCAGCTGGCCTGTAAGGGCCAGAAATGTAATATTTTAATTTTTTAAAAAATATTTGTGTATTATTTTCTTAGAATATCTGTAGCTGTAAAAGGTTATGTAGACTTGGTATACAAAAAAAAACATTCTTTTACATATTCAAATAAATTTTGTTAGTGGGAGTATTGCACATAATGCAGCTGGGACATATTTGAGAGAGATTCAATTGTTTTCATGTTAAATTCTGTCTTTCATTATTTTCTATCTGTCTCCTCTCTGCTCCTGGTTTTATGGTTAGTAGTCATGAGCCCGTATGAAGATTCTTGTGAAAACAAGTTCTTAAGCCATCATCCTGGGAAAGATCCTGGTACATTGCCTTAAATGGCTACAGCACCTGCTGACATGTTTAGTTCTGCAAGGGTAGCAAGGAGAAAAGGATTGAGGCTCAGATCAGCTTAAGCAGATAAAGGTCACAAGATACTGTCCTGATTTAAACTAAAGCAAAACACTAAATAATTCTGTGGAATTTTTAATAAAATTTCTTTCTGTTGGTTCCATGCATGTTTGTTTGTAGTTTGCCTAAGCTTCATCTGAGAAGCACATAATGAAAAAGGCAAAATGCCAGAAACACCTAGGTTAATATTAATCACAATTTTCCTGCAGTTATATTTGGCTAAATCCCCTTGCTCCCTATAACCTGCTTTTCTACTGCTTGTCTTTTATGTCTTGCTATTGTTTTGTACAAAAATTAAAGATAATTAAACTGACTTTTTCTTCCAGTTCATAACTGGACTCAAGAGGACACTCTTCAGTGGCTGGCAGAATTTGTTGAACTGCCTCAATATGAAAAGAATTTTAGAGACAGCAATGTGAATGGAACAACGCTTCCCAGGTGAACACTTATTCTGGATTAGTTTCAAATACTACCCTCTAGACTGCTACTTTAGTCTGTGTGTAGGAACAAGGATGGAACAAGGAACTTAAATTTTTCTGCCAAAGTATTAAAAAATACAAAGGTTTCTTGCCAATCCTTTCATCTTAGCTTGTTTTTTGCTGATGAAACTGACCATATAATTCTGCATTGTAGCAAACTTTCTTTTAAACAATTGAAATCTATTGTTTGGTTACCAATCTGAATCTATCTGCAGAACCCCTTTTCTTCAGCATGAGTACTTAATTTCAGCATTGCATGTATTTCAGAGGGGTGGTGTCACGTGTCTATAGACATAACATTGTTTAGCTGTGCCAGATCTATTTGTTTCATCCAGAAAGAAAAGGGCAGGGAAAAGATTTTGTGTTCTTCCTTTGCCACATGTTGATAAGATTTTTAATAGCACTACTGTCACTGTAGTCTATTTCTCACTCTAATTGCATAACTATAATTTATATAACTGTGGGAGATGTTTGATATATTTCTTTCCATAGACTGATTTTGAATATAACTTGTGGAATAGGTAACATTTTATCTTATCATTAACAGGATAGCAGTAAATGAACATGCATTCATGATCTCTCACTTGAAAATAATTGATCGGAGCCATAGACAGAAGCTTCAGCTTAAAGCCTTGGATGTTGTTTTATTTGGACCTCTCACACGTTAGTAACTTTTTAATGGTTTTTTTCTTATCTCTTATTTGTAAGAATGCAACAGCAAATATTGATGTTGTATTAGGACAGCTTATCTGGTCTGTATGAGTATGTATGTATGAGATGTATTGAGAGATTGCTTGGCTTACATTGTGGGACTGGGCAATGAATTAAAAAGGGTTATCAAGATGCTGGGATGGGGACCAAGGTTCACTTCTGCATGGTAAGATTATGTAGAAATTATATTATAAATCCACCTTGACAGATGTTGGCTTTTGTGTCAAAATAAGTGCCCTCTAACTGTTTTTGCTTGTTTAAATTAGCTGCAAGTGTAATGTTACACTCACTTCCCAATTAGCTTCGACAGCGTAAGCTGGGATGCTAAAATGAGAGGAGATAACACTCCACAAGGAAGGAATAAGGTGGCACAAATCTATAGTAGTGTCTTTTTTTTTTCCAGGCTCAAATTTAAGTGTAGTTAAATTTTATGCAGCAGTTCCACATCTGTGCTTGCATGTACACAGCTACAAATCTTTTGTAGTACTCTGGGTATTCCTGAAGTAGGAGACCTTTGCAGAAGTTGGTGGTTAGTTTGGAAAGTAGTGAATGACTTTTCAAAAGTCAGACCAGATCTAAGATGATGCAACTGCTCTGAGTTACCCTGACAGATGTGAGCTGAAGATTTTTTAGGGTAAAAAAATCATTATACCTTTAATGCTAGCAGAAATTATAAACTTTTCTTTTACAAAGGTGTCTATAAAAGCTGTACTAACAAAGAAGTGTATGTGAATCTTGGCTAAGATTGGACAATCTAAGTTTTGCGTTTAAAATGTGCTGCTGCTAGCTACTTACCCTTTAAAATCTACTTCAGTTTGTTCAAGTTCATTTTTAACTCAGCATAGGATATTCCAGAGAGTGCAGAATGGGGACAAATATATCAAACATAATTAAAGTTCCTACTGGCCTGGTAAAGTGTAATTGGGGAAACTCTCTCTTAATTCTATTTAAGTGAAGATACAGGCTGTGGACTTCAAAAGTTTACTAAGATTCCTCCGAGCTAATGGATGTTTTGGTATAGGTTAAGTAGATTGTGTTAGAGCAGATTTACCTATGCTGTATGGAAAAAATGCATTGGGATCTATTTAAAAGGTAGTTATTGGAGATGGTTTGAGATAAGTGAGCTGAAATTTAACCTCTGTTGCCTTTTAGGCTGTGAGTTTAAAAAAAAGGTCTGTAGCCTGTTGTGTGTATCAATGAACTAGTTAATGATGATGTTACTCTCTGCACAGGTCCCCCTCACAACTGGATGAAGGATTTTATACTAACAGTTTCTATAGTTATTGGTTTTGGAGGCTGCTGGTTTGCATATACACAGAACAGAACCTCAAGAGAACATATCACAAAAATGATGAAGGACTTAGAAAGTCTCCAAACAGCAGAGCAGAGTCTTCTTGACTTGCAGGAAAGGTATAAAAATAAAAAAGTTAATATTTAGTTGTCCTTTTGTTCAGAGGTTAAGTTCAAATACAGATCCTTTAAAGTCATAAATTATTTGCATTAAGCTGCCTATGGATTTTGTTTTTGTGTTTGCATACTTTGTCTGGTGTGGACATCACACTGTGTGATGTAATTGCTGCTGATTCATGAAGTTTGCACAGTCTTTATTATCACAGAATGGTTGAGGTTGGAAGGGACTTCTGGAGGTCATCTTGTCCAGCCCCATCTGCTCATCTAGAACAGCTTGCTCAGGACCATGTCTAGGTGGCTTATGAATATGTCCAAGGATGGAGAATCTACCATCTCCCTGGGCAACCTGTGCCCAGTGCTCAGTCACCCTCATGATGAAAAAGTGTTCCCTGATGTTCAGATGGAACCTCATGTGTTTTGGTTTGTGCCCATTGCCTCTTGCCCTGACACATTCTCTTCTGAGGACTGCAACGTTTAACAAATATGCTGTGTATTTTCTCATATTTTTTGTTCAATTGTGAAGGCTTGAGAAGGCACAAGAAGAGAATAGAAATGTTGCTGTGGAAAAGCAAAATCTGGAGCGCAAAATGATGGATGAGATCAATGATGCAAAACGGGAAGCTCATCGCCTAAGGGAGTTGAGGGAGGGAGCTGAATGTGAGCTCAGCAGGCTCAAATATGCAGAGGAAGAGCTAGTACAGGTATCTACACACTGATTACAATTTAAGTGTTGACCCTAAATTGGTCCTGGTTTTGTTAGATCTGTAGAATAAAACAGCATTTTCCTGATGCTGGATTTGAGTGGAAAAATTCTAAGAGCACTTAATTATGCCTTTCATTCATACCATTATCCAGTAAAAGAATCCTGAAACTATAAAAGGACATACACTTTGTATATTTAGCTTATCATAATTATATTGGATTAGTAGAACAAAATATATAGTAAAGCTTTTTTTCCCTCTGTCTTGTTACCAGATGAGAGATAGTAGCTTTGTCTCACCCTTCTGAGTAGTAATAGATTGTTTTAATTGTAATAAGTGAAAATGCTGTTTTACAAAAATATCTAAGGTTCAGTTTAGGGACTATGTATCATAAGAGATATCTGAGGATTATATAGTATAGGGAAATTAATATGTTATATTTCAGAATGCCTGATCTGCCTTCCTGACAGCAATTGGCACACACCAAAGCTCTGTAAAGCCTTAATATGTTGCTGCGGGGTATAAAGGTGCTTATATTTCACTTCCCTCTGCTGTCATTTCTAATGATGTTCTTGGTGACACTTTAATTTCTTTTTGATTGCTAGGTTCGCATGGCGTTAAAAAAGGCTGAGAAGGAATTTGAGCTGAGAAGTAATTGGTCTGTTCCTGAAGCTTTGCAGAAGTGGCTTCAGTTAACACATGAAGTTGAAGTGCAGTATTACAATATCAAAAGACAGCACGCAGAAATGCAATTAGCAATTGCCAAAGATGAGGTACTAAATCTTATTCTTCAGCTACTTAAAGTCTTTTCTGATCTGTTGCTATGTATGAAATAGTAAATAGAAATAATTCAGATAAGCATTTGGATATTTTTTCTCCTGTGAGTTGTTTGCAGCCTGTCAGCATTGCTACTGTTTTTACATCTGTGTTAAGTACCTAAGCCCTAGTTTCCTGCATTGCATTTTATCTTGCTTTTTAGGCAGAAAAGATAAAAAAGAAGAGAAGCACTGTATTTGGAACATTACATGTTGCACACAGCTCCTCCTTGGATGAAGTGGACCATAAAATTCTTGAAGCAAAGTAAGAGTATTACCAGGATGCATATTATTCTGAGATTATTTAGTCTTGGAAGAATTTAATTTTTGACTATTACGAATTTAGTTATCTTAGTGATATTGCCTTCCTAAGTAAAACAGTTTTAAAGATACTAAAATGCAAATATTGGAACAGTCCTAATGGATCTTCTGGTATGCTGGAATGACTATACTTACATTGCATTTTTTTATTGTTAAGGACACTGTATCTGATTTTAATATGTACTTTTCTTCAGGAAAGCACTCTCTGAGTTGACAACATGTTTGCGAGAGCGTCTTTATCGATGGCAACAGATAGAGAAGATTTGTGGCTTTCAAATAGCACACAATTCTGGGCTACCAAGCTTGACATCATCTCTCTACTCTGATCACAGCTGGGTAGTTATGCCTCGAGTTTCCATTCCTCCTTACCCAATTGCAGGAGGTGTTGATGACTTAGATGAAGATACTCCTCCAATTGTTACACAGTTTCATGGTAAGTGGTGAGCTCAGTAAAAAGGGTAAAAGTTGTGAAGGCATAGGATTTTAAATTCAGGTGGCAGAAGAGTGCTGAAATCAAACAGAGATGGTATCAAAGTCAAAAGGGCTAACATTCCATCTGGAATTTCAAATTTATCTTTTGGGACTTGCATAAACTGAAAACTGGATATGGCAATAAAGATAACATGAAAAAGTCTTTATTGCATTTCAGTCAACGAGAGAGAGGCAAATCCAGCTAATGTTTTGGAAGTGTGTTTGTTGACTTGTGCTTTGATGACCAGTTAGACAAAAATTTATAATGAATCATGCTGGATTTCTGTTAGTACATTTATTCTTTCAGATGCCAGGGATGGAGTTAGTCTGGGGTCCTTTGTGCTTCTAGGAAGATCACACCCTTTGTGAAGCCACATGCTAATACAGGCTTTTCAAACATTCTTTAATGGCTGGAAGAAAATCCTGTTGTCCAAGAGAAGTTCTTGGGCAGAATGTGTTTTGGATACAGTGTGTTGTTGTAGTGTGAGACTGAAAGGCCATGTGCTGGAGGGAAGGAAAGAAATCCAGCTTTGGTTAAACTATGATCAAAAGATACACACTGGGGATTCAGACCACCCTTGTGTCTTGAGTCATTGCATCTATACAACAGCCTGTTTCATGGAAGTTGTGATTAACTAGGCTCTAGAGGCAAATAAAAAGGAAGAGTTCCCATGTAGCTGTTTAAACAAATAATATCAAGCTGAGGAATAAGGAGGGAAGAAAACTTTGTCGTATGTGTTCGTTTTTCTTCCAGAGCTGGGATTCTCAGAAGAAATTAAAACTCTCTTTTAAAATAGCACAAGTCATATGGTCACTATTTACTGCTGCTTTTAGTGTGCCCTGGGCACATATTTTTCTTCCAAATGTACCAACCTTTTTTCTACAGGCTGCATTGAAAAGTTGATTAATCCCTTTGCAGCACTACTTACTGCAAATTCTGACCACTTTTAGAAAATACTGTCTCTAGTCATCTTGACTGTGAAGACTTTTATTTAAACCCTAGCAACAAATTTATTGGATGACCCAGTAAAATATGGATGATGCCTAGGATTAAATGTCCAAGTCTATGTGGAGGAACCTGTGGTCTGATTTAAAAATTTATCAGTCAGTTAGGAGCAAGACTGTTTCAATCTCTGGACCTAACCTGGATTTTCTGCCTGTTCTCTTGCCCCAGCATCCTTTGATCTTTTAAGACTGACACCATTTAAACCTGCCAGACAGGCATCTTTGTGCCACAGCAGCTGAAATGATAGGTTAAAATGGTATGCAGTCATAGATTGGTTTAATCAGTCCTGAGATGAAGAATAAAAGACGAATAAAGAAATAGGCTTGGACAAAGTATTTACAGGAGGTTGTTAGTGAAAGTTCTTTTCCATTGACTAATTAGGATTCCACTGATTCGTGGATTTAGTGAGTTTCATTTGTATACTACAAAATTGTAGATGTTCAGTTGTCAGAGCTGAGTCCTTTATAGTCTTATGTATATACACCTACAAGGAATTAATGCTTGTAACCTCTTTCAAAATTCACTGGTAGTGCAATCCTGTTCTTTTTTACACCAGTGAGTAGGATGGCATCTGATTTATCTGGACACAATGTAATTACCCAAAGGGATTCTTACTCCTGTGTGAAATGGTTCACATTTGCTCTAGCAAATATTTGACTCTAGGAATATTTGACTCTAGCTTATTTTTGAGCTGCCCAAACCTGTTTATTTAGATCATTGGGGATTTCATCAAAAGTTTGAGTTACGTGAGAGTTGTCACGTTGGAACTTTTAAACCTTTATTTGATCAGCCTGGCAGGAAACAGTCTTCAGAGTTGGCAAAGGTGCATCTCTTTGCTGTTTTGTGAAAGCTGTGATTTCCTGCACTAAAAGCAGCATGACAACTCAAGCTTTTCTGAGATTTCAGGATAAGAAACACTAATTTACCTGATGCTAAAGTGGTATCTCAAAAAACAAAATAAAACAAACCAAAAAAGCATTCTGTCAGGCTAGACACCCTTGTGTACAAGAATAATGGAATTTTTTTACTGTATTACATATGGTGAATGTTGTTAAAGTTTACCATTAGTAAGGGTTTTTGACTGTTTTACTTAAGCAGTGATACATTCTGTGGGACAGTTTGAGGAAGGGTATGAGAGATCCTGAGGCTTCCAAATAGCCAACCTGAAAACAGAACTATAGTTTTATTTCCATAGAAGTATTGCTACCTAATCATCTTTTGGAGGATTAGGAACATTTTAGCTTGTAATTTCCTGTTAGGTATTTTCCTGATCACGTCTTGTGTTGCAGTCTCCACCTATTAGTCTGGGTTTTTTTGTTTCCGGAAATTCATAATTAGCCTGGCAAAAGAAAGTGTTATTAAACAGGAAATTCTTGAGTTTAAATTGAGATTGAATCGTGTATTTCCTGTCATGTTATATACATGAAATTTTTCTTCAATGTCTAATGTAACTTTCAACCTATGAAGTGTGTTTCAGTTGTCTCTTTGGTCAGGTATACTTACACTGCAAAACTTGCATACTCTTAAATTCCAAAACACCACACAAATAGAAGACAGGAAGCTGTGTGTGTACTAATTTCAGCACTGCTATTTTTAGTTTAGAAAGGGTTGGGAGTTTCAGTAGAATCTTTCTTTTTGTTCTCAAGAGAGCACAGTGAACCAGAGCTTTGGTACACTTTGTCAGAGTAATATTTGGCAGGCACAAAACTGCTGCAGTTGCATCTTGGTTAGCTGCTTCATCTAAGTGTTGAATGCACAAGGTGACGCCAGTCTTTCTTCCATCTAAATAGCTGAACTATGTCAAAGTTGCTTAAGAATCACTGTGGTTGAGGCAGATACCTGCTATTTAGTCTTCAGGGTAGATACTGTTAACATCAATGTCACTCGGAGGGTTTTGGTTTGCTTTTTCTTTGCCTCAGGGTCCATTGTAAAACCTCCCAGCACACTGGCAAGAAGCAGTAGCTTGTGTCGATCGAGACGCAATGTTGTGCCATCATCTCCACAGTCTCAGAATGTTTTGCACTCCCCTGACCCTGACATCCTTTCTGTGTCGAGCTGCCCAGCTCTTTATCGAACTGAAGAGGAGGAGGAAGCCATTTACTTCTCTGCTGATAAACAATGGTACGGAGATTAGTAAACAGCACTTGAAGCTCTGATAGGATTATTTGAGACTAACAGTTTAGAATTAGAGGTTGAACGAAGCCAAAGTTTAATGTAATCTGTAGGATAATATAAATTAACGTAGTCCAGGTGAAACAGAGAGAGTTCTTGTCTGGAATGTATATGTAAATAGCTAGCATGTCGTATACAGTTAAGTAATGTTACAATCCAGGGTGCACTGAACTAACCCTGATTCTCCATTACAATATGTTACTGGCTTTTACATCTGAAAATAGGATCAAAAGCAATGTCAGCTACTGGGCGAAGAGAAGATGGATGGTAACACAATTCTTACAGCATGTTGAGCGTGTACCTACTCTTGTTACATGGCCTCATAGGAAAAGGTTAAATTCCTTTTGGAAGGAGCAAATGAGCTTGTTGAAAGGTAGGGACACTTGTCCTGAAGAAACTTTTTGTATGTGATAGGCTTAAATCTCCTTCTTTTGTTTCATAACTTCTCTGACTTCATGTGCCAGAAAGTTTTTGTTCTTTCAAGTGAGATACAATGACTGACTCTGAGCAGATGCTGCTGCCCACAAAGCCAAGTTTGCACAAACTAATTATCTTAAGTTTAGATAACAAAATGATGTAATCCAAGTTGTAAGATAAAATGTTTAACTTAACCTTTTTCGTTAATTAACTACTAAGGAGAAGTGGGGGCGGTGCTTTTGACTAATGCTATTGATTCTAAATTAATTTCCTTTTTAGCTGCATGAAGGAAGTAGTAGTTCCATTATGTTTTCTTCTCGCTTTTCTCTGATTCAGGGAAGTACAGGAAGCAGGTTCGGAATGTGACTCCTTAAATTCATCCACTGGAAGGAAGCAGACTCCTCCAGCAAGTCTTGAAATATACCAGACACTTTCACCTCAGAAAGTATCCCCAGAAGAATTCTCACTGGAGGAATCGTCTACAGGAGACTCTTCTTCTCAAACTGCAGATATTTCTAGGGGCTCTCCTGACTGTGTAGGCATGGCAGAAACTAAAAGCATGATCTTCAGTCCTGCAAGCAAAGTTTATAATGGAATCCTGGAGAAGTCCTGCAGCATGAACCAGCTTTCAACTGGGATCCCAGTCCCAAAGCCTCGACACACCTCCTGTTCTTCAGCCAGCAGTGATAGTAAACCCAGCCATGAAGCTGCTTCTGTCCCTAGGATAAGTAGCATTCCACAGGACCTGTACCAAAATGGTGAAAAAACCAAAAAGCCATCAAAAATAAAAAGCCTCTTTAAGAAAAAGTCTAAGTGAGGTGGGCAGAAGAAACCTATAGTAATGCTATAAGAACTCTTTTTTAAATCTTTAGGAATGTAATTCCATTTGAGCATTCTAAACTGGATGCCCTAATGGAATGTTCGGTAGGTCAACTATATTTAACTGACTGTACTGTCAAAGGTTGTGCCAGCTGTCAATGAGAAATCATTAAAAAGTTCAGACAGTTTACATTAATTTCTGCCTATTTATTTCCTTTTTCTAGTTTGTCTTTTGTAGTGTTTTTTTTTTGTGTGTGGGTGTGTTGGGTTTTTTTTCTTTTTCTCTCTCTTTTTTTTTTTTCCTTTTTCTTTCCCCCCCTTCCCCCCAGATTTGTTTAGTTGTTGGGGGTTTTTTTGTGTGTATTCATAAATCATTTTTAAGCCACTTTGGACTTCTAAGCTTTAATGGACTAGCAAGCCTTTCTGGGCTTGTCAAAGTTTCTTGTTTACCAGAGCATCTTCCTATCTTTCCATAGAGCTAGGACATTTATCTGCTGGACTTTAAGAAAAATAAAAGAAGTAGAACTAACTGAATTGCACTACTGTTTTACAGACTGGAAAAAGTCTCTCTGCAAGTGAAACGGAAATACTTGTATTTGACTGAGAAGATGAATCTCTTCACTTTTAGATCTTTTGGGGTTTTTAAGTAGAACTTAGGATTTCTAATTGACTTGATTTCTGGAAATGGAAATGCCGTGCATTTATTATGGGAAGCTTTGTTAGATGCATTTATTATTAGAATGGTTCAAGTCCTGCTGTAAAGATCATCCTTTTCCCAGGACTTTCACTGTGATTTTACTTCACTGCAGGCTGTATGACAAAAAAAAAAAGAAAAAAGAAAAAAAATATAACAAGAGAAGAGGCTCTTGATTCCTGATGCAAGTGATGGATATGAAACTTGACTGAGAACTGAAAATATTCACCTTCTTCAAATGAGGAGGGGGATAGTAGGTTTTGTTTACAGACTGACAGACAATGGACATTTGGTATGTGAAAAGTTTGTACTGTGGTAAAGACAATAAATTGGAAACATTAATGTGCTTGGGAATGTTCCAGTTTTAGCTGATGCTTGTTTCAGACATGTTTCAGAGGTCTTGTTAATTGAAAGCTGTTTTAGGCTACACTGCTTATGCTTACTGCTGTGTATAAGTTATGATATTTTTTGGATTAGCAATTAATGTCTTAATGTCCTCCTTTTGTAAGATTTCATACACTTTATTTTTGTATAGTTTGAAGATTTATCTGTTCAGACATGTCTGAAGTAAATGGTATAATTTTATAATGCATACTGTTATACTAACTCATAATTTTAGATATAAAGATAGATGTAAAGGTGAGACTCAATATGCTTCAGATAAACACAGTTTTTACGTTAAACTTTTATAGGGAGAGGTGAAACTAGTACTAGGTAACAAGAAAGCCTTCTTAGGGCAACAGTAGCTAGTGGTTCAAAAACATCTTTTTAAAATTTTTTTAAACAGTTGGAGACAACAAATGTACTGCTTGAGCAACAGTGCCTTTTATTCATTTTGTCTAAAAATACTGAGCACGAATTTATTTTGAGGTACATTCCAAAGAAATCTTGCTCTATTGAACACAAGCAATTTACCCAGTGATGACTAAATAGTTTTAGCTCTTCCATAGGGGCATTCTATTTGCCTCAGCCCTTGCCAGTATGTACGTGCTGTACTGCATAAAAGAATTAATTCACCAACTGCCTAAATTATTTTCTAGTAAGGAGCCTTCCAGACCTGTAGCTAATGGAAATCATACATTATACATGTTTTTTTTCTAACATTTTCAATTTAGGTTCCACTGTAAATACCTGGTGTGTAAGCTCTGTCCTCAAGAAATGGTGGTGGTGTTAACAGAAGCATTTACTGTGGGTAGTGGGACAGTCTATACAGAGTCTATACAGAAAAGCATAGAGGGAATCAACTGTTTGGTAAAATTTGGAGAAGGGAAAACTTGTTTGAGCAGAAAATAATGAGAACATGTTATTGCTCCATTAGTCACCCAACCATCAGATTGAACAGCTGTAGCTGCAAAACAGTCATTCACAAGGTAACAGTGATCTCTCTGAACAAAGATATTACACTCTAAACATGGTCGACAAAAAAAAAAAAAAAAAAAGGC
This sequence comes from Phaethornis superciliosus, assembly GCA_023637945.1. NCBI lineage: Eukaryota > Metazoa > Chordata > Aves > Apodiformes > Trochilidae > Phaethornis > Phaethornis superciliosus. The sequence continues at coordinate 9,841,608 of JAJQWJ010000005.1, forward strand.
TTGTGCCAGGGAACCACCTCAATGCTGACCTTTAAACTTGTAATTAAAAGCCTGATAAAGTATTTGAACTTAAAAAGGGGAAAAAAAATAAAGACATGAAAGTGGGGAACTTTGCATCCCAAACAGCGTGGAGAAAACTACTACCAGGAAAATGTTCTATTTTGATGTCTGCACTTGAGAAGGCTATAGCAATAATTGAGTTTAAAGTAAGATCTGGGTCTGGATAGTAGATCTTGCAGTGTGGGGGTTTGAGGAACTCTGTCATTACCAAAGAAGTTGAAGCAGCATTTTGATACTGGAGAGTAAATGTTTATATATGGAAAAAAAATATCAAAGTTGGGTAAACTTAAATACTGAGAAGCCAAAACAGACATACTGAGTTTTCTGTAGTAAGTGTAAATAAAAATTGAAATAGAGGAGGTGTTGCACTTTTCACTGGCTGTGAATTTTCAGAGTGCGAAGTATTTTTTTTTTCCAGAAGAAAGTTAAATTGTGTATTTTAAAAGTATTTTATGGTCTTGTACAAACAAATCAGATGGGATTATCATAGTGATAGATTTTGGCTTCAAAATAGCAAACCTTTGGAGCACAGATGATTCTCAACACTCAGTTTATCACCAGCTGTCCTGTAACTTTATAGCTGCTACTTAATAAATATTATCAAACTGAAAGCTCTAAGTAAATATGGTCGGAAGTGGTGATTATCATATGTTGGAGCACAAACTGTAATTTTAAGTTGACAGAGTTGCTTTTTTATTAATGTTTTAATAGACCCCTTGCACATCTTGCCACCTAAATTTTGCTGACAGTCTTAAGTGAATTGCATTGCTCCTGCTGTGGCTATTTCAGAAATGCTTGTCTTCAAACTCTTGGCATCCTTTTGTTAGGGTATATTTAGAGCACAGACAGGGGTAGCTGGCAAACATCAAATCCAGCCTTAATGTTGAAGTACCTGGCATATGTCAACATCCCAGAAGTGAGACAATGTTTTTTTAAAAGTCCTGTTTTTCCTGTTTCCTTAATGGTGTAACTTGAACTGGCTGGCAGTCAGTGAGTTCAACTGGTCTTCCAACCAAGGATTTCTTGAGGATGTGTCAGTCATTTGCGACAGTCATCTGGTGTTGTCATCCTTAAATGGCTGAGAACTTCCTAAGATGTAATCTCACAATGGTGTGTTTTGTTTTGGTTTGGTTTTTTTAACTCTTATAGCTAAAATCACTGCTCTATTTTAAATTCTCCAGTACTTGTCAGAAGATAAGCATCCTTGCTTTCTGAAATATTTTGCTTTAGTCGTTTGTCAGGACAGCAGCCCCTTGGTAGAAACTAACTAAAAGCCTTCTCTCTGAAGAAGTTACCACATAAGTCTTTCACCTTTAAAGGGAAGAAGTGTGAATGAAGTGTGGGGATCTAGATAAAGAAGAACAAAACTGAAAACTGAAACTTCAAAAACTGAACGAATCCAAACCATTCCACAATTCTTACATAAAAAATTTAAAGGCTCTCCTAGTTGCCATAGGGAAGGTTTTTAACCAGCTTATGGTGAACTTTGAGATTAAAGCAGTTGATTCTTTTTCCCTGCTTAGTGATGAAATTTAAAACTGCTTATTGGCAGTTCTAAGAGTATGTCAACTTTTCTTTCCCTATTTTGCTGTGTACCTGGATAGCAGATTTACTCTCCACTCTGAGTGAGGGAAGGCTCCTCCATCACAGCCAAGGTGATAATGTTGTGGTAAGAATGAAGTTCCTTTTTTGGAAGCTTTGAAGATGGTGAGCCCCAGGGTACATGACTTGGGTTTACACATGGTATTCATTGATGAGAGCTTGAGTTAGGCATTAAGTTATGACTGATTGAAATCCTTGAAAGCTAAAATTAATCAAAAATTGAAGCTTTCAAGATATTGCCTTTTTGATTCCCAGTATATGGGGAAACAACACGCACAGGAGAGTAATGAGCTCCAATTAGCATTTCTCATACTATCAGCTTTTAGAGTTTCAGGATAGTTTCATTCCCATTCCAAGATACATTGGTGAGGAGGGATGACTACCTTAATTTTATAATGTATGCAAAGAAGCATTTATTTTTCATTTAGTTACAGTCGGGAGAAAAATGCGTGTAAGTTGTGTGTGTAATTTACTATTTTTTTTTAAAAGCCAGATAGAGGAATTACTGGTTTTTAGACCTCTTAACTGCTTGTTTATCTCCTTGTACATAGAGTGAATATGGTTCTCTGATATGATCCAGTTGCACTGACTAAAGTGAGACATTGCTATCTTATGTTTGAAACACTGCCTGTTCTGAATTGCTGTAGACTTTTTAATCCTGGATGCTGCATCTTTGGATAATGGTTGAGCCCACTAAGGCTGATTCCAAATGCTGCAGTCAACCTCTCCTGGTAAAAGCCTTTTTTGGTTATAACAACAGCTGTGTTGAATACTAGTGGATTAGAAAAGCTTCCCAGCATTTTCTGAAACTCCACTTAGTCTTCTCTTGCAGAACCAAAATGCACTAATTCCTATAAATTATAACAATATTAACCCTTAAACAGTTCCTCTTGAATCTGACATTATTTAAGCAAGAGAGTAGTATGCATCAGTCCACTTAAGTCTTTCAGAAATAAGATGGATTTGTGTTAATTGTCTTTACAACTTTGAATCCCAAGTTTGCTAAGTTGTATGCATGTTCTGTGTCTTTAATGCTTCTCTGAAATGGAAGTGGGAAGGATGCTCTATGCTTAGGTGTTAAGGAAAGCACATTGGGGCAGGGTAAGAAGAGGTTCCTCTTATTGGAGAGGTTGAAAAAGAGTTCAGAGGCATTTTATCTGCTTCAAGTCAGAATACTGAGTAATGCTCACAATTAATTATATTGCTGGAGGTGAGAGGTGCATTCAGTTGCAAAGCTTTCAGATCAATAACTTTATCCAAGGAAAAACCAGCTTCTTTAGACATACTCTGCAAGTTCAGAGTTTTACCTTCATATTTCTATTCCATTTTTGACCCAGCATTAAATTTGGTAGTTAACAACACTAACTTATGTGACTTCCAGACCTCAGAGCAATACATAATTAGGACTTTGTCCTTAACATTCCTGTTGTTACAATTCAACTCAGTTCTTTTTTGATCCCTCTACTATTAAAAAAATAAACAGGTACTGATAATTGGTTCATGTTTAGATTACTTTTTTTTTTTTTTCAGCTGAGATTTACTAATAGATAAGTGGTAGATACTTACTTTTAAAAGCCTAGATCATGGTTGGGTATTGTAAAAAAAACTGTACCTCAGTTTGAAGTAGGTACAGCACTTTTTTTAGGAGTAGTAAAGTTATCCTTATTAAATTGTCCTTCATTTGTTTTTATTTGTGTCTTAACTTGATGCTACAGTTATTTAGGACTTGAATTAATTAAAAATCAAGGTCAATATGTCCAACCCTGCAAAAGTTAGTCTTGAGTTGTCCACCATCAGCCATTCCTACTGAAATGAATTAAAATCTTGAATATTTGTACTAGCTTATTCACTTGTTAGGTGGTAGAATGGATTCCTGGAATTCTTCAGGTGGAAGGCAGAGAACTTCTGAAGTGAACCAGATAATTTGTGTTCTTTTATCAGCTTTCAAATCTATCTCCCAGTAAGGCTGAGTCTTTCCAGGAGAATGTAGATGTATTTTCTGCTTGGAACTTTGTAGTTAATGATATTTGGATGTCTAATTCTAATAACTTGCATGTGTGCTATGTTTGCTTGCTTTTCAATAACTGACAAAAGCTATAGGAGATCTTGGAGTTTGTTTATAAAAATTGCTGTTTAAAAAGTAAAATGACTGGTGAGAGAAATCTGTCAAGCTGTGAACTGACTAGAATCAATAAAGATCCCAGCTTTTTGTCTAAAATAATTGTTTAAATAGTTCTTAATGAAATGAATTGGGCAGCATGTGTATTTTCACATTGCTCTCCTCCAAGCAACACAGATTATTAAAATACCCCACATTTCAGCAAGGCTATTTGGGAAATGTCTTGCCCTGTTTTTAATTTAAATAACATTAAGTTAGTGTTTAAATAACATTAGTGATTGTTCAGCATATTAATGCTTGACTTAAAAAGGTTAGCAGAATTTGAATTGCTTGCATTGTTTTGTTTAATTACAGCTTTATAAAATGTAGATATCAGCATTAAAGACTGTCATTGGATCTAGGTTTACATGACAACAAAAAGAGGAGGAAGACAAATAAATACGTGCACAATTTAAATCTTAATTAAGATGCTTTACTGTTCTGTGAAGAGATGTTGTCCATGCAGATTCTGCTCTTCCTCTGTTTGCTTTTAGCTTCTGTTTGTTTTCATTAGTTGAACTAAAATAAGAAACAAAGCCCTCAGACTGACCAGTTTCTGTCTCTCTAATATATACACATTGTACTTGCTTTTAATCTCATCTCCTGCATGTTGTTAATGCTGTACACAAATGCAGTTGAAATATTTCCTTTGGTGTTGTACAGCATGATGCAGTTCATTCTCCTTTCTACTTACCTCTCATTAGCTATATAATGCATTACAACTGGAAAAAACTGAGTTTTTGGGAATTGAGTCTGTTTGCATATAAAAATCCTTTTTTTTTCCTGTGAGTCTTATAAGAAATGTCCTGCTTGGAGAGTCTCAGACAGTATTTTCCTTTGTTTATTCATGTTACTTTGCTTTATTTTATAAGTGGATATTGATTTCTGATGTGATGTTACACTTTAATGTTGAATAAATCTGACTTTCATTTTGAAAAGTGAAACCGTGTTAGTGAAAATGTTATGTAATGTTAATTCATCTTAGACTGTTCCCAGAGTATATATAAACTCAGATATAATTAATTTTTTTTATAAGCCTAAGATAATTCTTTTTTGTTCTGCTTAGGAATCTGGCCAGTATTTCTTTGGTTCGTGCTATTCTTAAAGCTTGAGAGCAATATAACTGGGAAAAGAAAGATGGAAGCAGTTGTTTTGGCATCAGAGTGCTATGGTTGGAAGCTCTGAATCTTACTGGTTTTGCTTGAAACCTTTCTGAACTTGAATTGTTTTATATTTTTGATTTTTTTGTGGGATTTTTTCTTAAAAGAAGTGTGAAAAGTCTTTCCAAATTACTTCTGGAATACTGGAAAGCTTTGTGGTTTTGCGTGTGACAATTAGTTTGAGACCCTGTGGCTGTTAAACAAACAAACAAAAGCTATACATCATGAATAGCTTTTAAAAAGTGGCTTCTCTTGTAAGCAAATTCCTGCCTATGTGGAAGATTGCAGAGAGATAATTGTGTTTAGAAAACTTGGACTGCAAAATAAATGAGTTACTTTTCCCTATTTTTATAGTATGTCTGTTTTTATAGTGTTTTATGATTTTCACTTCAGTTTGTCCTTAGTGGTTTTGGTGAATTGGTGCTGAGTCCTTACCAATGGAAAAAGCATATAGGCTGGCAAAGCCTAAATCAGGTTGGCATCTTGAGCTAAATACCTTTCTGTTGGGAATCTATATTAATTTCTCCTGTGACTTTTGATTGAGTTGTTATAGCTCATAAGAAATTTCTGATTTTACTGCAAGACTTGGCACCCAAGCAAGTGGAGCACAGTGTGTTGTAATCCTGTGGGATATTACTGAGCTTTGGTTAATTAACAGCTGCACCAAGCTGGTGTTCAGTCACTGAAGTCAGGTGGGTTTTTTTTCCTAGATGAACAGCTTTTGATTACTATTTAATTAAAGTCCTTACCTGCTGGATTTAGGGGTTTAAACTGACAGTTCCATCAATTGCAGTGATTGGTGGCATTGCTTGTGAAATTCTATAGCAGCTTCCTTCCCCTCTGTGAGATGGAGGAGGTGGAATATGGCTGAGATGGGACAGCTCATCTCTGATATCCTTCCTAAGGATAGGCTGATGAAGGTGATTCTGGGTCAGTTTCATAAAAGTCTTCCCATACTCCCTTTTCTTTTGAGTGCCATGTAAGGATATGCTAAGTATCTGCTACTGTAGTTATGCAGCAGAAAATATTTCTATATTCAAGGAATTTATCTGTTTGAAATTCATCAGTTTCCTATCAGCTTGGTGCTGCAGTACTTGTCTGCTTCAGTCCCATTTCTCTTCCACTCTGTACTGAAAATTACCACTTTCCCCCAGTATTTCCAAGAGGAAGGTAAATGGTGAACTCATGAATCTAAAATAAAAATGTAGTTAAGTTCTGAAGGCCATGGTTTGTCCATATTCTAAGAGGCCTTTCAGGCAGTGTCTGATAGTATTCTGGAAGTAATTTCTGGAGACCTTATGCTGGATTTGCATTTGTATACTACTTATATCTTATAAAGCTACTCATTCTTCTGTTTTTCTTAATGGTTTTATTGAGGGGAATCTAAGGAATATCTTCCTATTCCTATGCTCCTAAAGAGGAGTGTGAATGAAAATACTGCTTTTTGGGGGAAAAAAAATCTATTCTACTTTTTTCTCAACCTATAGAATGTCTTAATATTTTTTTGTAGAAATTCTAGAGAAAATCATTTGAGAAAGATAAAAAAAATGTCAGAAATAATTTTCTATTTCCAATGATACATCCAATGTCATCTGTCAGGAATGCTTCAAGATAACTACCCTAAATCTCTATAAGAAAAGCAAACAAACATTGTGGTGTTTAAAGTGTTTTGTTTTTCTGGTATGCTCTTGCCCTTTTAGAGCATATAGCAGCCTGGCTATCTGTAGTGTACATTGTCAGAGATTTGATTAACTCCTGTCTGTGAAGACATAAGAAACATCAAAAGATTACAAAAATTTTTGTATAACCAGAACTAAGTGAAGGGCTTCTTAATGTGGCTTTTTCTGATGAGGTAATGAACTATTGTTTGGCCAAAGGTGTACTTTAGGTGTGTGTTTTCTGCTTTGATGTACAAGTTCAGGTTTGTAAACTCTTTGATTATAGTACAGCTCAGCAAACTGTTGTCTACATCAGGCCTGGGAGACCTCTGTTGCTTTGCTCTTGTCAATGGATCTCCTCATGTTACCGGAAAACCTAAGTTTTTTGTCAGGTTCAAAGTTGTTTTTAATTGGAATTGCATTTTGTTAAGCTTGGAATACTTAATTCCTTGCAGGTCTGGGCATTGCTAAGGGATCACGTGTCTGAGCTACTCAGTGCCATTGCTAATATCAGCCACAGAGAAGTTCACTGGTTTCATTGGGACTCTGCAGAGAGTGGAGAAAATTCTCTTTCACTGAAATATTGAGACTTTTTCTGTCTAAATGACGCCAGCATAAATTAAGAAAAAGCACAACTCAAGAGTAGTGGGAATAAAGGAAAACAGTAGGTCCTGTTGAAAAGACTACAAAATGAAGTGTTCATGACACAGCAGCAAAGAGTTAAGAAACCAGAAGGCCTAAAATGCTTGCAGAGCTGCTGGGAACAATGAAGAGACCTCAAGGCTCCACATTAGATTTATCACTGGACTTCTTTACAGATGGAAAAGATGGAATGTGCATAAAAACGTGCAGAAGAACAATCCAATGATCAGTTTTGATAAATATGTGTTAGAAATGTCAGCTACTCTTTCCCTAGAATGCTCTAGATGTAATTTACAACCCAGGGAAGAGACTTTGCAGCTGAATATAGACTTTGGTGGTGAGCTGCTTTTCAACCTGAGTGTGCATGATGTCAGGATTGGAATTGGAGGCATAGAAAATACAGTGATGGAGACATTTGAAATATGGCCAGTTGTGCAAGGTAATCATTATCTGCCATGATGCTAATTTCTCTTGTAGAGAAAGAACTTTGCTCTATTTGAATCAATCATTGTGAGAGCATTAGAGCAAACTAAAAAGAGCCCAGCCAGGCTCCTCCACATGGCTGAAGAGAGCCCTGCTGTTCAGAGCCCCCACTAACAGCATTGAATGGTAATAATTTGAGGAATATATGTAAAGTATGGAGGAATATATGGAGATCCTGCAATTTAAAAACAAAAGTTCATCAGGAGTCCTGTGAAGGGGAGCTGCTCAAAAGCAGAAATTCCTGCTGGCATTTTCTCTTAAATGCAGCTAAAGACCATACACTGGCTCCTGAGAGTGTAGCACAGAATATGGTTCTGCTGCTTATGCTCTCCCTGTTTTATCTAGAGCTGTTGAAATTAAGTGTAAGATCCCAAATAACGCATACACATTCATTCCTTTAGATTCTCGTAGATTTACTCATCACCAAACTGTGGAGTATTTGCCTCAAGCTGCTTACCTGCTATACACATCTGAAGGTAAAAAGTGATGTATTTTAGTTCCAAAGATTCTCTCATCTTTTTTTTTTTTCTGCCAGATGTTTCAGTATTCCTGAAACAGTTCTGAGATCTGTACTGAAATAATTCGGCCTGCCTTGGCACTAATTTTGCTCCAACTGCCAAGGCTATTTAGGATTTCTATCTCCTGTAGTTAGGAATTCTCAAGTGTCCTATTTTCCAGGGAAGCTCACACAAACCTATTATCAAAGAGCTGTGATTGATTTTGTTGCATTACAACCAGACAGTAATTTTCTTCTTTTGTTCTGAAAGGAGAAAGGGGCGTATGTTTTCCATCCCTTTAAAGATGCCCTTCATCTCCAAGCACTCTGTAAGCTGGCATATGTTAAATTCTGAACATCAGTGGAGAAAGCAGCACTGTAATTCACACATTTTGATTTGACAGCTAGGTCGCAAATATGCTAACATTCAACTTGTTGGTTATTATTGCTGCTCCTTTTCACAAGGGAAAATTAGTATGCACGTTAGAGGATGACTTCTCTGCAATGAATTATATAAATTAGGCAGACAGCTCAATTTCTCAGCTGTTTGTGAAAAAGCCTTTTATTTCATACTGTATTCCTTGCCTGGAAGAATTCAAACATTCATTTTGAACAGAAAGACTTGGAAATTAAACAAATAATTCCCTGTCTTTAAATGCAACATGAACTCATTTGAAACACTAGCTCGTTCCTCTTTCTTTCTTTCTTTCTTTCTTTCTTTCTTTCTTTCTTTCTTTCTTTCTTTCTTTCTTTCTTTCTTTCTTTCTTTCTTTCTTTCTTTCTTTCTTTCTTTCTTTCTTTCTTTCTTTCTTTCTTTCTTTCTTTCTTTCTTTCTTTCCTTCCTTCCTTCCTTCCTTCCTTCCTTCCTTCCTTCCTTCCTTCCTTCCTTCCTTCCTTCCTTCCTTCCTTCCTTCCTTCCTTCCTTCCTTCCTTCCTTCCTTCCTTCCTTCCTTCCTTCCTTCCTTCCTTCCTTCCTTCCTTCCTTCCTTCCTTCCTTCCTTCCTTCCTTCCTTCCTTCCTTCCTTCCTTCCTTCCTTCCTTCCTTCCTTCCTTCCTTCCTTCCTTCCTTCCTTCCTTCCTTCCTTCCTTCCTTCCTTCCTTCCTTCCTTCCTTCCTTCCTTCCTTCCTTCCTTCCTTCCTTCCTTCCTTCCCTCCTTCCCTCCTTCCTTCCCTCCTTCCTTCCCTCCTTCCTTCCCTCCTTCCTTCCCTCCTTCTTTCTCTTTTTTCTTGAGGGTCTTGCACTTGTAAATCACTGTTTTAGTGCTCTGTTCATGATAATATCACATTCATAATTTTCCTACTGAAGACTTAAGGAAGTAGGTGTGAAAGTTTTTCCATGCAAGAAACGAGGGAATTGAAGCAGTGAAGGAAGGCTCTTTTGATCAATACTGTTGGGTGTAGTTGGAGCAATGAAGATTTTTGGGGAGAGAGAATAATGGAAAAGGCAGGAATTTGAAAATTACATTGATATTATGTTCCAGGAAAATACAGTGGCATTGTGAACCTTTAATTGGAAGCCTCCTTTAATTTTTAATTTCTTACTGGTATGGATATCAGAAAGATATTCCAACACTGGTGGGTTTTAAGTTGCTTTAAAACATTATCCTATAAATCTGAAGCACTTAACTAGTGCACTTAACTAATGAATCAGCTAACTTGAAATTAAGCTCACTCAAGTAACCTTGGCCATTTCTTCCAAATTATGTGTCTTTCAATAAAATGATTACTAATATTACCAGCAAATTCTTGCTCAGTTATGCTGGAAGAGCAACTGAAACCTTGATTTCTAAATTAATATTAACACTTATTCTCCACAGCACTTTAGAATTAGATTGTAGATATACAAACAAAGTGAGACACTGTATTTATAGCATAAGAATCATAGAATCATAGAACGGTTTGGGTTGGAAGGGACCTTAAAGTTCACCCAGTTCCAACCCTCCTTCATGGGCAGGGTCACCTCCCACCAGCCCAGGTTGCTCCAAGCCCCATCCAGCCTGGCCTTGAACACTGCCAGGGTGGAGGGGGCAGCCTGTTCCAGTGTCTCACCACCCTCATACTAAAGAATTTCTTCCTAATATGCAACCTAAATCTCTCTCTTTCAACTTAAAACTGTTACCCCTTGTCCTATCACTCCCTACCTTTCTAAAAAGTCCCTGCCCAGCTCTCCTGTAGCCCTTCAGGTACTGGGTGGTTGCTATGAGGTCTCCCTGGAGCCTTCTCTTCTCCAGGCTGAACAACCCCAACTCTCTCAGCCTGTCTTCATGGGAGAGGTGCTCCAGCCCTCTCGTCATCTTTTTGGCCCTCTTGTGGTCTCCTTCCAAGAACTCCATATCCTTGTGTTGGGGGCTCCAGGACTCCATGTGGGGTCTCATGAGAGTGGAGTAGTTGGGGAGAATCACCCCCCCTTGACCTGCTGCCCACACTTCTTTTGATGCAGCCCAGAATATGGTTGGCTTTCTGGGCTGTCAGTGCTGGCTCATGTTGAGGTTTTCATCAAGGAATACCAAGTCTTTCTCAGAGCTGCTCTTAATCCATTCTCCACTGAACCTGTAACTGAGCTTGAGATTTCCCTGTGTAGGACTTTGCTCTTGGCCTTGCTGAACTTCATGGTGTTTGCACAGGCCCTCCTCTCAAGCCTGTAAAGGGTGTTGGTGTACCTAACTTTGTCACTATACATCTGAACAGTGTCTCTTTATTCCTCTTGAGTTCCCTGTCCCTGCCACCATCTCTTGTGTTTCCTTTTGATACAGTTGTCCTGACTTTCTGCACATTGGGAGGGACAGTTCTTGAACTTGGAGGAAGTGATCCTTGGGGGAGGGGGAAAAAAATTGCTTTCCTGAACCCCCCTTTTCTCCAGGATCATAATCCCTCCATGTGTCTCCTCCAAGTAGGTCCCTGAACAGGCTGATGTCAGCTCTCCTGGAGTTCAGGGTCCTGCCTTGTTCCCTCCTCTGGCTCCTGACCTCCACACCTCCAAGTGGCTGCAACCAAGGCTGCCCTCAGCCTTCACACCCCCTGGACTGGGTCTGGCTGGCAAGGTGTTAATTTTCTTTATTCACAGCCTCTTTGGTGTTGTGTTTTGGATTTGTGACCAAAATGAGGCTGATAACACAGCATCAAGGCCTTCTCTGTTCTTTACAGTGAGTAGCTTAGGGCTGGACAAGAGGCTGGGAGGGGACACAGCTTGACCCCAGCTGAGGAAAGAGTTTGTTCATACCCTGTGATATTGTGCTCAAAATGAGACTGGGGAGAAGTTTTCTACAGGTTGCTGTTGTTAGGGGACCAGCTGGGCATTGGTTGGCTGGTGGTAAGTGATTACATTCCTGTATGTTTATTTTTTTATTTATTTTCCCCTGTTCTTTTCCCACCCCATATTAAGCTGTCTTTAACTCAATCTGCAAGTTTTCTCACTTCTGCCTTCTCTTTCTCTCCCTCTTCTCTCTGGGGGGTACTGAGTGAACAGCTGTGTGGGGCTGAGCTACCGTGGGGGTTAAATCACAACACTCTTGGTGAGTTGTTCTTCCTTGTAAGCAGAGCACCTCCCCTGGTTGGCTGCCTGATCACTGGTATCAGAAAGTCATCATTGATGCAGTCCTGAAGCATCCTCAGCCACTTAGGCACCACTGTGTTCTCCCTACACCATGTACAGGAGTGTTTGAAGTCTGCATGAGGACCAGACCCCATGCATGTGAAGCTTCTTCAGCTGTCAGGCAGACACAAAAATCCAGTGCTTCCTGCTGCCTGGGTGGTTGGCAGCAGATGCTCACTCCAGCAGTACCAGTGTTTTGATCTCCACAATGATTCTGACCCACAGGCTACCACCTGGCTCATCACCCATCCCCAGGGAGAGCTGCAGCTCCACCTCTCACCATCATTCCCTGTATCCACCCATTGCAGCAGCTGGGATGTATCAGTTCTCCCACCACATTTCCAGGGGCCCAGTGAGATCTTAGCCCCACAGCTGCACACAGATCTCTTTAAGAGAAGAGGAGGCTCAGGGGAGACCTCATCGCTCTCTACAACTCCCTGAAAGGAGGCTGGAGCCAGGGGGGGTTGGGCTCTTTTCCCAGGCAACTTTCAACAAGACAAGAGGGCATGGACTTAAGTTGTGCCAGGGGAGGTTTAGGTTGGATATTAGAAAGAATTTCTTTACGGAGAGGGTGATCAGACATTGGAATGGGCTGCCCAGGGAAGTAGTGGATTCTCCATCCCTGGAGATATTTAAAAAGAGACTGGATGTGGCACTCAGTGCCATGGGCTGGGAACCACAGCAGCAGTGGTCAAGGGTTGGACTTGATGATCTCTGAGGTCCCTTCCAACCCAGCCAAGTCTATGATTCTATAATTCTATGCTTTCTTCCTGTTGATACCATGACTGATGCCATAATGAGCTATCGTAGCCCAAAACACACCAGTTGTTGGAACTCTGGGGACGTGTCCTTCAGTGTGTTTTGCTTCAATGGAGATGAAAAGAAAAGGAATTGGGGAGGACAATGCAGTCTGGTTGCAGCTGTCTGCTCTGGAGATCCACTGTGCTTATTTATTCCAGCTTCCTAACAATAGAAAGTGATTTGCTCCCCCAGGGAGTCAGAAACCATCAGAGTGGGATTGAGAAACGTGGTAAAGGGTGAGGGAGGAGAATGTTCTCTGACTTGTGAAGGGGAAATGTCAAGTGAAAGAACTTGAGGGATGGGGTATTTGGGGGAAGTGTGATACCAAAAGGGCAATGATTGGAATTAGGTTACAGCTGACCAATTTGAAAAGAAAGGTGAATGTACACAGGGTGAGGAAGAGATCAGAATAAATAGAAATGATAGGAATGAAAAATGTTAATACATAAACCCACAAGTCATAAGAAACTAATACTTTTAAAAAGTATCTATGCTCCATAAATCATGCAAAAATGAAGTGCTCTGTTCTGAGTAATCCTTGACTTTACTTTTTGTCCTGGGATATATGCAGGTTGATGTGATCTGAAATAGAAACCTCCAAATAGGAGTCATTGTGCTTTCAAGGACTTGCTTCTCTATCCTTTGCTTCAATGGCTTACTTTTCTGCATCCCTTGGGTGTGATAATGGCATTCTGTGAATCATAACAGCAGTGCAGAGCTTAATTAATGTTTGCAAAACAATTAGATCCTCAGATGAAGTGTGTTATGTGCATCCAGTGCAACGTATTATTGCCCATAAGCACAGGCTATACTTTGGTTCAGCAACAACTCATTCTTGGTGCTTTTCCTATTGCAATATCAACCACTGGAGGATGGGCACGATAGGTCATACCAAGGTCCAACTATCTCACTCATTAATCTCCAGGAACAGCAGGTGTTTAAGGAAGAGAACTGTAAAAAAGATGCTTTATCTGGCAAGCCCTCTTGGCTTTCAACAACAAATATATTGAAGACATTGTGATCCACTGGTTACATCCATAACCTGCCTCTGAAGGGAATTCTTGCCTGTATTTTTTCAACCAGGGCTTGGTGAGCCAGGGAATTAACCCTGCTCCATGGGGTGTTCTCCTCTGTATGAGAGAGAGGAACTAGAAGAATTTTTAGTCTGTTGAGTTGGAAGTAAATCTCCCTCTACCACCATGACAAATGTATTTCAGTCACAAGAGGAAAAATTATGTGTTATTTGGTACCTTGACATAGCTGCTCATGGAATAGCTCGGCATATGTCCTTTCACCCCTCAGAATAGGATGATTTATTGCTTTAAATTTTTATCTGATTTATCTGAATCTTTAAAACCACAGGTTCATATCCAAGGAGACATCAGTTCTTCACCCCTGTGAGCAGAACTAGAGGTAGATAGATTAATTCATATTTATGAGATGCTAAAATTCTAGCTTTTATATAAATTAAAGATCATCAACTCTTTGTAAGGAATTGCTTTGCCTTGCCATTATTTCACTTTTTCTCTCTCAGCTAATGGACAGTGTTTTGCATATCAGCTGGCAGCAGTTTTTTACCTCAGAAATAGTAATACTTGAAAATGTGAATTATATATATATATGTGTGTGTGTATGTGTGTGTGAACTGGAACCGTTTTTCTCCTAAACTGGGTTACTATTTCTTTTTTTTCCCAAATACACCTATTCCTAATTTAAAACCTTTTTAAGGGATTTTTATCCCATTTATATGGGGAAACGGAAAACTACTTTGTGAAGTTTTGGAAATATTTGTAGATGAGTATTAAGAATGGAGTAATAAAAATGTAAATTATCTAAACTGTATTTATTATATATTTACCTATATTTATTATATATTTTACCTAGTTCTCTGGCAATGCTGCTGATTTTGATAGCAAAGGCTTACTAAATATTTTGTATCACTGTTTAAAAAAATGAATAAACCCATGAAATTTGCATTTAATTATCTGTCACGGTAGGTATCTTCCATTTCAAATTAGTCAAGCAGATAGCGCATGTTCCCAAAAATCGTGTTATCTTGGTCCTGGATTTTACTCTAGGTGGCAGGGTTGTTCTATCTACAGCACATGAAGAACAGATTAAGAAACAAAAAACCAGTCAGTGATGTGTGCCTCTCCAGTGCAGATAATTTTTGTTTCCTAAATCAGCTGCCTTATTTTTCCAATAGTGTCAGATTTATCAGTAAGCAGGTAGAGTTCATAGGCTGTGGGTTTTTTTAAAAAAAAACGGGGGGGAGAGGGGGGAAGAAGTGCATTTCTTCATGAAAACTGCCTGACTCAATTACAAGTTGCAGAATATTATGTAAAGGACAATTGCTATGAAATGCTAATAGTTGGAGCAATGTTTAGGGAATGTGTATGAAGTGCTGCATCTGGATATTTTCCTAGGAGGGGGTGATGTTGGGAGAAGAATTAATCTTTCCAACAGTGATGTCTAATTCTTTGCATATGTAGGAATTAAATTCTAACACCAAAAACATGTTAATCAAGGAGCTGGGGCACTTTAGGCACATTTGTACGGAAGGAGGTCTTTAAAGCTAAAATCCATACTTGTATATTGAGCAAGGATACCTTTCAGGTGCATAGTAAGAGCTTAGAAAGATGGAGTTGGTCTGATGGTTACCTACACAGACACTGACAAAATCTCCCCCCTAGATCCTCTAATAAAAATAATTTTGGTTTGGAACCTTGTATATAATTTCTTTGTTACCCAATGTAATTATGCTTAAGCATAATCTCGTGTCCTCTTGACTGTATTTCTGAAGTTTAGATTACAGGGAAAAAAAATGTTTTCAGAAGGAGGGAGAATTAAATTAGACTCTTTAGGAGATCAGACATTTGAAACTTTTTCTGGAGCTCTGGAGGGGAATAGAGAATTCCAAACATGTCATGTTTTTTCTCTTTCTCCACCTTTCTCCAATGATGCCAGTTCTTCTACTTAGTAGGTGTTTTCACTGCCCATGTTGTTAAACTCCTTGGCCAGTGTGTTTTACTATATTATTGCTACTCCTAAAAGAAAACTATACAGGAAAAATCCTATCACTGTGCTTCTCATTTGTTCTAAATTTTGTAGCAAAATTGCTATTGTGGAAGTTTAAAGAGCTATTATGTGGTACTACTCCAGAGACTGGCATTGCCTTTCTTTGCAAGGTTGGGTAAGTTTGCTGGGCACATAACTACTGGCACCCAAGGGAAATAATAAGTTTTCTTTCAAAATTATTCTTGAAAAGCTTCTATGAAAAGCTTTCTACATTTTTAATGATTTAAGAAGAGAGTGAAACAGCTACAGCATTGGTTTGCAAACCTCGTCTCAAAGTTGTAAAAAGAGTATAATTTTTTTTTTTTCCTTTCTCCTCACAGTAGAACTGTTGACTAAATGCTTGCCTTTGGTAGGTGGAATTTCTAGACCTTTTTTTCCCCCCTCTAAGACTAGCTTATTGCAGTACTATCTGCCTTGTATTTTGAGTTGAAAGCAACCTTTACCCAGGCTGAGCATGCTATACTCACACTTTCCTCCATGAAGAATTCTTTGAAATAAAATGGAGCCACTTAGTAAATGCAGGGATTATAAATTCTCTATTTGAGTATGAATACTGTCCTGAGCACCCCAGGAACAAGAAGAGAAGGTGGGAGATTTCTGTGGTAATTTATTCACTGATAATTTTGAAGTGCATTTTTCACTTGATTTCCTTTAACTTCAATGGGAAGTTTGTAAGGGTAAGTGGGAGTACATGGGGGTCTGTCACACTAACTGTGGCAACATTTATTTCTGTAAGACTGGCTGGTCAAGCTCTTCTGTTCAAGAAAAATGATAGGAAAACCATATTGTGAAGGGGTTTTTGAACTGTAAAAAGCAAAAGGAAATTTTAATGTCTAAAATTTTTATTGTACAAGTTTCAGGTAAATATGCATATTTGAATTTTTGAAAAAACTGCCTGTCAGCTTGGCTGAATTGTTCTTAAATATTTTTAAACAACAATGGGAGAATGTTTTGAGATTCAGCTTTATTTATGTACAACTCCTCAAATCCTACAAGCTTAGCATTTCTATAGACTATAAAAGCAGCTTTTTACTGACTAAAACTGGTATGAATTTGTATTCTTACTGCTTCTAAAAAACAATTCAGCCCAATTACTCAATAAAATTGAAGACTGCCTTCAGTTGCTCAAGTTGTCAGAATTTTTTTGCGTTTACTTTAAAAAAAAGTAATCAGTGCCACATTTGTGGGAATATTTTGATTCTCAGGGGATTTTTGGCACTCTGCATGCTAACTAGTGCTACTGCAATGCAACCATTTATCATTAGGGAGTCTTGAAGGTCTACAGCATTAATGCTGCTATGCACTGCTTGATATGACAAGCCTGGTGTTTCTAAAGATTACTCATCCCCTGTTGTCAATGGGAAAGGTCACACAAAACTGAATTCTGCTTAATATAATCATATTTCTTAATTTGTATTTTCTTAATTTTAAACAAAATACTTTCTCCTTGCTATAGGACAATTGAGCTAATCCTCTTGAGCTCATAACTGCAATTCTTGTGCTGTTCTATTTTGGGAGAATAGGTTTATATTATCACTTCTCTGTACAACTACTCAGAGGTCACCTTTTGCGACATCATTTTTCTTCTTGCTTGTTCCAGTCACTATGAGGAGATTCTGTTCTCTGTGAAGTGGGAAGCTCTATGTAATATTGTTTAATGTGTTTTCCACAGGGGTTTGCTATCAAGTAACATAAAATGATGTTCAGGAGGTGATGGTTTCTACCTTTGTAGTTGCTCTCTGTTCTAGAAGAATGTCATACTTTTACATCTTTTTAATGTTAATGAAGCTATCTTACACAAGGTTTTTGACTTTGCATTTTATGAAGCTATCTTACAGAAGGTTTTTGACCTTGCATTTTATCCTGGAGAAAGCAGAAGACAAACCTTTACACTCACTGCTTGCGAAGTATTCCACACAATTTTATTTATGTGAGCTGCACACAGGACCACTTCCATCCTTATTAACCAGGCATTAACAAAAAATGTCTGTGCTGCTCTCTGAGCTGTCAGTTTGTGTGCTTTGACCTTCTTTATCCATGTTCCCTCATTTTCCTTTAGCAATATTATTTCAGTGGCTTACTACTCAAAAAAAATGATTGAAACTATTTACCTTGCCTCTTGAAACCAATGTGCTGTGGTTTTTTCTGCACGCCTTGGTGAGCTGCCTTGCTTTTGTGGAGCCCACTATGAGAGAGCCTGGCCAGGGGTGGCTCTAAAGCCCAGTGAAGCTGTTGTGTTTCCAGTCAGAAAAAGAGCCTTCAAAGGAAGTTCTGTTACCAGCTGATAGACAGAGAAAATAATTTAAACTTGAGTACTTCTCAAAATATTATCTGAGGAAAGATGTATAGCCTATGCTGCGTCTTAAATCCAGCTGTTAGAAGTAGTCTTAAAATTCAGTAAATGCTGAAGATGAAGTAAATGCTAAACCTCCATGTGTTAGTGAGGGTTGCTTACAATAAAGGTACTCAGTACTCAGAGCAGTGCCATTGAATGCTTGGTTGGCAGCTGGGACAGGGGAATTGAATGCACCCTCAGCAAGTTTGCAGGTGACACCAAATTGTGTGGTGAAGTCAACATGTTAGAGGGAAGGGATGCCATCCAGAGGGACCTTGAGAGGCTTGAGAAGTGGACTGGAACAATCTGCATGAGGTCCAACAAGGCTGAGTTCAAGGTTCTGCAGCAGGGTGAGGCAATCCCATGCACAAATACAGGCTGGGAGGAGAAAGGATTGCAGACAGCCCTGAGGAGAAGGACTTGGGGGTGGTGGTGGATCAGAAGCTCAACATGAGCCACCAGTGTGTGACTGCAGCTCAGAAAGCCAACTGGGTCCTGGGCTGCATCAAAAGCAGCACAGACAGCAGTCCAGGGAGGGGATTCTCCCCCTCTGCTCTGCTCCTGTGAGACCCCACCTGGAAAACTGTGTCCAGTTCTGGAGTCCCCAGCATAAGGAGGACACAGAGCTCCTGGAACGTGTCCAGAGGAGCCACTGAAATGATCTGAGGGCTGGAGCACCTCCCCTATGAAGACAGGTTAAAGGAGTTGGGGTTGTTCAGCCTGGAGAAGAGGAGGCTCCCAGGTGACCTTAGAGCAACCTCCCAATATCTGAAGGGGCTACAAGAAAGCTGGGGGAGGGATTTTTACACAGGTGTGTAGTGAGAGGAGAAGGGGAAATGGGTTCAAACTTGAAGAGGGGAGATTTAGTTTGGATATAAGGAAAAAATTCTTCCCTGTGAGGGTGATGAGATGCTGGCACAGGTTGCCCAAGGAAGCTGGGGCTGCTCCCTCCCTGGCAGTGTTCAAGGATGGATGGGGCTTGGAGCAACCTGGGCTGGTGGGAAGTGGTTGGAACCAGTCAGCGGGGATGGAACTGGATTTAAGATCCCATCCAACCCAAACCATTCTACGATTCTGTGAAATATTTTGGAATGAAAAGGTGTTTCAGTGGAGTTTGATGCATGGTGTAATATTGCTTATGTATTAATTTATCGTTTCATTATTGTTGGATTACTAAAAGTTTGTCCCTATACTTGCCCTATAGCTTTGCCCTTAAAATATGCTGCTTATGGGGCATTATTTCTCTTTATATTTCAGAGGAGGACTGGGTTTGCTGTTCCTCCTTCACCCTCTGGGAATGTGACAAGTCTTTTCTTCATTTAAGGCACTCTGAGAATCAGGCAGTTGTTCTGCTAGCATTGCCTGTACTCCCATGCAATGGAGATATTGCCTAGACCCTAAATGTCTGATTTTTCTGTGTATTTTTGGTCTGAGAAATCAGGTGGCTGTGCATCTGCTTACATTTCAATGGACAGCTTTGCTTTAAAGGGAAGAACATTACAAGAACACAGTCAATTTACAGCTCTTTTCAGGAAGGTGAAGATGAGAAAAGCAGCTTCCAGGGGTAAATAATGAACAGAGTCATAGTGGTATATTCCTACCCTCATAAGGAAAAGTCAAGGGATTCACTTTAAAAGTGTTGCCTGTGATTTCTTGGCTGATGTAAGAGCTCATTTAACTCCAGCCTAGACCCAGTTAAGGTGTCAGGTTTATGGAAGATGAATATCAGCTTGTGGGTAGTAAGATTCAACCTTCTGCTTCAAAATCCATACAGATGAATCATTCATCTGTTTTTTAAAGAATGATTAACACTTGGATATTCTTAGTGACTGAAAACAACAAAGTCAAGACTGGGTAGGTGGCACACATTGGAAGCTGAAGAATCATGGGATAAAAAAAGAGGATTAATGCTGGGGATACGTGATCCCAAAAGAGAATGGACCAATTTACAGGATTTTCAAGAGTTAAGGAACTTTTGTTCTTTTGTTTTTGACAGTTCAGGTGAAGATGCTAACCCGAAAATTAAATTCTTGCAACAGATTTTTCTTGTCTGAGAGAGGTGTTTGTGCTTACAACCTTACTGAACAGTAAGTGACAGTGTTTGTGGTGAGGTTGTACCCTGGTCATACCTGGTCAGTACTAAAATATGTTTTAAAGCAATTATATTCTATTTATCTTTTTAAGGTACTGCTCTCTGTCATGCTGTGCCAAGAGTACAAATACACTGCAGGGGAGAAGGAGGGAACAAAGAAAACTATTTCCTGCTTTACACACTGAATCCTTCCTAAAGTTTGTTGTTGCCCTGTTGCTTTTTTTTTTCTTTTCCTTAGTATTGGATCTATTATTTTTATTCAACAATTCCGTACTGTCCAAATCAGAAAATGTTGTTTGTTTGTTTGTTTTTTTAATTATTTTTGAGAGTTAAGGGCATCTAGTTTTTCTATATAGAGAACTCCAGTGCTGTCCCAAGCCAGACTTTCCTGCACTCTGTTGATCTGTGCGATACCTCAAAATTAGCTTCTATAAAAGCAGAGAGAAGCTATAAAGTTGGGCTTAATCTAAGTGGCATTTAGTCATGTGACTGCATGGGGAGTAAATTTTCCTGAAGATCTTCAATAGCTCCCTTCTGAGGAGTATATCAGCCTGTGGCCAGAGCAGAGTGCTGCACCCAATGTCATTTTCTCATTACACCCAAATTACCTTATTTCACTATGTTAGAAAAGCTCAGGGGCTGTCACTGCAACTACGCCTTATTGCTTGGAAAGACTCTTTAGAGTTTTGGAGACTGTGCTCCCTTATTGTTAATTAAAATAAATAATTCCTCACACAGTACAGCCAATTAA
This sequence comes from Phaethornis superciliosus, assembly GCA_023637945.1. NCBI lineage: Eukaryota > Metazoa > Chordata > Aves > Apodiformes > Trochilidae > Phaethornis > Phaethornis superciliosus. The sequence goes on from JAJQWJ010000005.1 coordinate 9,862,516, forward strand.
AAAAAAAAAAAAAAAAAAAGAAAAAAGAAAAAAAAAAAAAAAAGAAAAATGCTTATGCTAAGCATATTAAAGATGGTATTAAACACTGCCTGTGGCAATGTTCCCCACCATTGCTGGCCTGGGGATAGGGATGTTGAATGAATCATGTGCTGCAGGCGTATTGTGCTTTGTTTTTCCCTTCAGCTTAAATTCAACTTTTTAATTTCCTCTGGCTGTGAGCAGTGTTGGAGGGTACCACGGGCACATTGTGCTCCTGAGGGGTAGGGATGGAGGGCTGGCCTACGGTGCCTCCCCCCTTGCTGCCTCTTATCTGTCACATTTGGTCTCTCATTATGGAATTATTCCCTGAGTTAACTAAATTAGTTAACTAAATTCTATTAAAAGTTTCAGAAACTGAAAGCTAAGCTGGCAGAAAAGCACGGTGTGTTCAAGACCTGTCATGTGATGGTGTTACTAATGCTCACAAGGAGGCACAGTTATGCTTCCCCATGCAATGTTAATGTCTTAATCTATAGCATCTCAGGAAATTAAGCTAACATTCTCCTGGTATCTGAAAATACTGGTGCGTATAGTATGACAATATATTAAGTTGTTCCAATTCTCAGTTGACATTTCTGAAATGGTAGACTGTAGATGCTAGACTCCATCTTTCTAAACAATTGCTTCAAAAAGTGGGTTTTTGATCTTCAAACTATATCAAAAGAGCCTATTTCATGTAAGGATTGAATGTTAACACTTACACACTAACTGTGAGTTACTTGATCAGTTCTGAATTGTTCGCTGTCATCCACATTAAACAATAACAGCTGATTTGAGTAGCCCAGCTTTCCTTCCTCATTGACTGTTAAGGCATATTGATTTAATAATCTGTATCACCTTAACTGTCTTATAATCATATTGTGTAATTTTGTACTGCCATAGATAAAAATATCTGCTTTTTCTCAGGTTCTTTGCTTTAGAAAAACCCAAAACTACGCTGGCACAACTTCCCTTAGAGTGGTGGAAGCACAGTAAATAGTTGTGATGATACCAGGAATGAATCTGAAACACTGATGCATTAATGCTGAAATGTTTCAATCATGAATTCTTTGGAAAGCTTCTGTTTCATTAGTGTATGCTTTCACTTACATGAAGTATTAGATGAAGAAGGAGCTATTAACTTTTTATTATTTTTTTACTTTTTTTACTCCTTTTTCCTGCAAAAATCTACTCTCCTAGAAAAACATTAGGATACTGTTTGTGATACTGGAGGTCAAATCAGATGTAGTTTATAGTCTTAATTAGAGATTCATAGAATGTCAGGTGGAAGGGACCTCAAGGATGATCTGGTCCAGCCCTTCTAATATTATTGTTTATATGATATGTCTCAGCACGCCATCAAGCTGAGACTTAAAACTTTCCAGTGGGGGAATCCACCACTTCCCCTGGGAGACCATTCCAATGTCTGACTGTCTTCAGAATCAACAATTTCCCTCTTGTGTTCAAACAGTATCTTGCCAGGAGCAACTTCTACCTATTGCCACTTGTCTTGTCCATGTGACTTCTTGTAAACAGGGAGTTGTGATGCCTATAAGTTCAGTATCTATACTATATAATAGTACATATACAGTATAGTATCTATAAGTATATAATATAGTATAGAATCTGTACAATGTAATAATAAACTCATCATTTGCAAATGTTAAAATCATTCAACCCTAGATAGTGGAAAATAGGTGTAAAAAATTGAATTTGAATTTTATCTTCAAACAAAAATTCAAGGATGGTTACTTCATGAGCTTCATGTAATTGTTTTCTGCCTTCTGCAGAGAGTTGGCTCAGATAGGAACAGACTTAGGAAGAAAAACTTGACCCTTCATCCTGAATTTTTAAACAGGGACTTCAGACTGTCTGTCTATCTATCTAGTTTTTGGGGTTTTTTTGCTAATTTCTATTGTCCTCAAAGCTATATCTTATTTTCCAATTAACAGAAAAGTAACTTGAGATTTTTTTACATGCACTGAAGGAAAGTGCTTTGTGCTTGAATTGTCTCTGTGGCAATTTATACAAGTATGCAATTATTATCTTAAATGATCCTAAGTAGGGCTCAATCACGTTGGAGTGCAAACACAAAGTAATAATTAGTCTTATGCTATAAGTTAGCATAAAAGATACTATAAGTTAAATGGACCTGATGAGGAACCAAGACGAGTAAGTAATACAAGTGTTCACGTTAATGCTGTGATTATTTAAATTATAAGATTTAGTTAAAGTTTTCCTGAATCAAAAGTAAGGAGGTGGCAGCTCTGTTGTTCTGCAGTCATCAGGGAGAATTCTAATTATGTTGTGGTCGTGAAGATGAACCTTTTGTTAAAACCCCAAAGTCTGTAAATGTGGTGAAGGAGGGATGTCAGTGTCCCCGTGGGCTGTCTCTGCACCCAGCACTTGCAGTGTTCATCCAGGAGTGTGCTGTTGTTTTGGGGAGATGCTTCCCCTCCTAAAGAGACAGAGCTGTACATATTTTGGGAGTCTGAGACTACCATAGTGTGGCCAGATGACTTGCACTGTAAAGCTAAGCTATGGCTGTAGATGTTGTTGAAAGAGGATCTTAAAGCTCTTTTGGAGACTGTCCTGAACACATCTTGAGACACCTAAACTACTACCTGTATAGCTTCACCTGGTAAGCATCATCTTGGATGGTATATCCATGGACTTGGTGATCTCAGAGGTCTTTTCCAGCCATGACAATTCAGTGATTTTACTGAAGTAAGTAACCATTTCCCTTGCCTTTGGTGTCTCACTGCTTTGCTTAGGAAAACAGATTTGTATTTCACTTGAAAATGACCTGGAACATCTTCACAGACAGGACCCTTTCTACCTATATTTTGAAATGACAACATGCAATAGAAGAAAATGTTTCCCTGTGTCCTGGTTTGGGCCAGGATAAGATCAATACTTTATTTTAAAAGCAGAACACTTTTGCCAATACAGGTATTATAAAACAAGCATGGATTCAAAGATGTTTGAGAACTTAGGGCCTCATTGCTCCCGGATGCTTTCCTGATACAGAATTGTAGTGCTGACTTAGCATAAAGGTGCTCATACATGCTTTGGCACAGGCCTAAGCTTTTTCTGTATGTGAGGTCTGACTGGAAATCATTATAGTTGCAGTAAAGAATTATTTATATTACATATTACTTTATATGTAAATTAAGGTAATGCAAGATATAAATATTTTATGTCTATAACTAATTTTCAATATATACACATGTGCATATGTTTGTTATAGCAATGGTATTAATCACAGGCTCACTGTGCCTGTCTGCTCTAACAGCATTGCAATATTCTCAGCTGTAACACTTCATGTAATCTATGTGAATTTCAGCAATAATGTCTGTATTTATTTCAAGAATGCTTCTGCAGAGTTCTGTAAGAAGGTCCACAGATACTGAGCTTATAGTAGACTGCTTCATGAGATCACCATTAATTTTTAGGGAATAATTGAAATAAATTTTTACAAAGATCTTGACATATCTATGTTATTATGACTCCATAGCTGAAAAAAAAAACCAAACCAAAACAAAAAAACAAAAACAAAACCCAAGCAAACAAAAACCCCAGCAAAACTGAAACTAAAAAACCCCAAACCACCATAAAAATCAACACATATCATTCCTAATTCTTTTGAACGCAGCAAGTTTTCAATATAAGCTGTGGCACAATGGAGTTGGCCTAATTTTCAGGACTGTTGAAGAGAAAGCTTCTTTTCTATTGTTGAGAAAGTAACTTTTGTATCACAAAGATGCTTGGAGTTTCATGGCAAGAAGCTTTGTGAGGGGAAATGGTTACCCAGTTTCCATCTGTGATCAATAAGAGGCTGACACAAAGTCTTTGGCTTAGCAGTTCCAATGGAGGTGGTGAGCTGCTAGATGGGGGTTTCTATTGGTGTCATTTTTGCTCCTTGTGTATTATTTGTATGTGATATAAAAGAGACTTGAATATTTTCTTTGTTTCTTCTGCCCAGAGGAACTTGCAAGCTTGATTTTTGGTGCATGACAGAGACTCTGGCTCTGAAGACTTTATTCACAGAGAATCTGAGTGGTGTCTTCCAAAGACTGTGTAAGTTGATATTTTGACCTGAACAACACCAGCTGAAGATTTTTTGTTCAGGAAATGAATGCCTATACTTGTTGTCTATAATTTTTATTGAACCTGAAATTATCTCTGAAGTTACCTTTACTTATCATGATGGAATTCACACGTTTGCAGGCTGGGGAGAATGCAGAGGCAAAATTTTATTAGCCACAATAAACAGTCTTCAGATAAAGAAAAAACTGTAGTGGGATGGGTGTGATTTCTAACACTACAATCAAGCAAAATGAACATTTAGATCAGAAATAAGTATGGGTTGTGGCTGTTCATGGCAATACAGATAGTGAGAAGGTGTGAGGAGGAGCTAGGTCTGGAGATGATGACGTGTAGGAATCTAACTTACTGCTGAAGGAATAAAAATATCTTGGGGACAACAGATTACCTTCACTTCCGAAAAGGCTTTTTTTTTCTTCTAGTCTAATGTTTTATGAGTAAAATACCTCACCTTGGAACAGTAGTGTGTTGTGATATGTCTTTGTGCAAAGCAGATCTAGGAAGGGTTAATTCAACTTCTCCAGATGTTGTGTCTGATCAAGAAATAATGAAAGGAAAATGATTTCTAGAGATGTAAGCTTTCCTTTTCTCTGTTACTAAGCCAAAGAATGGCTACGTTGTCTACTTTCTGAGAAATATAAGTCTGGATGTGTTGTTAAAACTGATTTTGCTAGTGTTCACTGATCTTATTGATCTTTTTGGATAGCCTCACATGCTTGTGCAGTGTAAATCTAGAAAGAGCCTTCAGCAAAAGCTAGAAGAGACCATCTGAAGTGATGGAAGGAGAAGTCTTACCTGGTGACTCTGCACTTAATGGAAAAATTTTCCTTTCACTGAAGTCCTGTCTTTTCTACATGATTGCTGGCTGTAATAACTGAGTATCTTAGTACTTAATCAGATTCCCTCATAGAATCTGTGAGGCACAGCATGATGCTTTATCCATTTATAGGTTTGGAGGGGCAGTGGGCAGGGGAAACAAGTTGCTTTATGTTTTTTAGCATCTCACTTTAAGGTCCTTGCTCAGGCCAATAGCAATTTAATTCTTTAGTGAGGGCAGAAGTCTTCCAGAATTAATCAAATTCTTTATGTACATAAAAGGAAACATCAGAGTTAACACCTCTCTGGGTCCCAACCAGAACAGCTTCCATAACGCCAGCAAGACTGGAGTGAGTGGCATGTGTGGATGGTTTTCTGTGACTATGAAAATGGTGGTTTTCAGAATTTTTCAAAGTGGCTGATGAGGGTGTTGTAGTGGATCTGGAAAATATTTAGTAAATACATCCTATAAGGGTAAGACTCTCTGCAGCTGTGAGATACGACTTGGCAAACTAGCTTCATAGCTTTGTCCTTGAATTGCAATCTTACCTTGCCATCTAATTTATTCTATATGTTACTCTATATTTCTACCTTTAAAATGACTTTAATGTATCTTGTACTGGATGTTCTGAAGATTGGCACATATATACTGTGTTGAGGCTCTCAGGTGAACAGCAAAATGGAGTTGCAAAGGTTACTAGTTTTACTGCTTGCTGGCAATCTGCAAAGGACTTGTATTCCTAAGGGTTAATACAAAAATAAATTTAGCTTAGCACAGTTGTCAGCCAATTTAAGGTGAAGATTTCAGAGATTAGTTCTGACAATCCTGTGGAACACACCATATGTCATCTTTTGAAAACTGAAGACAGTGTTCCTTCTGTCTTTGTTATGAACTTAATGAGGTTAGAGAAATGTCCTCTGTCTTTTACAAGACACAAGGGTAGAAGGCCTTGCTTTGAAAAATACCAATCAACAATGTATCTTTAGTGAGAAAACAAATTGAATTATGCTGCTGGTTCTGTTCCTATGGTGCCTCTCAATAAAAGTTTCATCACAAAATGATTTAATTTTAATTGCTTATAAAAACCACAATTTGTTACAAGACAGGGTGGAATCCAGGAGGGATAACTGACTGCTCCTTTTGACTTCTCTTACTGTACTTTAGGATATCTAAGCCTGATGAGATAGATTAATAGCTATTAGAAAGTTGTAGGAACTCCCAGCTGCAGTTTTTTCTGGGTGAGGATCTCTGGAGGAGCAATCCACAACCTTCCTCTGACTGAAAGTACTGACAGGCTCTGAAGCCAGCATCCCCCAGGCCAATTACACTGTGATGATGTTTTCTTTGTTTTGCTGCTCCAGATGTAATGAATGTTGCTGGTATGACAGAGGAATGGTCTTTAACATGAGAGAAGAGGCTGGAAATAAATTGTGCAACCACCTGCTTTGCTGGCTGTGTTTTTTGCTATCTGGAACAAAAACTTATTAGAAGACCCTGAAAACTGAATCTTTAAGTCTTGACTATAGTTCTTATGTATTTATTATTCTGCACATCAAATTGGAGTTCAATGTTTGTATTTTGTATCTATCTATCTTTAGCAAGTTACAGTTGAGTCATAGTTGTAGAGATTTTCTTTCTATCTTTTATTAAAAGTTCCTCATTTTAAACAAAAAAAGTCCATGCTTTCTGCTCTCCATTTGATTTCTCTTTTTTTAGCCAAATCTAAATTTTGAAATATAGGATTTATGGGTGATGCTAGCTGCTTCTTTTTAATTTAAAATCCAAACAATGAAAATAAAGGAGACCTCATCACGTATTTTTTTCTGTCACTGTTGGAAGTATTTCAAGCAACAGAAATGAGAAATATTTTATAAATGAAACCAAGATGATGTTAGAAATAAAAGACTTTTGAGACTGTCTAGGATATAGATCAAGAGACTGGAAGTTTTTCTGACTTTGCAATTGATTTGCTAGGTGATGGTATTTAACTTCTGTGAATGTTTCTGTAGTTGCTCTTAGCTGGTAAGATTTTCATGTACTTTGAATCTGTATTTTTTATTAACTGAGTTGTGGAGGGAGGGGAAAAGTGAATGATGCACAAAGGGAGACCCTGACTCCTTACTTACCCAAATGCTATTGAGCTACAGGAAGTCCTACTTTCTGGAAAGAGTAACAGCCTGCAGAATACAACACTGATAAATATAAATGGATTGAAGTCTGCGTATATTTAAGATGAATGATCAAAAGAGCCAAGTGGCACAAACCACAAATGGGGATGAGAAACAAAAGTAATAATGAAGGTAATTAGCTTACTTTCTCTGAGAGAACAGGATGCTTGCTGCCAGCTGAATATCAAATTGCTTGGCAGCTGGGGGTGATGCGTGAGGGGCCAGGAGCAGAGCAGTGAATTGGCAGCAGTTATCCTTCCCTCAGTTTCCAAAGAGGTTCTTGGCCTGGAGCAGATGGGATAAAACTATCCCTTTCTGGACAAGCAGGACTGACCTACCTCCCAGGACAGAGAGGACCTGTGCTGGAGAGCTGAAATGTACTGCATGTGGGTCTTCTCAGGAGTATCTCCTGGAACTGCTGCCAGTGCAGCCCCCAGGGGTGAATATCAGGATACTCAGCCAGAATATCAGGATACTTTTAAGTCTGATGAGATGATTTTCTGAGTGGGGGAGTGTTTGGTAAGTAGACATGGACATCTTCCAGAACAAGAGATTTGGATGTTTTTCTGCACTGAAAATGTAACTCAGGGTAAGTCTGCCTGTGATGTGAAACATGAAGTAAGAAAACAGTGATGTACCTGCTGAGCTGAGGGAAAACAGGGGGCTAGAAATGGTGCCCTGTGGTTGTTGGCCTGTAGGAAAGGACTATTAGTAGTTGGATATCAATGGAATTTAAATTCTGGGATTAAACTGTCCTTGGACAGCTTTGTAGGAAATACATTTGGGTCTCAAAAGGCAACTAAACTAAGAATAAGTTGTCTTCTCGTATTCTAGAGAGTAGACTATGATGGAAACTTTTTTCATTGAGGAAAGATACTATGAGCAGCTTTGTGGTTTTGCTGGTAATGCTGCTGGTATTAAAGTATGAGTGCAAGGTATATTTTTTTTGTGTGGTTTTTTTTTTGTCTGTTTTTTTGTTTGGGTTTTTTAATTTTTGTTTAAAAAATAAATTATGTAACTTTACGGTGAAATCACTCATAAATTACAAAGTTCTGAGCCTTCCTAGCCTGGTTTTAGGAATTTCAAGTAAATAAAGTACATGTGACCTATTCCTGCTTAACAGAAATCTTTTCTTATGTGGAATTATTATCTAAATTAAAAGTACTCCATACTATATTTTGTATAGAAAAAGCAGGAACAGAGAAATGAGCCTTTGCTTTAACAGCATGCATACAATTTATCAGGCAGTGCTTGCTTTCCCTCAGGGAAGGTAGGTCAGCTAAAGCATGCAGTGGGGGATGTAAGGTTTTAAAGGATTTTTTTTTTGCTTCCTTTCTGTTACCTTCAAGAAATGTTTTGTACACCTGTGTCGATAGCTTTTGTTAAGACTGTTTTAGAATTAGCACTATGAAAAGCAAACTATTGGATTTAAAATTTCTGTGTTGGTAGGATGTGTTCTCTGTTGTGGTAAAAAATTATAAATTCTTTTCACAGAAAAGACAAGTGCATGAAAACACTTGTTACTGTGAGAGACGACGGTTCCATGGTATTATATTTCCTAAAGCTGCCAAAAATTACTGTATGAATAACTGGAAGTGCTCTGAAATGTTTAGTGCTGCGCCTGCAAATTGCTCCTTGGCATGAAATGTGTTTTGCAGCTGGTATAAAGGTACATCAAAGCCTGGGCTGGGGCAAAATTCAAACTGTCGAACAGGGAAAAAAGTCCTGGGTGCAATGAGTTGATCTGCCTAGAGTGAGATGAAGCCAAATATTGTTTGCTCTGCATTGTTTGTCAGAAGAGCTGAGCAAAAAGTACACGCAGGCCAAATTCACTGCTTGCATAAACAAGATGAATGTCACTGAAGTCAGCTGTTTGCATCAACAGTGAATTTGCCTTCCAGCTTTTAAATGATTCTTACATCCTTTAATGTCAGAACATAAACCAACCATCATTACAGGGTCTAAATTAAGCATGCAAGTTTCCTATCTCTTGCTCTAGAGGTAGAGGAAAAGCTCCTTGGCTTATTGAGGAGCTTCCTACCCTGGGCTGCATTGCTTGGATCTAGCAGAGGGAAGTTTTCTGTGGAGCCACTGAGGGGGAGATCACAGAATCACAAACTGGTTTGGGTTGGAAGGGACCTTAAAGATCTGGCTCCAACCCCCCTGCATGGGCAGGGACACCGTCCACAAAAAAAGACCTGAATTTCAAGCAAAAAAATGGTTTAGCTACTCAACATCCTTGCTTGTGCCTAGTTCCATCTTTCTTTTCAGTGATCATTACCCAGAGCCCCAGCTACCTTCAGGAAAATTCTGCTACAGCCATGCCTTGCAATTTTAGCAACTCCTTCAAAGGAGTCAGATGCTCCCAGTGCCACATGTGGCAGGGCAGAGATAGGCATCACCAGGGACTAAAGCAGGGCAAATGGGTCTTGATAAATATAAAGGGTAGGTAGGGGATCCTTGCCTGAGTGGAAGGAGCTACCACTGGCAAGAAGGTCCATGGAGGGTCAAACTGGAGAACACAAATGAGCCACGAGGCTGCAGCAGGTAAGGGAGTGTTCTGGTTCCCTCTCACTTGCCTGGGTCAGACTCGGGTCCCTTGAGTGCTTCTTTTCACTGCTTCTGTGCTTCTTATATCCCTTAGCTCTGCACTCTCTATTCAGATCTGTCCTAGAACTGTTTTAGATTGACTGCTCTAAGGACTGCCCTAATTTTGCTGATCTTTCAGCCTTGTCGTGGGTGGGTGGATGATGTTGGGAGCCTGGGTGGGTGCTTAGATAGGGGCCCACCAGGAGCAGCATCTCTGGTACCTACAGTACATTCTTCTCCCTCCCCTTCTCCCTTTGTACTCTCCTGAGAGCAGTGGACAAACCTGTGGAAATCACTTGTAAGTGGTTAATACTCTTCAGGATGCATTTTGATACAACAGACTCAGTCTCATCAGGTATAGAAATATGTTGGTAATTGAAATCTCTTTATTATTCAAATCCCTAAGTATTGATATTGACACATTAACTTAATTTACAGGTAAAGAGAGTAGTTTTGCTTGATACAAATGGTGTAATGTACTATCCACATCTGCCAGTAAGGTCCTCTGGGAGCTTCTCTCTATTTAACTCCCTTTCTGAAATCTTCTTGCATTCACTGCTGATGGCTTTTATTTGATTGCCCATTTCCAACAAGAGCAGAGTTTTTCTCTTTTACTGGTTTAGTTTTAAGTGACTTGACATTCTTGAAGGGCAAAATCTTTAAAATAAAGTAATTTTTTTTTTTAAAAAAAAATCCACTGCCCTCCCTAAAACAATGAAATTATTTAGGATAGACTAATTGCATTAAAATGCTTGTTGGTCCATTTTCCATCCGGCAGTCTGCAGAAGAACAATGTGACTTCTTGCTACCTTTTGAACATGGTCAATTTTCTACAGAAACTTAATTTATACAATTTTATATTTTGCACAGGCAAAATGAAACATTTTGCTTCAGAAAAAGATTTCATACTTGAAATAGTTTGGATGATTCCACTTAATTTTGATCTCCTCAGCTGCCTCATGGGAACTAAACGTAGCTCATGAGCTGGATTGTCTTGCTTTGCTCTGCCCTCCATGTTGCCAAGTCCTTCAGGAGGGAAAACTAAGAAAAAAAAAAAGACAATAGAAATACCTATGATGCTGGGAACACCTCTTTTTCTGATTAGCTTGACAGTTTCTTAACCTTTTATTATTGATGTTGCTGATTATTGGTGTTCTCTGTGATTTACAAAGCGTATGATAAAGACTGCTTACTGTGTGTCTCTTATAAAATATCTGACTGAAAAAGGAGAACGAATGAAGCTCAGTTAAAGTTCACCCACTGAGTCCTCTGCAATCACATGTTTAAGCAAGCTGGGATTTTAGGAAGGATTTGAATGAGAAGAGTTTGATAGCTCTGGAATGCTCTCGAGAGGAACAGCAGGTTTTGATTTGCCTGATAACAAAAATTTAGGCTCCTGAGTGAAAACTCGGCATCAAGGCAGAAATCATCATTTATTTGGAACTCATTCTGTATATAGTTAATATGTTTGTTCTAAGGATTTAGCTGCAGTAGAAGGCATAAATTACTGGCAGATAGGGAGATCTTGTCACAGTAAATATCTCAGGTTCCTGTCTATACTCTGCTTTCCTCTGACCTGCTAGAAGAGCCACTTTGGGTCCTCTGGTTAATGTGCCAAAGTGTATTCCCGTGTCAGTGCTGCTCTAGACACAACAAAATCTGCTTGTGGGACCTCGAGTAGGACTTTGAGGAATGAGTGATTATCCTCTGATTTGGGATGAATCCCTATCCAGAGCCACTCTGGAGCACGCTGGTGCCAAAGGGCTGAACTCCTGAAGCTTTGCTGGAGGAAGGTGTAGCTTTTAAACTGGTACAGAGACAAATATCACAGCAATGCCTGAGTAAGCAAAAGACTTGAGAGGTAGAGATAAAAAAGCTGGTTCTATGAATTCAGTGTTTCAGTTTACTAACTTCCCTTACTGCCACAGAATATTTGTAAGCATATTTCAGGGCCCCTATGTTTTTTCTGTATATAAAGGAAGATTAAAGTGCTTCCATACCTTGAAAACAGGTACAGAGAGGAAAACTACTTGAAAGACTGAGATGGTCCATTTAAATTGTAAATGTTGTATATTAAAAATGATTCTTGGTGAACAAAGCCATTAGAAAAAAACCTCTAACCCTCTCCGCCTCTCACATACCAGTCTGTTTCTGCATGTTTTATAATTTTTGCATACAAACCAGTCATGTAGGCAGTCATGCTACTGGTTTCTAAGTGGCACTTTTTATTCCATGGGTGTAGACTTCCATGCTTGGGTTTCTGATCCAAAGCATACTAATAACAATGGAAAGACTTCTGTTGAGTTTGAAATAATTTGGATCATGCTCTAAATGTTATCTACTCCAAGAAGATAATAAACTAGGTGGAACAACAAGGTTTCGAAAACCCTGTTGTCTGACAGAAGGTCACTTCTTGAGTTGTGTCTCTTGATTTTCAGACCACTACAATCCATGTGTTTCTTTTTCTAGAGGTTCTCACTAAAACACCTGTATTTCCCATCTGTTCTTTGCTGCAAAGTGATATGAGAAAACTTTTTTTCATTGGAAAAGGGTGCAGGACTTCAGGAAGGCAACCATCAGAATTTCACATACAAAATATCAAATTAATTTGATAATTAGCAGAAAACTCTTAGGCTTTTATCACTCCATTTTCTGAATATAATCTCAGTGGAGCACATTCATTTTACTTGACTGTAGTTTAAAAGTAATACTCTAAATTTGCGGAGAAACTGGAGCTGTGGCTACAAGATCAATGGTATTTTCAGGGGAAATAGCATTCCATTTAATATATGGAGTTGGATTTTTCTAAACCAGTTCAGTCCAAATACCTTGTAGATCTAGGTCTTAAAGTTTCATTTCCATCTGCAGTGACTGCTTTAGTAGATCTTTGGATAAATGTCTAAAGAGCTTGGGAGGCGGAATAAGTATTTGATCCACTGAAATCTTCAGATATCTCTCAGAGAAAGATCAAGTTATGATATGTTATGATATAAAATACTATTTTTACTGCTGCTTTCACATGTACGAAAATTACTGAAAAGACATCTATAATAATGTTCAAGGAAAATGGGTGTCACATCTATTATGCAAGTATTATAATGTTTCTAAACCAGATAAAAATAATGTACTCAATAAACACTACAAAATGAACTCCAGTATAATTGCTTTCAAGACTGTATTATCTCACTCCCATTTGCACCTTGTTAATGATTTCAAATGTTCAAACGAGCCATTTTTAAACTGATCAAAGTCTATTGCAGTTCTAATGCTGATTCATTTCACCATCTAATCAGGTTTCTGACAAATTCCTAAGTACTCATTTCCTTGGAAGTAATTTGCAAGTGATGCTACTCCGTATTATGAATTGGTGCAATATCCAGTGCCTTGTTAAGACACATCATGAAGCTCGTCTTTAGAATAGCATAAAGGATGAACTCACTTGGTTATATATGTTCTACATGTTATGGCAATACATCAGACTTTGCCAGTATGTGGCTTTGTGCCTGTTTTTTTGTGGCTTTTGCAGACGTACAGTTGGTCCAGTGTATGAGTGCCTTGACCATTCTTGCTCTTTGAATTGATTGATGACACTGAGGCTTTTCTGGGCAGGGCTTGTTCAGGTGAGGGTTGTGATGAGGAAAGCATTTCTTTGAGGAAAGCATTTCACTGGGGCTGTTCTGGTCACATGTATTAAGAACTTATATAAAGGACTAGATTTACAGGACAAGAAGCCTTTTCTGTTTTTCAGTATTTCCAGACCTTCTCTGGCTATTGCTAACTAAAGTTTTCTTGGGCTGCCACCATTCCTTGTACCCAAACAAACTCCCATTTATTTTTCCAAATACTTCACTTGTCTTGAAGCGTTCCTTCCCACCCTGCCTAATGGTTGTGCTCTGGCTGTCTCTTACAGAGTTGTATCTTGGACAACAGCTTTGGTCTTTGTGACACATTCCTATTTGCTCCCTCATTTAAGTGGGCTGTCTTAACAACTGGCTAGTACTTGCCATGGATCACACAACAGTATCTTAACATAAATGAGGCATTAGTTTCTACTAATTTGACCACAAAGGTAACCTGCAAGGATCTGATAGTCTGTTAATTATGCATGCTGAGGAATTTGCAATATTAAGGTGGACCATGTTGTACAGATTAATGAATTTCTAAGAATTTGATATTGTTGTTTTCCCAAGAAAACTTAAAGCACACTTCTATTTTTGTTTACATTTCTTCATTGTAATATTAAAAGTTGGAAATAATTGCTTTTCATATCCATTTTGCTGGCTTTGTTTGACAATGCAATCTCCAGAATTTTAATTAATGGATCCAAAATAAAAAATTACTCATGGTACTTAGCCATCCTTTGTAAGTTTGCAGTAGGGACTGTACTGCTACAAGAGCTGAGCTGACATCTGTGAAGTCATGTTTGCTAGCCTGCCACTTGTGCTCAGGAAATGCTAATCCATTAGACTAGAACCACTTAGCATGCTTATGTGCAAAAATTCTTGCTGCTCTTCATCACTTGTTAATTTAAACAGCAAAATTCTAGCTGAAGGGAAGCATAGCTACTGTGCAAGCTAATGACTTGTATGCATTGACTGTAACACTGCAGAATTTTTCCTTTAGTGTTCTTTTTAAAACACTTTCAATTGAGAAGAGATTGCTAACTAGATAATAATGGTCTTTAAACATCAAATTAAGTCCAAATACATCACATCGCTTAATTTGATTTAGGAATGCTTTAGACATCAAGCTTTGTAAAATAACACACCTCAAAGCTGAAGACCTCAAAGAACTTTGCAGATACAAATTATTGAAATAGAAAGAAACTTCACTGGGGCAGGATTTAGATTGCGAAATTCCTTTAAAAAGGAAACAAAGAAACTACCAAACCCCTGAACATTTTCTCTAATTTTATTATTTCAGTTGACAAGTTGATTAATATGTCTTACAAAGAAAACTGCACAGAAAACCAGTGGAACTGCAGGGATTTTGCATCTCTGAGTCAGGACCACTGCTCATCTTCGTCCCGGTTCCCACATCACACACATGTTGGTGAGTGTTTGAGACTTCCCTCATTTGGGGCAACATCCAGGGAAGAGACTTCCATGCAGATCTTGTGATCTTTATCCTGTAGAATTAGAGGGCACCACTCCTCTTCTACTTTTTTGGGTCTGATGCCTGCTGTCAGTAAGGGTTTCTAAGTCGTGCTGCACCAATACTGGGTGCAGCATTGGGCCATGGCTCTAAGGGGCTTCAAGGGGCTGAGCCAAAGGAAGAACATTTTGTTGGCAATGTGGATGGATCCTGAGGTTTTGAGGTCCTGTTTCTGACCTGGTTAAAAGAAGGTTTTAAGATGTTCTGCAGAGCAAAAAACTTGGTGCTCTCTGCATTTAGATTTGTCCTGTAGAGAAAAGGGTTACTGTCTCTTTCAGGAAAGAAAATTCTGAAGCTTTTGGTTTAGTCTTTTATCTTCTCTGCAAGCTGGAGATGTGTAGAAGACCTGAGATCTGCATTTGCCCAGCACTTTGCTCCAACATGCTCCAAATAGCAGGCGAGGTTGGATGCACACATTTTCCCTTCCACTGAGGTACTGTGAATAAATACCTTTCAAAGACAGCATAAGTTCATTAAAAAATTATTAGAGATCAAAACATCTGAAATATATTTTGAGGATTCTTTCAAGCTCCACACTTAGACATCAGGTTCCACCTTAGCTTTGTACAAAACACTTGCAAAAGTAGGCTGAGGGGAAACTTATATTTAATAATAAAGTACATGAAAGAGCATCTGTATTGTGAAATGGAGCTCCAAAAAATATTTGAGCCCCAAACTGAGGACTAGGTTTACAACTTTACACACAGGATTTTGGCAGATTTCACAATCATTCACCATAGCTGCAGTGCTTTCTCAAAGAACAGGAAAAGATACCTGAAAGAGAGTTATTATATAGTGCAGGCCAAATAACATTTAATTTTAAAATATAAAAATGAAAGAACTACAGATTTGGTTTGGAAGAACTGACAAGATGACTGAAAACAGAGCTACAAATGCACATGTGTATTTGAAATACTATTTCCTGCTATAAGCACAGGAAAACACTGAAGCATTTGATGAGCAATGTTATGGTAAATAGTGATTATTATTTTATCTTTTTAAAGAGATGAATCCAATGCCACACTGAGTGATAAGTGATGGGTTTACTAACATTTCCTATAGTCTGACTTTTCTAGCTGTGAAATCTCAAAATATTTTGAATTATATTTACACTTTAAATGAAATAGATTTGACTCTTAGCAACAGAGAGGCTACATGGATGAGAAATAGTATGCTCATAGTAGCTCTGGTCACAAAATGGGTTTGTGGACAAGCTACCCTAAGCCTATTATGAGAAGAGCTACAGCAAGTTGTTATGGTAACTGGAGCTGTACAGTAACAGGGTAGGATTAAATAGTTGAATTTTTTTTTTTTTTCCCTGTGTGGACTTTTGTGAAGCATTGTTTTTCACATACATAGAGGCAAAAACATTTCAGGAAATTAATGAGGAAATAGCCCAGTCGAATGTTTGTGTAAATTGGCTGTTGTACTTTGATGAAAGGCCTTGCCCTGCATAAACGATAGGCCTTGCCCCCTTCCAGGCAGAGATGAATATATTTACTGCACTGAAAGTCAATGTTTGTTTCGGTTGGATGTTTTTAATACACTGTGACTATTTTTTTTTTCCCTTTTCTGTTTTGTAGTTTATTTATTTATTTCTGATACAGCGATTCTTTTATTTTTTTTTCATAGTTTTTGCTTAGAGGATGTTTGCATCCTGACACTTTGTGCTTCTGGGAAAACGTCTTTATGTTGCATTATTGTTGCAACAGGCTGCCTGGACATCAGGCAGAAGTGGAGGAGTGGTGGGGTTGACCATGGGGACACGAGGTACTACCCCTGTCCTTCCAGTGCCTCTGGCAACTGTGCAACACTCCACAGATTCTGAATCCTCCTTAATAATGATACCTTTCCCTCTTAGACAGAAGTTTATTTCAACCGTGGTCAACAATGTGATATAAGTATATTTTTCTGTGATCATTTTCAGTACAAGTTACTTGCTCAACACCTGCTTCTGTATGTAAGACTACTTCTTGTCCCTATTGCCTCTATTTTATAGGTGTTTATGCATTATTTTTGGAGTAGGTGTAATTTTTTTATATAACAATTATTATTTATGACCTTATAATTTATGAAAACAGGCTGAAGAAGTTGGGGTTGTTCAACCTGGAGAAGAGAAGGCTCCAAGGTGACCTTATAGTGACTTTCCAACATCTGAAGGGGCCTACAAGAAAGCAGGGGTAGGGCTCTTTACATGAGTGTATAGTGAGAAGACAAGGGGAAGTGGTTTCAAACTTGAAGAGGGAAGATTTAGCTTAGACATGAGGAAAAAATTCTTACTTGTGAGGGTGGTGAGACACTGGCACAGGTTGCCCAAGGAAGCTGTGGTTGCCCCCTCCCTGGAAGTGTTCAAGGCCAGGTTGGATGGGGCTTGGAGCAACCTGGGCTGGTGGAGCATCCCCCCGTGCAGGGGGGATGGAACTGGATGAGCTTTAAGGCCCCTTCCGACCCAAATCATTCATTCTATGACTTTTCAGCAGCATATCACAACTTTTGATGAACTCATAGTATGTCACTGGTCTTGCGAGAGCTGAGGTTGCTATATTTTCATGAAACATCTAATCTTTTAAATTAATTTTGCAGAAATATGCTGACTAGCTGTACAGCACTCCTATCTCAGCACTCCCATCATAGCCTTGTCTACCCAAGGCTCTTTTGTATTTAAAATGATTTCTTGTATGTTGCTACATATGCTGAAGTATTAGAGTTTGTGTTGCTGAGCAAGATCCACAAATTGCCTTGAACCCATTGGTTACTGACTCTGTTGGATACCAACTGGTCAATTTTATTATGGGATTTTTTCTCTAAAGCACTTTACTCTTCACATTTGCAGTCCACTTGAATTATAGCACTGCTCAGAAGGAAGTGTTAAACTTCATTATCAAAGCAATCCTCCAGTAACTTAGAAGACTCTCCTCTTTGGAGTTCAAAGCTGCAGCTGTACAAAACACTACAAATCACAGGTGGAGTCAATGCCTTGCAAAAATAAAGGGGGTCTCCAATATATTAGTATTTCTCATATTCATTTCATGTCATAAATTCCTCTCTTCAGATGCATAAAATTAAGCATGTGCCACTTATAAGTTTAGACTCAGAGATTAGGAAACATAAAGCAGACTGTGTGTCTAATATGCCAAGAAACAAGAAAAGAATAACAATGCAGATTGCAAGATCTCATCCTGATAAAGAGTGATAAAATATGCATGGTTCAGATGACAATAATGCAAATAAAATGCAACATTTTACAGAAGAGAACCACGGCTCCCTACATAGCTTGGCATGAGCGTGTGAGTGGTGATTATTCAAAAGTCTCCATGATTAATTCAGTTTGTATGGATGCAAATAATCCTAGAGGAGACCTGTGAGGGCTAATGCATTTTGGTTCTGTGGCTTTACACTGATAGCACAAAACAGCAAAGAGGAAAGTAATTTTCATGAAATTAATAATGGGATTACAGAATCAGGTCATTTAAAAGAATGGTGCTGACTCAGCTGTAACAGTGCAGGGTTGAACACAGAGATTAATTCTTGAGTATGGTACACAAAAATCTACTGCTGGATATCTCATTGCACTAAAGACTATTTCCTCCTTTGTAGGAAATATTTAAAATGACAGCAATTGATTTGATGCCTTCTTCCCTGCTGTTAGGGATTCTTTTGTAACATCAGAGCTCTTTCTGTTGAAGTATTTACCTTTACTGTGTGAGAGGGGGAATGCCTTTCCCCCTCCCTCCTTTCCAGGAGCTGAAATCCTTTCCTCCTTTTATAATTCCCTGAAGGTCAATGAAAGTCTGAGGGGATCATAACTGCTCTGCATGAACAGCTGTCTCAGCCAATGGATTGTTTTAAAATCAGTGATGAGAGGGAGCAAACATTTTCTTTTTGTGGAAGGACATCTTCATAGATGTCACTGAAGGCACGCTCCTGGCTGGCTCTTGCTTCCTTAGGCAGTTCTAGTATTAGACATCTGTGCTTCTACTTTGCTTTATTTTCTAGGACCATGCCAATAAGCTTAGCAGATATGCTGAAAGGTGATTCTTCCACAAGTTCGTTTGTGAGAGAGAAAAGAAAAAATATGTTGCTATTGATTTTTAGTTTTTTTAAGGTGCAAGTTACAAATGCACCACTTGACAATTTTGTTCACTCTGTTTAAAAAGACAACAAGGAAAAAAAAGGGGTGTTAAGGATCATGCTGAAAAGGGAAAAAAAGGAGACTCTACTTAGGTTTTGTGTGTGGTGGGTTTTTTTAAAATTTTATATATATGTTTTTTTTTTTATTTCTTGTGGAATCTTTGAAGGCAGGCTTAAAGAAATAGGGAAATAATTTTTGTACCTGTGGACTGTATAGTTTCTTCATTAGTGATATTTTCTGTTGCTGTGATGGCAAAAGCATGAGAAATCTATTTTTCTTTTATGAGATTAAAAAAATGAAAAGTGAGTTGAAAGTTAAACACACATTTGTCCCTTTGTTATTTCCTTTGAATATTTCATTTGCTGATAGCAACTAATTTATGTTTAAGTAATATATTACTTATTTCCAGAGTAAATAAGAAAATAATGTAACATAATCTAAACAAATAAAAAAAAAAAGCTGTATTAAATGGGGTCAGTTCATGAGATTTGTACTCTGAGCTTGCTAATGACCACCAAAAAAATGAGAGAAAAGAGCATTAGTGAGAGGTATTAGGAACATCGTCTGGTAATTAGAGGCATGAATATTTTTGAGATTCTGTAACAATACTGGAAGCTGAGAGACTTATTTTCCTCCTTAGCATCTTGGGTGGTAAATAATTGGGCTACTTTGGCCTGCCTGCACTTGAAAGTAAAGCTCATATTTTCTTGCTGAGAGTTGTTTCCATACTTTGTGTTTTAAAATAGGTCAGATGTGTACCATCCCCTTTGGCTCTGTATTAAGTCATATCACATAGCTGCAAACTTTACAGTCTTCTCTGAGAAAGTTTCAGTTTGCTGTCTGGGAATACAAGCTTTGGCTGGGAGCATTAATTCTTCCTGAGAGTGCAGCACGATAGTCTCGTTCCCAGAAGGACTGGTTCCACGTGTATCATGTTAAATTTCCTTCCCAAAGGCTGATTTTTTATTTTTTAAGGATTTGGATGTTTGTGTGTGTGATAAAACCTCTGGTGTTGATTCAAATATTTTTCCTCTTTCATTTACCCTTTCCAGGTGTGACTTTGGTGCATTGCCATGCATGGCCTCTGCTGTCCTGCTGGTGCCCAGACCATGATGACCCCAAATCCCCTCCCTCCAACACAACCATGTCAGCCTGCATGAGGTTTCTGCTAAACTGACTGGGGGTTGTGGACTTTTGAATGCTGAGAGATGTGAGATCTGGCTGTATCTAGGACAGTCATCATAGCTGTCTGGGCAGAGGGACTGGAAACTGATGTATGGCTGCAAAGTTTGCACAGGTGAGAGAATGACGTGGAAGAGCGAGTCATGTTAATTTGAAATGGGAAAGGGGGCTACAAGGCATGGTTTTAATGTTTGTTTTTCCTGTTGGTGTGACTCCATTTTAACCACTATTATTCTCTAGTTATTTTTTGAAAAGACATTTGCCAAGGATCAGAGGGTTTTTTTGGTTGCAAATATTTTATGGCAGCTGGAAGCCTTTTTATGTGGCTTTCAAAAGAGGAGAAACTGATTGTCAGGGTGTGAAAAGTTCTTTGCTGGTACTGTAAACTGCTTTTCATTAGGATGTTGTATATTTAATGATTGCTAGCCCAATGGGGCATGTAGAATTTCCTGCTGTAGCCTTCTGTACAAATTTATTGGAGAGAGACATTGGAAAATGTTGCTGATGTGCAGCAGTGCATGGAAAACATTCACATTTGAGTAAAAGTGATGGAAATCCTCAGGAACAGTTGCTAGATTAAAACAAAGCCAAAAGCTTTTTGATTCTAGATGAGTTATCTGTGCACAAATATTGGCAGGTGTAGGGTAGATGTAAGGTTTTATCACTGCCTCTGGGCAGCCAGAAAACTTTCAAATCCAGGATTAAAGTGTTGTTCTTTTGGAAGAGAAAAGTAAAATATTTTTTTCTCATTTGTTTGCATGCATGTGCAAAATTACAGAACAGCAACTCTAAATTGGTCCCTACAACTTACAAGTAGAAGTTCATCCTTCAATTTTCACATGAAATGCTGAGATGTGTTATCTGTTATAAATCTTATCCCAATTTCTCACTGTTTTGAGAAGTTTGCTACTTGTCAGAGCCTGAGATATTTTTTTTTTTAATGTTTGTTTGTTTGTTTTCATATTGGAAAGTCACAGCTCTCTGAATGCAGATGTCACAGAAACCAGTGAACTGGATTCATTGGATCAAATAGTCTGACTGAGGAAAATATGATATAGCTCAGGCCAGAGGGGAACTGACACAGCTCTAAACTAAAACCCCTTGAGTGGTTTTCTGAAGTCAAAATGTCCAGGGATAAAAAGGTAATTTTTAGACCAGTGGCTGGAAAGGGAAGTGACTGACATTAGAGCTGCAAAAAAGAGATCCTGTGTTAGCCTCAGCTTTTGATGGTATTCAAGGGCCACTTTGTAGACCATACACTGCTGCTCTCATTTTAAGGTAGATTATAAATAGTAAAATATATATTAAAATACATTCTACCTTAAAATATCTATGATTTCAGTTTGGTAATGAAATTTTGTCTGCTGTTATTCTGTTGATGGCTCCACTTTAGATTTTAGTTGTAAATCCACAACTGGTCTATATTTGCTTCAAGAGAGTATCATGAGCACTACACTTCTGCTAACTGATCTCTTGTTGTGGCTCAATCCTCTCAAGAGGATCAGTCCTCTTCCAGACCTACTTAAAGTTTACACAGGGATATTGCTTGACGTAGTGCCATGTTCAGTTGTGTAGGGTTATGTGACTCCCACAAAAATGATCCGGAGGTAGGTGCTGAAAACACAACTATAGCTGAATGTGAACATGACACATGCAAGAGTTTTAGTGAATACCCAAAATTTGCTTTGAGAGATTTTCAACCACAGTACAGTGTTCTCTGGAGAGAGGATATATTATCTGTGTAAATTCTTGCTTATTAGCATCTGAAAGACCCTTTGCCATTTCTTGTACTGTCCTGTCTAGCAGATGATGTCTTAGCAGCAGCTTTGGAGTCTACAGTGATACAGCATGTTTGAACATGATACCCAGTGACTTAGGAAGCTTTAACTCAGAATGCAGCTATGGTTTAATCAAGTAAAAGCATAATTTACTTATTGAGAGGGTCTGTCAGTGGGACAGCAGGATGGGAGTACGAGACACATACCCTTTGAGAGAGCTGGGCTTGCCTACAGCCATGTAGAGACTAAGGGCTGATCTAGTAGACATCTACGACTACTTTAAGTGTGGCAGTTGTGAAAATGAGAGTACCAAACATTCCTCAGAAAGCCCAGATGAGATAACAAGAGGCAATGGCCACAGTTTCTGCATGGGGAGGATAAGGTTAGCCATCCTTATTTCACAGGAGTGTCACACAGTGCCCTTGCAGGTGACCATCTTTGAGGGTTTTCTACAGATGAGATGATTCAGTACTGCTGATAATCCCCCTTGGAGGGCAAGGCTGGACTGGAGAGCTTCAGAAATGTCTTAAAAACAACATTTCAGTGATTCTGAAACCAATCTACTTGACCCAGTTTGAACCCCCCAAGACTCTGAGGGTGCTTAAAAGCTGGGTCCATTCAGCACTCCACCAAATACAACTTTCAGAGGAAAGCCCTCAGATACAGACCAGCTCTCTGGCTAAGTGCTGCTCTTCAGTCTGAAAATAAGGTCTGTTTCAACAGAGGTTGCTTAATAGTCTTCTGTAGGAACCACAGTGGGAGTTGCTGCTTTAAATGGAAAGTATACTTTTTTTGACCTTGACTTCTCTAATATAAGCACGCAGCAGCATGTATATATTTATGCAGGGAAAAACAATCCTACTAGACCCTACTTTGCATATATAATTTGGTTACAGGGAAGAGAATGAGAGAACAAGCTGCTTGTGGCAAATGTAAATAAATTAATTCATTACTGCATAGCACTTCTTGCTGTGGCATGATAGGATGTTTTCAAATCTTGTAGTACAGAGTCCTATTGTATTGGTTTGACCAGATGGACTAATGATCTTTTGGGTCCTATTAGCTATGATCCAATGACATTTAAAAATATTTGGAATCTGCACTAGACAAATTTTAAATATCCCACTTTAAGAAGCATGTAAGAATGTGGTTGGTTACTCTCTGCAGGTTGTTTGTGTTTTTTTTTTTTTTTTTTTCTGATTAGAACTGTATGATTATAGAAGTGATTCCTGATAAATTTCTGGGAAGATGGTGTTGATGTAGAAACTCAAGCAGAGACACAAAGCCTCTTGCCATGGACCACACAGCAAGTAAGATGCTTTTTTCTCTTCATTAATTCCAATGATAAAATGGATGTGAAATCAATTCTTACACTGATCTGGAACAGCTGTTGAAGATCTTTTAACAGGGCCCAAGTAGGAATAATGTCAAGCCAAAATAGCTCTCTAAGTAATTAGACACAAATTAATAAAACCACAAAATGCAGAGTCATAGTCTGAACTCTGATTTAATCCCAAAGAGAAGAGAAATCAGAGAGAAATCAAAATACTCTTGATATGTATGTGCAGTGCCTTCTGTCTGGGAGTTTGTATTCCTCTCATCAGTATAAATGATAAATATCTAAACAGGCAAGACTGAAGTGATTTCTGTGGGGGAGGGATGAGGAAAGCAGTTAGAAATCATGTCACATATGATGTTGTCCTAATTATAAGGGTGCCTCGCCAATGAGATTTGCCAGATGAGTACATTTATTGATTCTCAGTTTTGGGGGGTTTTCTAGGTGATAGGAGTGACTGAAGGACTGGGGGTTTCTTTGGGTTTTGTTTTTTTGGTTTTGTTTTGGTTTATTTCTGTGCAGCTGAGAATGTTGTAACGGTTTATTTCCATTTGACTTCCATACTGCAGCATAATTTCTTTCTAAGAAAGCTCTGCAGAGGAAATTAGCTTCTCACAACTCCTCACAACAGACAAGTAGATCCCTATCCGTTAGGAGTAATACTCAAGCATCTGAGAAACAAGCTCTTTTGTACCACTGCAGCATTAAGATTATCAGGGAGAGAAAAGCAGAGCTCATGTCAGACAAACCCTGTTTTGGAAGGGAGGGAGAAGTCTGTGGTTCACACACAAATCAAGCCATGAAAAACTCAGGTAAATTAAGATTTTTCTTTTAATTCTTGGCAGACTTTTTAGTAAGTCGTATATCTTTATTTTAATGATAAAAAAAGGGTGATTTCTCTTCCTTACATTGTGCCACAGAGCACTGGTGAGTTGTTCACCCTTAGGAAAAACAAATATGATGATGTGAAATGCTATGACTGCAAGTGGTTAAATAACTGCAGTTTTCAGCAACACCTCTTGCTGTAGCTGCTTGCTGTGTTGCAGCCAGCTGGATAACTCTGTGGCTGGACATCAGGCCCTGACACTCTATCCCAAAGCCCCTAAAGAGGTAAATCTAGTCCCGAAGTTTTCTTTCCCGAGATCTAAACCGAGTCACAGGGTCTCCTCAGTTCTTGCTGAGTAGGGAAGGGCTGGAGTCTGGATGTCCTCTGCAGGGCTGCTGTCCCCTGGCTGTCCCCTGGATGTCCTCTTGTCACGGTTTAACCCTGGCCCGGCAGATAAAGAGATTTAAACCGAATAACAGATTTATATATTAATCTTTCTCTCCTCTGATAAAGGAAAGAGAGAGAGAATAAGGGAGAGAGACTTATGGGTTGGAAACTAAACTACAGAACTTTAATGAAACAGTAATGATAAATAGGAAACAGTACTAAATATATACAAATATACAGGAAAAGTGATCCCACGTTCCTCCCCCCTTTCCCCAAATGCCTCTCACATCACCACCGAGGCTGCAGGGCAGCCCTGGGAAAGTCCAGGCTGGAATCCCGGAGTCAGCAGCAGTCGGGAGCTGGAGGCAGGAACACACAGATTCAGGCTGGCAGGGATCAGGACCACAAGCACAGGGACGGATGGAATCCTCTCAGGATGCCGAAGGAAGCAGGGAGGGCAGGAAGGAGTAGAGGTGTTTGACCCTTGTGATCCCTCAAATTTATACCGAGTATGACGTGTATGGGATGGAATACTCTGTTTGGTCAATTCTGGCATCTATCTTGTCTGGTCCTCCCCAGAGGAGGGGTTCAGGTGGGACCTCGTTGCTCCTTCTGGAAAGCAAAATGTTCCTGAGAGCTGAGCAGTGTCCTTGGGTCTGCACACCAGTCTCTGGCTATAACTATAAACATGGAGTGTTATCAGTCCTAGAAGCAGACACTGTCTGAGAAACTTGCTGTTAATTTCAGCAAGTGCAACTACTTACAAGAGACTTAGCTAAAAGCAAAAGTACAAACCAGAAAATCACCTCTATCCTGGCCTAAACCAGGACACCTCTGCAGGGCTGCTGTCCCCTGGCTGTCCCCTGGATGTCCTCTGCAGGGCTGCTGTCCCCTGGGCAGGGCTCAGGCTGTCCTGTTGGGTTGGTGGCACCGCAGGAGCCCTGCAAGGTGGGAGCTGGTGCCCAGAGCTGCTCTTCAGCCTCCTGAAC
The DNA here is from genome assembly GCA_023637945.1 of Phaethornis superciliosus. Lineage (NCBI taxonomy): Eukaryota > Metazoa > Chordata > Aves > Apodiformes > Trochilidae > Phaethornis > Phaethornis superciliosus. The sequence goes on from JAJQWJ010000005.1 coordinate 9,887,999, forward strand.
AAGAGATGCTTGGGCACAGCAGAGCAAGTTAGAAGGTTAGAAAGAACTCATGCTGCTTCTCAGGTTGCATCAGTCTTGGACTTTACCTCATTCGCTTTTACCAATATAAATTTTCATAGACACAGAATCCGTTTCGGCCACTAAAATTTGCTGAAATCGAGCGGAAGGAGATAATGAAATGTTTTCACATGAAATAAAATCTGTCAGGATATTTATTCTCTGTGCTCGCCCCTGGCTCTGCTTTGTTCACTGGGCTATTGCCTTCAACATGCACCAGGGGGCACTTTAAGACTGATGAAGGGAAGCAGAAAACTTTCACAACACTAATTCCACCTCATCACAAGCAGAGTAAACAGTCTGGTGCAAAACAAAATATGAAAAAAACATAAGCAATTAAATATGTATTTAGCAGCAAGTGTGATTTGATTCCTGTTTTTCCCCCAGCAACTGCATTTGCTGAAAGTGGACATGCAACTGAAAATTACATTCTTGTTCTAAACAGATTGTATCACTGCTGTCTTGTTCTTCTAAATGAATGGACTTTGCTTTTCAGCATCTAGCCAAACACAGAATCAGATGCTACATTTTCTAGCTAATCAGCCTCTGTCTCTACAGCTATTCGTGATGGTATGTTTGCAAATTTTTCCTTTCTTCATACAGACTGTTGAAATTTCTATTCTTCAGTGTCCTTGTTTTTTATTCCTTTGCACTGGTTTTATCTGACTAAGTTCACCCAAAACTAAAGTTCTGTTCCAGGATAGCCCTCTAGAGTGTCTCCTAAGCATGAGAAACTGCTTTTTCTGCCATGATAATGTCTGTGCCCCTGCCAGGAATGTACATTTGCCAAAGTTCTGTAATGATTTGTCTTGTTAAGCACATTAGAAGGACATAATAATAGTAACAACTCCTAATTCTAAGAGATTTTTCCTTCCAAATAGTTTTGGAAAGCTTAGGAATAGTCATATTAATCTGATAAATGCAGATGAACTAAAAGAAGCATAGCTTTGCTGTGCATTTCTTTCTACAAAATGGCAGACCATCCTTTTGCTAAAAAATTTATTTCATACTATCAATAAGCAATATAAACTGTGGAAAGGTGGATAAGAATGACCCATTCAATTATCTGCAGCAGAAAAATGCAGAGTACATAGCTGAGATGACTCAATGTCTTGGACCAAGGGTAGGTTTATACTGGCTAGCATATAAATAACCAGACATTAAAGACAATTCTTCTTTTTGAGTTTCATTTGTAGGGTCCATTGTCACTCTTTGCTTTTTCCCCTGCCCCTCCTATGCACATGGCTGCAGTTCACTGTTTCTGATACCAATGCTTGTTTGAAGAACTCTTTGGGGGCTGCTTTCAGCTGCAGTATCTGCATAGGCAGATGCTTGCATTCAGCCTGAAGCATCCAGACCTGTTCATTGTGCTGCTTACATGCAATAAATTGTCCTGTTCTTTGGCTGGATATCTAGACAGCCCCAGAACTAAGGGGACTGCTGAGTGCTGAGCTGGAGTGGGCTCACAGCCTGGCAGAAGTGGGGCCCATGCTTGGCTGCTTTCTCTGAGCAGGGGGAAAGCACATCTTTACTGTAAGCAAGAGCACTGTGTGACTGGAAATCGATAGGTTGAACTTAGCAGATGAGAAATGAGGTCTAATTGGTGATTAAACAACACGGGTGGTCGAAACAATTAGATGTTGGTCTGTTTGCCTCTTGCCTTTCTGGAGGGAAGCTAAGCTGAGGAGCTTGAATTTCACAGCTCCTGCCCACACCCTGGAATCCCTGAAGATATTTCTAGGCTTTATTTAACCTGATCTTCAGGGACAGACTGACCAGACAGTGTTGCATTAAGAAGTGATCCTAGAGGATGCTTTGGCTTGTGGGTCCCGGTTGTCTGAAATCAATGCCACCCTGACCTCTGCCGTGACCATTTCTGAGCCAGGTAAGACTGTGTCATCTGAAACATTGTGGTATGAACCTTCAAAGAAAGATGCAGACAGACATAGACATTTCTCAGATGGTACCAGTGGTATGGGATTAGTCAGCTCTATAGTCCATTCCTTTTTTTTCCTCTTTTTTCTGTTCTGTCCATGGTGGACTAATGTTGGTATTGAATGACTACACTTTGTGACAAGATATGAAGTTAATTTTAAATTTTCTGTATCAAATGTAGTTATCAGTGTAGGTGTTGGTAGGGGATGCCAAAGGGTCTTGGGTAAATTTCCCAAGCAAGTCTTCTAGTCTGCACTGGAGGTAAGGACAGTAGAAATATTTCATATACTAGACAGCCATTTTTGTTCATCCCTGGTCCTAGTGAATATGTTTTCAGTCTTTCTAATTCTTTTGTTAGCAAGTACACTCTTGTATGCAATCAGAGTGGAGAAGGATGAAAAATGCTGCAAAAATATTGCAGCACAGAAACCCTTCCTGGGGAGTTTCCTAATTTCTGCTGATATGTTATGAACTCATTAGATTTTTTTGGTGAAGTTTGAAATCTTCAGTGGCAAATTACTGTAAATCAAAGTAATTCTTCCTGTGTGTTCCACTCCCAGCAAATATAGCTTTGAATCCATAGCTAATTATAATGTGTTTATTATCACTTTGGCTTTTTAACTAAAAGATTCTACTCTGTCAGCAGTTTCCAATGTTTCTGGTGGAGTGGGGCATCTGTGCTCCTACAGTACCCCAGGGCTTAAAGGTCATGGTCCTCTTTTGTTATGGAAGTGAATGTGCTCTTGTGCTACTGCTAGAACAGCTGAGTGTTTCCATGATGTGACCACAAGTGTATACATGACATGATGAAAGGTTCCTGCACTTTGGTGACATGTTTGGAAAGGTGACAGAAGTGATCACAGATCCCCTTCTATACAAACTGCTGCACTCCAGGCATCTCTCTAGTACCTGCTGATGGGCTGCTTGACACTTCCTTATCTTCTGATTAGGTCTTGAACACCCTTTGATCAAGAGCAGGTTTCAGATCTTCTTAGAAGCTGTTAAAGCTTGGTAGAAGCTGCAGCCTCCTGTAGCTCTCCTTTCCTGGCAGCAGCAGGAAGCTTGGAGCTCCACAAAGAATTCCCAGGAGTCTTCCAGCAGTCCTAGGAGGTCGGGAAGATCCAGAAGCAGAGCCTAGAAACTGCTGTGTGCAAACTACTGCATCTGCACTTCATGTTGAAGGGGTCAGCCAGGAGCAGGCTGTAATTGCCTCTTTAAGGCATTCATTTCCCCTCCTCCCTGTGCCTTAGGTGTCCCTGAGTGAAAAACAGCAAGTGGAGAGGTGGGTGAATCGTACTTGCATACTCTCTCAGAATCAAGGCTGTAGGTTGACTGCCTTTTTTCCATTTATTGTATACAAAAGGTTAGGACATAGAATGAAAGCCCTCGTTGAATTTTGTCCTCAGCTGACTAGGGTTTTTTAAAATCTTTTCTGCATGTTTCAAGTTGCTCAGAAGCAGCCTACTCTGGATTTAAGAAAAACAGCAACATACCTAATATTGTAGATGGCAGCAGACTCTGCCTACTGCTGACACTTTGTACTGTTTTGTCATTGTAAGTACAATGGAAGTGCACTCTTGTTGTTAAAACTTTTCTTTCCATCTGCTCATTCTGACTTTAAGCATAAGCCTGCTTAACACAAAGGGAAGACATTCTATCTGGCAAGGAGAGGTTCAGGAGGGTTCACTGTAAACAAACTGATGAGATGACTGTAAACAGGAGCAGTGTGTTCTACTACAGATGGCCACCCCTCCCTTTTGCCTTATAATTCCCATGTTCATAATGAAATGTTTTCATGCCTTAGGATCCTATAGTGAAATTTGAGGTAGCAAGAAATGGATTTTGTTAAAGAATTAAGTCTTGAATTCTTCATCTGCTGCCAGGGGTAAATGGATGGCAGAAGAATTAAAACCCTGACTTCACTGCTGACCTTGTTTTGGTCAGGAGGCTGGTTGAAATTACCTCACTCCAACCTGAATTGTCCTGTGATTTTGTGGGTTATATTCCATATGAGATGCTACAGCAGTATTTTTCAATATAGCAGTTTTGTATTTGACTACACCAGCATAGATTGTTGCACTGCTATAATAAAAGTATATCTTCATTTCTAAGCCTTCTCTTCTGCAAACTCTTTCTGGATGAATGATTTGAGATGTACTCTTTTTTTATCTAGAAGCTTATGTTCAGTTGCTTTAAAGATTGTGAGAGGTCTGAAGCACTTGACCTGTGAGGAGACACTGAGGCAACTGAGCTCATTCAGCCTGCAGAAGTGATGGCTTTGCAGACAGCAACTCCCAGTACCTGAGAGGAGGATGTCAAGAAGATGGAACCATGATCCAGGAATCTGACTTCTGAATGGGCCCTGTTGTGAGAAAGAACTTGGACTGGAGACCCTCTGATGTCCTTTCCTGAATTATCCTGTGATTCCCACATAACAGGCCAGCATGTGTTCAGAAGGTCATAACTTTGTTATGAATTCTCTATGCTTAGCATACTCCTTGATAAGGATATATACGAGGTACAGGACCCAGAATAATTTTTTTGTTCCAATAATACAAACTTTGTTCACCTTAAGTCCTTGGGTATCATGTTTCTTGATCCCCATGTTGTGAGAGGACAGTTGACCATTGTAATCTACGCAGTGATGTCTTCAGAAGTTTGTGGAGTGCATCCACTGGAAGATAAGCTTGCTTTTCGTAAATTCAAGAGATAAAAAGATTGGTACCACTTTTTTAGGACTCTATTCTCTGCTTCTATCTTTTCTTTTTTTTTCATGTATCAGGCTGTAGTGAGGAGAGAAGGACAATAACCTTACCTTCAAACTGAGGTATTGCTCACACAAGGAGTTATTAGTATCATAGCTTGTAATTTCTGATTTCTGGACTTCTTACTTGCTTTTTGAACATGATTCGAGCTCAAAGAATTGCTCTGTGCCTGTGATATTATCCTGGTTTAGGTCATCTAGAGATGCATTTTTTCTTCCCCCCTCATTCCTTTCTCCTCCCCCCAAGATGAAATTCCGTAGAATTAGAAGATAGCGTCAAAAACGTGGAGGTTCCATGCATGATGTGCATGCTCAAGGATTTTGCATAATTTAAACTCCTACTCTGCTTTCCTTACCCTTACTACTGAACACCTATTCCCCTTGTTATAACTTAGCAAAACATTGAAGTTTCACACTGTTAGTGCTGATGTCGACTTGGAGATACTCACAGTCAATAGTCAGACTGCTGGAAAGCTGATGGAATCACTTTCAGTTGATATTTTGATTTTAGATCCCTTCCTGGGGTAAGTGATTCCAAGGCATCTTAGCTGCTGTTTTTCAGAGGAGAAGGGTTAGCACAAAGGTACCAGTTCCCCTTTCTGTTCTCTGCTGTGATCCATATGTCTACTTGGTGTAAATGAGACCGAACATCTGATGTGCAGGGCTGTTGGGAAGCCATTGCTTTTGTGGCTAGGGGAAATATCTTGTGCTCCAGACTTTATTTCCTTGCTCCATCCAAGTGCAGATGGTGAGATGACTGAAGTCCTGGCTATTGATTTTGCAGTGCTGGAACTGCCCACATTTGTTTGGAGACACAACTGGGGCTTTATAATTATCATGGTGCCTTCTCATCTTAATGATCTCTATAGTGTTGCAGAGAAAAGGAAGAGAAAGCTTGTTCTCTATTGACATTCTTCAAAGATGGGACATCAGACTGGATATTAGCAACTATATGTCCTTTTGATTTAAAGGATTACTTATTGGATTGCAATGTGCAGGTTTTGCAAACAAAAATGCATATTAAAGTGCATAGTGTTCCCTCCAGATGAGTTCTGGGACGTCTCTCTGTTGTGTCTTTGTCTGAGAGGAGCCTCTCCAATGCCCTGAATTTCTCAAAGCCAAGCTAGCTACATTCTCTCAGTCCTCAGTGACTTCAACTTCCAGTTACTAAAAACTGCAATACAATAAAGAAAGTCTAAAGCACATTTATTCTTAAATCTAAAGTGAAGTTTTGCAAGCTGAAGATTTGTATTTATTCTTTCACATTTATAATTAAAGTTGCCTGTTTCTAGCTCTAGGAACTTATAAAAATTAACATATGCTTGATAAAAGAAAGAAGGTTTTTAAATGGATAAAATGCCTCAACATATCAATATTCTCTCTCCGTCATTCCAAAAAAGTCATTGCCTATTGTATTCACTCTGAAGAGCTTTGCGGATATTTTCTATAACTCTTTTATTGAAGCCTGGATTCACTTTGAAATGGTACCAAGGAGTTGACTGAATGGAGACAAAGCAAGGATTTAATGAACAGTCTATTGCAGTAGATGTCAGAAATATTATACAATCATATTGTATTTTGTCCCTTAAATATGTGTGTAAATATATGTATTCCTCACCACCGTTTCCACTGGCTTGTCTAAAAATTCTTCATTCTGGACTGCAACAATCCATGTTTCTTTCCTTTTCCTCACATACTAAGGAGTTTTTCCTCACAGGATGTGATAGACCCAGCTCTCTCTCTCTCCCTTGTCCTTTTTTCCTATTACTTCAAAATATTAGTAAATTTTTAGAGTGAACGAAAACATTTCAGGACTAAGAGAGGTGGAAAAGGTAGAGAGGGATAGGATTAAATGACATTTTCCTGGGAAGTTTCCCAGCATAATCAGCCTGAGAGCTACTCCCTAAAGGTCTAACTACAAAGTAAAATGTAGGTGTGATTGTAGTGCACTAAAGATAAAATGAATAGACTTATAACTTTCCAGATACATATGCAACAACACGGGGGCTAACAACTAAAAATCAGTCTCTCTGGGGGTTGAAAGTGAATCTCTCCCTGCATCTGCATTGCTGTATTAAGGTGGATAATGAAGCTAGCACAGAGGTGGCTGTGTACATCTCATTCCATGATGTAAACTCTCCTGTAAACTGGAGACCTTGGCCTAACTTCTCCTTGCTGCCAGCTTAATGGTAAAGGATCTGATATTCCAGTAGTTAAACTCTCTACCCATTCTGTTCTGTACCCTTTCTGATAATCCTAGGGAATCTGAATGTTGGTCTGACTGTCTTCACCAAATTTTTTTTTGGAAACGCTCAACATGTGCTGGTCCCCTGATACCAATTTGCTGCACGCTTTGGAGAGTCCCCCTCTAAGAGTCTCTGGGGCCAATTTGCCATATGCACAGAAGTGCATTCTTCAACTTGTGACATATATTTAGAAACCTTTTTATCTTACAAAGAACTCCTTTGGAAAGTGTTTGTGACCATTTTGGAACATTTTCAGAATTTTGAGAATTTCTGAACAGCATTTGAATTGGTTGCTTTGACTTAAGTATATTTTTGAACCTTTTTGCATAGTGAATACATTGTTAGCATAATAACCCATGGAAATGCTGAGTATCAATTAAAAGTAAACATTACAATTAAAGCTAGTTAGGCAGAAATCAGCTAGAAGATCAAAAACAATAATTAGCTTACCAAATTAAACTATAGAATACTGCATCTGGAAAGATAAGTTAGATTGCTTTATTTTTGAACAAGATATACTTTCTACAAAATCTCTCTTGTATAGTTTACAATTTTTATTTTTAACCTTTCCCCAAGAGGCTTACTTGAGGTTGATTGTACTGTGTTTTCTAGGGCAGTTATAATGTCAGATCATTCAGATTGGAAAACAGTTTATTTTGACCATTTTTTATACTGCTGTCTCAGAGAGCCCTTTCTATCTCTTGACTTCTTCGTTAATTGTACTGTCACCTCTGTAAAACTATTTGAGAATTTTGAGAGATTAAGCTTTAGTTCAATAACAAAGAATTCAAGTCTTAAATTCAGATTGGAAATAGTCATGTGTATATGAAAAGCCTGAGATGGTGTTCAGGTTCCCTGCCCTGTTCTGTCTTTCAAGAGAATAACTCGAACTTGCATTATGACAAGTTGTGTGAATCTAACATGTTTATTTGGGATTACATTTACTGCAACTATTAACACTTCTTTAAAACTCAGTGCAATTACTCAATTCAGTGATTTAATTTTTATTGATACCTGTAGTCTCTCTATATATATCTATAGTCTCTATATATCTATCTGTCTATATATATCTCCTTTAAAATTACTTCTTCAGTTCAAAATACCCTCTAAACGGAGTTGAAATATTTTCATTAGCACCAGCAGATATCATGGTTAGTCCTACCTGGACAGAAAGGGAGGAAGAGATGCAATATCACCAAAATAACCCTGTGCAAAAAAATCTGAACAAATGTAGCCTACGTGTGTGCCAAATTCATATTGTTTTTTTTAAAGCTATATATGTTGGTAACTAAGAGATGGAAGAAAAATTTTCAGACAAATTATAAGGCATTTTTAAAAGATGCTTAAGGAACTGTGGGCTATGCTTTAATCTCAATAGCATGGAAGTAAACAGATTATAGTAGAGAGAACACACGGGGATTTTTTAAAATGTATTTTTTCTTTATTATAATGCAAAGACATTACTTGTAAAGCATTATAGTTAGCATTTTTTAAAATTTTATTTTGTAGGTCCTTTGTCTGCAATTGTTTTCTTCATGTCATAATGGAGAGGTTTGGTTTTTTAGCAAGCTCCAACACCCACTGTTATTTTCCTAATTTTGTTGAAGTCAATCAAATGATTAGTTAATATCTAATTTTAGAGCTTTTAGATTTTTTTTTTTAAATTCACTTTCCATTTTGTAACTATAACAGAGATTTAATATACTTTGTACAGTTCTTCTGATCTGCCAAACATGGATGATGCATTTCTGACAATCCTCTTTGGACCCATGCTGTGATGGTAAGTGCTAGTAGGTTGCAGGACACTTTTGTGGCTAAGCTCTGCAAAGCAGGACTGCTTTTTACAAATGCATTAAACATTAATGCAGACAAATGTGAAGTTTTACAGTGCAGAAGCTTTATTTGTTTGGACATGTATTTATTTTTTATTAATAATTTTTACCATACTACACATTTCTCTTTAGGATTTGAACTCTGAAAATTATTCCTTGGGCTCAGTAAATGTTGTTTCATTTTAGACCAAGGGAACAACAACAAAAAAATTGCTCAGATTTACATTTCAGTGAAATCTCATAAGTAATGCATGAACTGTGTTTCAGGACTGACTTGTACAGGGCTTTAGTACCTTTTGGCACTCATCACCTTCCATAAGGAAACTGCAGAGAAGATTAATTCTTCTTTCTTCCTAAACCACAGAAAATCTGGAAGAATAGTGATGGAGGCAATAATCGATCAGAAAATTTCCAAAATGCTTATTTTTAATTGTCAGGAGATGCCCTGGTTTAGTTGGTTGTTACTAACTATGGCACATCGCATACTTATCTTCTTGATGCATGAAGTGCAAAAGTCACTGTGAGGACTTTTCAAAATGAGTTTAATATGAATGGATAGAAGAAACCTGCTGACGGAAAAAAACACACCAGCTCAGAGCCCTTATGAAAGCTTCTTTCTAGAGTTTGTCAGCTATTTTACTTTACTCTGTGAGGATTTGGGATTCTGACTCCAGTTTTGAAGTGATTGTGTCATCTGATATGAAAATATTTTTTCCAATAAGCTGCTGTAACTCTGCCTATTGCTATCTGAAACTTATTCCCAATGCATGACCTGCTTTTTTTAAACATCCTCTTGCATGTTAACACAATAGTGTATATCACAGCTGACCCTTATTATATTCTATAATCCTGCTGAATAGGTTCTTAAGTAACTTGAATACTTTTCATTCAAATGTAACCCCTCTCTTGTACAACATATTCTAGGTTACAAGTTTGCATGTGCAGAAATACACTGCAAGGTTATAAAAACCTAGAAGAAATGACAAATCATAATAAGTGAACAATGTGTGCACATAGATGTGGTATGAAGAGGAGAGAAATTAAAGATTTCAATGACAACTCTAAGCAGCTACTGTTGACATTAGAAATTCAAGGATTAAAATGATATCTGCATTGAAATGCTAACAAGTATGATGATTTAGACAGAGTGCCCTGTTTCTAATTATTATGCATAGCTTGCATATAACATAAGTAGTTGTAACCTTTGTGTGAAGAACAAAGTCAGGAAATGTTAATCCATGGGGAAACCATTAGCTCTCTCCAACTTCCACACAGAAACTCTAGCTCAAATGATTGCTCTTGTTCTCTAGTCCAGGGGAAAAAGCAGCCTCTTTGCAGTTAAATATCCCCTTTTTATGCTATGAGTGCATTAGTCAAATTGATTTCCATGAGAGTTCTCCAGGCTGAGTTGTATAACACTATCATTTAGTACATCTGCAAAGGGAGCTGAAAGAGAAAAAAATGAGAAATGGTAGAAAAAAGAGCCTCTAAAATCTGAAAGCAGAAACTTTATTGAAGCTGGTAAGATTTGAGTTTGAAGAGCCAATATAGCTTACCTAGAAAGTAAGCATCTGCTGGGAAGGCCAGACATTGGATTTATTCTTCACTTGGAGCTCTGTTCTTCCTTCTCTTCTACAGATGGGCTAGTCACCTGGCTGAGGCTTGTTGTTGGGCTCAGGGACACTTGGTGAGGAAGAAAGGACAAGGGTATGCTATCTACATCCCCCAAAGTTTTGTAAGGCTATTTTTGGTGAAGATCTGTCCATAATCCTTATGCACTGACCCTGCCTTCTCAAGGTCTATTCTGTCCACCTTTTGAATGACTCTGTGGCAATCATTCCTCCCCACTTCCGTAAAATGAGTTATATGAAGTGATTTCATCTGAAGAGAAACAAGTTCTGTCAAGTTGTTGGAGTGCTAGGATTAGAAGCTGTTAAGGAGAGAAACAGCATGTGACTGATCTCAAAGTGCAAGCAAATACACTTACAATTTGATAGTCTGCTCATGATCCTCAAGCTGTTCTGCTTGTCTTGCTCACAGCTTCATGGTTACTTTGCCAAGTGAGTAGCTGGTTTTCTTTGAAAGGGTTTAGTCAGCTTCAAGTAAGTAGCTGGTTCTTGCCCTGATTTTCATGTGATTTACTTATTTATTTATTTATTTTTAATGCACATCAATGCATGCTGTTGCCATCACAAGTTTTTTGCAGTTGAATAATTTCTTCTCACTTGTGTCTGTCCTAAAAACTCCTGTTTTAAGTTTTGAACTGCTTTGACCTCTCAGCCATCTTTATTCAACAAAGCCAGGGAATGTTAAAGAATAAGATACATTTATAAAATTCCATGTTGTTTAATATTCTCTTATGTTCAGTGTGACTCGTGTATTTTATACATACATTATTCAGTGAGTGGTCTATCTACAGTTGTTAAATGCAGAGGGTTTATCAATGATAAAAAGCTAGCAAATAGTATCCTCACACTTGAAGTCAGTAACATTCTTCAAGAACAAGATTTTGATTACTGAGCTGTATTCAGTGCTTGCCTTCTAAATTCTGCTCCATATTCTCTCTCCTGAAAAACTGCAAGGTAGTTGTTAAGCCTGAGTTTCAAATTTGTGTGTTCATCCAATTCCTGTCCAGTTTCCCAGTTTTGGCTGTGTTACAGAACTTTGTGATTATGCTTCTGAGAAAAAGCATAGATTATGTTTGGGTGCAGACCATTCCTAGAGTCTTACAGCAGAAAAAATTGTCTACATTTCCCTAGAACAGCCCACAGTGATAACTTAGACTGCAGCAGGAAATCTCATTTACATTCAAGAAAGTAAAATGTGTACGGCAGCAATAACAAAGAAAAATCAATGAAAATAAAAGTGAACACCAAAGCTCTGCAGTACAGGTGCAGATATAGAAAGAACTGTGTCTATCTTAGTCATATCAGGTATGATCTGAGCAAACAAAAAGCCTCTTGAGAACTAACCTCAAAAACTGTAAGCACTATAAGGGGGTGAAGGCTTTGATCCCTGCCCAGCTACTTGGGATTTGAGCTGGACACGATGGCTATGGGGGTGAGGTAAATCTGTGGTATGCAAATGTTCAGCTTTGGAGAAGCAGTGTGTTTGAGGAGGAGAAACTTTTTTATGGCTGAGCTTACATGGCAGTGTATCCTGTATTTTAAAATCATATCAATAACTCAAGGATTGAATCTGTACCTGTATTAGCAAAATCAATTCTGTGTCCTCAAGTAGAACAGAATGAAAATTAGGCCTCTACAAGGCAGAAAAAATGATCAGATGTTGAAGAAATTTAGGATCTTGGCAATTTTCCTCAGGTTTTATTCCTATCAGTTCTTTTCATAAATGATTTTCTGAAATTATATTTTAATTGTTCGTTATATTTTTTCCACCTGACACCTTCAAATCTGGTTCTGGTTCTGGATTGTTTTTCTTAAAACCATTTTATTAGTGGGGCTTTTTCTTTCTTTTTTTCTTTCTTTTTTTTTTCCTTCCCATTACACTATACATTGAACACCAAAGAATTCATTTACCATATTTATATATACATTCTCAATCTCAAAACATGCAGATGCCTGTCTCCTTTAAAAAGAAAAATAAATTGCTCCTGGGGTGGACTCGATACGTTAAATTTCATCTTGTAGTAAATTTTTATGGTTGAGTTATAAACCTTTGGGAGATAGTGGGGTTATCACAGAAATGCTAATACAACTCTAACTCCAGCAGTGATGTTGTAGTATAAACATCATTAAGTTTCCATTCTCATGGAACTCTTGGTGTACAGAATATTTACATTTATAGTACTATAGTGTATCTTACACTATCCCTCCAGGTAACAGCAAAATGATAGTTTCATGAGGAAAATTATGTGACATTATTTTAATATACCCATGCTGATTTAAGCTCAGAGAATCTCAGGAGCAGGATTGTCATAATGCTTCCCTATATTAGCCTAGAAAGTGTTCATCCCCTTTTAGCTGTTAGTTTAGGAGTCACTCGGAGAATGGTGAGAATTTGGAGAACTTTTTTATCCCTCTGGCTGCTACAGTAATTATATTATACTGGATAGGGTTTTTTTGTTAAAATAAATCTAATATTCAGACTTGCTTTGTGTGAGGTTCAAATATGAAACAGGGGTTTTCAATGATTTTTTGCTTCATGTCTTCCTGTTTGTATATTTACTGATTTACTTATGCAGGTTTTATACTAGGTGTCACTTGCCCTCAAATTCCAGTGGGTAATTGCTTTGTATTCAAACCATGGCCAGAAAAATTGTAAAGAGATAGCAATTACTCTGTTTGAAAGGAGATAATTAGTGCTTTTTTTTTTTTTGGGGGGGGTGCGTGTGTCTTCTTTAAAGAGTGACAATCAAGAGAGGAAAAACCAAAAATCTTTGTCAAAGAGATTGTGATCTTTTGTCACTGAGGATGGACATTAAGAAGAAACATTAATGAGGGTGAAGGAAGACTCAGGCTTACCAAAGCCAGTAAAGGGCAATGACACTCTGTGAAGTCACTTGCAGTGTTTGAGCCTGGTGAGCTACTCTCTAGAACTTATGTCCTTACTGACCAGCCCTGCTCTGCTATTTCTTTTTTGAAGACAGATTTATGGTTTTGAAAATATAAAGAGGGTTGTCTGAACAGTTTAAGAGGCAAACTTTATATACATTAATGAATGCCTTTCAGGTATTTTGAATGTAGACATTATTTCTGGGTCTGATTTTCAAGGAATGGATCCTGCAAGACTGCACAAGAGAATGTGTCTGTGCATGTGCTATTTACATGATGCAGGTTAACTAAGCAAGCAAACAGGAGTTATTTGTACCAGCTTCCTATTAAATAAATGTTACATAGGTGTACCTTAGGTTTAAATGTTCTGAAAGAAAGTGTTTTCACCAAGGTCTGATGGCCAAAGGTAGCATCTTTTGTCCTCAGAATGCATGTAGAAAGGCAAATACAGATTGCCTTTAATGGTGACGGAAGGACCATGGAGAATCTTTTGCTCTGGAAATGAATTATGGCTAAGGTTTTTCCCAGAAAATATATCAAAAGCTATTCTTTATCATTCCACTGCAACAGTAATTTTCTGGAGTTATGATTGTATCCCCGCAGAGCTTTGTTTGATCCAAAACACACAGCAGCTACCAAGTACTCTTCTGTAGAGTGCATGCAGCTATAAGAGAATGACATTTGAGTTAATTAATCTGTGCAAATATTGTTAGAAAGAAAGAAACTAATGCTGAGGACTTGAGAGATTCTACTTGCTTTCATGAAAAAGATTCCAGCAACAGGCATCAGTACCAGCAAACTACCTTACTAATTTGTTCTCTTGTGTTTCTCTGCATTTAAAGAGCAGCCACTTGTTTTCTGTTGGAATGACTCTCATCTTACATTAAGCCCAACAAAATAAGAATTCCTTCAGAGAGAGAAAATGCATTTGTTTTTAATTCATAGTCTTCACTGATATGAAATTAAAATGGCTGCTGGTCTCTGTGGACTGCTCCAGCTTTTTAGAAGCTTAGCTCATGGAAAGAGCCACAGCATGTATGGGTATCTAATTGCAGTTATGTGTACTGTTGTGTATAGATATTTTCCACTTTAATGAGATTTTCTCTAACGTTGGCATCCATGATTTCATCCTCTTCAGGTACTAGAACTTGAGATTGTTTCTTTAACTTTGCCCTGGTGTTCTGAGGGCACTACAGTTCTCAGAGAAGACTATCAGTGTCAGGAGAATGACCAGGATTTCCCTCTGGAGAATGTAGAGTGTTACAGCTATATGAGGTGAAGGCTCCTCCTGAGTATTTGGTGGGGATGGGAAATTACAGTCACTGGGATAATCTCAGAGCTCAGATCTTGCCCTCAGATCTTGAGATTGTCAGCTAGCTGTCAAAAATGGCTGAATAAAGTATCAAAACAAAAATAGCTAAACTGAGATATAATAGGACAAGGGGCAACATGTACAGGTTGGAACACAGGAGGTTCCACATAAATATAAGGAAACACTTTTTTATTATGAGGGTGAGAGAGCCCTGGCACAGGCTGCCCAGGCAGGTTGTGGAGTCTCCTTCTCTGGAGACAAACCCCACCTGGACACATTCCTATGTGACCTCCTGTAGCTGACCCTGCTTTGGCACAGGTGTTGGACTTGATAATTTTTCAAGGTCCTCTCCAACCCCTAACTTTCTATGATTCTAATGGCGTTGCTCAGTCACTTATTTGATCATGATTAAGCTTTGTAATTTAGAAATACAGAATGAAATGGTATTTCTTTCCACCTATACACACATGATACTTTGTAACTATCAATTTCCTGCAGTCTAACTCAACCAGAAACATGGTGCTGGTAAACACTTGTAATTTTAACAGTTTTTGGAAAGAAGTTTGATTCCTGTAGGGCAGGTAAGTATGAGATCTTTAGTGGAAAGAAAAGTGTTAAAAGTCAGAAACATGTGGAACCTCAAGCAATTATGTGTGATAGAGGAACTTGCTGGACAAATTAACAAAGTAGGTGTGACAATACCTGAAAACATAGCCATTGTCCTGGATTTTTTAATGCTACTTATGATGTGTCCTGTGCATATGGAGAGGCTATCTTTTGATCTTATTTTGGTGAAAGGAAGAACTGGTCTTGGGCAGGGAAGAAATTTGAGACACTTCAGCATACTCAATGAGGCTCCCTAGGTGTGGATTTTTTAGACGTACCTGCCCCTGCTAATAAAATAAAATCCATCATTAGAAAAAGCAAGCCAAAGGCCAACCAAGCATGCAGCTCACCCTTTGAAAATTTTAGGCATTAGATGGTTAAGAAATGGGGAGAGAATAGTGATTCTGAGTACTAACCTGATGGCCACAAATGGGACCTCTGAGAGCACTACTTGTCATATTTT
This sequence comes from Phaethornis superciliosus, assembly GCA_023637945.1. Classification (NCBI taxonomy): domain Eukaryota; kingdom Metazoa; phylum Chordata; class Aves; order Apodiformes; family Trochilidae; genus Phaethornis; species Phaethornis superciliosus. The sequence continues at coordinate 9,903,728 of JAJQWJ010000005.1, forward strand.
GGGAAGCAGGCTTGTCAGCAGTAAAGGAGTAATTCTGAATGGCAATATTACATATTCAGGATCAATGAGCCTTGACTGGATCTTTCTCTTTCTCTGTGTAATTAAGGATTCTGAACTTATTGTGTAGGTTGGGGCATGTTTTTGCACTCCCATGAAAGAGAGACTGTGTTCTGCAGCAGAGTAAAAAGATGCACTGGATCTGGGATGGGCCAGGAATGCATCCCTAGGGCTTCCTTGTGGTGATAATCACCGAGTGTCCCTTTATAAGGGTGCTCCTGAATTCACTGGGCTCTTTGGAAGTTGTCTATTTCCCCCCTCATAAGTAACAAACAAAATCAAACAAATTTTGCATCTGAGACTTAATTTCCTTCCTTTTCTCACTCCTTTCTGTGGTGTGCTGACTTTTCTGTCTCTTTGAGAGGTGCTCACAGCAATACCATCCTCCTTTTTCCTTCCTTGTCTTACTGTCCACCAGCCTTCACCAAATACATTTGTGAACTAAGAGGTTTTGTGAAAAGATTTTGGTTGCTAACATAGAATCTCTTATCAGGCCACTCTGTGTTCTGTGTTTCTCTCGCTGGAGAATTTTCTCAAGGGAAGGGGAGGGGGCAGTAAGAATATTTGGTCACAGTTTCCAGTGCCCAGCACATGAAAACTGAGACAACTACTCACTTAATTCTTCATATGAAGTCTATTAACTGAACTGATCTTTTCAAAGTCATTAAATTGTATTATGTTAAAGCCAATTACCGTTACAATTTGTGGTAGCTATTTTCTGGTTTGGGGTTTGGTTTTTGTTTTTCCTAAGACATTATTTTTCCTTAGCTAGTGGAGTGTTGGCTGTTTGAGTATAGGTTTATAATTATTATTATTTTATTATTTTAAAAAAAATATATAATAAAGAGTTTGGAATACCTAGAGAATATACATGAATCTGAGCTGAAAAAAAAAATCTTGAACAATTTAGTGTGAGAATTTTCACTGAAGATCTGAAAGACTGGAATAAATGTCTGTCTGTGGTGTACTCATGCTACAAAGCACTGAGTTCCATTTACTTACACCACTGAATAACTGGAACTTTGTACTACTCTGCAGGGGTAAAAATTCATTGTAATGACTGTTTCTCAGAAAATTTTATGAGAAGCTTAACATTTTGATGGGGTACCCTCTTGCACTTTAGTATTCTAATGTTATCTTGGCAGATTTGGAAAACTACTTGTTCTAAAACCAAACCAAATCTTAACAGGAGAGGAGAGGACTCCATAGGAAATGGATCCATGTTCATCTGCTGTGTTGTTCCTGTTTATAATTTGCTCTGTCTTTCATGACAAAGGCGAAGTTGATACTTTTGACAAGTTTGGGAAGGCATTTGCTATTCTGGAGACAATTTGAAATCTTTGGAATGACTTTGGAAAGCAGAGTATTTGAGTATGAAAATTAACTGTGTACCTTACTTCTTAAACAAATTCTTCTAAACTACTTATTATGTCTCTGTCAACAAAATGCTGGCACGTGAGCCAAACTCTGTGGTCTAAAGTATAGCTGGTGTTATGCAGAGGCGTGTTAGATGGAGAAGAGAGAACAGAGGTGTAAGCCTTGTAAAAAATATCAACAGGAAGTTATCTCAGGTTTGAAATGGAGCTGGAGGGAGGAGGTGAAAGGTGTTTGTCACAGAATGGTTATCAGCCTGGTGAAAAGGGCACTGATCTTTGGGACTGAGGATCCTTCTCCAAATTCTGTCCCTTGAACAGGCTTGTAAGCTGCATTTTGGGACTGAGTAGTTTTATTTTTCTATTTAGCGAGAGACTTTCTTGCGCTTCTTAAAACGTGACTGGAAAATTGTGTACAGATGAATTACCAAAGCTGGACTTAGTGGATCCCCTTAACCAATTGACAAAGTATTGCAGTGGGTGCAAGGCTGTGCCCTCAGAGGAAGAGTAGAGCACACCTGGGCTATATATATAGAGTTGGGCACAACCTGCAGAAGCATTTTCTTTGTGTATGGCAGAGGTGTCTGCGATCTTTCTACCTATTATCAGCAGAACACTGTAAATACCACCCGAGTAAAATACCAGGTTTTTAGATCTTCCATTTTATCTGTGCATCTGTGAGGCTCTATTCCCCCCACCCCAGGTCCCTAGAAAGTTTCATAAGCTCCTCTACACTAGTATTCCTGTTTCTTCCATTTCCAACCCGCACTTCATCACAAATGGCATTCAATATACTATGTTGTGAGCACTGTGAAGACTAATATCAGAGAAGACCATGGATTTTATAGCCAGCAGCAGTGTTCTCTGTTATTATGGTGGTAGAGGCATGTACAATACATTTCTAAGTACTTCAGAGACTAAAGCTGACCCTTTCTGGGATAACTTGCCGAAAGGTCTCTTTAGTGTCAGATTGTCAGCATAGTTTTCTTACTGAAACCTGTAATTTCGAATGGGGAAAAAAAGTGCATTTTTCAGGCACTCCTATAGAAATACAAGTACCGAGCTGAAGGAATCAGTGAGCAAGGTTGCAATTGCTAGTGGAAGATGAGTTAAGAATAAATTGATTTTAAAACCAGTAGGTTTATAGCTCCCGTCCTCAAGATAATAAAGACTTGGTGCAGGTTACAAAAATTCTATCACAGCAATAAAAGCGTTATAAAAATATCTGAAAACATTTTATTTTTATAGAAATACAGCTGTGTAAAATCTAGTGCCAAGTGAAACATCTAATGATAGTTAAACATAACATCCAGCTATCACTGGTTTCAGTGGAGTGCACATTCCCTAAACAGGTTCATATTTTGGATCTGTGCATAGTTTTAATTAGATCAAGCTTCCAGTTTCATATCCAGGTGAGCAAGTAGGTATTGCCCTGCAGTCTGCTGGCATTTTTGTATATTTTGGGGAACTATTGATATCTGTATGATGTCCTTAATCTTGTGTTCTCCTTCCCCCCTGTTGATAAAATGTGTTCAACCTGGATTTTGTGTATCAGGTAATACATGTACAGTGGAATCATGCATTACTCATGCTTACAGTTTACTGGGGATGGAGGAAACTCAGATTCAAGTGCCTGCTCTGGGCTTCCAGCAACAGCCTGAATCTGTCTCCATTTCCCACATCATAGGCAAGTATTCTGAGACCAAATCTCCTAGTTTCTTTGGGATGGAAAAGTATTTTTCTCTACATGATTATGATCCAAAATATTATTCCAGATTTGAAAACTATTTCTTTTTTCTTGCTGAGCTTTGGAGGGGCAATGAGGGAGAATGTTCTCTGTGAAAAAAAGAAAATTGTTTCTGTTTTCCATCAAGTTTAGGTTCTGCTGAAATGCAGAGGTCAGTCAGTATGCTAGGAATGTTGAGATTTTTGTTTGTCCACTTGCTTGTTAACTTCAGAAATTACTTTGTAGTAGCAAAGTGTCAGCTGTGTTCTGCATATATCGCAGCACTCAGCAAACCTTAGCAAACGTCACCACCCTCTATTACACAATATATTTTTACAAGCATTTTACATCCTCCCTGCCCAAAGGAGACAGTCTAAAATTAGACTCCTAAATTGCTAGGGAGGTTGGGATTTTCAGAACCTTCAAGTGACTCATAATCAATTCTTATTAAATTAATTCAGACTTCTACATTTTTAATACAGGTGAGAACATTTTCAAACACTGGGCAATAAGCCAATAAATAACACCACTGCTTATGGATGTTTTTGTGGTAGAAGGAAGACTACTAGGAGCACAACACATTATTAACTTATGAAAAATAGGAAAAATATTAGAGAAATATAAGATGAAATGCCCTCTCCTATTAGCTACTGTGTTCAGTGTCAATAATACAAATATGATATAATCAAATAGGTGTTAGGTGTTAAAATAAAGTGGATTTTCATGGAAAAGTGAATACCCAGTTTTACCTTGCACCTTCAAAAAAATCTCCAACACTGTTATCAGATACAAAACCTCTTCAGCGGAATAAACGGAAAATAAATTATATTACATTTTTTTTTCTATTGTAAGACTCATGCAAGAGCTATGGAAATGTCACCATTAGTTCAGAACATAATGTGTTCCTCTGAATCCCACCATTTCATGCTGAGCTTAGTTAGTTATAAGGCAGCAGCGGACTACTTAGTTGCTCTACTTTAGTGTTACTATTTTGGTTTTCTTTACTCAAGGTGTTTTTCATGTCTCTGATAATAAATGGACCTTTTCCATACTTTCTCAAGGGAATGGATGCTTTCTCTGCTTTGCTGATATTGTGGAAATGTAGATGCAAGATAGCCATTTAGTAGGATCTGCCCATCATAAGTTTTGGCACTGTGTTAGGTGAAACAGCAAATCTTTAAGCAATAAGATGTGCTTTTTTTTGGTGGTTGTTTTTTTGGGTTTTTTTATTTTGTTTGTTTGTTTGTTTTTTCTCCACCCAAAAAAATTCATCCTTGGTACCTGATGCTTGTTTTTATATTAGGTGGCCACTTAAGCAGAAGGCATTTGACTACTACATGAAAATTATTCAAGTGTAATTAGTTCAATTTTACAGTAACACTCCAGCTATGGTGGTGATGTGTTTTCTCTATTCTTCAACCCTTAAATTTTAGAAGAGATTAATTTGCACCTCCAGTTTTGCTGAAGAGGCTAATATTGTATAACTGAAGCCATCCTCTGTACTTTCTATTGTACTTAGCTTATCTTTTTAGAATGCTAGGATGGTCATGCTTACAGTTCAGTAGGCAGACGCTTTCTGGAGGTGACTGGGTATTTCTGAGCACAGAAAATGAATTGAAGAAACTTTAATCCATGAGCTGTTGCTTGAATTTCTGTAGCAAGTGGATAGCTGTAGAAGCTGTGTCTTTCATGCACTGTGAACCATGTAGAAGAACCCTTGGAGTAAGTTAACTTGTGAATAAGTGATTGCCTACAGTACAGCTCCTTAGCAGAGGGCCAAAGCTTGCTTTTTATGTTTCAGTTTACTGAGAAATTGCAGGATTCCTTTCCAGTCAATTTCATCGCTTCTAGAAAAACTTGTCAGCATGCTAGGAAAAAACAAGGAGGATGCATATAAATACTAAGTTGATTTTGATTTCAGCATGATGAAAAGTGGGCAGAAGCTTGCCCTTAAAAACTGGACTAGCCTGTATCAAGGTTATTGGTATAAAATAGTACAAGAGAAATACCAGGAAGAGGTCAAGTTGGCCTTGGAATGAAATTAGGATCTGAAAACTATCTGTTCTCAAATAGCTGCTTGAATCCTGTCAATTGTTTTGCTTTCAGACCATTTTCCAGTTGATGTGTATCACTGGCACAAAAGGCATTGTCAGAATTGATTGTAATTGCCCCTTGTTAACAGTCTCAATGAAAAGACAGTCGATGAATGTGCTTTAGGACTAGGTAGCTCTTTTCTCCAAAGGTGACCATCTCAGTAGATGCTGCAGAGTAATAATTTGCTGATTATGTGTGTGCTTGATGTGATGAACAGAGTGCCCCAGGCTGCATCTCCACAAAATGGTAAAACTGCCTTTTGAGTGGAGAGCAACAAATAAAAAATTGCTCAAATGCAAAGTACAGAAACAGTATAAGCTCACTGTGCTGTCTCAGCAGTTCTTGCTCAGTCATTTAGCATCTGTCCTCCCACAAGAGGCATAGATTTGGCATTAGCATTGTGTTGCTTTCTGTGTGGGTCACTGGAGAAATAAGTAATTGTGTGCTTGCATTTGATCCACACCACATTTGGGTCAGACAGTATATATAGTAACTATCAATGAATGTTGAACCATGGCTTCAAATGTCTAAGACTCTCCAAAGTACTAAATTTAAAGTTCAGTAGTTTGGTTTTTTTTTTTTTTCCTTTATATGAAATATCAAGAGCTATTTTGGACTCAGCAATTAACTTCTTTTGCTATATATCTTTCTGTTACAGAAGGCTGGTATAGTATTAACTAAAAATTGTAGAAGAAAAATGGAATTTTGGCTGTTTAAATTTTTAGAGTTTTCTCAACAGTTTTTTTTCCACAACTTTCTATTACTAGAGGAAAAAATTAAAATGGAAGGAATCTTCTTTTTCTCTGCTTGCACATTCAGGATCCTCCCCCCCTACTTAATGTGCTTTTGATCCATTTCCACCAGAAATAATTATTCTCTAAAAAAGTTTCAGTAAAAGTTTTATTTTTAAGCTCTAATTCTTGTGTCTTCTCATGTGTTCCAAGCACACGTTTGGTAATGTGTGTTTATTTAGAACCAGCAGTTCCTGAGCTCAAAGCCAGTGCTGTGGATAAAGCCTATCAAGACCAATGGTGAAGGAATGAGATGGAATACCCTGGTACAATTTAGGACGTAGCCATTTTTTGAGAAATCCAGGCCAATAGACCTTAGGTCAAGGGAAATATAGTAGTGTATATGAACTCTGCTTGCATAAGGGCTGCTACTTTGCTTACATAGCCAATAAGCTATTCTTGTTTCTTCAGTCTATAAACACCTTTGATAAATGGCTGCTTCTGCTGTGCTGTTCTATTTAATAGTTTCAAGATCAGTTTCCAGTCCTGGGAGATTATATAAATGAATAAAAACCAAAACAACAAATCAAACTTAACCATATTTACAGTGTTGGATTTTATTTTTAGCATTTTCTGGGATGATAGAGACTGAAACTTGCCCCTGGTGCTTGAGTTTTCATTTTCACTCTTGCTCTGATCTCCTTTCTTCAAAGTGACTCAACATCATCAAAAATACAATGACAAGAATTTCTTGATATGGGGAGAGATATTAATATATACCATAGCAAAAGGCTACTAGGATAGTACCATGTAACCTACTTTATTTGCTTTATTAAGTGCATTGACCACATGAAAAAGGTATTGCTCCCTAATTTATATTTAAAAGGTAGAAAGTATCTAGTGGTATTTAAAAAACACAGTCAAATGGAGCATACAATATAAAGTTATTCAGATTTTAAAGGCAAAACCAGTCTCCTTCCAGACTGTCTTGCTATAACAGGCCAATTAATTTGATAAAATGGTGCATCGTTTGTAAGGTGAGATACTGAGGCTGAGGCAGTTTTGCCAATGGAAAAATTGCAGTTACAGGGAACTATGCACAAATGCTGTTTCAGCATATCCCTAATTAGCATGCTACCCCAGGCTGTCCCAAATTAATGTCTTCTGCTTTGTGTACTGTATATAGCCAGTAATCATGATTGATTACTGAATACAATTGTTGCAGAACCACTGAAACCGTATGATAAACTTGCTGGAACAGGATGGATAATTTTTCTGTTCATGTTATGTTACCAGCATAGTAAAGAAAAGTCTGGTCTGGAGTTAGGGCAGACTTCAGTGAGTAATGGAGTTTGATTACAAGCTGTAGTGTTTTCTTTAATTGTTTTGTTTGTATAAGGTGTGAGCTGTCAAATTACCCACTGAAAAAGCAGCAAGAGCCACATGTGTACACGCTAATAGGAAATGCACAAAATTTAGGGCATACACTTTAAATGGTGCTATGTGAATTTGTCTCAATTCATTCTAATTACAAACTTGAACTTTAGTCATCTGAGTGCCTTTCCTGCCATGTACTGTTTCCAGGGACACATTCCCCTTGTTGGGGCTGTTCCATTTTGAATAACTAATCAAACTTCTATTGAACAAGTACTCTAACATCAATTTCTTGCATCTTAGTACTCTAATCACTGTCATATAAAGTCAGGCTGCCTCTTGATGTAGTTAAATGAATTTTTAATTTTATAGAGCAGAACATATCCAAAAAAGAGTTAGAGAGATCTACCTCAAAGTAGCTCATGGCCTGTTTGGCAAAGGCAATAATCTTGTGTAAGAAACACTGGTTTGAAATGCTGGTCTGAAGAGAATATATAAAAGCAAGGCAAGAATGGCCAAGCATTTTTTTAGGCACTGATTAAATTAGAGATGGATTTTTCAAGAAGCAACTCCTTCTGGGAAAGAAATAGCATTGCAGGATTAAAATTTTGTTCAGTGTTTTAGAACACACCATAAATCCTATTAAATTGACTCCATGTTTCTTTTGCTCTCCCGCCCAAAACCAAATGAAAATATTTTCACAGGAATCTTTCCATACAATCCTAACAGACACTTCTGGTTTGGTTTTTTTTTTGTTTGTTTGGTTTGTTTTTTTTAGTAGCCATCTATTTTTTCAAAATAATATCAATAAAAACCCATGTCCAACAAAACTGGAGCTATGACCCCATTTTATATATTATTTTGTATTAATAGCCATTCATACGCTAAATTTTGCTGTTAGCTCTGAGATACCAAACAAAAATATGCCAAGGAATATAGGTATTTCTTGTACTTGCAACTCCTACTGTGTGCTTTCACAAAGGGCAAAAAGAACTTGTCCCTAATTGTTTGCCTGTGTTTTTATTGCAGTAAATTTTAGTTAGCCTTTTGTCTTTCTTACTGTGCCTCTGTGGTAATAAGGCCCAGGAGGGATGCATAAATTAGCTTGTACAACATTATGTCATCCTAACGTATGAAATGGTTGAAACTTACCATTCTAATCTTCTCTCCCACTACTCCATGAAGTGGGAAACTTCTACATTTTCTCACATGTGTCTGTGATGCTTCTGCTGTGCTTTATGTATAAATCAGGCTGATTTCTGTAGTGCCTTGCTGAAAGGAGTAAATACACAGGGGCATGCCAGAATGATGAGCACGTCATGGATAATGAGATGTGTTACATCTGTGGGTTGGTTGTAGCACCACCCACCCTTTTCCTTCTGCTTTTGTGAGAGAGCATGTTTTCTCCTTTGGGGAAAAAAACCTGCTAGTTTGGCTTGTTCATCCTGATGAATAATTAGAAATATACTGGGATATATTCAGTGATTAGCCTCCGATAAGGAAGTTTTGACTCCAGGTAGAATCTACTGACTTTATATATTATTTGGGGAGAGAGTAAAACGTGCCGTGATCAATAGTAGGAACTGATCAGTCAGGAAAGCCAAAAAACCAAGAGTCAATTCAGGATGCTATATTGACTTGTTTCTGTAGAGATTCTTGTGTGAACAGGATGATCCATATTTGCCTCTGACTTCTGTTTTGGCCACAATGCTTCTCTTCAGTGGAGGCTCTTACCATCACTTACCATTCCCTCAGTGGCACTGATGGACTGACTACTCTTGTTCCTGTATTGTTTTCCATCTCTCTCTGAAGATATCTGGGGAGCTGAAATAGTCCAAGAAAGAGACATCTGAGTGTGGACCCAGTTGAAATGGTGAGATGCAGGCCTACATCTCTTCTGTCCTGAGATTAGGTAATGCTAGCTAGTGGGACATCAGTTAATGGAAAAAAACTTCTGTGGAGCCTCAAATGACCGTGATACAGCTTGGTTTAGAATGCAAGTTCAAGAGTGGGAGTAGGTAGTAGGAAAGGACAGAAGAAAGGAGTGTGCAGTGTTAAGGAAAGCTCAAGTATCAAGAAGGCATGGAGATTTGAAACAAAGTCAAAAACTTGCACAGCAGGTTGCAAACCATCTCACAGGAAATCTCCAATCTCTTTACTACTGAGAAATCTTGGACAAAATCTTTGTGTCCAACACGCTTGCCTCATCCATGAGGCAATGTGAAATTGTGATGGGGGCTGTCACGACAGAACTTGACCACATATAGTAGAGTAGAAAGGTGTGTAGCCAGCTGTGTAGATTTCCTCCTTTTCTTCTTTACATAAGATGTCCTTTTCTTGGTTTTGTTTTCATTTTCTAAGTTAATTCACTCCTCACTCACCACTTCTGCAACTGTTTCTTGCCTGAATATTGATGAGTAATGTAGGAAACACATTATGCTTGCAGAAGAATACAGCTGACATTAAAATTTCAACAAGGAAAACTGTTCCACTTCAACGCTTTACACCATATTATGTGGCAGAGCAGCTATCTCAGCTCCCCAAGAAAAAACTGTGTAGAAGTTACTCCTCCTAGACAACAGGCCTATCATATGCCAGTAATTAGATTTTGTCTTTTGTATTAGTTATTTAGTCAAACTTAGAAATATATGCTAATTTTGCAATAAATTGAGAACACTTCACTTTGGAACTTGCAAAATGATCTTACTCAATTAAAAACAATAGTATTGCAAGCTTCTTAGGCTCTTAAAAAGATGGATCTTTTTCTGGAAAATTAGATGACATTTGAAGAACTTTTAATACTTTTAGGGAACAGGATTAAGAGCTTTTATTTTCTAAGTGTAAAAAATCATATAAAAGGAGAGGAAAATAAAGACCTCATATGGCAATACATTATGATCACCAGGGAATATCTTCAGACACTTGAGTAAGAGGATGATGGAGAGGGGAGCCCAAGGTTCCCGTTGATGATGCTTTAAATGAGTAATACACATACAGCTCACAGCCTCAGCTATAAATTTGTAAGTAAATTCACAGAAATCCCAGCGTGTTTGGGTTTGGAAGGGTACTGGATAGATCTTTGAGTCCAGCTCCCCTGCCAGAGCAGGACCACCTGGTGTAGGTCACACCGGAACATGTCCAGGTGGGTTTTTGATGTCTCCAGAGAAGATGACTCCACAACCTCCCTGCGAAACCTGTGCCACTGTTCTGCCACCCTCACAGTGAAAAATCTTTTTCTTATGTTTACATGGAACCTCCTATGCTCCAACTTGCTCTCATTACCCCTTGTCTTATCATTGATCATCACTGAGAAGAGCCTGGCTCCATCCCCCTGGCACTCACCCTTTACATAGTTGTAAATATTAATGAGGTTGCCCCTCAATCTCCTCTTCTCCAAGCTAAAGAGATGCAGCTTCCTCAGCCTTTCCTCATAAGGGAGATGCTCTCTCTAAATTGTGAATGAGAGGTGGAATGAGGAAATATGTCATGTGATTTTCAAAGGTCTGCCAGTGTTCCAGTGGTCTGCTGACTTCTAGGGGAGATGCGAGTCTTAGAGGCAGGAAGATAGCATCCTGGTAATCCTTCATTTATCAATCAAAATGTTGTCTGGTCCTGAGGTACTCGCTTAATTACAACAGATCTGGGACTTCAAAATCAAAACAAAGGATACTCCCTGTCCCCTCCTGTACTCATAAAAAAAAAAAACAAACCCAAAATGCATAGACTGTATGGTAGTCAGAATGGACATGAGACAGGTAGTTCAGAACAGGAGGTCTGCCAAGGAGAAGTCTTAGCTCAACAACATGATGACTGAATGACAGAATAATAGTCAGGGAAGTGTTTGGCAGCAGTAGAAAACAATGTGGAGGTAACTATAATTCTGGTGGCTTTGCTACCTATTGCTCATTTAAGAACATTCAAATGTTCATGTAAGTAGTACAATATTTTGTAGCAACTTTTGTATTTTTAAATCGCTCAGGTTTGTGGGAAGTGCACATGCCGGATAATTATATAGAGCAGATGTAAAATGAGTACTTATTTTATCCAGAATGAACAAAGCTGATATTTCTCTATCTAAGTATCTCTAGTTAACAGATAATGTCAATAGAATAGGATGTTATCACAGGATAATGGTCTCCTGCTGCTCGATAAGTGCTGAGTCGAAACCACAATGTTTATTTTCAAGGCAGGGGACATTGATCCTGTGACAACTTTCTATTTCAATGACATTCTTGCTATTACATTAGGTTAATGCACTTATGACCATTTTGTTTAATGGATATTAGTTTAGTAAAGCGACAGCTGCTTATTGTGTGCCCATTCAATACATTAGCTACAGTCTGATTGACTTCAAGAAAAGAATTTGTGTGATAAGCATAAAATGTAAAGATTTCAATTTTAAAAAGTGAAGTCTATTCCTATGGAAGAGGTGCTTAGGTTTTTATTTTATTTTTTTTTCTTAATCTCTGTTACAGATAAGATTATTTAGTTTTTCAGGATTGCCTTTTGATGTAGTTCTGCACAACAAGAATTTCCTCTTGAAAAAAAGAAGATAAACCGAAAATGAACATTACTTTGCAAAACCTGATGCACTGAATATTTGAGCCTTTCAGCTGTGAGCTTCTCCCAGGTGAAAACTGGTAATTTGTTCTTTGGAGAAAAAACAAATAACAAAAATGCTTTTAGTACTGGAATTACTATTTTACTACTGTGTAGTAGACTATATAGCACATTAAAACCAGAGAGTAGACTAATTCCCAAGAGCACAACAACCTTTTACTGTAGAATACTTTCGCTGCAAACCATGGAGTAAAGTTCTAGCACTCTCTCTCATTTTTACATTCCTGAATATTTTAGTGTCATTACCAAAGCTGAACTTTAGAATTTTTTTTGTACTGTATTGTAAGAAGGCAAAAGGTGATTTTTCACTACACTGAATTTTAGGCCTTGGAAGAGGCTTTCTACAAAGTAGGTTGTTTTTCTTTGCTGAAAGATTAAGTCTACTGAACGAGGATAATTTAGCCTTAAAAAAATCTTATTTGAATAGCAGCTATGGAAAGCCCTACTTAATTTTTTAAAATTGTCCATGCTTTCCTGTGAATAACAGTGAAAACAAGAGGGGGAAGAAGACAGTGAAAGAATGTGATACATGCTCTCACTGGAGAAAATGCCTTTCTGCAAATATAGTATCAATCATGTCCAGCACTGGTCCTATTGATTTTAATGGGTCAAAGTGTCTAAAAATACTTTATTACACTGAAAATGGAGTGTAGGAATGTAACCTGGATGTTCTAGTGGTAAAGAAGTGGACTTAATTATTTCTATTTTCTTGTCAGTGCAGTAATTCTACACTGCACATTTATGAAAGCGTGGGAGAGGGTGCATGCATTTGTACATGTGTGGGAGAAAAATGAAGGAAAACTAATTAGGTGGAACCTCCCCACACACAGTCAGGAAAAACAACATCATGTTACATTTTATTAAATTACTTCCTTTAGAAAACCATTGTCAGAATTTTAAGATAGCTTACTTTGGAAGGGTACTGTAATAAGCAAATAGTCTAGATATGTGCCAACTGCAATGTCTCATGGTAATAAAAATACTTCTGATTCAAAAAGTAATAAATGTGCTTGGTGATTTTTCTTTCAATCCAGATCAGACACTGGAACAAGACACTCTCGTTCCAGTATTTCTGCTTAGTTCAAAATCTTGAACCTTGAAATCTACAAAATGACGCAGAAAATGTTTTTGAATCTGCAGAACAACTGAGTTTGGTGTGAAAGAGGGATGAAGGCTGGCTTAGGTAACATTCATATATAAATCATAAGCCAAATTTTCTACTGATAAAGTTATTTTTTATTTATATTATCTGCCTGGATTGCTTTTTCTCTTAGATGATCTCTTTTTTTTCAGGTGTCTGCTATCTTCCATTTCTGTAGAATGTCCACCATATCCTTTCAATGATAAATCTGATGTTCAAGGACTGAACAATGATTGCCAAGGGCCATTTACATGACTTCAGAAGGATTACAATTGGGTATATCTTTGGTTTGGTTTGAGCTGATGGTGATAGTAACATGAGAACACTGTCACGTGAAAAAACTTTATTAAAGAACAGACTTTTCAAAAACTTAAAAAAGATGTCTTGGATTTAAATACTTTTAGTCTGAGGATTATTAGAACTCTCTAGTGTTGCCATTTGTATATTAAGAATCGTGGTAAAAATATCTCAGGTGACAGGTGTGTGTATCAAGGCCCGATCAAACTGTGACTATAGGACAGTAGTCCTGAAAATTGATTTTCTAACTGGAAAGAGAAGTTTTTTGGTGAAGATCAGGTTGGATGAGGCTTTCAGAAACCTTGTGTAGTTGAGAGGCACCCTTGCCTATAGCAGGGAGGTTGAAATAGATCTCTAGGGTCCCTTCCAACCTGAGCCATTCTGTCATTCTGTGATTCTATGAAATAATTTCTGCAATATTTCTTATGATGAAAACAGGCCTCATCTATGTTTTGTAGAATAAAGAAATGAAATGACAAAAAAATCTCTAACTATCCATCATTGTTTCCTGCTGTGATGGGTTGATGATCACAAGTCCCAGAAACTGTTTCAGCTGTGAAATGAGGAACCAAGCTAACTTACAGGTAAAAAATGATGTCACCCAATGATGAGAATTAGGAACTGCATCTGTTTTCATCCATTTTGTGTCCTTGTAATGAATGTGTGTGTGAGTTGAGAGAAAAGTCAAGTCATTAGTGCTCAGGCCCACCCTGATTCCAGTCAAGTGGCACTGCAATTTCTGAAGGATGCTGCAATATGCAGAAATCCTGAGGTATGCAGTAAGATCCACAATTTGAATGAAATTGAAAGGAATAAACCAGAGAAAAATGATTTGGGCCTTACTCTCCTCATAGAAAACCATGAGTGGGGTAAGGAAGATTTTTAGCAACTGCAAGTATGTACGTGTGAGGTGGTCAGTCCTGAGCAGAACTGGGAAGTCTTAGCCAATGAAATACTGCATAAAGAACCAACTATGTAAGAAACAGTCCGCTTATCAGAGATATTAATTAATTTACTACTATAAATTGACATATCCCTCTAACAAGATACTGTCAAAACTATCTCTCTGTTCACTTCCTTATCTGGAACAGGTACCATAGCCCTATAGATAAAAAGAAAGACTTTAGAGAATAGTTGGATTTGTATCCACATGCTTTCATTTGCGTCCGCTGCTATCAAGTGATTGACAGCATAACATAAATCAAGATTTTCTTTTTTACTTATTAATATAATATGAACTGCAAAAAGATTAAAGTCTCATTTACATAACCTGAGATGAAAGGAGGTGAAATATTATAATTATCTTTTCAAGCTAAATTTGCACAGCCATTTAAAATTAACCTATGCAAATGACAGGTTGAACCCCAGGAAAGCTCCAACTCTGTTGTAAAAAAAAAATATATATAATCAATTTCCAATCATTAGTGTATTTTTATGCTAGCAATTCTATTAGTCACTTCTTTAAATACATACCAATACTATGAAATATTCTTTTCCTACTTTGTTTTCTTCTTGGCTTTTAACTCCCAAAAGATACTCAGTTTGTTAAGTATGCATCCTTACTTGCATCGAGTAGCACTCTAAATATTACAGGGACAATCTATACAGTAATGTGATATGTTGCTTAGCCGGAGAAAGATAGCCAAGCTGAATCATGTTCACAAGTAAGCTGAGAATCTATGTTTTTTACAGTTTATGGGTGCATGGAATGACACTTTTAAGATTTGCATGAGAAAGAAGACAATACTAGAAAGGATCCCCCTCCTATTGTGAATCAGAGAAGAAAGGAGGGATATATATATATATACACACACATATATTATTCAGCAGAATTGCAGGTTCAAGAACATATCAACTAAGGATCTTCATTACACCTTCGTTTATATATAGTCTTGAAAATATTTTTAAAAAAGAGAACCTACAGTCACATGCAATTCCTCCCTGGTGTGGAAGAAATTTGAATACAGAGGCAGACACAGACAACTGACCTAGCTGATAGGGTGGACTGACATTTCTGATAGGGTGGATCCAAGAAAATGGAATATCTCACATGAGCTATGCACTTGGCCTTAATCACAAGCCCTCAAGATAGATATTTCATACTTGGCAGTTGGTGACCTCCTTCATCATGGCCAGCCTCAATATTTTATTAAGGGTGAATAAAAAGATGGAAATTTCTGTGTATACGGGCCAGTGCCTTAATCAGTGCAGTTAGGGTTTCATGGGAAAGAGGACTGGACTGGTCTGGAAGCTCATTTGTTTGTATGAGGGAGTACTGTGCTGGGACAGCAAATGATTTTCACTGCTTCTGCAGAGAAAATAATCCTACAGGGCTTCTTGTCTCTCTTACCAGTAGTGTCTGCAGAAATTAAGCCAGAGCCAGAAAATCATTGTGAAGAGAAAGCTCCCGAATATCCCAACTGATAATTTTTCATTTTTCAAAATTTGTTGTGGGTAGAATTTGGAAGTTGTGTAAACAGTTGATTTTGGTTTGGCATCCAATCTAAAACAAGTGCTACAGGCAAAAGGGCAACAAAGGTCTGGTTTATGGTGGGTTCTTGTCTTATGTCTCCTATGACACCCTCCCATCCCACTGCAAGAACATCAAGCTCAGCACTGAGGTATATTCTAGATCTCTTCTATGTTGAAGAGAACAGTATAAGAACCTGATGCTCTTGTCAGTCCTTCTGAATCAGTGTCCACGCTGTGAATGATCTGGGGCACAACACATATAAATTGGCCAGAGACTAAATATGTGTTGACTCACCCAGCAGTGATCATCAAATATTGAATTCTCTCTTCTTTTTCTTCGGTGGGAGTTCTAACAAGGTCTCTATCATTTTGCCAGAAACTGATTTTCACAAAACTGGAGTAGTAAGTTTGAATTCTGACTGTCAGATTTTATAGAAATTCATCAGCGAGAGAGAAAAGTGTCTGACATCCTATGCAGTCATGTCAAATGTTTCCTTGCCAGATTGTACTATAAAATTAAGGGGAGGGGAAGGGAAATAAAAAGGGAGAAAATTTTTAAAATAATAATGAATGGAATATTTGTTGCTGAAATGAAAGACTGAAACTTTTCATTTAGTTTGACACAAAAGGTTCCATTCACCATGAAATAAAATATTTTCTTCTGAGGGGCTTGTGAGGAAGCAAAGAAAATGAGACTAGAGTCAAAAGCTGCCAGAAGAAAAATCTCTCTACATCAAAACAAGTGCTAAAAGCTATCTCTACATAGCCTTAGAGATCTGAATTGTACTACTTCTCTGTTTGGAAGGGGGATTAACTCCCATTTTTTCACCTTATTTTGGTGATGTTCCACTATCCACATCTTTAAGTCATCTGAAAATCCTTTTCATGTAGTTCCTTTTTTATAAGATGCTTTCCTGGTCACAACAGGTGCATATGGATATGTACATGTCAGAGAGAGAGAGAAAATGTCTTTATAAAGAAATTAAAACAGTATCTGCAGAAATGGAGAGGAAATGAGAGTATTTCTACCCACCAGAAATACTGTGTCAGACACCCAGGCTCTCCACTCCAGGAATAAATATACATGTAGCTGTAGGGAGAGAACTTTCTTTGGCTTGATGCAGAGTTTAAGGTATCTGAGTGGAGTTTAAGGTATCTGAGGTTAAGGCCATCTGAGAATTTGTACTAGGTACTGAGCATTTATGGACAAGCATTTATGATTTAGGACTACAAACAACATAGTTCTTACTCTGATTATTTTTGACACTCACTTATAAAAAATTTCTTTGCACTTCTGATCTTAAAACTTAGAAACAATCACCTGAGGTGTTATAGTACTGAGGTGTCATACTGATCTCTTGGTACTTTTATATAAAGCATCTCAGGCCAGAGGTTACCGAGTTGCTGGTGGCTAGGTTTGAAGAGGTGGGAGGAATGCCCTTTGAATTTCTGCTTTAGCAGCCCTGGAATGCTGTAATGCTCCACCCTAACTCCAGGTCTTGGGAGGGTCAGGTGAAACTAGCTTTCCTTAGGAAAGTAAAAGAGAAAGATGAAAAGATATAGTGGCTTGTATAGTTCATTTGCCCATGGGATGAAGCAAAAAAAGGGCAACTGCAGGTATTAGCCTTAAACTCCCAGCTGGCCACCATAGAGAATATGGGAATAATTGCTTCTCCACACCATTACCCAGCAAGAAGGGAGGTCTCCTTAGAAGTTTTTACTATAGAGAGGTTTTGGCAGATCATATGAAAGAATATCCTGCTGAAAGTGGGGCTTCTGTGCAAATGCTGTCAACAAGAATTTTGCAGTAATTTATTTAAGAATTTCTGTGGCCACTTTTACCGGTATCCTCTAGAAGGTCAAATGAGCCTACCCCAAAAATCTGTATTTTAATATTTCTTTTCCCGGGATATATTCTGTTCTGAACTCAAACTGTGGTTTTCTGGCCTTTATTATAAGGTGAATTAAGTTGCTGCCAGATTGCTGGAATGTAAGTGAACTGTGCTGTCTTCAAAGTCTGGGTTCTGTATCTTCTTATCACTGGTCTCTGACTGATTTGATGAAATGATGTTTTATGTCATTGCTTTTATCTCTCTTTTATTTTTTTTCCCCTTATTTAATGATTGCTGGGTTGAAGAACTTTTGGTGATATTAGATTTCCTAAGATGGCAAATTCAAAATTCAGTCTACCCCAGATAACCCAGAACACAAAAGACTGAGTTTTAAACATCCTAGAATGCCCCATTCTTCAGTCAGCATCTTATTCTGTGTATCCATGACCAAAAAGGCATGCAAGGTGCCCAAATTACCCCCCAATGTTTTGTCATATGACCTAAGAAATAAAGATGGGTAATATTTTGTTTTGGTAGTATCTTCTGCTGGTAGTTGATAGCATCTGTGCTTGCCAAAAGCTTTTAGAAAGATATTGAAAAGGCAAGGTACACCTTGGATATGAGATATTTATGCTCTCTGAGTGTTTCACCTTTATATCTGTTCCTTCCAGATTACAAGTGTCTTGAGTATTAGCCAGACTGGATAGAGCAAGTGAAAAAAAAGGACATACTCAATTTTAGTGTGTGTATAGCAATTGACTCCATTATATAGCATATTTCCCAGTTTTTTGAAATTGAACTCCTGTTCAGAAAATTATAGCAAGTCTTCTCCTACCTGTTAGAGACATACCAAAATGAGAAGCTGCTGAGCTGGTTTCTACATTTATGCTATGTCTCTATCTTTTTTAGTCTTTTCTAGTGAGTAAAATTATCTACCCTCCAACAACATGTGCAGTGCAGCTGATGCCTAAGTGCTGTTGTTGCAGACTCCCTGCAAGCTTTGAGGTATCTCCATCATTCACACAAGTATGAGCTTTGGGAAGGAAGGAAGTTTCCAGTTATACAGGCAATAGAATTTTCTCTCCAAAGAAATAAGAAGGGCTGGAGAAAACTGGAATACTTAATATTTGTCCTCATCATCTCTTACTAGCCCTTTGGGAAATGCTTTCCTTAGAGAGTACTGTCAGCAGACTCCTTTACTTCTTTACAGTGTGCTTCTAAAGGACTAAACCTCATGCAAATAATCAGAGTAAGGGAAAATGATCCTTACCAGCAGATGCTGCAGTGATTATTACAGAAAGTGCAAACATTTTCTCTATAGTGAAAGAGATTACTTGTCAGCCTTCTGTGAGGTCTCTGTGAGGCCAAATTTCATATATCTTGGAGTCAGTTGGAAAGGGTGACAGTGAAAGCACTGAAAAACTGACCAGCTGGCATGATGGTTTAACCAGTTTTATAATAGGCTGAAACACAATTTTCAACTTTATTCAAAAAGATAGGAATATTTATTAAGCAGCAAAATTACTTACAAATACCATACAAATTTGACTTTCCATAGTGGCTTTTTTTGCTTGGGATTAATTTCTAAAGGTCTGCATTTTATTCCATCTGTAGTCTGAAAAATTTAAATTCTGAATGTATCTACAAGAATGATCATAGACCATCAGCAGGAAAGGAGGAATACGTTGTCTGGGTTATCATTTCAGCACTGTGTACACAACATGTCAGAGTCTGAAACTTTCAGATTAATTACTAGTCCTGGCAATGCTGTATGTGTTTTGTTGCCCTTCAAGCTTGCGATTAATATTCAGACGGTTGTGAAGGGAGGATAATGTGGTGATTTTCCATTTATTCTTCCAGGGAATAAACAAGAGAAGGGAATGTATATTTCTCTATTATTGCCACTTAGAATCAGTTGATAAAGTTTCATCTGCAACTGTACAGAATCAATGTCACAGTTGGTTCTGTGGAGAAGGACACGTGAGTCCTGGTGGATAAGTTAACCATGGAACACCAATGTGCTCTTATGGCCAAGGCCAGTGGCATCCTGGGATGCATTAAGAGTGTAGCCAGCAGGTAGAGAGAGGTCACCTTTTCCCTCTGCCCTAGCAGGGCCACATCTGGAATACTGTGTCCAGCTTTAGGCTCCCCAGTTCAAGAAAAACAAGGAACTACTGGAGAGAGCAGTTGCCCTCTAGAAGAGGGCTACAAAGGTGACCAGGGGATTGGAGAACATCTCCTGTGAGGAAAGGCTGAGAGACCTGGGCCAGTTTAGCCTAGAGGAGACTGGCAGGGGATCCTATCAGTGCTTAAATTATCTAAAGGGAGAGAGTCAAGAGGATGGGTCCTGTCCTTTTCAGTGGTGCCCAGCAACAAGACAAGGGGCAATGGGCACAAAGTGGAACATAAAGAGTTCCATCTGAATATGAGCAAAATCTTTACTTTGAGAGTGACAGAGAACTGCAACAGACTGCCCAGAGAGGTTGTGGAGTGTCCACACCCTGGAGATATTCAAAACATGTCCGGATGGGATCCTGTGAAACCTGCTCTAGGAGAAGCTGCTTTAGCAAGGGGATTTGACTAGATGATATCCAGAGGTCCCTTCCAACCCCTAACATTCTTTGATTCTGTAGTGTCAGTCAGAGTACAACTTTATTAAAGTTTTTTTTTATATTTACATAACTTTCAGCACCATTACATATATAATTTATCATGACAATGCAGTATCGTTGTGGGGTATATATAAGCTTTGTGCAGTGGGGCAGAATTTCAAACTTGGTCCTTCATTAAATTTTAATTCAATAACTTAGCTAAACTAGGTGAGCACTGCTAGCAAGAACACCAAGAGCTTTACCAGTCCTTTAAATAAAATTGCTCTCTGTGTTCAGTGTCTCTGCAACCCTGCGGGACAATATTTAATGTGCTCATGAAAATGTGTTTACTTTCAGCATGTTCATTAAGTTTTCTTTCCAAACATATTTACCAGGCTATGGTATGATGTTATGACCAAATGGATGCAGATTTGAGGTATTCCATTTAAAAATATTTTTTAAAAATCATGAGAACTTTCCCTGGAAAAAAGATAGGATAAAAAAACCCCGATCTTTCTGTGTCTTTCCCATTTTTTCAGGTGGTATCACTTTGCTATCTGTAGCTTAAATAGAGATCTAATTAAGGAAAACAATTTCTACTACTTCTAATCAAATAATGGCAAAGAAAATTAATTTATGAGTTAAACATGATTATGAAAATAACTTAAATTCCTGAGAATAAGTGGAGTGGGGCAATTCTTGAAAAAAAAATTCTGATCATGCAGTAAAATCCTTTGTGCAGGTTCATGTACTACTTATCAGCAAGGACATTAAAGGATTTTGAGATGCCCACTTTATTTAATGAACTAGTGGTTGATTATACTTTTCACCCACGGGTGATATGGGTCACCATCCCTGAGGGGTGATGTTGCAGCTTGGGTGGTGAATCCCTGTCTGACAAAAATCTTCATTTTGTTGCACAGCTTCAGGTTCTCTCAATTAACAGGCTCTGAGAGAAAAGCCATGAGCTCCTGCAGCAACAGTGCCAGGTTTTGAGTTTGAGCAGCGTTCCAGTGACACAGGACACAGCTCTACACATGATATCAAAGGAGGGCTTGGTGAGGCTAGGAATTCAGCCTTTACTTTTTTTAGCTGAACCTATTAAAACCACTGCTGATTGAAAATTTGTGCCTATTTCTTCCCTGTTCTGACTTCTAAAACTATACTTCCTGTATTGTTTTGAGACCAGGGATGCTTTAGGGGGCTGGGCTTTTCTGTCTCTGTGGAAAAGATGATCTCTTGCAATGGTGTCTCAATATAGATGAGGATAAAGGGTTCATTATTGACATACACGGCATTGAAAACTGCTGAGAATGAGAGATAAATAACTATTCTCCCACCATTGAAATAAAAAAAGTCAATTTCCATTGATTTTGATCTGTCCTAGAAAAAGCTTCAAGATATATTCCATTCTGTTTTATGCCATTCTTTGTCTTGCTCACTGGAAGTATTCTTTCTGGATTTTGTAGACTTCTTAATCTCCAACAAAAGTGAATATTCTGTACCCTGTGACACTGTTCTCATTTACTAATATGCATAGTTTCTCACATAAATTACTCCAAGGTTACATGGGACTATAATACAAATAATGCTATTCTGAGAGTGAAAGAAAATGAAAAAAAAAAGATATCCTTAAAACTCTCCCCTCTCCACCCTCAAACCTCCCTCTTCTATGCTATAAATAGAAACTGTGATGAGAAGTGACATTGTGGCTTTGAGACTTTCTTTGGGCTGCAGACGGAAAAGAACAAAGTTAACCTTGTTATATTTTTCTTTCCATAGCCTGGAGAAGGCCACATGGCAGAGATTTCACTTCTCATTTCTACTTGCAGGGCATATTTTCTCATACCCTTCATAAAACAATGGATTTTATAGCCACATGTTGATTCCACGGCTATTTGTTTGGTTTTTGCTTGTTTTTTATTTTAAATGAAAATGTTATCTGTTTATTATTCAGATACCAATTTTAAGCAGTTTTTCTCAGCATATTTGAATTCAAAATCTTATTAAAGATGCAATGTTCTTCTGCTACTTTGTCCCTCACTGCACTGACATTGAGTTTATCCATTTTAAATAGAAATACAATATTGTATATCTGTTCAGGGTGATGTAATTTCCAGCATTGAATTACCAGTCATTGCACAGCCTGTTCACCTTCCTATCATGGAAATTTTGTATTCATGCACATTTTCCTCTGTGTTTACAAAATGCATTTTTGGTTTGATTATCTTGGAATTACTTTACAGCAACACTTTCTTTTTAAATCTAGAAAACTTATCCCTTTGCCTCCTACCATCTGATGGAAGTCATGAGAATTGCTGAGTTAAGATAAACACCCTCATTTTGTGGTAGAGAGGGGAGGGGGATGAGAAGCAAAATGTTAATTTGTTTTAAAGTTAAAAGTACTGACCCATGCACTGAAGATAAGCATATCTAATTTTAAATCTTCCATATCTATTGTAATGTCTAATTGCATAGTTAAATGAGCTGTAAAAGCAGAAATGCTGCTGTAACCTCTAAACAATTTTACACAGTTCTAGAACATTTGAGATAACAGAAGAATGCTTAAAGAAGCTTTCTCCTCTTGTAATACGAGTACTTTAGAGGACTGAGTTTATTGAACAAGAGAGGCGTTCTGCTTGTACAGCACTTTCCCCTTACACTGGACACACTTTAGATTTAAGGAGGCAATTGAATGCATCATGTGGGCTATGAACACTCTGAAAAGGTCCAAAACCATTAGTGACTGTGTCACTCAGTGCTCAGTTCTCATCTCAGATTGATGTAACGCTGGAATAACTTGATTGGCTTCAGTAACTTTATTCTAAATTAACATAATTGCTATAATAATTATTTAGCCTACGGAAACATCTGGAGCCCCTAACTAGGTCAGGGCACAATTTCGCTGGGCTCTCTGCATTACACATGCACATAAACAGATTATTGTGTCAGAGAACTTTATAGATAGACTGTTTCTATCTGAATACTTCACTTGGGGCAAAAGAAGACAATAGAAAGATGAATCCTCTAGTCTGAGCACTGGCCCCTGTCACTGGCTTCACCTTAAGTCCCGTAGACTTTCTGTGCCTCTCTTCTCTTTCTACAAAATGCTGACAGTAGTGCTTCTCTTGTTTTATGAGAATAAGTGCATTTGAGATTGTGAAGTGCTCAGGCACCATGGTAATGGGGATGTGTAAGTGTCTTGGATAGACAAGGTAATCTGCATCCCATTGTTCATGCTTTGTAGCCCTTAATGACAGATACTTCGGGGGAGTTGCTTGTATCCTGAAGATGAGCTGTACAAGAATATAAGATTTTTGGCTACTGAGGGATAAAAAAGAAAGTACCAAGTAACTGTAAAATACTACCTTTTCTACAGACTGTCAGAGAGTGTGTGTTTATTAGCAGCACTGGCAGTTTCTAAGGTTAAATGAAATCACAATACTGTCCTTGCAAAGTGAAAATCACATATGCACTGTGCAGCACATCTCATGCTAGCTTTAAATATAAGGTGTGACATTTTATTTCTTCTCAGAAGCTTGAGTCTAGTGAGGCTGTAGGCAATATAATAATTTCTCTAAAAGAGCATTATGTATTGTTCCTTAACTCTGCCCTATCTGAATTGTCATAAAAGTCCCAGAAAATTGAAAGTACTAGGACATGAGCTGAGTGGCACTTGCATCAAATTAATTTGGGATTTCAAAGTATCTTAATGTTCTTAGGCTGACTGGCTGTAATGGAGCTAAGATATAATTTCAATACATTTGAAGCTGACCTGATTAAACCTTCTTTTTATTTCCCAGATTATCAAGAAAATTGTCAGAAAGAACTTCCCAGGTTTATGCTTTTGGGGGCCTGACAATTTTCCCTAGAATGGAAAATGACTGAGGAAAGAATTTACCTTTTTTCTTTTGAGAGAGGGTTTCAACAAGCTCTTCCAATAAGACATCTTAGTACTCTGCAAGGTAATGACACTTGGGTGACCATCACTAGAGTGACCAATTACCTTGTGATTGTTCTTCTGATACCCCAGTGAAGTACCTAAGTTTTTTTGTCTGTTTTTTCTTATAGGGACTTAGAAAAACTTCCTTAACAACTTTCTGTGGTAGCACTGTCCCACAAGGGATCTGGGCGCAAAAAAATTTATTCTCTCCAGCAGACAGAAAACTTTTTGGTAAATGTGAGAATGAAATTTGTCTTCTTCAAATTTTACACTAGTTCCCTTCACTGAGTCGTTATTTTGGCTACAAATTCTTCAGACAGCTTAAATTAAACTCACATGCCTCTGTTCTATAATAGAAATACTGGAATTCCAGTGCTTTCTCAGTATCATCTTAAAAGTATGGTTTAGTGGAGAGAGCTCTTAGAACTCTCTTGCCAGGACAGACTTTCATGGCTTGTGCATTCTTGCTGTGCAGTGGTGGTTGTTTTTTGCTGAAGTTCTCTACCATGATGTAAATATCTGCATTTGGAAGTTTGTAGCAAAATTTATGCCTCATATTGTGCATTATATAATTTTAAAAGATGCTTTAGTATTTACTTATATCTTTGAGGGTACTCATTTCTGACTAAACACAATACTTTGGCTGTGAATTTCCAAATATCATAACTGTCATGGAAAAGATTGTGAATTATCCATCTCTAACAAGCCTTATGGTAAAAGGTTAATGAATTACTTGTTTTGATAACAATGGGAAGGAAGGTAGGACTCTGTTTTTAAATTTATCATGAATCTAACTATGTAATTGAGTTCAAGTATGAGAACACCTTCACTGCTATTGTTCCTTGAGAACTGTCAAATGAAGGAGACATATGCAGCTGACCTACAGAAGACCAAAGCATTGGCTCACTGCACCTCATAAATTGGGCATAAATGTTTCTGTATTGTGTCAAGATGTTTGTGTCACTAGTTTTACTTATGCCACTGTTAGTAATGTACAGTTGTTGTAGTCAGCCAGTGCTGGAAAAGACAAAATTGATGCTATTAATTCAGTTGCAAGATTTGTGGATCTGTGAGCAATTGAGCAACATAACTAGGGGTCACTACCTGGATTAATGATGCCTCATGTCTTGGATTGATCATATCTAAATGTTAATCAATTCCAACTAAATGCCTGATGTTAGTTCTTTCATTTTTTCAATTTGTTATTTGTCAGTAATATGAAATCAAAGATATTAAGCTCCCATGTCAATTAAAATGCTGTTGCTAACATAATTAGCAGCTGCTTCTTCTGATGACAAGCTTAATTAGAAATATCTATACTAGTTTTTACACAAATATGGCAATTTGTTCTTGATCAGTTAAACTAACTCTGCATTTCTCCTTTCTTTGCTTAGAGAGCATCTCAAGGCTTTAGTTCTCATCTTGCCTGATAGGCAAGGAAACTGGGTAAGTGACTTAGAGGACTAAGTGATTTACCCACTGGTATAGAAGATTTTTGAGAATGAACCAGAGGATGACAATGTCAACTAAAGGTCTAATTCAATGCCATTCAGGTCAATAAGAAAATAACCTTATAGAAACTCTCACTGAAAATGCTTCCTTTGCACTTATTAAACCATCTTTTTTTCTGATACTGAATGGGAATTGTTACAGACCAAGTACTCCTTTTGTGTGTGTGGTGCTTATTGGATAAGGGAGATTGATTTGCCTTTGTCCATGTCTTTACATTAAAATGACTTCTTTTTTTTTTTTTTTTTTTTTTTTTTTTTTTTTTTTTTATCTCTCTACCAGCACAAAATTTTGTCTGGTCTTGGGCAGAGCTTTTAACCCCTTGGTACCTTCATCATAGCTTTCTAAGTGTTCTTAGAGACAGAAAATTTGTATACAAAATATCTGAGTTTACAGAGTGACCATATGCCCTGTTGTGTTATTTATGTGTTATCCATGACTTTCACAGTCCTTGTTATATTCCAGCTGGAGTCAATGGCACACAGAGTGCTAATAAAATTTATATGTAAGTATAACAATAAAGAATATCAGAACAGGGTGGAAACAAACATTTCCAGGGAATCACTGCTTTCCCCTTTTCTCTGAGTGACTACTACAGCATCTCTTTCCATTCTCTGGTTTTTGCCGAATATCTGTTTATTCCTGTACATAATAATGTGAGCAGGGATGAGCAATGCTGTAGGAAAGATTTATTATTTTTTTATTTAAAAAAAAATCTCAATCATGGGAGTCAGAGATGGAGAGGACCTCTTTTTTGTTGTAGTTCTTCCTATTCTGGGTAATGTTTGTGCAATTATAATTTTCTTTTGTTGCTTTCAGAGCATCTACACCAAAATAGCAAACGAACACAAGGAGTATGGTAGAGAGTTAATATTTTATCATAGACCTGTGGTGTGACAGCAATGTGAGAATCTCATTATAGAGGTTTGGGAGTGTTTTACCAGTAGGATTATACTGATGACATCTGTTTTTGCATACAGTCAGATTTTTCTTCTGGTTGTTTGGATGAAACTGTTTGCTTTTATTACCTATATTCACCTCTCCTGAGAAGGACAGATTCTTTTGTATGGGAGACTGCTGAAAGCAAAGGCAGTCACTCTGTAGTCTATCACTACATTACCTTTCTGCACTTTTCTTTAGCTTCTGTGGTTCTAATGAGCTACTAGAATGAAGTCCTAGTGACAGCAGCCATACAATATCTGGGTTTTACTTCCATTATGGAATCTCTGGTTGCAGTTACTCAGTATTGCTAGTGAAAGTAATGTGCTTGTGATCAAAAATAGATTTTGTCAGTAGACTCAGTAAAAAAAAAGGCTTAGTGGTTATTAAAAAATAAGACTGTTTCTTGTCCTAGAACCTTGTTGTATGGTACTACAATATCCATAAACTTAATTGCAAGAAAAATGTACAGATTGTACATATGATCCAAGACAAGACAGAACGGTATGAGCTGTGTTTCTTGAAATCATGAAGTCCAGTGAAACAGAGAGAAAGACTTCTTTGCAAGTTTTTATTTTGTTTTGTTTTGAGAGGAGAAGAGGCTGGTTTTGTACTTCTTTTTATTTTCAAAGGTTTTTTAACCTCCACTGATTCTGTCTTTTGACTTCAGCTTCTTCTGCGTAAAGTGAAATATTTTACCCTGCAATTTGAATAGGGTCTAGGGTCTCCTTTCCCCCCCCATTTCAAAACACTAAAATAATATCCCTGGATTTAGAGAGCTCATGCTATTTTTTTTCTCCATAGTGTTTTTAGAAACTTTATTGAAATAACTTGCAAATGGCAAGTGATAGCATTCTTCTGACTCTAAGAAGAATATTCAGAGTGAATTTTGCACTTAGCATTTTAGCATTTCAACTTCTAAGGCATACTTATCATTATCATACTAGGGCACATTACAGAGTTCAGTGACCAGAAGCTCCAAAAAGTAATTAAAAAAAATCTCAAATGATATCTAATTAAAAACTGTTTCAGGCAGAATGAATTAAACTTAGCCTTGAAGTTGCTTATTGCATCCAACTTCCTGATGTCAGAGAGAGCTGAGCTGCAAAGGTGAATAAAAAGCCCTGCAGTAGCTAACTTCAGAAATAATCAACAATCATCTGGAACTACTGAATAATCATGAATGCTGAATTACATAATCAGATCTCTTGGTTTGGCAAAAAGTGTTTTAAAAAAATATTAATTGGCTACCAAATCCAGAGTCATAGGTGTTTTTGTGGTGGATGATGGTGGTGTATGATGTTAAGTAGACCCTTGGGCAGGAATCAATACAAGGTATTAAGAGGAGGGCTAATACGCTGGGATGCTTTTTGCAGGTCAGCATTTTTTGCTGTAGCATTTGGAATTACTTGGTCTCTGTTCAGCAGAAAGTCAGGAAGAACAGTAAGCAGAGATTTATAATAATCAATCTGTTATGAAATCAAGAGCAAAAACTGAGCTTTGTATGGGCAGTTGATTCAGTTCAGCATCGTATCTGGATGCTGTAATAAAGATGCTGAACAGAGAACAGTCTCTAATCTTTTTAAACCTGACTGATATTTTTTTTTTAATTAAAAGAACCTGAATAAAGTGATAAACACTTTGTTTTAATTGATATGAAAATGGAAAAACCATGATAGGTATGAATCAGTTCCAAATTCTAGTCTCTGAGCACAATCAAGAACACAGCACAAAGTACTGAAGGTAGACTGTAATTTTCCAGCAAAACACTGTATTGAAAAGTTGCATTTCTGGAGCTAGAATGGTTCAGTTCTCCCTTATCTTATGTTAAGACATTATAACATCAGATCAGAACCATAGCTTATACAGATCACTGGCTTGCTATTTTTGGTTCAAGACCTTTAAGCTTCTAGAGCTATCAGTATTTCCACCAGATGCAAAAAATAGCTATGAGGTTAAAAATTCAGAGTTTTCATACTCTTTGTTTCACTGTCTTTCCATCCTAAAAATCAGACTGAGATGACCTAGGAATGGGAAGAAGACTGGAAACAAATTGCTGGAAGCTACAGATAATCCAGTTCTGGACTCTGAAACCATCTTGATATGTCAGACACAACACTGATTCTCTTTGCGGCAGTATTGCTGTGGTCTGATCAAGCCTTTTTGTCCTATGACATCCTAGTATGTCTTCCAGTCTCTCTGCTAGAAAATCTATTTTCTCTCTTCCCTTCATTCCATATCAGTAACCCTTTCTTTCTGGCTGATTCTCCACTCCTCATGTGACTTTCAAGCTATGTGTCTATTAAATAGCTATTATGAAAAGCTATCAATCCAAATTCTCATCCATTCCTGCAGCAACACCTGGTGTCTCTAATACTACTGAAAACACAGTTCAAAGTCACTGAGTTTAAATCTCTAAAAAAAAAAAAAATTAGTGACAACAAAAAGGATACATAACTAGCTGGTTTGGCAAAATTGGTGTCCACAAACTTAAATGTATAAAGAAGCAGTGGTTTTGTTGTCTAGAGTGTTAGGTATGCAGTAGTTCATAATAATGATAATGGGGTTTATATCTGCTTAAATTATGTATATGCAAATAAGAATATCCAAAATTTACAATTTTATGTTCCTCTCAAAAGAATTATTTATTTTTTGTAAATATTAGTAATTCACTATCCTGAAATGTATGGACAAATTACAGATTATGATTACTGAACAAAGAACGTAGCTCAGCTCCATTTCTAAACACTATTGATTTGATAGTTTATATATAAACACAATGAATACAAAATGATTAAACTCTTATGAGATAGAAAATAATAATAAAAAATGCAGTATATTCAGTGAGTCACTACCAAGAAATTCTTCTACTGCTGTGTCCAAGAATTGCCATCTATGATTTCATGTGCTGCAGAATACACTCTGTACTATAATTTAAAAATTTTATTTTTTATCAATCTTTAGTGAACACTTTTAGGATGCTGCTGTTTAATTAACTGCTGCAGCAAATTCCTTGATACTTAAACACCATGGCCAAGAGCAGTATGCAGACTTCAGGAGCCTGGGGACAAAAATGAGCCTAGCAGCAAAGCCCACTGCACTGAAGACATATAAATTAAAAAGATTAGAACTGACTGCTCTGGGCAGTGTAGAGTAATGATTTTTAGGCCAACACTAGATTCCAGATGCTCCAGGAGAATCCCATGATGAGCAATGTCAACTGATGTCAAATGCTACTGAAAGATCTAAGCTAATAAATGTAGCAATGCCAGTTGGTGTTGAAAGCAAGTGGTTAGGCATGATCCACAGGGCAATCTTTATGCTGTGAAAAATTCTAAAATTGGAAGGAAATATGGTTTTAGGAAACCCAAACCCATAACTAAAATTTATTTTTCTTCCAGTGCCTCTGAAACAGCAAAATATTTTTTTTTCTAGTACTGAGGGAAAAAGAAATGCCTTTGTAACAGAAATGTGTATGTTAAACTTTACACTATATAAATATATATAAAATTATATGGCAACAATTTTTGTGTAGCAAGTTTTTATGATATTAAATATTGTTTTCTCAATCTTACTGTGTGCATTAGTGAATGCATCAGGTTTGGTGATTTTTCAAAGCACAATTAGCATTAAGAAGTTGCTATGGAACATGTGACTAGGGAAAACTGGTTGTAAAACAGATGCAGATAGAAGCAGTTAAGAAGATTGAAGTTTTAATGAGAATTTTAACTTATGTTGTATCCATTATATGAAGTGACAGCAACACATCTGGAGGAATTTAAGTAGATCCAACACAGGTCTACTGTCTATTTCAGTATGTGAATTAACAAAAAAAGAAAACACCAGCCCTCATTAGTAAATATTTCATGGTGGAAACCATGCAGATAAAGAGGATTCCAAAAGATTGTGCTTATCAGGTATCATCAAACTTCAAACAAAATAACTTAGTCGTAATTAACCAGAATGGGAACCCAGAGACAGTGTAAAACAGTCTGAGCCAATGCAACAGAAAGGGGGAAAAAGGCAGCATTTAGTAGCTTTGCATGATGTCTAATGGGTTGATAAGATTTGGGTTGCTCTTGAGTAAGACAGATCAGGATCCACTGCGGTCTTTTTTTTTCTTTTTTTCTTTTTCTTTTTTCAAATTGGCAGATTTGGTATGGTAGGTTTGAGGACATGTTACGGTGTATCTAAGCATCAAAGAGCAGAAAATAATTTTTTATTTGTTTGGGGATTTTTTTCTTATTTCTTTCAAGTGACAGTGGATATCAGACAGTTGATATCAGTCAGCATGATGTGCAGGAGTGAGTGGTGCAGGCATAGCGAAGCTTGCTTGTACATGGTCAGACCTTTGATCCTCTGAGACAGCTAACCAGCTAGACCACTGTATTTTACTGTTTTTCATCAATCCAGGTATTTTATTCTTAACACATTTCTCAGTGGGAAACTGACTAATAATAAAAGTCTGTGGAAAAGTCTTATAACTCTTAGTCATTGCTCCTGGATCCTATATAATGAGCATCAAGACTGTTTTCCCCCATATACTCTAATATATTTTCTATATAATTTTATTTTTTATTTTTGTATAGAGAGGAACAACCTAATCTGAATACACTTTGAAATTTAAAAGCAAATCTTGTCTGTCATAGTATGAGTCAAGATGTGAATCAGTTTTCTTACTCTACCCAGGACCTGGCTCTTTAAGAAGGTCTTATAATTTAATATGCTACATTTTTAGAAGAGTCTTTCCTGATTTATTTTTTGCTTATCTCTCAAATACCACTTTATTAGACAGTTTTGCCTAATTACTTTTCTGCAATCATAAACTGCTGGCTAAGAAAAAAGAACTGTCATAGCTTGAGATATGATGCCCAAGGAGGTCCATATCATTCTTATAGGATTATATTAAGAGTGGATTAATTGAATGAGTCTCTATTCTTATTACAATCTCTCTTTATAGGAATGGATTAATTTATCACATTTTTTACTCCTCTTCAGTCTTTGACATGAGAATGAATTATCACACTTGCTAATTGTTGTGGGGTTTTTTGTGGATTTTTTTTTTCCATTGGTATTTTTCCAACTGGCTGATGGTTCCTTTGCTTCTCAGCCTGTTCAGAAAACAGAGAAAGCATTAGTAATTCATTGCAATGAAATTGTACATGTTGGAAGATGAAGGGGTATGGAGACTTCTGTTTTACAGTGAAGTCGAGTGACAAGACTGTGCTCCAGAAGATGGTGAGGACCTCTCAGCTTTTCTATCACTGGGGTTCAAGAAAAGATGTAGAGAGGCCAAACTTGGAGTATAACTGATTTCAGCCTCACTTGTAGTTCCATTTTTACTGTGGTAGACTTATTTGCAGATGGAATATTAATTTTAGATGATTGGAGCACCTGACTTTTGGCTGCTGACTGTCTTCTTTCAGTGTCTTCCTACTGAGTGTAGCATATTTCATAGGATCCGTCAGTTGTCATGTTCACATACATTATGGCAACTGTACTATGCTGATGTGGCTGCTCAAGCAGTTGTTTTTTTAATAGTAAAATCTAATTTTTCTTGATGAAATGAAGATGCCATTGTGGAAAAGGACTTTGAATGTAATATATACATATATATATATCTTGTATATTTTTAAAGTGCAGATCAAATACGATCTTACAAGAGCCAGCTCTGAAGTATGTTTAGAGAAACAATCTGAGCCTGGAGGTACATGAGTATGGTACCTATAGGCCTTGCTATGTCTTCAGTGTGGCTGGCAAAGCTACACTGAAAGCTACATCTGACTCATTTCCTTAGTACAAATGCTGAAGCATGAAGAATATCTTAATACTACCATGCTTTATGGTATTAAAATGTGAATAGTATTTTGTCTGATGTGTTCTTTTTCTCAAGCAGACTCAGTATGGAAGTCACACTTTTCTTGAATGGCTCAGCCATTACAACTCCAGCAGATGAGTGCAGTCTGGGCACTGCCCAGGCACTAAAGATGCCCTAAATTACAGAGCTGAATTTTCTATTCCAGTTTAGGAGTGCAGAGATTTCTATTCCAAAATAGGCTGCATGAGTAACTTTTTGTAGCCTTTCCTCTGACAATAGTCTGTGTATTTTATGTGCTTCAGAGGTGGTAAGTCACATCTCATGTACAACCATCTACATTCCTATGTATTATATTTAGTTTGTATACCAAGGGGAAGAGGAAGAATAATTTCTTTCTTATTTCAGCTAGTTATTAGTTTGTTCTATAAACATGAGGTGTGATGGCCTTTGTAATTTATTTAATCTTACCAAGCTATTTCTTTTAGTAGTATCTTACAGGGCTGAGGCAGTTATGGTAATTATATGGTGCATAAAATCTATTCTCCTTTATGCACATAAAATTTACTTTCTTTTACTTTCATCTGGTGTCTCCCCATGCTTGTATTACAAAGCCATGTGAATAGAATGGTCTTCAGAATACAATTATAGGCACATAGGCATTGTCTAAGTCTAGTGCCTTCCACAGAAACAAAATAAAATTGCAGTTGTTTTAATTCTTGTTAAGAAAATCCTTCAGACTTTTTTCTTTTTGGGTTGTTTTGGCTTTTGAAAATGATCCTTATTTTGCTTTATTTTTGAAATCAGTTTTAATTCTATCCTTTTTAATTAGATGATAGTCAATCAGCTTTACATAGTGTCTGCCTCCTCACAAAACACTCCTGGATGCCTGCCTGACAATCTACCTGATGTCTAGGAGCTTGAGAGGCCCAATGATGCTTAAATCCCTTTGATTATTTCTTCAACTCCTTTTTGTAATACTTAGGGTGGGGGAGGAAAGCTCAGAAACCAACCATAACAATTAAGTATATTGACTACTTAAGTATGTGCACATATTAAATGGCCAATATGAATTATGGCTCTGGTACCATAAAAATGGTCATTATTTCCTATTAAGGGCTTTTAAGTGGTATAATTTCCAGACCTTGGCCCAAATGTTTGGAGCTGTAGGTGCAGTGGCTGTGCCTTCAATGATGCTTCACTAATTGGTTTGGCATGTAACATTAATCATATTTGGTTTAGGAATTCTCCTGATTTGAAGCACATTTTGTGTGTGTGGTATGTAACATGCCCTGATTTTGTGGAATTTTGCAGACCAATTCCTTATTGTGTGCCCTTTTTAACTTAAATAATTTCTCTGAGATGAAGGAAGGTATAGTTTTTGTTAACTGAGGACCAATAGAAACATACCGTACTGTAGATTATACTGCTTAATTTTTCTTTAGGAGAAACTTGTGTAGTACAGAAATACAATTAGGTGGGAAAAAATGTTTCATTCAATTCTTTCCCTTTTTAGAGGCATTTAGAAATGTATATTGAAGTTAGAGACTTTTTTGACTAAACCATTCTGAACCAATGTTCTAGTTGTCTCAACTCCTCTCATCTAATCCCATGATCAGACATAGGACCTGCTTTTGTCCTTGTTATCAAGTGTAAATTGTAACATGCTCATTGAAATCAATGGATAACTTTACATCACATTTACATAACTAAACTTAAGGCTATATATTTTTATTTCTTTGTTAAATCTTCAGCTTAACACTCAGAGATAATTTCTTTCCCAGCGTTTGCTTTTTAGACTCCACAAGAATATTTTTTTTCATAGGCATCTCCTACCAGTTTTGTGTACACACTTTGAATAGCAATTTGTAGCTATAGAGATATTTTAATGGGAGTCATTACTAGCATAAGGGACAAAAGTGAAAAAGTAGCTCCCAAATCCCTAGAAAAATACTCAAAATACTCCCTGATTCCAGAAAAAACACATTATTTTTTTTACAGCGCTAGAAACTTTTCTATTAGTTTTGACAATGTCACTTGGAAGCCTATCTTTCAGTGAGATCCCAGGATCTGTCAGTAGTATCTGTATATAAATGGGAAATCATTCCAGTTTGCCAGCTGTTCAGAAATTATCTGACCAAGCAGACAAAACAAATCCAACTCCAGTTAGCAGATAAAGTTTAGCTGAGGTTATGGACCCTTATTCTGTGGTTTTGTTCTCTAGAGTTGAAACAAATAACTCTGTGCAGTTTAGGTCTGTTGACCTTAATCTAGAAATCAAGCTGCTATTAGCAGCCATCTGCATGATGGTGTACCAATTAAAATTAGGAGAGTAAAGACTAATGTTCCAGTTTGAACACAAACAGCAATTTGCATAGCTCTTCAAAGTGAGACACTCAGATGTTTTGGGAACTCAGTGCCATTAATCTTTGAGGCAACTGGGAAAGCATCACAAAGGGTTGAAAGGCAATGGTAGCTTCAATTTTATTTCTTTGTAGTACATGTGGAGTGATGTTGCAACTTATATATCAGATACCTGTGATTTCTCTGAAGTTAGCCAACTTGTGACATGATTATTTTGCTTTCAGCTATGGTGTATAGAGAATGGAGAGGTATATGGTGATTATGGCAATTTGGAAGCAGATAAAGGTGAGAAATAAAGCAAATATTTGCAGTTATCAGATGAAAGAATGATTAGAATAGTAGTTTACTAAAGTGAAAAAATAAAAAAACAACCAAAAATTCCCTGCTAATATTGGTTCCCGTTCACAGAAAATGTAAGGAAAATTAATACTAGGGAAAATGTGAAGTAGAAAATTAGCCTAAAAGGATCTAGGATGGCAGGACCTTGTGTGAATGGGATTTCACCTGGCAGAGCATGGAGACTGTTCTAAAAAAGGGCTAAGAAATCTTCTGGACACTCTGGCAGCCAGTATGTGGTACTTTTGTCACCAGAGCTATTTATAAGTGTTCCTACACCTCTTTGAAAATTGTCATGAGGTCCCTGGCACTCTTGGAGTTCTGGTATGCTTCCCTCCCCAGAATGTTTGTTCTTTTAACTCACTGAGCTTATTTTCATCCCTGCTCTTGTGTCAGAAGCAGCAGTACAAATATATGGGGAATGAGCTTGGGTCTACAGGACAGGGACAAGGCACAAGGCTGTGGGTACCCCTGGGCTGGCTTTGTTGGCAAGGTGTGTGTGCATTTCACTGTACAGTGTCTCCAACTATTGAAGCTGGAGAATCTTGAAGTGGTTCACATCTTTTTCTTTAGTTGCCAGTATTCCATGCTTTTGAACTTCAAGCTTTTGGGCATTATCTGTTAACATGCATGGAGAGTCTGAATCAATGAACTCTATCACAGAGCCTTCTAAGCACTGCTGCATTGTAGAGTCTTTTGGTTGCCATCTTTCATGACTTTTCTTTTTGTAAAATGTTGTCATAGCAGGGTCCAGTTTTTTATGAGGATGAAATTCAACACTTAATAGGGTTTGTGTTTTTACTACCAAAAGTTTCCAATAGTTCTCAAGTGAAACCTAAATTGTGTGTTACTTTTCTGTGAACATCCACTGCAATGGACATATTTTTCTTACAGTATTCTTGACTCAGCGATGGCAAAGGTCTACATATAATTTTAACTCCACAGAAAAATAGTGTAGTTGTGGTCTTCAGGTCTGCCAGTCATGAACTTGCAATCTTTTCCTAGAGGAAGGAGACCCTGGAGCTATTTGTCTGTCTTTGTTTCTCTTTACCTCAATTCTCCCATCTGTGAACTGGTAATAATACTTGCTGTGTGAAGGTCTACTTCATTAGTGTCAATGATTGGCAAACAGTAGGCTGGAAAGAATGGTGTATGAATGTTGCAGTTTATTGTATTAGAGATTACATGTAACTATCTAAATAAAATGACACAACTTCATATTCTGAAATAATTTTCTCTAAATAACCATGAGAACATAATTTTCAACAGGAGGTGCTTATGATTTGGACAGTTAGAAATATTAGTGTCTGGAACAAATGAAAGAATCATCTAAAGACAAGCTTTTTTTATTACTAGTAATGAATAAATACATTTAAAAGATATTTCATGCATAATTGCTCCACAGACTCATTTCCTGGGCTAAACTTTTAGCACAGTACCTGACAAGACAGCAGTTCAATGTATTGTGCCTCTGCGCAGTCAATGAATTTGTTCTACAAAACACAAAGTAAAAACCTGTAAAAACAGAGGCAAGGAGAGATCTAATCTTGAAGGTGCAATATGCTTTGCCATATATCTTTAAATGCAGCATTAAACCTTTACATTTCACTGTGAATAATGGGATTCTACAAATACTCCAGGAAGTTTCCTGATCCAGTGCAGCGCTGGAAAAAAGAGCTAGGTACGGGGACAGTTTTTGTTACTGCATAACTTGTCCTTTTTAAATTAGAAATGGCATGTTAGACCTCTCAAGAAACTTCCAGAGAAGGCTGAGAGACAGCTTGTCTGTAAGATATTTAGAATAGGAAATACATTTTTTGCCATGTAAATCCTACCACAGTTATTATTTGACCAGTGTTACTAGGAGGAAATACAATGTATATAATTCTTAATAATAATAATAATAATCCTTAGAGGCTAAAATTAGTTGCTCAGCACAGGGAATATTGTTTTACTAGGTTTTGAACTGTTTTGAGTATTCTGAGTATTTATGCACATCCATACACATGCTAAGCAAAATGCATGCCAAAAACCCACAGTTTCTTTGGGATCTTCAAATCAAGCTTTATTATACAAAACCACAAGTAAAATATCCTTGGTTGGACACAAGAGACATGAGAAATGGACAAAATCAGAAGGGAGTAAAATAAGAAGATATATCATATCTGAAGGGAACAGAGAGACATGATTTTTCCTTACGCGTGGAACCATTGATGATTGGGCAGGGGAAGTGAAATAACATGGCTTTGAGGAAAACAACAAGAGAATATAACTTTTAGTACTCAAACCAACATGCACAAATTTACATGTAATTCTGTTAACTTCAGTGAAGCTGCATGGGTGTTGCTGAAGTGCCTCTTTATGCAGGGCAGCACGGAGTAAAAGGTTGGTGGAGGGAGAGCAAGAGTGAATAGGTCATTTTGACCACTTCACTTTTCAATAACTTGTTTGTTCATTCTACTCACCACTGTAATCATCATTCATCAGTGGCTGTATGATGTCTCTTGTGTAACATTTTGGGCATTAGATATATGCTAATGTGCTTTTGTAGCTAGGTTAATCAGTTCTATTTACTGGAATTATGACTTTGTACTTAGTGGAAAAAAATACCAAAAAAAGCAGCGCTTGTAAAATATTTTCTTACAGTTTGCTATAACTAGATTTAATATGTAATGCAAATGCTTTTTTTTTTTTTTCAGAAAATGCTTTTTTGAATTTAGTTTTGAATTTAGCACGTGCTCTTAGTACTGTAAACCAATTTTGATGTGTTCAATATTTTTCATTGCCAGTGATATCCTTCAACACATTTAGTGGGAATACTTTTATAAAGAGTTTGACCTGGGTGTTTCTAGATAATACAGGGAAAACAATGAATCTGTTGAAAATGTTGCTAAAATGCAGAATGATGATGAAGAAGAGGACACATATCATGATAACTGCAGACTGACTTTAATTTAATGATAAATCAGACTGACTTTAATTTAGGCATGATGGATGCTGTCACAAAGGTACGAATCATCCTTGGTAGTTAAATTTTGTTATTTTTACCCAGTAAAATCTTCTTTCATTTGTTCAGAAAACCTGAGTATATTCAGAATAAGAAATTTCCAGGTATTTATGGCTTGCTTTTTTTCAGTGTTCAGGGTTGGCTTTTTGTATCTCTCCCTTTATCACATAATTTTTGGGTGATTGCAATCAGAAAATGGTCTTTTTTTTCTGAAATAACTTAGTGATATCCATTATTTTCTTTTCTGTGTCTTCTGTATATTTTTATTTATTTTCAGGTTCAGGTTCAAATATTTCTATTGCTTTGAAATGTAAAAGCATTCATAGGTTTGAATTGTTTTGACATTCTGTGTTTACCTAAAAATTACTTTCCCCTGAAGTATTACTATGAAAGGTGAAATAACCAGTGTCAGAATTAAGAAGAATTTTTTCACCAAATGCATTATTAGGCACTGTCACAGGTTGCCCAGGGCAGTGGTGGAGTCACCACCCTGCAGGTATTTAAGAGTTGTATAGACATAGTACTTAGAGATATGGTTTAGTTAAGGGCTTATCAGTGTTAGGATAATGGTGGGACCTGAGGATCCTGGAGGCCTTTTCCAACCAAGATAATTGCATGATGCTGTGTAATGTCCTTTACCTTTGTGACAAGCTCTCCTAGGTCACATGGAGGTGTGAAGGCAGTGTCCTGAAGGTCAATTACTCAGTTCAAATCTCGGTCATTTTAAATCTGTGAAAATGAAAATTTTGTTTGGGGTTTAGGAGTCTTGAAAGAAATTTTGTTGACTGGTCATCTCAGAATGCTGAATCTCTTTGTTGTTCTCAGTGGAATGTCAATGGTGACCATCCAAAAAGAAATAGTCTACTGGAGGTTTTTAAATGTAAATAATTTACAATTTTCATTAAAGTATAATAGGTATTTTACCTTTTAGAATTGATTTACAGTTATTTTCTGGGGTCTAGGTAATAAAAGGTTTTTGTGAACCGAGCCTAAACCAAAATCTTTGTATTTTATAATATTGTTTTACTTACTACAGAAAAAAAAAGGGGAAAGGAAGACTTTTTCTATAGCTTAATGATCAGAAAGTCACATGGGATCTGGGAAGCCTGAGTTCACGAGCAATAAATTCTTCAAACAGAATGGACTCAGGCCAACAAGACATAGTGGATTGGCTCAGACAGGGAGGTGCAGGAAACAGGGGTGAATTCCTTCCCCAGACCTGACACTGCCAGCTTATGGCTTCTCTGTGGAGGATACCTCTACTTCACATCAGAAAATTTAGCCTGGACTCAATAAATTCCACCATTCAAAACTGGTGTGCAAGCATCCTGCCATTTTAAAATTTTTAAAATTATTATTGTTATTTAATGCTGTAGTAGAAACTATTTTTCTGAAAAATTTCCATATTTAATCAGATCGCTTTTGTTATCTCAAGGTTTGGATGCTCCAAATAGGAGTTGTCTAAAGCAGACCTCTATCCAAAATAAAAATTGTTAGCATAATAGTGTACAATTTTTCACAGTCTACTTAATATAGCCTTCAAAAAATATTCCAGACCACAGGATTTAATTTTTTTTTTTTTTTTTTTACATTGCAACTATTGTTTCCAGACCAAAGTAACCAGCTCCTGGATCAGAACCTCCAGATAGTCTCAGTTTAGAGACTCACAATAAAATTAATGGAAAGAATGTATAGAACACACATTATCCTAAGAATAATGTCTTTGTTGTCTAAAACATAGGAACATTCAAAAGCACTTAGAGACTCTGTCCTTCTGCATTATGTACTGTTGTTTTTATCTACAAGGTGTTCAGAAAATCTTTCAAAAGTTTTTCGCTATTTCTGGCTCAGAAAAGTGATAAAATCTTTTAATGATTGTAAATGATGGAATTTTTCCCTGTTGTTGCAGAAATTATTGCTGATACTATGTGTTCCAACCAGGAACATACTGTCCTACAAAGATTAACTAGTGATGATTCCTTCATTTATTCAGTGGCAGTAGTCCCAGGTTTAAGTACGTATCTCACTGTTGATCCTAGCAATTATTGTCCAAACTAAATCTACACACAAAATCTCATTTAATCAGAGCTACATTAATGAGTCAATAAACCTCTGATGAATCTGGCTCTGCGTTCCTCTATACAATTTTCTTGAAATTTGAGCTACAACCAATAGACCAAAGAAGGTTGATTTTTGCTCTTGGGTAATTTTTTGTTTGGTTTGTTTACAGTCTTTCAGATGTTTCAAACTTCCAGTGCAGAAACATAGGATTCCTTAGACTTAGGATTTTAAGAATAATAGAGTTTTATCATACTCAGTAAACTTCAGATGGCACATATACTGCTGATGGTACTGCATCAAGTGCTGCTGAGTGTCTAGGGTAAGCAATTATGTCCACTCCTTATTTGTCCAGCAGAGGATTTTGCCAATTTGTATGTGCATACAGCAGAAGCATGAACTCATATTGGGTGTCCCATTATTATTAAATTGGTGGCAGTATAAAATTGTGGGCATCTTCACCCATCCCAGCTCTGTTAAATGTCTTTCTTTTCATGATTTTCATTTTTGGGTTTAAACAAAGGGAGTATTTCCGTGTTTCTGATCTGACATAAGAAAAAATTCTCTGCTTCGCTATCATTGGTGCCAATACTTAGTAATCACACAAAATGGAAACACCGAGATTTCATTTCAACATAATACATGCTTGATTCTATTTATTTCTCATGTAATTTCTGAGCTGTTAAAGGATGATTTTCCCCCTCAGCTGTGCTGGTTAGTCATGAGCAATATTTTTTTCAAGAAAAGCTGAGATTCTTATTGATTCAAGCAACTTCAGGGATTTAAGAAAAGGTAGAAATATGCAATAAAATTTTATGAAAGGCTGACAAGGATTTTTGAAATGGCAGTTAGTGAGGCTGAACTCTATAGATTTATTATGATCTCAATACTTTGAACACCTTCCAACTTCTAATGAATTTTTGTTAAAGAAATACATACCTGGTTGCACATGAAACGTGATGCATGGAGCACTGAATTAATCACAATTCAACAAAATGCAGCTTAATTGGAGACAATAATTTCATTCAAGCATTTTGTGCTTGAGCTAATAAAATAATATTTTTTTTTATTTATGGGAAAAAAGAAAACATTATGGTTAGACTCGATCATCTTGAAGGTCTTTTTCAACCTTAATGATTCTCCGATTTCCACTGACAATTTTTTTTTACAAATTAACTTGCTAACTAGAATATAGCCCAATGGTTTTAGATGATAACTGGCTCCTACAGCACCAACTAGAATTGGTCCTTCTGCACCATGATGTGAGGGTTTGGCCAAGAACTTTGCAAACTTGAGATCTGTTACAATAAGGAACATTTTCATTAGCTTTAAAAATTTGGTATTAGTTAGAATGGCTTCATCCCCCATATATTCTTGGCAGTCCTGTGTTCTTTAAACACTTGCTCTTCCTGGTGTAGCATCACCCATTATCTCTGTAACAGTGTCTCAGTTTTCAGTGTCTAGTTTCGATAAGGTAAGAAGTTATTGAGTTAAAAGATAGTACAGAAACTTTGTGATTTTTAATCTGAGATTTATATGTGGAATTGTATGAGCTCCTTGAGTGCTGCTGTAAATTATTGTATTGTAGAATGGTGGCTGGTGAAGAATCTGATTTGCTAACATTTTTTTTTTCTCAGAATTTAACATGCAGCTAAGCAAAAAAATATTTATCCCTGTTTATTGAGATTTTTCTGTGAAGAACACAAGAAATCATTCTCATTTGTAATAAAAAGTAAAACTTTTCCTCTGAACTGAGAATGAACTAGTCAGAATAATGCATTATGGGAGGAAATAAAAATGGCTTTTTAAAACAAATTAAAAAAACCATCAAGACATTCTAAAGTGGTCATTTTATACAAGTGGAAAAACACAGTGTTTCATTTTGTAAAATCATCTTGATTTTCAGCATGTGTTTTCAGACATTTGAAAAATGAAAATGAAAACCTGCTTTTTTTTGATAAACTTGTGACATGTTTTCAGAGTATTTAGTGTGAATCCATATTCATTGCTGGGGAAAAAATAGGGTTTAGGAAAAGTCACTGCTCACTGCTGAGCTAAGAGTGACAAAGGAGCAGATGTTTTGATGCTGATCCTTTTTTATACCACCACCAAGGCAGAAATAGTGCCTTCCTTCCTGGAAAAAGGCTGTGAAACATTCAAAACACCTGGTCCAATTCAGACAGCCTAGCTTGGCTTCCTCTCAGCAGCAAATCTGGAGCATTCTAATGTTGTTTTCTTGTTCTACTTTTAAAAAACAGATCACAGTGGCAAAGCTGAACTGCCCATTAATCTGCAATTAAGAAAAAAATGTTAAAAGGGCGACTAATTTGTGGGTACTTTTGTTTGTGCAGCACCCATGATGTAAATTGTGCAGTGGGTAGTTAATTTATGATTGTTCTTATAATGAAAACACCTTTTTTTCTCCAATCTCTTCAATTAGTGATGCTGGCACTTTGCCTAAATTTAAATGTGAAATTTTCTTTTCCTGAACAAACTGTCCCTTACTCTTTGCTCATATGTTTACCTACCAGATGACATGGAAATGATTCTATCTGTCACTTTTGGAATGTTGTTTGGTGTCACCAGTAAAATTATACAGAAAGACTGTTCTGCAGCTGCACTGTGCTGTCACCTTGGCTTCACATGAGCTGTTCTTGAATCCCGTGTTTTCAAGTAAGTACTGAGATATGAAAGAATGATGTAGGAAAAGTTTCTACAGTATGTAAATGAGAGGTAGAGGTAAATGTTATCTTTCACATGAAACCTCAGCTGTGTAACAATATAATTACATTAAACAAGGTCAGAATTCAGCTTGGCATTGTAATAATATTAAGTCAAAAGGGTGCTTTGGGTTAGGGACTGCATTTCTATGCTACACGCAATCTCCTCAGCGTGATTCTCACATAGGATGCAAGTTTCAGAGAATGTATTCCCCTTAAAAGAATGTGATTATACAGCACTTCTGTGGCTGGTTGCCCTTGGCCATCTGCCAACCACCCAGACACTCTCACTTCCCCTTGTCAACAAGACACAGGGAGAAAAGAGGATGAAAAAGCTAATGGGTTGAGATGAGGACAGAGATCACAGAATGGTTTGTGTTGGAGAGGATCTTGAAGATCATCCTTTTCCAATCCCCTTACATAGGCAGGGACATCTCCCACTAGATCAGGTTGCTCAAGGCCCCATCCAGCCTGGCCTTGAACACTTCCAGGGAGGGGGCAGCCACAGCTTCCCTGGGCAGTCAGGGATGTAAGTTACCAATTGCCATCAGAGACAAAGCAGACTTGACTAGGGAAAAATGAATATAATTTATTGCTACTTAAAATTGGACAGAGTTGGACAGTGAGAAACAAAGGCAAAAACTAAACCTCCCTTCTCATTCCCAAGATTTCACCCCTTTTTTTTGTAGGATAAACTTCACTCCTTCTCTCCAAACTCTTCTGCTTTGCCTCCACCACTGATCTGTCCAGGGGAATGGGGGTTGCAGTCAGTCCATAGCACTTCACCACTGTTGCTTCCTCCTCACTCTTTTCTCTTGCTCCAGTGTGGGTTCCTCCCATGGGATGTCACTCCTCTCAGAAGATCCTTCTTCATCATCAGCTCTCCACAGGCTGTAGCTCCTTTAGGGAATGTCCAGCTGTGCTTGGATCGGGTCTCCTGGGGTGCAGCGTGGACATCTTCTCTAGCATGTTCTTCTCCACTACCTATAGGGAAATATCTGCTCCACCATGGGCTCCTCCACAGGTTGTAAGGGAACTCCTGATCCA
This sequence comes from Phaethornis superciliosus, assembly GCA_023637945.1. Classification (NCBI taxonomy): domain Eukaryota; kingdom Metazoa; phylum Chordata; class Aves; order Apodiformes; family Trochilidae; genus Phaethornis; species Phaethornis superciliosus. The sequence goes on from JAJQWJ010000005.1 coordinate 9,947,774, forward strand.
GCACCTGGAGCACTTCCTCCCCCTCATTTTGCTCTTGCTTTGATGCTCACAAGACTCTTTCTCACACTTTTTTTCTATAACCTGCTCTCCTCTCCTGGGCAGCTTTTTGCCCTTTTTTATATACACATCCATGGCCGAGGGGTTCAGCTATGTTGGGGTGGGTCCATGGAACTGGCTGGAACCAGGAGGAACCAGCAGGAGCTGGCTCTGTCTGGCAGGAACTGCCTCTGCTTGGCATGGGGCACCCTCACAGAGGCTGCCCCCACTGCCAGAACCCAGGCACCTGCAGTCAATACAACCTTTCTTCACCTCAGGGAAATTTCCTAACTTTTTCTGGGTTTTAATGTTTCAAATCTTTCTGAAGAAAGGTGCAAACAGTTACAGTCTGTGCTGCTTGATTCATGCTGCGTATATTATTTTAATGTGAGTTTCAACTGGAAGAACACACTGAAATTAACATTTGATGTCTTATTCTTTGATATCTGGCATTTTTCACTGGCACACTATAATAAAGAATCAGTTATTGCTATTAGACATATTTTAGAAGAATTCTTTTTTGATGCATATCTCCACTTGGATTATTAAATTTAAATCGCTGCTGCTATCAGTTTGAATACTAATGATATATTCTGCCAGATGGAAGCCTTTAATAAATTTCCACTTTTCCCTAACAGTCAGCTGTAAATCTTAAATAAGAGACTTTTCTTTGGGTGATGCCAGCTTTAATGCCTTGTGTCCACACTGATTTCAATGTCATTAGTACCTGGCAGGCAGGAAATTCTTTAATTAAATGCCATTCTTTCCCCTTTATTAAGATGCAGGGTGGCACAAATTCCCCTACTTTGTTTCCCTTTCACTGTAGCAGAGTCAAGGCTTTTTTGGGTGTATTATGTATAGTTTCTGAACTGCCAGCCACTTTTCTGCTGTACTCATGTTGCCTACCTGAGAGAGTCCTTCATTGTCTTTCAGTTGATAGCTATATTCAATAGATTCACACTTTTGAGCCCTTTTCTGTTGCTGTCTGTGAAGTTCCAAGTACTGGAGCTTGTGAAAAGGAGGGGGCAAAGGGACAGGTCCCCACTTACCTAGTAGAAATATTTCCTCCAGTGGCACAAGCCTTCCCTGATTGCAGGTGATTTGTACACTTCAGAGGGTACCAGCATCCTTCCCAGTACCAGGGCTGCTGCTACAACCCAGCACCTCAGGTGCAGGATGAATGAAACTTAATAAACAAGTATGTCTCTTTTATCAGCACAATTGATAGTCTCTTTTATCAGCTAGTGATATTTTCCTCCAGAGTAATCTTCTCCATTCACTTTTAGACTTCTGAATTTTTGCACAAGGGGTATACAGTAGCGAAAATATATCCTGTTGTGGGGAATTCAACTCTGTATAGCTTAACCTTTCTCTTCTGCATTCTACCTAGCTGGGAATGGCTCCTTCAGGGAAAAAATTATGTCCATCACTCTGCTAAAAGAAGAGGTAAGCCGGAAATCCTGGCTGTGGTGGGGAGGGGAGAATAAACACTAGGTAGCAGAAGAGAAAATCAAATCACAGCAAACTTTCTTTACCTTGGGGGAAAGAGAGAACTAAAATACTTATGTGAGTCAATAACTATTCCCAGCAGAATCCTTGGAAAAACCTACAGGTGGAGAATATTTTTTGGTTATTGAGTTTTCTCACCAGTCTGTTTCACTTATTGATTTGTTTTGTCATTAAACCTAAAAGCCATACAGTTAAATATGTTTCATCCATGCACCAAACTCTCCAAATAATTCCATTATCTAAATGATTATCTCAAGTGCCAATTGCAAGAAAGAAATTAACATCATCATAATGCTAAGAACATGTTTTGTTGAGCTTTGTGGTGGTGCTTTGTTCATTGTTTTTCTGTTTTGTTCTCTCTCTGCTTCAAAATTAGTAAGAAAAAAAGCCCATTGAAACAGCTCTGTCGTGGAACAAAAGATGTCAGTTATGGAAAAGCACTGGCACCAACAAAATATTTCAAATAATTTTAAGAAATTTTCTGACAGAGCAGTGGCAATTAATATATTTCTGTTTCAACAACTGTAATTAAAACTGACCTTTAAGTTAATTATGTCTTGACATTTATTATTTTAAACTAGCTTTCCCTGTGGTGATGATGTGTTACATACAGATTCTAGTAAGTCCTTTCTGTAGTGTGAGCAAGCAGATTTCAGATGTGCCTACACTGCAGTTCAGAGAATGGCATCATCCACATACCTGGGTCCTCAGTCCCTGATACCTGCATTTTCAGTTCAGGCTGTTCCTAGACTCTGTAATGGCAGCCTGATATTGCAGTTTACACAACAATGATCAGGGACACAATTTTGAAAGGAGCTTAATGAGCAGTAATACATGTTGCTATTGCTACGGTTCTGTATTTCTATGAAGCCATTAAGTTTGCACAGAAATCTAGAGGAAAATAAGCCCAGCTCTTGTAAAGGTTGCAGCATAATAACAATGAAATAACCATAGGAATTGGAAATGGAGGGTATAGGAAAGAATAAAAGTTGAGAACTGTTCTTGCTCATATATAGCATGAAGTCTAGCTCGGTTAAATGTGAACATAAAGGTGAGATTATGTGCTAGAAGAAAAATCTAGTATAGATTTGATATTGGTAGAAGATTTTAAGGTGTAAGGAGAAGTATTTCTGAACAGAGGAGAACTTTGCAAAAAGGTATGGCCAAGGTTTTTGACAAAAATAACAACAGCTGTATTTATGCAAATAAAGCTCACAGTGGTATATTACAGAGATACATCCTGTGTAAAGTTCAGTAGACTTCAGGAATGATCTTGGATGTTTTGAAAGTCCAAGGGAGTCTGGTTATGTGTTTGGAAGGGGTTGGAACTTTGTCTCCAAATATGTGTTTTATGTTTACCAAAAACTAGATTTCATGGCCCTAGTGTTAATCCTGTGCCTTCAGAATTGAACTTGCAGTTTGACAGCAAAAAAATAGCTGCCCCCTTTAAGTTTAAAAGCACAATATTTTATGTAGTGTGTTTATAGTTCTTTTCTGATCCATACATTAATCTACCACGTGTATGTCTTATGTTGAGAGATGTCTGCTGCCTTCCTTCCAGTTGCATAACTTCAAATCCATGTGGACTTTTTGTATATTATAAACATATTTTTTAGTGGGTTCAAGACAGACTTCAAAATATTCTGTCTGTATGTGGGAAGCTAAGTGGGCTAAAGAATGCATCCATGCCACTTACTAGTTTCAGTGGCTCTAAGCCTTCAAAACATACCTGATTTTTATGTGTAAGTAACACAGGCTGCACAAAAATGTTTCTCCAAAGCTGACAACCAATAGAGTGCACATGTGCATTGGGAAATCAGGAATCCTATTAGAACTAATTTCTTTTCTTTCCTGTGCTAACATTTCCTCAACAAATTCTCTTAAGTTGTTTGCTTATTTGGATAAGTCATAGGTTTTTTTTGTTTTTTGTTTTTTTTTTGCTTGCTTTCTTTTTTTTTTTTTTTTTTTTTTTTTTTTTTTTTTTCGGCACAAAATGTAGACATGTTTTTATGGTGGGTCACTTCTGATGAGGAAAAGGTCATCAGAAAGTTTGTTAAACTGAAAGGCCTACTCTTGCTTAGAATATCTGGACCCTGGCTGCCTGACCTATTCATTGACTGTGTTTTCTAATTGGGCCGTCACTGCTACCCAACCAGCAGTGTAATGCTGCTAACTGCTGCTTTAGCCAGAACATAAAAATCAATCTTCTAGTAAAGGGCATAGCAAGCCCCGTGCCTATAGAGTATTGTATCTTTGGCCTTGGCATTCAAAAGATGCTTTTTTATTTGCGCTAGTATGGATTTATTTCCAAACTAACTGACTTCCAGCGACTGGTGCTATCTTTTAAATGTCTTTTTGCATTGCATTAAGAAGTGTTTTTTGATGTAAGACAAAGTGCAGAACACATACATTTAGGAAGTATGTGACACAATAATGCCATACTCCTCAAGTTGTGGTGCAAAGAATAGCTGCCCAGTGTATCCTGACATCTTTTGGCATAATTACTGCAGTTTTTCCCTTCTGAAATAAAGCTTTAGAGAGCATGGGATCTGCCAGAACTCTTAGAACACTTGAAAAAAGAAAGTGACACGGTGCAATAAGTACAGAAGCAACAACTCGTTCTTTTTCTGCATAAGTTTCCTCCTAGCTATGCTTTTTTTGGCATTTTAGAAAAATAAAACAATTGATCTGATCTGAAAACTGCATGAAAAGCAAGAAAGCTTTCATCAAAGTGAAAATGAAAAAATAAGCCCTTGACTTTCCTATGCTTAAGTTTGTCAGATCCAAAGGAAATGAGGCAAACATGTACTTGGATTGGAACTTGATTATAGAAATAACTTGGAACTTAGCCTGGAAAGGGTGATAAGTCACTCTATCCCCATCGTTTTGTTTTTCATACTGCTTACATCTTATGGCCTGATGAAAAGGTGAAAGGTGTTTGTCCTTTCTTTTTTCTTTATGTTCTTCAGGTAGCAAATATCAGATGCTTATTTTATTAGAATTAGAAGTAGGTTAATCGCAGTGCTTGTGTCATTGTTTTGAAAGCTGAGATCTGAATTAAATGTAACATGTACTGTTATAAATTCAAGTTGTAGAAATACAGAAACACCTCCTTTTTTATTACCAGAGATATGATATAGAATATTAAAAGTATCTCAAGGGTTGGTGGTTGTGTTACAGCACAAAGGGAAATTAATCATATGCTTATTGTACTGTGTACCATTTACTTCTTTTGAAAATGAAAAGGCCACTGATGTCAGTGAAGCTCCAATGTCTTTAAAATAATTTGAAAATCTTTGCCTAAACAGCTGGGAAAGAAAGTAATTAGAATTTGAGTTGTTGATAACCAGAGAAAAGTTGTTCTTTTTTTTTTTTTTTTTTTTTTTTTTTAAAAAAATTAAGGTCAAGGGGGTAATGCATAGGACTAATGAGACAGTACAAGACAGGCAAAAAGAAGGCATTGCATTGTAAAGCACATAGGTAAGCTCCAGGACTCCTTTTCTAAGGGGAGCTATGGATACCAGATGTTTACAGAAGTGCTGGAAGAAATTGGACAAATCCTTGTGAGGGGGCAATCGGTTTTAAGTACATGACATAGTGCCAAGTTTAGGCTGTCCCTGATCCATACATTGCTGGAGGCAGCTCACTGAACATCCACTGTTAATCACAGCCAGAAATGGGTTGCCTGACCAAGCAATCCTTTCTCATGAATCCACAAGATCCGCTCAAAAGTTCTTCAGTAGCCATAAGCATCCCAATATGTGAATCTGTATTTCTGTAGGTGTGTGACACATATCTGATCCTGGCAAATGAAATGTGAGCTCTGAATGGTGTTCTTCCCACAGAGTTGAGCTGTAAATAGTGTGCCTATCCCTAGTGTTATATCTCAAAGGCATTAAGCATGTGCTGCAGCTGTTTTTTCCTCAGGGAAGTAAAGCTTTCAACCCACCTATTTTCATGAAGCATGATAGGTATTTATTATCTCTGAGGTCAGTACCATTTTGTGGGAATGTAAATGGATCTTAACTTGGGCTGGGGGAGTTCTGAAATTTTCAGAGTACAAACACACATGGAGATATACCCAGCCTTGTTAATATGAGCCTTATTTAGAAAGCTGTCTGAAAACACGATGTCAAATAGTTTTTCTGTAACAAGCATAATAAAGCATAGGACAAGATTTAGTTTTATTACTAAGGTAAGTACTATACAGTCACAGTGTTATAATACAAACTGTTAGACAAGGTCCACACCCTAGAAACCTCACCATCTAATTAGGATGCTTTCAATACAACCAATTAGAAGCCTGACAGTAGGAGCAAGAAGGGTCACAGGAATAAAGGCTATGTGAAAATAAATAGCTTGTATGAAGCATGCTGAAAAGACAAATGATGTGAAATTTCCTTCCAGCAGCATACTGTGAGGACACTTCTGATAAGAATTAGGCAGCTGGGATTTTCCTTATTTTTATGACCTTATTTTTTTTGTGAGGAGTTACTCTCCTAAAAATTGTGCCCTATCGTCTCAGACTGGTCTGTCTTTCACAGGAAAATTCCTTTGAAATCTTGGGTTCATTCAGTTGAACAAAGTGGGCCATCTTTTCCTTCATGTATACCAGGCTATTACACAAAATTGTAATGTAGCTCATGGTCATCAGCCATCGAGGAAACATACAGCTGCCATTAAGAGTGTGGGTTTATATCAAGGAGCAGGTGGGAGTTTTTCCCAAAGACATTTGTGCAAAGACTAATGTTTAAGAGAACTATGGAACACTGCCTTTCAGATATAGTAGAGCAGATTTCAAAGATACATCATAGTGTGTGCTCCATAGTTTGACATCTTAAGGGTGGTTTGACATCACCAGAATTCTTGCTAGTGACCAAAACCAATGGAGAATTGTACCACAAATACTTAGACCTGAAGAACTCAAGCTTTAATAGCAAGTTTCCCTCTGAGAGGGAAAAGAAAGGATATTAATACTTCAGCTAAGTCTGCATTAGACTAATACTAATTTGTCATTTTACCTTTATTTGATGGTTTATTTATGAGGATGATTTAATTTCAAGACCTATTCTATTTTCTGAGCTGTTGCCATTTTAAATACTTCTATACCTCATGCTGTTAAGCCTTTGAACATACACATGATATACTTCTCTTACATCTAGCTTTCTTACGTTATAGCAGAAAGCAAACATTTTTAATTTATCAAAGAATGTCTTTCATTTCTTGCCTGCATTTTGTTTCCTTTATAAATAATTTTCATGTACAGTTTTAAAAATATAAACAAATCCTCCATGACGTTCTTTCTGATCATTAACACTCACATTGTGTCAGATCAAAAGTTTTGCTGGGTTTCTTTGAGAACATGAAAAGTCCTGATCCACACACTCAGCACCACTGCATTAGAATTCTTTTCTTTCCATTGTTTCTGGTTTGTCTTAGTAGATCTGAAAGTGAAGTGACAAATAATATTGTTCTGTTCAGATAACCTTTGAACTTAATGGACACACAGAGTTTAAAAGAGGTGGTACCAGGTTATGTAAGACTAAAAGCAAATGCTGGATGAATTTTTCTTTACCCAAAGTGAAACGTAATCAGCTGTTTTCTAAGCTTTTGTAACAACAGAATTGAAGTTTGTTTTTTTGGTTTTTTCTTTGTTTTTAAATTTCACACAATTTCAGGCTTTCTTAATTTTGCATTAAAAATGGAATATTTATTAAAATTCAGATATTTACCTTGATATTGTAAAAGTTGCTGTTGCCACATAAAGTTAATTTTGCAGCAAAGTACAATTCAGTTACCATAATGATAGAAATTGGCAACAAAATAAGTGGGGTACTTCAGGGAACTGACTTTGCAGTCTGCCTGCAATCTTTTTTAATCTGCAGATTAAAAGCTGAACTAAACCTAATGCAATGAGAAAAAATGGCTGCATAATATGTCTCTGTTAATTGTTAGCTAGTGAATAAATAGGATTGTATTGAAAGTGTGAGAAGAATGAGGATACCTGTGCTTTCTCTTTCCCCTACATTTGGTTCCTTCAGAATGAATTGTCACCTGACTTCAAAGAATAGGAAGCATTGTGAAAAAAATGGTATTTTTTATTGCTGTTATGTCCTTATTATCTCTGCCATTTTCTCAAAGCCAATTAAAAAATTCCCTTAATTTTCAGCTGCTTATAACCTTGCTGCCCCTGGCTTTCCATACCTCAAAATTTCATGTTCCTCCCATCCATCGGTATTTCAGAGAGTTCCCTGGGTAACAATTTCACCCACTGAACTCTGAAATTTTCCCCTTTGCCAAATAATAAGCCTCACTTTTATTTTCATTTCATGAATGTAGTGTCAAATTTAAGTGACTCCACTCTTGTACTCTCCAATAACAGACTGCACTGACCAACTTTGCTGAGTCTGTAATTCCAAAGTAGGAGAGAGGAGAGACCACTTTGCTGCCTCTGTGTTGAAAGGAGGCTCTAAATAAGCATGCAGATGGACACATGGTTGCATCTCTTATGCCTTTAGGAGACCAAATGCATTCACTCAGTGATTCAACATGTGGGTATGTGACAGCTCCCTGGCAACTCATGCGTGAGGATGTAGAAAAAATTGGTACCTGGAACCTGACTGTAGGTTGCACCTTTTTCCATGAGAGCCATCACAGCCATACAGGTTAAAGCATGCGTGTAATTACTGTTTGGGGCAGAGCAGAAATTCTACAAAAATCATCACTACAACAAATCCCTCAATTTGTTCTTAGACTGAGTGTATGAATTGCGTGTCTAGTATTTTAAACTCCTCTAAGTAACTTCCAGAGGCCCATTTATACTGAACTTGACAAAGGTATTTCCAGAGAGTTTTTTATGGAAGATTTATGATGGGTGTCTATCTTCTTCTGTTGATGATGGATCAATCTTTGATTGAACAGCTGTATTGTGTAATTTCTGTTTGAAACATAAAGCTGGATCTTGCAGGTGAGGCTGAGTCCATTTAGTCTTTCAAGTCGAGTGATTCTTCACAATGTTAGGCACAGATGGGTATGTTTTCAAAGGTGCCTAGAGGTAACAAGTAGGATTTTCAAGATCATTAAAGCTGACTGGACATCTAACTTCAGTTTTGCTGAGGTAGGTGATTATTACTATTTTCCTGTATCTATTTTCTTTCATAATCCCTCTCAACACTTTTCATAATCTTGTCCACAGGTCTAATTTAATTTCCAATGAATGCATTCTATTTACATTTATTGTAGTAGACTATATCCAGGCAAAGTATATTAAATCTTAATTTAGATCATAAGCAAAAGAGTTTTCATTTAACACTTGTACAAGGTCATCAGTTTTGCAGTGTAGTCTGTGGAGCTGTCATGTGGAGTCATCACTTTTACAAAGAACCACTGGTACTTTTGTATTTCAGCTGTCATTTTTTTGCAGTTTTAAAAGCTGAAAATCCATAGTTGAAAAATGCCATGCTCTTTGAATCAGGATAATAATTTTCCATATAGTGGAGCATAGCATTTTAAATGTAGTGGGCAGCAAAATACTACTGTGTCTGGGTGGATCAGTGGTATGAAGCAATGCCATTTGTTCTTTGTAGTTATTCCCATGACAATAAGACTTCATTCAGGAATGTTTTCTGAATGAAATTTCCGCTGGTGCTAATGGGATGAACACACAGACAGCACACATTCAGTCTTATTCCTACTTTGCTCTCACTAGTTTCTTTAACCAGATCAGCATTTATGTGAAATAATGACTACCTGATTTATTCCCCTGTCCCAGTTTTCACTTTGCTCTCATTATGCCAGTCTGGACTGACAAGAATTTTTCTACTTGTCTTAACTTTCTTTGGACAAGAGATGTTATTTTAAAAAAATTGTTATTTTAAAATGGATTAGTTTTTAAAAAACTCTCTGTGAATAAAGCACATATACTTGACATAATATGAAACAATTTTTGTCAAATCCTAGATAGACATACCTGCTCTTTGAGAATTAATACAAATTTAAAGCCTCGGTTCCTTACGGGCCTTTTTTCAGTGTTGTTTTGATTATCTTATAGTTTACCATTTGCAAGGAGTAAGTGGAGCAACATCAATTAATTAGTGACAATACATATGAAAAATCAGAAGGATTTTAGATTTGTTAGATTGCTTTGTGCAGAAAGTCACTGTCAGCACAGTGTGCTATGCTTTAGCACAGCCCCCAGCTCCTACCTCCCTCCATCCTGCTGCTGCAGAGTAGGTCAGGCAGTTCCATGTGCCTATGGTGTGGGATCCTTGTGCCCATGTCAGTAACAACCAAAATATGTAACTCTAGATGAAGGGATAAAAAAAAAAAAAATCCATGCAGATATGACGATGCTATAATGGCAGAATGTGCACTGCTAGGAAATTATCTGCTCTGGAAGGATCACCTAGGAACTGTGTACATTGAACACACACTATTAAAGCCTGTTTCTGATTCCATTAGCACATGAGAGAGAGACCCAAATCACTTCTAAAGGCATTTGCAAGCAGCTGCTGCCACAACAAAGATAATATTGGCACAGCTTTTCAATTGTGTAAAGAATAGGCAGCATTATTTTAAACTTCCATCTTTCATTTGTGCCTTATAGACAAAGTGCTGACTTGGTGTAATTTTTAAAGCTAATTATGTAACAGGGATTTCACAAAATAGCTCTGAACTACTTAAAATGGATATTAAAAAATTCAAAATCCTGATACGACAGCTGCAGTAATAATACCTATTGTTAAGTTTTGCTAGACTTTCCTCTGTCATATAAGCTCATAAATGCCTGCCTTGTTTTTCAAATAACTTCTTCCTTTCATGACCTAGGAACAACACATTTATTACATGCTCTTAATGTTGAATACCTATGCAATAAAACCACATGCCCTTGAGTACACATTTTGTATGCATAGTTTAATGAAAATATTTCCTACTGGGTGAGTTAAACAGCATTTATTTTTCTTTATCTTATCTGAACTATGATTTCTTGAATGAAACTGTGTCAAATTAAAGCTGACCTTTTCTAATGGGGTTTCAATCAGTTGGGAACTGTGGCAAATATCTGTACGTGTGCTTTTTCCATAGACTTGAAGTTTCATGCCCTTCAGCACATTTCTAAGGATTATTTTCATCACAGTATACTGGTGTGGCTAAAGAGAACTTGGGAACAGTCCAAATTCTCTGATCGTTGTGCTTTGTCTTAATATTAGTCACCAGTGTGGTGCCTTTCTGCAATTAAATTTGTCTCCATATCTAAAGATCTACCTGTAATCTTTTGCTTATGTGTGTAGGATTTACACAGGTACCTGTTAACATTCATACATTGTGTTAAAAATAATTAGCTTTCCTTATAATGGATGTTGTTGAGAACAGCATTCTCTAGCAAGTCCCATATATGTCTTGTTAAATTACATATGAATGGAATCCTTACAGGTTCTAATTTGACAGTCTTAGAGATAACACAAGCTTTATGCCTATCATGAAACACAAATTCAAGACCCAGTTGCAAAGTGAACATTTACTTTATTTTTTCTGTTCTTATGGGAAGCTGTTTCTTTGAGATGTAATGATCATATTCTGATATCACGTGCATTGACAGTGCTAAGAGAAAAACTAGAGCTACACATTGGAAGATGCTGAAGTAAGAAAGCCATTCAACATCTAATGTGCTTTGTCCATTAAAAGCCTCGACAAGGGTGTATAGAATACATTGGTCTTCAAAAATGCTAAGTAAATGCTGTTGTCCACCTGAACAGTTCTCTATTTAGTCACTAAAATGTACTTCATGAGAAAAGACTGATACCTGAAAATTGGAAACCTGAGTCTTGATTGCCCTGCTCATTTTCTGAAAATAAAATGTTTGACTGGGTGTCAGTACAGGAGCCTAACATCTGGATTATACGACCCAATAAGACTCTAATCACTTTTGAGATGGAGCTAGATAAGATACTGACTCGGTCTGAAGTTCACTTAATGATGATGCTTGTGTATAATGATTGTACCTTTTGTTTTATAGCTTGAATTTGACAATGGATTTGTTCTGTTCCCAGTGGAACCTCGTAAGAATCGGCTCAGTGCAAGCAGGAGCAATCCCAAACTCCCCTGATGCAGAAATAATAGTGCTGCAGGTACTGCGGGCAGATTAAGATGAGTGAAACAGGAAAAATTCAGTTAATTAATCTTTTGCAAACATGTTCAGTAAAATCATGTTCTCAGTTGAAGGCAAGTGTAGCTTAAGCATTATCTTCAGAGCCGAAAGTGTTTTATCTGGTGCTATAATGTCAGTCCATGTCAGTTAAAGAGAACCAGATTGTTATATGCTGTTTCTGAGGACAAAATTCCTTTTTTTTCTTATGGATCCAAACAAAAAATTGGCTGCAATTTTTCTGTACACATAGACAGTAAGGAACAAACCTAGACTTGAGGAACTTTGCTTTCTAGAGAAGAACTATAAAAGGATGTATTACACTTGGGGATCTCAGTCACAGAAAGAAATAACTCAAAAAATGTTTGCCAGAGCTGGGAATGAGCACAGATCTTCAGTCCAGAGTTTTAACAGCAAGAGTTCTTCCCACTTTTTATATATGCTCCCTTTATAGGTTTAAGTGTGATTTCTGTCTGTAATGAAGTATTTGTAACAAATTTTAACAATGACATGACAGTTGATTCAGTTGGATTTCAACTAGAATATGGATCTATAAGACCACAAGTAGTAGATCAGAAAGGAAACACAGGGACCAAAAAACATTTTTGCTAGCATCCTGGGACAGAGCTCAGCTCTAAGGAATTCTGATGCTTTTGCATCAAGATCCCATTTCCTACTTGTTTGAACAAAGACTAGGGTCTGACTTTAGTTTGAAACAGGATGTGGAGAAAATGATGTAGCTAAAGATTTGCTTAGCCTCCCAAATTATTTTGAGGCAGCTGAGGTAGTCTCGAATTTTCCTTTTGTTTCACCTAACTCCTATTTCTCATATTTATGATGTAGTAACTTTTTTTTCCCTGTGCACATTTATATTACATCAGTAAATTAGAAAATAATGTAAACAATACAGTCCCTTGTCAGATTGCTATTTGACCTCTGTGGAGAATTGTTATATAAAAAATGACACACATTTTAAAAGCAAAAGAAAAACTGAATTTAAACTGGTGGCACAGAGTTCCTTTTTTTCAGTCAAAGTGTACATTTTGTCCCTGCAAAGGCAAATGTAATTCTTGAAAGTGAAACTCTGTTTCTGTATAAATTGTAAAATCAATATGTGTTTTGTTGGTGTGTTCTGAGAAACTTTGGGTCTTGTTCATTATAATGGATGCTTTACTTCTATTTATTATGATTCAGAGTAATGTTCAGTGATTACTTTCATAGAAACCAATTCAAAAGGGCCATTCTTGTAGTAGAGACAGTGACATTTCTATCCTCATAAAATTACAGAATGGAGATAAGCACTCAGTTTCCAGGGAAATATTATCTTTACTATTTTATAATGTACTATAATTAAAAACTAAAATGCTTGCAAGTACATATTTCTCATTGAATGAATAAACTCTGAGACAAAGTCTGGTTTTTCACTGAAAAAACCCTTATCACCAAGTCTGAGCTGTAATTCTGCAAACTTTTCTCTGCTTGAGTAATCTATGAAACTCAATGGGACTACACAAATGCAGAGTTAATCACATAATTGAAAACATAGTTTTAAGTATAGCTGAGCATTTAATACACAAAGAAAACACATTGTCAGACAAAATTAGAAAGTAAAACCTTTGTTTCAAATCTGCAATGAATTTTTCTGAACGGCACAAAGTATTTCTATTGTTACTGTCATGCCTTTCACAAGAGGCGTACATGTCACTGTCCTCCAGACAGAACATAGAACAAAAATCCACAGTTATATGGGGTTGTAGAGCTGCTTTTTCCTCTGCATGATTTAAGATTTCAGGCTTTAAGCAACTTCTGTGTTTGGGATTTGGAAAATGGAGTCCATGTTACTCAACAGCATGTGGCATACCTGAGGCCAATAACTCCATATACTTTCTGATAATGTATTTTTAATCTATTGTAGGTACTAATATTGCCTAATATTAGTGTAATGCATGTGTAATGATTTTGGGTTATAAATGGTGCAATATATATAGGCAGAGATAGCATCTTTTTAAAAAAATTGTCTCATGTTTGGAAAAATGCAAAAAGTTTAGGACAAGAGCTTTTCATTAGACTTTGTAATTTGAAGAAGAGTTAACATCTGCACGGTTGCTTGAAAAAATTGGAAGATACACCATTTCACTCTGTTTTAACTTGAACCTGTGGAAATAATCTGGAATCAGTCAGGTTCAACTCCTACCTATTCAGTCCTTGATTTCCCTATTTGCATTTTTACTAATGTGGAGACTAATTACATGGCAGTATTTCTCAGTATTAGAGAAAAGAAAGACACTGTTGATTGATTTCACACTGTAAGTGTGATTGCTCTGGGTAAACAGCTTTCAGACAATGCTGCCCAGGACTAGCTGGCAAATGTAGGAGTGAAAACCTCTATAATCATTTAGGATTTCTTTGGTGTTAACACCTTTGCATTTACTCTGTTTCTGAAATGTTTTTTTTCCCAGCTGTGCTGCAATGCTGCTTTTTGTATTTGAAAAATATACACAAAAAGGAAACTAAATACAAAAAGAACAATTGTGATTAATTTTCAGTGTTGAGCTTCTTGGGTTTTAGTATAGCAAGATTTTATTTTCCTTTCCATGAAATTTTAATAAATCAATGAGCAGATGAAACTCGTAGCTTGCAAATTTCTGCCTGTAAGTTTCATGACTGAATACTTTTTAGTGATTGTAATTTGAATAATTTCTTGCAGAAAACTCATAATTTACAGCAAGGAAGAAATAACATATGCATCCCACTGATCTAGTGGAGGCAGGTAAATGCTAAGTTTTTGCCTGTGTTGTCCACAGAAATTAATGGTTTTTAAAAAATATGCTGATGATCCAACTAAATAAAAAAAAAAAACCTGGAGTTTGGAAAAACTAACATGCTTACTGAAAAATTGACCAGTGAGGTCTACCCATTTCTCCTAGGGTCATAGTGAATTTCACAGTTAATTTCTCTCTGTTTCAAATATAATTTGGGAGAAAAAGAATTGATTAAAAACTAAGAGTCCAAAATTCTCATTAAAATGGAAATAATTCATAGAGAAGAAAGGCTTTTCATAGAAAATCAGTTCTGTATGTAGTTCTGTTGTCCATTTTCTCTAATTCTTTAAGTTCACACATTTTTATTGACATTGATTAAACCTGTGGGAGAGAAGTTACGCTGTGTGCCAGCTATATATTACAGAAGAAATAAGTAGCGGAAGGGTATTCAAAGGCAGGTATATTATTTTGAATATGTTCTCATTTGAACTTTAAATAAAAATCCTTAAGGTGACAGAGAACAGGTTAAGGACATATATTCTTTTCAAATTTGTTGGCAAGTTGCAGTTGGTAAAAATATTTGGGAAGAACATTATTATTTTTTTAATGCAAAGGGTAATGACATCAACATCCACCAAAACGCTGAATAGCTCACATATTTTCCACTCCAGATCATAAACTGCATTACACTTGCAGCTGTATTAAGTTCTTTAATGAAACCAGGCACTAGTGGCAGGATTCGTATAGTCAAGTAAATGATGACTGAAATGTCCTCTAGCTTTTTTTCATTAAACTGTGATTTCTGTTTTAATTTTTTAAGACTTATTATATGGAAGATTAAAGCACATTTTTCGGTGTACCATTTAAATCAGTCATGAATAAGTTGATACCAGTGGGCAATGTGTTTGAATATTTCATCACAAAGTGATGGAGTGTCTTATCTTAGCTTGTTAGAGTACTTTTACTCACCAGTCCATTCTGCTCTTTTATGTGACATGACCTGAATAAAGAATGACCAAAAAGGTCAGCAAGGACAGAATAAATAAAAGTGTCAATAGAGGAAAAATATATTTCAAATCCTGGTAGCTGTAATTTAGTTAGTGCTATAAAAATACATTTCTGAGTTATTTGAAGCCACATAATGATATTTGACTTGCACAAATATAATTTACTAAAGCAAAGTAAATATTTCTGCTTGTAAACAGAAATGAAATATAGTTAAATTGATTCTTTTTTCCTATAAATTATGAACTTGGGTCTTCAACTTAAAAATATTCTTATTTTGGACTCCAATTCACATTTCTTTCCACAACAAGAGAAGCCTGTCTAATCTCTTGTCAAATTAGTGAAGAAACTAAGAATTGAAAGAGAAATTGGTGCTCCTAGATATCAGAATATCCTGATATTCTCTTGATATCAGGAACTCTTTGGAGAACCTTAGGGAGACTCAGAAATGTAAGGTTTTTTTCTCAAAGTATTGTAAATCAGGTAGAACACCATTTTATCTAGGTGTATTAGAAACAATACAACGATGTTACTCTCTGAGAACCATCCTGAAGTTTTTAGACAGTATTCCTTGGGATAGCCTCAACAGGCTGTAATTATTCATTGACATCCTCTGCCTGACATGATTTCTTCACTGGCATGCTATTCTTTCCAAAAGACCATGTTACTATACCTTGATACTCTTTTTGTGAGGCTCCAAAGTCCTACTCAGATTAATTTGAAAATGGCTTTTATCACACCAATGAAAACTATGCAGGACTGAGATTTTTCTTTCAACTTTCATTTCTGCAGGACAGAAAAAAATCATACAAAATTCTCTGTGGTTTGCCAATACCTGCAAAGAGGCAGGAGCTTTTTGGATGTAGCAATAACTGGGAATCCAAGAGAGGATCCCCAGCTGTGGCTGGGACTGCCTGTACTGTCTGCAACTGCTACTATCAAACCTGAATTTCTTTCATTTGTCCCATATGTCTGGAGAGTGGCTGGTATTGTAAGTTCTGTAAGAAGATTAAGAGATTCTAAATCGAACAGAAAGTCAATGAAATTGCTCAGTTGGGACTTTGTGACCTGTTGTTCAGATGTCAGTGGAGATGGTATCCAGGGTAACTTCCCTGTTGTCCTGCATCAATGTCACCATGTTGACTCACTTTGGTGAGCAAGGGGGAGATGTAGCCTAACACATCACCCTCAGCAGCCATACAGAAACAGAGTAGATGCTGAACTGTTTGACTGCCTTATGTTGTCACAGTCTGTGATCAGCAGATTTTGCTCTCTTGACTGGTGATGTTGTATTCATATATTGCCTAGAAGACACAAAGCAAGAAGAAGTGGTGAATATGTTTTTTGTCAGCCTTCAATTTGTCTGTATTGGCTCTTCACCATAGCTCTTTCATCAGATATATTCAGTTTGGGAAACTCTAATTTCTCTTTGTGATCACTCACTAAATATGTAACAATAGTGTGACACAATTTTATGCTTATACTTCTGCTTGCTTTATTATGAACAGCATAGTGTATTCATTCTAGTAAAGAATATTCAGCATAAACCAGCATTTGGACCACAAAACAAGAAAAACTTAGTTCAGTAAGTAGTGGCAATAAAGAGGCCTGACTCTTGAGGACCTCTGTTTTGTGAGTGGGCATCTCTGTGGAGGTGAGTACATACTATACAGTTACAAAATATAGATATATGGGGATATCCTCTGGTGATCAAAAGTATTCATGCATGTGGCTTCAGATTTTTATTCAGTGGGGAAATACAAACTCTTCTTTGTCCTCCTTAATATTTTCACAGAAGTTAGGTAGAAGATAAAACCTGACACCTCTCTTTCTTTGTCATACTTGTTGAACTGGCCAATACATAAAAAAATATCAAGGGAAACAAAGCAGACTGATAAACGTGCACTCAACAGCATTGCATAGGTATTATTAGCATTCTTCAAAAATTATTAGAGTTTTTCAAAAGGGTTATGAGGGAAACTTGATATATAAAAGTGAGATATTGCAGTGGAGGAGATTAAGGATTGTTTAAATAATTCAGAAAATAGTTAAAATTAGTAATTTCCTGCAAACAGAACATTTCAGAATTCACCTGACTCTTCAAGAGGACTTTAAAGTGGTAATTAAGTGTTCGAGAGGATCTGTAATACTTGGGGGACTATCCTGCACATGCATCAGTCAAATAAGCATCATTTTGAAGTTTAAGGACGTTACCTGAGAAAGGTGGTGGCTGCCAAACCTCCTCAACATTCCACCATGAGAAATATTTGAAATAATTTGTAATATCATTTAGTCCTAGAGGAAAGTAATTATATAGAGGAGTGGCATCTGCTCAAGCAGGCTTTATTTGGCTTTGCAATGTAACAAATAAAAGTGTCCAAAATTATCCATGTCATTAATTCCTGAAGTCTCCTTCCAGACTGTGTTTGCATGGCACAACATAGCACTGCACAAAGATTCTGAGGTTAGGATTTAGCTGACCTCAAGGATGCTGAAAGCAGTGCAGCTGTGTTGCTGTGGCACTGTCAAGGTTAGTGAGTGCTCCTCAGCCAGCAATAGAAGTTAGGTGAGTGCAGAAACAAACACAGGAGTTTTGTGTTTGGTGTCTGTGCTAGCCAAGTATTTTTGGAAGGCCCTGCACTGAGTTCTGCAGATCTGCACCTTACATGCAGTGTCCTCAACAGTGAATAGATGATGTTGCACGTGGTTATCTATAACATCTATATATGTACTGCACCTATTTGTTTGAAACATATAAACATAAATAAATCTGTGTATTTTTAGCACTTACAACCAGCATTTCAAGTTAACACAAAGTAGTATATTCTACTTTCAGTGGTTTCATGGGAAATTGAATATACCCTGTATTCTGTAAATGTTCTGTCCCACTATAAATACAACAGTATGAAAAGCTCCAGAAACCTTTTCTGATGACACATTTTTTTAGAATTTATAAAGTCTGTTTACACATAACCTTGATTTCTAAGTGTTTTGATTGTTCTGTTTGTACGTGTGACTTTATATATGTGCAGTTGTACAGAAAAAAAATGAATGTCTAGAATTTTACACAGGACACAAACATGTCTGAATCTCTGCTGCTCATGATGTAAATTGGTTATGCAAAGTACGTGAGGAGAAAGGAAATGGTGCTAAATGAAATTGAACCTGACTTTTTGATTGAAAAATGCTGTGTTTCCCTCATCTCCTTGCTGTTCCTTTTTCAGGCAGCAGCTCAGATTTGACAGCCACAATTATGAAACTGGCATACCAAAGAAAATCTTTTTGTTTTGAAGACCTACATTAGTGCATGTCTGTTCACAAAGAAAACTTATTGGAAAAAAAACCCAATGAAAACGTTCAGTTCAAAATATTTCCAATAACTTATTTCTTATGGCTTTTGTATATTTAAACAGTTTCTAAGAAGCACATGCAGAGTGTTTTTTTGCTGTGCAGGTTTGTAACGTAGGAAAAGGACTTTAGACTAATTCGACAGACAATGAGAATTTGTACATCATATCTGGATTTATCTTCCACAGAGCAGACACTGAGATTTCCAAAACACTAAGTTGCACAATATAACATAAAATAAAAAGAATGTGTAGATCGGAATTTAAGTCAGCTACAAATTTATTGCAGGATAGATCTGACAAGTTCTTTGGTTAACAACATGTAGCTGGATGCTGAATGCATGATAGTGGAAATACACCATGTTTAGTCATCTATCTGGGCCTAATTAGGGGATGAATAGCTGAGAAAGAAGAAAAAAAGTAGTCTGGCATGCAATTATATGGGAAATTTAATCTTATATCTGACTACAAAGCTTTGTGTGTTTGTATGCAATTGGGAGGATTAAAGTAGAAAGAGAAACACTCCTGTATTCTTTATCCTTGATTCATCCTTGTTAATTTTTTTTTTTTTTTTTTTTTTTTCCTCAGCATTTATATGATAAAATGGTTCTTCAAAATGGAGTTGGATTTAACCTTCAGTATCTGCCCCCTGCCTTCTGCATTTTGGAAGCCAATCAGGTATGAATTTCTCTTTGAAATTTCTCTTTGTTCATTTTTGAGTTTTGCAGGAATTTTGTGTGGTAGTTTTCACTGATATGCATTTTAATTATTATAAAAAATTTAAATATTTATCAGCACAAGCTAGCAAGATGAAGCAGTAAATTTTTCCTAGTTTTTCTTTCACATATAGAAGGAACTTTATTTGGATTACAGACTGGTACCTCACAAGTTAACATTAAGCAGGCAGTGCTAGTCTCAGGGTGTCTCAGGTAACCTTTCATCCTCCACAGAAATACAGAGGGAAACTGTTTGGTAGTCATAGCCCTAGCACTTAGGTAACCTAACAACATGATGTCTTCCAGTGCTATGGAATGTTTTTCAAATTAAGTAAATGTGACTCTATATTGTTACTGGATGATGGTATTATATTTAGATTTATTATTTCTTTTCCCTGAGCTACTGCATGATACCTTTCTGTTGTATAACACCACCTAAATGACATAATTGTCTTTAGAAATGAAAGTGGACCTAATATATATGCAAGCAGCATTTGGTTGAGTGGGAATGCTCATGTGTTGCCAGAAGAATGGGTGACTTTTCATGCCTCCAAAAGTGAGGGGTCTCATAGGTGAGTTCAGGGAGGCAAGTGGCCAATTCCCTTTCTTTTCCCTCCTTGTGTTTTTTTTTTTTTTTTTTTTTTTTTGTTTGTTTGTTTTTTGTTTTGTTTTTGTTTGTTTGTTTGTTTGTTTTTTCCAACCTGTGAAGTTGTTTTTGCTCCTAGCAGGTGGTGGAGGGAAATCAGAAGACTGCTGAATAAAAAATAAAATTAGAACTTGGAATCAGAAATCAGCAAAGCTATAGCAATGAAAAGGGGAAAAACATGAGCCAGGGGCATTTAATAAACAGAATGGCAGTGTTTAGGTCAATGTCTCTAAGATGTCTCTCAATCTGAAAGTAAATCTTATGTCAGTTTAGAAAATAATAAATATTTTTGGTTGCAATAGGTGATTCCAAAGGGTGTTCTGTATGGTGGTGACTGAAATTACTGTAACCCTCTAGCAAAGCAAAATGGTTAGGTTCTTCTTCTTCTGTATGCATGGGGGCCCTCCATAAATCATTTTGATCCCATAAGACATCATTTCAGTTGTGAGGCAATTAATCTATTTTCATTCAGATATGAATAAAATTATCCCCTTAACTAACATAGAATTTCTCTAAAAATGTCATCATACCCACAGTCCTCTTGTTTCATATAACTGGAGTATATGTTGTAACATACATAGTATTATAAAGCAAAACAGAAATTAAACCTTAATTAAATTAAGGGGATAAAGCCAATACAAAATGCTCATTCTCTGTTCATAAAAAGCTGAAAAAATTAAGCAGAGGAAGTTAGGGAAATTTAGTGTACACACACAGGTTGCTGGTAATAGTTTATGGCCTCCCTATAACATATAAGGTTGAGTACAATAGCTTTTGTGATGAGTTGCTAGCACTGCATTCATTCTGATGAAAGAGAGAAAATTTAATGGCATTTAGTCTTTGACTTGCACTGGACCCTGGAACAGATCCATCTCTATTAAGTCTACATTGCCTGTGCTTGCAAGCTGAGAAAAATACAGCAGCAGACTAAAATCACAACAAATAGCTTGATTAAAGTGTCCTCTCAGTGCAAAATAGCATAAATGCCAATGTGATTATTATGTATACTATTCTCAGTCCTGCCTTCCTTTTCCTTTTTTTTTTTTTTTTTCTTTCTTAATCTTTCTTCTTCTCTCTTCTAAAATATGAAATTATCCATTTGACAGCTTCTCAATTTCCCAGTTGGAACTCCACATCTCTGTCACAGCTGCTTTTAAATATTTGGAAATTGGCATGTTTTGTCATTGGTAAAAAGAAACAAATTCTACCAAATCTACCCTGTGAATCTGATCTATGTGTCTAAGTCACTTCTGAAATGGGAGTAAGTTCTAAATCCCATAAGCTCCCACCACAGGACCCTAAATATTTTAACATACATGGGCTTTGAACACTTTAGAAAATATTAGCAGAATGTGGAAAAAGATTAACACTCAAGGAATCTGAGTCTTTAATCCATCTTCAAGATTAATAGGAGCAACAAACTACTTGCTTTACTAGGAATATTTATTTGACTAAAACTGGGCACACTGGGGAAAGCTGTATTATAGATGAAGTTGCAATTTACATGTGGAACCCATTACAGTGACATAATACTTATTTACTGGTGGAGGTCATCATACATTTCTCAAAAACAAAACAATATAAATAAAATCTGTTGAGCTGAATGGATAATGTAACTTCTAATGTACTGACTTTTGTCACATGGTACTACAATAAATCATTACATTTCAATTTAACTTAGTGAGAACACAGAAGAAATCAATTTATGAGCACTTAAGCTGTGTAAGGACATTGGTTGTACTTTCTTGGTGATTTCCTTAGGATTTACGACAATGACCTGAGTTGTAGAAATACTATTTTAAGTTAACAGAAAAACTGACCTGGGTTCAAGCTGAAAACAAATGTTCTGACAACTTGGGTTTAACTCATCTGTCAGCATCCCACGGTTCTTTGCAAGAAACAAAGACTGTGTTTTTTAGTGTTATGTTAGTTCTTTATCTTGAATAGGTACATGTGTATTTGGTGTAAGAGAAAGAAGCTAGAGGAAGAACAGTGGAAAAAACCCTAAATGACAGTAGCAAAATGGAAGCTGAAGTTTAACTTTGAGTAATGGAAACAGGCAGCTTGCTGAATGAGAATTTTATATCTAAAAACGGTGCTGTCTACATGGAAATCAAAATGCTGTTGACAATAGTGGCTTCATATTTTAAGTATGATAGGAGAGGTATAGTAAGCAATTACTGCTATTTGGATTAGATAAGAAATAGCAAATTTACTTTAAGGAAATTGTCAGAAGGTCTGGTGCAGTTAGAATCTGTTATGTAGTAAATCAAATAGGAACAGATGACAGGTGGTTTGCTATGGCTGAGAAACATAAGAAATATCTGCCCTTTGCACTGCACATATGAGTAGATTACAAAAAGCAATTTAATTCAGAATGGTAACTAGGGGAGGGTGCACAACCAGCCTTCCTTGCAGGAAAAGACATCTGTCTTATCCATCACACACTGGGAACTAACAGTGTTCTGTCACATTGCATAGGATCAGTACCCCTTCTTTTTCCAAAAGTAGGAAAACTTCCTGAGGTTTTCTGTTGACTCTAGACTTAATAATGTATCCTACCAACATTCCTTGTTATCTCAGACATACTGTATAAACATTAACTAATTAGTTCCTCACATAAATTTGTGAAATAGAGAATTTTTCATGTTGCCAGCACTGTTGTTTTTACAGAGGGTAAAACTGAAAATTAGAGTTTTTTAAAGGCAAAAATGATTTTTTTTTTTAATTATTTCTACTTACCCTTACATCTTGAATTATTTCCTGTGGACGAGTTTGTTTTAAACAGGAGAGGTAAAATGCCTGTGTCTCTCCTTGAAGACGTTTGCTAGTGACAAAGATAATCTGAGACCAAAGAGCATACAGAGACCCTACTTCCCACACCCTAAAGGCTCCTGGCAGGCTATTATTTTATAAAAGAGGTCGTTGCTTGTGTCAGAGGCAGTGCTTAGTAACAGGCAGTCAAAGCTGACATTTATTATCAAGAAGGTCATATCTAGCTTTGGGAAATGAAGCCCAGAAAACTCCTTGGGACACAGAATTTGTTACCAAGACTCCCTAAAGCTGCATTAAGAGTTCCACCGAGTCCTTTTTGAGCATGGTACTTGGATTTTAACCCTCAGCTTTTTGTTCACTGATCCTAGAAGTCTAGTGGTCAAGGCTACTACCATCTGGCAAACTTAAAATGAAAGACCCTTTGCAAAAGGCAGATGCAGAAACCATAATTGGAAGTATAGGGACTGAAAAGTTGTAGTTGAAGATCTGTATTAACTCACTGAGAGATCAGATAACAACTAGTCAGTTCTGTGGCCAATCAAATGATTGTGCCCTATCTAAATTTTAAATTTCCTTGATTGGCTGGGAGGATTTTATGGGAATTGCTAATAGAAAATATTCATGGAGGAATTCGAAGACCGATAATCAATAAGATTACTTTTTTTTTTTTTTTTTTTGGCAATTCTTACAAAGGAAACTGCCCCAATGCATTGAATGGTGTATTCTAAACTGCTTATTTGCTTAGTTTAATTGCAAAGAGGAGTAAATATTTTGGTTGTCAGTAGCTGTCAAACAGAAATGAAAGATGGAAAAGACCTACTAGGTCTCCTTGAGGCCAAATTCATAGCTTCTGGAAGATGGTATAATTCCACTGATGTCAAATCCCATTCTTTTCACTTTCTTTTTCTTTTCACCCCTGAAATCACTGACACCCTGTATTCAGTTTGTTCCTTTTATTTTTACATAGTTTTTAGTGCAGAGTCCCCTACATTTTGTCTCATTAATGTGCTGATATACTGACAATGTAAAAACGTAAATTTTCTTATTCCTCTATTACTGCACCATTTCACCTCTAGCAAATTTATCTGATTGAGTCTTTCACAACTAGATGCAAGAAGAATGATACATGTGCCTTTTATATCAGAAAGGCAGCCAGCAAACTAGCAGTCTGCTAATGCATTTACAAAGGTATGAATTACCAACATGGCTTCAATTCAAGACTATTTTGGTTAAGAATGAATTAAATGAAAATGTGGCACAAAATAAGCATGTTTTGCAGTGACCATCAATCAGCAATGATTTTTTTACAGAAAATTTCAAATCCTTTGGGATCCATTGCTACCAAGATGCACTTCAAAGCGTAAGAATTCTCCAAAGAATAAAATTTAAGAGTAAGTGTTAACATATTTTTATATGTTATGCATGGAAAATATGATTTATATATAATTTATATATGCTATATGTGATGTATTTTCCATTTTAAAAAACTTTTTTCCTTTCTCTGAGTTCTCCTCTACTGAATTTATTAAAGAATGCAAAGTCAGAGGAGCATAGGATAGAATTAAGCATTCATAAAGCAACATTTTGAAAATTGTTAAATATATTTTAAATAACTACCAGCTGGGTTAGGTTTCTGGATTAGAGTTATTGCTCAGAATCATAGCACAACAGTAAATTAGACAGTGAGGTGAAGAAATCGCTTACACATGTATTTACTCTGAGTTCCAAGGAAAAATATGGTTACTATAGCAACTGCCATATTACACTCATGTAGTCTCTGGAATAGATTAAATTGCTGAAAACCTGCAAGGTTTGTTTGACTCTGTTCAGAACTGCAGCTAAATGTGCTGAAGTTACTTAATCAAAGGCATGTCAGTGTGCATATTCTTACATATTACTGACTGAAATCTCAGCTTGCTTGTTACTTTAGCTTGGTTTTTCTGTGAGAAATACTAATTCAAAATAACTTTGTCATATTCATTTACTGCTTAGGTGGAATCCATTTGGTCATATGTATATGTTAAAGTAGACACTAAATGTACTACAGAAAATTTATTTCTTTTTATTCTTTTAAACCTTGCATGACAGATTTAGAAAGCCAAGACGTTCTTCCCTTTCTGTAGGAAGTTTGTTTGGAGGCCATTCTAAAATTTTGTAAAAAAATATTAATCATTATATCACTATGGCAGCAGAAAGCAAATTGTGTTTGGTTTTCTGTAGAAATTCCACTCTGTGGGCTTGATGCAGCTGTTCAGCAATTCCAGGTAAGTTCATCTACATTCATCCATTGTTTGAACAGAAACAATTTCATGGTTTATGTTAGAAGTGCTAAAATGCAGTGATTCTGAGGAATGATGATTTATTCCTTCCTGATGTGTTTAAAGACTTCAAAAGTTTAATTACCTAAGATACAGGGAAATTTTGCTGCAGATGTTTTTTGGATGGTATTCATGCTGAACAAAATAAACATAGGATGCAGCTACAGAAAGCAAAACTTTTCTTTGAACAGCTGACATGCCAGATTCTCATACTGAGACAAGAAAACTGCAGATAATGCTGAGTTGTAGGTCTTTTGGACCTCTGCAGGCTGTGACTTCCTACAAAATATGTATTGCAGTAGACGTATCTAGAAGAATTTAAAACTGAAGTCCTGGGATTGTGTGCATTTTTGTGTTGTACCAGGTGTTTTGGTTGTAATTTTAGACCTTTTCATCTATTCTAGTGAGTTAATTTTTAGCACTGTGTTTGCTGTTGATTCTTTTCAGTGCTTAATGAACAATTTTCTTTCCTTCTGCTGACTGTTCTGGGCTTTTCCTGCTGGGGCAAGTGCAAAGCACTTTGCAGAGTCAGGGCTCTTGGCTGCTTTGGTAGTGCTTTTTTTCTAATGTGTCAAGGAACCCCAACCTACTTGTGACATTTTCTTATTTCTCCCTCTGGGTTAGGTTTCCCAGAGTCTTAAGTATGTGCAAGCCTCTCTAGAAAGCAACTGGGTAGAGTCCTTCTGAAGGTCTGATTCTTTCACTTCACCTCCTAAGTGCCATGAATTTATCAGAACTGTTCTCCTACTCCCCTTTCTGAATTTAACACTTTCTTTCAGGTTCAGCTTCATGTTTGCCCTGACAAATCCTGACAGCAGCTGAGGCTGTAGTTTGTTCAGATGTTCTGTCTTTATTGGATCTTCTTCAGCCAGTGCTTCTTAAATATTTGATCTGGTTTATCTGTGATGGTGATTATTTGATGACATGATTGTGTAGTACTCTATTTTCTGCTTATTACTCAAAGGTTTATACTAGATTAGTGCTTTCTTCCACCCCTTAAATTACTTCGTATTTTTTCTGAGAGGGCACAGCTGTCTGGTTTCTGATGAAATATTAGGAAGTCTTTTGTAATGAGTGACAGTCTCTTCATTTGCTTTCTGTACCTAATATAATAACTGACCACTTATTTCAATGTTATTTGGTAATTTTCATAGAAAATTTACATAATTTTCTATGTAACATCCTTACTTGTAGAATCAACAGCACCAGGTTATCTAGGATTACAGTTATTAGCTCTATGTGTTTATGAAATTCATTATCATAAATATTAATGATTTTTTGTGTTTATTTGATATCAGTTTGCTATGTTAATTCTACCTCAGGACCAGCTCATCATAACAAGTACGAGAAATATATTCTTGCTTATTCTGTGAGCTTCATAAATTAAAACCTTTGAAACTCACAGTGTGATTTTCCTTGCTTTGTCCCCCGTGGTATTTCTCTGAATCCCATGTCACTATGATTCTGTAGGACCTACATATTTTTCCCCACCAGGTAACTTTGGTTCTGTCTTCTTTGTCTTAAACTGCCACTTTATTCCTTTTGTTACCCATTTCATTGTGTCATCTTGGCAAGCAAGCTCTTGGGCTACCATTTCCATAGTAAAGCACATCCTTGTGTTGTGTTGGAGATGGTTAGATTGGCTGTGATTTTTTGGAACACTGTTCTTCTTATGAGGGCAAAGGAAGTTAAAAGCAGAGGCAAATGGCCTCTGGACAGAAAGAGGCTATCTTCAACACTTTTCACAATAGAATCAGCTGGAAGCAAAGCATGTATAAAACTGCATTGCACTGCTGTGGACAAGAAAAGCTACTGAAACCATTTCACTCTTCCATGTATGTTTCATTCACCTGTTTGAGTATTTTTTTTCTTATTTTAGTTAGGCTGTTTACTCTTAGTAAGCTTAGTAAATTAAAAATTAAACTTAGTAAATCTGAAATACTGAAATCTGTTTCTGGCCATAATGATAATTTTATATTTTTTAATAATGTGTGAATAAGCCACGTCCAGTTTAATTTTATCAAGATGACTTTCAGAGTAGATACAGATATATCGTAGAGAATTATGAACAATTAGCTTGAGGATTTCTGCTCTATTTTCTTGATTACAGGCATCAAATGTATTTTTATCTATACTTCCAGTAAATTAACTTTTTGCTCAGTTCTCACACCCAGATAATTTTGAAATGAATGATAAATTTTAATGGATAAAATACATGCAGAAAAATTGCTGCTTACTGCTCCTAGATTGAGGATACATTCTGGTACCAAATAAGGACATTTTTCCAGGGAGTCTTTCCTACATCTCTGCATATCCCAGATTTTATTCACTCTTTGCAAGATTCATGCTCATCAGGACCTGTCTAATATTTAACTATTTCCTTTCCTTGCGTCTTAGTTACAACAAAAAATTCAGCTCGTTGTTTATCCTGTATCTGTCTCATTTTCCTCCCTGTTATTGCTGAAATTATCTCCAAGTTTTGGTTGCTAACATTATTCCACTTCTAATTACTTCCATGAAGCAGAAGATGAGAAAGCAACTAGATGTTCCAAGTGACTTCAGAAAGAGTCTGGGGTATAAACAGGGCAAACCAACTCTTGTTTTGTTTTTCACAGTATATTGGCAAGGTTTAGTACTAGGGGCAAATAGAGATGGGGTTTGGGGGTGGCTGTTTCAGGACTGTGAGAAGAGGCTGGGGCTGCTTGTGTTTAGTGCAGTCAGTTTCAGCTGGCTCCAAAATGGACCCACTGCTGATCCAAGCTGATCCCACCAGCAAAGCTGATAGTGCCTCTGTGAAAACCTATTTAAGAAAGTAGTCTGTTGTTTTTGGTACCTGTGGTACATTGGATCTCATTTAAAATTAAATTTTAAAGTTAGTGAATTTTTAAAGGATCTTTTGCAGGGTTATTCACACTGTACAGGAAAAAAATGGTGTAACAGGCAGACAGGTAGGGAGATTTCTGCTGGAAAATGGACTAGGGAAAGACAAACATCTGTAGTGAACTTGTCTAAGGAAAACCTTCATGCAGCACTGAGTGCCAAAACCAATGAGAAAGAATCTCAGTGAAATTTAAAAAGTTAGTCACTCCGAGTAAAAGCCAGAGCATTATTAACAAGCAATAGCAAAGTGTGTATGTGACTTTGGAACAAGCTGCATTGTAAGATATATGGGCACCTTAAATGTGACACAGCTCAGGATTACGTTTTGGAATTGTGTTCCAACTTTCTGTGTAGGACATAATCCGTGTCCTGTGTGATGACTATGAGCTCCCACTGCTCTTTCCTTATTCACATGGTGATCTCTTGCAGCCCCATTGTATCTTCCCATTGGTTGGAGTTTTTAAACACAAAGATGAACACCTGTTCTGCCAGTATGAACAGCTCATGTCCTATGAGCTCATACTGAGTTTTAATGAGCTCTGACTTGGAAAATCATTCAGGCTGCAGTTTTTTTCTTCACATATGTGCTTACTGAAAATGCTAAATTCTTCAATTCACATTCAGGGAAGGGACCTGAAAATGCTCGACTGTCTCACAGTCATTTAATGTCTTTCTTAGTATCAATATGAATATACAATAATGATTTCAACTGACCATGATCTTTGAATAAGAAGGAATTGCAGATTTTCACATATGGAGGTGCCAACCTGCTTTAGTGTCTGTAGTGATTTTTCTTCCATCTTTTGCTGAGAATATGTAGCAAGGAAAACTGTGAATCAAAGACTGACTGATCTGCCAGGCCTCTCTTCACAGAGCTGCTTCATGATCCCTCCATCTGGATGCTAAATGACAGTTAAAGAACCTCTTTTCATTTGCTTGCATTTATTTTTATGAGTACAGATCAGATGAGTGTTAGGATGTCCTAATTAATCACCCAGGGAGCAAAGGGAGATGGTAGTTATTTACATCACCCAGACCCCTAAGTATAAATACACTCCCTTTCCCTGTTTTCCTAAGTCTGCACTTTCGTTTGCTGTCCCTTGTCCCACTCCCGTTCTCTTTGACTTCAAAAATTTATGGCAGAATTTTGTTCCCCTCAAAGTAAATGGGAACCTTTGAAAATAACCAGTTTCCCTTTCTGCAGCCTCTAGATTGATAAAAGTATGCATTGGATCCAAATAATCCCTAGTATAACTCTGTTGCCATTCACTGGGTCATGTATGCAAGATGTCATGTTGTATTGTTCTGTGTGTGTCTATCCTGGGGTGTAAACCACAGCTTTGCTCAGTTTATAATCTATAATGTTTTTCAGCATACATTATATATATGATATATCATAATACATTTCAAAGTAAAACTATAATTACAAATAGACGATCACTCTTGAAAAAAGTTCATGACTTTGGAAGAGGAAATATTTCCCTTCTTGGTATCCCTTTCTATGGATTACTTTTTGGGTTTTGTTAATTTTCATATTAAGGAGCTATACTAGTTCTATTTGTATTAGTACCATGTTCTGTGGTATTCTGTGATTACTGGTGAAAAGAGATGAATGTGACATGTTACACAGAAGATAAATAAACCTTAAACTTAGTAAGAGTATAAAACCTTAAAATATCAAAACATTTCACCAGAGACATAGTTCACATGGGAAATAATTTTTTTTTGTGAGATTTACCAAGATGATTAAGGGAGTGCAAATTCTCCCTTATGAGGAAAGGCTGAGTGAGCTGGGTCTCTACAGCTTGGAGAAGAGAAGAGAAGAGTGAGGGGTGACCTCATAAATGTTTATAAATATGGATGCTATGAGGACAGAGTAAAGCTTTTCTCGGGGGTGACCAACAATAGGACAAGGAACAATGGTTATAAACCGGAGCATAGGCAGTTCCGCATAAATATTAAGAAGAATTTTTTCACTGTGAGGGTGACAGAGCACGGGCACAGGCTGGCCTGGGAGGTTGTGGAGTCTCCTTCTCTGGAGACATTCAAAACCCACATGGATATGTTCCCGTGTGACCTCCTATAGGTGACCCTGCATTGGCAGGAAGGGTTGGAGTAGGTGATCTTTTGAGGCCCCTTCCAACCCTAACATGATTCTGTGATTCTGTGATTTTTAGGTCAGCGTCATAACTTGATTTCGGAGGACTTTTTGAAATAGTTGCTGGAAGAATGGAAAAACAAGCCATTTGTCCTCTTTTCCATAACAGTGCCTAAACTGATTTTATTCAAGTTGGTTTTGTTTCTACATTTTAGCATTATAGAGAAATGATGGATACAGTCCTGGTTTGATTGAAGACAATGGTTAATAATTGATTAGTTTTAGTAGAGAAAGGATAAACTATCAGGATTTCTTTTTATATTGAAACTTCCAAAAACTTTGTGTAAACAAAATTAGAGTTTTCAATTGAGTGACCTCAACAGCTTAATGTTGTTTTCACTTGCATCCATGAAAAGCAAGTCATAAAATCAGAGGATGGAATGATGGAGAGAAAAATGAGAAATGTTATGTTTGAGGGTAAAAGCAATAAGTGTGAACATTATAATTTGAGAAGAAATTAAATGATGCTATAATCAGACCATGCCAAAACATTTCAGGAGAATGTTTTTTAAAACCGCAACACATATTGATTTATTATCTTAATGCAGTTGATAAATAGTTTAAAAAAAAAAAAAAAAGCAAATAACATGATTCAACAAAACAAACATATTTCATTACCTCTCCCAAAATTAGAAAAATAAGACATTTAGCTTTATCCCAAATGAAATTTTAAGATTAAACTTCCCCAATTAAAAAAAATGAACAAACATTTTATTTTTATTGATCAAAATGTTTAGGCTAAGGAAATGCCATCCCAGGAAGGCAGACTGAAAAGATGTATGAATTCTTTATACAGAACTGAAGTACATCCAGAGGTGAGATTTGGTAATTTGTGACATTTATACATTTTTTCCTTCCCAGTCATTGATGCTTCTGTGTTTACACTGGAAATAATGAAACAAGAATCCAGAAGTATGGGAAGTATGTGAAAAAAATCCTCTTAGGTCAGAATGTGTAGGGAAAATGAGAGAATTTAGTTATTATTGTGGTGATGTAGCTGTTTTTATTAAAAGTATTTCAAAGCCCAGTCAGACCTATGTAGATCAGAGTTCTTTTGTTGAGATTAGTACTAAACTGCATGGTCTCTGAAATACCCTTTTCCATAAACTTCTTTTCATGCAATTTTAAAGTGTTATGGGAAATGTAAGTTCTTTGTCTATATCAAAGCTAGTACTTTATACAAAAGGTTATGAAAATCCTGATTACATATTACTAGTATGTGAAGTGTTGACAACTTAGTTAGAAATGTTTTCTCTGTCTAAAGCAAGTGATTACATTTAGAAGATGAAGCATGCTTCTATGGATCCTAAAAGTATAAGAATACAAATAAGAAAAGAAGTGGATGGCCAACTGATAATTTTATTTCTTAGAAGAAATAAAAAGACTAGATATGTAATTCAGTGCTGGACTCAAATTTATTTCTGCTCTGATTCAGCTATTTAAAAAAAAAACCAACAACAAAACCAACAAACTAATATCCATGTTACCAGGTGATCTTGTAATGGATTTATAATATTCTGTGCTACCATCACATTAACAAGTTTGGGATACTTTGAGTTTGAGTTATTGCTCAATAGAGGAGATGTATCCTTAATACCATGTATAGTGTTTCTGTTGCTGTATTTTCAAGAGCAAATTGTTTATAACATTAAGGATTTAACGTCTGACTGCATTTCCTGGCAACTACTCTTATTCTCTTGTTGACAGAGAACTGAGATGTTTACCCAAAAGCTATTATTTAAGACCATCTCTTGACCAGATCTTGACTGATCTGTCATCCTAGTCATAATACTCTGGCCTGCCAAGTAGATCTAGTTGTTCCAAATGCCACTTTAATCCCTGACAAGGGAAATTTGCTTGACCAGTGAAAATACAAGAAAATTTCAGAGACTTAAAAAAGCTAAGTGAGTAACAAAACATCAAATGAAATTCATTGTTAATAAATACAAGGCAATGCATACTGAAGTTAAAAATTAAAGCTACTTGTGCACGTTACAGTATTCTAAGCTAAAAGTATTGCTTAAGGAAAGGGAGAGAAATAATTATAAGCAGTTCAATGCACAGCCACAGTCAGGAAAGTGAGCGTGAGACTGGGATGCATAAGAAGTAGGATGAAGAATAATAACAGAGATTATTATAATGCTTCTCTGAGTCACTAATAGGGGTTCTTGTAGAGTACTGTGCACAAGGCTGATCACCCCATCTCAGAGAGATATTAAAGAACGGTAAAGAGATTCAGAAAAGGACAATAACAATTATAGAGCATCTAGAATAGCTCTCGTGTAAGAAAAATTAAAGGGTTTTCGTTGGAAAGGAGATGAGTAGAGTGGGAGATGTAATAAATATATGCAGAATACTGAATACTATAGAGAGATTAAGAGTATTTTTTCCTCCTTTTTTATAATACAAGAACAAAAAGGGTTTTAATGAAAGTATTTATTTTATTTACTTAGATTTAGAATAATAGAGATGTCTATCCTTCCCTATGCTTCTATGCATAATTACACAGTAAATAACTTTACATAAAATATGAGCATCATTGGGGTGACCTGTTCCACAAGGACTCAGACAGTTGTCTCTATTCTATAAACAGTTCAGATGCATCTGTAATCAAGACAGTAAATTGAAAGTTGATATTTCCCCCCTGCCCAAAAAGTAATTAAATAGCAGAACTATGGTGCAAGAGAAAGTGATGGGAGCAAAAAATTAGCAAAACTAAAAAGGAGTTTCATGTTTATAATGATAAGCAAAACATACCGTCATTACAAATAATTTTAAGAACTTTGTAAACCGTATCATGTCTCACATTCCAGAGTTTAAACATTTAACTAGTGATGTGAGATCAGGGTGAAAAGTTGGTGTAGATTGTGGGTAATTTCCAGTCTATAATGGTTTTACACTTGCATGTGAAACAATTGCATTGGATGCTCACTAAGAGTTGGTGGACCTTGGTGTGATATAATATTTTGATTCTTACGGGTCTATATTAGTAAATATGTTGGCATCCATCTCTAGGAGAGAAGAACTATTATGAGTCATGATGATAAGAAGCAGTGGTTATTAAGCTTGCATCATTAGAGAGCCAAATTGCCTCAAACAGGCATTCCTGATGGTAAGGGATTTTAGCCAGACGCACTGTTGACTTGTGTGTGGGGCAGTGAGCTGGGTTGCTTGGAGAGAGATTCTAGTTAAAGAGCTCAAAATGTTAGTCAACATATTTTGTTGGTAGTCAGACTGGCTATAAAATATGTTTCAGGAAGAGACAATTTTTACTAACATCCATTTCAGTAAAAAGTAAACTGAATTTAAGCTTTGCTTCTTATTTTACTGGTTAGCTGTAAAGTACCTTGACAAGTGTATGCGGGAGTACATCAGGCCAGACTCTAATATCCATTATATGCAGTTCCCCCTCTCCAAGAAGTGGGATGAATTTATGTGAGATGCTCTGGAGCCCCATTAATACTGTAGCATGCAGCCCTGTGGATGAAAAAGTCTTGGCTGCTGTACAGCCTGATAGAGCCACTCGGAAAGACATAAAGGCATTTATTAAGAGACAATAGAGAATTTGTTTCAGTTTTGCCTTTCTACTTGCTGAAAGTATGGATGTGGACAAATTAGTGCTGGGTAAGCTGGGGTGTGCACTAAGAAAGTGCTGTAGCTTGTGCACTATGTGTCCGTTTACCTACCCCACTTTACCTACAAAGGGATGCTTCTTTTTTTATAAGGATTTTTCAGAGTCAGGAGATGTACTCAGCCAGATAATTCCACTGGAATAATTGACATGCTGCAACTTCAAACTCAAGAATTTTTAAAAAACTTTTTTGCTTGTACATAGATTTAATTTTAGGGTCATTGAGGATAGAAACTATATCTTGGAAAAAAAGATAGAGAAGATAATGCATCTATTTACCTTTGTCAG
This sequence comes from Phaethornis superciliosus, assembly GCA_023637945.1. NCBI lineage: Eukaryota > Metazoa > Chordata > Aves > Apodiformes > Trochilidae > Phaethornis > Phaethornis superciliosus. The sequence goes on from JAJQWJ010000005.1 coordinate 9,981,989, forward strand.
CCTATAGAGAAAATACCCTGGGCACAGTAAGATTATTCATGACATCAAGAGTATTCCAATTGCTGTGATACATGTGCTGTGATACATATTTTAATGGAAAAATTCGAGACGCTGTTTTAAGGAAAACTGGATGCAATTTCATCAATATTTCTGAGAACACTGAAACTTGCATAATTGTGAATAAAATACTCTTTTGCTTTCCAGTTTGCAACTCATCGATTGTAAGAACTGTTCACTAATGAGCTAACTAGACCAAGCCAAAGTCAAAAAAACTTGCAGACCTAAATATGCTGACACTGTTTAACAATGAGCATGTTTGCACAGGAACACCAGAACTTTCCTGGTTGAGGGAAAATGGCTTTGTCTTTTCTTGATTTATTCCTTAGCCTATTCTAATACATTATTTAGCTCTGTAACTAGGATATTATTTGGACTTAGTCTTTAATCAGACCCAGTTATATTGTCTCAATGGAGTAGCTGTATTTCAGAGAGTGTGCATGCTGCACCTGCAGGTAGCTGAATGTATCTTTGCTAGGCAGAGGGAGTATGGGACACTACACAGTTTGTGAGCAATTAATTTCAGTAGCAATAGAGACAAGTTTGACCTGAGCACTGAGGCCACTCATATATAGTTTTGCTTTATACTGTCTTTGGTTAGCTATATTTTACCTTGACACATGTTCTTTCCTTCACTGCCATGTCTTTGCTGTGTTTCACTCTTCTCTCTGTAGACTTCCCACTGAACACTGATGAAAAGAGTCTTTACACTTACATGTAGGCAGATATATTCTAGGGTCTGTCCTTTAGCTCTTGATTGTCCAAACTGGGACCAGGCCAGATTATACTGACAATTTCTTTTGGCCAATTCAGATGTGTTCTTTTTATGGGAAATAGGGAGCAAGCATCTGGGGAACGTGTGTGCCTCAATCTGAGCAGAGTGTGTTCCAGTACTCAGAGGCAGGAAATGGTACTGGGTGTTGCAGTTTAAGCATAGCCCATCCCAAATCACCTGAAGCTCCAGGATGAAGATGCTTATGGAGGATGCTAGATAACTTCACTCTGACACAATAAAACTTTCCATGATAATGTACAGCTTATCTGTTCAGAAGCCTGAGCTTGTACCTGTGGTATGATTTTGCTGTATGGATCACAAAAAGATCCATCATCTCTCAGCTGGCATACAGCCGGACAGCAATGATAGAGGTACGCAGCTGTGCAGTCTCTCTGCTGTCCAATGATGCAAAGTGTACACTCGACTGATTAATTTATCTTTGCTCTAAGTGGACCCTTATATTTCTGTGGTCTTTCCTCCCTGAAATAAATAGATGGCAATATGCTTATATTTATACTCCAAAAGTACTTTAAGAATCCTATTAAACGAAGCACTCATGTACATTGTCTCTTCTGACAAGAGAATATGTGTTAATCAGGTCACTTAATGCATTGCAATGTAAAGCATGAAAAAAAATGTCTAAGCAGATTTTCCCTCTGACTAACATGGAACAGGGTAAAGGGCATAGCATTTATGTCCAAAGATATTAGGGAGCAAAGATAAAATGTTTGAGGAACTCTGTTTTAAGTTTCTGTGGAAGAGATGAAACATTTTATATTCCTTCACATACAACAGTGTTTCATTCTATGATAAATACTACAATGGGAAGATAATTATTCTAAAGGGGTTAGTTTTAAAGAGGCGTTTTGAGGTAGAGGGAGAAGGATTTTTCATAGTCATTTATAGGAGATTTGAGTTATGCAACAAAAAGCTAGAAAAGCTTTGTTGTTGATTTCAGTGTGCTCATGAGCTTGGATTAATGTTCTCTGGTATCTCTTTTGTGCCTGCTGATGTAGACAAACATACAGTAGTTCTAAATTTACACAGCATGTGCTGGAATCAAGCTTGCCTTTTTATTTAAGTGCTTTTAGGAACCGGAGGCATTTTTTATATCTAATCATTGCAAAAATGGCACACAGTGATGGGTAAGACTAGAAAAATAGCAAGATAAATAAGAAGATCCTTAGCCATATTCTATCTATAGCAATATTAAATATAATTCCTGTTCTTTCAGTCCAAGTAGAGTTAAATTTTGTGAATTAGATACAGGAGATTTTTTTTTGATGGGTCTGTATGTCTGGATGCAGACATATATAGATTTGCGTATGTAACATTGTGACAAGGCACTTTGACTATTTCTTTTGCTGAGGAAGTTTACAGAATCTGCATTCAGAAGATTAAAAGGGATTGTTTACAGAAAGATATACAAACACTGGCAGAAACTGATATGGCACAAAGCTGTGGTGATAATGCTGTTTTAAAATGTGTACTAGTGGAGACACAGAGCTAATTACCATAACTACTGCAGCATCTCATGCCTCCAAGAGAAACTGTTGTGGCATATAAAGTGGAGGCTGCTTATTAAGTGTTTTGGTGACAAGAAGGGAATATTTTATATACGGTATAGAAAGGAAGGTTCTGGAAGGGTGGTTGGGGTACAGCCTTTTCTTCTCATTTTAGTAATTTAGATTATGCAAAAAACCCCAAAAAAACAAAAAAACAAACAAACCTAAAAAAACCAGCCCAAAACACATCAAACTTTGGACACAAGTACTCTCTTTCAATATGTCATGAGAGCATAGAAAATCCTACAACTTTACACAGAGTTTCTTAGATCATGGCAGTTCTTTGTCATCATGCAGAGGAAATTCTTTGGGACTATTTTAAGAGTGATATTCAAAATGTCTGTTCCATTTTAATAAGGCAGAAGACAGAAATAAATCCGTCCCATGTTCATAGTCTCCAGAATATAAAATAAGTTTAACTAAATTTAAATCCAGAAGAACTGGAACTTCTCTTGTTGAAATGCTTATAGCATAGGTAGCCACCCTACCATTCTTGCTATGCAAGAAAGAGGGGCTGTGAAACCGATGTAACATCAGAAGTAGCCAGGCAAGAATCTGTTATATAGGGGAAAATTTGGAAAATGCAGGGAAATAGGGTGCAGTTACTTAAGTTTGTGTAGATTACTTGCTAAAATCTTTTTCTGAGCCTTATTTGGAGTCAACTGATACACAATCAGCTGCTTATCTAACTTGCCTCATGATCTCATGTCCTGGTAGACTGTCTTCACATGGCCATTTGGCTGCCTTGTAAAGCAGCTCTTAGCATGGCAAGGTGAGCTTCCTTCCTGCTTTGACAATCCAGGACTCAATGATTTTTCACATATATTCTTGACAGAACTCTAAGGAGGCTGATGGGTTTTGGTAGATGTCAGTATGTTTATATTGCACATATCAATGAAAAGATATGCTGCTGTCATTGGTTTGGTGACAGATTAATGGCTTTAAGGATATCATGTTGGCCCAAGTGGCTGTTCTATGAAAGTTACGATTAAAAAAAGAATTTGGAGGACTTAAATGGAAAGTGGATATATAAAAGAGAAATATTTTAATTAAATTGTGTTTCAGTTGCTCTAAACTGCATCCAAATTATGACAAAAGATTATATCTTGTAGTGGCTTGAAAGAACAGATAATGGCTGAAATATTATTTTTTTCATAACACAAGAAGCTGAAAAGTCCATTATAGTTCAGTTATGCTTGTATTAGGACAGTATATTCAAGACAAGTGAGTTTTGAGAGTGATCTAACCAGTGCTGAGAGCTGGTATCTTTGCAGGATGAATTTCAGAGTGACTGTGTCAGATTAGTACTAGTCTGGCTCAGTGGACTGAATGCCCATTTGTGTTTGGAGTGTGTGGGCTGAGCTCCTGAAGCACTTCTTCCAGTTTCATCCAAAACACATTCAGATTGTGCACTCGAATATTCATCTCTGATTTGAGCCAAAGTGCAGTAAGTAATCCTTAGGATGCTCTTGAATTAAAGCACTAATGTAGATTCATCCTTTATGCCCCCACGCCCCCCAGTCAATATAGTACCTCTATTCAACCCGGCATTAAAAAAAAAATAGTTACATGTGACCAATGTCTGTTTAGACACATTTCAGCTGGCTTCAGGCCCCCTGATTTGGGTACCAAAACAGACCAACTTGCTTACACAACATACCATATTACTTTGCACTGAAGGAATCTTGCTCAACTGAAGTCAGAATCTCCATGTCTTTACAGCTATGGGTACCCAGAGCAATACCTTATGAAGTTCAATGAAACCTCTGCAGAGTTAAAACATGTGTAAGAAGCAGCAGTATATGGTTTAACTCCAAAACCAGAAAATTACACATATGCTTCTCTAGCCTTTGTGAATTAGGGGCTACAAGCAGAAACGGAGATGACTTCTCTTTGAAACTGCATTGCAATCAGCTATGGAATTCATATCTTGCACCACATAAAATGAAAACTCCTAGGGATCCTAGAAACTAGCTGTGAGATGAGCTCTCTCGGGAGCAAATAATCACCTCATTGGCACTACTGAGCTGCATTAATATGCACCAACAGTGATGCTAGCAGTTTCTGGAGCCCAAATTATGGTGTCTATTTCTTTCACACCCTGCAGGAATCTCTTCATTGACAAATAAAGTGGGCCTTATTAAGCTGAGACATACCTCTGTGAACTAGACTTACTGTAGCATCCGTTCTGCACATATTTCTATTTCCTTATGGGGAATATAAAAAAATTAGATATATATATATTTTTTTTTTAAAGTTTTTTAATGTACTTTTTTATTCTACTATTGAGTAAAACTAAACTTCAGGCAAAAGTAAACATCCATATTTCTTCTAGCCTTCCTGCATCCTACAGGGACAGACTGTAGGATAAGCTGCTTAGCTTTAACTAGTCAACAGGCTTTAAAGGAAATGGCTTATCATAAGTATATATATAAAAATACATTTCTCACTTGCATTTCTACTTAGGAAGTCTTTTGATCACCTTTGCATGTTTACAGAAGGAAACAATCATCTTCACTGGGAAACCATGCATTTTCCAGGTGTTCAACCCAACAAAATGGTCTCTGTTTTTTGGGACATATTTTAAAGATGCCAAGGTTTAATGCACAGAAACCAGATGTGCTATAGTGGTGTGGCTTGGTCCTCACAAGGACTGAGTTTTGATTTACTGCTGCTTCCTTTCTGTCAACCACTTTTACATGACTGGTGTGATATACCTTTGTATTTTGCCATTTTTCCATTGGCTCTTGAGCTGAGTTGAGGCTGAGATCAACTTAAAGGGAAGATCTGGCAGAAAGGCATTGCTGTAGAAATATGGAGACAAAGCACAAAGTACAGAGGTCTGGTTAGAGAAGGAAAATTAACTATGTAAATGGCTTAGGAAACTTATTTTGTTGTACATTTTGGAGGGAAGAGATTTAACTGGGCATGTCACTATTTTTAGGGTGAAAAGTTGTCAAACAGTCAATATGTGTCTTTCCTCAAGTGTGTAGTGTGCAGTGTGCAGAGCTTGGTTGACAATTAAGAGATGAAGTCCACACCTACTTCCATAAGCCTGTGATAAAATCAAACTAATGAAGATGAGGTGCAATACTATGCACAATTTAGACCCTGTCACAAGTCTAGGGAACTAGGAAAATTAGGAAAAGAAGAAGAGAAGTTCTCTCTCTGTGTTAGAGACTCTCCCATGAAACTGAAAATGTTTTTGTCAAGACTTTCTGATGAATGGTGTTGGTGATATTGTGCTAGGGACATGTTACAGGCCACATGACCAAGAGGAGATAAATATTTCTTAAAAAAAAATAGCAAGAGGTTGATGCTTTTACATCCTCATGGTTGGGTGGGATTTTAACCATCCAAATATTTTCTGGAAGGGCAACAATTTGCAAGCAATCCAAGAAGCAGCTACACTGCATGTTGGATACTTCCCAATGCAAACAGAGGAGGGGTCAGGCAGTGTAATGATGTACATGACCTGCTATTCACAGATGACTGGGGTCAGGGTCTTAAGGAAAGCTGGAAAGATACACAGCAGTCAGTATTCAGGCCTTTGGGAAAGGAGATTTCAATCTGTTTCGTCGATTTATCTGACAAAATTTCAATTTGTTAGGCAGAATTCCCTCTGGAAACTACCCTGAGGGGAAAAAAGTGCATAAGCACACTGGTTGTTTTTCAAAGAAAACTTACTGAGAGTACAAAGATAATCTCCTTCACTTGTGCAGGAAGATGAGAATTTTTGGCAGTACAGTTGCTTGGCTAGGCAGGGTGCTTCTGGATTAACTGAAACACAAGAACACACAAGAAGTGGAAACTAGGCAACAAAGGAAGGATACAAATAGAACTGCTTGAGCATTTGGAGCAAAATCAGAAAGACCATACCCCAGCTGCAGATAAAAGTCCTGAGGAACATAAGGGATAATGGAAGAGTATGTTAGAATCAGTGGGATGTTCAGGAAGAATGTGGGTCCATTGATGAGTGTAGGAGAAACAGATGGTAAAGAAAAGGCTGAATGACTCCATGCCTTTTTGCCTCTTTCTCTACAAGGGAAGTTTTCTGTACCAGCACAGCTGGGGATGGATAGGAGTAACAAGGAGTAGGGGAAAAAACTGGTTAGGGACAGCTCAGAGAAACTGAATGTATTTAAAATCCTCAATCAGATTAGATTCACCTGAAGGTGCTAAAGGGGTTGACTGAGGTGATGCAATTAGATGAGGTTGCTGAATTTAGTTCTGCTAATGATTTTCTGGGTGTAATGGTATTGCCAGGAATGCTTGGATTGACATTTACAGCCAGGGACAAGGCTAATAGTCCGCACCAGAATAAACAGCCAATGACAAAATATTAGGCAAGCTGTGTCACTTAGGTGAGAGGTTTCCAGAGAAGCAATAAGTGCATATTGCAGAATGCAAGAAGTAAGTGTATCCCGAGAAGTCATATTTACAGCTAGAAAAAAGGTTTTGTTTGTTTGTGCCTATCCTATTAAATCTGAAGGATGTTCTTTGTGCTGAGTATTCTCAGGAGGCATGTAGCTGGATACTCTCACATTAACTATCCCTCCATGAATAAAGTCTTAGAAATTTCTATCCTGGCCTTTCTGTAGATCAGCAAAAACATTCGCTGCCCTAAATAACTACTCATAAGAGATGATTCGTTTCTGTGTAAGAGAAATAGAATTATTCTTTACCACAGAAAACATAAGCCTTTGTTTTCATTAAATCACTGAATCTTGGTCTAGCAACCTATCCACTCAAAGACTGTCCCTAAAGTACTTGTGACTCCTGTCTTCATATTGGCATCTTTGAGTTGTGTTTGAAACTCTAGATTATAATGCTAATGTACCAATCAACTTCAATGGTGCAGGGTACATATCTTGTTTGTTTTCTGGATTGTCCAATTCTGTCTGACATTCATCTTGTCAGGACTGCAGAAATACCTCCAACAGTGTGTTCATGAATTCTAAGTGAATGACTTGCCATGAGCTGTTTGGTTTGACCACATCCCTAAAAGCTCTTTCATAGTTGTTGGTCTAAGTTAGAGCTAAAGCATTTTCATTGTATAGAAAACTGGGAATTTCTCATATTTGGACTAGAACAAGAACAATTATGCATGAAGAAAAAGAACTACTGTTCACTATTCATTTAATCAGTTAGACAACATGAAAATGAAACTAAAGAAAATGAGGTAGTTGGCCAGTCACACACTGCAGATAGGTTGGAATTTGATTTACTTGATTGAAGAGGAAGTTGTGCAATTAAAATTATTAGTAACACTCTAGGAGTATTTGCTAGAAAGGATATATTTGTCTGTTAGGCTCTATTTGCTAGATTTTGGTTGGGGAGGGGGGGAATTGCTATTTCCTTCTTTCTCAATAAGAAAAAAAATATAAATTTGCTTTTAGGAGTTCAGAGAATGTTCCATATCAGTAATAATTTAACTGTAGATGAAACACAATTGTAAAACTCCTTGAGCAACTTTTTGAAGCAAAACTCTCTATTATTCTAAATATTTTTCTGAAAGTGAGTCCATGCTGATATTGAATACTGTTACATCTGTAGTGCTTTCCCTGTTTTGTGCTGGAAGGAATGGAGAGACAACAGCAGGTTTATTAGAGAGTAGCAAGCAGAGCCAGAGTAACAAAGCAGAAGAAAGCTTCTGAAGGCAAGTATCAGAGTATAAAAATGCAAAGCATCATTTAGGTGATAGGTGCTGTTTTCCCCTCTGCTCTTTTCTCTCTCTCACTTTATTTTCTCATGTTTCAGTTTATCCTTCATATTCCCATGCATTCTTGATGCTTCACTTTTTCTTCCTGCTACCTACTTTCATTTGCTGCCTGGGGTGCACTGTATAAAGAACAGTCTGCATGCTAGGACATAACACTCATTTCATTCCTAAACTCCCACAGGGCTCGCCAGTTAGATGAGGGTCATTCTGGACTCAAAAAAAAGTGTACCAGGTCCAAAAACAAAGTAGGAGGAGTTAACATACGTGTTACAACCTAACAGCTAGTATTTCCTCTCTAAAGTTGGGGTACAAAGTCACATTGCTTCAATTCTAAGACAGTTCCATGACCATCAGAGAATCCCCACGCTGTTTTCATGGTTGTGTTGGTACATTTGCTCAGTGGCCATAGGTGGGGAATTCACCCATCTAGCAAGCAGCCCAGAATGTGGTGTATTTAGAAGCTCTCCTTCTTGACTCAAACATTTCTGTACAGCTCCATGGTTCAGTAAACAACAACAACAACAACAACAAAAAGAAAATATGGGAACGCGATGCTATGGATGAGGGATTCAAACTTCATGTTAACATCTGGCTATGATTTCATCCCTTCTGGATCCAATCTTTGTTTGTTACATTTTAGCCATATCATAAATCTGTGTCTACCACTGAGTGCAATATAATATCAGTTAAGTATTGTTGTAGCATTAAAAAAACAACAACATGCAAATGACTGATCTTGCACAGATTAACCGAGCATCTTGAAGAACTGTTGGCATCTGTGAAGATATTTTGTGCAGTTTATAGGACATTTCAATTGTTTTATGAAATTAGGGTAGGTCCTCTAATGTGCTGCTTTAGAGAAGAGTCAGTATATCTGAAATTCAGAGTATATTGATAGGTTTTAATTTTAGTTTCTTTTATGAAATGTGTGACAAGTGCAATTAATGGCTTACTAACTCGTGACATAGAATATACATTATGCTTTTAGAATTTCCTTTTTTCTTTTCTTGCCTTTCTAAAGGACCAATGTCATAGGTTCCTATGGTGCAAATTCCTTTTTGAGATTTACTCATCATAAATAGAGTGCCAGGTAGGTAATCTGATCTAGGGTCAGGGAACAGCTTTCTTAACTTGCACATATCTGACTGATAAAAATGACTGTAGAAATAAGATCACTGAGCTTATTTAGTTTGGGGTACTAATGGTATATTTTATCTTCAGGAATCAAGGACAGCATAAGCCTGTTCAGCAGATATTTTTGTGCCATTTATTCCTTTTGTGCCTTTGCTCCTTTTTTATAGTAAGGCAATCTTGCTTTTTTAGACATAGCATGAAATGAAGTTACAGCAGCTCATTTGCCTAGGATGGAAATTAAATAGGATCTGACCGATCACACACACTTGCACATAATTATGTTTTGATATGGACATGCCTCTGTTTAGTGTCTAAGTTTTTACAGCACATCATATAAGACATTTTTCTGAGTGACTAACAAGAGGCACCTCTGTGAAGGTTAAAAGGGAACACAACATTTAGGAGGGATTTTAAAGAATCAAAGAAGCTAAAATGAGGAGGGGTGTGAATGGATGAGCTGGAAAAACAGACTTGAGCAGAAAGAGAGAAAGAGGAAACAAAGGAGTCAACAGACAATAAAGGTAAAATCACTTTAGGAACACAGTTACTGCTTCAACATTTCTGCAATAGAAGAAAATAGATGGAAGGTAAAGAGCTTGAAAAGAGAACAATGGAGAATTTTTTTTTTCTCAGATGGCCGGTGTTCCCTAGAATATGTTATTAACCTCTGTATTGATTCGAGTCATATAGTCTATTTCATTTATTGTTTCCTCTTCCTTGTGTAATGGCTCCCAAGTGAGCAGAATCCATTGAAACTGAATTGATGAGCAACTGTGAGAGATGAGAACTTCCAGGGAGTCTGCACGTACCACACCCAGGGAGTGCTGAAAGGAAGGCTACACACCTCTGAAATAACTGATCACTTGTCATTGGAATGCAGTTGTATATCACAGATCTTAGCCCTGGCAAAATTCTGTATACCTGGTCTGCAGCTGGCCCCAGCCATAGGCTCCCTCTCTTGCTTCTCATTCAGCTGAACAGCAACCATGATATGCAGGGTCTCATGTGTGAGCACTGTTGTCCTTGGTATCATGCCAGCTGGATGATGCCAGTCCTGGGTATTATGACGATGCAGCATGAAACAGAGAAGCAGGGGTTGTTTTGAAGAATAGTGCACAGATGGGATGCTGCAGAGAATTGGCATACAGGCTTGTATAAAGAGTTAAATATGTGTAGAACTGCCAGGCAATGAGAAATGTTGAAATGCTACACTTCCTCTGAAAGAAAAGTCACATAAGCAATGTTTAATTTCAGCACTGCTGAACTCAACAAATAGATGTTCTACATACCACTTACCATGCTTCCAGGTCTCTAGTTCACTGGTGGTTTCTGTAGTCTCTTGACCTGCTGTAATAATGACTGCTTCACCTATGTAAGTGTCTGACTTGCATCATGAGGAGGAAAGCCAAGGATCAGAAGTCCTAAGCTATGCTGCTCACAATGGGACTATGCATTCAGAATTTTTTGACCAAATTTTGACCAAATGTTTTTCAGCAAATTTACACTTGTGTTTCTAATTGTTGTATTAGGTTAGAATTAAATCAGTTACTTCTAGAGAAATAACTTCAGAGAAATACAACTTCTTCACTAATTCTCTCTTGCTGATTGTACTTTAAGTTGTAACAAAAGAATTAGATGACAAGTCTCACAAGCATGATGCTTGTGAGATTGCTAAGAGATTGCTAAGAGATTGTGAGATTGCTAAGAGATTAGCTTGTGATGCTAAGAGATTGCTAATAATGTAACAGAAGTCTCAGTAAGCTTGCAGATGACACTAAGCTGGATGGGAGTGTTCATCTTCCTGAGGGTAGGAATCCTGCAGAGGGATCTGGACAGGCTGGATTGATGGGCTGAGGGCAGTTGTATGAGATTCAACATGGCTAAGTGTCAGGTCCTGCACTTGGGTCAGAACAACACCGTGCAATGCTGCAGGCTTGGGAAAGAGTGGCTGGAAAGATGCCCAGCAGAAAAGGACCCAGGTGGCCAAGAAGACCAACAGCATTCTGGCCTGCTTCAGAAATAATATGGCCAGCAGGGATAGGTGTCATGACCCAGACTGGGCAACCCAAGGAAATTCAGATTGGGCCCTCTTGCTTTCTAAACTCCTTCTCAAAGAGAATCCTAGGTGTGGCTGGATCCAATCTTAGTCTCAGACCTGTTCTTCTAAGAGAGAGTAGTTAATACATTACAGTCTGAGGAAATGCTTGACTGTCAGATACTTCTTGACTGGAGTAAGGTGAAGTGACAGTCAAGGTCTGTATTTAAACATTGGCTTTCATTAGAACTGTAGAAGGAATGTTGATACTTTGATTATTATCTATGTTTAGACTGCATGATCATAAAGGCTGATAAAGTCAAGAAACACGTATGGTCAAGCTATGTAACCTGGAGAAATTGTTGTAGGCCTTGCTTTACTTAGTGATTTTAGGAAAGGAGGGAGAGAGAGAGAAGAAACATTTCAGAGACAGATAACAGAAAATCACCTGTCCTGAATCCAGTATTAGTCTGGCCAAGGGAGGAGGGCTGGTGTCAGTGAAGCTCCCAAAGCTCCTCCTTTTATAGGCCAGTTTTGATAAAACAATCATTTTGCAACTATGAGTAAGTATGGTTGAGTCATATTGTGTCAGATCAACTGGAATGAACCTTTAACTCCTCCTCTCCTCAGTCTATCACTGTCTCCATGGACAGGCATTCATCTCCACTGTTGTTTCCACAAACAATATTGTTTGGATATCACTTCCCACGTTAGGCTCTGGGAGTGAATACCTCACACTTAAGGATGAGATTGTCCCCCTGCACTCAGCACTGGTGAAGCTGCACTATGAAGAATATGTTCAGTTTTGATGATGAGGGGAGACCTTATTGCTGTCTACAACTATTTGCATGGAGGTTGTAGTGAGGTGCGTGTTGGCCCCTTCTCCCAAGCAACAAGTGATAGAACAAGAGAAAATGGCCTCAAGTTGTGCCAGGAGAGGTTTAGCTTGGCTATTAGAAAAAAATTCTCCACTGAAATAGTTATCAAGCACTGGAAAAGGCTGCTCAGGGAAGTGGCCATCATCCCTAGAGGTACTGAAAAGACATGTAGATGTGGTGCCTGAAGACATGGTTTAGTGGTGGACTTGGTGTTGCTGGGTTAATGGTTGGACTTGATGATCTTAAAGGTCTTTTGCAACCAGAAGAATTCAATAATTCTGTGATAAGTCTGGGCTGTGAATATCACACGAGGAAGGTTGAACTGTGAACCTGCTTTTTTGTACCCTGACAACATAATTACAAATGCTTCTTGCTCCTTATACATGTCAGCTCTTTGCTACTGCTGCTAGTTTATTAGATACTGTAGTATGCTACACAAATCTGTCGTGGTTCCTCTTGACCTAAAAAAGTCTGAGACTGGATGATCTAAAGGCATGTAAAATCAGTGTGTTTTCTTATGAAAGGATGTTGACAGACTTTGGGTGAAACTAAAAAAAAATTTAAAAAATTTAAAAAAATAGGATTTTTTTTTCTGAAATAAGCAAGCAAAAGACTTATTTCAAGTTAAAGTACAGCAGTGGACAGCAGGACACTTATTTTCTATTCCAGCTCCTACCATTATAATTCTTGTTGCCTATAGTGCAATTTAATGGTTGGGAAGATCATTATAGTTACTTGATGATAGATGAATTACAACTCTGAAGTAGTTTTGTTATATTTTTTCTCATTGCTTTCTGAATATTGTTCGATAGTTTTATTTGTTCTGTTTGGTAGAAACAAGAAATCATGCAAAAGCGTAACAGCTTTTATATGAAGTTTTGCTAGCATGCCATTTTGTTTAAAAAATAACTTTGATGTTTTTTTTCTAGTTTTATCATTCAGTTAATATGATCCACTTGAGCTTCCTGCCTGATTAATTCTATATTATTAAAAATGCGATGAAATGCAAACTTTATAAAATTGACGGATAATTATGTTTCTTATTTTAGTCAGCGAAACGAATGATGAAAAAACCCACACTGTGGCCTGATCAAAACCATTAAATAATTTAAAATGAGGCCTTCTGAATCAGGTTGGAAGAATTATATTGAAAATAATTGTTATCTTACTTTATAAGCTTTCTGATGTGCCCTATCTCTTTCAGGGGTTTTCTCTTGAAGAATGTTAAGCACGTATTTATAGTTAATTTGCTGATACTATGTGCATGAGTTATTACTTTTTCTTAAGTCAAATTGTGCAGTTCATTCTTTTCATTCCTAAAAGGATAAAGACTGGGATTTTCCAAAGAAGCTTAGAGAATTTATGGCTAAATTTTAAAAGGTTCCTCAAGATTCAGATAGATGCCAAAGGGGATTTTTCAGAAGCATTTGGTTTTGTATTAGAAGAAATAGAGGTGGGTATTGAAATTTTTGAAAAACATACTGATCTTGTGTCAGTTGCCTTTAAGTTCCTACAGGTATTAAAACTTTCTTCTTTGACTATGTCTATTTTAGTAAGTAGTGCAATACAGAAGGAGCAGATTTGTAAAGACAAATGATGATGGGAAGCTGACACATTATTTAATTTGTGGAGTTTGTCATTGGAAGAGCTCTGATCCTGTCCCATAGAATAAATTCAATTAACAGCTGGAGCACATTAAATATGTCACAGGATCCTAGAAGTATTATTTCGAAGAAATTCCTGGAAGTCCTCTGCTCTGATTTCCAGCTCAGTGAAGGACTATTGTCAGCACCCTCAGCAATGGAGATTTTTTAGCTAAAAATCCAAACCTTCTAGAAGTGGAGGCTTCATGGCCTTCCCAGGGAGTGAGTGCTGCACTACCCCCCTTGTGAAAAGTGCTTTAGAAGTCTGGTCTGAGCCTCCCAAGCTGTGGCTTCTGGCTGTTGCATCTTTGAGTGAGTGTTTACCTCTATCAAGAAAACTTTGTCTCTATATCTTGATTCTTACCCAAGCTGAGTACTAGTATGGAAGCACATGAAGCAGCAATGTGCCTTTGCATCTTCTCCCATGCAGACTTTCTGCATATATGCTGTTTCTAACTTATTGGTGTAGATCCCTTAGTTCAAACCTCTCCTCATTAGGTCACCATGTCTCTGTCTCTTAGTGCACCCTGAAGAAAGAAAATAAAGCCTTACTGGTGACTCAGGTATGCACCCAGCAGTTCTTCTGCCTAATATGCCTATCCCTCTCTAAGTCTTTCCTCTTGACCAGAAGGGTGGAAGAGAATACACCTTTTGGCTGCTGTCTACAGTTCCTCTGCACCATTATTCCAGGCACCACGGGGCACCAGCTTTGATGAGTCCCAGGAGAGTTACAATTCAGAAGTGATGCCTTGTGTTGTCTGTGAATTCCTGACATTTTGATTGTCCCTGAAGCAGTACAGATTAAACCTGTCAGAAACCTTGTTGACAGAAAAATCTGTTAGGAAAATGTTGATTGAAAAAACAAATGAACAAGCTTAAAATGAATGTTCTATGTGGATGTTAGTGAACTGTGATATATTCTCGGGCACAGCTTTTGCCTTGATACTTCTGTAGTCAGGAGAAGAGAATTTAGTGGATGTGTCTATATTGCCTGCACAACTGTGGTCCCTTGATTGTCTGTCAAAAACATGCTCTGCTTTTATTCCCTGGCATCTTTTATAATCATTCCCTGCTCAGTCAATCTAGATCCCTGTGCTGTCTTACAGTTTCTATAGGAACACACTATTGGACTATTTGGCCAATTTAGACAATTTAACTGTTGGTATAGAGCTGTAAAGAAAAGTAAAACATACAGTTGTTACTAGTAATCTGGAGACCCAGGTACTATTTCCAAACTGACACTGATTTATATTGACATTAGGCCAGACATATAACTCTGCTCTACCCCCATCCCCTCTACAGGCAAAAGAACACAATAATGTATATCTCATGACTGTATCCATACAGGGATGTTATAGCTGTTGCATAATGTTATAAATATCTTAACTATCAACTTTGTCACACAAAGTATAACTCAAAATCATGTTAAGTTCCAACTTCAATATGGATATCAGATTCTGGGCACACAATCCAGTTAAGGTGAAGTATGGAAAGATCAATTTTTCCAGTTTGTTCATCTTACTGCTTGGATGCATTATGAAGTGGAAGTAGCCCTTTCCATAGATAAGTTGCCTTTTATGCAAGTTCCTCTCTGAGTTTGGCCCACAAAATTTTGTTTGAGTCTCCATCACTTCAAGGAAATATATCAAGGCAGGAAAAAATGCCTTTCACTTCCAGAAGCTTTGCTGTTTGTTTTTATAAGCTTTACTTTTGTTTTTATATGGTTTTGTCCTTAATTAGGCTCTTAATTACTTTTCCTGAAACCACAGAGAGTCTCATTGCTTTGTAATTCCCCTGATGTCCTGTGACTTCTTATTTTAAATATAGATGGTATTTTATGTGAACAGATTGTTATCCTCAGAAATAATTGCTGTTATAAAGCCTGTATTTTGCATCCTTGTCTATATCAGTGCTGCTTCAAACTTTATTTCATTCAAAGTTTCTGAGCCAGATTAGGTTCTGTCCCCTGGAGAATCTCAAACATATCGTCTGGTTTTCTGGTTTTGTGCTATGTTCTTCACAGTTGCTCTGTACTTACTGGGGGGGAAAAAAAAAAAAAAAAAAGTAATTTCCTCTTCCATTAGCACTACTCCATCTATGGTCAGCACTGCTTTAAAGAAAACAATAAAATATGAGTAAATTATGAAAGTAGTTAAGTAGTTCCACAAAGAAAGTGAGGAGAAAAGGCAGGTGGGACAGCAATATCAGCTATCATGGGGATCTGCTGTGCTTTTTCACAGGGTGAGAGAATCTTCAAGGGTGTGTGGAAGGAGAGTGTCTGCTGCTTTCAGGGTATCTGGTTGAAGACCTTTCCAATGGGGCAAGGGATAATCAGAAAAGGAGCAAACCAAAAGCAACAACATAGAGGGACACAAGCCTGACCAACAAGTCATAAGGGTCAAAATAATGGGAACCAAGGCTGGTCAGTCACACTACTTGATGAGGGTCTGTGAGAGTGTGAGAATGTTTATTCCAGTAAGGCTACCTTTGGACTTTGTCAATTAGGAATCTGAGGGAAAAGGGGAGAAGCCAGAAACCAAAATATACCATGACAGACCTGAAAAAAGCAAACCTGGAGACTATGACAAGAAACAAACCTTGCCACTCACACTAATTGATGAGCTCTCAAGAAATCACAGACGCCATTTCCAGGAAGATCTACCTGGACTTTGCAAGAGATAAAAATGTAAACCAGGGGATGCTGGACCAGGAGGTGTGCAGGAATGGCTAGATCTGTACAGACCTGTGAGGAACATGCAGGGGAAGGGGAGCAAGGAGGATAAAAAGGGGTGGGTAAATGGAACAGGATAAACTTGTAAAATAGGGCTGGTCAGTAGGCCTCAGATCTGGGCTAGGGTATTAGATGATCAGAGGGTCTGTGCTGGTATGCCCAGAGGTAGCTGCCAATGAGGGATGAAGGTGTGAGTGTATGTTTACTAGTGAGCATCAAGCTGGAGTAGCTGGTGAGTAGAGGACCTGTGAAGCAGGGATATGGGTATAGGATGGACAGAGGGGTTGTGCTGGTACTTGAGGGATCTGTGACTGGGTGTGTATTTGTGGATCTAGAGATTGTCCTGTGTGTGCCTGCACTTGTGACCTTCTGTCTCTACCAGGAGGGGACTTGTCTGACTGGGCTTGTGTTTTATGAGTTCTGTACCTAGGTGCTGTTGAAGGCAAGCCCTTCAAGAAGGGCTTGTATGTCCATGTCAGTGTCCTGTGCATGCCTCTATGTGTCTCTGGATTGTGTCTGCAGCTTTGCTGGTAGCTGAACCTGCAATAGAGAAAGTAACAGCCATTCCCTCAGCCTGGACAGAGACCCTGGTTCTGGGTCTCTGGGCAGGAGGGTCCTGGGATGGAGCTGCTGAGAGAGGTGGCAGTGGTTCTATCATCACTTAACAGAATCAAACTTTCAGAGATGGCATCATGCCTTATAAATCCCTTTTAGAGCATTGTGGGCTAAGTACAGATAGCAGAATGATCTCCAATAGGAATATGCCTCTGGATCCTTCTGCCTCTCCTTTCATTATTGTATAATGCAAGGGATGGTATACCTGTTGATCTGTGTTGGATAAGACCCAATAAATTACTATTAGTCAAAAGATGTGTAATAGTAGCTTGGCTCTACCACCTGCTCTCTTGTGTGCTCCCAAGTGTTAAGGCAATGTTGTGCCTTGTCCTTCCAATATGGAACACAGGATAGAGGCCTTGGAAGGTACTGAGAGTAGCACTGGGTTGGTGGAATGTGATAAAAAGTGTGGAGAAGGAACAGGAACATGGGCTAGAGAGGTTAGAATGGAGGAATGTGGGGGATTTTTTATGATGTAGAGTGGGTAACTGGAGAATATAGAGGATAATGCATCTAGGTAACCATCTGCAGTTAGAGAATGAGGGAGCTGGAGGTAATCAGCTGAAAGTGAAAGCTGCCTTCAGGATCTAAGGCTGACAACTACCTGAAATAGATCCAAATAAAATAATAGGCACATCTAAAGCCATTGTATATGTAGGAGGACACTGTAGGTACTTTTCAAATCTTATTCTTATGAACAAATATTTCTCAGCACATATTTTTAAATTTTTAATGCATATGTTTCCTAGATAGAATGTCAAAATATGATGTTTGGAGATTCAAAAGGAAAGTAATGATCCTGTATCTTATCCTCATGGTTTGAAACCGATTTGTTACTGGGATTATAAAAAAATGCATGATCATGTGAGTGTGTGGCCACATTCTCTACCTGTACAAATTATTCAGTAATTTCAATGCTGTTTTGGTAGCTGATGTCTGTTGATGATCCAGAGATATCTCTTTTTATATGTTGGTATGAACTAATAACCATTTCAGTGGTCTAAGTAGGCTTATAGTTCTCTTGTTTTTTATAGTCTCTGATTTTTGCTCTGCATAACTCTTATAAACGATAACTTATTTATTTTGTGAACTTGTTATAGTGGGTTTCTTTCAAAATAAAGAACACAAATGTGATCAAAGAGCTCATAGATCATAGTAGCTACCAATGTAATACAAAATCAATAATTTATAACAACAGTGATGCATTGGAAATTACTATGTAATGGCATCTGGTTCAGGAAACTTAAGATCACTAAAATCCGAATAAGGTTGAGTACTGAAGAAAGTGCCAGTAGCTCTCCTGTTTTATTTCAGTTTCCCATAATTTTATGCAATAACATGTCTACTCTTTTTATAAATAACTTTAGTGCACACATATCCCATATATTTCTTGGTAACTGAAATAAGGCTAGAAATTTTTTCTAAAGCCTGTTTCAGAGCATGACACTGATTTTATTTGGGATATTTTTTTCAAGATTGCTTTTGTGAATTATTGGGCTATAAAGCAGAAGTATAGCACAATAGATCTTTTCCTGTTTATGGATTCTACAGATACGACACTATATGTGTGACCTTGTCCAAATATTCCTATTGTAACAGGAAAAGTAACCCAAAACACTAGATATACATAAAAAATTACCCTGACAGTCATAGCTGATTTCTTAGTGTTTATTGTTTCTTTATCAGATGAGCACTTTATTCCCAGTTTGAAATCCCCTAGATGGCACTACAGAATGCAGTATTTAGATGTTTCACATAGTGTTGTTAAATAGACAATGTTAAATAATTTTGCTCTTGAAAAATAAACATTAATCAGTTGTTTAACAAAATGAAATAAAAGGCAGAGACTTTGTTTAATGCATGCAGATAAGTTGCATGCTTGGTATTTTGGCATATCCTAATGTACAAAATTTGCAAGGGCATGCTAGACATGTGCCAGATCACATACAACCCTTTCTGCTAGTGTGGTCCAGATGGTAGCTGTCAGTTTCAAATCCAGACTTGAGCCTCCAGGTCTGAATTGGAAAATAAGTGTGTTCAATCCAAAGGGATTAAAAATCAGGCAAGAAAACAAGTGCTGTTGTTTAGTATAAGAAACATACTTGGTAACTGAAAGTGCTAAAAATGTATATTGCAACGAGTTGTTGTTTGAGACCAGGTAAGAGGTTTTAACATTTTAATTGGCATTTGAATTTCATGCTTTACTTGCTGGTACCTCACATGCTGGACCTCATGGGAATCCTGATAGTTTGTATTACCCCTGAGCATTTCTTTCGCAGTTGGTGTATCATTGTCTGCAGATCACTGCAGTAAATACTGTACTGTACTGCTGAAAAGAGAGAAAAACATTGCCATCTGCAACTACAGCTTGCAAATTGCAGCTTGCAATCGTCTGCTATTAAATAAAGACACTTTAACAATATTTTGGGTTTTAAATTAGCAATTTACATCACAAGATGCTGAAAATACTAGTCTTTTAATACGGCAATTTTCTTCCCTTTTAACCAGGCATCAACATGTATTGAATAAAAAAAATAGAAAGGAATACAAACCAATGTTTACTTAAACAATAGCCACTGACAGCAAGAGACACCCAGATGGAGATCTGATAGCTTCTATCTCAGTGGGAGGTTTCATTTGAGGACCTGGATGGGGATGTGATTGGACTGCAGCACTCTAATTTACGTCATGGAGAATCTATCATGATGCCTTTTTTACTTCACTGCTATGCCAAGCTAGGTCCCCTATGAGAAACTGGACTCAAACAGGGACTAGGAAGGAAAGGCTTTAGTTTGAAGGAGAGGACAAAAAAGCAGAGTTTCAGATACTGAAAATACAGGCCTACTTGCAATAGTCTGCTGTTCTCTGAACACAAGTGGTGTGGCAAGGCCATGCCTCTGGTGTCTTTTGAAGAGTGATAAAAAGGACAGTAGAGAATCTATAGGGCATACTTGGTGTGCAGAACATATGGCCCTATAGGTTAAGAAAGCCTTGCATAGTGTCTTGTCATTAAATGGCCCAAAATGTCCTTTTTTAGTGTCACTGCTTGCTTTCCAGTAATAGAATGAAAGAATGGAGAGAAGCTGCCCATCCTAATGAGCCCAGAGCTCATTCTTTCAGACAGGGAATCCTAGTGTCAGCAAAATGTGTGGCAAAATCCTTGACAGAAAAAGCCCTAGATGTAATGGAAAATGCCACCAAAGAATTCTGTGATGCAAGCATAATTTTCTGTTAAATTCCACCAGATGGTCCGCAAAGGCCTATAAAAGTGCTTTCCTGTAATAAATCTTACAGAAATTTTCCTCCCAGGGTTAATCTTATAATCACTAATAAGCTAAAGCTCCATGTGCTCCCTTTGCCTTTGCATACACACAGAAGTGTTTTTTCTTATAGTCTGCGTAGCCTTTTGGGGAAAACAAATTAGTTATTATTGATCAGGAGGTAAATCTATAAAGGGAGTCAGCATAACATTCCTTGTGAAGTGCATCCAGAGCCTGCTTGGGCATCTGGTAACACACTGATTTTGGTAGGAGATCCTTTGCTTCTATGCAGTTCCATGACATTCCTAAATTGCATCTGGATTTTCTTCCCAGTCAATTTTCACAACACAAAAACTGCATAGTCTGCTGGCCAGAAGCTGGAAGTCCTTGGTTCTCTTCCAGAATCATTGAATCATAGAATGGTTTGGGTTGCAAGGGACCTTAAAGATCATCTAGTTCCAACCCCTATGCATGGGACCCCTGAAGCAGGGACACTTCCCACTAGGCCAGGTTGCTCCAAGCCCCATCCAACCTGGCACTGAACACTTCTAGGGAGGGCAAAGCCACAACTTCCCTGGGCAACCTGTGTCAGTGTCTCACTATCCTCATAGTGAAGAATTTCTTACTAATTTCTGACCTAAATCTATCACTTTGTGGCTTAAAGGCATTAGCCCTTGTCCCATCACTATGTGGCCTTCATAAAAAGCATAATCTCTAACATTTTTCTAGTGTTGAACACAGCTACATTTGAGCTGCCCTGTGGGTGGGTACTGTGGCATACAGCTGACAGTGAGAACATCCTTATTACTATTTTTTTTTTTTAATTTATTTTCTCTATATATATCTTAAGTATCTCATCCTAGATATCTTAGAATCCTGGAATCCATTTTAGGACCCTGCTTTAGACAGCAGCATACTATTTAAACCTTCTGTAATATTCTTTACATAATGTCAGCAGCAGTATTGAAATCTCTAGTAGGAACTTAGTAACTGCCAGATTTACTGTAGTTCCTGATACCTCTATTTTTTCTGTAAACTTGTAGGGTCAGGTCTATATCTCAACATCTGTATATGTAAGGTTTAGCATAATCTCAGATGGGCAGTGTAGGTACAATTGTGATTCAAATACATCTAAAACTGGATCATTATTGGAAATGTAATTTTTTTCCTAATCTTTTTTTTTTTCTTTTTTTTTTTTTCCCCCCGTCTGGTAAAAAGAACTATGTTGCAACAGTAGAATATACATATTTTCAGAGCAGGGGAGAAAAAAGGAGAAAAAAGCCTCTTAATAACAATTTAATTTTACTGATATGTAGCCAGTAATATTCAAGGCACATAACAGTCCCAAAATATTGTTTTTTGTCAAAAGTTTTATGAAGTAAAGTTTCTTCACTGTCTATCATTCTTTTGCTCCATGCTGAGTAGCTAACAAACTTCAGTGACAATTTTAGCAAAATGACCACTGTGGTAAGACCTGCTCACATTCTTACAGTGATTTACTAGCAAAAAACTCTAATGCAATTGCTAACTTTTCTGCAATTTTTAGTCTGATTACTCATTTCTCTGATCCTGTTTATTACTCTGTATTATCATTTCACTTAAGAACTGATGTCATACATTCTGTTTCAGCATTAAATTTGTTTGTTTACTCTTATGAGCACTATTTAGATGGTTTCTGTGTCAAACTCAACTCTTTTTGCTGTTTCAGAAGCAGCATGATAGAAAGTACTGTTCTTGGCCTTTTATTAGGTAGTAGTTATCGTGCCTTTTTGGTGATAAGCATCAGTGGATAGTGGATAGATTTTTATTTCTGTACTGATTATGGACACTTTTATTTAATTTAAAAAGATTTAAAAGGGTTTTTTTTTAAGTGACCTGTCACCAGAGTATATATCACTGAACTCACCCTAATTTCTTATAACAAAATGCACATAAATACCTGTAATCCACGTGAGGCTTTAAAAGATTGAGAAATACCATAAAACTACTGATAGTAGTTTATGTTTGAAACATAAATGTAACTGATTATACCCTCGTAAATGAATATTCATTATGTTCAGAAACTATTTCTGTACGAAAACTATGTATATGTTTCTTAATCTGTGTAATAGCTATAATTTTTGTATATGCTAGTTAGGAAGCTGTGCTTAATGCTGAAAACTTCACACAGTGCTCAAGCTGAGCTGAATATATAATTCTCTTTTTCAAGTCCTAGCCATTATTAAGTTCTATAAGTAATATGAAAATTACCCATGGACTGCTGACAGAAGGGGGGTAAAATGCGAATGTTTACATTTGCACACATATAGTACTAACTACACAGCTTTTGATAAGAATTCCTTGGGCTGGCTGGAGGCCAGTTGATTTCCTAACCTGTCATAAAACAGCTGAAGGCCATGTGTAACTGCAAACTTGCCAAATCCAACATTTTTGGCTTGTGAGAATTTGGATCAGAGAGAATGTGGCAGCCCAAGACTACTTCATAGTTTTCAATAAGATGAAGAGAATCTTGTTTAAAAGTATTATTTTGATGATGAACTTAGTTTGCTAGAATTTTCTCAAATTTCCAGCTTTGATTCAGAGAATAATGCTGAGAAAAAAAAAAAAAAGAAAAAAAAAGAATTTTTAAAAGGTTTAAAAGTTCCATACAAACACATACATACAGTATTCTGGCAAAGGACAGATTATCATTTTTAGATCTATGATGAAGCAAAGATTTTGCTGATGCTAAACTTGAACTAGTGGGCAGAAAACTAGATGTTCTCATCCCTGGTGACTCAGAAGAGCTGAACATGATTCTTATTTTAAAAATCTTGTTTTTAATTAGATTGAATGTCTCTGTACAGGCAGTAATAAGATGAAGTAATGTCTTCCTCCTCTTGACTTGTGCTGTGTGGAGTCTATTCCATGCAAACTTTCAAAATGTCACCTTTTTAAGTGTATGCTACAATTTAGAATGTAGTAGAAAAGATAATTTTTAAAATAATTTTTGAAAGGCATTGCTTTGGGAGTTCAGATTCTTGGCAAACTTCAGTGCTTAGATACCAGTGTTATAGACACTAAAGAAATAATAATAATAATACATCTAGATTACACAGATATTGGCCCAAAGGGCTGAGTGTTACTGCCAAAATCTAAAGTACGAACAGGGCTGTACAGATTCCCTATGCAGCTTGTGTTTAATTTTACAGGAGACATTGTTTTAATTTTTCTGATGATCCCCAATATAGAAATTATATTCTAATCAGTGCAGAAGTCCAAGAAATTTTGTTTACATGCCAGCAAAAGGATCTTCTAAATATGACATAGTTTAACTCAGTAGTATAAATATCTACTAGAGACTGAGTAGAAGATAGTGTTGAGAGGTGTATGCTAAGTTTTCACTACAGATTTTTACTACTGATAACCTCTAAGAAACATCCAGTTGTCCCACAATTATTTTTTGTTTGAAGATAATCTTCTCAAGTAAACTTCTGTTTTTACCTGTACACTTTCCTCTGAGTCAGGAAATTGGCTCCCTGGACAGTATTCACAGGCTTGCACCAGGCACCCAATGTCCTACTTTTTCCATGCTACATGCTTCAGGCTAAAACCTAAGTGCAGGGACATTTGTGGGATTGGAGCACTCTCCAGGGCCCACCTAACCACAACTGCAAGGTTGGCAAGACCTCTGTAACTCAAGGGGTTCAACCTCTTCTTGAATACTAGTAAGTTGCCCACAGTGACCAGGGCTTGATTTTTTCCCCTTTAAAACAATGCTGCTCCTTTCTTGATATAATAATTTATGAGGTTGTCATGGTTTAACACTGGCCTGGCAATTAAACCAAATAACAGATGCTCTCTATTAATCCCTCTCTCCTTGATAAAGAAAGGAGAGAATAAGGGAGAGAGTCTTCTGGGTTGGAACCTAAACTACAGAACATTAATGAAACAGTAATGATAAATAGGAAAAATTACTAAATATATACAAATATACAGGAAAATTGATACCAGGTCCCTTCCCCCTTTCCCCCAGTAACTCTCACATCACCACTGAGGCTGCAGGGCAGCCCTGGGAAAGTCCAGGCTGGAATCCTGGAGTCAGCAGCAGTCAGGAGCTGGAGGCAGGAACACACAGATTCAGGCTGGCAGGGATCAGGACCCAGAGGAAGGGATGGAATCCTTCAGGATGCCAAAGCAAACAGGGACAGGCAAAGGAAGGGAAGCAGGAAGGGCAGGAAGGAGTATGACCCTTGTGATCCCTCAAATTTATACTGAGTATGACGTGTATGGGATGGAATACTCTCTTTGGTCAGTTCTGGCATCTATCTTGTCTGTTCCTCCCCATAGGAGAGCTGCAGATGGGACCTCCTTACTCCTTCTGGAAGGTAAAATGTTCCTCAGAGCTGAGCAGTGTCCTTGACTCTGCACACCAGTCTCTGGCTGTAACTATAAACATGGAGTGTTATCAGTCCTAGAAGCAGACACTGTCTGAGAAACTTGCTGTTAATTTCAGCAAGTGCAAATACTTACAAGAGACTTAGCTGAAAGCAAAAGTACAAACCAGAAAATCACCTTTATCCTAGCCCAAACCAGGACAGAGGTGGAGCACACGGGTCACTTGGGGAGTAGGTCCAGAACAATGGATCATTTCAATGTCAGAAGACAAACCCTGTACTTTCCATCTTCCTCTGCAGACTACTTGGTGCTAAGGAACCTACCCTGCTGAACCTGGTTACTCTGTGAAAAAAGTTGTATCTTTATGAAAGGAACATTTGGGGAAAAAAGCTTGAATCTGTTGCCTCGAACTGAGAAAATCCACCTGGGATGAGGTAGGCTGGAGATAGTGTCCTTGACTGCATATATATTTATGCTTTTTATCCTAGATGGTGAATGAAAAACAGAAGCAGAATCATTGCTTCACCACAATTTGAGTATGTTCTTCCTGCTCCCTTTGACTAGTTTGTAAAATGACCTCAGAAAGGGAAACACAGTCCTGAGCTGTCAGCCTTGCTCTGTGGTGGACTGAAGAAGGTATTTTGCCCCCTTCCTGTGAGGCTTCCTGGAGCTTCCTCACATCACAAGCATTTGCTGTACTCTTGTACAGCAAGGGAGGACCAAACCTCTAGGCTACTCATCTCAGCCTCTGTGGCTCCTGACGCATCAGTTACTTCTTATCATCCAACCATCAAGTTCCTCAAAGCAACTGCTTCACAGATCACATTTTCTAGACACCTTCTCCTCCTCTGGTTTGAGCACTTTCAATGCAACTTGAAATCCATGAGAGCTAGGAATGTGACACCTGTTTAGTGACATCAGTACTTCTCCTCCTCTACTCTGCAGCATCCTGGAAGTGCCTCTGTTGATTCAGGGAAGGAGGAAAAATGTATCCCTCTCTTAAGGGATAGAATGGTAGAATAATGTTTTTAGCTAAGTGCTCTGAGGTATTATCCAAAGATCTCCAACTACTTGACATATCAAAAGCAATAGAACCGCAATAACATAATATTCAACACAGGATACAGAGACTAGTTGCAAATAGACTTTTAGAGCTTTAGAGCTTTCAGAGCAGACTTGAGTGCATCTTCAAATTATCACATAGTGCCACATAGATCCACATTTAATGGAAAGTTATAAAAAAAAAATATTCAACTCCTGCACATTTCATATTTGGCAATTAGCTTTTCTTTGCTATTACCTGAACTGCTGCTAAGGCAGATGGCACTGTCTAGTTCCTGTCATCAGCTGATGAACTTCAGCTGTCTCCAAAAGGTGCTATTTAAAGAGAGCTTCTGCAGGAAAAGAAAATGTGACCCTTTTGTGCCAGTGATAAAAATCAGTGTATTGGCTAATTGTCAGACAGACTAGCAACCACACAATGATGATGGGCACCTGTGTGTTACTGGAAGTTATCTACAGAATATGACAATTTGTCTTCTCATCCTAGAGGGAGGAAAATAAATATTCTGGTGTGTGTTTTTGTTCAGAGCACAAATGGCTTTATCTATTATCAGGTCTTAATTTAATGGGATTTTGTTCCTTTTTAAGAATTAGTTTCATGCTGATTTTATGAACAGATATTTCTTTTCTTCCAGAAAATGTTTTATTCCATGTTACTTTCAAATAAAAAGACAATATAAAAAAATTATCCAGCTACATCTTTGGGACTGACAGGGTCCCATGACATGACAAGCAGAAAATAAGGTCATAGATTGCCTCCTCCACTGGTTTTGTTGCTAGAACTGGTAGCTCTAATGTGATGGAAAGAGAATTTTTGAAAGTCCACAATTTGGCCTTTCTGCCAGAAAAAGAGTAAGAGGTGATTTGCAAAATGCAGAACATGCATGTGGCCCTTGAGACTACCACTCTCCAGGTGAATACCTGATTTTTTTTGTGCCAGTGAACAACTGAAAATCTATACCGTTTTAGCTTATAAAAAGCTCTCATTACCCATGGAGAATCTTACATTTTCAGAGACAGGTGTACTGCCTACACATCAGTATGCCAAATGAGAGGGAAATACTCCAAGATAGTAGCTGTTGATGCTTAATAAGAGATGACTGTAAGATCCTTCAGAATGCTTTGCATCCCACAAATAAAAGTTTTTCAGAACATGCAATTAAAATCTGGATACTTACATACCCTAGACTGCATTCCTTAGAGTCAGAAAGCATTTTCAGACTTGAAAGACATTTCACACTGGCATTATTGCTGCTTATATTAGTTACAGCCTGAAAGCTTGGTCCTATCATACTAGGCATTGCAGGAAAAGTATTGAACGTATTTTTTCTGAAGGACTTTTTACTCGTGAGCTAGTAAACCCTTTCTGAGAGACAGAAAAAAATTGAATGTGTTCATTATAAGTATTTTCATGCAACAGAAGTTTTTTCCTCCTGCAGCTTAAAGACTGCAAGATTGGAGGTCAAAATCCTCTCATTTACACTTGCAGAATCTCCATGAATCTGTTTTATGTGCAAATATATTACCCTAGCTTTATTTTACAAAATGCAAGAGGGTTATACCTTTGGCTAATGTGTCTAGCTACTAAACGTTGTTAACACCATTTAATCAAGCACTATATTTTATTATCATATTTAGTATTCTTTCTTTTGAACAGCACAGCTCAGCACACATATAGCTTGTATGAAACACAAGTATATGGTGTGGGACCAAAAGACTTTATCTAAAAACTGTTTTATCACCTCTCCATCATTTATATTTCCATAGTGCCTTAGGCTTTATGTGGACTGAGACCCACTGGATATGTATGTTCTGCTCATAAAGAGTTGTCCCTGAAGAAGGTTTGAATGCAGTGTGCTCTGTGTCCTGCTTGACTGCCATCCACATATCTGGAAATCAGACTTGAGTGCAAGCAGTGTGCCTGGCAGCATACAGAATTTTTTGGCACGTTTCCATGATTTGGAAGGCATCAGCTTGCTGTGCTTACAGGTTTCCTTTCCATTTGGGGCAAGTGTCTGGTTTTGAGGACAATTCCTGGCCATTCCTGCCCCAAAGAGCAAATTAGAGCAGAAGCAACAGATGATTACAGCTGTTCAGGAGATTAAAACCTTAATTTTTTGAAACGTAAATGGTAAAACTGAACATAAAAGAAAATTAAATTCACATTCCTACTAAAGATTTGAAGAAAGATTGCTTATTAAGAGGAAAATCTCCTTTGCTAAAGCAATTGATGTGATTTTATATATGGAAGCTAAACACAAAGGGTGGCAGGGGAATTAGGCTGAGCTGCCATGGGGCGTAGTTGTTTGACATACCAGGGCACTCCTTCTGACTGGGAGATAAAGATAATAGGAAAGAGATTTCTAGAGCTGACTTCTAGCACCCCAAGCTTCCAAACTGGCTAAAATCTCTAACTTTCCATCAGCAGAGACAGAAGGACATGGTTTCTTGGACTGCAGGCAGATTATTGATTCTACTGATAGCCATTTCAATACCTTAAACCAGAACTGGTTATAATGGAAAAGAGTGAGCTGTCTAAAAGCTGACAGCTTTCTTCATGTACAATGCCAAACATTTTGGATTATTGATTTTGTCTTGACTAGGACCTAGGTGGATATCTTGCCTTTGATTAAGCATTTATTTCCCATTGCCTCAGTTCTTCAGTAGGAACAAATTTAGTTACAAGAATACATGGTCTCAGTTTTACAAGGCAGTTCTGAGGAGGGCTGCACAGTTAGTTGGACAATAAATTATGAAGTTTTTTAGGAATGCTATTTATGACACTTCCTTCATTCAATGGCATGAAAAAAAAAATATGTTAAAGTTTTTTGCAGATTCTGTAAAAGAAACCACAAAGTGCAATACTCAGACAAAATGGAAAGGTGCTCAGCCCGGTATAAGCAGCTTTTCAAAGTTAATGAGAAATATCCACGTAAGAAGGATTTTAATAAGCATACTCTTGCTGAGTTCTACATTTTTGATTAATTTAAAATAAGTCATTGAGGTTTAATGTATCAAAAGACAGCTACATTCCGAATTTGCTGTTAGATTTTTGCATGGAATCATGATTTTTGTTTAAATACATGCATTTGAACCCCAAGGTTATAATAGCTTTGTTGTAAGAATCTGGGGTTTTTTGGTTTTCTATAACAAAACATGCTGATGAGGTTTACATTTTCTGTACTTTTTTTTTTTTTCTGTTTCACAATGGTTTGTGATTTAGTTGCATAAAGTCTGGCAGCTGTAATGGACTAGAGAAATGGCTATCATTTGTTTAAGTAAAGATCTTAAATAACAGTTATATTAACTAGCTTAACTAACTTTTCCATCAGTATTAATAAATTAAATTTTTTTAAGTCTTTATGTCAGACTTTGGTAGACTGTAAAAATGAAGATTTTTTTTGCAACCAACAAATAAATTTACTTCTCCTCCTAAGAAGCAGAAATCTGTAGTCATAAGTATCTGAGAAGCAGGGATAAGTAAGCAGACTGGAGGTTTTATGCAACTCTACCCTGTGTTATTTGATGATAATTGGAGAGGTTGCTTTAACTTTACTTTCATCAGTAGGTTGTATTGTTGACAGAATGTAAAGCAACTGTAGGACTTCTAATATTTCAAAATGGGCTGTTTCACAAGCAAAATAATCTTCTGGATAAAACCACCATTTAAGCTCCTGGTGTGTTGCTATTTCACTCCCTTGGAGAAGATAATATAGTAGGTTGAATTATCTGGTAGAAAATTGTCAAACATTATGTTCTGAATGACAGCCACTGTGTTAGCACTCTGTGATGGATTTTGAAAGGCTGATGGACATTTTAGGGTGAGCAGGAACATTTTCTTAAAGTATAAACTGAAAAAAAAAAATAAATTGTGTTTTTAAAAAAAGCTACCAGCAGTATGAAGAAACTATTGCTTAATTCTCTGTTCCTGGAGCTTAACGCCTGCTCTGGAATCATCCTATTTCCTCAGTAATAGCTAATCATACCAGAGGATTAAATTGTATGTGTCCCTTTACTTAGGTTTGTAGAACACATAGGCAATTATGGGAACTAAGAAAGGTTATATCGGCCATCAGTCATTCTAGTTTTATACTTTATTCACCCCGTGGTGCCTTGTAATTGTTTCTTAAATGACCTTATTATGTTTGTGCAACACAGAAAATAGCTTACTTCACTTGCTTAAAAATTATTCAGATTCTATGTGCTTCTATTCATTAATTTTTACATGCAGATTTCTTAAATTACCTATTATAAACGGTACTTCTGTGGGGTGCCTCCACTAATTGGTAAGGCAAATTACCCATACCAATTGTTTCTTGTGGCAGTGGTGCCATATAATTTATTTATGCCCGTACATACCGTAGCACTTCAGGCATTTTGGAGCTTTAGGAAAAGTAAAGCAGTGCAGATCATGTTCGTAGGGCCATAGAAGCATAGAATGGTTTGGGTTGGAAAGGACCATATAGATCATGTAGTCCCAATCCCCCTGCATGGGCAGTGACACCTCCCATGAGACCAGATTGCTCCAACACCCATTGGCCTTCAACACTTCCAGAGAGAGGACATCCACAACTTCCCTGGCCAACCAGTTCCAGTGGCTCAACACTCTCATAGTGAAGAATTTCTTCCTAATATCTGACCTAAATCTACCTCCTAGTTTGAGACCATTACCACTTGTCTTATTGCTTGACATTGTAAAAATTCCTTCCTCATATTTTCTGTAGGCCACATTCAGGTATGGGAAGACTGCTGTAAGGTCTCCTTGGAGCTTTTTACAGGCTGAGAAACCCTGTCCTAGCCTTTCTACATAGAAGAGGTGCTCAAGATCTCTGATCTTCTTTGTGCCCTTCCTCTGGACTTGCTTCAAGAGCTCCATGACCTTCCTGTGTTGGAGCCCCAGAACTGGACACAGTATTCCAGGTTGGTTGTCATGAGTGTGGAGTAGAGGGTGAGAATCACCTCCCTTGACCCACTGGCCATGCACCTTTTGATGTAGCCTGGGATACAGTTGTCTTTTTGGGCTGTAAGTGCACACTGTTGATTCATCTTGAGCTTCTCATCAACCAGAACCCCCAAGTCCTATTCCTGAGAGCTGTTCCCAAACTATTCTCCACCCAACCTGCATCTGTGCTTGGGATTTCCTCAGCCCAGGTGCAAGATCTGCACTTGGCCTTGTTGAACTTCATGCAGTTTGTATGGGTTCACCTCTCAAGCTGTCCAAGTCCCTCTGGGTGGCATCTCTTCCCTCCTGTGTGTCAGCCACACCACATAGCTTGGTGTTGTCAGAAAACGTGTTGAGACTGCACTCGATGCCACTGTCCATATCACTGACAAAGATGTTAAACAGCACTGATCCTTCCAATTTAGAGACCAGGATGTCATGTGGGACAGTGTCAAACACTTTGCACAAGCCCAGGTAGATGATGTACGTTGCTCTCCCTTTGTCCACCAACGTTGTGATCCCATTGCAAAAAGGCACCAAATTTCTTAGGCATGTTTTTTTTATCTGACTTCAGTTTCTGCCTGTGTATTCTTTAGCACAGACATTCTGGTTTGCTCTGGTTTGCTCAGGTTAATAAATTTCTCATTTTTTGAGGGTAGGATATCCTCATTTTGATGAGGATAAATCATTTCTCACAGGGCCAGATGAATTCTGCCTAATAAAGGACCTAGTAGATTAAATTATGAGTGTGGGGCTTTTTTTAACAATGAGGTACTTGTATTTCACTGTTGTTATTGTTTTTATTATTTTATCTGAGAAGATTAGATCCAATAATATCATTATATGTACTTTAAACATGCTTCTTGTGTTGCTTCAATAATGGTGAGAAAGACTTTCCTGG
The DNA here is from genome assembly GCA_023637945.1 of Phaethornis superciliosus. Lineage (NCBI taxonomy): Eukaryota > Metazoa > Chordata > Aves > Apodiformes > Trochilidae > Phaethornis > Phaethornis superciliosus. Next base: position 10,013,686 of record JAJQWJ010000005.1, read on the forward strand.
AAATGGAAGTGGGTTCCATTTTAAGAACTTAAGAGTTTAAAATTACCTATGCATGTGACTTTATCTTCCCAGTGTCTTCCCAAAGTTTCTGACACTATTAGCTGATAGACAAAGCCTTCCTTCCTTGAAAAAGATAAGCTGAAAACTGCTGATCACATTATGCCCTGTAACTTCAGGTAATTAATGGTTGTACAGCTAAGTACAGTATCTTCAAGTCATATCTACCTCTTAAAATCACCAGGAGTAGGGAATACTCATCAGTTTTCAGAGTTAAATGATAGACACAGGGTGGACTTTTTTGTGTGTGTGTATGTGAGGAAGGATTTATGTTGTGGAGGATAATTCTGGATCTCTTTTGTGGCTGAGAGCCTGGAGCTTCCTGCTGTCAATTTTCAAGTTAATCTTAACCTCTAGTAACAGAAAATATATTGCCTCTGGAATGCCTGATCAGTAAAGCAACCTTTGCCTTCCTTTTCTCCCCAGGAAGGGGAGGTTATAATGGCAAGAGCAAAAAAATTATTCTTTTTATTACACTAGTCTTACCATTCAGAACATTAGCACTAATTTGGCTTTGTGCATATTGCAGCTGTAACCATCCATAATCTGTCACTGAACCTATAGATTTTGCAACTGAAATATGGTTGTAGATTACAGTATGGGCTATTTTTATTGAAGCTGTCCCTCTGTGCAGAAGGAGATGTGGGGGTTGGGGTACTGGAATCGGTGGTTTAACACTGTCAGTTCTCAGCTGGGAGGTTGAAATCCTGCTTTTTGGCTTCTGCTTTTCTTTATAGAATTAATGAGGGTCTTTACAATTCATAAGTCAGAGGCAGTCCTGAAAGGAGGAACCAGAACCCAGGAACAGTTTGCATAACTTCCACACAGGGTTTGCATTTTGAAAGAGAGAAAGAGAGCGAAGGGGAGAGGAAGAGGAGAGAAAAGAGAAATAGAGACAGGGAAATGAGGATGAGGAAGAGGAAGAGAGAGAGAGAGAAAGAGGAGGGAGAAAGAGTAAGAGAAAAAGAGAAAGAGGAAAGGAGAAGGAGAAGAAAAAGGAAAAAGAAAAGAAAAAGGAAATGGAAAAGGAAAATTTTTTCATAGCCACAGGGTAAGACTTTGGATTTCACAGAAAAGACACCTGATTCTAGGTTAAACTCTGCACCCAGTAAACTCTAGTGTCCTGTAGATGCACCAGACACATGTCACTGCTGAAATAGGTGTTTATTACCAGAGAAGAAATAGGATTTTACATTCAAGTCTTTTTTTCTCATTCCAGTGCTTATAATTTTTTTAACTTAACATAATGGGTTTGTGGATGAGTGCCACTGCCAAGTGCATTAGTTTCTAAGACAAAATTATAACTGAGCTGGGACTCCAAATTTCATATGCAGGATGGAGCATTCTAAGATCAGACAGACTTCCTTTTTTTTTTTTTTTTTTTTTTTTTTTTTTTAAATGAATTGCTACTGTAGAATGGGACAAATCTTAATTTCTGTGAAACACTGAGATGCTTAGGGTTTTTTATATGTTTACTATATTTGATCATTCATATATATGTCTGAGAGGTATTGTGAGAAAACATTCATGTCTGTAGGTACCATCATAGTGGGGTAAGGGAACTACATGAATGTGATGATGAATTTTCTGGAATTATGTGGAGAAATGAAAGTGAGTAGGATGAAACTATTGTCCTTTTCATCCACTTGACTGTATGTTCTAATGTTCAGATTTGTGCATTTATTTCTTTACTGAGTAGCTGTTCCTAGAAAGGTACCTTGCAAATTGCTTCTAATACATATTTACAAATTTCTAACAGTGTTTTACTAAATTTGAAGTATTAATTGTTTGAGTAATGATTTCATCTTTGCTTATGACCTGTGTTTTTTAATATATAATAGATTAGACTTGTAATATCTGTCCTGGTTTTTTTCTTTAAACATAATATTGTCATTACGTAAGATGAAACAGTAATGTAACAGGTTAACACATTATATCATTATAGATATAAAGAATGATGATACAGAACTAAATATAATAAGATTTGCTTTTTGTATAATAAGATATCAAATAATATATCACAGATTTAACATTATCACTAGAAGTATGACATACATCTCACTGTTGAAGCCAGGGGTAAGTAAACTAATGCATAATATTTTAATGTATTACAATGCTTTTAATGCATTTTTTTTGCTTCAGATCACAAAAAGTACTTTGAGTTAAACAAGAACACAGAAAGTAGAGACTTTTTCCACAAGAAAGAAAACTTCAAAGAAAAGATGAGAAAACAGAAACTTACTTTCAAAAAAGGATAATATATTTTCTGAACAATATACAGTACCTTATCTTAATTGAATAGTTTTATCCTGCAACCATTTATGGAATAACAGAGTGCAGAATGAGGCAAAAACCTTACACATATTCAGTTTTCTTGGTCTAATTTGCAAAGCTTAGCAAATTAGATTTTGCAAGAAACAGTCAACTTTGCCCTCTGCAGACACTATTTATTATTTTCATTTTGAGATGAAACTACAAAACCTTCGTGCTCTTATCTTCATAGTCAAACTGTTGAACAGTGATTTGTTTAGCACACAGCAAGAGAAAGAGTGCAAAAAAAGAAAAGTAGAAATTTTGCTTTCTCAGAAGCTAGAAAATAGAGTAAAGCTGTACTACAAACACCAGTTTAGAAGAAAACATGGTATTTCTTAATCTGTTCAGAATTTGGCAGACAGTGAGTGAATACCCAGAGAAAACAAGAAGAACATAATTTCACAATCTTTATTGTACAAAAAGGCTAGGATTTTTCTGGTGTCACAGAAGATGACACTGCTTACAACCCTCCCTGCAAGGCATTGGACCAAGAGTACTTAAATTATAAGAACCCTTTTGTTCATCAGTCTGAAAGATAATGATAGATACTTAGACTTAGTCTCCAGTGAGGACAGGTTCCCCACAGTTTTGCTGTGGGAATTCTTCATAGTTCAGCACTGTTCCCTCTACCCATACTGTTGTCCAGTCTATGCTGCCAGTTCATCATGAATAATAGTTATTATTCAGTGTGGTATTAACATTCTACTCCCACGTCCCTTCCTATCCTTTTCCATCCCAAATAATTTTAATATTATGTTAAAATTAAGATTCTCCTTTGCAATCTAAAACAGACAATAGTGTACTGAAATTACTTACCATCAATGTTTCTGAGTATTTTTTCCCTAGGATTCTGTAAAAAATTCACAAATTCAATAACTTTTGAGAAGATGCTTACACATTCACAAACTATTCTGCAGAGGCTAAAACAATTTTTTAAAAGCCTGAGAAAAGATCCAACTCCCCATAATTAATTGTCTTTTTATTCAGTGAATTATTCTTTATTTTCCCCTTTGTCCAGTTCTTAATGCATTTTCCAAGTGACAGAGCTCCTCATATCTCTCTTAGAGGAGTAACAAGGTGATTAATTCCCTAGTCAGGATTCTTCCCCCCCACCCTCCAATATTTAGCAAAATAACCAAACTGAACACCCTCCTTAATTTTATCTCATTATTCTTCCTGGAGCTATGACACTTTTTTTTGTCACTTGGAATACTTCCTCTCCTTCTATAACGCTTTCCCATGAAAAATTTGTAGGTTATTATTGCTCTCTTTAGCTGTTGCTTAGCTAAGTGATATATGGTTGACAGACTGTAATTTCATGAGCCTCTAGGAAGTGAAACTGCTAAGCTGCACACAGCTCTATTTGGGATATGCATTACAAGGTGTGTCAAATGCAGCCAGACGCAGTGTGTAAACAAGAGCAAAACCCCCACAAATTCTGCCTAAAAGAAGAGAGAGGGATACCTTTTTTTTTGCAAACTTTTTTTTTTTTTTTTCCCTAAGCTTTTCTATATGTCACTAGTGAAAACACATGGGCACTGCTCTAGACTGAGAAGCACTTGTCCATTCACTACTCCCCCAGATGCCTTCAGGGCCCCTCTGTTCATCCAACCTCCCTGTCCAGATCCTTGACCCTTTTACCCACCCCACACGTCCCCTGAGGGCTGGCTGTGTAAGGTTTACAAGTGAGTACAACCCTGTCCCCTTCCTCCACCCCCACGGTGATTTGGGAAAGATCCAGACATTTCCCACCCCCAACAGCCTGCACCAGCTACAGGGGCTGTGATCCATGCCATTGCTGAACACCTCACACTCCCCACCCTAGCCTGCCCCTCACACCCTTTTCAGGACCCACACCATTCCCACCCAAGTGGGATGGGAGCTCCACTCACTCCAGTGGGTGGCACAGATTCAAGAGCTGACACCAGAGGCCTTGGGTGCCCACATCCCTGGTGTGACTCCAGCTGCTGGCCACAAGTCCACTGAGCTGGGTCCCTCCAGAAGCTGGCCCCTTGTTTTCACAGCACTCACATAGACACAGGATAGAGACTGAGAGGACACAGAGTGTTAAGAAAGGAGTTAGGAGACAGGACAGACTGTGATAATCAGACACAGGGATAGGTTAGACAAACTTGTTGACCAGGCATGGTTTACATGCAGCCATTGCCTATTATGCCTATTTCTGTCTATTCCCTCCTTTGTTCTTCCCTTATCCCCTTCTTTCCTTCCTAAATTTCACACAGACTCACAGAAGTCTCTTAAATACTAATGTTTCACCCTTGTCAGTTAAAAAGTACAGGCTGATCCTTTTCAAAGCTGTGACTGGCATTTCTTAACAGTCCAGCAATTAGAGACTTTTGCCTTCACTGTTTTCTCTATTATTCTTTGTCTACCATGTTTGTTCTGTGTTTTCCCTTCCCCTTTACTTATCTCCTTTTGCCTTGAAAAGGTCTTTGATCAGATAACCTTGTGAAGCAAATGTTCTTGCTTCCCACATACCCTTGCAGAAGTCAATACAGTAAATCTAAGAAAATGAAAAAAGCCCCGAAAAGTGAGTGAACTGAAAGGTGGGTGAAGTGAAAGACAAAGTAAGTTTTGAGGAAAAGGAGAAATGTTATTTCTAAAGCAGTGCTGAAGTACCAGTTTCAGGTATTAAAAAATAAAAATAAAACAAAAAAGTTCCTGGTCACCAAATGGATCAAAGAAATGATAGCTTGAAATGCTTGTAGGTTGTGTTTTTAAAGAATATATTTGGACTTATTTTTATAACATTCTAATGTTATACAATTAGAAGGCCATCCACATTAGATTTTACTTTCTGCACTTTTTCCTGCAAAGCCCAGAGGTGAGAAAGATTCATCTGACCAAATGTAGTCATCTACAGCTCAGCTATTCATCCTGGGCTTCCTCTGTATCAGTGGGGAGAAATAGGCACTTCTCAGGTACAGCATATTTCATCCTAAAATAGACTTCTAAAATAGATCAGAGGAGCCATGCTTTAAAATTGCCTAATTCTCTTCATTGACTATAAAGTCAGCCTAGGGGGTTAGCTGAGGTGCAGATGTCTACATTCTGTGCATATTAAGTGAGGTGAGATGAATCCCACCCTTCATTTATTTTTCAAAGAATATAACTTGAGATTGTCACATAGTGCTATGAATATGAGAGATGGGGCTTCAAGAAAAGCATTAAATATTTCAAGAATGGTGATAAGACTGTGGGAACTGGTAATAACACTTATGCACAGTAGCTGCAACAGAGGTTGCTGAGGTCATACACATATAATTGTGTGCTATTGGAAATGAGCAAAGAACGTGGGAAAAGTAATGTGGGGTATGTTATATATATATGAAAATGTTTAATACAAGAGTGAAACAAAATATAACAGAAGAACTAGGGCAATAAACTTCTGATTTGCCCTCTTTACTGATTCCTTCTTCACTGCTGCTTTGAAGCCCAAGCTTTTGTTCCCAGCATTTAAAGCTTGTGTAACCCCTCTTCCTCATCTCTGATTCAAATACAGCAGAAAAAGCTGGGAGAGATGCACTGAAGAATTGAAAAATTGGTAGTGTAGAGAAGTAATTCAAAGAACTAGAAGGAGAAAAGAAATGAGAGGATAAATAGGGAATGAAGAGAGGACAATGAAATCAAAACTATGGAAAGAACTGCCTAGGCAGTATTGTCTGTCCACATGTAAACCAGGTTTCTGGTGACTGTTCCTAGCTTGCTGAAGTTATCACTTGACTGCTTCACTGTCTTTTATCTTTTGCTTTGTCCTGCCCTTTATTTTTCTCACTTCCATTTTCTTTCTGTCTGTAATTCCTGTATGCTTTCTGACACTATAATAACCAAAAGCTTCTGTCAGTCTACAACCCTTTGCTGCCAATTGCTATTGTTTTTGCCTCACTCCAGCTAAGGTCATTGAGTTGCTTTGGAAAGAGCTCAGCCTCCTATCCACACCTCTGGAGGCAGAGCAACAAAAGGGAGAGAACTGCAGAGAGAGGTAGCAGCCAGCAGCAAGGGAAGTCTGGGCCAATGGAAATGTCCAAAAACCCTGTACCATATAAATGAGGAAGGCACTAGGCAAAGAAGCAAAGCAATTCTTTGTGATCTGCACAGAAGCCATGAGTAGCCTGCCAGTTATAACAATAAACTGGGAAAAAAAAGAGTACTGATTGGAGGTTTGCTCTGTTAATTATTAGAATGGGAAGTGACATGAATAGCCAAAAGTGTGGAAAAAGGGGAAGCTGCAGTGTCTCAGACATTTGCTTTTCCTAATCCACTTTCATTTGGAAACAAAACCACTTCCTTTTCAGTCCAATGCATAACAAGAGGAGGAGCAGGTGACTGATTTGATGACTGAGACTAAATTTGGGTGCAGTCATTCTCACAGAGGCTGTCATGAGAGCTGTTCTTGCCTTCAGATGCTGATTTTCTATGTCATGTTTATGCCCCGTGGTGCCCATGAAGTTTGGCTCCCCATTGTACAATTCTTGCATAAATAGAGAAGAAGAAACAATCTTCATGCCAAAGAGCTTGCTCCTAGCATGCCTACTGTGGGGCATAATTTTTCCATAATGAGCATGTGTGTCTTTGTGCTGCCCAGGTTTGTGTTAGGTCACTAAATCATTCTCTCAGTCCCTCACTTTCTCAATAGGTATCAGCATGGATTTTGGATAGGAGCTTTGCCCTTCATCAAATTTATGCTACATCTGAGTGTACCAGATCTCTCCTTAAATTTTAGGGATGAGTTTTTCTGTATTAAAGCAATAATGAGACCCAGCTGAGAGGCCAGCAAGTCAGAGGATGATGATGATGGAGACCATCAAGCTTCAATGTCATCCTAAATTATGACAGGAAACTGAAGTAATGGGGGACTAGGATGCAGATGAACAGAACTGAAGAGGTGCAAGCTAACAGATACCATACAAAATTAATAAGACATATCAGGGTAGAGCCTGCTCAGATGAGAGAGTATGATGAAGAAAAACAATGAGGGGTTCTGAAAAGAAGGAATTAAGGATGAAAACAGAGAAATTCTTTTGGCAAGCGTAAATCTATTTAGAACAGGTTTATTAAGAAGTGATTGACAGGGAACTGCACTTTTACTTTTTTTCCCCTCAAGTCTATTTTTGGTACTCAGGAGGGATAGAATTATCATCTGCTACTTGCTTTTTGTGTGTGAGAGAATAATTTGATATACCAGTATATGTTTTTATCTTCCTTTTCAAATCAACAGTAATTACTTGGGGAAACTAAAAAAAATGTCTTGACAAATGTATGAAATGGAATGTTACTTTTGTAGAGATCTGAGGCTCCAAGAGGTTGTTAGCATATATTCTGAGGTATTCAGAGATTTCTGAAGGCTACTGGAACAAATTACTGATGATATTTTTCTTCAGAATTGCTGTGGAAAACTTATTCTTACCATTTTCAAGAGAAATATAAATAGTCTCTGAAGCTATGGAAAGTCTTATACCATTCAGAATTGTAATGGCATCTATTTTATATAAAAATATGAAAATATGTCTAAAATAGTAAAATACCTAAAATTAAAAATATCTAAATGTAAGGTTATATCTAATACCTGTTATAAACTGTTTACTTAATAACTCCTGTGATTATTTTAAAATTTTTCTGTGTGAGATTCACCCAATGTTTGAGATAAACCTCAATGTACTCAAATAAGTGTAATAAAAGCAGTAGGATTTAGGTTTGCAAAAAAATCTTTGTGATGATTTTTTCAAAGCAATGCATTCTCTTCTATATATTACTCCATAAGTAAGTTTCCATGCAGCTGCTTTGCATTAAAGCCAATGAGAAAAGCAAGCAGGTGAAAGCTGGAAACTGATAAATAAATTGCTGACATTAGGAACATTCCTTTTAGAAGGGAAAAAAAAAAGAGTGTGTATTCACTTTCTGTAGTACAGGCTCAATCTGACTCCTTTCATGCTGTTATAGCCAATTGTATGCCATAAATCTGTGGAACAATAGCTGTAAAACAAATTGTGTTGTAGTAAGCCTGTATATTTCTTAGAAGAAATAACAGATTTAATGTAAAGGAAAAAAAAAAGAACAAAAAAAGAACAAACACAGTTTGTGGTTCTGCTTTGATATAAAGGCCTGGGAAGGACACCTCCATAATTTCTCAGTCCCTTTGCATCTTATTCCCTGAATAAAAGTGAATTGAAGCCCATTCTTTATTCATGGATGATAAGGCATAGCTCCTGCCTCCTCTTTCCTCTGCCTTCCTCCTCCTTGCCCCATTTGCAGTCTCATATATAGAACTCTAATTCTAACCTAGAAATGAGATTTTCTTTTGACTAAGAGACCCAGAGTTCTTGCTTGTGCATTATAGCTGAATCTGAGTACCTCATGCAAAACAAAGCATTTTTGTATGGAGTCTTTTGTAGTATCACAGCTCATTCTGTATAGAAGCAGATGCAGGATCCCTGGATGTCAGTCAGGCTTTTCTCTTCTGTGCAACTTGAGCTTATTAAACACCTGAATCCAAAAGGTACCGATCTGTAGACTTCTGCCTTATGAATAACATGGGTACAGTAGTCTTCTGCTGACCCAGATTTCTCTTTCTCAGTTTGTATTTGCAGGCATGGGCTGTGGAAGTCTCTGTCTCTTCCCATCGTTGGAGGGCTCCAGTTCTTTTGATAAGCCACTGCACCTCTGCACTTTTTGATAATCTATAACACTAGGCAGCAAGGTGGGCATTGATAAGACATTGCTCTGTGAACTCTGCATTAGCAAGCAGGAGGTACTCTTTCTATAACCTCTGGCTAAGGCAGCATCTGTGGCAGTTTTGTTGGCTCTGTCATAAAAGAGAATGATTTGAAGGTTACCTCTGCCATATCTATCAAATCACTCACAATCTGCTTCAATTATCACAGCAATGCACGGTTGAGAGTTACTTTATCTTGCAATGAAGAAAAATGAGTACACAGGACCAATTGAAAGGAATAGGCTTGACTTTCCCAAATGCAAAGTATATAGATGAATATAAAATGGTAACGGCTGACACATATTTAAGCAGAAGAGATGAGTTCTTAAGCAGTACAGACAGATATTTTTCAAGCATTAACTTTCTCCACCCCCAAATCAAGAAACAGCAAGTAGACACTACTTTGTTGTCCTTCTTTTCATTTGCCTATAGAATTATTTTTTTTTTATTTTTGTTTGTGTTTTATTTTCTTTTCTTTTCCGTTATATGCTAATAAATGTAGAGGAAAGACATTCTGTCTCTTTTCTTGCACCCTTCACCACTTCCTCTTATAATGCCAGGGAATCCAAGATCTGGATAACTGTAAGATGCAGAGTAGGACCAAGAGGCCACCTTAGCTGTCAGGTGCATTTTGTTTTCTTGTAAAAATAAACTCATTAAGCTCTAGAACTCTTTGTCATGATATATTGCAGCTACTAAATGTTTATTAGAGAATAAGGGAGAGTGATAAAATCATAGAAAACATCGTAGGGGCTACTAAATACATGGGAAGCACCTCTAGCACAAGATGGAGCCACAAGTTGAAGGTTGGAAATGTAATGATTGAGAATTATAATGTATGCTGCTCTGTTCCTGTACTTTCCCCTAGTTGTGCATATTGCTTTCTGTGAAAGACAGGAGACTGAGCAAGGTGTAGGAGGAAAATTCTGAAGTGATTTGCATTGGTTTTCTTATCCAAGATGTATGAATCTTTTAAACCCACAGAGACAGTTCTCAGGTATTTAGAGCCATGAGTGGGTTAACTGCCCTACCAGCAAAGTTCCTTTGCTCAAAAGGGAATGAAGTAATTCTAAAAAAAAAAGGGATAAGTCTATTAACATACATGGGTACCTAAGATGTTACTGTAGAAAACATTTTAGTGGCAGTGAGGTTTTGGTCTAAAAAGGTTTAGATTACCATATATCACACTAAAATGAGACAAATCCATTTGGTTTCATACCCAGAGAGTTGTTTCCAATCCCTCCATCTCTAAGGATTTTTTTATGGGCCACCTGCCACCTGGAAAGATTGAGACAGGAGAGAAAAAGTTTAAGAATGCAACTCTATTGTCTCTAAAGGGATCTGATTACTGTGTATCAGATATAGGAACTTATGTCACATATAGGAAACAGGAGTCCCTCCCTACTGTGTTTTCAGAGCCTTACATACATGAATACAAAGACACTGAACAAAAACTTGCTGTACCTCAAGCACACTATTTAACTCCTTCTGTGCAAAGCATGTCAGGCTCGTAAGATTGAAGCTTTCACTGATATTTGCTCTGCAATTCTTTCTTTTCATTGTACTGTTGTATGTGCAACTAACTAGATTACTTTAGTCCTCCTGGCAAATATAGATCTTTCTGCTTCTGTATGTGCATGATTCACATAGCATAGGAACAGAGGATGTGTGATTGCTAAGATGCAGAGTACACACTGAGTCTTGGAAGACTGCTAAAATATGTATTTTTCAGTGGTCAGTACATTATTGCTACTAAGAAGAAAACCAAGTAGAATTCCTGTAAAGAGAACAAGAGAAGGCAGTTCTGTGGGAAATATTGTACATCCTAAAATGGTAATGGTCCTCCTGGTGTTTTTTTTTTTAAGGATGTCCCTGGCTGAAGCATGTGAAGAGTATATTCCCCAGTGTTTGCCACCAATCCCAGAGGTATGTTTGTATGGCAAAACAAGATATACAGCTTGTCATACAATTTTCTATTTTTCTGAGCAATAGTTATCATATATTCTGGTTGCTGTCAGTATTAGAGGATCTGAGTCACTATTGTAAACTGACCTTTAACAGTTATATATTTAAACATTTCGAAACAAAATTGTTACAACAATAATTACCAGGAGAGGCTGCCTGTTTCTTTCATCAGATCCTCTTGAAAGATAGTGTTACAGTCATATACAAATATGTCTAAGCACAATCTGGGCTACCCTTTCGATATTAACTACATTTTTATATAGAACTGCCTGATTAGTTTTCATTATCTGAAGCTAGCAAATATGAAAACTCTAAATCTTTTCAGTATGCAAATTTCTTAAGCTAAAAAAAAAAAAGAAAAAAGAAAAAAAAGAAAAAATTACTGAATTACTGACAGAAAGCGTTTAAAACTGATTATATATCTTCTGTTGCAAAAAAAGATTTCAAATGAAAAGATCAGCAGTGCTTGTTTTATTTCCTAAATGCATGAACTCTAATGGATGTCAGTCTGATTTTACCAATTTCTTATAATATAGTGGTAAAGTGAAGGGAAGAAGCAAGGTTAATTCCAAGTAGTACTGTGCTGAATTCTATTAATAAAAAGCAAGATTAGGTTATATGAGAGAAACCATGTCTTTTTAGAATATAGCTTTCTGTTAATTGCAAATGTATTCAAATTGTTCTCTAAAATAGAGATGGATATAGAGCCTGAAATCACATTATGACCTGAAGCTGTCTTGGAAGTAAAGAAATTATCCATCCTTTTCAGCTACAAATAATTTCTATATTCAGTGCACCTGCGGCCTTCTTTTTCTCCTTTGAATCATGAAGGAATAACAAGTAATGATATGTAGTATGGGAGGAATTAGAAATGTCACTTCCCACTAATTCTAGATTACTATTTATTAATCCTTTCTATCCTATTCTTACTGTTCTCTTTAATATCTGGAAGCTTTTTCAGCAAGAAAGACACATTTCATTACTTTTTCTAGAATCAGAGAGTCATTTCTGCTGCACATTTTTAAGGAATATTGTGTGAATTTTTGCATCATGACTAGATGCCAACTTTGTTGTTCAGTTCACTGTACAGTCATAAACAAAGATCCTGTGCCAGTATGCTCAAAACCAAATATAGAGTATGTAAATACATATATATTCGTTTCTATATATAAATTTATATATATATATATATGAAAAAAAAAAAAAAAAACAACACAAAAAACAACTCGCTTGACTTTAATTGACCAAAAGCTTTTTCTGTCAGGAGTAGGATTCTTAATGTGTGTCCTGATATCCACTCCAGTTTACTATGTGGTACTGTGTGCTACAACCTCTTTGTGCCCTCAGGTGGCTGTCTTTCAGTAACAGAAGAATTGTACTGTTTTGATTTTTCTAAAATATTTTGAGTTTCTCTAAGATGGAAGATGCTATGCCTGTTTAAAGTACAGACTATTCATGCACAATTGAACTTCAGACTTGGATTTACCAGAAGAATCAAAGACTAAATCCTCTGTGATAAAGTCTCCGTTAATCTTACAATAACAGAGATACATATGCCCTCCAATATCTTGATTCATTTGCATGATTTCCATAATGACATACCTGAAATGAAAAAGTTCACCTTTCTACTCAGTAAATGAGTTGGAACAAACGTAGAGAACATTGACCTTACAGAGAGGCTTCTGGGTGATTAAATTGTTGAAACCATGTCAGTAAGTGCATTAGCCACTATAGAAACTTCCCTGTGGTGCTAATGAAGGAGAGAGGATAAAGATCTCTGTAAACCAATTGTCCATGTGTTTCCATCTGGCTAAGACAGAATGGAAAAATTAAAAGGAGTTTATCTAATCACAAGTCCTTACTTTTTTTCCCTCTACTCTGCTGCTGTGGAACAAAACCAAAAACCAGTTCTGAGACTGTGAATTAAAAGGCTTTTTAGTCTCACACAAACACTCAGATATACTTAATTCATCTTCTGCATTGATTTTTTCAGATACCTGATCAGTGGAAATTCCAAGGTGTTATGGTGAAGGGAACCATATAAAAGCTTGGCAGATAGATAGGACCAGTAGTTTTCGAGTCTTTGAAAAAACTTTACCTTTCAATACATCCGTACCACATATCTTCCTGTAGATCTAGTAAAGGACAGAGGACTTTTAGGGGGGGGTTAAAGAACATAGAAAGCAGACCAGCTTTTCACTGGCACTTTCAATACATTTTTAGCTTCCTGTTTGCAGATCTACAGTTCTCTGCATATTTCAGTGCCCAGCAAGAAATTCTGCGTGCCTGTGCACAGAATATTAAATTACAATCTAATACAAAAGGGAATCTGTCCCAGTGCACATGAAGACTGGGGTGTTTTCTGAGCAATGCTGCTCTTTCTCAGCTTATAAGCCTACAAAAATCATACAAAGACATGGCAATAGCAAATTCACAGGTTCAGCCTTTTAAAAGCTCACAATAGATATAACAAAATGTTCATGAAAGAGTGCTAACAGAGGTTTTTCCAAAATCAATTTTTTTTATTCTCTCTGACCACATCTCAGTCAGAATGATACCCTTGTGACCTACAAAATGTCTGAGAGAATAAAAATGCAGCAGCAGCTGAGCAAAGAGCAGAACTTTCCAAGTCAGGAAAAAAGGAAAAAAAAGGAAAAAAAAAAACCAAAAAAACCAAGAGAGAGAAACAGTACAAAGCATTTAGCTTAATCATATTCTACAATGAAGCTTTCCTATGGCTGAAAACTTTCAGTCTTCCTAATGTGAACATTTCTTTTCTCCCACATGACTTCCACCACACCAAATAATTCATCTTCTAGAAAATATATTCTCACATGAGACATAGTTGCATGATGTAATTCACACAGTTCAAGATTATTTGCTACTCCATGAAGAGCTGAACTAATGGAGTCTTTTTTCTTATAATTTGTGTCTTTTGTCTCTAACCTTTTTCAGATGAGTTCTCTTCCATGTCATCTATGATATCCCTTACAGGCAAGAGGCAGCAATGCTATACCTAGTCTGGAACTATCCTCATGCTGATCAACCAGGATGCACTTGCTGACTCGCCAGAAAGCTTCTGCCAAATGGAGTGTATATGAGCAGAAATCTGTTTGTCTTTCTCTCAGCAGGACAGTGGTTTATGCCCTACCCTTCCCTCTAACTGCTGATTTTCACAATACTGAAAGGAACATAATTATCTCCAATCATTCTCTTTCATTTATAGCTGAATACAGACCATAGGGTTCAAATATTTTGAAGGGCAGGGGAAGAACAGGCAGATAGCTAGACTCAATTAAACAGGATATATCATATTTGTTATGTTTGTTTCCAATCTGTTTCCTTTAGGAAAATCAGAAAAAAACCCCACAAAACCAATCTGCAACTACTGGATAATAGACTACAGAGCAACATAGGCTATGGAAATGAGAGATTTCTACTCTGATAAAAGCATTTTCATCAGAAAAAAAAAAAAAAACCACAAAAAAAAGATTTGATTTTATCAATCTACTGAAGCTCCTCCTTTTTGCAGATCTGCTTCTTGGTTATCAGAATAATGACTCCCTTTAATTTCTCAAAGCTGCTTTAATAAGGGACAATTAAGCTGCAGCTCTTGGAGACAGATGTTTTAGAAGCCGTCTTTGAGACCCTTTGATTCTTACCCCTGAACTGTTTCAAAATCAAACTGATTGCATTAGGATTAGAGTTATTATTGAAACAGGAAAAAGTTGGGTTAATTTGTCCCAAATCAGTTACTGATCCACTTGCTGCAGAATTCCAGAGCAGTTACTCCAGTACAAGTGGACCAAATGTCCTGAGTACCTTCCGTGCCATGTGGCAAGGGTGGGAAAAAGTGGTTGTGGCTGAAAGTCTTGCAATTAGCTTTCCTTGTACACAGAAATACCTCTTCAGAAGGTGTGTAAGTGGTATTATTTTTAAACTAATAATTTAATCATTCTGCACAGGTGAAATGAAAGCACATTCACCTCTGTGTTTTGATTCGCCGTTTTAATAGACTTTACATTGCTGAGTGAATCCTGGAGTCTTTGCTCATGCCAAGAGACAATTAACTTTGCTGTTTATCTAATGGTACCTCCTGTCATTCACTAGTCACGTGATCATCCAAACAATGCTTTGCAGAAGAAACCCTGTGATAAATAAACCTGATAAATAAAGCTCATGTTGCCTGAAGGAAAGTGGTTAAAAAAAAAAAAATCAATATTTTCTGCATTTGGTCCTGTAATCTCAATATCCTATCAGGCGAGAAATTAATCATTATGGCCAAACTAGTAAAAATCAGTTCATTTAATGTTTTGTCACTTACCAATGCCAAACAGTAATGTTCAGGAGCATGCATCTTAGTGTGACTGTTCCTAGCTATAGGCTAGGAATTATCTTTTACATAAAAGCTCCACACAACTTCTGATTCAGATGTTAACACAGATAAAGCCCACAGAAATGCTGCTGCAAGCATAAGAATCTGGTTTAGCAGGAAGCATCAGTGCAAACGAAAACTGCAAATGGAAGGCTTGGACTCACAGCACCAAAATCACATGCTGTGTCATTGTTCTGCACATTGTGTCTCTGGATGGTCCATGGCAGTCATGCTGTGCAACAGTAAGGAAGTCAAATTCATGTAGAAACAAAAAATAGGCAAAAAAAAAAAAAAAGGCAAAACCCCCTATACTTACTTTCTGTTACACAATTATGCACAAGTGAGGTGAAGCAGTTACTTGCATTCTCTCCCAGTGCCTGTATACCTACAGCAATACATTTCACATGAAGGAGCCAAGACAGAATAAACAGAATGTATGTTTTGTATGTAAGTGGTTGTTAAAAATATATTCTTTAGTCTAGCAGCAGTTTTGGAAGGGGAAAACATTTTTCAGGAAGAACAGCTGTATTCACTGTCCCTCAGAACACTAGATGCCTCAACTGGGAAGAGTGCTTTAGGAGGGAACATCTGCTGAGATAACACAGGAACCACACAGTTCTAGGTCCTCAGAGACCTCTGAAGTTTCAGGCAGTACCTTCTGTCTGTATATGCTATGTCAGGAATCATTTCTTTGAAATGCTTAATATTGGAAAGATTTAAAAATATGTCTATCTCTGCTCCAGGGCTACCAGCTGTATGTTCAGCCTTTTTAAGATTCATTCAATGAGGCTACATAATTAAATGCCAGCAAACTTGCCTAAGGCTAATAAAATCCAGTTGTTGTTTTTCAATATTTCCAAGTATGTTGTGTGAGTTAAGTGAACTATCTTTTCTCATGTAGAGAAAGGATTGTATGTTTCTGAATTGTGTAAAATCTGGTAAATCTGAGAGTCTTTAGAAATAAATTTGTTTGTGGATAGCTAATGTATCCATGGAACTGGGTAGCCAAGACAACAGAGGTTTCCACTGAAAACTTCCCAGTACAGAGGCCACTTCAGAGCTTTTCTTAGATGGGCACACTGTGGTGACATTGCATGGCAAAAGTGAATGCATTTGTCTCTGAGAGAAACAAGATAAAAGGCAGAGAAGTGGGGGAAAAAAGTATTTGAGGACACAGCAAGCAGAAACATTGAGCATGAAAAGCTTAGAAAATGAAGTTTTGGGCTAAGTGCTAGATAGAAAGTGTCTTGACCTCATGGGTAAAGGAGCTGTACCTCCTGCTGCTTGATTTCTGCTGTGTTCAGGGGAAAGAGACTTTGTGCATTCTTTGTAAATAAACAGGGTGACACTGAAGGAATAGATGACTGTTATCACCTTCACCTCCTACCTGCAATAGCCCTTGGGCTAACCACTCCCTTCAAAAAGGGTCCTTTCTAGAGTGCTTGAAATGAATTTGATTTCAGAAAGACTTTCATCAGTAATAACAGTTCCTATGTGTCTGAATTCTTCCTTTGTAACCCCTATGTATCTGCCCTACAGTCTGTGCTTCTCAGAAAGAAAGAACTTGGAGTGTTTGTGTTGTATATTCCAATGGTCTTTGTTAAAAGAAATTGAGTACTTTATAGTTATGCAGCCAAGATATAACAAAAGTAATAACTGTGGTTGTCTGAGAAGCATTAATTGCACATAGCAGTAGCATCACCCACTTTTCTGATCTACAGCTAAAAATTCACGAAGGAAAAATAACTTTAATTAAAAATATTTAACAATGTCATCTACAAGGTGTCTATAACTTGTAAATTTAGAAAAATATTGTATAGAAGCATTGTTCTGAAATTATTGCCTTGAAGTAACTTGGCTCATTTTGGTTTTACTGATCCTTATTCAAAACTTAATTGTTTGGCATTACATTCTAACATCTTTGTATTGTACAGAAGTATGTGATATTTCTATTTAATAATTTATAGTTATTTTGATAGAATTCTTCAAAGTGTAAAATGCTTCTCTTGCACAATTTGACTCAAAGAAAAAAGCAAAGAGATTTTTTAGAAAATTCATATTTATTTGGAAGGGATGCCTGAAAAATGATAAACTGTTCAACAAATTGCTAAACATTTACTACTGATCAATGTCTGATCACTTTTAATACGGCTAATATCTGAACCGTTTTCTTTTTTAACCTTAGTGAAACAGTTGATTGAATTCCAGAACATTTAAGCTTGGCAAAATAGGGATGAATATGCCACCAGGCTGCTTTGCCTCGTTGTTATTAGCTTCTGGAGTAAACACATACCATTTAAACAGGCATAACTTCAAAGCAAGAGACTGAGAAAGGCTTCTTGTCCTTCCTGTGCTTGCTCTGTACCTCTTCCCAGCCTTGTAGGAGTCTCTTGTGCTATCCTTAGTGGACTGAAGACTTCCGTGGTCTTCAGAATCTTCCAGAAAGAAGAGGAGCAACAGGAGGTTTCCTGGGCAATCCACCAAATGAAAGTACTATGGTGGAGCCAGTGCAATGGTATTTTTATTTGGCTTATCCTGCTGCATCCATGGACAGCATTGAAGAGCATGTGAATTGTGCCCAACATTTCTGCTGCCTTGAGATGAAGCCACTAGGTAAGAGTAAGCAATATTTTCTTAATATACTGCCAGTATTTCAAGAATATGACACTGCATGACTAATGATAGTACAGGGATGTGACAGTGATGCTGCAAATGGAAATTGGCTACTGGATATTGCCCTGGTCTACAGTCAAAGGTACTCTATTTTGTTTTATTTTTGTTTCTTTGCTGTGTTTTTACAAAACAAAGATATATTTTTTTCCTGCTGAAATGCATATTTTTTTTTCACAAGGAAACTCAGTGGTCATTAATATGGAAAATAAGGCAATGAAAGGAAATAAAGGAAGACCTTTAAGAAAATTAAAGGAAGACCAGAGAAGGCATTTAGTCATCCCAGACATTATCAGTGAGTGTTCAGGTCAGTGTAGTTTGGTCAGTTTAAAAAGGATCCCTAACATCTTTGAGCCAAGGTCTTGTAGAAGCCAGTACTTGAGTGAATATTGCTTCACACCAAAGAAATAACACAGATATAGTTTACCCTGCCTTGAAGCAACCTAGTGGATAACCAAATGAACTTGGCCTCTTGAGCTCAAAGACCCAGGCTTCCATCCCTATGCACTTGTAGTCATGGAGCTACTCTTGCTCCCTTACAAATACAAGGAAAAGGCTAAGTGGCAGTATAATAGGATCTAATATAATGCATTATTGCTTTTATGGATCAAAAACTTGCCTTTAACTTCTCAATGATCAGGAACTGAATTTCCTTTCTGCATAGTTGAAATTCGTATTGTCTTTTATACTCTCCAGTATAATTACAATATAAACAGAACTTGCAATGTTTTACTGAGGGGGAAAAAATCCCACCCCCAAAGCTCCAGACCCTCTTACTATCCTACAAGATTCTAGTTCCTTATTCCTTTTCCTATTCCTAGTAGATCAGCTCAATTTTTACTTAAGTGGCTGGAAAGTTTTCTGTTGATTTTAATGTGTATTGTATAAGGCCACTTAATAGTTTATTCTTGTGAACTTGTTCACCTCAGTCACTGGTCAGTGCTCACTATGTGTGTTTGATGAGAATGAGGCAGTTGCAAGCATAGCAAGGTGCTCTTTTAGATGTAGTTGCATATAGTTGCAAACACAGCATCTCATAAAACCTGCTCTAACCCGTGTTTAGGGACTTTTAGGCAGTGAAGAATATAATTGAATTCCCTTTGAGGTTTCTTTAGGAGGAATTGGCAGCCCATCTTGCTTTGGGAAGATATTTGGCATGACAGTATATTGACTTTATAGACTTTCTTTCTCACATCCAGTGAGACGCACTTTACTGCTGAATGCTCAACATAATGACAATCCTTAAAGCACTAGATCAAAGTTCTTTTTGTAAAAAAATTCAGTGAACATAAGCCAATTAACCCTTTTCCCTAAATGAAATGTGTACGTGGAATAAAGTCGTTAAAGGAAAGATCAAAATATTTCTTATTTAACTTGACAATATGGTAACAGAATAGACTGCTGTATCTTGATAACATATAGGGTAATCACCTCCATAGGTTAGAAAATGTGTGCACAACTGCATCTATCATGCTGAAAACCTTTCTGTATAAAACACACTTCCTTAGAATTACTGAAGCAAATCTTATTTAAATTGGTTTAAATTCCAACACTCTGCCTTTTAGAATCAGATTTAGGTAGCTAAAACATACTCCATCTGAAAGGCAAATTAATGAATGGACAAAGGTACTTTTTCTCCAGAGTATAACTTTTAAAAACTAAGTTCAAAGGTAGATACCCCAGACTGTTACTTTAATCTATCTAGTCCTGCATGTATTTAAATATCCACCAGGAAATTTTCCTGTACAGCAATATATCTGCCTCTGTCTTTATTAGAAATGCTATGCAGAAGAAATAGTTGGGAGATTCTTGTTTCATTTACCAGTTTATTCACATTAGACTCACAGAATCATAGAATATCTCCAGTCACAAGTGACCCATTAGGATCATCAAATCCATCTCCCTGCTCCTTGCCAGACTACCTAAAACTAAACCATGTCACTGAGACTGTTCTCCAGCTGCTCAAACCTAGTGAGCCAAGATTTGTTTTTCCTGGGTGAACGAGTCATTTCATGCAGGGTGGAACAGCTTGCTAAAGACAGACTGAAAGACCATTGCTTTGCCTTGTTCTTCCACTGCTGCATAAAGCCTGACATCTATACTCTTCTCATGGCAGGTGGGAATGTACTCTTAATATACCAGAAGGGACAGTTACTGTCTTGTCTCCCAGCTCTGGAAATGTGGTAACAAATTCTTGAAACTTCTATGTCTGATGGGCCTAATGTTTGTCCATGCAAAGAACTGTGACCCAAAGTAACTTATACAAACTGATTATTTTAAATCTCATGAGATTTTTTTGTTTAGTTGGTTTTATTTCTCTGCTGATATTGAAAAACTGCTCTAGAAACACTGTCATCTGACAGGTAAGAATTTTTAATAATTCTTGTTCTGAGTTTACTTCATGGTCACACCTTTTCATCTTTTGTGAATATTGTCTGTTAGCTTAAACAGCTTGTGTATCTGGTGTTTAACTTTGTGATGCATTTATACAGAGCAAATATATTTCCTTTTGGCCTTTTTTCTAAGAGATTCAGGAAGTCAACCTTTCTTTTAGTCTTCTCTGTAAAACAAGCTCTCCAAACTTTTGATCATACTGTCGCTTCCTCATCTGCTTTCTCCAGACAGAGAGTGACTGTTCTTCAACATGAATGACCAGAATTGTGATAGAGTATTTAATACAAAATTTTGAAATTATCTTATCTAAAAGTAATGAATACTTACTCACCAAAAATATTTCATATAATACCTTTCTAAGATGACTTTACATTTCCATGTGGGCACATTGTTATGTTGATTATTAGTCATGACAAATTTATCTCCCCTCTCCTATTTCTACCTTAAAGGTTCTCAAGCATAATATAAATTCATGTAATATGAGTTCCTATATGTATAACCTTTCATTATTGCATTACTTATTTTAACCCAAAGAACTCACTGGTAGAATTGTCAGGGTGTGCCACTGAGATTCTTCTTTCTGGTCTTTGGGAGGACCTACATCAATCAAATTTCAGTAATGAAATTTCAATAGGACAAGGAGAAACTTGTTTTAAACTATGCTGGACCCAATTAGTCATTATGTTACTCTTTGTTTGAGTAACTTGTCTGAGTTCAATTGAGTTATGAAAGTATTCGTTTGTATCAGCACATAAAGTGGACCCTGCAATGTCTACCTCCCTGATTGCAAGTCTTGCTTATTTTCTCTTTAAAGTCAAATTTTTCGTGAAACTAAAGAGACTACATTTATTATTTGAACAAGTAGCATCTAACACACTGAAATAAGGAGTTTCTGCATTTTTCCAGAATTAAATTCTCGAAAATTTTTCCTAGTTACAGTGTAGTTAACCTAAAGGATAATTTTTTTTGTTTGTAGTCTAGGGTTAGCACAGAATAAGGGTCCTAACTATTCATAACCACATTAAAACTATTTAATCAATTTGGAATAAATTACTGAAAGTAAGAAGACTGTGATAGTATGAAAATCTCCCTCTGTTTGCAATGATGATTTTAAGAAGGATGGTTTGAGTGGGAGCTTGTAAAAAGAAATGGTTGACCTTGTTGCTTATGAAAGAACATGGAACTGGTTAGTCAAAGGTTAATGTAAAAAATAAACTGCAATTAGAGATCTCTCAAACTATACCACAGAAAAAACCCCAACATTCCAAAAATATAATAATGATCTTAATATTCCACAGATTTGAAATATTTTTCTGTCATGGAATTTTTAAACATCTCTAAGGATTTCAAAATGTCAGGTCATTCTAAAATGCTTCCGAGGTCCCAAAGCTTCCTAGAGTACTAAGAAACTACCAGGCAGGTCCAGATGGAGTCTGGGGGCAGCAGCTTATACTTCTGAGACACCAAGAAATTATTTTGTGAGAAGTCTGCTGATGTACACGCAGCAATAAAGTCAGTTATTGTATGGTAATTTTGCTGTCTGGTCTCCATACCCTTTCTTGCTCTCATTGTACAGATTAGTTCTCGTGCCACAGTAAAGTCTTGTCAACAGCAGCAGTGTTTAGAGCCCTGCACGTGCATTCTTTAGCAAGCACCCAAATTTTTATAAGTGTAATTTTCAGACGTAGAATTTGTTGCGACAGAATTAGGCGTGCAGTGACAAATTCTGGAGGAAAACCATTTAGCTTTCTTTAAAACAAAGTAAAATACTTTTACCCAAGTTATTGAGCTTAATAGTAATTTTCTTGTCCATTACTTGAGGAAGTTCTTTATAGTCTTAGGTATAAAGTCATACTGTAGTCTCTTCTGGAGTTTAAACCTTTGTTTTCATGTATTATGCCATTTATCTGAGAATTAATAGGCCAATTTTAAGAAGACCATCTGGGCACTGCTTATCTTTGATCACATTCTCCAGTAAGGAAAACTGTGACTAACAGACTTTATCATACCAGCTGGAGTAACAGTGATTGATAGAGAGTACCACACCTAATGTCTTCATTTAAATTGGGAGGACTGTGGTGTTTTGCGTTAGATAAGACAGCTACCATATGGAGTTAGAGATGGGCATTCTCAAAGATACTGGGGAGGGATCTGGTGGTCAGAAACAGTGTGAAAGCCCTGTGCAAATCTTTTTATTTCTGCTTATCCAAAGTCAAGTATTTCTAAATGAACCAATGTATACTTCCGTGAAGTCTATAAGCATCTGGACCTATAACTCTACAGGTGTAACTTATGTAAAGTGTGATACGGTTTCCAAAACTTTGTTGAGGTGAATGGCAAGAGAGTTTCACCAAAAATGACTAAAACACCAAGGAGCAAACAGAATTGCTGCAAAGTGTGCAATGGGACACAAGGCAAGAAGGCATTTTTACCTCCTGAGAAGGTAAGCAATCCTGGTGAGACAGCTTATTCTTGAATCTCATGCTGGAGGATGCTGGGTATGCTGTTTGGAAACCCCCCTTCATACTCCCACCCCTCCATGAAGAATGTCTGACACACAGTGGTCCCCACCAGCTCCACAGATGTCCCTGAGGACAGTGGATGCTCTCAGGATTCTTCTGCCAAGGGTCCCTCTTATATTCTCTCACATTTTTCATTGATGTTCCCTAGTAGTTCCTTCCTCTTTCTGTTTCCTGTTGGATTTTGCTTTCCAAGAGGGCTTGAAGATTTATTTGGCTAGGGCTGGACTACTACCCAGGACTCAACGGGAAAAAGAGAAAAGAAGTGCAATGAGAGATTCCACTTATGCTAGGCATCTGAAACCCATCTGAAAGCTAAATAACAAAATAACATGAAAAAAAAAAAGCATAAGTAATTTTTCTTTAGTTTTCTTCAATTATAATACTGAAGGGAAAGAAGGAGATTGTAGCAATAATAACTACTAATTTCATATGCAAAATCAATTTTGAGAAATACAGAATTCTTTTAAGAAATATATCAGTGTCCCATGTGAGCAGAGACAAATAATTCTCAGCGTTCTACATGAAAACAGAGCCTTCCTTCCCTTTTTATGTTAAATTTAGAATAGAGCTTTTAAATAACTTGAAGGTGACAATTCAGAGGACGAGCTACATTCAGAGACAGCAATCTCGAGTGAGATTCCCAAATATCAGAAAAGATGCCTCTGGAAATATGCAGCTGTTTGGATATAGTACAAGAAGGAAAGTCCCGACTCCAGGAACACTTAATGCCAGTGCCTGCTGTGTGACAGGCAGCAGGAAGCAATGGGGCCAGAGTTTCAATCACTTCATGGTAAACAGACATAGGTAGAAGAACTAGGGCTTCACTAGTCAAGGAAACACAGGTATTCTCTGTGGGGAAGATCACCACAGAGCTAGGAGAGTAAGAAAGAGGAACAGAGACAATAGAACAGAAATCACTGCAAAATTAGCGCTCTGATATAGAGAAATAAAATAACTTTAAGAAAGGTGATTGTTTGGAGTAAGCTCATCAGAAATTTCCACATGCAAATTCCTCAGAAAGAAAAAGAGAAATATAATTTAACAAACTGAAATCTACTTTTTGTGCCTTGAGTCAATATGATTTTACATTTCTGTTCCTACATCCTCTAAAATGAATGTGTCTGTAAATATTAGATTTTCATATTATTGACAAGAACTGGCAAGAACTTTAAGAAAGCAGTTCAGCAGTAAATAAGATTTTAAAAATAATAATTCAAACTGATTATATCTGAGATAGGTCTCATGTAGCAGAAAGCATAAATAAACATTGCAAACTTAGTCATCATATCACCTGTCTGAATCAAAATATTTTCTCTCCAAAGAAGCAAATTATTTCTTGCCTAAATATAAAGGTGAAATCCTGATCCTACCACCACCAACAAAATACTCCTTGGCTCTAAAGGAAGCAAAGTAATGCATAAATTATCTTGATCAAGAAGATTCCAGAATTAAAACCATGACAGACTGACAATTGATTAAACAGTTTTTAGTCTAGTATTACTAGCCAAAATCAAGAATTTTGTCTGACAGACATCACACAGACAGTGGCACTATTTAGTTTCTGACATCCTTATACAGAAGAGATTTCATTACTTCAGTATTCCTTTTCACAAGTAAGGGGAACCCTGTGGAACTGGAAGTTCTCTTGGACCACAAACCAGTGTATCTCTGAGAGACCTTAAGTTTCTGAGGATTATTACTGAGTAGGTAATCAGTGAAATTATCTAGTGTCCTCTAAACCTTAGAGCTGCCCCTAGAAAGGATGATATTCTGAAATTAACAGTCCTAAAAAAATGAGGAAACCTAAGTCGAAATGTATCAAGTAATATAATTGTTTGTAAAAAACAAATTACATGTACAACCTGCAGGATGATAGTTATTCTGGTTTAGACTTCCTATTAAAAAAAAAAATTAATATTTTTTTTTTCAGATACATTTTTATTTGTTAGGAGTGGTCCTAACTCTTTAACACTGTCTATCTGTAAATAGTTATCATTACTGCTGCATATGAATCCTTTGAATCTGCACAGACAAAATCTTAAAATACTTTTAATCCTAACACCTCAGATTGTCAACCTAGGATTTTCTCAAGTTTCTCAGGATACTATTTTTTCTTCGTATACACCTATAAATTTGATATGCAGGACTTACTTCATATCCTACAAAACTTCATAGACTCCTGAAAATAATTATTGCTCTATTGGGTCAAAGTGAAGATCTACCTAGACCAGCACTCTCTCACTGACAGTGACTGATATTGGATATATATAAAGAAAAAGTTTAAAAATCCACAGAAAACAAAATTCTTCCCATGCTTTTTCTCCCAGATTATGTAAAAAAATAGAAAGCAATTTTTAAACCAGTATTGGACCAAAATCACCCTGATTACCAGCTATTCTCCGATCCCCCTAGAAATTACTTTTAATTTAATGTTTCACACCATTACGTGGCACTATCCCAAAATATATTAACATTTTAGTAATAATAATTGTAATAAGTGTTTATAATTAATTGTTACATTTATTAGTATATAGAGTTAATTGCTATTGCTAATTGTTATAGTTAATGCCTATAGACTGCCATAGTAATTCCCTATTTACTCTCTTTGTATTATTCATGATCCAATAATCAGGGTAATATGTGCTGTTGCTGCAACTATTTATTTCTTACAAAATGGTCTACCAAAACATCATAAATCATCCTTTCTTCAGGGACTCCTTTCCAAGCTGAAAAATCTTTGTTTATTTTCTTTTCACACAGAAGGGTTCCCAACCCCTGGACATCCATGGCAGCCTTTTTCCACTTTTACTTTCTGATACAGCATGGCCAAAACTGTATCTATTATTCAATTGGTCACATTCTATTTTTATTTTTATTTTTTTTTTATCTTTTTGACTACTGCTAACTATAGTGGATTTATATTCAGAAAACTGCCCCTGCTGGAATGACTCCAGGATTTCTTTCTTGAATGGTAGCTGATTCAGAGACCACTATGTTATGGCACACTTAGAATTGATTTTCTCTCCATGTACAATTCTTTTCACTTATTGTCAATTTTATCTGCCATATTCTGTCCCTTCATTCAGTATCTTCAGATCTGACTCTCTGTAGTTGACTGTTATGAGTAATTTTCTGTCATTTGAAGATTTTGTTGCCTCATTACTCATCCTTTTTTGCCATGCCCTTTATTTCATAATCATGTTGAACATCACGCAACCCTGCATACAGCTCTATGCACTCTGCTGAGAACCTCCTGCAAAAATGTAGTTAATTTTGCTTACTGAGAAGTTGAAATGAGCAGAGGTCAACCATGGCTTTTACAAGTAGAAGAAGAAAATCTAACTCCAAATTTAATATTTCAGACAGGACATTCCATATCTAACTTGATTTGAGATTTTGAAAGAAAAAAAAAAAAGGAGGGAATTAAAAAGTCCAAATTGATTATCCATATGAATTTCTATGGTTTTCACTGCTAAATCCAGGAAGCTGTTTATCACCTTGCCCTAATATTCAAACTTATCATCTTTTTTTTTTTTTCTTGGCAGAAATTTCTATTCCTTATGTCACTCAGAGGAAACTGCTTAATCCATTTTACAGCTACATCTCCACCAGTGATAGATGATAAGTCTGTTGGTGCCATAAAAAATTCTCACTGCTTGTCCCTAATATCAGACATGGGAGTCAGGGAAGAGCTACATGGAAAAAAGTCAGACCACATTTTCTCTGATGTTCTTTCCCTGTTAACTATGGTTTGGACAATCAGGAAACAAATTCTGATTGACTTAAAGTGCATGGTAGACTGGGCCCACAAGCACATCAGAAAAGTAAAGATGATGTGATTTCAAGGAGGTTCAGTGAAGCTGGCCTGGAAATATAAAACAGGAGAGTAATATAGTGAAGCTTCATATATTGGCAAATTATTTGCATTAAAATATTCCCTTTTCAAACTAAGCTCTAACTAAGAATATTCCATGTTGGTATATGTTTAGAGGCACAGAAGTCCTAAGTTCTAGAAAGAATATTGTGTGTTCCTTCCTGAAGCACTTCAGGGAAGGTGTGAAACTATTCCGTGGGCTTTCAAGATGTGTCCACAAAACTTTCCCATAACTTGTACTCTGTTAGAGATAATTTTGAAAAAGCTGTTAGTGTAATTTCATTAATTGTAGCTTTGTTTTTTCTTTCTGCAGGGAATAACCAGATTCTTTAGTCATTTATTTAAAAATCAATATCATATAGAGAGCAAATTGCTTTTATGTCTTACTTTACGGTGCTATGGCTCCCACAGTATTGCAGTAAATGCAGAAATGTTAGCACTGTTTAAATCAAGACTGAGAATTTTAAGTTGTTTATAGACAGCAAGCTCAGCAAACAGAAGTAGCATTATTGAAAGGAAAAACAAATTGATAAAGTACTTTGTCATCTAATAATTCTCTGCATTTATTCAATATTAGATTTAAAGATGTTGGCAAATAGGTGGAGAACACAATTTTAGCACACATGATTTTAAATAATGTGTGTTCTCTGTCTCTTATATAAAAGCTGTTATCTGCCAGAGCAGCTAGAAACAGTGATGATGCCCAGTTCTCATTAAAAATAATAATACCCATCTATTCAAGATTGTTCCATACACGTATTGCGGTTTGCAGAATTGTTTTTTATTGTTCTGAGTCAGTGACCACAGAATGCTTTCCAGGCTTTCCAAGAGTAATGGCTAGGCAAAACTAGCTCTCTAAATGTGACATATTAATACCTAAATGTATTTATGTTACATGCCTGCAACAAGTCACGTGGAATTTGATTACACTGCGAGTAAAGGGTAGCCCATAGATTTAACGCTTCAGCAACACACAGGATTTAGTGAACAGAGTGCACTGCTGATTCTAACTCGTTGTGAGAGGGATAGGAGGCAATGAAGGAAGGTGACCTTTCTCTTTGTATTGGCTGCACCTCTCCTTATTCCATGTACTTACTCCCCATGACATGAGGATTCAGCAGCTCCTCAAAGGCTGGTCTCTGGCATGCTGAGATCTGTCCAGAAAGAAAGATACAAATATTTTCATACCAATTTATCCATCTACAAGAGATGCTTTAGGCCTTCTAGTCTCCTTAACTGGACTAAGACTTTCTTATGCCATTAATACCACTCAGCACAGCAAAAGCACAGTGGGCTCTAACCCTTCCCTCTTCAGTCTGACACCCAGATGGATCCAGTCTGGCACAGGGCTTAAAACATCTGTCTGCTACAATGACATTAAGGTGTGCTGCAGAGCAGGGCAAGTATTTAGCTGTGTGTTAACACAACATAACTTTGTCTTTGCACCCAAGTGGACATGAGGCCATAGCCAGTCCTGCTGCTCTTGGGACTGACGTAACCATAAGGAGTAGATATGGCAAGAAGAGGTTAAGAGCTCCAGCCAACCATTAGGCATGATTGTATCTGCACTACTTTGTGATTTCCATGCTTTCCCATAAAGTTGAGCCCTTCTGCAGGATCCACCAGAAGTGTTTCCAGTGAAGTTTAATAGGGCTTGTAAAATGAAGTCATATAGCAGTTCTGAGCATCAGTAAAAAAGTCTGGATTCACAAGGTATCATAATGGAGTTAAAACTTTGGCTACCATAGACTGGAGTTATCTTTTTAAAATAGTGATTATTAAATATTCTTGCATGTCCATTCATTTTGGAATATCAAAATGAGTAACAGAAGCCATTTCATTGAACTATACTATCACTGTGCCTTGATGTACTTAAGCAGATGCCTTATCTTGCCACAGGACTCATTCTGTTCACCTTAAAGGGACTATGTTTGTTCTTAGCTTTGAGCACACTTCAGCCTTTTGTCATGCAGGGGGTTCTATATCAAGAAAAATATCAGCTTTAGTGCATAAAATAAATGTTAAGATATCATATAATGTATAAACTACTCCAATCAATTAGCAAGTAAAAGTAAGTGCGAAAAAAAAGTGTATTATTAGATTATAGTTTTCTTGCTACAAAGAATCAAAAAAATATGTGTTAAATTATTTGTGAGTCTCATTTTGTATTTCTGGGAAAGACTATATCCAGTGGATTGTCATGTACATTGGCAAACTTTGCTCTACAACTTGACCTATGTATTTCTGCAATGGCATGCACCACTTGTAGCTGAAGTAAAACACCTTTGAGTTTGTATCAGGAATTCCAGTTATTCCCCCATGAAATTATTTCTTATTCTTTGTATGGACAAAATAGAATTAGCATACTGTAAGATTTAAATTTTGTGTATTGTTATTGTGGAAAAAATGAGACAAACAATGATCAAGGGACAAAAATTGAATAGACTTCTCAGGAGGGAAGGATGACAAAATCAGAGAACAGGGAGAAGAAGATGATAAGAGAGCACAGACATAACACAGTGTAAATTTTGCAGCCTAGCAGTGACAGCACTTATCTTCAAGTAGAACAAATCTGAATTAGATCTTAGGGATCATGTTAGGTTTAGTGAGATGCCATTTTGGATAGTTCATTAAGTAATTGGTATTGGCATTTGGTAAGTAATTAATGTTGAATTTCATATATAATGGTTTAAGTATTATGCTTTTATTCTTATAGATAAGATGGCATAGTTAGGAAATGTTATCTCTGCTATTAATTCCTATGAGTTGGACTATCAGAGATAAAAATGTGTTTTTTAGAAAATGGGGACAGGGATGTACTCAATTTTATATTTCTCATTCTTATATAATTCAGTTAAGGACTGAAAAAGGAGTTATCAGAGAATTCGCTGGACTGGGATGGTTGCTTCTTGAAGACAACTGCACTGCAGTGGTGTAAGCTATATTGTAATGAGATGCTTTTTGTTGAAAAATTAGAAAAGAGAGAATTTTTAGCCATGATGAATAATTTCATGGTGAGTAGGAATTCTGAAATTGAATAGTTTCAAGGTGAGTAGGAATTTATAATTATCTCTCCTATTTATAATTGTTAAGCTAGCTCTTCATCTCCTTGTGTCAAAAATACTTTGACTGCATGAGCAGGAATACGAAAAAAAGTGTAGTGTCACTTGTATTAAGTTGTAAGAAGTTAGTTATAGAAGAAGATATGTTTTTCAAGGTCCTAATGCAGAAAAACTTGTACATAAATAATAAGCATTAAGCATTTCCTTTTTCTGCTTCCAGTGCAGCCCTTCAGACAAGGCTGTGATGTGAATGAAATGTAAGTGTACATCCAGAAGTATCTATGAAGTTTTGAATATTCAGTCTTGCCCACCCCAGTTTAAAAAAAACAAACTCAGACCACAAATATGACTTTTGTCACTCAATTGCTCCTCCCTCCTCCATAAAGAAGAAGGAAAAAAAAAAAAAAAAAAGAAAAAAAAAAGAAGAGGAAAAAAGATGAAGGTCACATTTGTTTCATTTCTGCCCTTATCAGACTGGAAACACTGAAGTAGTTTGTACTATCAAAAAGCTATAGTCCTTCCTAAAGTGACAACTCTTCTGTTTTCATAGCAAGATATGGGATGAAGGGGCAAAAGACAGTCAAAACTTGCTGACCTGAAGCTGGCTTCTTACATCTATTTTTAGGTTGAGCCTGGGGTTGCTCTATACTCTTAGCAGAATCTGGAAAGCCAGTTGTTTTGTTTCAGTCAGGTCAGTAATTATCTAGGTTGCTAGCTTTAGCAAAATATAAAGTTTGTGAGTTATATTTTGCTTTCCTGTTGAGGCCTAAAAATAATTTCCAACTTTCATAATCCTTTTCTTTGCAGCACTTCTTCTAGCATTTAATTGAACTGCAGAGTTTAAACCTCAGGCATCTCCTTGCTGAACTTTGTAAATTGCTATAATTATCCCAGGTACTTTTCCTTATTTCCTGTAATATATTTGCCAAAACACCCTTATCTCACTCTTATGTGATAATTTCTAAATCATCTGATATGCCTTGAGTCAAAAGCAACGAGAGATGTTCCTTCAGTGAAACAAGGCATTCAGGCTATTTGCAAGACTGGCAGGCTCCAAGGATTTCTGTTTTTTTTTCCCCACTTGAGATGTGGTACCCCCAAGAAAGACAAAACCTGGCAACATAACACTCCAGAATAAAATTTGCCATGAAATGAAGGTAGCAGCTCCTTTTTCCTGTATCTTCCCTATATTTCTTCATCAATTTATCATGTCATCAAAGCTCATACTTAAATTAGGAAAATTAATGAGGGAGATAAGGAAGAGATTATTCTTTAAGTTCTGTGATATTCTATTTGCTCCATCCCTATTACACTGCACCTAGTACAGTCATTAGTAGAGAAGACATATGGAGAAGACATACATGAAGGAGATATATCTTTGGTATGGTAGGTCTGGTGGATAACACTGGGAGCCACTGAGACCCTCTCTCCACTGAGACCCATTCTAGAGCAGCTCCACTAACATCTCCATTCTTTATTACTGGGAGAACATGGAGAATTTAAACCTCAGCTGACAGTACATAATATGATTCGGGAGCAAAAACTTGCTTTCTTTCCTTTCTACATCAGTGTTTCAAGTCTGTGATATCACAATTTTAATTTCCCATCCATCAAACATGGATAAAACGCTCACGGCAATGACCCTAATCTGATATTGAGAGGATCAATTTTTGACACGTGAAATGATTGCAGTAAGGCAAGAGACTTTGTTAGTCCTTAGACAGACTGACTGACCTGTTAAAATCTCAAAGATTAAAAGTATGTTTCCTCTCTCATACTAAAAATAAATACTTAAGTCCTCTGTGCCATGATTTGATTTTTAGATTTGAAGAACACAATTCTGAAAAGAATTGTATTTTCCTTAGTTTGGTACTGATGGTGAGAATCTTCTGAAACAATGCAGCAGTGTAGTTGGAATTTCTATCCTTTGTCTTTTATCCTTTGTTACCTATTCCATTATAGGTTTTGAAAAAGATGCTTTTGCCTGATTTAAAGTTCATGTATTTTTCCTTGTTCAGATTGTTTTTCTTCTTATTTTTACTAAAGTTATAATAGGGATTTTATTTTTCAGTCTTTTAAATTCGTATTTCATGCTGAGGTAAAATAATGCTCCTGAGTAACAGGTAAACTATGTGTATTATATTATTCAAAATAGCAGATTTCAATCTTCTTTAATTATCTTAAAAAAGTGTGTCTTAATCTATAAGCTGTTTAAAAATCATATTTAACAAAAAAGTTGTTTGACTGTTCAGTTACTCTTGTTACTCTATTGAATCCGATCTGTCTCATGCTTTATCCCTATTGTTTTCTGTCTGGAAAAGGGAGATTTCATTCTTTTATACCTACATGTTATTATAACATAAATAATAAATCATGTAAGAGCTTCAAGCAGTTCTCTTATGAAAGGCATTTTTTTTCTGGAAAAAAACAGAGAACAAGAAAAGAGAGAAAGAATTAAAATATTTTTTATTAGTTTTACATGTCTTAAAACCAATTATTTCAAAATATGAATGCTGTTAAATAACAAGAAATGCGACTACATGTCACGTTAAGGATTTCAGGAGTTCATTAAAACAGTTAACTTTTCCTGAGTAAAAGTCAAAAGAGCTGGCAAAATATCAGAGCTGAGAATAACAGACTACTGCTGTGCCAGTTGCTGCACTTGCTACAACAGACCTAAATGGTTTATTCTTAAGCCTCCACCATGAAAGTATATTTAGCATTTTAAAAATAATTTCTTTGGTTGTGAGGCAGTTTTGTAAGAAGTGCTGTGGAAATCTAAGGCACAGAAAAATCTTTTAAATCATCAGTGCTTGAACATGAGTAATGAAAGCAGGCTTTAAATTGTCCCACAGACAAATGATATTTCCTGCTGAGCTGACCCATTCTATGACACCGTTTAAGTGGATTCTTTTCCTGTTTATGATCTCTTATTTGTTCTATTACACTTCAAAGATATGTTCTATAATTTCAGACAGCTCCAGAAACTTTCATCTTCAGGACCTTGTATGCTTTACTTAATTAAGTGATGTACAGGTTTTTAAATCTGGAGTTTGGACATAAAGGATTATGTTAAATGACATAGAGCTGAGCTGAATCGAGGTGCTGTATGATCTGGTTATTCTTATTTTGATCTCAGCTAAACAACGATCATCCCCTAACTACTAAATGGACTTGATTTTTTCCAAATTCTATTCAAATATGGGGAATTATTCCTTATTATGAAGGCAGCAATTTTACAGTAATTTATTTGAACTCTATATAGTCTGAATATATTAAAAATATTCTATGAATACACAATATATTACCTATTAATATATATGAATATATATTTGGAATATATAAAAGAATATTACCATAATGGAGAAAGAAAATAAGTCTTTTTAAAAATATATTTTTTTTAACTTTCAAACAAAACCAGAAGCATGCTTGAGGAAAAGCCACCATAAAACCACAATAGATGGGCAAAAAAGCATCTTCGTTAAATATAATTCTTATCCATTTCAGATGCTAAGGTTATATAGATCCTCTTTTCAAGAGCTGCCTTCACAGAAGGCATATCACCTCTTAAAGAGTAGATTTCACAGAAAGTTATATGTAGGTAGAAGCTAATGTGATGTAGTATATTTAGTACTGAGTGCCTTATAAATATTATGTGATAAACATAAACCCCTTGTAGAGAATACTTATCATTGTTCAACTCTTTATTGAATATTCATTACTGACAGTCTTTTTAAGAAAGTATGAAGAGTAGCATTTCATCTTAGCAATACCTTTCAGAAACTATCTGCCTGAATCTGTTGGTATGACACACAAGAAATACAGATAGTGAAGAGGAAGAAAAAAAAAAAAAGAGGAAGAAAAGCCAATCCCTGCCACAGTCTGTGTGTCGTGAGAAAGTTGTGCAGTCTCAATTTGTGTGCATCACTGAAATGATTCCTCTGATATCTGTCCCTAAAACATAAATCTTGATGGTAATTTGTGTGTATTAGACAAGCTTGTGAGCAGGCTCAAAAGATGGTTTGCAGAATGTCCCTTTGTTGTTCAGAAGATCATTTCAAAGCAAGAGGGCTAATGCTGCCTTAAAATAGATACTGCTATCCAGTGTGATATTAAAATCTGTTGACACTAAATTATATCCTGAATTTGGTTGAAAAGTAAGGAAAATGCTGAATTCAGAAAAAATGTGATTAGGAAATGTTAAAGTACACTTAGTTGTAATGTACAGGTGAATGCTATTTATACTTCAGCAGTGAGGAGATTTATTTTTGCCTGTCAAAAATCATCAAAACAATGTATTCAGCTGGCTTTGATGTGAAACTGAATCTCCCTGCACTGTCTCATATGAGCTGTGGATCAAGTGGCTCACTGTGTAGGCTTGCCTTCTCAGCTGGATTGCCTGTAAGGCTCCACAGAATAAAAATTGCTCACCTTGGGTATAAACTACAGCACAAAGGCTTGAAATAAACTTCCCTAAGTGAGACCTCACATTTATAACCTGGGCAAAGAGATGCCTCCTTGTTGGTTATGATCATGCTTAGGAACCACAAAGTTAGTGAACATCTCATGCTTATTAAGAACAGTGGGATTTTAGAATATTCAAATTAACTTGAAGCATTGGTAATTTTAAAGATTAAAAAAATAAAAAATAAAAAAAAAATTGAGGTCAGACTTTCCAATTGCCAGGGTGGCTAGTGTATTTTTAATGATCTAAGGATGGTGCATGGTATAGCTTTGGAGACTTTGAAATTTGTCATGTGCATCTAGTTCTTTCTGCATATGGCCCTAAATTCCCTATGTGGGCCAGATTTTAGTTCAGCCACCAAATAATTACTTGCCTAACCCTGTAAGGATGACCAGTTCTACAAGTAAGTTTTTAGAATCTTGAGTCATAGAGGTAATTCAGAGGCAAAAGTTATTTTCTCTCTTTCTTGATGATTTCGTCCTTCAGATGGGGCAAGCAATGACTGCCCACTAGTGGCAGCCAGTTGTTTGAAATACTACTCAATATTTACACAGTGTTTGGAATGCATGATACATTCATTTCCCAGGCATTGTTTAGGCAGCAGATGGAATGATCAGGTACATTGATTTAAGCTGCCATACTGAAGACTACTAAGTGTAACATTTAATATACTGACATTTATATAGGGAAAAATGCACATGTAGAAGAAATACTACTGCTTTCTCAGATGGAAAACTGTTTATTCTCCTCTTGTAATTGAAAATAATAGAAGACAGAGGGATGGTTGCATTGAGGAAATAATTGCCAAGCAATTACAGAAGTTAAAAATAATCAGATAGAAATATACATTAGATGTTAAATTCAATCCAGCATCAGTGCTTGTTGAAACTGGTACAGTCTTAGGCAGAAGTTCCCAGCCAGCCACTGGCAACACTACCTACCCCAACCTTACTGGAGGACTGCTCTCTGATGGGTAGGTGAGCTTAGATCAAGAGGCTGAAAGGAGTTCAGTTTGTAACCAGGCTGCTAGAAAGTTAAGTTCAATCAGGTTGTGTGTGTGTGCATGTACAGAACAGGAGAAGAATTTTTTTTTCTTTCATTATATACTGAAAGGAAAATGATTAATGATTTAGGATTCTTTTCACACTGCAGTAAAAATTAATTAAAGATGTGCTGCCTTTAGGCAATTCTATGTTCACAATGATAAATATGGAAATGTGCTTCGTTTTCCAGAATAAAACCCATTGTCTTTACAACACATAGAAATTAATTGTATCCACATCAAGTTTTATGTAAACACTGAAATTCAATTGGTAAGGGTTCAGCTGAATGTCTCTCTATGATTAAAGAAAAGCAATACTAGTGGTAGCATCTTCAGTAGCAATTACATTTTCTCACTTAAAGAAGAATTGGAAAGAAAAGATTTTTTTCATCTGTGGACATAAGGGTAAATGAGGGGGAGGTAAGGGATCAACTAACACTTTCAGAAGCTAAATATGTTACAATTATGCTGAATATGTGGCAAGGTATTATGGTATTGTTTATTAAACTTAATATGTTAGATGTGAGCTCTGAATCTATGATCCCAAATAGGCCTCCAATCCCTTACCCCTTCTGTTATAAAATGAAGCTACCAGAGTAATCTTCCTTCCTATTGACATAGAGACATAATTCCTCTTTTCAAATCCTTGTGGCTGTCTCTCTATTATGATATTAAATAAAACTTCTTGTTACAGAAGAAGAAGAAAAAACAAGAAAACTTCTTGTTTGATAAGACTTTGAACATTCTGCCATTCCTTTCTGTTTCTTCCCTTCCTATCCTGAGAGTGTATCTTGAATATTTTTGGTCCTTCCTGTTGCTGACCAGCATCCTGCACAGCAGCTCCACAAGGCTGTCCTGCACCTGTTCTAGGACCATACAACATCTCTGTCAGTCCTCTCAGATCAACCTCCTGCCAGAAATGCCTTGTTCTAAAAGTGCCTTTCATCTGCCTTTTTCTTGCTCATCTGTCCTTTGGCCTTGTAAAGACTGCTGCAGCTGATAATGATGATAAAGCAAACCAAGGTTACAATAAATAAATCAAAAAGATGGTCTTCATTAGGAGTATGCCCTGGCTATTCATATTGAGAAATGCTTTAATACTGCTACTGATTCACTGTTGAGTGAGTGTGTGTAGGCATATCCACCATTACTGTGTAAATGAGAATAGAATTATTCTCAGGAACATTTCTTGTTCTGTTAGGAGTCTGAAGATAGCGGGGAGAAAAAGAAGAGTGTAACAGAACTAAGCATCTAGTTCCTTGCCAGAGAAAAAAAAGAATTATAAAAGGAGCCTGAAGAATCAGCAGTGGGTGTGGAGCTGCTCTGTGCCCTCCTGCAGCCAAGCCTCTATTTTTCTCTTTTGAGTCAATTAGCCTTCTGCACTTGCTGTGTTCACCAGTCCATCAAAACAGACATACACAACAGTACCAAGACACTGTGACTACACTGGTATTAGTGAAATTACTAGCTGAAGGGGGAGTCCAATCTGTCAGCTTAAGTATTAAGAAAAGACATATTTAAGATGTGGAGAGAAAGATAAACTGGGTTCATGCAAATAAAACAAATCACGGATATCATTTTTGGCATGAAAGAAAATTCT
Organism: Phaethornis superciliosus; assembly: GCA_023637945.1. Lineage (NCBI taxonomy): Eukaryota > Metazoa > Chordata > Aves > Apodiformes > Trochilidae > Phaethornis > Phaethornis superciliosus. The sequence goes on from JAJQWJ010000005.1 coordinate 10,050,758, forward strand.
CCTGTAACATGGGTAAAGAAGATATGGAACTAAAAATTCTAGAAAACTGACAGATGACATTTTAACACCTCTGAGAATGAATGTTTTGATGTAGGCGTAATGTGCTAATGAATTAGCCTTTCAAATTAAAATGGAGCAACACTACCTCATGTCCTAGAGCATGGAAAGTATTTGTTCAGACCTAAAACTGATCACATGCATTAGCAAATAATGACATGAGTGGAAATTTCCACTTGTTAAGTGGCAAGTAGCTTTTTGGTACAGGCATCAGAAGAGATAGTAAGTAAAATGTATGTAGTGTTGCTTAGTTTAGGGTCATGATTTAATTAGGTTTGAATCGGTGCTGCTGACACTTGGACAGAAAAATGAAACCAGCTAGAAAGAGACAGGAAGGTGAGTCAAACTTGCTTGTGAAGACTGTTCTGAACTAGATTAAAGGAGGCCTATGAATAAAGCAACTTGGTAATATGTGTGCCCCTGGGACACATTAATGGCTGCCCAGTGGATTTTCCTTCTCCCCTTAGAGTGGAGGCAGGTCTGTCCTTGAAAATCCTCTTATAAATTTAGAAGCCAAATACTCTCTGAGAGGCGAGGACACTAAATCTTCTTAATTCTGAAGCCAGAAATATTTGAATTAAAATATACATATTGATTTTCTGACCACAAGTGAAAACATCAACTGGAAATGTATGGAGCTCTATTCAGTGGGGGATGCTGTGGCCATTTGGTCCAGCATCTCTTATATTCCATTACTGCCTGTAGCTATACCCAGCCTGTGGGCTATAGCTTAGCAAGGGGCTTTCTGTGCCTTCCCAGCAGTTTTGCAGCCACTTCAGTTTTGTCTCTTCTTTTGCAAGGCCCTGATGTAAACCAGATCACTGGGATGATGTAGGTTAAAAATGAGCACCTTTTAAAAAGGGAGAAGGAGTTGGAGGCATTATTGGATATAACTGTTTACACTGGAAAGGGGACTGTGAATTGTGTTAAATGGCCAGCAGCAGCTCAACCTCTTGCAAGCAGGGGAATGAGTGTTTGCACTTAGAGGCAGTAATTACAGCTGCTGCTCATTCCTCACTCTAGAGAAATTAAGCTGCTCCCCATTTAAGCTCTAGTTTCATGGTACAAGGTGTAATGCCTCAGTGCCTATTGACTTCTTTTTCTCCTTCCCTCCATGCAGCACCTCCTCCTCTTTGTGCTGTGTCAGCACAACTCTTTGTAAGGTGAATTGGGAATTAGGAAACTAATCTGACTTAAAAAAAAATAAACCAAAACAAACCCGATTACTTTGATGACTAAAAAACAAGGAATGAGAGCTGAGCATACAGAAGGAAATTACTGTAGCATCCCTTCTGAGTCGGGAAAGTTGGGCTTCCAGGTATGTGTGCCTGACAGCCTTATTCTGTGCTCTGCAGACATAATGGAGCCATAGAAGTAGCTGTATAAAAAGCATGAATATCCATCAGTTCTATCCTTCCTGCTAGGTGCACTGTCACTAAACATTAATAAAATCTTATTGTTACTCAGCTTGAAACCTCCAACATCAGCAGTTCAATGCCATAACTAAGTACAAATCTTATGAGGAGGAAATGTATTGCATTTTATATTTTCCTTTAAAGAGCAAATATTTCACTCTTGCATTCATTGTTAACAGATACACCATTTTTTTCACTAAACAGCTTATAAACATTAAACGAGACTGAGTGAGGTTTATGGGACTTAAACATCCTCTTCTTTATTTTTTAACAGGATTTATATTTTCCTGCTACTTCAAACATCTCTCTTGAATATTCTTTCTTCAGTTTTGTGTCTTGAAAAAAAACTGAAAAAACTCTGTCTTACCTGAGCTGGATTTTTTCAAAAAATCATAAAAACTACCTGATGTCAGTTACAGGATTAAGCAGCTGTACCAACATTGTACAATATGCTAAAAAGCATCTTCAATGACTGCTTCCAGTTAGACTATTTCTGTAATGAATATTTCAGTTAAAAAGTTTTTTTAAAATGCCTCTAATTAAGAGGCACACTAAGAGGAAAGTGGTTATAAATGAATTTCCCTTTGACTGGCCTCATCATACATTCTGCAGCAAATTATTTCTTTTCCTGACAAAAGTACCATGTTTGCTGGTGTCAGTTAGTGCTGATACACAGACAAATGCCTATGGGCTGAAAGGTTAATACACCATACGTTGTGCCTTTGCGGTGATAAATAAAATTCACAACTGTCTTCTTTGTGTTTACAATAAAATTTTTGTCTTTTTTTCATAGACAAGGAAACCCATAAACACTTATTGGTTTTATTAATGGAGTAACATCTCTTTTAAAAAAAACATGATCCTTACATACCAGCTTGTATTTTTTGCACTGCCTTAACTTTTTACACTTGATGGGGATGGGTTAAAGGAAGTCAATAATAATTTCATTGCAAATGCCATGCAAGAAACCTCATAGACTAACAATCTTGCAGAGAAATCCTCCTAGTTGGGGTTAGGCTCTTATGTCCCCTGAGAACTGTTTGTTAGTCTCTTTAGGATGAAGAGTTGCTGTAGAAGGAAAGATGACAAATTCACTGGCCTCAGTATGAATGCTCTAAAGATGAGGGTTTGAAAATCATGACAAAAAGAAATGTTTGCTGGTAAAGAACAAGAAGGAACTGAAAGTTTCCCTTAGCTGATAAGATAAAATTCAGTCAGTGATACGATCTGAACATTATAAAGACTGTAAAATCACTGGGGACATGGGGGAATGAAGTATATTTTGCTAGCTGCCAAAGCAATGGTATAGCTAGATCAATGTATAAACTAAATTGAAACAAAGCCACAGCAATGCCTTGTCAAGATTTCACCATCTAGCAAAAATATGACAGAAAATGAGGCAAAATGAAGCAGATTAGAAGCTTTTGACAGTTTCTGAGTCAGCTGGTGTCAGTTACCAGCATGGAGGTTCACATGGTATAGCCAGCTGTTCATACCAGCCACTGCTTTTTAGAGATTATTCTTACTTTTTGCTCATATTATAACTTCACAGAGAAGGCTGTATAGAGAGAAAATTAATAGAGGAATGCTGCATGGTTCAACAAGATGATTACAAACTGTATTTTTTGCCTGTAATTTTTCAAGTGCTGTAAAAAAATTCTTAGGTAGGATTATTACAGTCAAGGGAAACCAATTAAACAGAGTTGTGTCCCATGGAATGTCTCTAGTGTATTAATCGCTGTGTAAATGCTGTTTTCGAATAGTCAGAAAAAAAAAACACCTTTACAGACATTCCTCCTGAAAAATTGTAAATAAAAAGTGTAGGCTTTTGGTGGTTTCATTTTTTTTTGAGGTATTTTTCAGCTTTCAAACACAATCAAGCACTTTAAGAAAAAGACTCCATGAAAATATAAAATCAACTTTTTACCCTGCTGATCAGTCTTCTGTGTGATGTGTTTTCTGTGGCTGTAGTATTAAAACAAAAAATGGAAATTGCACATTCAATACCTGCAGCATTGAAGCTGCAAAGTCAAGCGCTCAAATGATAAAAAATCCCAGTGTAGATTCCTGTCTGCACCTATTTCTTGACAATGTGAACAAATTCTGTTGTTTTGTTACATTATTTTGGCATATTTAAACATTTTATTTTTATTATTTTTTAAAATCCTTTTGACTACATAGCCACACTGCTAAAAACCCCTTATTTCTGTAAAAATACTCTTGATGTATCAACAACAACATTATCAGGTCTTCCTGTTTCTGAGCAAGCTACCACCTCAGGTCTACCTGCATGGACTTAGTCCTTTCTAAGCTACCTGAGCCTCATTCCTCACCTGTGTCCTACTTATCACTGGTGCTTGTTTTGTCCACATTGTATTATCCATATGCCAAGTGAAGCTTTCCTGTCATACAGGGTCTTCTCAGGCTGCTCTGCACTTCATGCAGTGGTGAAGGGGGGGGTGATGGTGAGAAAGAGATGCAGTTTCAGGTTTTTGTGTGTGGTGGGAATGTTGTACCCTGCAAAGCTGAGAGATGTGCCTACAAGGGGAGCAGGGATGGGGGCAGAGAAGGATGTAAATGTTACCATTCCTCCAAGTGGGGTAGGATTGCCAGGCAGAGTTGGACAGTCTGGATGACCATCAGGATGAAGTTAAGACAGGCTTTTATGGGTCACCTGGCTAGTGGAGGCTGGAGGGGGAGTGGGACAGGCAATATTCATCACTTTACAGTGCTATACTAGTGGCAAATAACTTCCTTTTCTGGTGTTTTCATGCTGGAGGCTGTAAGCAAAATGTAGTTCTCCATTCAATATTTTCCTTTTAAAGTAACATTACAGTTCTGGCACTTTCGTAGAACATGGATCATACTTTTATAAATTCAAGAGTAATAATTTAACATTTAAAAGAGGCATAGGAATCAAATTTAAACTGAGATGTCAGGGTGAATAGACTGTACCTACAGGATGATTCTTGCTCAATATTTCTGAATGCTGACCTGAAAAATTTGAGTTAATGCAACCTATATAGTCAAAAAGATAGATAATCTACTTTGTTTTTCTTCCTATACTGCATTATGGTGAAACTACACATTAAAAGCTGAATGCAATCAAATTTCAATTAAGAGAAAAGCCAAAAGCATGTCACAGTTGTACAGAACTATTGGTTCAAGCTGAATAACCTGCAAGGCCCTGTGATGTTTCTTGGAGAAAGAACAACTGAGGGTAATGGAAGACACAAAATTATCTTAGAAAAAAGTTAAAATTAAATACTTATTTCCCCAAAAATGCAGTACAATTGGTTAACATATTGTCTTTGAGTAAGCTTAAAGAAGTAAATCTATGACCCAAGTAATTAGCAATTAAACTACTGAAGACAGACTGGTCAGATAAGGAAGTCAGGAACCAGCAGAGATGATAATGGGTTTTGTTGAAGGGAAAATATTACTAATGAAATTCCTTCAGGATCAGTCTTGCCACTGATGCTGTGTAATATTTTCATTAATAATCTTGGCACAAAGTTGAACTTGAACAGAGGAAAAATTCACTTTTGTGAGGCATGGGTGAGATTTTCTCTGGAGTCATAGGTGCCTAAACCAGGAGGTTAGTGAAAGCAGAGGAGGGAAAAAGCCATCTCCAGAAGCTGGCTTATGGCATGTAGGTTACCTTCCTGCTCTGAATCAGTCTTTTAACTACAGGGAGGGAATCAGGTTGCGGCAGGAGACGAATCTTCCCGCTGTAGGGAATAATGACATTGTTTATTACACACGGTTGAAAACCCTACGTTCAGGCCTGTTCTAGTTCTTGTTCACAATGTTAAAACAGGACTTGAACATTGGCTGTGAAACTTGCCAGCCCCCTCTGGAGACTCTACTTGAGTCCATAGATAATTTAAATGTACATGAAAGGACTTGCCTAAAGCCAATGTATTTCAAGTACTCTACTTCTTATGTCTTTAAAGGATGCTTTTGCGGCAAGTTTCCTTTTGTTCCAGCAAAATACATTTGTAGGACAATATCTAATGTTCAGTCTCACCAGTATTCATCTGCTGCTTCACAGGGTGCCATATACCTGCTTAAGCACTATCCCTTTCTCCCACAATTTAATCAAATTAAATTAGAGAAATTGCTCTCAGCTTCTCACTTCAAGACTGACGCTCCTTTTTCAGAACCTACCTTGTGTAAAAAAAATCCCAAACCCAACTACTTCCCCCACCCTAACTGTTAATCTGAAAATCAATAGTAAAATACTTGCAGCACTACAGAATTCATTGAGAATTAACAAAAGCTAGGTGTAAAAATTTTTGTGTCTTATTATATCTTTTTATGACTACCTCCCCAGCTCCTGGCTGCCTGTTGCTCTCCCCTGTGTCATAGCCTGTAACATTCAGAGCTGAGTGCAGGGGGCAGGGGGGAGGGTGGGCAAGGGAGACTGTTATGGTTTCTTTCTTCTTGGGTCATTTCTGTGGCTTGGTTTTACACTTTGGGCTCACATGAGACAGTCTGAAGGGGAAGGCTATGATCTGCAGCTCAGGTTAAGAAAGAAGACAGAATACCCCAAATATTCTAAACTTTCTGAAGCTTAACATATGATGACACTATATGCCCTTACTCCTACTTCTCAGTGGCCAGACCTGATGGTACAGTCAGACAGTACTCATTGATATATACCACTGATCTCCACAGACTCACTTTTGTCAAATAGCCAAATTTATTTCTTGGAAGGGAGTCAGCTCAAGTGATTATTGCTGATTTGGACACAAAATATGTTTGGCTGCTCTATAAAACATCCAGTGCTAGGTGTACTAACTATCGCCAATGTATACATAGGTCTTCTCACATGTTTTCTAAAAGGATTTGGAGAAGGACCAAAAAGGATATCAGAATCAATAGAAAATACTTATCTTACAGGATGTGACTAAAAGATATTTTCTTAGACTACAGAGAAGGAGCTGATTGCTCCTTGTAAAATACTTAATGTTTTTATTGACAGATAGGTGATATTTAATTTAAAGAAAAAAAATTTAAAAATGCTCTAAGGACATAGGGATATGTACTGCAAGGCAGTGAAGTGTGGAAGAGAATTCAAGCAGAAGTCTTGGAGGTAAGAAACATAACTAATTCTAATCTGAAGATTGATGGCTTTATGAAAAAGATTATTTTGTGGCTGTTACCATACACATGGTTTTGTTTCCTGTGATAGGAAGCATTCTAACTCACTGACTCTGGTGTATGAATATACACCTGGGTTCATAAATTATCATTATTTAGTACGAAAAAAAAGGATTTGCTAGTTTAGCTGATGTAAACTAGTTACCAGAAGAACTTGCACCTTCAATTGACTGCTTAGTTTTGAACTTTTATCCTGATCCTGCAAGAGTTTACATGAACATAATTTAAAGAAATGTAAGCATCTATAAAGATTAAGTAAGTACACACTCAGCATATTGTAAAGTACATTTGGGTTACTAGGAAATGTGCTATCACCACCTATATTCAAATAAGATCTCAGAAGACTGTGTGCTGTTAGCTGATAGAGTATTTTTTTTGCTCTTCAGTTTACAGAGTAGCATTCCCAGCAGCTGTCACCAAATGAGAGTCTTGAGCTACTCTCAGTCTGAGCAGAGAGGAGTAATTTGGCAGAAATCACAAATGAGCAGCAGTCCTTGATTTGCTGTGTGGAATACGAATGGCAGAGTACTTCGAGGGTTAATGCAGAAATGCATCAGATCATTTGAGAAAGATTTAAAAAGAAAATATTTTAACAAGGGACTTCTTCAAAACAATAGATAGTAAAATGGGAAATGTGTAGATAAATTATGCATTCAACACGAAAGATCTCACATCATATAGGACTGTTTAGTCTCTTAGAACACAGTACTGCAAGGGAGACATCAGAAAATGGAGCAGTCAGAACAATCCATATTTTCATATCCAGTTTAGTTTCTCTGTACTCCTGCCCTAATTATTTAAAACCAGCCTAGGACCAGAGAATCTGTCAGTCCATCTATTTACACCACATTTAAGTTTTCTGTGGAGACAGAGAATAGTGTTGCCATCGTGTTTTGTAACTTGGATTCTTGCTTCAGTAGTAAATATATGATAACCAAATTGATTTTGAAGTGATCTATTGTAAATCCAGCCAAATAAAACCACTTGAGAAATCTGGAAAAGACTGATCCTTAAAGTAAAAAGGTCCAAAATCCATCATCAAGCCACTGCCATTAAGCTACTCTTACTTCATTCTTAGGCATACACCTTTCTGAATTTGCAGATGTCACTGATGCTTCAGAGGTTTTGTGGAGTAGAATGCATAAGTAGAAATTATTGCTATGGCCATTAACTTCTGGGTTTGGAAAGTATTTTGCAATATGATCGAGAACTTTTCCAGATGAGAGCCAGAGGCAGTAAAATAAAGATAGCATCTTTAGGGAGATAAGACCCACACATAACTGTATGAGGAATTATAATGACAAGGTTGGGCTAAGGATATGTAATGTGATGTACTGAAATAAAATCCATTTCCATATAGTTCATGCACGACTACTGCTGTATACTGTAACCATTTTTGCAAGGCAAAATATTCTCTCTCTGGGTCAAGAAACACTTTTTTCTTCACAAGTGGTTGTAACATAATTGAATTTTGAGATATAAACATAGTCTACAAAAAGATTCACATGAGTATAATAAAGTTTCAATGGACAGTCCAGTAGGAATAGGATCTGGTCATTACCATATTTGTGGACAAGCACTGATATAAGAACTTACATAAGGATATTTTTAAATACATTATTTTGCATCATTATATTTTTGAGCTGTAATTTTCATATCTAAACCTAAACCATTGCAATTCTACCACTAAGCAGTAAATGGGGAAAAGAATAACCCATCTAAGAATCACCCTTTCTGAATGATTCTGCTTAACCTTGCAGGTAGCAAAAGATGTTAACCTCCAAATAGCCATGGGACCACACAGGCTGTTCTTGTTTGTAACTGTGATCCTGCCCTATGCTTATGAATAGCAAAGCACTCTATTTTTTAGTTTGGAAGCACTAGAATGCCTATAAGTGAAACAGTCTACACCTTTAGGGCTCAGAAAAGGGCAGGTTCTTCTGCTCTGGAACAGGAAAGACATAGCTAGTGTTACAACCTCTTTTGATTACCACCTGTCACCAGGTTTGGTTGCTGGTTAAGGGAACACATACCAATCATCAACGAGGCTTGCTGATTAGGGGCACAGTTCTGGTCCATCCTCTAGATACAAGCTGAAGCAGACAGGAGAAGGAATCCTCTTGCTGTTCTTCCTAATTGAGCAATGGTAAAGCAAAAATGCACCATGTCCTGCCTTGTAATACTTCATTATCAAAGGTCACAGGATGCATTAAATTTACTTAACACCTAATACTAATAAGCAGAGCTTTCGCTGAACAGGATTTATCAGGTCTCATTAATTGTTACAGAAGAGTCTAGATCCTTGTATTATTTCTTAGGACCCTGTGGGTTTTTTTTTTGTGCTGCTATGTCTGCTTAATCTTCTGTTTTCTACCCTCTCTCTTTGAACCTCTTTTTTTAATCTTGTACAGAGTTCTGGCTCCAATTTCCTTTACCTGTCAGGGGCTCTGGCAAGTCCACGACAGTGATGACCCTTATCTTCCAAATCTTGAAGTTCTGTCTGTCACATCACCTGCTGCTTCTCCCTGCATGAGCTTTTAAATTGCTTAACTCTAATCAATATGATTATTAGATTAGATTGTCACCAAATCACATGTTCTTCGTTGCAGCATTAGTTTCACTTTGCTGTTTCTTCTCCACCTATGTTATCTTGGTGTCCACACTAGCTCGGAAAATAACTTTACATAAAGGCTGGCCTCAGCCTTCTAGAAATGTTTGAATCTCTTGTAAAGGACTGAAAGAAGAATATCCACACCCTTCCCCAGGTAACAGAGGTTATCTTTGTCTCTCATTATGGTGCAGGAAAAAAAAATTGCTTGGGAGATTTCAAGTCGGTCGAAAAAACAAAATGTCTGTATCCTTGAAATAGTACAACTTTAACTACTGAGGTCATATAAGTTCCTCTTGATATAAATGACTTGAAATTTTCTAATAGACAAATAAAAATATGAAGTGAATCATAAATAAAGAGATGCTTTCTTACTTGCTTTATATTTGAAATGATCACAATGAAAAGGTACTATGACATGAAAGCTTCCAATGCAGATTTGGAAAAATTGGCCTGATAGCTATTCTGCAGATTATTTATTACAGGAGACTGATAGATAGTAATCATAATCTATCCTTATCCTTCCCAGAAACATTAATTCTGACACCATAAATGATAATGTGGGACCGTTTTCTTTCCAGACTGTGGAATGGGATTATACTTCTTTATTGCTTCAAACGTCTGTTTCCCCAAACAAAGCCAGAACATAAGACCTTTTAGTTATATAATTAGAAGTCAATCTACTATTGTGTAGTAAAATTTAGGGGAAAAAAATCCTTTTATTAAACCTGAAAGATAATTAGACAAAATGCAGAAATATTGGGCGTGTGGACTGTAAATGCATAAGTCTACTGACAAGAATATGAAGATAAACTTAAAACTTAAATGAAAAAACTACTCTATGCATGAAAAGAAAAAAGGATTATAGAATTCTGTACAAGAAACAAAGAAAATTTGGGAGCTATTGTGTGAAAAGTCTGAAATCCTGAGTGAAGTTGTACTGAAGACAAACACATTTCTTAGATTGTTCTATTAGGCAGATAAAATCAATGATGGATATAATATTTCTATCTAAAATTATGGCTGCACCTTACCTTGAATAGTGTAAAATGTTGGTATAACACAACTTTGCAGTGTATGCCACTGACTTTGAGAGCACTGAATGGTAAAAAAATTCAGAAGACTAAGCTCAGTTTTTTAGGTTCTATACAGGAAAAAAGTTTAAATTATACTTTATCCTAATTTAAAAATGAAAAATTTAACTGGAATTTACTGATGTTTTACATTTATAACAGTAGTTAGTGAATATGAAACTCAGTGATATTGCTGAAATATAATTATACAAAAATACTGCAATTTATAAATTGCTGAAATAATGGAAGCAAGCAAGAGGTAATGAAAATAGGTTCAGGCAGATGATAGAAAGCATAATGTTATAGTGAGGATAGCTGCTGAAAGAACCCAAAATAATGAGAATACAAGAGCACAGTTTCTGGTAGTAAAGACAGCTTCAGATCTTACTTACCTTTACTGGGAAGCAGAAACCAGTTGAGCAGCTGTCTATAAAATAAAATAAAATGATGTGAGATAAAAATATTTCCTTTTTTCCTAGATCCTTTTTTAATGACCAAATGGAGGTGGAAATTTGCAAGGGACATGGGCATTAATGAACAGAGCAGTAGAGGACTGTGGTAAACCCAGTCTACAAGTTTCAGAATGAAACATAGATTTCTACGCTGGAAAGGCAAAGGGGACTGAAAGCAAAGTGAAAGGAAAAGAATGCAGTGGTTGTGAGCATCAGAAAAGATTTTGTTTAATATTTTTTTCATATGAGTAACAAATTTAAGGGGTTTATCTGCAAACGTTGATTTTATGGGTCTCCCCTTATAATAATAACTGTATCTTTAAAAAATAATAAATTAACTTATCTTCATAATGTGACTTTGATTTGGGAATTTTGCTCACACTGGAAAGAAAAATATTGCTTACCTTTGCATAGGGAATCTGAGTCAGAGCAGGAAGCTGTAATCTTACTGATGAACAGTCTTTCCAGTTTCCTCATAATTAATCTCTATAACAGTTTTCTGCTGGTTTTTGTTTGAGTTTTAACCTTCAAGCAGGTGTGAATACAGAAAGTGGTGGAAATGCTCACAGAGGCTGGCTTTATGGAAATAGTGTTTTCAGTGTGAAACTAGGAAACCGAATAGGCACCCGGTCACTTTTCCTTCCCAGGCAGCATAAAAAAATATAGAGTGTACCAGAAAGCTCACAGAGGAAACTTGACTCATATGAGAGGAAAGAGGCTTAAATTGTGTTACGGTCCGGAGGTAACATTTAAAATTTATTTTTGTTTGGATACGCGAAACAAAGTCCAACCATAAAAAGGTCGAGTGCAAGCAGATTTTATTTGACAATTAATACAGGCAAAGATATGGAGCAAGGCGAAAGAGGGAGAGATGGAAAGAAAATATAAGAGAGAGAGAGAGGGAAAATGGTAAGAAAGATAGAGATAGAAAAGTGTAGGAAAAGGGTAAGATAGTGGGGAAAAATGAGAGAGAGAGAGAGAGAGAGAGAGAGAGAGAGAGAGAGAGTCACCACCAGGGGTCTGGCTGTCCAGCGAAGTTTTCTTCGGGAGGGTGCTGATCCTGGACAGGGTCCGATGCAGGAATGGTGGTGGGTCAAGAGACGACAAAAGGCCAAGCATGGACAGCCAGATATATATACCCCCAGCCAAAGGTGCAGCTGTCAATCATCCAGGTTCCTTGGGAGACAGGCTGCCCAGAGGGGAGCAGAAGGGTGTAGTCCTCCACCCAGTCGTCAATTCTTATCTTCTTTCTGGAGAAATTCCTCTTCTGTTTAGCCAGCACATCATGCCTCCAGGAAGGTCCCAGAACTGAAGGTTGGCCCTCAGGAAAGGGGTGTAATCTCCACCCAGTCATCAGTTCTTATCTTCTTCCTGGTGCCATCCTTCAAGCCACCACAGCCAGGTACTTCACAAGTACAATGGAGGTGGCTCTGTTGTGCCTGGAGGGACCACCCAGCATTGCAGCTGGTGCTCACAGAAGAGTCTCCACCCAGAAGGTCTTATCACATTCCTGAGGTGTCACCTCCTGCTCTGTTCTGGCCAGACAAGTTCTCCACCCCACTCAGGGCTATTCATTCTTTAAAATTGATTCTTTTGAGACAATTATAAATCTGTGGTCAGAACCACACATCACCCCGTGTCTCAAAGACAATTTTAAAGAATCACTGGCTAGTGGTTACTGAGAAATGAAAAGAGAAGGAAAACAGAACAGAAAATGAGAGAGAGGAGGAGAGAGAGAGAGAAAGAGAGAGAGACAGAGTGTTTGAAGAAATAGCACCCCCATAGCCAAATTTTTAATGGAAGAGAGAAAGAGAGAGTTTGAAGAAATAGAAATGAAAATTCAAAATATAACAAGCAAGTACAACTTAAGTCACCCCGTGACCAAGTTTAAGTACAAAAAAAAAAAAAATAATTAACCAGAAAATGCAATTTAAGTACAAAAACAAGCAAACACAATTTAAGTAACAAAAACAGAAAGAAAAATTTTACCAAGCAAATACAATTTAAGTCATCCCCCCCCCTGAACAAACTACTCAATACAACAATTTTGAATAAGCAAATAAAATTAAAGTCAAGAAAATAAAAATAAAGTGAAGAAATTTTGCAATGTAACAATACTGAATTAAGAAATCACTTGGATACAGGTGAAGCTACAGGTGAGAACTTTAGTTAATTGTTATTCCAAATTCCCCACCTTTTTTTTTTTTTTTTTTTTTTTTTTTTTTTTTATTATTATTATCCCATGTGCATACAGTCAATCATGCACACAGGGCTGAAATCTAGGGAATTATCAATATTGTGCCTAATGTCGGGGGGGGGGCATGGTTCAGAGCACTGTATCAGTATAAAGGACATCAATAGGTTTCTCTTTATTGCTTAAGGGAGTATAACCAGTCAGTCTAACCATATGCAGGTTGAAAATTCTCATTATGGCTGATTTGATACAAGATACTGCTATACCCATCATGATTAACATTGCAATAAACATCAACCCAGATTGTAACAAGCTCTGGACCCAGCCAGTCACACCAAGTCCAAACCAGCCAAATATTTTAGAAAGCCAGTTAGCATTCATTGATTCTCGGATTTCTCGTGTGTCCCTTGCTACTTGGCGCATCTTCTCTAGTTGCATGTCGAGTTCCATTGTAACATTAGGGATATAAATACAACAATCATTATTAGATAGGTTCAGGTAGCCACAAAGACCATTTTGGTGTACCAACATTAGATCCAGTGCCATGCGGTTCTGAAGGGCTATTTTTGAGGTAGACTGTAATTGTTGATTAAGCAACATTATACTTGTTTCAGTAGCATTAGCTAATTTTTCCACTTGAAAAGCTAATTTGCTTAACCATAATCGTGTTCGTGTGGTGGCACTCCCAAAACCCCAGAACCCCTCCATTCCCCAGGCTATACGGGTAGCTGCCCCTGGGTCTTGCCACCCTTCTACTGTACCATCCAGGGTCACCTTTCCCCTTTTTATACGAGTTATCCAATGGGGCTGAATAGGAGTTCGTCTCCATAAAGGACAAAGTGTTGGGAGGCCTAAAGTACACTGGAGGTTGGGTAACCCAGCCCATAAGGAGGTATACATATTCCCATCATTACAAGCCCATATCAAACCAGCTGGAGCATCACCAGATGCAACATGGCAGTCATTGTGGGGTGCAAATTTTTCACTTACAGTCATATAGGCCATACTATGGTTTCGGCACAAACACCCCATTTTTAAAGTGATATAAACTGGCCAATAATATTTCACCCAATCGTACTGTTCCCAGTTGGAACAATTTATTACCTTTTGGCAAAACCAAAGTGATGACTGGTTTGATATAGTGCCAAAAGAAAACCCAGACCCAAGCATTTAAGGCCTTCCAGGAGTAGGTATTTAAGGGGGTACCTCTCCCAGTAAGGGTTTGGATCAGGCCAATGACATAATGTAAGATGAGAGGGGCAGAATAGAACAATAAGGTGGGGTGAGGTGAGAAGAGGCCCTGCTGGGAGTCTGTGCACCACCATGTTATCAAAACATGATTTAGTTCCCAGCTGGCCAGTTTCTCCCCCAGTGTCACCTCCACCCCCTTTCTTTTTCTTTTTTCTTTTTCTTTTAGGGATATGCTTTTGCCAGAACAGTGACAGACCCATAACTTGGCAAAGCACTTTATTTACAGGCCTTTTGATCTGGATTAGAGAATTTAGAAATTGTGGGGGCAAACAACACATTCTCCCCTTCCAGGTTCCCATAATTTTAGCCTCTTGGCTTGGGGGTGGCTGCTTTTCTTCAGGGATCTGCATATCTGATGAAGATGAATGTTCAGTGATCCCATCATAAGTGTCCTGTGCAGGAGAAATTTCAGACATTACAAGTAAATTGTCAGTATGCTGGTTAAAGTCCACCTTTTCAGGAGCAGTGGCTGATGCCATCTCTTCACCTAGTGAGGAATGAATGTTTTCCACTGAATTAAGCTCTTCCTTCTCATTTTTAGTGAGCCTCCTTATCAACTCCTGCCCTCCAACACCGCGCCCACTATGACGGGTGGAGGGATCTAGTTTCCCTGTAGCTCACTGGGAGGATCATCTTTCACTGTGTACTGTTTTGGCCAGTTGTCTACAATCCTTTGTAAGGACTGCGTTGGTTGTTTGTCCATGATCTCTCGGGGAATTCCCTTTCGGAGCCCCTCTAGCCACAGACTTGATCTTGACCGCTGATATTGTGAGGAAGAATTTCCAGATAAGTCCGGGGTTTGGGTTCTGCAGATAACCCTTGTTTCCCCCTTGTTCACAGGGCCAAACTTCCTGCCATAATTAATTAGCTCTTGAGCTACTTCTCCCCAAGTCCAAATCTTTCGCTCAGACACACAGCCGGGGTTAACCACATGGTCCAACGCAGCTAGCAAGCGGTCCTGGGGGGCAGCAGCTCTGATTTGACCCTGCAGTTGGATCCCCATAGGTTTTAATGACTCTGGCAGACCCCGAATCAAAGGGGTCATCCGTTCTGGATCCACTGGCAGCAACATGGGGGATGAGAATCTTACATCCAGCTTACGCTCATTCATCATTTGTAGACAAGCAGCCTTTTGCACACTTTCAACCAACTGATCCACTCCCCCTTTAATAGCCAAGGGGTCTCCCCGCTCTAATGGGCTGAGCCCACCGGCCCAGTAGGCAACCCGCTGGGTCAAGGACCAAGGAGCACGCTTATCTCCTGTGTTTAGAAAGACACCAGGTCCCCAAAAGCCTCCAGCTTCCTGTTCAGTAAGGAGAATCTCATCTCCACCAGACAAGGACACACGCCACACATACTCAGTCTCGGATTCTTTCTGAGTCCTGCCAAATTCCCTACGGAGTTTAGCCAGCTCAAGTGCAGAGAAAGGAATCTCCTTTGTTAAGACACGTGGGTGATTATCCTCATCATCCTCATAAGTATACTCGGTTTTAACAAGAGGACAAAGTTTGGAGGGTTGAGACAGTTCTAATTTATCAATTCGTTGTTTTAATTCTTTTAATTCCTCCAATGGGTATGTACCATTAAGGTCACTTTTCACTTTAGCAGAGGCATGATCTGGCACCGCCCCAATTGCAGTGGCAGTTTCTGAAAGGTTACGCCCTTTCTCTATTTTATGTTTAAGGGCCTCCAGCTCCACGTGGAGAGCTACAGCCTCTTCCTGGGCAAACTTTCCAGCCTCCGCCTCCCTGCGGAGAACAACCATCTCCTCATGGTCAGTTTTAAAAGCCTCTATCTCCTTACGGAGAGAATCAGCATCTTTCAGAGCAGTATTAAGGGCTTCTGAATGAGCGGCTTGAAGAGCTGCTACTTTTGCCCTAAGGGCGAGAACCTCCTCCTGGGCAGCCTTTAAGTCTATTGTCTCCCGTCGGAGAGTGCTAATTTCTTCTTGAGCAGCTAAAATGGCAGCACCCAGAACTGCACAAATCACTGCTTTACCTTTGCCAGTTTTTAGTTTTGCCTGTGATTGCAACAACATTATGCGTTCCACCAGTGCAGAGGGGTTTGACCAATTTTTCTGGGCCCATAATTTTCCCTGAGGTGATGGTTTAGACTTGAACTTTTCTAAGAACTCCTCTAATGAAGGGAAGCTATCCATTTACACAAAGCACACACAACTGTCTGCCAGAACGGTTTTCACCCCCGACCCGGACTTTCAACACACACGTCCGCCGAGCGGTAGCACCCTGGCCCAGACAAATCTGTCGGCACAGTTTCTGTAATCCAATGACCCCAGCACACTTGCCAGAAACGGTCTTCAACAACTACCTGCACCCAAACAGATCCAGGACAGCTTCACCCCAACACACACACAACAAGGAAAACACACCCAGAATGATTTAACCCCTTACACTAGAACATTAACTCGAGGCTGGTGAACGGCTTGTGGAAGATCATGCAAAACCCCCTTGCTTTCTAAACTCCTTCACGCTTGTGAGGAGCCTAGGTGCGGCTGGGTAAAGCCTTTCACTTCCCTGTTACAAGTCGCACAGCAGCTGCACCCCTTTGTTTCGCGTATCCTGCCGACTACGCCAAAAATGTTACGGTCCGGAGGTAACATTTAAAATTTATTTTTGTTTGGATACGCGAAACAAAGTCCAACCATAAAAAGGTCGAGTGCAAGCAGATTTTATTTGACAATTAATACAGGCAAAGATATGGAGCAAGGCGAAAGAGGGAGAGATGGAAAGAAAATATAAGAGAGAGAGAGAGGGAAAATGGTAAGAAAGATAGAGATAGAAAAGTGTAGGAAAAGGGTAAGATAGTGGGGAAAAATGAGAGAGAGAGAGAGAGAGAGAGAGAGAGAGAGAGAGAGTCACCACCAGGGGTCTGGCTGTCCAGCGAAGTTTTCTTCGGGAGGGTGCTGATCCTGGACAGGGTCCGATGCAGGAATGGTGGTGGGTCAAGAGACGACAAAAGGCCAAGCATGGACAGCCAGATATATATACCCCCAGCCAAAGGTGCAGCTGTCAATCATCCAGGTTCCTTGGGAGACAGGCTGCCCAGAGGGGAGCAGAAGGGTGTAGTCCTCCACCCAGTCGTCAATTCTTATCTTCTTTCTGGAGAAATTCCTCTTCTGTTTAGCCAGCACATCATGCCTCCAGGAAGGTCCCAGAACTGAAGGTTGGCCCTCAGGAAAGGGGTGTAATCTCCACCCAGTCATCAGTTCTTATCTTCTTCCTGGTGCCATCCTTCAAGCCACCACAGCCAGGTACTTCACAAGTACAATGGAGGTGGCTCTGTTGTGCCTGGAGGGACCACCCAGCATTGCAGCTGGTGCTCACAGAAGAGTCTCCACCCAGAAGGTCTTATCACATTCCTGAGGTGTCACCTCCTGCTCTGTTCTGGCCAGACAAGTTCTCCACCCCACTCAGGGCTATTCATTCTTTAAAATTGATTCTTTTGAGACAATTATAAATCTGTGGTCAGAACCACACAAATTGCATGATCATTTAGGTGATTTTGTTTGAATTGGGGACCCAAGGTGGTCAATGTAATCCATGTAGGATGTGTGAAACTCTCACAGAAGTCTTGCATTTTTTGAGGTTTCCTGCTCACAGAGCTATTCACCCTACACTGGCTTAGTCTTGCAGACAACCAGAAGGCATAAGATGTTGCTGTGTGGCAGCTGAGCTGTAGATAGAACTGAAACTGCATAATCTGACCTGTTAGCTGAATCTGAAATGAGAAAACAAAAAAGAAGGCAGCCTGTAAATTCCCCATTGCCTGTGAGGTGATTTAGTTTCATGCACGTGGATCTGAGTGAGCTGGTGCTGTTTATGAATAAGACCTGTGAACGTCAGGAAGCCAGACAGTATTTAACAGAGATGGCAGGCTGAGATTTCAGTTGCATATATGGCTTGAATTTTGCTAATTTCATTTTCTTGTAATTAATGGGTGTTCCCATATGAAAATGGCAGCTGCATAACCCTGAGATCTAATTAGAAAAGACCAACGTTGTGAAATGTTTGACTCTTAAATTCTGGCAGTAAACGTGATTTTTAAAGGTGATTTGAGGTGCTCAGTTTATTTAGTGCCTGGGGGTTGACATCTATTTTGACAGCAGAATAGGTTGGTTTGGGTTTCTTTTTTGGAAAGTGCATAGCTATATGTAGGATATAAGGAGATAATGTTACCAAATAATCATTGTTTAGGCTGAATGATAAATACTGTAAGTAGTATAAATAAAACTACTTCTTTTCAATGTTTGGTAAGATCAGTATCTTTTCTTAAAAACTTTTCTTAGCTTTCTTAAAACTTTCCCTAGGTGGAATTCTGACATGTAGCTAAAGAAAATTATTTGCTTTATCATATAGCCTTTTTGATTTTTTGCTTACTCCTCTAACCTTACCACAGTTTCAGTTTACCAGGGACAAGGGGCTGGAAGAAAGTGAGTTTCCAATCAATTACTCAAACATCATACAGAAAAAAAAATGCTTTATATAGGCGAGGAATCCTTCTCTCTAAAATGATAAAACCTTTAGCTAAAGCTTGATGACCTACAAGATAAAAACATTAATTTATATATATATTTATATTAAAACTGAAGTTTAGTATAATTGAAAAAAAAATCTCAGTACTTTTGAAATGTTTTTAAATGCCTGAAAGGTTAAAAATTGACATATGTGTAAACAGTTAAAAATACAAGTAAATCAGAAGTAGCTGCAACAATGACAAAGATGAGAACTGATGAAGAACAGCATTTCAGTTCCCTGCACAAATCAATATACCCATATTTCTGACTGTGTAATTAAAAAATACATCATGTTTTAAAGTGAACATTTGCTGAAACTGTTGAGAGGATTAACAAAGTAGCTGGACTCTCTTAGAATGTGATGGTGATGATCAGTGCAGGGGTTTTACTGGCAGGTGTTCCTTATTACCAGAGCTGTAAGGCTGCATTTTCTAGAAACCTATCAAAAAAGAAATTTTACATGTTGAGCTTTGCAAGAGGATATGAATACTGCACTAGGTCAGCAACAGAGCTATGTAAAAAATGTGATGCCAAATTAAGCTCTGCAGATTTTGCAAGGTTTCCACTAAACTAAAATATTCTGTGCCACACTTTTAGCAGAAAACCTTTATTGGGAATTGTTGTTTAAGCTGGGTGTGTTGACTTTAGTAATCTTCCTTAACAGGCTGCTAATTTTAACAGATGCATTGGGTTTTCATGGCAAGGTTTTGGTAGCAGGGAGCTACAGGAGCAGCTTCTGTGAGAAGCTGACAGAAACTTCCCCCATCTCTGTCAGAGACAATGCCAGCCAGCTCTAAGATGGATCCACTGCTGGCCAAAGCCCAGTCCATCGGTGATGGTGGCAGTGCCTCTGGGATAACAAAGTTAAGAAGGGGAAGAAATTGGTTCACAAGAGCAGCCAAAGAGAGAATTTGTGAGAAACAACTCTGCAGTGCTCACCAATGAAGAAGGAGTGGGAGGAGATGCCCCAGGTCCCAGAGCAGAGATTCTGTAGGGATGAGAGCCCAGGGATGTCCATGGTGGAGCAGATGCCACCTGCAGCCAAGGGAGAAGGTGGATGCCCAAAGGAGGCTGTGGCCTTGTGGAGACCCCATGCTGGAGTAGGCTCATGGCAGGACCTGTGGAGAGAGGAGCCCATGTTGAAGGGATTTGCTGTTAGAATGTTTTTGTAAAGCTGAAGTTAGGGTGTTTGCTTTTTTTGTGGATATATGATTTGGGGAGAACGACATGTGAACGTGGTTAGCAGAATAAAAAACCTACACATCTGCATCCTGACTTCTCCTCAGGTTCTGATAAGTGAATTCTGAGGCTTGGTAATTACAGTCATGCAGAGGAAGGTTGTTAATAAGTGAAAATGGATACATTTCACATATATTTATCTACATTTTCACTGTTTTTCCCATTCAGAAGTCTGAATGCTAGAAATTGAAAACTTGTCTTGGGGTATCTGAACAGCCTGAAGTCATTCAGGCAACCTTATATCTATGCCTGAAGATATATGGATGGATCAATGGAAACGGACTGTGTGCAGTGGCAGAAGATGCACCTTGGACAAATCAAACTCAGTAAGTATATATTTCACATTTCAGGCAGATTCCCACCTGTGAAATTCTGAAAAGAAATATGAAAACTCTGATTTTCTGCTCTGCGCAGATATATTGAAATGAAAGTGAAGTTGTGAATTTTTTCTTTTTACTATTTTTTTTTCTGCTTTTGGCTAAATACTTCAGTCATATTTCTTTTTCTCCAGCAGCTGAGATGAAATACAAGAGGGAGAGGAAAAGCGGCTGCACTCAAAGACAGCTTGGGAGACAGGTTTTATTCTTAGCAATGCTATATATTGGATTGACATACCACCCTTCCTATGGCATTTTGAGATTCTAGGGCTAAAAGCAGTTGTCATGAATCTTTATTATTATTATTATTATTATTATTATTCTTTCTCCACTATTATATGGTTCTAATTAAGAGGAAAAAAATGAAAAAGCCTGTACTGGAGTCTCTCAAAAAATTATTTTCATTGGGGTTTCAGGTTTGTCACTTCTTTACTGGAAATTACAAGTTATTTTCTTTCAGAGACTGCAATCAAGTATGCAACTTTGGAAAAACAAATTCAGTTAAACAACTGTAAAACTCTTTATTTTAATTGTACGATATGTCTTCCTTGTTATTGTTCCAAATAATTTGCTCTTTCTGTTTTCCATTTTCTTATTCAATGCAGATTGGAACATAAAAGTTTTCAGTCTTGCAGAATTTATTTAGAAGCTTGTTGTTCTCTCTGGAAATGTGATTGGTAATTGAGATTTGGTGCTCTTTTTGTCTGGTTTTTGGTTTTTTTCTTTTCTCTCTTTTTTTTTTTTTTCCTGTTTTTTTTTCTTAATAGGCTGTGAGCTGAAAAAGGACACTTCATGTTACTTAAATAGTCTATCTAACAAATTATGCTCTTTAATTATACTTAGGAACTGTCTTTTACATTAACCAAACCACCCCCCTCCTCAACCCTACTTGACATTTAAAGCTTAAGCAACTACAGACTATTTCTAACAAGTCTATTTCTTACAAGTTCTCCTTCAGTGTTAACAAAAAGATGTGTTGAACAAAATCAGCCAGTATGAAGCAGTGCAGTCCTCAAGGATTTGTTTTAATACTGTTCATGTACAAATAGAAGAATTCAATTAAAAAATAGCCCTGGGCACTATGCAAACTTGTAATATTAGCTGAATGTGAAGTAACTTCTCAGAGACTTAATCTCATGTATTGCTGTATATAGATACACATGTTTATGTACATACAGGCACACATGCATAGGCCTAGAATGCTCCAAAATGAAGAATGTTGTCTGCTCTCATGATTTGTGGTGGTTTTATTTTATTTAATACTATCTCTTGCTGTAGTTGCCTCATTTAGACTTACTTCTGTGAGCTTCCTCAGCAGCAGTATCCTGGATTTTTAATTTCTGGATGTAGTTAGGAAGCAGTTTTTTGAGGTATCATATTTGTACATTTAAATAATTGGCATAAAGATTGGTTTGGAGAAGAGCTTGCAAAGTAAGTGCTGTCAACTAAACCCTCCAGATTTTACCCAGACCCATCTCCACAAACTCAGTTTTACCCTCTTCCTGGGGGGTGACAAATCCAAAAACTGGTATTTGATACTTGGAAATACCACTGAATAAGTGACTTCTGCAGATTCTCTCTAACTTGACAAGTTCCTCCAAGTCAAGTCTGATCTCTTTTGAGCCCCTTTCATAGGCCTCTGTCTGTTGCAGAACAGGAATGAATAGATCAATTTCCTCCCAGAATGTGAGGCAAAAATGGACTCATCTTAAAAAACAGGTTGGGACATAACTATGATTAGACACTGGGTTCACTTACAATCATCTCCGTGCAGTTTCAGAAGATTATTTATGGCAAAGATGCATCTTTTTCCATCCACATCTGTATGTTAAACCTAAGCAAGACATCTCTTGAACTCTGCTTTTTGTTTTGTTTCCAGTTCAATGCAAATGCATGATATATTTTTAAAGTAGATTGGTGATACTAATGAAAACATTGTAGTTTTTTTATATATCACACATCCAAAACTATTCTGGTGTGCATTGATAACGTAATTGCAGGGGCAGCATATCTGCTCCTGCAGATCCTCTCTGTTTCACTATTAGTGGCTTCAGTAATTGTATCAAGTGGAAATTCAGTGAAATAACTTGTGATTGAAATACTAAATGGTTAATTCTTATTGTCTACTCATGATTTCTAAAGACAAGGCTAATTTTACTTTTTTTTCTTTTTCTTTTTTCGGTGATGAAAATAAATAAATGACAAATGTACTGATGCAAAATCCTGTTTCTCTGTCATTCATATTATTTTTCTTCCTGTGACAGTTCTTCCCATGGGTTAAGTTTTTGTTTGTTGGGTTGGTTTTTTTTTGTGAGTATTTGATGGCTAAACCACCATATTTTCTGGAAATAGTATACTATTTTTATTGCATGTTACAGAAAGAGATCCTGAAAAACACTACAAAAACTGGACCTACTCAAGGAAACAAAATATTAATGTAATAGCTAAAATTAGATTTTCTTTCTGCAGCATTTTACAATTTGAAAAGATATTGTCCTATGTCAGTCTGTCTTGAAGTCTTAAAAAAGTATTAAAGAAACACCTTGGTTGCTTACTGCTGTGGTATATATAGTTTGGCAGTTAGAGAACTAATTCAAAGAAGTACTTAAACGTGCTTAGCTTTAAGCACTGCTTAAATCTCATCAGCTTTAATGGAACACAATTACATATGTAAGCACCCTCAAAGCACAAGATAGTTTCCTGTAAATAATTTTATTTTTTTTAAAAGAGTTTACTATAGAAAAAAGTTTTAACTGTAAATTTCCTGTTACAGTACTGTGCCTGCCTAGTAAATGAACTGTTTTAAAGTAATTTCAGCTGACTTGCTTTAGGAATAGCAAAAGTAGTGAATGTTTATCTTTTTTATTCTTTAATGCAGATGAATGGAAAGCAGTAAATATGATGCATAGCTGGCCACTTTTATCCTTGGAGCAACTCCTTTGGCTTCTGTGGAGTGTTGCTAGGGATGAATTTGGTCCACTGTTGGCAGAATACTTGTTCTGACTGCATGCGACAGCACAATTTAGTAAAAGCATATTAAATATCCCATTTAAGCACCAAAATTTTAGCATTTTTGAGATCCATAAGAAAGACGTTGAAGCACATATGTTAAATTGCTCTCTGGAATTAATGGTCTGGTTCGATTGTTGTCTACAAGATTAAAAATAAGCAGGAAGTTTTTGAATCAGAAATTTCATGGGAAAACTGTGAGAATTGATAAGCGCACTGAATATCCTATCTAGATGGACCATTGGTTTGATCTGGTGTGCTGGTTCCTATGCTCCTGCAAATAGCTTTTCAGTACACAAATGCCAAAAGGAATTTGGTCTCAAGCAAAGGTTAGAACAAGTTAATTTTATTTTAAATTCTTGTGGCTTGAGATTATTAAAAAGTAGAATGATCAATCTGAGTAGAATGTATATATCTTTATGCATAAATCCACTGCATTTAAGAAAGCACAAATCACTTCAGCCTCCTACCTTTCTGAGGCTGTGGGAATTCAGCTGCTCACAGACTCAGACCAAGAGTTGCTGATGATTTAAGAAAGAAATGCAGACTCCAGGCATATTTGAAGTTTAGCTTATTTTATTTACTGCACTTCAGTGTCAAAGGGTGTGAATATTGTTTCAAAAGTGATCGTTTTTTGTGATCCAAAGGACAACTTCTAAACCACCCAAACATGTAATTTATAGATACTGACCCTTTTATTAAAGATCTATGAAATGCTCAGTTTTTAATATTATGAATACACTAAATGATGAAACTCATCCTTTACACAGGAGGACAGTACAAGATGTCAAGTGCATCTTTCAAGATGTAGTTGAATACTCAACTGAAGTGAGATCTGCACTAGTCTTGTGTTAGTCCCTTACATGTGCGCCTGTTTTAGATATATTTTTGTACAACTGAAGCAAATCTACCTATGTTCAAGATAGTTCAAGTATTGCACCATGGCTAATATTATTGCAAGGCAGTGGATACTACAGTGTCTAAAAATCAGTCAACAAAAGAACCAGTTGAGAGTAGGATTTTGGTTGACATTTAGATGAAGTCAGTAATAGTCAACTGTATAATTTGTTTCTCAGACATTGTTTTAAATTGTTTGAAATTTAAAATTGAGAAACACTTTTTTTTTTAATTTTCTCAAGTTAGTATCCAATTCTGACAAAAAAGAAAAAATAGTTAGGGGCAAAGCAACAGAGTAGTGGTAGACAGCTACCATCAACTTGTTCTGGGAAGTCGGTATGCAACAAAATCACAAGTTCTCAGGCTTACCCCAGTGAAGAGCTGTGATTTCTGTCATTAAGTCCACAGTTGGCATGGAAGCTAACTGAGCTACACATTTTTTTTAAAATTTATTTTTTGTTTTAATTTTTTTTCCTTCATGGTAAATTCCAGCTATGCCCTTGAATGGCTGTGACCACCTGTTCTCCCACACCTGTTTCAATTTATAAACCATATGTTGCAGTGACAGATTAGAACTGCTATAGACATGATGTGCGTTCTTGTAAATATTTCATAGACTTCCTACTTGCTGCACTTCAAAATAATTTCAAAGCATTGATTTTGCTGAAAATCGGGACTGAGGCTGGTTGTTTTCTCAATACTACTTCTGCTCCTTGTGCAGAGTTGTAATGATTGCTGACTTATAAAAACCCCCTCATAGAATTATTAGCATATTGCTATCAGATATTAGTGCTATCAGGTATTAGCACCATCATATCAAAATGACCTCTACTTTGATCATTGGTAAGGGAACAGAAGATACAATAACTCTTACTGTTACGTAAGTAGATTTGCAAATAAACATTTGCAGAATGATCATGTGTTCCAAACAGTTTTGCAATCTGCAAAACATGTACAAATAGAAAATATCTAAATTTATATTACATAATTTGGATAGTTGGCTATATCTGTACATGGATCTTTTAAAATTCTTTACAACAAAGACATAACAACTTGTACAGTAAATGGACATAAGCACAATAAGTGCTCCATCCACTGGTTTGGTCATCTGTAAGTTCATTAACTTTTAGAAATATGACAGGCTTGAATATTCAGAGATAATGGACCTTTCATTCTGTTGGTAATGCAATAAAACCTCATCCTAACGATGTTCTGCCCCTTTAATTGGCCTCTGGACAGTGAGGGTCCATACCAGGGAAGGCTGATGAATGCTGATGGTAGGGAGTGAAAAAAGTTCTCATTAATTAGTAGGCTTTGTATTAGATTCATTCTTTGGACTTTCAATCGCTTCCTATACCCAAGTGTGGATCCCACTGATTTCCATAGCCATATTTCTTCACCAGCTTGAGTTGAATTGATTTGGAAAGGAAAGGAAACTTTTGTGCATAGACATGCTTTCTGAAGCCATTTCCCTGTGATGGAGACTGAGATGGTCTTATGAAAACCCTTTCTGCTTCACTGACTTTCATCTCCTCTAAAGCATTTGGATGAAGTGGAATTGCTTGCAAAATGATTTGTTATGTCATGGACTCTATGTCTCACATTTACCCTTCATAATGAACTAGGAATGTGTATTTATTGCACTGTGCAGAGGTAGTGTATCATCATGGGTGATGCAGAGCTGAATGTTTAATTAATGTCATGGATAAACCAGAGTAATAGTATACTCTCTGCCTGTTCTTGTTGAAAGAGCAACAGTGCCAACATAAAAAGTCTATTATGTTTGTAATAGCTTGTACTGGTGAAAAAATCAAGGCTACTGGAAGTGGTATGTATTCCTTCTTTGTCTCTTCTTTCTGTACTCTTTTGCTTGTCTTTTGCTTCCCCCTTTTCTCTACTGTATGTTTGGGTCAGTTTTCACTTATTCAGAGGAAAAGTTGAAGTATCTGAAACTAATCCATTGATTGCTTTCCTCTTGTTTTACCCCTTACTCTTTTTTTGTATTTCTCATATCCCATTAATCTTTGCAGTTTTTCAGCAACTATAGTGCTTCAAATGAGGTCCATACAAATAGCAGCATGGGGAAAGGACATAAACTAGAAAAGATAAAACTTATAGCTGTAACTATTGTAATTTAAAAGTAAATGGAAAAACATTGCTAAGAAACACAAAGCTCAAGGAATCAAACCCTACAAGTTTTAGAGCATGAAAATATAATTTTTGCTTGACTTGCTCATTGATGTAACAGAAGTTTGTTTCAATACTTGTTCAATAGTGTTAAGCAGAAGTTCATACCAAAAGTTAAAATTTCTTGTGATAATCAACATAAAGTATCCACTTAGTAAAAAGATAAATCTTCATCTTGTTTCAGGCCAAGAGTTTTGTCTTAAGAAGATTTTCCCTTAATACTAATTTAAAATAATTTCAGATGAAAAAAACTTCCTTGCAATATTTATCTGTAGGAAGCTCCAGGATATAAAAATGGAGAAACTTTTCCTCATTTTTTTTGGTGGTTTTTTCATCTTGCCCTAAAGTGAAGTCCTAGATTAATGGATTGCAGTTTCCTGAGTGTATATCTAGTAGCCGGGATTTGTCATTAGCTGAAACTGCCTCATTATCTGAATTTATCTTCTGAAAGATTTTCGGATGTCTAAGTCACCTGAATGCATGAGGAAAACTGGTTTTAGACACTGGGGCCAGCACTGGACTGGATGATTCAGACTTCCTACTTTTTTGTCTCCGTCTCTCCTTCTCTTTAAATATTTAATTTTTTAAATATTTAAATTTTAAATATTTATATTAATATATATTTATATATTTATCTTCATATATATAAATATATATTTATTTATATATTTATATATATTAAATGTATATTTAATATATTTAAATTTTAAATATTTAAATTATATGTTCTTCTCTTTAAATATTTAATCTGATAATGCCTAGCACCTTCAAATTTAATAAAAAGCATTGGAGATCCTTAATTGTTCCAATTTAAATTTGGAAAATTTCTACTCAGAAACGGCCTCAGTTCTCGGAGCTGTAGTTAGGAAGTTCTATGTGTTAGAGATAGATGAATTGAAACTGGTGGAACTTGGGTTATCACCTGTAGCTTTTCAATGTTTTTTTTCATGTTTTATTTTACTGGGTGATTTTCTTGATCTCTAATTCCACAGACTTGCTGAGATGATCTCAGATTAGTCTTTCAATATTTCTTCCAAATTAATGTCCTGTCTTGCTTTTCCATACAATCTCTTAACTGAAGTACCATAATGCCTTCCTCTGGCTACTTAGGGACACTTGTTACAGTGCAGAAAGACAAAGTCAGCCTTTTATTTGGTAGTTTGGTCTATGAAAACAATCAGCTAGCTTCTGATACATAATCTGTGACAGAGAAATACACCCAAAGTTAGTCAGGGGCTGACAGTCTGGGAATAGAATCTGTACAGACAGGAGCACAACATCACAATATTAAGCTGTCCTGTTGCCACAATGCACCAGGCTGAGGCCATCATTTAGATGAAATGGAAAAATTAATTCAATTAGGAAATGAAAGTGTTTGATATATGTGGAAATGTGATGGAAACAGTGAGTGAAAACCTTGGTTTAGCTCTGGGACTGACCTGAGAAATAACTATTCAGAAGATACATTGTGAAGGTGTGTTTTTATTTGTCCCTGCTAATGCATCAGACAGGAAAACTTTATGTATTTGGCTGCTATGTTCTGAGGATGCAATCTGTGTTTTAACATTACTATAGGAAAAAGAAATTGTAGTACTCATGTTTGGCCACTCTAACCTTTCTTCTTAAGGAAAGGATTGTCACACTCCTTCCCTTACACCTGCATTCTCTTGTGAAAGGTCTAAGACAGGATACTGAGGACAAACTAAACATCAAGGTAAAGCCTGGAATGCTCAAACACAACAAAAAATACAAGCATAAGGAATTGTAACTCAATGTTATACTCTCCAGCAACACCAAGTCTTTCAGCAAGGTCCTCAAGGGTATTTATTCATTCATTCCCTATGAAACATACAAGGTGGAGATCTGAGGACTTATTTTAATTACATCTTCTTTTTCCTTCTTTTCTTTTCCATTTATATTTATATTTATATATACACAGACATAGATATATATAATTTCCATCTCTACCTTCTGTTATCACAGAACTCAAACAGGTATTGATTTAAAGAAAAATAAGAGTTCATATTATTGGTAGTTAAGTGTAGTTCTCCACACACGTTGCTGTCACGGATTCTAAAAGCAAAATGTAATTGTAAGGTTGCTGCTGCCAGAAGAGTCATCAGAATAACCTTGCATTTGAGTGAAAGAAAATGTATCTGTCTCTTCCCTTCCCATAGTGCTATACATCCAAGATTTGACAGGGATGCTTTTCAGTCAGAAAGAAGCATGCATATAGTTTGCTACTGGAGTACAATTGTGTTCCCGTAAACATTGTAGTGACAAATACCCATGGTACTTTCCTACAGCCACAGGGTTTATAGGTTAAACAGCCTGCTGTTATGTAAGCCTTGAAGCCAGTGCAAGTTATTCACTGGGAAGTTTGAAGAGAAGTGCTCAAAGTCATGACCATTGATTCTGGTTAGTGATATAATGATTAACTACGTGTCACTGAATATAGTGATATGTCAATAACAGCTTGCTAGCCCGCAGTAGAAGGTATCATCAGGTAAAATATTAGTGTCATTTCTAAACCATCCTACTGCCACTGCCTTTCACAATAAAGCTCAGAAGCCCCCTAACAATAGCAAAGCTGCTTGGCTTACACTCAAATTCAAACACATAACAGATCATTCACTGTCACTAGTTCAAAGCCATCTAGAAGAGGCAGAAAAGGGCAGGAAGAGAAAGAGAGTGAGAGAAATGATGCCGCTAAGGTAATAAATTGGGCTGTCCTAGGAGCAGGCTAGCCTGAGTGTTTCCTTGTGGATCTGACTGTGATGGAGGCCTGGAGAAATTCCCCTGCTGCAGCTCTGTCTCACCTTCTTTATGTTCATGAAAAGCTTAAGGAAAAGAAGGAACGTCCTAACGATGGAAACAAGGTGTTGTAGGGGCACACATTTTTCTTTGATTCTGGCCTGGAACGACTTTTGACTGCTTTCAAAATTCAGTAAGATCTGTGATGGACACAGAAAACTTTCTTGTAAGTACTTCAGGCACCTGTATGCCAGCATACCTTAAGAAACTTAATTTCTAGTTGTTAATAACTGTGTTTTCATGTCCAGCCAAAAGGAGGACAGTGCCAGAACAATATCAATACTTCTTTTCTACGTGGCAGCACAGCTTTTTCACGGGAGTTCAGTCATTTCTACTTATTTCAATGAGGAAACACAATCAACTATAAAATCAGAATGAGAACACCTACAAATGTAAACCTCTCTATTTAGCATTTTCTTTAAAAGCAGATTCAAAAGTGAACAGTTAAGTGAATTCTAGATTTCTGTCATCTCCACAAAATCAGACCAGTTAATTGTCTATCTCGTCACACATAATTTTGAACCAGAACTTAATTGCTGTGCTATACTTACTCAAGCAGAGACATTTGGTTTTTGTTGTTCTTTAGTGCGAGCCCAGGAATATTACTCCAATAGGAAGGGGGTTGAGAAGCAATAAATCAAGTGCATGATTAAAAGCTGGCCTTAGTGGTTATCTATGGAATGAACTTATCTAGGTCTTGTGTCTCACTGACACAATACTTGGAGAAGGTGATTTTCTGAATAAATCTAAACCAAAATGGCTAGTCAGGAAATATAATGAAGCAGTAATTAGTAGTTCTTGTTATGACACTATGTTAGATTTTGTTCTATCTCCCAATGCTCTAATAAAACAATTTTAAAAAAAAAAACCCTGAACAGTATCATTTTTGGTGAGAGTTCTTTATTTTTCTTGCACGTGAGATCCTGAATTACATTGGCAGTGGTTATCTTCAATAAAATTTCTGACTTATATGGTGATATGACAATTCAGAAGGCTTCACAAGTCAGATATACTTATTGTTTTCAGTATTGATCCATCTCTGATATAATGTGTCCTCATAAAATAATATTAGAAAATGTACCAGCATCTTCAGAAAAAATCACAATATTTAAGACTGGCCACTAGAAGATAAATAATGCTAAAAACTAAATATGGCAGGTTAAAACTGAACAAACTGACCAACAGAGACATATTCCTAAGCACACATACTCAAGAATATGGAAAGCTTTTCTTTTTTCTGTTTCTGATAAAGCTTGTGATAAAGCCAAGAAACTGTGATGAATATTAACTCTGAAATCCTTTATTGTACAGAAACAGTAATCTTATGGTCATACTCAAATAAGCCTATTGCAGATTTGGATAATCAGGGAATCACAGAAAGGTTTGGGTTGGAAGGAACTATAAAGATCATCCAGTTCCAACCCCCCTGCATGGGCAGGGACACTTCCCACTGGACCATGTTGTTAAAAGCCCCATCCAGCCTGGCTTTCAACACTTCTAGGCATGAGGCATCTACAACTTTCCTGGGTAACCTGTTCTAGTCTCTCACCAACCTCTAACTAGATGATTTTTTTCCAATATCAAACTTAAATCTACCCTCCTCCAGCTTAATGCCATTCGCCCTTGTACAATCACTCCCTGCCCATGATAAAAGTCCTTCTCCAGCTTTCCTTTAGGCCCCTTTCAGTATTGGAAAGTTTCTGTAGTGCTTTCTCCCCAGAGCCTTCTCTTCTCCAGGCTGCATGACTATTTCAGCCTGTCCTCATAGCAGAGATGCTCCAGCCCTCTCATCATCTTCATGGCCACCCTCTGCATGGTTTCAGCCTTCCTGAGCCATAGAATGTAGACCACTTTTGATTTCAATACTAGTGTGGTATCTTCAAACAGTAAAAAACTCCACAGAAATAGTAAAAATATGTTGTTACAAGGTTTAAAGAGTTGTAGGAACAACATCCAGCAGCTTTTGTCTGGTTTTCTGTTTTCTTGCTTCCTAAATTTTCTCTGCAGTTTTCTTTTTCTGCATATTACATCATCATCTTGAGTCATGTACAGTTGTTAAGTTTCATGGAGAGAAAATATTGGGTATTAGAGGCTCTTTCATCTATCAGAGAAAATCATAACAAGAACTCATGGCTAGATGTTAAAATCAAACAAATTCAAGTTAGAAATAAAGCACACATCTTTTTGGTTTCTATGTGTTAACCACTGGAATTACAGAGTGAGAAAAAGGATCCATTCTCCATCTCTTGATATTTCCAGATTGTTCCTAGATGATTTTTTCTGAAAGGTGTGATTCAGTCAAACCTATTTATTGCTGATGTGACTACATGAGTAATTTGGTATGTTGTTTAGCTTGAGACATGTGCAAAGGCAGACTAAATGCCTCAGTGATTCCTCTTGATCTTGAAGTGTTTTATTAGACAAGTCTGTTCAAGTGGAATATAAATATTTTAAGAGTTGAAATTTTATAGGAAAACACATTATTATTATTTTTATTTTTACTTTTGAAAGTGTCAGTTTTTACACTGAGACAATTTAGACCTAAAATATTGTACCCAACTGCCCTAAACCTTTTGTACCTTCCTTTGATAATGGTATCTGGTTTTAGTTTTTCCCTTTTAAATTGACTTCTACTAGTTCTTCGATAAAACAGGGAGCTTTGGTAAATTGCATCTATCTCTAATGATGCTACTTTAGAGGCCTGTATTATATTTTTCATGACCTCCTTGCATTTTTAGTTGCTTGAACCAGAAGCAGCTCTGAAGCAGGGGTCTGCAGTGGTATTGGAGGACTCCAGGCTAATGTCATTTGTTGGGAACTCTGCATTAGTGCAGCTACAGAGGCACATGGGTCACAGCATATTGGAGAAAGCTTAAGTCTGTGAGCCATATAGATCATATTGCTTCTTAAGAAGTGGCATTTGTCCCCTAAGAGCTTTCACCAAATGCTTTTGTTTACATTTCAATGTGTAATTTTTAGGACAGCTGGAAAAGAAGGGTGGGATTTTTTGTCAGAGAATCACAGGATGGCTGAGGTTGGATGGGACCCATAAAGAGCTGATCCAAGCCCCTGCAGAAAGCAGGGTCAGCCAGAGCAGGCTGCTTAGGGCCATGCCTAATTGGGTCTTGATTATTTCCAGGGATGGAGAATCTTTAGAGTCATGACTCTCAACTTTCTAAACTCAAAAAAGTATTTGGTGACTGAAACACTGCTCCGCAAAATAATAGCAGCAATAGTGGCTTCCAGTCATCCAAACTGTTCTGCAGGAATTGCTAGGGGCAGCTAAATTTAGTAGGGTAGGAATCTCCTATTCAAGCTCAGTACATGTGAAGCTGCTTTGGCTCCCTGTCCCCAGAAGCAAGGTACTCCCAGTATGTGCACGAGTTTAATGTGGCTGTGGCCACACAGAGCACTGTGAAGAATGGTGCCTGCACTGGTACCTACAAAAGTGCACACAGCCTCACATAAACCTGAGTCTCATAAATAGCCTATTCCTCCCTCCTGTGATCAGTATAGACAAACATGCCCAGCAGACACCTGTTCATACAAAACTGATTTTGTGACCCTTCCCATTTTCCTATGTGTGCTCCTTCCCAGTTCACCTTGGCCACCCTCCTTCCCTATTTTCAGTTCTTCCCTTAAGCATCTTATAAAAAATATTGAACGTTCTCACAATTTACTTGAAACTTCCCATAATAACCTTTATACAGTCCAAAAATCCTCTCTGCCTTTCATCCTGTAATAAATCCTGTACCCTTATAGGCAGCAATCCCCTTTTAGTCTGAAGGCCTAGGAGAGAGAAACCTGCTGCTGCTGACTCATCTCAGTTCAGGAGCATCTTATCCAGTGGGCTCTAATTTTCAATGATTAAGTTTTCACTGATTATATTGCTACTGTTCCTCCACTCATCTCTCTTCCTCAGATCCTTTTTGTGACTCTGTTTATATTGCTTATGCTTTCATCAGAGTGTGTACCAGAAAACTTGTTTTTAAAGGAAGCAACTGTGTAACTTTTAAAAGAACTGAAAGAGTAAAGTTCAGGGTCTCCTTTCACCAGCTTGCTCTACCTACCTCAGAAGTTACCCAGTCTGGGAACTAAAACAGTGTATTCCCAGCTTTTCATTCAAACCATGGGACGGGTAGAGTGGGGAGTTCAGCTTCTTTCAGGTTTTCTCTAATCTGTGCCAGAGAAGCAATGTCTGCTACTAAATTCATGTCTCTATGTTCAGTATCACTGGATTTGTGCACTCAATTCCCTGAGGGTCCCAAGTTGATCAGATATAACACAGTTGCATTTCTGCTCACAAAGATGACCTGATACAGTTTTATGCAGGCTTTCTGCAAGCAGTGGAAAGGGTGATATGTGATCTGGAATAATGTCTATATGAAAAAGAGTTAGCCCTTCAAAATTTTGGAATCCTTTTGAACTAATAAAGTGAATTTTTGAAAACTTTGTCTCATACAACTGACTTATTTTACTTCCATCCTTTCTATTTAATATCAGATTTTTTATTTCATGGAACCATAGTGTGAGCTGTACCTCTGGAGAGTGAAAGTAGGTGGGAGGAAGGGGTACAAGAAGTAGCTGCTCCTAGAGAGCTATGAAAAAAAGAATGTTAAGAGCAAGTACTTTGTATTTTAAAAGCAAATGAGCATACTTCATCCACTTTCCATTAATTCTCATAAAGCATCTTCCTCGACATATTGCTCAATATTTAGTGCTATATAATTTGAAGATAAATTAATGCCTTCACTTCAAAGTAATAGGATGTTAAGCGGGACTTAGAAAGGCAGTTTATGTTCCACTTTAACCACTGAGTTCCTACTTACAATTTTTGATTAAACACGTCTATAAATTTATTAAAGGTCACTCATTGACTGATGTCATTAATCGTTAATTTGTATTGCTCTTCAGGAGCACAGCTCCTGAAATTTGATTTGTTTATTCATTATGAGTTGTGTGTTTTTAAATGTCCCCTATTTGACCTTTATATTTGACACTGGTGAAAAATTATACAAGTTTGCTCCTTATCCTAAATCTGAAGTCATCTAATTGGAAAAACAATGCTGCCTAAGGTCATTACTTATAGTTGCTATATGTTAGTAAGGAAAACATTCATAATTAAGTTTCAATGCTAAATGTGGCTAAAATTAGTCAAAAGAAGCTGATTAAGGGATTACAGGGTGACTTTCAGTTCTTACTCTTTTGAAATTCATCTAGTTTCACTGACTTCAGACTCTGTAATTGCTCATGGACAGTTTGATGTTTCATGAAGCCAGCAGTTGGATCACAGGACTGAAACACAGATAGGGAACTTTGTCTTCTACAAAACCATAGTATCATCATTATTGGTGTAACTCTAGCAGAAAGCTATTACTGTAATACTTATATACATTGCTCACCAGTTTTACAGAGTCTAAGGTATGGAATAAATATCTCATTTCACTTCTATTATATATTAGAAACTATATACTACACTTCAAGTGTATTGAAGTTCAAAGGATCCCTTTACCGCTTCAAATCTTTCTTTGTTACAGCAAGTCAAACAGGCAAAGGCAAGCAAGTACCTTTCAGATGCTATATGTAAAGTCATATTGACTAAAAAGATGGGCTGTAAAAGCATTTATGTTCTCAGTGAAAAAAAAAACAAAACCAAGTTGCATCCTAAATGCTGTAGCACAATGCATTAAAAAGAGTTCATGTAAGTTAAGAGAAAGTGATTACAGTTTTAAAGCCTAGTCAACCTTTTTCTTTTTTTTTTTTTTCTATTTTTTTTTACCTTAATAGCACCATTAACAATGTACTGGTGGTGCTATTTTCATAGGGAGAAGCAGAGCTGTGTTTTCTGCAAGCCTTTACCTGACCTGTTATGTGTAGCAGAATAGTGTTTATGCCAATAATATTATAAAGACAGAGAACTGCTGTAAAAGAGAGGCCAGCAGTGCTGCTTTTTGGAAGTGAATTCTATCCTTCCCTCTGCTTCAGAGCTCTGACATGGTACTGAAAAAATGTCTTCAAAGACTTATAACCTCATCATATGAGGATGAGGTTCACTGGGGAGTCAAAGATGCATGAAGACTTTTGGTTACCCATTACCAGCATCACCAGCACAGTGATGTATGTGATGAAAATATGGTGTCAGTGTATCTACTGTGTGTGCATTGTGTGTGCTTTGGTTGTGCAACTAGAAACTTTGCAATTAAAAAAATCTTATCAATTTTATTTAATGGATTGTCATGATTGCTCCTCTTAAACTGCAGCGTATTCTTAAATGGACTTTACAAAGCATTGTTTGTCTCTATTGGAGTCCCATTTTAGTTACTTAATTCTGTTAATTATTTTTCCCATGTTATTTTTTTTCTGGTTTTGAAATTTTTTTTTACTGCCTGGGTGGCAACCCTTCCCTTTGCTGGTAGTTGAAACTAGTCTGCTTACTGGGTGGTGCTTGCATGCAGTAAAAGACTAGGAAAACTTTAAAACAGTCTTAAAATCAGTTAGAAAACCTTGAAAGAGTCTTATCCTCTGAATCAGAAGGATCATGAGTTGCCCAGTGTGGCAATATATTGCTTAGTAGATTTGAATGTTCATCTGTGCCATATTAAAATATAGTTCTGAAATGACTGACACCTGATTTACATATGTTATGAAGATTCCTCCTGCTAGTCCATGGTAAAAAATAATTGAGTTTTCCATGT
Organism: Phaethornis superciliosus; assembly: GCA_023637945.1. NCBI lineage: Eukaryota > Metazoa > Chordata > Aves > Apodiformes > Trochilidae > Phaethornis > Phaethornis superciliosus. The sequence continues at coordinate 10,086,726 of JAJQWJ010000005.1, forward strand.
CTTCAAATTCTCTGCTATTTTAAAAAGGTACCAGGCTCAAGGGAGCCCTGGTTAAGGATATGGAAACTGATGAGTCATGGTCAGCAAACAATTTGTAAATTTTCATTTTGATGGGTTAGTATGTGAAAAAGTTTAGAGAGTTATCAGACAAAAACTCCAGGTAGTATGGAGATACTTTTCTAGAAAACTAGAACTGAAATTTAGGATATGACTTTGTACCAAAAAAAGACTTAGGTGAGATTTTTAAGCACAACTTCAGTTGTGGGGTTATTTCTCCAACCTTATAAAAATAAACAATTAAATAAAATAACCTTGTATTAAAAGAATGAGTATTTCTGGATTTAATTGTCTATATTAAAGTGAAAAAGAAGCATGCGATTCTTTTTTGAGTGCACTATATAGCTGTTAGTAAGCCATTATTTTAAAAGGATTATAACATAATTTTTCTGTATTGTTCATTTTTCTGATGAAACTGTAACTCATGACTGGAATATAAAATTAGTTGACATTGAGGGAAAAGTAATTTTCAAAGAAAGTTTCATATTCTTTTATAGTAAGCATGAACGCTTCTTAGTGCCTGTATTGCTATAAAGTAACTGTGAATTTTATGTGTATGGAATTGATAAATGGATTTTTCATTTGAAATGCATCCCTACAGAAATGATGAATTCCCAAAGAAAAGTTTAAAAGCTTTACAATTATTATAAAAATCATTTATTAGTATTCTATCGTCACACACTTTAAGAAACTACATACCTACTTACTATTGCTTATTTTTAAAATGACCATTATTGAAATTCTTTGACGTTTCCTTTCTTTTTTTTCAAATAATCTTCATCAAAATGTCTATTGTCATTTTACCAATAAGAGAATGGCTAGAAACTAAATTCTCCACTGATACATAAATATGTAAATGTTCTCCCCTAAAGTGTAATTTGAATGTGTAAATACCAAAATGAGTGACTGCAAATATTCCAACTGTTATTTTGGGATAATGCTGTACACAATGCAAATACTAAAGGCTTCTTTGTGAAGTCTTCCTCCAACATCTCAAGACCTCTCATATCAGCCTATACTGTGCAGTTGTATTACTTTTTCTTGTGACTGGTCTCTTTTCAATATGGGCATTGCTAATATTGTAGCTGGTAGGATGACAATCCCTCCTGTCTACTCTGGGTATCAGAGATGATAGCATTCTGCTATTTGACATCTGCACCAATCCATGGTGTACAGAACAGTGTTATTGCATGCTAGGATACCAACAGAAGAAACCCAGTAGTAAATAGTGCCTTTCTACTATTGTCTGCAGTGCTGTAAAGCTGCCAGTGAACTGCTTTCAGTCAGTGCAAAGGACAGCTACTGAAATTTGGAAGGGATGTTATTACATTGTCTGTGTATTGTACTTTTATTTGTTTCTCCTGCTATTTAGGAACAGCAGGAGCTTCAGCTTGTATCTACCAAGGGCAGGTATTTCACTGATGTACTTGTTTTCTTCCTATTTAATTTTTGTATGTGTATATATATACATATAAAGAGTGCTTGTAAATGTTCTTAGGGTTTTGCAGGAGTTCTCTAGTTCCATTTCAGGCTTTCAAAAGCTATGCAACAGGGATATCTTAAAATACAGCACCATAAACACATAGATCTGTGAATCAGACTCTCTCTCTGAAATGATGGGTTATGTCAAAATATACTGTAGAAAAGGATGTTGCCAGAGAACACTTGCTGATAAGATTAGTGGTAGTGCTGATACTGGCTAGGTTTGACATAGCATGACAGGCCTTCACAAGCTCTGTTAGAGTAACTCTGCAATTCAGTTTTAGACAGAAAAGCATGAAAAGAAATAAAATAGCTGATCAGTCTATTCCTCTATTTATATTTTTCACCCCTTACATTTAATGGTAAGGATACCAACAAAACATAAGAAAATGCTATATCTAGGAAACAGTTCAGACATCTCAAATCTTCTTAATTCCCCTGTCAGGTCCTCAAATCCAAACTATGACCTAAAAATACCATTTTAGTTTCTACATAAGCTATAGATTTCAAAACTTGCCACTGTTACAAGTCTGTGAAAGGGGGAAGTTTGCCTCAAGAGTAAAAAATGTTGTACAGTGATGGTGGCCATGTCAGGAATACAGCTTTTGATACCTATGTGCTAAGAGCTTTCTCAGTCTGAGACACTTAGTCACCTATTTAACACTATGTCCAAGTGATATTCCTGTGACAGGCCAACAAGGACCCGAGATCAAGGTGTGTTCAGAGCATGCTGAAACTGTGAAAATAGGGTCCACACAGAATATGGTGTTATGATAGCTGTTTTTTTTGTGTCAGATATCCTTGTCTAAGCTTTAAGCTAGAGATCAAAATATCCTAGATGCTCACTGACCTGGGTGTAAATGTATACTGGGTCCTCATAGCAGCATAATGGAAAATGGCTAAATGTGGTACAAACTGTGTTAGTCTCACAGTTCCAAAAATTATAAGAAATGTAACATTCCAGCTCTGTACATGAAGGGTCCCTTTGCTTGATGAAGCCTTTATCTTGACCTACATGTCCAGCAAAGTAACGCATGAACTTCACGCACAATTAGCTTACTGATTTGTCAAAGTTGTATTTTTTGAAGAAGGATTACTGTCTCTGGGTTTGTAGCAGTAGAAGTGACTTTTCATAAATGAGATTAAAACAAAAATAGACTTTCAGTGCCTTAGATAGATACAATCCTAAAATCCCTAAATTCTGGAAAACTGCTTTTGTCAAGAGACTAGCAATAGCATTCACAATAAGGTCATTAATATTTCACTGCTTATCACATTAGTTTAAAATATGAACTCCATGTGCAACACTATGTTTGATGAGTAGTCAGAGTTATTGCAAGTAATTAATCACAACCATTGTCTTAAAAAGAAATGTAACCCAACACAAAGTTGTCTTGCCAGACCCAGCATATTAAGCCTGATGCACAAAATCACTTCAAAATAAGAAAGTTCATAGGTCAAGACAGATATAAGCATGTGCCGTACTGACTTTGTCAAAATAGGCTAATTTTTAACTGCCATTATTTTTGGCAAAATAAGTAGCCTGGGAATGGATTTTTAAATCAATTTCTTACTGCTCATGCTTTGCAGAACAAGTGCAAGCAAACTGGCATGAGTGGAATCTTCAAATCTGACGAATAATAAAATATAACACAGACAGCATTCTGGGAAGGAAAGACCACCTTTTGTATTTAGCTTTTCTTCTCCTAATTCACATGCCACACTATTTACTGTTTATTGCAGTTTAATCTTAGGAAGCTTCAGTCTCAAGAAAACTGTTGATTTTGAAATCCTTTGTGGCTATGGACATGCTAATTGGTAGTTGCAGATGCATTTTTTTCTTTGCTTTGCTACAGTACTGCTTAACTTGTCTTCCTTTCTGGAATGAAAGTTAATCCTTTGTGTGAAATAACAATAGCAAATAGAAAGACAGGCAATTATTTCCAAAAACATGAACTGATTTGTGTGAAACTGACATCTCTGGACTAAGCTATATTAAATTTAGAAACTGATGCTGAAAATTATGGATGTATAGTAAATCAGTACCCCAAGAGAACGCAGAGCCTGAAAGAAAAAAAATGATGTCCCATTTTCCCTTTAACAATCTGCTATAAATGATTTCATAAGATATAGAGGTATTTTGGAATGTGGGAAGAATACCTTATGAGCAGTGCAGAATTCTTTATCAATTGCTTAAATAGGAAAGAAGGTAATCCTCTGTCAAAAGACTCCCATTTGTAAAAGTGAAATGGTTAAAGTGTTACAAAGTGGATGATTATTCTTAATTTTTGGATTACTATAATTTGGCAGCTCTGTTATCTAGCAAATCCATATGCATAAGACAACTGACCAGAATATTAAATATAACCTCCAACTGGTTAAGAGGAGCCCTCAACTCCATAGATAGCTTTTCACTACTAATAGAGCTAAAATAGATCTCAATTAGCCAGCAAAAAAGCTTTCTCAGGGTTTTTCAGATGCTGAATTGTAAGAGAATGTGAATTCAGTGAGGATTAAGGCGACATTCTGCAAATGGCTGTAGGAGTAGGAACAACATATCCTGAAATCTCACTTTCTCCTGGATTTAGCAATCTTTGTGAAGCTGGAATCCACAGATTCAAACCAAGCTTAGGCATATTAATTGTTCTTCTGGGTGCCAAGAAATTATTGGCATTTTTCCTCAAATGTGTGGTGCAAAGCTGCCGGCTGTGGTCTGTGCTATGAAAAGACCAGCTGGAGAGGGCAGAGGGCAGAAATGGTGTGCACTTGGCTTGCAGCAGAGCTTCCTCAAGCTGAACAGATCACATAATGTCTGCTGCCTCCTTGCAAAGCCAGGAGGTGTAAAGGTGTAAAACCAGGAGGTGTAAAGGTGTAAAACCAGCAGGTGTAAAGGCTACGGTGATATCAGGTGGGAGACAGACTCTCTGCCTCGGTGCAGTTGTGCATTAGGCACTACACACAGAGGAGAGACAGGATCTGAATTAAAACTTGGGACCCAGGTCCCTCTTCTTGTGACCCAAATGTTTTCCCTGCTGTGTTTACAGAAATCTCAAGTCCCCTGCTGCATCACAACCCAGCTTTAACATGAGGAGTGAAAAATGTACCCACTGAATAAAGGCAACAAAGTGGGTTTGAACCACTTTCTCTTGGCTACAGAAAAGGGATTTAACTTAGACTCCATTAAATTATTGTAGTTTGGAGGTATTAGTCTGGACCAAGAGACTTTAAGTATTTTTCAAGAGATATTGTGGTAGTGATAAAAGTGGTTTAGTCATTTCTATTCTATGTTTTAAAACTGGGGTAACTTTCAACAGTTATTGTATCAACAAAAAGAGAAAATGTATTTGTAGCTATTGATTAAAGTGTCTGCAGATTAAAACAAAAAAAAAAAGAATTCTAAACGTTAATAGTTTTTATAAAGCCTTGTCCTGTTAAATGGCAGGAATCTACATTCAGCTAGCATAGTGTGATTTATGCCCATGGTAACAGGAAAACTTGAGGCAGAAAATAATTTTCCGCATCCACTGAACTTGCATTCATGTGAAAAAATCTAATGATTGTAATAGAACTACCTGTGGGAGTAAAATTTACTGCAGAGTATGAAATGTCCAAGGTTTAACATATGCTATATAATATTAGACAGATGTTATGTAATAAGGGTTGATCCTATGAGGTGCTGTCTGCTTTCTCTGTACCTTCCCGGCTCCTTAGACCCACTGCAGCTTACAAAGATTTCAAGCTTTTGTAAAATTTTAACCTCAGCATGCTCACTTCAGGAAAGAGTTAAAGGCTAAAACTTCTTTCATCCATTAGTAGGTGCATTCAGATGTACAATAAGGACATTTGAATACAGTTTTTTAAAATATCTGCTTTTACTTTTTAGTAAAAAGAAGTGAGCTTGAATTCCTTTTTCTCTAGAAATGTAGCTGTAGCTGTCCAGAGCTCTCTGTTATACTTTGCATGAAGTTACTTAGTGCATGATTCCAATAGCTTAGCAGTAATCTTCAGAAGGATGGAGGAGGTCCTTATTGCTGTTTCTAATACCTGTACATTTTAAAGCAGCCAGTTTATTGATTTCATCAGCCTTGAATATTAATGTTGACTATAAGCCAAATCCTGCCTGTTTGACATGCAAATGGTAGTTTCAATGTTCTAAAGATTTTTATGGAATTAACAGGATTTGGCACTTCCTAGTTTTAAAACAGTTTAGAACTTTTCTATGCTATACATCTATTTATCTACCTTTGTTATACTAAAAATATGTAAGAAGCTGATTCTGTTTACTGTAACTGCTACAGTGCCACTATTGTATAAACTGAATGGGAATAATTTATGAGCAGACTTTGCAAACCAGTCATTTTTGCAGTAGACATATATGCACTTCCAATATGATACACTGAAAATGTCACTGAATGGAATATGTAACTGGTATAATATTTAAGGAGTATTCCTTTATCAAAATATTTGTGTAATTATATCTAGAAACAGTGTGTATGCAGAGGTTGGTTTTGTTGAGCATATTTCCTGTGCCCCTGTTGAAGCCAGTGGTTGCTGAATCCAGTAGACAGATAGAGGTAAGACTGCTGCAGTTTCTTTTCCCAAGGTTCAGCTGGTGACAAGCACACATCCCTAATAGGCACACACAGTCACAAATCATATATTTATATTTAGACACATCCAGCCACATAGATCAAAACAGAGACTTTCAGAACCCATGCAAAAACAAACACCCTATCTGCCCTCATCCTGTTACCTGCTGTGGCTGATCAGGATGAAGATCCATTAATGGGAATGTATCTGTGTGTATTTATATCTATGTGTGTATATATATATATGTATATGTAGATATGTAGTCTGTTCTGTCCAGTGACTGGCACCACAAATGCACAGTCCCTCTGACCCCCTGTCTGACTCCAGTTGCTGGCACTCAGATCCCCACCAAGCTCACACAAAGGAGTCCCTCATGAGTGTAAAGAGTTAGAAATGGGATTTCATAAGAAGAAAGCACAGACTGTGGTGGTAGGCACAGGGAATAGACAGGGAAGCATACTGACCAGCTGCAATACAGATATATAAATTTCACTATTTACATGTGACCAGCATGTAAATTTTATTTCTTTATCTGTCTATTTTCCCCATGCTTGTTCCTTCACAAAACACTGTGATCTGTCCCTTTCCTTGCCTTTGTCTACCCCCTTTAGCTTCTCATAATAACTCTTGTGTAATGTCAAGAAGACCCTCTTCTGTATATGGTCACAAATCCTGCACCCCTCTCTGTCTGAGAGGCTTCACTGCCTGCTCCATGGGGCTAAAGCTCCCCTGGAACACTTTGGAGGTGGGGAGCAGAGGAGGGCTTGTGTCTCAGAAGGGATTATTGAGGTTTTCCTGCCTGACCCCGTGCCACGTGTGTGTGGAGAGAGAACCCTTTTTTTCATATAACTTAACAGACGTAGAGGTGAAATTCCATCCTTCTCACATTGGTTTTGAATATGACAACAGCTTATTTCAAATAGCAGAAAAGCAATGAGACAAAGGGAAAACCCGGAGTAGAATCTGTTTACAAGATTTTCCAGCAACAAAACATCTCAGTGGCTGAGCATTAACACCCCCTCCTTCCCATACCCCTTGGCATCAAAAACTCTCTTGGTGCAGCTGACAGACCTGTGACCATAGCAGTGCTGATGGATATCACTATAATTCACAGGTAGTATTCATGGGATATAATCCAGTTGACACTATACTCAGTAGTGCATATTCCCTGCTAAGGAAAATGCCAGTTGCATGCCTTAATTCATAATAATATCAGCATCTCTATTTTTAAATTTGAAAAGTAAAAAAAATCACCTTTTGTTTATATATTAAAATCTGCTTTACTGTAGGAGGCTGAAAGTCAGTGTGCAGCTCAAAGTTATGAAGACATCACACAGTTGCTTAAAATAAAACATTTTTACAGTTACAGTAGTTGCTTAAAATCATCTGCAGTGAAAATGAAAGAACTATTTAAGAAAAAGCAATCATATTTTATTCTGTGTATCTGTGCAGAATTACACATGGTGCCTACAAATAAAATAACCTAATTCAAAAAGAGTTCAAGATTATACAGTTATCAGCTAAGAGAACGAAAATGTTGTGTAAGTTGCTTTTTTTTTGGTACACTCCCTTTGGAAAAGTTTTCAAATAGCTCTTGTTATAAAATGGGTTACAGAATTTATGAGAAAGAACAAACAGAAATGAATACGATTTAGACCTTTAAACTTGGTGATATTTTTCAGAAGAGTGGCAATAAAGGCATGATGACATATCATAAAAGAAATGAAAAAGCAGAACTATTCGGTGTTTTTAAGACTAGGTCTTTCTGGCTGTTTTGGCTCAAGGACTGTTGTGAAAAAGGCAAAGAAACCAGTAATTCACAAGAAGTAACAATAGACCACTTGTATGAATTTTGTATTTTTCAGCAAGAGTATGGCAAGAACCCTCTCACCAAATATTTAGAACCTCTTTGTTTTTCATAGTAATATACTTCTGGATTTTAGGGAATAGTATTTCCTTATGATACCTTTAAAATTGTTACTGCAAGTACTTAGTGAAAGGGCAATGGCAATGACTTAAACACTCCCAAATCTTCTTGTTTAAGGCTTCAGTAGATTCTGTGTCCAGGGGCATTAGCATATGTGGATGCAGAGTACACCTGACTGATGCTTTAATCAAGAGGACTGATATTAGAGAAACTCATACAAGTTTAAGGGTGCAATCTACATCTTCTGAATTTAGGAGCTGGCTCCTTAAATGACAGCTGCTGAAATCAGAGAATGAAATTCATATAGATTCTTCCTGGATGTAATAGCTTGAGAAGTGAAGCCAGGAGAAATAGAAATTCAAACATATATTGTGAAGTTTTGGGAGTTTCTCTTTCTGCCATCTGTCAGTGCCTGAGCAGACAGCTTTAGAGGCTAGAATAAGTATGATATTTTTACTAGGCTTTTTCTTTATATAAACCTGAATCACAGAGTTGAATAAAATTTTAGTGGGTTAGATAATAAATGTGGGAGTTATGCCTCTTTCTGACTATTTCTCTAATTCTCATACACCCCTGTTTTAGGGGTCCTAAATCCTCTATAAGGTATCTAAATAGCTGTTACTCCATGGATGTAACCTCATCATTTTTAAATGAAATGCTAAGCAACTAATATAATCTTCCAACCAATTGCACTTACTGAACTTTGCTTTTTTTCAACAGGGTGTTTTGGTACACACAGACAAAATGTCCATTACAGGAAATGAAACTTGGAGCTCTGCTTTAGCTGTGCCCTTCATCACTGTAAAAGTTCAAATGAATGACTGAACCTTCATAATATATATATGGTGATAGTGTTTGGTTCAGGGGATGAGATGAAAGCTAGTCTGAAGTAAAATCACAGCTCATGCAGGGTGTTGATGCTGGGTCTCATCAGCTGTTTTGATCTACTGGTCTTCCTCTGTTGTGCTAAAATTACTTAGTTACAAAAACCCAAAAAAACAAACAGCCCCACAAAAAAAAACTTAGGTCAATAAATGCCTTTAGATTTATCTATAAATGAGTAATCATGAAATATTACTTTTTAAAAATGTTATTTTTCTTCATTGAAGCTGTTTAAAAGCTATTTTTTCTCCCAGCATATGAATCTGGAGATGGAGATACTGGAAGCAAAGCACAATGTGTTTGATCTTCCCTGACCTAATCTGTAGCTCTTTTGGCAGTTGTGGAGATGACGAGCAATCTTTGATGAATTTGTTCCTGTCTCACTGAGATAGAAAGTCAATCCAATTCTCCATTTCTCAGCTCTGTGTGATAACAATTAGTGCCAATGTCTTGTCAACAATGTTGTCATGCAGGCCTTTTATATGGCAATCAGTATATATTGAATGGAAACCGTATACAAGAAGGTAGATAACAACTGTGTCAATATTTTAGGGTCAAGTGCATCAGGATTCAGTGTCAAACAAAGCCCAAAAGTGAATATTAAGTCCTTTTTTTCCTTAAGAATATAGAGGTTCTCTATTCAAATGTTATATGAAGGTCATGCTGATGTAGCAACAATTTAAATGATTATCATAAAATTATTCTTGGATATTAAAATGCAGGGTAGAGTACATGTTTTGAAGTTATATTGCTGGATACATGTGGCATGCAGTTAACCTATTGAACACTTTCTATAAGCACATTCATGAGGAAGATAGTAAAGAAAGCAAGCTCTTTCATTTAGCTGCAAAGGTATAATGAGATCCAAGGATCTTATTTCAAGGTGAAGCTAAATAAATTCAAGGTTGAAAAAGAAAGTACATATTTCTAGAAGTAAAAGTAATTAATCTTCATAAAGTCGCATCTAGGGAAGTCGAGGATTTTCACTGCCTGAAAACTTTAAATAATGTCTTACAAAAAGAAGTGTTCTAACTCAAAAAGGAGATACGGGCTTATATGGATTATAATAGAGAAATTACTGGGGAAACTTAGGGTGTGTAAATATAAGAGGCCAGACTGGATAACTGTCATGTTTCCTAGCACTCAGAGGCTATCAGTTAGTAACTTAACCAACATTTGTGTTCTAAAAAAGGAGAAAAAAAATTATCACTTTGTGTTTCAGGAGGTTCAAAGCAATCACTGCTCTCAGTTTAATTTAATTTTTGAAATATGTTTAAAGTGTTCCAAATTTTAAAATTTGAGATAATCAGTGACAGGTTGCTATAATACTTTGATTTCACAAACGAAGTATGTTTTATGGTACAATGAATTTCTAATACAAACAATGGGCCTTTATATATCATATATATATGAGTTATATAATACACTATTTGAAAACTTGCTGCTTTTTTTTTTTTTAATCAGCATACATGTGTCCTTAACATTTCACTGAAAAAATTTCTGGACCATTCAAAATAAAGGAGAATAACTGACTCTGCACAAGTTTCTTTAAATACAACTGAAAAAAAGAAAAAAAACCAAAAACCAACCAGCAACTTCCAGGAGATTTCTTAATAAAGGACATTTTAAAGAATGGCCAACAGGTTTGAAGACTTCATAGATGGCAAGAAATGGTAAACAAAATATATTATGTGTAATGTGAAAAACTTTTTTGAATTGTAATGACTGTTATTTTCAACTTAACTGACAATAAAATCAAGACATTCTGAAACAAATGCACAGGTATTTGCTGTTTGGCTAGTAGACACCCTGTGCTAGTGGCTTTAGGCAGAGGCTAATATCAGAAAAAGTCAGATTTTAAACTGTATGAATATCCTTGACACACTCAGTGTGTGATATAGTTGAATACATTTTATCAGAATACCAGATATTGCATCCTTCCTATAGATTTCTACTACGTATTTTTATTGCAAACATAGTTGAGCAATGTAAAATGCCAACTATGTGTCATTGGGTTTTAGGCCCTTTTTACAGGATAAAAATGCATAAATTATTCAGGGATTTATAATTTTGTCACAACTACTTACTTACTTCAGAAAGATGTGATTGCTGGGCAAACTCAACACAAATTTTGACAAAGTCACCAAAGGCAGGATCTTGGAAAGAATTTAAGTACTTGAAATGGAAGAGCAGAATATTTTGAAGTTTTAGTCTAAACCTGTGAGGTCCAGAGCTCCCGCAGAGCTTTTTTTTATTATTTGACAGGTCTGTAATCTGTAAGCACTTCAGTTCTTGACCTTAAAGTTGCCCAAATGCTTAAATCGCTGTTACTGCAGTTGTCAGAAGTATCTCAATCCTGGTAGTTCAGCAATTCCGCCCTAACTTAAGGATCCAACAACTAGGCACCCACTGCTTTCCCCTTTGAGGGGTATGATCTGCTAAGCTTCCTCAGACTTACAGATTACTGAGCATGCAGTGATAGCTCCTACTTTCTTTTAAAGCATAGCTAGAGGATAAATCTCCCTTTTCACTCAGAGATTTGGTTATTTTATTATGACAGTGTGAACCCTTTTCCTGAGAAAAAAAAATAAAAAATCTTATGCTTATCTCTTTAGACTCACCAACTTGGCTGAGAGTCTATGAACCCCAGTGCATTTGTTTGTGAGCAAAAATGCTCTCCATCTCAAATACTAAGCCTATGTCTCTGTGAGGAATTTCTGAGTCAAAGCAACTAGAAAAATGAAAAGCAATTTGACTTGTCATCCATGCAGCTCTCCCTAAGGAGGGAAGTTTTGTATGATTTAATCCAATGATGACATCATATCAAACAAATGGGTAAATCACTAGGACCGTATCACATTTAGCCACAGAACTCAGAAAGTAGCTGAATTTCTAGTGAACTTGTGTAAACTACTTAATACAAACAGCCACTCTGGCAGAAGACTGCCAGGTTGCCAGCATAACTTTTATCCTAAAAAAAATCATTAAAGGAAGATTAGAAACTACAATGAAGACTGGATTAACAAAGCACATATGTAAACTCATTGTTTTCTGACAGAGACTATGGAGTTGTCTAATAGTGAGTGAGCAGGTGGGTAAAGGAGAGGCAGAAGGCATAATATGTATGGTTTTGAAAAGTAAAATCCTTGAGCATCTTGAGGGCCACTAAAGAAATGGACAAGTGGTCTGTAGTGTGGTGGGAGGGGAACTGTCTGACAGATCATACCCAGAGGGTGGTAGTGAGTAGTTCCTCATCCAAATGACAAGTCATAAGTGGAGTTGCTCAGGGATCAATATTGGGCCTGATGTTCTTTAGCATCTTCATTAAGTAACCTGAATGTTACCCTGATGAAGTTTGCTGGTGACACCAAAACAAGTGGAGAGGCTGACACCCCAGAAGGGAGACCCATCCTCCAGGATGACCTAGAAAGACTGGAAAAGTGGCTTAGCAGGAACTTTATGAAGTTCAATGTGGAGAAATTTAAGGTCTTGCACCTGGGAACACATAACCCAAGAGTGCAATTCAGGCTGGAATCCACTGGGCTAGAGAGCAGCTTTGTGGAAAGGGGCCTGGGTGTGTTGGTAGACAACAGGATAAAGATAAACAACAACAACGGGATAAAGATGAACAAACAGTGTGCTGCAGCAGCAAAGAAAGCCAACAGGATGCTGGGCTGCATCAGCAAGGGCATCACCAGCAGAGACAAAGAAGACATCATCCCATTTACTTGGCTCTTGTCAGACCACATCTGGAGTATTGCATCCAGTTCTGTTCCCTGCTGCATGAAAAGGGTGTGGACAGCTTGGAGAAGGTCCGGAGAAGAGCCACGAGGATGATCAGAGGACTGGAGCACCTGCCATGTGAGGAGAGGCTGAGAAAACTGAGGCTGTTCAGCCTTGAGAAGAGAAGGCTTAGGATAGACCTTATAACAATATTTCAGTACTGATATATTATATAAACAATAATATTAGAAGGGTTGGACCAGATGATCCTTGAGGTCCCTTCCAAGCTGATATTCTGTGGATACGAAAACTAGGGATGTACTCCCTGCAGTTCCATATGCCAGTGTTGGGAGAAGTGGAGGGAAGTGGAGAGGGCATAGAGGATGTTCTTGTGTATGGTCCCTAAAGTTCATCTCCTGCTGTTGGAGAGAAAATATTGGGCTATGTTACAGTTTATTAAGCTTCCATAGGCTGACTATTCAAATGGTTGTATCAGTGACTCACCAAGGTTAATATGGTGCATCCAGGAAAAAGGTAATGAGGGACTGAAGGAACTTGAAACACCTTATCCTCCACGATCAATGAAAACTCATAGTTGGAGGTAACTAACTTTATAAAACTTTATTTTCATTTTTATTTAAAACAATAAGCAAGCAGGTAAAATTAAGGTCTAACGAAAGACACTTTTCAGCTGGTCTATACTCCAAATTGTATGTATTAGAAGAAAATAATCTGAAGTAGATGGTTCAATTGATAATATATTTTTGTTGTACATTTAATCTTAATTAAACTTCTTTTTATCTATTCTCTCAGAACTCGTTACATTTTAAAACATTAAATTAAAACTGTATTTATATAACGTTTGATGCTAAATTTCTTCCTACAGATTTAAAATAAGTGAATTCAAATTCAGTTTTTAGAGTCTGAAAAGTACAGATGGAGCTGAGGAAAGGAGGAATATATGGATATGAGGAATGGAGGAATATAGCTTTTTTTTCTTGACTGAACAATAGAAATCAAATACATTTTTATGTAAAAAAATCTGCCTATGATTATTTGCTGTCTAGCTGCAGTCTGTTTTCAAAATATACTGACTTTATCTTGTCAAACTTAATGAAGAAGGCAAAGTTTTGAGAGCAGTCAGCCATGACAAAAAAATCTCAAGAAATATCATTTAACATGGCATCTTTGTTTCAGTAAATTTACTAACTTAACATCATCTCTGGGCCCACAGAGTGAATCAGAGATTTAAAGCAAGCACCACTGAAAAGATTTGTCTTTTTTATATCACTACAGTATTACACCTTTTAAAAATACAAAAATGCTTTAAATGACTTCTGTAAAGGTAACATATTTATTTTTTCCCTCTAAGATATTGTGGACATATTGGGAAAAAAGCATAGGCTAAATTGATTTTTTTTCATGCAGAGCAAAAATCCTCAGTCTAAGCATCACATATGAGAAATAGTGAATTAGAGCAACACATAATGAGAAGAAACAGAGACACACACTTGAGTAAATAACGTAGGTGGCAAAAGAAAGGCCAGAGTAAATGGGGGGCTGCTTCTGAATGGGGCAGAGGATCTGGTGACACAGGACATGGAAAAGCTGAGGTACTGAACACTGCCTTTACAAGCAGGACTGACCTTCAGAAATCTAAGGGCTCACAGACAAAGGGGAAAGGCTGGAACAGGGAAGATATACCCTTACTGGAAGAGGACATTATCATTAATGATAGCTCAGATATACAAATTCAGCCAGTTTGGGGAGGTGTTGGAAAAAACGTGCTACCTTTTCATTTTACTGTACTTCGCAAGGATTCAAACTGTGGATCTTCTTTCCCTTTAGTTCCACTCAAGTTTTCATCAGTTTTGTTCCTCTATCATACACTGCACCAGGATCAATAGACAATTTGAAAAGTCTTTTGTAATTTAATCATTAAGTTTTTCATGCATACTGAAGGCATATTATATAGAGGAAAGGAAAGCCTGTATCTGTATTGATCCATATTTTGTAATGATATCCAGCCTATTAGGAAATCAAATAACACAGATTTTGTGGACCAAGGTTCATCACAGAAGAAGTAGTACAAAAATGAAATCCTAATGAAGCATATGGTATGAATTATTAAGAAAAATTAAGTTTTTTACATATATGAACAAAAATCCATAATGCTTTTTATTTCTCTCTAGCTAAGGAAAGGATTTTCTATTTTGTTTATAGATTAAATTGGTACAAAAGATTTAGTTGTATATCCAAAAATATTCCTTATAGCCTGCATGACCCAGAGAGTTTTTTGTACTTGAAAATGAAGGGACATCCAGTGATAGAAGAATTAAGATTATCCATAGAATATCTAAGTTTATTTCTTGTCTCTATCACAGGTTTTTTTTTGCAACTTGGAGAAATGCAATTGTTCTCTGCTACAATACCTCATCTCTAATCTTTAGAAGAAAGAACATGTCTGCCTTGTCTGTAAAGGCTTTGAAGCAGAGAATGTCTCCTTGAATGTATTTTCAAGTGTAAAGTACAATGGAACCTCTGATTTGTGTTAAGGCCTTTCAGTGTTACTGTGATACGAATAAATAATAATTAGTAACAGATGTTTTGTCTGCTTTTTTTATAAAGGATAAGCCCATGAAAGAAAGCTAACTTTCCCCTATGAGATGAAAAGAACTTCAAAGGTCAAATTTTAGCTATTATTGTAATGAAAAATGAGATTCTTCTAAAGCTGTTGATAAAGAGTACAGTTTCATAAACTTCTGCTATTTCCTTTAAGCTGCTTTGGAGTCCTTACTATGATTTTAAAGTCTGAGCACACCAAAATATTAAGAGCACCCACAGCTTGCATTTTTCCCCTTTAGCTGTACTGCAAAGATGGCATCAAAACCTTCCCCAAAGCCTCCAAACACCCTTATTGTTATTATAAAAAAAGGGGAAGTTTTATGAAAATGTTAGTGAGGCAATGATGCTGTGAGAAATATTAACTAATATCTATCAAACATCATCTTTGTCAGAAACAATATTTTACAGAAAGTCACATTAAGGCAAATTGAAGTTTTGGGGTTTTTTTGTTGTTTTTTTTTTTTTTACATTGGCAGTGCTTCAGTATATAGACCACATTTTTTAAAAAGACCTCACTTTTAGAAGAAAGAAAGTAAATTTGAATTAATTCCAACAGTCTCCCCATGTCCAAAGAATTCTACCTATCTGTAGATGGAATCAAATATAGAAAAAACCCAAAATTATTAGTATAGTGTTTTATTTAGAGTTCAGTGAATTGAAGAAAAGAAGCTTCTGTATCAGTAATATCCCCTTCTGCTTCATCAGTTTTTATTTTCTTTTAAAATTCTCAGCTCATCAAGAAGAACAAAAGTCAAAGGTTTAAAATAAATGTATGTCCAGATACTCTGTAAACTGTTTTATTATGCATATAGGGTCAGCAATAAAATTCAGTTTCATTTAGCAATGAAATAGGAATGAATGATATGAAAAGGATTTTAGAATAAGTTGTAAAGTTATTCTGATGGTTTGAAGTACACAGACAGTTGAAAACTGGCAGTGCACAGCTTCAACATTTAACTGATTCTTATCCCCTCATTTACTGTACTGCACGGTTATTCATATCAATATTAAGGAAATGAAAGACAGGATGGATGTTACAGGAAAGGCAAATTAGAATTAAAGATAAAATGCAACAGCAGCATATTGGATGAAGTGGATCTGACCCCTCCTATCACCCTTATCATTAAAGCATTCTGACTTTCTCTGCATGTACTTTGTTAACTATTTAAAAATCTTTAGCATTCTGCTAAATTAGTGAGTGGAGGGTATCTCTGCTTCACATCTTTCCACAGGCTCACACCTTTCCAATGCTCCTTGTTGTTTTCTCCTAATTCCTGCTAATGCTAGTTGCTAGTTCACTTTTCCATCCTTAAACCTGAATGCTTGCTGTGAGGAGCATACTTTTGATGTCAGCACATTTCCTTGACTCAGCCTCATTTTCTTATACTGTTCACTAGTTCTGCTTATATGAGAATTGTTGCATTTAATGCTCTGAAGCTCTCTTAGCCAGATACTCACCAAATGTAAATTTACTTACCATCACTGGAGGCACTGAAGCTGCAAAGCTGTCTTTTTCTTACCTTTCAGATTGTAATAGTTGCATAAAATGCAGAGAGGAGCTGAAGTTGGGAGGGACCTCTGGAGCTGCAGGTGCAACCCACCTGCTCCAAACAGGGTCAGCTAGAGCTAGCTGATCAAGGCCAGGTCCAGACAGCTTTTGAATATCTCCAGGAATGGGGTCTGTTCTGGTGTTTAACCATCCGCAGAGTAAAAAAAAAAAAAAGTTATTGTGCTTAAACAGAATTTTCTGTATTGGTCACTTATTCCTGTCCATTCCTTAGACAGCAAGGAGACCCTGGCTCTGTCATCTGTACTCACTCCTGCCAGGTACTGATACACATCTGTAGAATCCCCTGAGCCTTCTCTTCTCCAGGATAAATAGTCACAGCTTCCTCAGCTTTTCCTCAAGGGGCAGAGACTTGAGTCCTTTAATAATCTTAGTGGCCTCTTGCTGGACTCTTTATAAGGCCCATGAGTTCCAGGTACGTCTTCAGCAGGGGTGAACAGAGGGCAGCAATCACCTCCTCAGCCTGCTGGCTACACTCTTCCTAATGCAGCACAGAAGATGCCCATATGCTTGGCTCTAAGGCCACATGGCTGTCTCACTTTCAACTTGCTGTCCACAGTCTCTTCTTCTACAGAAGACTGTAGTCTTCTTCTACAGTCACTTGGTGTTTTCATCTGTCCATGGGATTCTTCCCTCCCAGGTGTGAGACTTGGCCTTTCCCCTTGTGGAATTTCATAGGGTCCCTGTTGGCCATTGCTCCAACTTCTCCAGGTTCCTCTGAATGACACCATAATCTTTTTGTGTGTCAGCTACTCCTCCCAGTCTTGTACAATCTGCAGACTTGCTGGGACTGCAGTCTGTCCTATCATCTATATAATTAATAAAGATGTTAAACAGAGTTGGTCCCTATATTGACTCACTGGGTGAATAACATGAGTGTCTGACCTCCAGCTGGACTTCATGCTCTGATGTAAAGCCTTTAAACCTACCTGGTCAGACAGTTTTCCGTTCATATCAATGTTCATTTATCTAGCACATATTTCAACAGTTAGTCTACGAGAACCATAGATTTATACTATGTCAGGTTGGAAGGGACCTCAAGGATCATCTGTTCCAACCCTTCTAATATTATTGTTTATATAATACATCACAGCACCCTGTTGAGCTGAGACTTAGAACTTTCCAAAGTGGAGGAATCCAGCACTCCCTCTGGGAGATCATTTCAATGTCTGACTGTCTTCATAGTGAAAAATTTTCCTCTTGTGTTCAAACAGGATCTCTCCAGGAGCAATTTGTGCCCATTTCCCATGGTCTTGTCCATGTGATTCCTTGTAAATAAGGAGCCTCCATTTTCTTTGTAGCCTTCCATTAAGTATTGGAACTTCGTAATAAGGTCTCCCCTAAATTTCATAGAACACATAACTCAAGATAAATAACTACTACTCTCTTCTTGGCTGCTGAGATAGTTATTTCACAGTCATCAGACCCCTGGTAAGCCCAAGATGACTGTATCACAGTCACCTTTCCATATGTCTTAAAATGCCTTCCAGATTCAGTTGTTTCCCTAGATCTGAGGTGAGACTGATCACGTTGTAGTTCTCCAAATCTTCCTGCCATTCTTTAAAATAGGAGTGACGTTTTCTTCCAGTCCTCAGGAATCCCCCCTCTCTCTCCTAGTTGGCATGACATTCAAAAGAAGGCCAGCCAGAAGTGGCCTTACAATCAGCTTGATCAGCTCCCTCAGCTTCTGTACTGAGAGGTATTTTCAAAATAATCATCTTTGACTGACTTGCTTCTCTGTCCACATAATGTTTTTAACTTGCAGAGTAAATCACTGTTTTCTGCCAAAACTTACCTGAATCTTGATTTTTGTGAAATTTCTTGATGAAATGTGTTTCCTAAGCCATGTTTTCTAGCCATGCTAGCACCAGAGCATCCATCTAATATCTATTATCAGTTCTTGTCATCTTTTCCCTCAACAGAACTGAAATTAAAAAAATGTGGTTTCAGCTCAGCTCTTAAGACCTTTCAGTGCTTATCTTCATGTGATAACGTACGTATACTTTACTGATCATATATTACTGTGTTTACTTATCACTTTGGGTTTGTGGATTTGTAATCTCATTATGCAATTGTAAATATATGGCAAAAAATCTTCTGGTACTAACAACCTTTCTTCAGTAACATTGTACTAAGCTTCCCATTTCATGTTTTCCTTTGATTTCTGTCACATTGCATAATAAAAAATTGTAATTTTTGTTTACTTTTGATAGAACTCAGATCTGAAGCTGACCTATTTCATGTTCGTCTTTTTCATTTTTTGGCCAAGCTAATAGGCATAAATATAACAAAGTATATTTAGTATTAGTCTGTCATGCTTACTGTGCCATAAATCTCAATAATGCAGTTTGCGCAGATTGGTGTATTCACAGATCTTTTAGAGATATTGTATATATATATAAAAAAACCAAAAATCTCTTCTCACAGTTACATGGAGAGTCAAAGTTTGCTATTGACTGTGGTACATTGGTGACACAGGTGACAAGCAGCTTCAGGTAACCCATAATTCCTTCTTGCTCTTTCCTATAAGAGATGCATAGAGAAGTGAGTGGTAGTGGATGTTTAATTACTGCAGAAAATATTATATAATACTTATTTTCTTATGCATGTGTGTAAGATTCTAATTAATACAATTTTGAAGATGCAATTGCAGAATGGAAGTGTATGCAGTTCAGCTGTTTCCTATGTTAACTGGCTGTTCCACTGTTCTGTTATTTGTACTTGCTGAATTGGTTAAAAAAGAATGATCAGCAAACACAACTGAGCAAATTGCACTTTCCTCAGCTGAACTGTACGAAGGACCCCAGAGACAAACCAAACAAGCCTAGTGTGGTCCCACAGGAACCTAAAAATTCAGCTGGCCTTTTTAAGACCATCTTCTCTGGGGAACAATTCCCTGCAGCTGCTTTTAAAAGTTGAGGGTTAAAAGCATTTTTATTGCTGAGAATGCAATTTAGAGCATATGTAATACTTTAATGTCCATTTTAAAGTTAAAATACAATGCAGGTTTTCAGAACCTTTGGAAAGAATCGTGGAGTTGCTTCTGATATTAAATGAATTCAGGAAGATACTTCCACGCAGAGCTGACTGACACTGAATTTTCCTTTTGGAAGAAATTTTGATATTTAAAGAAAATTTTCATTTTGAATGAGAACGAATATAAGAACTCCTGTTTTCCTTTCACTGGAAAAATAACTGTGGGAAAATGGAAATGCTCTCGTCTTGTGTTTGTTTTGGTTTGGTTTTTTTTTTTTGCTTGTTTGTTTGTTTCTAAAGAAATTTGTCCATTTTTGCATTTAAAAGACTATTCCTTGGGTTGTTGCTAGCTATTAGAAGAACCTAATGAATTCCCAGGACTCCAAGGAAAAAATTATCATTGATAAAATACCCTGGAAAATTAAGAATTATAACTGGGTGTTAGCATTTGGATTTTGCATAATGTTACAGTGCAAAAGAAAAAAAAATAATAATTTTATTAGCATATTTCATGATATTAAACCTTTTGGGAAAAAGGTGATGGAGATATGTGAAACTTTAAAGAGTCTGTAAGCTATGTCTCTTCACTGACACATTTCTCCTCTTCTACAACTGATGTTGCTTTCCTAAAGGCCTAAATAAAAATTTTTACTAACTTAATTCAGTTACAGTCTCTCATTTTCTGCCTTTATTTAAATACATTGGTAGAGCCACCACCAGCTTAGCTAATGGACTCAGTTTTGATGTGTGTTGGGTCTGTTGTGGAAATGGCCTGAACTGGCTATGTCTGGCACATGGCAGTGGTGAGGTACTAGCCCAGGTTGCCCAGAGAAGTTGTGGATGCCTCTCCCCCCAGTCCCTCAAAGTGTTCAGGGCCAGTTGGATGAGACTTTGAGCAAGGTGGTGTACTGGGAGGTGAGAGGGGCCCATACAGGAGGGTTTAACTATATGATCTTGGAGGTCCCTTCCAACCCAAACCATTCTATGATTTTATGATTTTACCGATTGAAGCCATCCCTGCAGCCCACTTTATCCCAAAATCTTGCTGTATACACCCAATACACTAACAAAAGGCACAAATCAGTTGTTTGAGCACTGGTCTCTGGTCATTTGATGTATCCAGTGGTGCCATGTATGTCCATACAGAGACAGCAAATACGACACAGAATCTACAGGAGAGACACTAAAGCAGCAGCTGAGGTTCAGAGCACTATAGACACACATGTGTAGACAACTGAACTGCACTTCTGAAGTCCTTAAAAAGGTCATGTCATCCTTTTACTAATTTGCAAAAATCAGCTGTTTGAATATCTATTTCTGAATGTCTACAGCTTTCTGATGTTTCTAGATTAGAAAGATCTAAAGTAACACAAAGTTTTTATATCGTGTGAGATCTTTGCTAAAGAGAATAGAAAAATATCTTAAGCTGAAGAGGAAAGTGTGGGCTGTAAGTAGGTTACTAGTGGAGTTCCTCAAATCTTGGTTCAGAATTGATGTCATTTAATATATTCATCTATGACCCTGGCACAAAAAGCAAAAATGTTTTAATGATATTTGCTGCTGGCATAAAGGTGAGGGGAACTATAAATACAACGCACCACTTGGATATTGTGCACAGTTTAGAGACCTTGAGGACTAGAGTAATAGAACTGAAATCAAATTTAATAGTACAAAACAAAAGGTCACAGAATTTGGCCTTTTCATATTATCCATAGTTACTTGTCAAAACTTAGAGGCCTACTTCATGCTGTTCACTTGGGCTTCTTCAAATAATGATAGAGAAATAACTCTACAAAGACACTTATCCTATGTTACAATAGTTTATAACAGATAGGTTGTACTGGCTTTTAGAGGTGCCTTTCTCAGTACATTGCTTTTGGAGGAAAACTAGATGTAGCTCATCAGCTGGAAAGAGAAAAATACATTAACAAGCACCATGAGGAACCATCAATGCAATGCATATTCAGAGAATGTAAATATGGTCCTTAGATACATAAAGCTTAATATTTCTGAGAAACAAAAGGAAAGAATGAATATCTCTGTACAAATTCTTTGTGGAATATCTTCTAAGACTTCAGCATTAATGTTCAAGAAATAAAAATGAATTGAAAGAGATAAAAAGTGTAATGAAGGAAAATAATTTTACAAGACGAACCTACAGAACTATTTTTCATACAGCAGATGGGAGATCAGAGCCCCATGAAGTTCTACTGATCTGAGCCAACATACACACTGTTCCCTGCAGCCTAACACCAATAATAAGAAGGGTCAAAAAGTGCAAGAGCTATATTAGTGCAGGACTGTGCCTCCCAGCAAGGCTTGATTGGGTTGGACAAAACATGTCACCAGCTGAGGTGACTCTCCTGTTTCTAAAGTAAGCATGGCAGTAGCCAGTGGCAGCATGAAGACAAGAGCCAGTAGCAGCAGGGTTTGCCTCCATCACAATGTAGGCTGTAATCTAATCCAAAATACATGGATTGACAGGAAGCTGAGCATGAGCCAGCAGTGTGCCCAGGTGGCCAAGAAGGCCAATGGCATCCTGGCCTGGATCAGGAACAGCGTGGCCAGCAGGTCCAGGGAAGGGATTCTGCCCCTGTACTCAGCCCTGGTGAGGCCACAGCTCGAGTCCTGTGTCCAGTTCTGGGCCCCTCAGTTCAGGCAGGAGATTGAGGTCCTGGAGCAGGTCCAAAGGAGGGCAACCAGGCTGGTGAAGGGATCCAGCACAAGTCCTGTGAGGAGAGGCTGAGGGAGCTGGGGGTGTTCAGCCTGGAGAAGAGGAGGCTCAGGGGAGACCTCATCGCTCTCTACAACTCCCTGAAAGGAGGCTGGAGCCAGGGGGGGGTTGGGCTCTTTTCCCAGGCAACTTTCAGCAAGACAGGAGGGCATGGTCTTAAGTTGTGCCCGGGGAAGTTTAGGTTGTATATTAGAAAGAATTTCTTTACGGAGAGGGTGATCAGACATTGGAATGGGCTGCCCAGGGAAGTAGTGGATTCTCCATCCCTGGAGATATTTAAAAAGAGCCTGGATGTGGCACTCAGTGCCATGGGCTGGGAACCACAGCGTCAGTGGATCAAGGGTTGGACTTGATGATCTCTGAGGTCCCTTCCAACCCAACCAATTCTGTGATTCTGTGATTCTATCATTCTATGACATTTGGTTAGATTAGCCTTGAGAAAAGAGGATTGACCTTGTAAGTAATTTAAAAACTTATCAGTCATTTAGAAAATTATTCAAAGCTAATTTCAGAAATCTTCCTTGAGAGTCAGGCCCACTGTTTATGTATGTATTCCAGTACTTGCAGTAGACTAAAGGTGTTAATACAATCAGTCCTTGCCCAGTCCTGTTTAGAAGCAGAGCCATCCCAACAGGAAGTTGGCTGGAGCGCTGTACTGGTACGGGTGTGGGCACAAGTTACTGCATTTCTAGCAGTTCAATGTTTTGGGTAGTACAGCTTCTATAGGTGCTCCTTAGAACATAATATCCATAATTCTGAAGATTCCCATTTTTCTTCAAAAAGTGTTATGCTTACAGACACTTCTGGCTCTTCCAAAACCATTCAGATTATTTCTGCCTGCCTAAGTCATTAGAAATTTCCATCTTTTGATTTCATTACAGTACCTGTTAAAAATAAAGAAAGCATTACTTTGAATATTACCTGAGAAGGGAAAAATATAATACACAGGTTTAAAAAAGTCCCAACAGTTTAAATCACTCCCTTAGCTGGAACTAAAACCGGAGAGGATATGGAAAGGCTCTTCTGATTTACACTCACTGAAGATCTGACCCATACTTATTATCAAACTACTGTGCTGTAATCTGAAAAAAATATGTGAGAGAGAACATTTGTCTGGCTGACAAAAGCATGTTTCTTCAGAAAAGCTGTTTAACTCATAAGTTCAGGTAGCTTTGCATGTTTCTGGTAACCCCTGGATGACATCTGAAAATTAAGACTGACCTGAAAGTTGAGGGAGAAGTGCTCTCAAAATAGATTAGATTTATTGCAGAGGTGGGAAAAAAGTGCTGCCAACTAAGAGAAATATCTTTTTGACTCTGTCTTCTGTTAAGATGCTACCTTGAACTTGCAGATTGAGGAGAAATAATAACATGTCTTGGAAAATATACTATTTTGATGAATGCCATCTACTGGAAAAGAGCCAGTTGTATTTGCTTTCTTTCTGTTTGTTGTCAGCATCTCAACACTCAACATGAACTCTACCATGGCAAACTGTCTGCTTAAGTTATTTCTGGTCTGTAATGAATACTTCTATCACATACTATTATTGAAAATAACAGGTCTCAAATGTTTGTGGTATATAATTAATTTTATTTTTCACCAAAGTACTGACTTTTTTAAGGCTAGAATGATTGTGAAGACCTCTCTAGAACTACTTTAACAAAAAAAAAACCCTGAAGATAAAGTTGTTTCTATAACAACTAGGCAAATTATGTCCCTATGAATATATACACTTTATAACTGATATTTTGAAAGAAGTGGGGCAACTTTTTCCAATAAATAATAAGTGTAAGTTTTACAGAGCTTAAATTATGTGAAAATTTAGTCCAGTAAATTGAACAATATTGTCAAGATAATAAATCAGGGAAATATTTAGTCAATATTGAAATGTACACAAAAGAAACTTTTAAAAAGTAATATTCAATTAAAAATGTAAAAATTAGACCTAATTCAGTATGTGTAATTGCCTACACTTAGTAAAAAAAAAGGAGATAAAATTTTTCCAAGTTTACTAAAATAGATTGTGTGGGACATTGAAACATTTTGGGTTCATGCACTTTCTTTTCCATTTTTCCCCAGTTTTCCAATTATTTCTT
The DNA here is from genome assembly GCA_023637945.1 of Phaethornis superciliosus. Taxonomy (NCBI): domain Eukaryota; kingdom Metazoa; phylum Chordata; class Aves; order Apodiformes; family Trochilidae; genus Phaethornis; species Phaethornis superciliosus. The sequence continues at coordinate 10,111,385 of JAJQWJ010000005.1, forward strand.
TTCCTTTGTGTTTTCCCATTTCCCCTTGAATTTTATACCTCCCTCTTCCACTTTGTATACCAGGCTGAATATTCAATATTCTGTATTTTTTCTAAAGAAAGTCATTAAAACAAAAATACAATTTACCAATTGTATTGAACATTGTCTGTTACTTTACAACAGGCTTAGTATTAATTAAAACATTAGAATGATATATAAAGAAGGAGGAGCTATTTGGATATTTGCTTCCTAAATTTGACTTCCGAGGTAACTAGAAAACTAGGCTAGTTGAGTGAACTTCCATAGTTTATACAGCAACACATTCTAGTCTCTACCTTCTGACAGCTGTTTCACCATAGGATAAATTTCTTACTGAATGTGGCTGTTTCTCTGTGGAGAGGTACATTAGGACTGTTAGGTTCTCTTCCACGATGGTGTTTCTTGAACATGGGCAAAGCTCTTGGAAATTTATCTGATTATGATGAAGTCATAACAGCTTGAAAACCTTGGGTAAGCTCTCCAGATCTCCTGCAGGATCTTCCCAGGCTAAGCCTGTCTCTAAGGCTTAGAGCTTCTGGTGGGACAAGGGCAAAGCAAGTGCAGCAACAAGCTGTACATTGTAGATACAAGGTTCTCAGAACCATTTTTTTTGCTCTCCTGATCTATTTCTATCACACCGAATTACTTGCTAATACAAGCACAGCCTAAGATAATCATTTTATTCCACATATAAAGCTCCACAGTTTTGACTTGCTGTTTTATAAAACCGTCAACTGCTAAACCAACTAATCCCTAAATATGCTTGGCTTTTAGTTTGTCTTGATAATGAAATGAAAAGCTGTTCCAATAATTTATCACAAAAATATTCTGAAGGAGGAAAAACGTGGATGCCATTTGCAGTAGGGTCTTAAGAACTCTGTGTTGAAGAGGCAGGGTATTGCTGTAGGTGAGAATCATTTAAATCAGCATATATATTCCTGAAGGTTTTGTGAAGAAGTAGTGGTCAAAGTAAAGAAGGGGGAAAAAAAAGGAAAGTAGGGAGAGGAGAGCTCTATTTAGCAATGAATAATGTGGAGCAGTTTATCCACTGATTTGTAAACAAACTGAGATTGTTTTGCATAGACCATGCTACATCTTGCATCTAACCACTTAATGCACTCAACTACCTTCCCTGTTCAGTTTGACTCATACATGAAAACATCAGAAAATATTAAGCTGTTCAAATTCTAAAACCAAAGCAGGATTTCTCTGTAAACATTCTATAGATTGCTAAAAAAGTTACTGATTCATGATGTCAGAGAAACAGAAATATTCACCAAGGTTAACCCCTATTCTTCCTCTCCAGCAGAAGATTGAAGATAAGAGTAGGTATAGACTAACACTGAAATCCCACTACTGACTAGCAATGATGGCTAAAGACCAATGAAAACAGAAGCATCCCAGCTTTTGAAACTGAAACTCCATAGCAGATTGTTGTCTTCAGCCTGAGAGCTGAAGAGCCTGAAAAATTACTTCAGCCTCTTGCTTGCAGTTATGACATCAGAAAATAAATCCAGCTCAAGTAAGCTTGTCAATGGGAGAGAAAGTTTTATCTCTCTCCAAAAATATGCCTGCACATCTCTCCAAGTCTTGAGGGCTATTCTTTCTTCCTACAAATCTTCAGAAGTCAACACTGAGGGAAGAGAGGCCAATACTTCTCAGTTGCAGCTCCCCTGACACAACCTTTCTTTTTATAGCATGCCTTCCCTCTAAATTGCATGTTCTAACTTACTGTTGTTTGACTGTCACATGAAATCACAGAAAACAGAAGCACCTATGAGGGATTAAAAGGAACTATGAGGTGAAGACTTGAGAAGACTTGAAAAGGAATAGCTCCTCAGAACTCCACTCCTCTGTTTTGTACTCTTCTCCACCAGTGTTGTTTGCCTTCAAGAGAAATATGAACCATCTGATCTTATTTGAGTCACTACCATACTCTAATAATTCCTTGATTTACTGCATGATTCACCATGTGCTCACCTTGAGCCCACACAAAACTGTGAGAGATGGTTTGTACAGAAAAAGTATGTTTGGAGATTATCTAGAAAACTGTCTTTAGGACAGTCTTCTAAAGCTTTGAAAGACACTCACATTAATGGTAGTTTCAGGAAGAATTTTTAGAGATTCACACAGTCTCCTTGGACCTAGAAATACATACATTCCATAGGAAACTCTTCTGCCACTTGGACTTATTACATATGATTATAAAGCATGTAGCTTCTATGTACTCACATAATATATTTGATTTTTTTTCTTGAGTAAGCAGGCTACTGACCTTAGCAGTCTAAATCCTAACTTAAAGTAACAACAAATCATTGACTCAGTTGTACACTACCTATTTTGTACCTTCGGTTTTGCTGTGTTAATGTCATCATTTCAGTCTTTTATTTTTCAGTGCTATCCTTATTTTTAAGAACTAAATATAAGCTACAAACAACCTCATTTTAGCAGAGCTAAGGTAGCTAATCTACAGCAGAGTTTGCTTATAAAAATGGCTGCATACCAAACAAGCTGCTTTGGAAACATGCTATCTGTGCTTCATATGCACTGCAGGTTATTTATTTGGCTTGAGGAATCCATCTCCTAATACAATTTGCAAGATATGTGGCTGCCTGATTACAGGGGAAGCTTCAGGCAACTACTTGTTTAATTCCAAATGTGAACATTAGATTGGGTATTTTCAAAGTCGTTTTCTCTCCATTGTGTGCCACTACTTTTACCTGCCAACATTTTATCAATCTGTTTTCAATTGGAAATTCGTTTCATACTTGCTGCTGGAGTTTATTCTAACAGCTGAATAGCCTAAACATCTTCAACATGATCAGGCAGAAGGTGCCTCTGTGTAGAACTGTGATAAGGAAAAAAAGAAAACCTCTAAGAAAGTAACTTTTGACTTGTTTCTTCTGGTGTGTAACAACCAGCTTTTCCTCTCACTGTTTCCAAGTATATAATTGGGACTGTAACATTTAGCTTTATACGGGTCTTCCTCATTTCAGTCAGAGACTCCTATTTCTGTTTAAGAGCATATTACTGATATATTTAATTGGAGAAATAACAATAGTTGGCATTCTGAAAAGCATCAAACTATTGCAAAGTGTTAGAGATTTTATAGGCTGTTAAGAACAGTGCCTGTATAGTAGCCATACTTGCAAAGCATATTCATGGTGCTGGGATGTTACCTTGCAATATACACTTAGTCAAAATTCTTATTGAAATTAGCAGAAATATTTCCTAACACACTGATGTATTTTGTATCTTTGCATATTACAAAAAAACCCACAACAAAACAACAAATAAAAACTTGAAGCTGTCATTATTTAGAAATAATTAGAGAAGTCCATACACAATTCTCATTGCTTTGTACTGGTGAAAAGCTAAGCAGACAGTAAAGTGAGAGGAAGTTACACTTTCATAGGAAGGTTCTTTGCAGAGTATTATTTTCCTTAGAATCTCTCCTAGGGTTCAGTATTTTCTTTAGAATACAGAAATTTGAAACTTTGAGCAATGATGTTCTCAAATTGTAATATCACTTATTAAATGTTCCTAGATCATTTATCATGTGATACTTCAGTATGTATTTTATCCAATGTTCATCTGTCCAAAAATCACATTTCTTTAAGTGCTTTTAAACAAGAATATGTTCATTATAGCAACTACATTGACGCTTGAGAATAAGCCAAATAAATAAACCACTAAGGTTTTATTCTAATTGTTACAAGAATTTTATTGTATTTGTTGAGTAGAAATTGAAACATTTCACTATTTGGGCAAAAGTTTTTGGGTTATACTATGTTTCCACTGAACCAATCAAAATTTTTCAGTTGTTATTAATATTATTTACTATAGGAAAACTTTAATGACCACAATAACAGTCAATTTTTCAAACTTTTTTTTTTTTAAACAACAAAAAACAACAGCAAAAAACCCCAACAACCTAAACCTTCAGTATTGGAACATACCTAGCAATTCTGAATATTTTAGAGATTTACATTTTGGTGAGAAAGTAATTTGATCAACACAAACAATCTCTTATTTCTCTTCCTTCTGTGACTTCATGACTCAATTTTCATTAAGAAAAGGAACTCCAAGAAGGATGTCTTCAAGCTTTCTTTAAAATTTCCCATGATTTGAAATAATTTTTTTTCTATTTTATCACCTGAAGTAAGGCAGAAAACAGTCTACAGATTGTACAAAAAGAATGTTAACTTTGATTATCTCAAGAACTTCAGGCCTGCTTGTTTTGAAAAATACAATTTTTCAGGTCTTCTGAAGCAACACTGGTTTGGAATTCCAGCTGGTAAAAACTCTTTCAGACTCTTTGTTTAGGCTTTGCTCTGAGAGAAATTTTGAAAAGAATGAATTTTTCTATGAACTGGAAACTCCAAAGTTTTTGTTTAGCTGTATGCTACAGGGGAATGAGGGAAGTCAGGAGTAGTGTCATGCAGGAGAAACTTAACCAGGTTCTGCCATTGAGATTTTCTGCATCACTGAATTTTGTGCATAGACAGGTGTTTTGGGGTAGTGCAGTGGGGCTTTGGAAGCGGAAAGGGACACACATGGATGGCTCCTGTGAAAACCTGCTGGAAGCTCCTCTGGCTCCAATTCCAGCCCTGCACCTGGCCAAGGCTGAGCAGATATGGGAAGATGGATGGCCTGAGTGAAGATTTCCCTGCTGCCTGTGGTGAGATGGCAGCTGTGCCTCTGCAGCCCATGGAGGAGCTCGGTGGAGCAGTCCCTGAAGGAGCATGGTGGGGCAGATGTGGATCTGCAGCCATGGAGGAGCCGGTGCCAGAGGAGGTGACTGTTCCCGCAGCAGCCGTGACTCTGTGTGCAGCCCAGGATGGAGCAGTTCCTGAGGGAATGCACCTCTGGGAGGGACTCATGTCCCAGGGGTTCCTCAAGGACTCTGTCCTGTGGAACAAACCCTGTGTTGGAGCAAAGGAAGAATGTGAGGATTCCTCCCCTGAGGAGGAAAAGCGGCAGAAACACCGTGTGGGGAACTGACCCTGAACCCCCCCTGTGTCCCCTGTGCCCTGAGGGGGAGGCGGGAGGGAAGGGATCCAGGCCCGGGAAGAAGGGAGATGTGGGAAAAGGGGGAACGTATTTTAAAATTTGGGTGTGTTTCTCTTTCTTATATTGTAATAGATTAAATTATTTTTTTTTCTTCCCAAGTTGACTCTGTTTGTTTTGCCCGTACCTAAACCATCACAACAGGTCTGTTAAATATGAGGTTTCCTGCAGATAAATTGAAGGGAGACATGGATGAAATAATGCACAGCTTCAGGATCGGGTAGGAAGCAGATGGTCAGCGGTCCAGATACCTCAAGACAGAGGTTTTCCTGAATATGACTGGAGCTACAATGTCTTTCAAATGACAGAGAAAATAAAGGAAGGACACTTCTCAATGCCATTCCTGGCTTCAGATGGCAACTGGACTTTCTAAGTAAGCTGCTTTTGATCACAGCTCAGATTCCAGTGTGAATGCTGTCCAGATTTAAACATTCAGGGAACAAGAAGCTTCGTTAAGACTTTTCTGAGAGACTTATTACTGTGAGACTCTCCCTGTTGAAAGTCTGTAGCTAAGGGGTGAGTTTGCAAGAGAAGATTGACTTATTCAGATAGCTTAAAAACAGAGGTAAAATGTCCCTAAGGCAAGGTGTTTTAGGAAGAAAGGCATCAGCTAATTAAACTTAATTGGGTTAGCCAGGGTAGTCTGATTAGCATAATTAATTTAGGCCTCCGAGTAGGCCTGAGGGGTGTGTGTTTTTGTTAGGGGTCTTGGGAGGGAGGTGTTTGGGACTCTGAAGTGAGAACAGTAGTTAATTCTCTAGGTCAAGGGAGAGGCACTATAGATGAGTGGGAAAGACAGTGTACAGAGATGCAGAGGATTTAGCATAGCTGAAGGCAGTGCACTCCTTTGAAACTGGCAATCGTTAAGAAAAAACAGATGGGTTAGTTAGAATATTTTAATCTGCCTGGATAAGATGGGGAAGCAGTCTTGCCAGCCTGTTACATTTGTGCTTGAGAATGCTGTGATATAAGTAAAAATATGGAGTTCAGTGAATAGTGCTAGGATTAAAAACAGACTGTAATGCAAAGCTCCCTCAGTTTGGGAAAACTGAAATGATTTGGGATGAACTTCAAGAAAAACTGTTGCTGTTGCAAGTCAGTGAATGGATAATTTTAAACTGTTTTCTGGTAGCTTCGTGTACTGTACCTGTAGCTGGTGAATAAGAGTCCTTAAGAAGTGAAAGCCTGCAAACATTAATGATTTTTTTTCAGATAGAAACCAACAAACAAACCCCAAACAAAAATCATGAGCACTTAATGACACTCCTGGTCTTACAAAGTGGGGCTGCAAATACACATATCCTGTCTTTGACTGCAGTGCTACTTCAGTGGACTAAAAGGTATAGTTGTTTATTTCCATATCAAATTATTGTGTCAAATATTCAATGGGCCTAGAGAGTGACTTATCTGAACTGTGTTCAGACTTAAGGCTTAGCTTAAAAGTTTTATGAATATGTTTATTTATTTAATGCTCAGCATGTTATTTTCAACATCACTGTGGATCATGCAGCAGTCAAATGAGACTTTGTTGTTCTATTTTTTTAGCCAATAAATGTTCGGAGTTCCAGGACTCCAAGGAGAAAAAAAAATTCTGCAGTGCATTATGCTTTGCCTACACCCTCCTGTGGGTTCCTTTTATTACTGTCAGATCTACACTTTAGATAACTGCTGTTTCAACTGCAATGTAAAAGTAAAAATAGGAATTTTACCCTGAAAAACCATATAGTAAGTCTGTATAAGCATTTGTGACTATAGGTTACTCTTCATAAGGCTTTAATAAAGCTAGGGAAACAAATGCATATACTTTCTACCATCATACTATCTGCAGCAAACATTTTGCATGAACTTACTATTACCAAAACCACAGACTCAAAAGGTAGATTGTGAGAGTAAAAGAAGCAAAACACACATGTTTTGGCAAACTATTCAATTAAAAAGAGCAAAATAACTAAAAGCCAACTAACTTATTGTAATTTGGTTTAATTGCCAGGCCAGTGTTAAACCAGGACACCTAGAAAATGTGTTTTACATCCAAATACCACATGCATTAATTTTTTTTTTAATTTTAGGCAGTAAAATAGTCTCTGAAGCCATTTGGTTTTTGTTTCATTGCCCAAGCTGTAATGTTATTTTCTACTTTTTTTTTCTAAAGTCTTGCTAGTTTTAGTTGTTTAGGTTGCCCTTTGATAACAATGTGAAGTGGCATTTAATTATAATATTAAATTAAAAATTAAAAACACCTACACAATCACATGGGAAAAGAAACGCATCCAAAAGAGCAGGAATAATGAAATAGAAAAATCTCTAAAGTGTTTGTGTTCCAATGTATCACTGTATGCCTTAGAAAGACCTGCAACCAATGTATGCAAAACTGCATTTGGCACCTAGGCCAGTGTTTGGATTTTTGTGTTCAAAGCTACACAGTTTAATGCTAAGGGGCATGTTTGGTAAACACTGTGTAGCTAATAGGCTGTCCTAAGAATTACACCTAAAGGTTCCCAAGTGCATCTGAGGATGAACTGTTTCTCTTTTCTCATTTTAATAAAGTGAAGCCTTAGGATATAAAAGAGAGAATAGTCAAAAAGGGGGGTTAGTAATTCAGGGTTTTTTATTTATTTATTTAAATTGAGGATGCCTATTACATAGATTAACAAACAGCTATCTCATTTCCTACCAATCAAGAATGTTAAACATAGCAGCATCAGTAATAGTGTTCCCTATTGTGCTGAAAGTAGACACTATACACTATCTATTTTAAAGCATTTGGAAGTGGATCTTTGCTTTGTAAAAATGAAATGTGAAAGAATTAAATACTTCTGATACGTATTGAAGATACATGGAAAGAAGTTTTGAGAGGTTCTGTTAGTATCTGCTGCTTCCCTTTAGTCTGAAAGTTAATCAGAACACCTTCAAAACATGCATTTATTTAAAAGAATTTTCTATATTTTTGTTTTATCAGTAAGCACGTCAGTAAGCATGTAGGTCTTCGCATATGGCTGATTTATAGAGACTGTTTCATAGGAATTGTCACTCACTTCTTTTTAAATTGGGGTCTGGAAGGCTGTGTGTAACAACATTCCTGATAATTGGTTCTATTATGAAGCACTGTCATGGCAAATTTTCCGAGCACAAAACAGACTGCTTAACACTACCTCCCAGGAAAAAAACCCCAACACTTTCCCGCTTCAGCAACACAAATTTAAATTCTAATTGCATAGCGTAAAGGCAATTATACCTCACATAATGCAGGTGCCAAACCTGAAATTTGGAGTATGCATTTTGAACAATACAGAGTCGCTACAAAGCTTAAAACAAAGACACGAAACACTGTGGTTTCAATTCTTCTTTAAATATAAAAGAAGAAAAGAACCCATCTGTCTTTTCAAAGTGTACTACATTGCTACACATTTCTTTTTAATTCACTCTCTAGCAGACCTTTGCTACTTCATTAAAACATTTTTCAACAAGCCACATATATTTGTGGTGTAGCAAGCCATACTTTATTCATGTTGAGTGGCTAACCTTTCTCAAAGCAATTTAGCAGTGTTTCTCCTTCCTTTCTTTTGTAAAATCTCATCTGAATGGCTCTGAAGCAGAATTTGGCAAGAACTGACCTAAACATAAATCTTTTTAAAGATTAAAAAAGGAAAACTTGAGGATTTGTTTGTATGTCTTGGTTCTGGTATATCAGTTTTTCTTTGATTCTAATTTGCATATCTTTTTATGTTGTCCAGACCCAGCTAGCACCAGAAAAAACCAACCAAACAAAAAATTAGTTTTATTGTGATTCTGAGAAATATTGAGAATGAAGACTTAGCTTTCTATTACCATCTACTTGTTGAGGGGGCACAAAGAGAAGGAAAAAAATTGGCAATGTATTTCAGTTATCAAGTATTAAATTCTCTTTTCCACGTATTTAAGCAATATGCTTTTTTTGGCAAGCTTCCAATTCAGTTTTTACATTTTTACCTGGGATGTAGTTTCGTTTCAGAATTGCCACAGGTATATAGTAATTTAAAATACAGTTTTAAATATTTGGATGGTAAAGTGCTATGGGGACAAAGCAGTGATCTGAAGATCATCAGAGTAGGAGGGAAACTTTCACTACTCTATCATCTGGACTTACAAACAGATCCTTGTTTTTTATTGTTTTTTCTCTTTTAACAAACATTCTCTATATAGAAGCTGTTCTGAAGAAAATAAAAGAATGATTAAAAAAAAAACTATCGGGAATTTCAGGTTCCAAAATGATAGAGGTATGAGTTCTATCTTTGAAAATATCACAAGTTGAAATGGATAGTGTCAGGCTTTCTTGCTGACTGCTAAATAAAGAAAACAAAGAGATGTGTTTTGCTTTATTCCCAGCCCTTCATGGCAATGACCACATAATTCTCACAAATCTGACCTTTTTGCATTTGTTACTTAAAAAAAAATCTTACTGACAAGCCAAAGATTGCATTTGAAATTAGCAAATGTTAGAAGATCGTTGTATAGTATGTTTAGCACAGTTTGACAACAGTAAAGCATTCAGTATGTGACAGGATTCTTCAAAGAATCCAATTGTGCAGAAGCTAATGTGTGATCATTTTCTGGTAAGTATGGGAAAGGATGTGCTTTTCTTCTCCTCCAATACATGGTCCACAAGGGTCACAAGAGGCACGCTGTGCACTGAATTCCTTCAATGCCTTGCCTTAGTGAGAGTATTTATTTTCATGTTAGCTGCTGGGCTTTTCCAGCTGTCTTACTAGTTCTCTTATCTGTATCTGCTTCTAACACCTTTGTTGTCCTGCTTGGTCTCTGAACGGCCTCCTGACTACTCTTCTTTTTTATTACTACTGGAATGATTGTTTCTCTTTTCATGCCTTCAAAATTTTGTGTTAGGGACAAAAACTGTGCTCGTTGTGGCAGAAAGCCTTTGCCCCTAGTGCCCTGAAGAGCAACAAATAACACTTAGGTATTTCATTTGTTAGCTTTTAAACCAGGTCAAAGAGAAATAGACAAAGGGACCTTAGCTGGAGACTGAAGGTTATTTGGAGGAAATGACCTCTGTGCTTGCTCTGCTCTTATGCTTCCCTGTGTCTCCACTCCGGCCACCACTGAGCTAGGTCACTGGGTTAGACAGAACTTGGTACCAACCACTAAGCCATTTCTGTGTGTTTGCTTGAACTATCTTTAAATTGGACCAGTGGATTTTACAAAAATGAGGGAGGTATGTAGCACAAACCTACTTTCCATTAATTGTATCAGAATTCATTCAGAGAGAATTTCAGCCATAGTTTTTTGTAGAGGAATTTTCTGCTTTCTCTCACTTTGCTTGTACTTCACCTAAGTGTTTGATTAAAGATTATATCTGTAGTCACTATATAACAGAATGAAATACTACTTTGCAGGATTTTTCTGTTATCCTCCCTTCATTAATTTGTATTGTAAGCTTCTCTCTTGATTGGCTGTACTTAGAATTGGCAAGTAGCTTGCCTGTAGGTTTGCCAGATTTTACTTCTCTAAATCATTTTCTCTTCTCAATCCTAATTATAATTTTAAGCCATCTCTATTTGAAGATAATAACATAGCAATCAGATATATTTATAAGAAGGATACAAACTGTTGATTACACCTTTCTATACTATTTTCATTTGCTTGTTTTTTTGTTGTTAGGCTAGTGGGCACTGCATTATCGGGATGCTCTCATTCAAAGCCTTTTTATCTGATGAGTGAAAGATGGATATAAAATCTTGAAAACTCAGTTTTCTTTTCCCCATAGTTTTTCTGCCTACATAACAAAACCAAATCCTGTAGCTGACGGGGCATTTTGCTAGGGAGACCATGACAACTTCTTTTATGTTTGCACCAGCACTTCTGATCGAATCAAAACACTCGGAGTTATTAGACTTGTTTGAGCAGCCCCACGTTGCATTTTCTAGGCAAGTTTCCTTCAAAAATTCATAAAAATAGAAATTCATAGGAGAAAGAACATTACAGTGGTGATGCTGAAAGGCAAAGAATCGCTTGGCCAGCAGTCCAAACATTGGAATGGGTATTTTCTACGAAATCTTATATGAAACTCATCAATTTACATTGAATGCAGCTGGAAAACTGCAACTACAGCAAAGACAAAGTCAACACAGTACAGTAATGCATTTCAGAACTCACTGTCAGTTTCTCAGATAGAACTCAGATCCTATTGTATGGATTGTTCATTCTGAGATAATGGCAGTACTTAATAATTACATGTGAAGTGAAATTTAGGAGTAAATCCTCAAAGGCCTTTTAGCTGTAGGTGTGATTTTACATATACAAGCAACACTGTACTCTGTTTCACAACTGGTAGAGCAAGTTATAGTCACTGATGTAACATCCTTTTTAGAAAGAGATTATGTGATGTGGAGTAATTCAGAGTGCTAAATATCTAAATGCAGATAGTTTCTTAGAATATTACACAAATATATGTGTCATATTGTATTACTACAAAGACATAATTATTTATGCTAAATGAGTAGGAGTATGTCCCATTTTTCACACACAGGCCTCTAATTTTAACATTTTAAAAACACATTAGGAAGAATATAATCTTATTATTGGTGTTACAATGACACCTTCTCTTTGATCTAAAGGCTAAACAGAAACAATACAAAGAAAGCAGCCAGTAAATTTATGCAGATATGATTTCTTAGACCAATAAAAACATATTATGCCAATGTTAGAGTCTATATTTAAATGTGATCGTTAGAAGTAGAAATACATTTTTGCATATTTATTTTAAAGTTATAAGCACAATATGTTTAGATTTCAAATAGAGCAACTGACCTGATAATGCTGTGTAAATCACCATATAAAGAGATTTCTGATGGCAAAGGAATGCTAAACATAAACAAAAATTCTTATATTTAAAAATAAACGACTGGAAATGTATTGGGTGATCTGACATTTAAATTAGGGCAGGATGACTTTTTAAAAACACAAGTGTTGACTGACTTTACCAGATGGACTTAGCAAAAAGAGAATCAGCTCGAGAATATGCATGAACTAAGTCCATTAGGACTTTGATGGCTGTGAACATGATGACCAGGCATAGCTTACAGCACTCAGAAGTCTTTACCAGAAGAAAATTGGAGGCTGTGGGCCTTCAAGCATTCACGTCACTGTCAGATAAATATTTTCTTTATTAGTATCCAGCAGCCCTTTGTACATCCAGCCCTGTAAGTGAAGAGCTCCACTAATGGAAATGTGGATCCCCAAAAGGACTTGCAACCAAACTGTAAGGATAATGGGGTCTCAAGGTATGCACCCCTGCTAAGAGAAAATATTGACACACTTAGAGGTAGTTCAGATACTGGAATCATCTGTAGTGCTTTAAATGTGTTTCATTAACTTGTTAGGTCAGGAAGCAACTGAGAAATCTCTTAGATAGAAGGTTAGACTTCAAATCAAGAGACATTTGCTCATTTCCTGGAACTGCTCTCTAGTGACTTTGTCTGGGAAACAGCATTTTCTGCATTTTGTTTTCTGTGTGTAAAATGGAAGCAGAGATTACCTCCTGAACTGAACAGTTGTTGAGAAGTTTGAAGGCACACAGTTCTGGATGAGGGGAATCAAAACTAAATGAATAGTAATGAGATCAGAAAAGGAATGAGGACAGACCTTGATCAGCTTGCAGGAAAAAGGAGAAGAGCTGCAGAGAGTTTAAGGTTTTTATGCAAGTAATACACAATAATTTATATTTGCACCTGAAATATTTTTACTGTGCATCATTCAGGTATTGCTAGAACCTCAAAAATTACCTATCTGTATTTAAATTAGAGAAAATTTGTATTTAAATTAGAGAAGAATAACTAGAAGCAGCATTCATTTTTGTAGTATAAGAAATATTTAAATTTTCTATTTTTAGATCAATACACTCGTAAATCTAAATGGAAACATTATAAGAATCAGAGTGGAAAACTAAGGCTGCACCACATTGCTGCATGTTAATAAACAGCAGTAATTAGCATGTGAAATTCCTTGAGAAATAGAGTTCCCTATTTATAACACTTACTTGCTTTGTTTTTTCTGTCCCATCTTGTATCACTGGAACAGTCAGGTGAATAGAGAACCTATCGAGAGTGTACTGAAATTTTTAAATATAAGCATCTCATAGGCAGTAAAAAGCTAGAATTTTGTACCTTTTCTTAGCTTCTGAGTACTCCTAATTTCTATGAAAGTCAAAGGGCACAGAGGATGTTATCAACATGAGCTGCTTGAGATGCACATTTGTAAGACACTCAGGAAACAGGAAGCTCATGCTGTAAAGTTCTCAAGTCTCATAGAAAAGAGATATTTAAAAATATCGATTAATGAGAAATTAATAATTTCTCTGAGGAAAAACATGAAATATTTAATATCATCAGGGTCTGGAATCACAGTAGATGTATTTAGTGTAATCATAAAAATCAAATTTTAAAAAGAAATAGAAGCATTCTCAAACAGAGCTGTAAAAGTAACTGAATAAATACAGCATGAGAAGTAGGCAATTGATTTTTCAAATCATATTTTCTAAAATTTCAGACTTGTATTCCCTTAGAAAACTCATAAATAGTCTCAGAAGGTGCTGTACTACTACTACAGCATTACAATTATAAAATAAAGCATCTTTTTTACCCTTTGATTTTACTCCACAAAGACCTTCATACAACTATAGGTGTTATAGGTGGTAGAAATGGTGGATGTATATAATGGTAGAAAATAATGTATTTCTGTGGGAAATGGTGTTATGTAGAAATTTGCTTTTGTTCTATACAGTAATGAAAAAAGGTTTTGCAGTGTAAAGTTCCAGAATACTTAAATGTGGAAATATCAAAGTTAAATTTTAAAAATCGTGGATATATTTATTTTGTGATAGTAAAAAATAAATTTTAAAATCTATTTTGTTCTGTTATTGAAGAGAATTTTCCTATTACTCCTTTTTTTGGGCTTTGCTATTGTTTTTCTTTTAAAGATTATTTTAGCAAAGTATTCCACTGTAGTTACCAGATGTTTCACTGGCATTTAAATGCACAAAGATCAGTCATATATTTATAGCAAAACTTTTCCTTTACTTGGAAATTCTACAAATAAAGGAAGAAGTGGAGTCCAGTCATTAGGACATGAGATTGTGGTCAACATATACTGAGAAATACACATATTTGTTGCTTTTGCAGCTTCTACCAACAAACTGGAGAAGATGCATTATAGATTTCCAGGTCATGGTTATATTTGTTCAGCAAATCCTAAACTTTGTTTCAGAAGTTATATATGCATATAGGAAAAGGCTTAAATATTCCTAATTTATTTACAGCTATCATAAATTAGGCTATGGCAGAGCTGTACCAAGAGAGAGAAAAATACATGTTTTCTACATCCTGCCTTTCCTTCTGAAGATTCTGCAGTTGGAGTCCCAGGTGAGCAGTTCATTAAACCTGAATTCTCAGTCCTCAAGATATCTTTACTTTTTACTTGCTGTGGTTGATGGAGGAATTGTGTAATAAAGCTCTGAACTAAGAGTGAGAAGATATTTGTGTGAATAGCAGAAGAGAGAAGAGGAAAAAAACAGCTGAGATGACAAGCAGCCTCTCCATACACACTTGTATTAGGCTGAGTCAGTTCTAGTTTGTTCAGTGGTGAATGGTACTAAAACAAGAAACTATCAAAGAGAGTGTTAGGCATAAAGGAAATAAAGTCACAAGTATATCTGTATTATTTGTACTGTCTGATAAGGAATGGAAAAACAAGATATGGCCATAAATCATGTCTGAGTCGTAACAGAATATATGAAGTGTGCAGAAACTAAAAATATTGTATACTGACACCAGAACGTGAGACAGTGCATGAGAGGGACAAATGTAAACTCCAGTTTTGTGGATAAGACGTAATTGTATGGAGAACAGATCAAAGAAATAGTATCTATAGCTAATTACCACATGAGGGGGGATCTTTTTGCTTTAGACATCTGAATGCACAGGAATGCACAACTGCTTACTGAGAGGTCTGGTGCAGTATATTTCTTCTGGTGCTTTTGTTGATTTCAGAGGCTTTTTAACCATTTGATCTATACATGTGTTTGTGCAAAATCTTGAAGACTCTGTAATAGCCATAGTGGCATATTGCATAAATTTAGAAGACATAAGTGTTCCCAAGCTGTAATTAATGTTATTGGACAAAGCAGATGGCTCTAATAGCACTAGTAAAGGGCCTGTGTGATGAGAACCTCCTAAAAAGAGATAATTATTGCAGCATTTCAAAGCTATTAATGTAATAATTTTGTAATTAAATTTGTAAATTGAGACACAACTGACAGTTAATTAAAACAAATGGAAGTAAATTAAAACAATTATGTAGTAATATCCTTTTAAACTTTTGAGAATTTCCAAAAGTGAAGTGTAGGCAAGGTTCTGTATGAGACAAATATTTTTTCATCATAGTATTTGGAATAGGAAGCAGCACTTGCTGGGCAATGTGTAAAAGCAGTTATGGTTTCCTCATTCTTGACTGACAAATGGCTGACTGAAGATGAAATTATTGCCTTTGTATGGATGGATGCTATAGAAATGAATACTATCTCATTCCTATTTCTGTTTTTTCCCCTGATATAAAAATGGCTGTTAGAAACAAGAGAGAGAAAAATCTTGAGAAAGTAACACAAAGTTTTGCAAATAAGACCAGTATAAAAGATCAATCTGTCTTCTTGTGAAAAATATTGGATAGGTCTTGATGGTTAGGAACTGAACTTTAATCCCAAACTCATACATAGCATGCCTGCTAACATGCAAAATGCATTCACATTTGATGTATTTGAGCTGAAAAACTGTAACAACCTTTCTGTTGCCTCAGGGTATAATTATTCTGTTTTCCTTTATGTGCAGACTGCTGCTTGTTCTAGCTACAACATCTAATTTTGCTGGGGTAGGGAACAGAAGAAAAAACATTCACACCTTGAGCCATGATCTCAGCTGGAAAGCAGACATGAACAGCTGTGAGACTACTGTGGGATGTCTCCCTTGTCTGAGGAATGTCTGACTATGACAGAGCTGCTGCTTGACTTTTGTCAGTGTAATGTTGAAGCCTAAGCTTCCAGCTGTTTGCTCTGAATGGAGCTGTGCAGGGCCTTATAGAATCATCGAATGGTTTGGGTTGTAAGGGACCTTAAAGATCATATAGTTCCAATCCTCCTGCATGGGCAGGGACACTGCTGAAAGCTTCATCCAACCTTGCCTTGAATATTTCCAGGAAGGGGACATCCATAACCTCCCTGGGAAACCTGTAATAAAAAGCCTCAAGAATGAGGGTTTTCTTCTAGCAAAAGCCAGGGAAGGGCTATATGAAGCTATTCAGCTTTGCAGCAGAATGAAGCAGAGCAGAAGCAACCTTCCCTTTTAGCACCAGTCCCAGCTTTAACGTGATGATCAGCAGCTGAAAAGAGTTTAAATACATATAGGCTCTCAAGAGAAGCATTGCCAGCTGGTTGAGGGAGGAGATTGTCCCACTCTACTCTGCGCTGGTATGGCCTCCCCATGAGGACTGTGTGCAGCTTTGGGCACCACATTATAGAAAAGACTTGAGAGCAACAAGGATGGTGAAGTATCTGGAAAAAATGACTTGTGAGGAGTGGCTGAGGTCGCTTGGATTGCTCAGTTTGGAGAAAAGGGGCCTGAGGGATGACCTCACTGAAGGCTGTGGCTTCCTCACGAGGGGAAGAGATGGGACTGGCACTAATTTCCTGTGATCAAAGACAGGACTTGGGGAAATGGTAGGAAGCTGAACCAGGGAGGTTTAGGTTTGATATCAGGAAAAGGTTCTTCACCCAGAGGGCAGCTGAGCAGTGGAACAAGCTCCCCAGGGAACTGGTAACAGCACCAACCCTGCCTGAGTTCAAGAAGCACTTGGATGATGCCCTCAGGAACATTGTGTGATTCTGGGGGTGCCCTACACAGGGACAAGAGTTGGACTTGATGATCCTGATGGTCCATTCCAACTCAGCATATTCTATGATTCTATATTTTCTTAATGATGGAACATTAATCATTAAGGCAAAAGTAAGAATGAATTTTTAATAGTTGCTTCAAATTAACTTTAACAGAATCATTCAACATTTTAAAAGTGATAAGAGTTTTCTGAAACAGTTGTGAGAAATTCCTGTTGTGACTTGCAAGGTAGAAGATACTGATTTTTTTTCTGAAGTTGACATTTTTTCTTTGCATAATTCCCAGTTAAATTGTTTTTGCATGTGTCAATGTGCAGGCATGCGCACATGTGTATCTATGTTATTGCTCTTTGAAGTATAAAGGAAATGAGAAAAAGTCACAGAAGTACAAAAAATAATAAATAAAACAGACATTTTCTGAAAAAGACTTTATATACTTTTAGTTTTCTGAATTCTAGATAATGATCCCAGTTGCACCCAAAATAGTTCTAGGATAGTTCCACTGACACTGCAGCTCTTCTGTCCTTATGCTAATGAAAATGAGAAAAATTTTGTGTTTAGACTCTTTCTTTGAAGTTATTAATATTTAGAACTAAAATCATATGACATTTGTGATTGCTCAGAAATTACCATCAAGAGGTTACTGAGAATCCTAATCATTATTCATTTGTGTTTGTCTTCTACACTTTCTTAATTCAGTATGGTTTTATTTTTTTTGTTTCCTTACTACTTGTGAAATTTTAATTGAATGTATTATCCAGTATTCATCAATTTGTTAATCCCATGTCCTGTTGTTACTGGAAATGAGCAATCTCTAATACAACCTTCTTGCATATTCATGTAGGTCATGTTTGTAATCGAGGTCAGGATTTATACAAACAGCTACTGTCTGAACTAAGTTTTGTAAATACTAATGAATATAATATAGTCTGAATACTGATACCTTAGAACAAAACAGAACATCTTCTCCTATGTCGTTTCTGTTCTCTAGTATTAATACTATTATATTCCTGTCAGCTTGTTTTATGAGGGATTTGTAGTTGAAGAAAGCAATAGTGCATTAGCTAACTTTACTGCCTGGACATATGGTAAGCCATAGGTTCATTAGCAATAACACATTAGCCTAAATGATGTTTTCTGAAGGCTTCACAGGGATTTCATCTGTTGTTCCATATTAAAGATACACATATTATTTCCTGTCACCTTACAGATCATACTGAGTCTACAAAAATTGCACTTACCCAAGTTTTCTTCATCTGGAAACATACATGGAACAGCTGCACACCATATGCAGATCATTTCTGTCAGAGTTATCTTGATTCATCTATTAGAAATACTCCCCTTCCATAAAGCAATGTCCATTCATTCACTCTGAAACCAGAGAAAGTGCTCAGATCCAGCTATTTCATGTTTCCATAATAAGATTTTTTTTTTTTATAAATAGATATCCTTGAGGAATTTTAGATTATCATAACGTAGTCAGTCCAAAGAAACAATATTAGGATTGATTCAGTATTTAACAGAATATGCTACTCTAACCACTTGGTTGGGAGAGATCTTTGCTGTTTGTCTGACTGGTATTGCCAATGAGAGAACTCAGCTCCCTGGCAGTTTCACTGTGGCAGCACAGGCATCAGGAGCCCCTGTAAAGTTCCTGCAGGCTGCTTATAGACAGCTCAAGTAGTTTTCTGCTACATTGAGGTCTGCTGTACCAACACATCCTTGGTATAATAACTGGAAATCCCTGAAAATAGGTTGTTAAATCTACGGAGCAAATAAAGGAAGTAATTAAATAAGAATGGAATTTATGTAAAGAACCAATGTGGGAAAGAGGGAAAGACTTAAGACTGGTGAAAAGTCAGAGAATGAAGGCTGCTGCTTAGACCATTATTTCCCAGAACTGGCCCCTAAATTTCTTCCTACATACTAATTAGTTTTCAAGTTGTATTTAACAACAGCACAGTAATATATGCATATATAAGGTTTCACAAACCTTTCTGATAGATAGCATGAGGCATTCTCTGTTTTGGCTCTTCATTCCTACTTGCATCCCACTTCCCATCACTCCCTGTTTGGTTTTTTTTGTTTTTTTTTTTTAAACAGGATCATGACTTTCACTTGGTATACAGTTTTTTTTCATATAAAAATGTAAACACACACATACATATACTCCTCTACATATTATATACATAACATATAGAAATGTGTTTATCGGATAAAAATATTATATATATATATATATGTATATTTTATGGTAATAGGCAGCTGATTACAAACCATAACTGGCTGAGGGAATCACTGCATCACAAACTTGTTAAGTCTGCTTCACCACCAACTAAAAGTGAATGAAACAGGAGTCTGATTTGGAGTATGCCATCATGAATTAGTCCACAGAGCTAACTTCATAGCAGTGGTGGCAGATGAGGTCAGATGAACAGAGTACAGATAAGACAGAAAAACCACAATTTTTTATATCTAATAAAATTGAAGAATATCTGTCAGTGGATTTAATTAAGCACACAATAAAAATGTAATTCAATGCATTTATGAATTTGAAAGTGCAATTTTGGTTCAAATGCCAGCAAATGTAGTACTTAGAAGCTATAGTTTCTTCCACAGGGACTTGATCATGAGGTGTGTATGAGGGAGTGGTATGTGTATAAGTTGTGTAAGTATAAATCTGTGAGTTCTCTGGATAAGTAAGCATTTCAGATTGTTTCCATGCCATCTTCTCTTTATGAATTATTTACCAAAAGCTGAGAGTTTATGCCTGGTATTTTTCCTGAATTTCCTCTTTGAAAAGTGTTTTAAAAAACCAAACCAAACAGAAAAAAAAACCTTAATAATTTTTAGTGCAAGTTAGAAGTTCATCTGCTGAAGTCATTGCAGCTAATAGGATTTAAGTAACAAAATGGAACATTTTTATTTTAAGTTCAGTATATAATTTTACTGTGTTTTCTTTCTGTTTAGATCTATCTAGAGAAGCTAATATGAGTGTGTATGCACTACTATCAATTACATCTAAAACCATACATAAATGGATGCTAACTATAAAGAAAATAATACTTATTAGGAGGGACAGCACTATTAAGTGACTCACTGCACTTCTGAACTATGTGATCAGGTTACTGTGAACTTTAATGGAACCTGGATCTTGCAGAGTTATACAAGCTGCCTGGTGTTCATTTTCTAACTTCTGAGAAATCTGTGTTCACTAGCTGTTTCACTGGTAACTTGAATGCACAGAGACACTTTCCCACTGATTTTGGATTAAAAATCACACAAACGTGGGAGATGGTTGTGAAAAGAAGGATAAGAGCATTTAACAGTTTCAGTCCATCCATAGACATATAGATAATAATTGTTATTCAAAACCATCTATATTTTGCACTTGGGTGCTAACATAGGAAGAGGAACTAGGCTTCTTATTCATTCATTCATCCATCCTGAAACATTTTGATTCATCATTCAATAAGGCTGAGAGCCACTGTGTTTGTATGCATGTGTAACAGTCTCATTTAGCTATCTGAACCAGAGGTTTACACCCTGAGAGTGCATATGGAGGAACTTCAAGTCTGTGCAGTACAGCAGAACACCATTCCTCATAGATTATTTCTCTGACCAAGTGTAGGAACTATTTCGAAGCTGAGTATCTATTAATTTGCAGGATTTCCTGATTTCCTGATTGACATTTTCTTCTATTAACTTTTCAAATGGAATGGACTTTCTCCGGATAGTTCTTCCTTTTTTTTTTCCTTTTATTAATTTTCTTTGGTTTATTCTGCCTTTTCTTCCATTTCTTTTTCCTCCTCTTCCTCTTCACCAAAAGTGTTATCAGGCATTGGAACAGGTTGTCCAGGGCAGTGCTGGAGTTACCATTCCTAGAGGTATTTAAGAACTGTAGAGAGTATGTATGTATATAGTTGTATTTATGGATATGATTTAGTTAAGGGCTTGCCAATGTTAGGTTAATGGTTGGACTCGATGATCTTGAAGATCTTTTCCAACCAAGATAATTCTGTGATTCTTCATCTTCTTTCTCCTCCTTCTCTTATTTATTATTATTATTGTTAATATTATTGTTGTTATTGTTACTATTATTATGATCCACATCCTCTTTCTCTCTCCTTTTGTCTTTCTCATTTTTCCCTGACTCTAGAAGCATAGACATCTACCTTATGATGCCTGGACTGGTGTTCTGGTCCTACATATCTGACCTCTAGGTGCTGTTATGATTAAAGTAAAAATCTGTAGTCTTGTTTTAGTTCATTTTAAGGCACTTCTCATTTTAGTGACTATGAAGATTTACTGCTCCTGGATGTTGATATAAATATTGAATTAACTACTTTTAACATCTGTTTTATATGCCAGTATGTCTGAATAAAAACACACGGTCTGCCACAGGGTTTCTTTTTGCCTTTTTTTTTTTTTTTCATTTTACTATCACTGTCTTAGTCTAGGTGTGTTTACAGCTATTTTATGTTTATGCAATGACAAATAAATATGTAGGCCATTGTGAACTGGTGTGTTTTTCTCTCTTCCATACAGATCTAATGGACTAAGTTTTGGTGTTTTAATCAGTCCCATTACCTTGATCCATTTCTTTCAGGCCCAGCTCCAATTATGAAGTTCATAGAGTAAAAAGAAATTACCCTAGGGAAAGTTTCTTTCGGTTTGTGAGATAATAGTTGTTCAGTAATTATTGTAAGTTGTTAACCTATTTTGAAAGTATTTGGCCTCTTATTGCTCATTTGGTGTAAGCAGCTATAAAGACTTTTTCCAGTAACAATATTTTGAGCTAATAATTTGCATGGGTTCAGAAGAAGATTGTGTCAAAGCTTTCATGACAATTAGTGTCACATCCCAAGCTTATGCATACACATATATTAGGGTTTTGGCATTGTTAATGACTGCATTTCTTTCATGACAGTTGCAATTAATGGGTATAAACTAAATTTGTGAGAGAATGAAAGTTGAAACTACATCTAAATGAGTGCTAATAGGCCTAAGTAGAACAACATGAAAAAATATCCAATGTAATTAAGAATTACAGTCGCTTGGCTGCTCTAGGTGATTGTTTCTTCCTTGGGCAGAAGTACGCAAAGCCTTTTTATTGCCAAAGAAAATTACATTTGTTACTAAGCTTTTTATTTTAGGACATTAACCATTTTCCCCAAGTATCTGTTATAGCTTATAGGGATCCATAAGACTCATATTTTGTAAGGATTTCCATTTCTTTTTCCAAAATGTTGATGAATCAAAGTGGTTCTGAAATCCTTTGTACAAGATGAGAGGCAATATAGTTTCCCTAGTTGAAACACAGTAGGTTTCATAATAAGGTTCAGCAAATGCTGTTTTGTAGGTCCTTAAACCAAACTCTTTCATGGTAAAGGACTATCTGAAATAGACTATGTGACACTTGTTTTATTTGTTTAAATATATTTCTCTTTTATGATACAAGAAATGTTCTACATAATTGCTTGAGTGGAATGATGGTACAATACAATTTAAAATGCAAAAATGGGATATATTATATATGATAGTACATGAGATGTGCTTCGTTGTGTGCATCACAGTGTTTTAGTCCTTTCAACTAATAAAACTTGATGTACAGTAAACTTACATCACTGTGTCTCTTTGTATCATTCTCTTAAAGTGAGAGGAGTTAATTCTAAATGCACAGTAAATTACAGTAAACCAAAGCAACAGCTCAAATGGTTACTGAAGTAAATACTTGGCATTATCAACTAGCTATTAACTCAGTAATAAAATTTCAGTTTTAAGATCCAGTAGAATTGCCACCAACTTTTAACTCATAAACTTATTTATAACTTTGTGTTCCAGTAAGTAGTTTCATTTCTATGAAAACTGTGTAAGTAACTATTTTGCAGATATGTAGTAAAGAAAGCTTCTGCTGGAATTTTGGCATATTCACATAACTCCGTTTCTCCTGGTAAAACCTTGAAATTTTTGGCTAAGTGGAATACTATGAACCAGCTGAGTTTCAATAGGTCAGGCTTGCAGGAGGCATTTATGCTGTGATTACTTCCAGGTGTGAAACTGATTAGGTTTTAAAGCTTCTAGGATTTGTTTGTAGTTTTACTAGGTTATTCTTTGAAGCTCTTCACCAGCCCACACTGACCACTGCTTGCAAAACTTTGATGCCTAATGTGCAATGAGCTTGTCAGATAAAGACTGGCTTATATCATGTTTCTCCCTACTCTGTAATTTGGCAATATATATGTTTTATGTCATACAAACAGCTACACCTTTGTTGTACACAATTAAAAAACTGAATTGTTCGTGTGCTCTAAAAGCATGCAGTTCATTCGAAACTTCACTCACCCACCAGGAATGTTTAAAGGGTTTTGGATTTTTGAACTGGAAGTTATTTGACCTTAAGATGTGTATTAAGCATTGCCAAAATTCACCTTCTACATTTCTTGAAGTAGACAGATGTACAACTGCATGGACTTGAAATGATAAATCTGTGTTCTGCATGATTAACATTTGACCCTTGAGGGCAAGGCACTTAAAGGCATTCTGAGTGACAGAGGTGTTCATGTGAGGAAAGAGTTGAAAGTTGAGCCTTTCTGATGAGCTATGTGGATGCTGCACAAACATGTTATTTTCCCTGTATGCCAAATTAAGAGGCCAGCTCAAGGGGAGCGGTAGTAGATATTGACTATGACCTGCATTTAGCCAATAACTTATTAAATCCTGCTCTTGGCAGAAGATGAGGAAGGGCAGAGAAAATAAATCTCCCACAGTCAGAGATATGTTTTTAGTTTTTAAGTTTGGTAAGCTGTAGCTTGAATACAGCATAAAATGTTCAGCCAGTTTTCAAAATGAAATTGCAAAAGGGCATGCTGGCAGAAATGTCCCTGGAGACATTTAAAAAAAGACTGGATGTGGCACTCAGTGCCATGGTCTAGCAATTGCTCTGGTGGGTCAAGGGTTGGACCTGATGATCTCTGAGGTCCCTTCCAACCCAGCTAATTCTATGATTCTATGAAAAGGATTATTTGAAACAGTATAGGAAGAGATATTTATAGTTGTGATAATGAATTTTGGTGGTTTAGGACAAATGTTGAAAGAAAGTATGAAAGGAAGAGAATTTATATTGTGAGAAGTGACTAGGAGAACTGGTAATGAATGTGGAATGGTGTAAGTAGCAACAAGAATTATTCATAATTTCCTCCTTGATGTTGTTCAGGTAGGAATTCTAGGGTTGCCTGTGTTTCAAATTCTCTCTTAAATGTCTTTTACCTTCTGTGCTGAGATATTTTGTGATCCCCACTCTTTGGGCATCCCTGGCACCATTCTCTAGATGTTTCTGATTCCAACCCTTCCCTCAGTGTAGCTCCTAGACAGGAGACTTTTTTATTATGTTGAAGTAAAATAATTTCCTTTTTTCTTTTAAGTGACTGAATTAATGGAGTTTTGGTTTTCTCAAAAATCCACTTGGAGATGACAAGGGGCAAGAAGCCACAAAAATCCCGTTGTTTACTGCTCTGGGTGCAGTTTCTGGTGTCAAGAAAGGACCCCCAAGGGTGCTGAATAGCTCTCCTGGCCCGAAAATGTCCGGCCTCGCCTTGGCCCATCAGTGAACAGTGGATGTGGGCCTCTGAGATTAACATATAGAAAAAGGGGAAAACCCCCGGTGAATAAGAGCAGGGCAGAGGAGAGGGGGAGGTGAGAACATGTGGAGGGAGAGAACAAAGAGAGAGCACCTGAGGAGAGCAATGCCGGAGCAAAGAGACCAAGGTCAGTGAGGAAGGAGAGGGAGAAGGTGCCTGAACAGAGATTTTTCTCTACATCCCATGGTGAGACGGCAGCCTGTGCCCTGCACCCATGGAGGATCACGGCGGAGCAGCCTTTGGAGATCAGGGAGCAGAAGTTGTGTAGCTGCAGCCATGGAGGGGACTGTGCCTGAAGCATCTGTGGCTCTGGGCCGCCCGCTCCTGAGGAGCTGAGCCTGGCGGGAGGGACTCACCTTGGAGGGGTTCGGGAAGGACTTTATCCCGTGGGAGGGACCCTACATTTGTATTGGGAAAAACTGTGAAGAATCCTTCTCCCTGAAGAGGAAGTATCAGCAGAGAACAGCCTGTGAGGTCCAGACTGTGAACCCCACTCTGCGTACCCCTGTGCTGCAGAAGGGAAAAAGGTGGAGGTACTGAGAACAAGGTAATTTGGGCTTGGGAAGAATGGAGGGGTCAGGGAAAGTATTTAAGCTCTGGTTTGTGTTTGCCCTGTTTTGATTTAATGATAAATAGGTTAAGTTTTTTCCAAGTTGAGCCTGTTTCACCGGTGAGCGTAACCGGTGAGTGAAAACCTCACAGCCCTTGTCTTGACCCACAAGGTTTTGGGTGGATTTCCTCCTTACCATCCCGAAATGGCCGCGTGGTTCTTTGTTGTTGGCCGGGCTCAGACCTTGGCGTTAGCTCATCTGGTTGTATTTGAATGAATTGGGGCTGTTGAAAAGGGCCTGGTATCTTTGCATGACTTAGTCTCCTGATCCAGAGGATAATTTTTATTGCCAGTGTGAATCCAGGCATGAGAAAAGGGCTTCAGGTAATGAGGAGGAACTTGATAGATCAGTGCTCCTGGAATGCTGATGAACTGATGGAGAAAACTGATAAAGATGAATTCAGAGTGACTGGGATATGTGCTTCATGTTGTATGAACCGTGTCTGGCAAAAGCAAAAAAGAAGGAAAGAGATGGACTATTAGCCTTTTTGTTCATTTGTTTTCTGAAATGATATTGCCCTGTAGGACAACTGGAAACATTTTGGGATATGCCTGTGCTCTCACTTATGGACGTATCTACAACTTCATGGTCACGCTCCCCATTCCAAACAGTGAATCAGGGAAAATGAAGGCATTTTAGGTAGTTGCAGGAACACCACAACAGGGTCATGTGTTAACTTCATATGTATGTGAAGACTTATCCTCCAAAAAGCCATTCTCTTTTACCACTAAATAAAACTAATAATAATAAAAAAGACATCTGAACCTGAAATTAGTCTCATCTAATTATAACTGGCTGCATTTCGAAACGTGAAGTTCAGTAATATATAGACTTACAAAAAACAGTGAACGAGGTATTATGTGGCCCACGGATGCATGTCCATGATTACTGATAAGTTATCTCTTTTTATGAATTCTAAATTACCTTACTACTTTAAGATAAATCATGTATTACAAGATGGTAACAATTTGTGTAGAATCTGACTGGGGTAGAAGGGTTACTGTTGGGCTGGGACTAACTCACCTGGGTCATTTCTTCCTGCAGAGAAAGATTAAATGGACTTGGCTAGACCTAAAGGATCCAGTGACAGGTGATAAAAACTGGTGATAACAAGAGAAATAAAGGACTAATAGTTTAGAAAGGACCTCAGGGATCCGTGACACTGAAGGTCAGTGATAGACCTTCCTTACTACAAAGAAATTTTTGCACATCTAAACATGCTAATTTTCAGCATAGTTTCAAGTTTCTCACTTCCCTGATACTTCGATAGACTTCCAGCACCTTTAACATCCTTTGTCAAGAAGCGTCCAGAGCTTCCTGTTCTATGAATTATTAGGTGGGTATTTTTTGGTGGGTAGGAAACAACCTTACAGGTTCCTCTAAGATCTTGCCTTGAAAACTTCCAGGGAGGGAGCATTCTCAGCTCATCTGGACAACCTGCTCTAGTGTCTCACCACCCTCACACTAAAGTCTGCTCCCTTCCAGTTTAAAGCCATTATCCCTATGACTCCATGCCCGTGTAAAAAGTCCCTCCCAGCTTTTCTGTAGGCTCTTTCAGGTGCTGTAAGGCTGCTGCAAGGTCTCCCTGGAGCCTTCTCTCCCCAACTCTCTCAGCCTGCCTTCGTAGCAGAGGTGCTCCATACCTCAGATCATCTTTGCGACCTTCCTCTGGACTCACTCCAACAGCTCCATGTCTTTCTCCCACTGGGGACTCCAGAAATGGACACAGGACTCCAGGTGGAGTCTCAAGAGGGAGGAGATGGAGAATCACTTCCCTTGACCTGCCAGCCACGCTTCTTTTGAAGCAGCCCAGAATATCGTTTGCCTTTTGGGCCCCAAGTACATGTTGCTCACTCATGTTGAGCTTCTCGTCAACCAGCACCCCCAAGTTCTTTTCCTCATGGCTCTTCTCAACCCAATCCTTTTCCCACCAAGTCTATAATTAGCCTATAATTGTGTCTGGGATTGCCCCAACCCTGGTGCAGGACCTTGCACCTGGCTGTGTTTAACTTCATGCAGTTTGCATGTGCCCACTTCTCAGGCCTGTCAAATTTTCTGTGTGGCATCCGTTCCCTCTAGTGTGTTACAGCTTGGTGGTGTCAGCAAATTTACTGAAGGTGCACGTAGACAGTCTATGTTCCTGATCTGCTACCTTCATTAAGTTCCTCATAGTTCTGTCATTGTAAATGATGGAGAACAACTAATAGCTCTCCAGCCATCTCATGGCATTCAGATACTACGTACTATGTTCACTTTATACCATGATTTACCTCTTCTGAACTGAAGAATGCTGGCCTTCTGAGCAATTTCTTTTACAGGTGAACAATATATTTGAGCTTTCTTTTCTGAACCTTTTACAAATTTGCTGTCACTTCAAATTCCTGTGTTAATGGTATCTGAGATGTTTTAATCCGTGCAGTATGCTGAAAACCTTTAATCAAAACATGGTTTTTATTGCTTAGCCAGCACTGACCTAGTGATTCTTTGAAATATTGAAGGAATCTTTCTTCATGAGACCACATGGCAGCATTTTGGGAATTTATACTCTAAACTCATCAGAGACTACCTGAAAGAAAATGCAACACTCTTTCTGTTTTTAAGAGGAAAATGCTTTCATCTGCACAAGATTCTGCCTGCCTCACTGACTGTAATCTTGCTTAAAATACTTGCTTTCAGTGATTTAAATTAGACAAAGTCCATTGAATTAAATGTATTGTAGTACACCCACTAATTTCAACTTGACAAAGATGTGGACTTTTATTGAAAATACATACATCAAATCTGGTATTTTAAAAGATACAGTATAAGTATTGTAATATTAAGACATTTCTGTTTGGCATCTGGAGCTATGTAAATAAGTCCATGCTTGAGTAAGCACCATTTTATTCTGAATTTTTTTTTTGTGTGTGTGTGAATGTCCTTAATCTCAAAATTATGACTAGCTCATTTAAACTCCTGAATCACAATGGTAATTTAATTTCTGTGCTACACTGACAATATCCAATATGATAAATAAATTAATGTTAAAAAAATAAGCAGTTAATGAAAGAGGAAAACTTTACCTCTTGTGGAGACTAAGCTTTAACACAGCAAAATACAATATGTGGAAAGGATAACTTATGGGAGAAAAGTTTTATTAAAGCTATTAAAGTTCCATCTCCTCTTACTGCAGTGAAAAGTATCAAAACTACAACCTCCTTTAGTCTAGGAAAAAAAAAAAGAAAGACTGAAAACCATGCTTGGATCTGTGGAATAGAGGGTTGATGGACAGGTAAAAGAGGAGTTGGAAGCTAAAAGAAAAGAATATATTAAGTATCAAGAGACTGCAGGGGAGAGTGTGAAGGACATACTGAAAATGAAATGTTCCTGTGCTGATACTTTGTGACTGCAACAAAAATAAATATCTGGCTTTTAAGAATGAAAATCCCACATCAATAATTAGTTTGTTTTTATTGTATGTTTGAAACATTCAATTATATCTTTCTGTTTTCTGAGTTCTAGATTTGCCTGTCTGCCTGAGAAGGAGGTAGCCATTGTGTAAACCCAGAATAGCACATAGTGACTCAATTTTAGGATTTTGTAATCCTCAAATCACTAAAAAAAGCATGGATTTTAGAAATTATAATATGCCTGAATGTGAAGAAGAGAGAGAGAACATACTCAGTATACAATTGCGAGATTTTTTAATTTGTTGTCCCTGAAATGTTGCTCTTCTGTTGTATGCAGTGTGCTGAGGACCTCATTTCTTTCTGTATCCTCACTGTTTAACATTATTTTAAAATCTATGATGTCTTACATACCAAGTATTCTTGCAAGCAATCCAGTCTTAAATAATTTAGTATCTGCAATATGCAGCATATCAAATTTATTAAGCCCATGAAGGCAAGCATGTGTAGGCATATTTTTGTGTCACGAATAAGCTGATTGTTTGACAGGCTCATCTGAGATACCAGTGTAACCTGCACTAGGGTACTCATTCTGGAATAAAGTGACCTAAAGGGGAAAGGTGAACTTTGCATTGATTTATGTGAGGAAAATGTATTTACCTTCTTTCTTTCTGATAACTTATTTTTCTTTGATTTCATCACAGTAGCTCTTTTCCTCAGCATTAGTTCATGAATGCTATGTGCTATATAACCAGGGTTGTGACAGGCACTATTGAAACACAACTGAGAGCATTTTTCTTTTTCAGTTTCCTGAGCTTGATTCTGGAGTCCAAACAGTCCCTGCAGCCATTGGTATTGTGCCAGAATGAATCTGAATACTCTGGTGAAATTAAGCTCATGGTATTATAAGGCAGAGAGTCCAGTAAA
The DNA here is from genome assembly GCA_023637945.1 of Phaethornis superciliosus. NCBI lineage: Eukaryota > Metazoa > Chordata > Aves > Apodiformes > Trochilidae > Phaethornis > Phaethornis superciliosus. The sequence goes on from JAJQWJ010000005.1 coordinate 10,140,969, forward strand.
GTGTAACTAAAATCTGCAGAGAAATTTGCAGATTCACCTGCCTTTGAATGGAGGGAAGAAAAGAAGCAGACAAATGCAAAAGTTGTATAGCTAAAATTAGATATTATGACAGTTAGCAAACCTCTTGCCCTTAGGGGCAGAGTTAAGCCTCTTTCCTGATGGTATTTAGGGCTATAAAATGAACTTTGCTTTAGGAACAAAATTATGAATGTATAGTTTGGAAAGACTATGCTGAAAATCTAGGATCTGCTTGATGAGTAGGATGAGATTCTGCTAAGTTTTTCCTATTCAATCCTGATGAAAAATAGGAGAGGGGTATTGTTTCATTTGCAGGAATGGACTTTAGGGAATCTGTTCAGAATTAAAAGAATTTTTTTTGTCATGTTATTTCCCTTTTTTTCCTCAACCCTGGCAGGTAAAAGCAAGAGAAACTGAAAATGTGTTTTGACTAAGCATTTTTAAAACTTGAACAGTTATTGAAGTCTGCAGGATGATTTCTTCTGAAAAAGAAGTCTCATTTCCAGAAACTTTTCTGGAAATTATAAATGAAGACCTATTTTGATAGGCTACATTGGAGCAATAAGTGATAATAAAGAAAATCCCAAGAATGACAGATGTAAGGAAAATAATTTGAAACTTGTGCTTCTTGTGGCAAGGACTGTTGTTATGCTAGGTTGCAGTAGATGGTGCTGATGGGCTGGAAGGCATAAATTCATTCTTTAGGGTCATACTCTGCTGAGACTGTTTTATGGAAACATATATAAATAAGGCACTATTTGGTGTAAGTAACAAACTCTATTTGCTATTCATACATTGTCATAAGTGCATTTGGTATTCATTAGGTTTTAACTGATTCACCTGGCATTAATGAGGATGTCATACTACTCATCTTTCCCTAAGAGAGAATTCTTTTCATAGGGGAAGACATCAGCGGGAAAATTATTGTTATTATCTACAATAACAAATGAGAACTGGAAAAGACTTTTTACATAGAGGAAGGATGCTGTAGTTTTGATGAGAAAACTGGAAAGCATTCTGCTGGTGCTCTGAATATGATTGTTGCTGTTCTTTGGAGTATGCAGCTGATTTGGTCTGACAGAAAGGGATCTCTCCCATGTTCGCTGTGCCATAAAAATGCTGAAAACATACTGCTGAGCTAGCCAGCTGGTAATAGCATTACAGGATATCAGCTGTAGTCCCATCATATTAATTGTATCTTCTGTCCTCAGGTGATGAGCACTGGAAAAACTCCCTGAAACCTAGAGAATTTGGCTGGAGTCATATATAAAAGCTCAGAGAAATTATGTCCAATCTGAAGGCAGAAACTGCTGCCTGAAGCACACAAGAGAAGGAAAAAAAAAATTCGTAACTTGCAGTAGTAATTATGAATAAGCATAAAAATATCTATAATACATTAATATATTAAGTTACTGGTCACAGCTGTTACTTCTTTGGGTTATAGGGTTATTCCAGATAAGAAATTTGAAGAGCAGTAATTTATCAGCTCAGCAATTGAACTGAATTTACTAGGATGAATTTTCAGGCTAGGTAAAACAATTAAGTATTTGATCTTACTGAGACCCATTTTAAGTAACAGCTGAGAGCTAGATTATATGACTGACTTTTTCCTCATGTCCTATCTATAGCTGATCAAGGCCAAACCCCTGACCAGTTATTCAGAGGGACATGAAGCCCTCTTAACTTGTGAAAAGAGTGTTCTGAATATGTAGGTAAAATGTACTCTAGGATGAGGCTAAAACACTAAAAAACTCTGTCACAGTAGTAAAATCCAGTGCATTATTAGACTCACTGCAATTTCCTTGGTAAGATACCAGGGATAGGTATCAGAAAGAAATTCTTGAGGATAGTAGGGCACTGGAATAGGTTGCCCAGGCCCTCCCTGGAGTTAAGGCCAGGCTGGATGAAGCCTTGTGCAGCCTGGTCTAGTGGGAGGTGTCCCTGCCCATGCAGGGGGTTTGGATCTTCATGATCTTTAAGGTCCTTTCCAGCCCAAATCATTCTGTGATTCTATGATACTTCTATGTCCTAGGTCCCTTCATATTTGCAGAACAGCACCTTAACTATTTAAAGCTGAAAGCAGGCTGTGTATTATATGTAGTAATACTTCCTCAACACTTTTTATCTGAGAGAGATAAAAGCTATTAACTTTGTGTGTGAATGTAATTTAAGTTTTGTATTCCTTTTTATTTTCTTTTTCTCCCCAGTGATCAACAGTAAATTAAACCACTTCTCAGCTTGTTTTTACGGATGAAGAGAGAATTAAAAGTGCATGAGGGAGCTTTTTATTCCTTAAGACCCCACAAAAGTCAATTTGGGTGGAAAGAACCTTCTAAAAGAAAAGTAACAGAACATTTAAAATGTATTCCTCCACAACTCTATTTATAGTTTCTTAATCTGTTTTTAGGAGCGTGTTATAACATTTGTACACATACAGGAATAATTGGATTCAGAAATACTTAGATCTTGCTTTCCTCTCTCTTTACTCAGTTAGCTGTATTATATTTAAATTAATTAAATACAGTGGCAGCCACTGAGCCAGTCTGTGGTATTGTGTCTTTGTCAGCAGTTTACTTACGGCTTTCCTATTTAATTCAATGGGAAACAGTCAGTGGCTGATGCACTGCTATGCATGGTATGTAGGACAAACCAGACCTGCCACTGTGTATAAAATCTGCTTAATGCACATGATGAAAGAGCACATGCACATATGTGTATGCATGTAGATACTGTGAAGGGTTAATTCCTTGTCAATGTGTTTGGAGCTCTTCTTGCTTTTTGAACACACTGACTCCTTATCTTACATTTTCTTCAGTTTATTTACAGAATTTTTAGTCTGCTTGCCCTGGTTTAAGAATCTCCTGAGCAAGCAGACTGAAAATTCAGTAAACAAGCTGAAGAATACTTGAGATAAGGTGCTGAAATATCCAAGAGAAACAAGAGCCGTAGAGCTAAGAAGGCAGAACTAAACTTTCAATGTTGTGGATTTGACATGGTGTGCAAAATATTTCTTCCCTTATAGTGTAAACAAATGATACCACTCAGCTACTATTTTCTTAATATGTGTATTAAGAAAATAACAGTACTAAATTGTTGGTATCTACAAAAAGTTGACCTCTTTACAAGCCATCAGTTCTCATCTCCTTTACATCTTCACATATCATAGTCTCTACCCTTAAGCTTACCATTGTAAACTACCGGGGGTTTCTATTTCCATTGCATCTCACTTTGTGATTCAGTTTCCATTTTTAGTTTTCCCTCCTCTCCATTAAGAGAAGCAAATGTGCTTTTTCTCCCTTTTCCCCCAGACATCCCCTCGCCATTAAAAAAATGGCCGATATAAGTGGTAACTCCAACACCTCTTCAAAAACTCACTGAATTTAGCAATGCTGAGAAACCTCCCCACCCTCCATTAAGCCATTTTGTAAAAGTAAGCAAATAACAATGAAGTGGTTTCTTCTGTATATGTACTTCTATATACATCCTGAAGTCCAGCCTTGGCAAAAATGCAATGAATAATGCATTTATCTCTCAGGGAACACCATTCTACTTTTAGATCAGAAGAAGCAGCGTGAACTTATCACACTGCCCTTTCCTTCACATTCTTTTGCTGCTTGACATGTCCCCCTGGCAGATTGTGTGAGGCAGACCTTTCTTCTGTAAGATCCTGCCATTTTTGGCAGCCTTCTGACATACTGTCTTCTCATGGCCTGCACTTACTCTGGATCTCAGCTGAGCCATTCCGAGCTGCCTTCATTTTGTTATTTCCTTCTTCATTCTGCTCTCACCCAGCTCTGTAACTTTAACTGGTGTAACAAAATATTCTCAGTTGTGAAAAAGAATGGTGTGAGAGGGTGTGTAGATTGACTTTTTAAAAAATCTTTAACTGACTTTCATAAGAACCTGGAGGGAGGTAAGAGGTGCAAACACTTGCCCTGTGGGTGATATTCCAGCCTTCGGGTTGGAATTGTGACAAGGACATTTAGACAGCCTGCTTGACAGATTTGTGCAACAAGTCTGCTTAAATATAAATAAAGCTTTTGAATCATCCTACACAATTTTCTTTTTCTCGAGATCACCCTCTAAATTTAAATATTTAATGCTTACTGGTCTGTCTTGTTTGATCATCCTGTCCTTTGTCTCTGAAAATAAACATGCAACAGGCCTTGCATTGACCCTCTGGACAGTTCTTGCACTTGTAAATCAAAAAAGATCTTCATATGTAACATGTTGTGTACATTTCTGCACAACTTTTAGCTCAAGTATTTAAATTGTACTAAATTAATTATCCTGGGATATTGTGAATGTCAAAAGGAAAACAGTTTGCCAAAACTGCCATAGTTCAAGAAAGAATTAGTGAGATTCAGGGGGGGTGAGTACACAGGTGGCTTGTAAATAAAATAATAGAGGTATAGCTTATCTTTTAGAAAATTGTTAAACACTGTATGATTGCAAGAGCCAAGGTGTTCCAAGAGGCAGTTCACTTGTGTTTTCTCTGTTTCTTTTTTTTGATTTTATAGCTGAACAGAAAACTTTGCAATCTTTACAAGATGAAATGCTTACTCAAGCCCATCCAATTGAGATCATCTGTCTCCTACAAAGAAAGCACGAATCTAAATTTCTCAAGATGATAGTTTAAGGTGAGGTTTAGTGCATTGTACATTGCTGTAAAAAACATCAGTGACAGTTATTTTAAGTATGGAAAGTTAGTTTAATAAAAATTAGAACAGGCTCAGTGTTCACAGATGCAGATACATATATCTGAGGCTGTAAGGGCTACCTAAATAGATACATCATGCATAAAAAATGAGACTTGTTTTCCCATTACTCATTATAAGGCAGTGCTCTCTAATGGGAATAAACTGGGTTAGTAAACTGCTTCTTCAGCAATTTACCTCTGCAGTTAGTTCCAGCTGCAACAGTAAGATAAATCATGAGCATTTCCTGATTATAAAATTACAGACAAATTGGATTTTTCTCTGTTAAAATTGTGTATCACATTTGTAAAATCTTCCTTCTATTTCACAGAGTTCTGTTGTGGCTCCTTTTGGTACAGGTTATTGCAACTTAAGTGCCTTGCTAGCAAAAAATGCACATAGAGGACTTTTCTCCCCTGGAAAATGAGTTAGCATTTTGACCTTGTTTTATTTATCTAAGTCTTTTTATAAAAAATGTTTTTGGTTTGGTCACCTAATTAAACCCAGGGATCATGATCTATCTGAGTACTGTATTTTCAAAATACTAGCAGAAAAATTCACATTCAAGTTATTTGTGTAATATGTATGAAAAGATAGTATAAAAATGTGCATAGTAAGAAATATTATAGGACATAATGCTTTAAATATTTTGAAATGAAGTAACAATTCATTAAAACTTTGAACCCACAGACACTATAGTGTGGTACATAATAGTCTTCTAATTCTTAAAGAGGAAGTTCTGTTAATTGCAGGCTTTTAAATTTGTAGTTTATGTACCTGTGAGAAAAAATGACAACGTATTTTTCAGACACAAACACTTACCTAATTGGAGGATGATTTATGGGAAAATTAGATGACAACATACATTATTGCTACCTCCATAACCTTGCTTATCCACTTTAGACATGAAAAATCATGAAAAAGAACTCTTGACCCTTAAACTTGTATGACCTAGGTAATAATCATTTGAATAAATGCTGTGCCTCGTCCTCTTCAAAACAGGATTGAGATCATGCATTCTGGGAAAATTCCCCATACTAGAAACAGTCCTCAGTTCATGCTATTCCTTGGCATTTTTTTTTGAGATTGCTATTTGTCTGTACAAGCAGTGTAGACAGCCAGCCCTACAACCTGTGTTCAAATCCTGATCAGTTTACTAGTGCATCAGTAGTCCAGGAAATCTCCAGGGACCAATCTGTTGGATATAAAATGTAATTGTAAGAACAGAAGCATTCTACTCTGAGTGTTGGATACTCCTGGAGGACAAAGAATCCTGAGTGCTAGGCTACTTGTGCATTTTATCTACTGAATCTTAATGCAGAAGATAAATAATCCATCCCAAAGTACACAACAGACCCCCAGTCCTCCTTCCTGTGTGAGAATAGCTTAATGGCTGGTAACATTTAATTTTCTCTTGTATATCTGCTGAATGTTTGGACTGTCACTTGTATATCGTTTATACCTGTCAGTCTGGTCCCAGCTGTACAAATTGAGAAATATCTTTGCCACATGAGTTGCCTGCTGTTCAAATAGACCATAAGTTTGCAGAACAAAACATTTTTTTGAGGTATTTGAGTTGATATTTTAAGACACCTATTAAACTGAGAAGAACCTCCCCCTCCCCTTGCCCTCCCACTGTACCTGCCCCATCCACAGGCTGGCAGCAGCTGCTGGGGTCCTGGGAGGTCTCAGGTCAGTATCACTGTAGAAAATTTTTATCCTGGTGCTCTCAGACCAGGACAAATATGCATTATTTATATCCTGGAGGAGCACCTAAAGGTACAGCAATTTAATTGTATGAAAAACCTAAGCAAACAAATGAAAAAAAGACTTCTACCCACCATCAGGATGGGATAAGGCGACAAATATTCAACCATGAATCCCAGTCTCATCTAGTTTTAAGTCCAGACAGGGTCTGGATATAGCAGTCATCTGCTCATTTCTTCTCTATATACTGAGGCCTGGCTTATTGTAATTTCAGCCACTGTATGTTGTTTTGGTTGGTCTATATAAATATGGATAATTCTTCCCATTTGAGTAATTTAGGAATTTAGGTGGCCATTTAGAGCACCAAAACTTCCATTTCTGAAGGATGATATATAACATTATTCACAGAAACATTTGGATCCTTTGCAAAATATTAAAGATGCATTTATATTTTTTAAAAATGATTCTCTTTAAGACTGCACAGCAGTATTGAAATCTACTGAATTCTCTCAGGCCTGTGTCATTCCTGTATATGGAACAGGTTGCCCACAGAGGTGGTGGAAGCCCCATCCCTGGAAGTTTTTTAAAGCCAGGCTGGACAGGGCTCTGAGCAACCTAGCCTAGTGGGAGATGTCCTGCCCATGGCAGGGGTTTGGAACTAGATGATCTTAAAGGTCTCTTCCAGCCCTGAAAATTCAGTGATTCTATACGGAACTACTGCACAGTGGAAACAGCTACAGTCAGCAAAAACAACATATATGGAACTCTACAAAGTTTCACAAGTCTTAACAGTTTGACAGACAACTACAGAATGGAGGTGTGAAGTTTACTGAAGTCCAGTTGATTAAAGTCTCATGCCAATCTTAGCTGAAAAGGAAGGAAAAGAGCTATTTTTAAATATTTGAAAAGGTCTTTCAAACACAGTTGGTGAGTATGCCTCCCTTGAAGATATCTCAGTCTTTGTTGTATTGGGATACATCTGTAAGTAATTTAAGATAGCACAGATCCATCCTTTTCAAAAGTGCAGCAGGTCTTACAGGAGCTGAGCTTTTCATCCTGCAAATCTTAGAGCACAACAGGGGCTTATTCCATAACCATAAAAAAAATCTTGCTGCAGAGTTAAAATCATTGTCCAACAATCATGGTTTGTTTTTTTTTTATAACAAATTTATGTGGAATTTATTTAGCAAAACATCAGGGAAAACTGACCAGTTGGTGAAGAAATCTTGATTTAGGTGGAGCAGTGGACCTCTCCAGAGATATGAAGTAGCACAAGACCAGATGAAATTCATAGCAGCTAGGAACTACGATACAGCATAGGGACATTTAAAAACTTCCTGGCAACTAGGAAAATCCTCTGGCTGAAATGCAAGTAATTATTTCATTGCAAACACTCTTGAATCAGAAGTTTGAATTTCATTTACACACTTAGCATGGGCATTATTTCCTTTGTGGATGAAATGGTGCAAGCCTTCAGAAAAGAACCTTTCAAAGTAACAGTTCTTATGTGGCTCAAGATATCTATCTGGGGGGTAAAGATGTGAGAGTTGCAGCAGGAAGAACTAGTAAAATGAGGCTTTTTTTCAAAATCATTATTACTACCTCACAGACAGGGTGTGCTAGTTTTAGCTGTGTTAATTTTCTTCACAGTAGCTATTACAGGCTATGTTTTGGATTTGTGCTGGAAACCGTTGATAATACAGGGATTTTCTTAGTTAGTGCTGTGCCTGGTTACACAGCATATATGGGAATATGGGGCATAGGAACCTATAAAAAAACATTTTTCCAAAATATGAACATTTTTACAGCAATTTACAATATTGTTGCTGACCAACAAACTGCACATGTAAGGGCAAAGCTTTCTTCTGAACCTTATAAAAGCTTTCCTTCAGTAGACAAATTGTTTGAAAACATGCAAAGATTTTTCATGAAGATCTCAAATCAAATTTTCTTTTTTAAAAATCTTTTTCTTTTCATTGTAGAATCAGTTTTTGAAGGTTTTCAAAATATCTGTGCAATCCTAGATAATCAAATAATGGATGAATATAGTATTGAATTCTCTATATTTATTTGGATAATCCTGATGCTAAATGGGTACGATGAAGAAGTGTTGGTGACCTACCTTTCATACAAATAGTTTGGAACAGAGAAATAGATTAAAAGTTAAAAGAAAAACAAATTCTTATTCCAGTATTCAAGAATCCTATTGTTTGGATTTTAACTCCTTACTCTAAAAGCTTGAATAGAAGGCATAGATTCTTAAATGGAAACAATATGATGACTGAACAGTGATTCAGTTTGTTGCAGTGGTCTTCCCTTATGGAGGCTGAAAGAGGAATAAGAGCTGTCATGAATACCCATTTAGTTCTTGCACAAAAGGAAAAATATAGCAGCTGCTCTGAACATAAAGTCTTTAAGAGATGATAGAGGTTTCTGCTACAAATAGTAACTAATGCAAACAGTAGTCAGCTAGTTTTTATTTTCTTTCCAAAAGCTCCTGGTTTTGTTTCTTTTTTATAAAATTTAACTGGTGTTGTCAATACTGTTAGTTAGTGTTAGACTTAGCTGTGATTAATTCTGTTTGTGCTAGGAAAGGCATTTCTTTACTTGAGAGTGTCCTTAAGCATTTTTGTTACTTTGCACAGTGCAAACTGTCAAGAATAGTACAGGTCTTAGAAAAGAAAGTAACAACAACAAAGACTTTATTCAATAAAGATCCCTATCCTTCTCTCCTTTGGCAATTTAAAAAGACACATTTAGTGTGTTGTTTGATTATGTTTTTTTTTTAAACATAGGTGGGTGGGGAAATGAAGTAATTTGGGAGGCACAGGAAATGAAGAAATTATGATGTTCAGTTGTTTCTAAATTGTGCAGAGTATCCCAGTTGGAAAAAAAAATAGGTCCAACCAAACCAACTTTTGTAAATGGCTGCAAGAGCTATAACAGATTTCAGCTCAAGTTGTAGAGGGATTATGCTGCATTAAGGTACAGTTGTAGAGCTAACTGGGCTGTCAAACTTTAATGACAATTAAGTGTCTTTAATTCTAGATAACAGAGACAGAGACCATTTCATTTTTGGTTTAATACTGTCTCCAGGATTCTTATTTTCCTCTCTACACAGTAATAATTTGGTGAGGCAGCAACTGGAATTGGGAGCTATAGTAAAGTTCCCTCAGGCAGAGATAATAGATCTTCCAGTTCCTGGCATCCTGAATTTATTCTTCGTTGTTATTCACAGGATAACCACCTTACTCTCCTTCCACTTGATGGGGTTTTGTTGTTGTTTTTTTTTTTTTTTTTATTTTTTTAAAGAAAAGTGATTCTAATTGCTGAGCTCTGCACTGAGTAACACCCTGTCACTCTGAAAGAGACAAAAGTATTCAGTATTCAAACCATGCTGGATTTAAGGTAAGGATGCAGGAGTCAGGGGCTTTGATTAGCTGATGCAGGGTGGCTTTGGGCACATGCTGGAGCTGATGTTCAGAGATCATGGGCCCTTACAGGCTAGGAGGGCTGTGAGCATAGTGAGGGCTTTCTGGGGTAAATAGCATTGCAGAGCAGGTTTTCCAGATCATTTTCTTGGACACTTACAAGTTGTCAGATTCCCACAGAGACAGAATGTGGGTGATCCAGGTCCTGCCATAGTGTCATTAGCAAAGAAATTATTCTGAAAGAATGAGATACATAGAGTGAGAGCTACCTTGTTTGTCTAAAATTTAAAAATCTATGATTTGAACAAATTGTCATTTTATCTTCCAAAGAACACATTACCTCTGCTGTGTGAAAAACCCATATGATCTGCACTGTCAGATTTTATTATTATTGTGACAGATACTGTAGCATATAAATTTTAAACTAATGAAAAAAATGTCATCTATCTTTTGGAAGTAAGTGTTCAAAGTGCATCAGTGATTCAATTTGATAGATCATTCTTCAGAGAGCTTGAGAAGAATTGCATATTAAAATACAGTGAATAGGTGAAACCCTCACTTTTATGCAGCTCCACATTTCATAAACTGATTCTGGAGAACTCAGGAGATGTCTTCTTCCAAAAATGTTTCTTTATGGAAAGTACCTGGGAAAAAAACAAAATATTTCTCTATTAAGATAAATTCAGTTTGAATACAAAATAAAAGAGTATTAAAACTTAATAATGCCCTTTTTTTGGTGCTTATTATGGTCTCCTGGAAACAGCTAAAGAAGAGAAGGAGTAGCTCCAGTTCCTTGCTTTCATGCTGTTCTGTAGGTGAATGGTATCTACATTTGTGATTTTTTTCATAAAAGAATGCATGCTTGGGTGTTAGCTGTTTATATACATAAACTACCCCCTTCCTCACTTTTTGAAAACCAAAATTTGAGACATTTACCATTCATTTGGCTTCATTTGGCTAACTGGTATTTTCCATTGAAAGAAACTTTCCGATTGTTGGTGGGAGGAGAAAAAAAAATGAGAGTATCCTGTAAGGATCATATTGTTGGTGGAAGTTTGGTTATTTGAATAGGTTTTCTTTCTATGGTCTCAAATAATGCAAGGGCTTTTCTCTATATGCTCTCTCTTTTGACGACCTGAGAGCCAGCTGGGGCCCCTGATAGAAGGACATGGAACTGTTGGAGTGAGTCCAGAGGAAGGTCCCAAAGATGATCAAAGGTCTGGAGCACCTCTGTCTGCTGTGAAGACAGGCTGAGAGAGTTGGGGTTGTTCAGCCTGGAGAAGAGAAGGCTCCAGGGAGACCTCATAGCAACCACCCAGTACCTGAAGGGGCTACAGGAGAGCTGGAGGGGGACTTTTGACAAGGCTGGGTTGGCTGGGGCTTGGAGCACTCAGGTCTAGTGGAAGCTGACCCTGCCCATGCAGGGGTGTGGGAACCAAATGATCTTTAAGGTCAATTCCAACCCAAACCATTCTGTGTGCAAAGAGCAGGAAATTGGAATTTTTTGGGACTTATTCAGGCAATGCATATGAGAAAAGCAAAGCTGTTACATCAGTTCTCAGCTTCCTTTCAAATAGTTTTCATGCTTGGCAGCTAGTACTGAGTAATAAGTCAAATTTATAGAAGAGAAGCTGCATGAAAGGAAAACACAAGATTTTTCACTCTAACAAGGAACACATTATAATGTGAAGAAACTTGTCAGCCTGAAAACTCCATGACATTTGAAAAATCATCTCTTTAGTCTGATTAAATATGGAAATGATCTTTAGACAAAGTGAACGTTTCATAATTATGGATTTGTTAAGTTTTTCTTTATTTTCTGCAGATTCAAACTATTCCGGAAGATTAGTGTGTGGCTTACTATTGATCTTTACCATAAATCAGAAAAATAATGAAAATTAAGGAAAAAGGTCAGTTAAGTTTTTTTCACTTTTCCTACACTTACATCATCTGTTATTTCAAATAAATTGTATTAGTTTTGTGCTACAATAACTTCTTGTTTTGGGGGGACAACAAATAATAGCTGGGATGTTATTTACTTTGATTCCATAATAGAGTTTAGTTCAATTTCTGCTATGAAAAAGCCTCAGAAGAACACAGTAGGAAGTCTAATACAAGATATTAAAACTGTTGGGTTTTTAGTGGGTTTGGGGGTTTTTTTTTGGGGGGGGGGGGTTGTTGTTGTTTGTTTGGTTTTTTTGTTTTTTTTTGGTACCAATAGTAGGAGTAATATACTGGATTTCAGCCTCGGTGCATAATTAGTAGTACTTAACCCTTGCATTGTAATGGGGAAAAAAGACCTAGTTTTGCTGGGACTAAATTAACAACGTAATGCAAGGAGTGAAATATTTTACTTTTTTTCTTCAAAGAACTAATGGAGATATTTTAGAGCAGACTTAAGACCAGATGCAGTGTATTTTCTCACAGGGACAGGAGAAAAAGTTGGAGCCTTCTCCACTTACTCAAGGCTGCATCAGACTTCTGTACTTTTGTGATTGCATTTACCATTCACTGATCTCATTTTGTGTCCATCAAAGAGCAATCAGATATTTTTCCTTTTTTGAAACTAAGATGTACTCAGCTCTTACTCATGCAATGAACTAAAGATCTCCAGTACAATGTTTTGTTTCTTCTGAAAATAATTTTACTGCATGAAGTCAAAACTGCTTATTGTATTTGGTCTTACTCATTTTCCTGTGATCTGACTTTTCTGCCTCATGCTGTAGGTCATGCTGTGTGATTAGTAATGCAGCCATTCTGCTACTGACTGGGAACTGACAGAAGCTGTTTACTTCTTTGAAGATTGCTATATCTGATATTCCTCAGTTTTCCAGCTCCTCTTAACTTTTCAACAGACTCGTGAGCTCCTTATCAGTAGTTTCAAAACTCTATAGTTTGCATGCTACCACTTCAGGAAAATCACTTAAGGAAACCAGAAACAAAAAGGTCTCAATACATTTTGTTACCATAACAGAAAAAGGATCAGTATCTCAAATGACCAAGACAAATTATTCAGGACTTTAGAGATCATTATCAAAACTTACTTTACTTCACAGTCAGTTTAGATGTACTAGATAAGTGTGACTTCTACGTGGACCTCAGAAGATCCTTGCGACCAGGATGCTATGGTAGGCCAAACCTTCAGCTGAGAGACACATACATACATCTGCACCCCCCCCCCCCCCCCATCCTGTGTGAGGAGAAGATATTAGCATGCAGCACTAGCATCTCAGTCTATTTTTTTTTTTCCTAAATCAGTGCATTGAACTTCAGACAGTAAAGTTGTCTATATGCCTGAGCAAATGAAATACACAAAAAAAATTTGCAGATGATCCTATCTTGATGTGCATGAAAAGCCAAAAGTCAGTATTATTGTGCATGTGCTTAAAGATTAACCTTCCTATTAATCTTTGCAGGACAGAGAGACCAATGTTGTCCCTAGGTTTAATGTTGCTGCTAAAGTGCCAGTTAAACAGATTATTAAGAGCTATGGAAGAAGCTTAAATTTTCTGGCTAGATAAGAAAACACAGTAGCAGTAATATTTTCCCTGGCCTTAGAAGTGATAAATCAGTGTAGTATGGAGAAAAAACCCACAACTTTCTGTACACTTCCAGTTTGTAGTACAAAGGTTTGCTCTGAAGTGTGAGAAGGAAGGTGTTTCTTGGATTTAAAAATGTATTTTATCTGAAGTAGTGAAAAATATATTTACTGTTAGATTGATATAAAATTAAATTGTTTCTCTTTTTCTCCTAGTGAGCAATTTTATTTTACTTTGAAATTTGCTACAATTTGACCTGGCTATCATATATTAAACATAAGAAGTACAGAGGCTTATGGAAATGCTTCTTGCAGTGGCTACTTAATAGCACTGTATTATATTGCATCCTGACAAGTGAGCAATATGTTCTCAATGTATGTGATTTTTAAGTCCTACTGCTGCTTAAGAAAACCCAAAATCTAATGCAGAGAATTAAATTTGTAGAATACCCAGCTTGACTAGGGCATGGTTCTATAAATTAAAGGCACCAGCCAAACAGAATTTTAACTAAACTTACACACAAAACTGAAGGTTAAATTGTTGAAGTTTCATTTCTATATTTTGTTTTAACAAAGGAGGTAATTCAGAAAGGAGATGGAACCCTCATGCACTAAGGGGAGTGCAACTTGGAAAGGGCAATTTATGACCTCATTCAAATACCTGGTGAGGACAGGATGGGCTTCTGGGGAAATTTTGTGTGTGCTTTCTAGTAGTTTTCATTTCCAACTTCAGTGGGACTATTTTGCCACTTGTTTTTTTCTCCTGTCTATTTTTTTTTTTAAATGTTTTGTCCCAGATTTTCACATTAATTGATCCCTTATCACTCATAATATAGACTGATATTAGAGAGATATAACTCTGTGTGACATAGCTTACAATGTGAAAAAAAAAAAGAGGTCATAAACACGTATTAAAGAGATTGTGTAGGAAGGAGAAGAAAGTATATATGGAGTCCTCTCATCAAATGGTTACTGCTTACCACCTGAGGATCCATTATCAGTTAACTGCAGTGTGGGAGTGATGGGTTATGAAGCTCACAGATGCTGGATTTATGTATTTTTTTTGACTTTGTATTTGTACGACTTAGCAGGTAGATATTCACACATATTCTGCCATGCAGGGGGTGGTAAGGAACATTGCAGCCAAAATTTTAACTGATTCATTAAAATCATCTTAATACTAATAGAAAACTCATATAAAAACGCAACTAAACAACAAACTTTTGGCCATGAGGATAATATGTCTCCAACTGTGATGATAAATTTCTTCTCAGGCAGTTTGAAATGGAAAACTGCTTCTGCTGTATCTTTTAGAACAGTCTACTTGATCAGATAATGAGAAGCAAAGTGGAGTGCAGAGCAATGTTGCTGGGTCCTTTAATTGTTCTATTCTGGATAAAACATCTGTGGAGCTGAGATATAGTCATGTAATTGAAACATGTAATCTAAGGTGTAAAAATGTTACAAGCAGGCATGTTACCTGTTATTGTTCCCTATTAAAAAGTAGAGATAATTATGCTGTAACTTTCAACTTAGTACATCCTTTGCATTTACATGGCTTTGGGTTTCCAATGAAAACAATAGTGCTAATGGAAGGTAGAACTTGTACTTTTGTATTTAGAGGAGTTTTTTTGTTAACCATAACCATAATGTTATTTAAAACAAGGAAGGTTATTCTTAATTATGGATATGGAAGTATTTTTGACAGTTCAACCTCTTTAATGGGCTATCTTTTCTCATTTAAATTTAAGCGATAACAATAATAATAACAAAAATGCATATACAAATTTAACAAGCTTCTTTTTTGTATTCTTAATAGCTATATTTGAAGAAGAATACACACTACGTTTAGCTTAAAAAAACTGACAATATTTATTAAGCTACAAAAGAGCTTATGTAGCTTTGTCATTATGGACAGGAAAGAGTATTAAAAAAGGCAAAGTTAGCATAAAAAAAAAAGCTTTAAAGTAAGCAGAAATTACATGTCAGTCACAGACATTAAAGCTGGCTGTTTTTAAACTCCAACTGCTAAGCCCTGGGCATGAAACAAGAAAATGATGAGGTAGGCTGAATGAAATGCACACAAATGCTAATGTTTAGAACCTTACCTAAAGTTAAAAATACAAATGCTTGCTTTAAGGAAAAGGTTTCAAATAGAATAAAAAATCCATCATATGAGTCTGTATGAATATAAATATGCTGAAATCCACACATGCAGAATATGTTAAAGCTAGACTTTACGTTTCTGTCGAGAAATCTTCATACTGTATGCTTTAAAGAAGGCTGAAGAAAACTGACATTTTCTGTTACAGGAATGCAGAGACAAGCTTTTTTTTTTTTTTTTTTTTTTTACTAAAACCAGATTATTTGCTTGGGTGAAAAAGAAACAGTGTTCAGATAGAGTAAGACTCTCATAATTGAATACAATACAATCAGCATCAATTGATTTGTTTTCTACTTTTTCTTAATGCTAGCTATGGTAAATCACAGCCTGAATAATTCTTTAGCAGTACGTGGACTGAGAATGTTTCTCAGAAAAATTATCAGATGCTATATAATTAATTATTCCATTTAGGAAACCCAATCTATGGATGGTGTACCTAGTCTTATGCATGCACACTTATGTGAGGATGTATTTGTCTGAGTATAGTATTAGACTTTAATCACTCTGAAAAAAAAAAAATCAGTCTCTTTATTTCTGTTGTGTGCATCTGCATGGTAAAGCAACATTCGTAAAAATTAGAAAACAGAAGTCTGTGATTAAAAAATATTAATAACTTCACGTAAAACATTACTGCTTTTCTTTTCTGGCCCATGGTGCTATTACATATTTCCTTAGACTTCAAGAAAGAAGCCCAGAGAAAGCAATGAAGTAACAAGAGTTCCCAAATCTTACCATGTATTCCTCATTTTTTATGGGAAGAAACACAGGAGAATCAGCTCACAACTTTTCCAGTGCATAAGTATTCCCTCCCAAGACTCCTCTGCCCTCCAGATCTTTTCCCACCCTGTCTTAATACCCAGGTTGAGGGTGATACACTGGCTGAGTTGCAGCGAGTGGCCTTTGACTCTTCCAGAAGGAGGATTTGTGGTTCACCAGTTAAAACCACCCTGCTCTAAAGGGGAGAGATGACAAAGGTGTCAAATTCCATTAATCTGAAAAGGAAAAGCCATGCTTTCTAGGTGATCCAACTGTCCCTTTTGTCTGCATTTATGGTTCACCCTAAATGACTGCTAACTTATGTACCTAGAGTAAAAAATAGTGGCAGTGGTTCATAATTAGCTATGCCACTGCATGTGCTATTGCTTGGTTTTGTTATTGCTACCCTTTTGTTTCTCTTCTCATGATATTTCTGACTTGTGCCAAGGCCTTTCTTTTTTCCATGGATATGGCCATTCATGGAACAGTCAGGCTAAAGCACTGCATGGGATCTTCACATCCTTCCTTCACAAACAGGGGTATATACATGGCAGTTTTTCCAACAGGCAGTTCCATTCTGAATTTCCTACCATGCATGTTGAAATTAAGTGTGTTCTCATTAAAAGCCTGGGTTACACCCGGGAAACTCATCTATATTGGAACAATTCATTATTCAAGACTATCTTGAGCACATTTGTATTAGTTGAATGTGTGCGCATGCATGTGTTTGTGAATGTGCGTCCTTCCTCAGAAAGCAAAATAAATTAGAATGGTGAAACAATTAAGGGTAATATCCCATACAGAATGCTTTCATTACAATATTGCTAGAAAACTCTTAGAAACAGCAGCTGGCCAAACTATGGACTCTTTAGTTCATTATTTTAGTCAGAAAGCTTCATAGAATCATAGAATCATCCTTGAGTAAATATAAAGATATAAAGACAACTGAATTTGACCTAATAATAAGATAGTAAACTGCGAGACTATTGCAGATAAAATGTAGCAGAATATAAAGCCTTGATGTAATGGCAACTGCTCATCTCATACCTTTGAAGTGAGTAAGAGCAGTGCTAGCTGTTTGACTGAAATGTTGCAGGCAAATGTAAACTACAAACAGAGCAGTTCCAAGAAAGTTGGAATAACAGAATAAGCTTTGTTCTTCTATAACCTGAAAAGAATTACCATTATAAGGTAATCAATATATTTTTGATAAAAGAGAAAAAGAACAAATACAGCCCCTAATGTTGTTGTCTGTGTCAAAAAGAAGTACTTTTATCTTCATGAAAGAAGCAGAAAAACAAAAATCAGCTTTCAAAGTCCCAACATTCATGTCCTTTCGTGGTTTAATATGAAAAATCTAATGCAAAGGCCCACAGAAGCAAAAGGTCTATCACACTCCACAGCACTTCTGCATTTAGAATTCATAGTGTCAGACCCAACAAAGTTGTGTGTCCATTCTGTTTTCTAGTCTGTGCTTCTGCAATGTCACTAGTTAGAATAAAAAGTGAACTGGCTTTTTTAAGAGGCACTCTGCCCTAAAATTAAATAAAAATTACTTCTAGTCTTTGCCACAAAGCAGCATCTGGATGATTTCAGACTTCTTAAAGGAGAACAGAAAATCATGAGCTCAGGTATCATAGACAAACTACAAGTAAATGTTTTTAAAATGACAAGTACAATATCCAGGCACTTCATTTGTTCTGTGCTCCAAACTCTTTCTCTCAGCAGTGAAAAAGCCAGTGTGGAGGTGCAGCATCTAATAGGTTCAGGTAAGGTACACATATCACTGTACATTTCTTCTGACACTGGAAATGGGCTGGGTACACCAGTGGAACTATGTAAACTTGAATTCAGACAGAAGGATTCACCCTCGTGGGTTGTTTTTCATGAGTTTTCTGAAGGTGACATTTCGTCTCATGAATTTTCATCAGAAAATACATTTCACTTTGTACAGGTGAAAACTATTGTCTTATATTCATGCAGTGAATATTCTTATCTGGAATTTGTAAATATTTATCAAGTAAAGGAATAAAAAAAAAAGCCATGCACTATATTGCACCAATCACAATAAACAGCTGTAACTCCAAATATGTAGCCCTTGTGAAGGCTGCATATTGCTTGTGGAGAAGTCTAAGCAAATGAAACATGAAATTTGTAAGGAAAAAAAAACTAAAAAGGGGAAAACATACAAAAAATCATATTATTCATACAGAGTTAATGGACAAAATTATTAGCTGGACAAAACCACAGACACTGTGCTCTAGTGAACTAATTGGTGCCAAAGTTTATTATTTTGGCCATGGGGGTCAAAGACCTTTTACCACATTCCTGTCATTAAGCTATCTTAGCCACCAAAACCCCGTGCTTAAACTGTACATTCTTGATTTTTCAGGTCAATAGTAGGAGGCAATAGCAAAGCTGTGTCACAGACCTTTGTAACATTATTGTACATGATGACTTTCTAGAGCTTGCCTACAATCTTTAGCAATATTTAGTCTGTTTTATAGAATTAGTGTGAAAGGGTAAATAAATTCGATGTTAGTTATTGCAAATATTGCTTAGTGGGAGTCAGTGGTGTACTTGATTGTAATCTGCAACTCAAACCCATTTTATTTTAAGAAGTGATCAATTCCTGTTTTCAGAAATAACCCTCAGGCACTGAGGAACTTAGGTCTTACTAACTGCAGGGTGCCTACATAATTTTTTTCACTCAGAAATGGGTTTTTCTTGATTATTTTTTTATTATATTTTGAAACTCAACTTTCTAGGTTTATGTAGAAATCACAGTCCGCAATCAGTCACAGTCTAAAAAATAAATGATAATTGAAGACTTAAGCAAACAGAGGGAAAGGAAAATAATAGTAATAATAATAATAATAATAAAAAATAAAGCCAAACCCCCACACCCAGCCTAGACATTTTATAGTGGAAACATAAACTATATGGTAACTGGATGGCTGAATCTGAACATAGCACAAAACTTGAGAGAAAAAAAAAACCAGCAATCCCTGTTTTTGAAGAGAAAAAAATAATCCTATGTGTTCTATAAAAATATCTCTTCCTATTTACTTCATCAAAAACTACAAATAGCTGCCGGAGTACACTGAACATGAACAAAGAAACAATATTTTCAGAAAGCAGAGCGGAATCCTGTTTAGTATTTTTCCTTGCTTCTCTCCTTTATAGTGTCTTTTTATAGGCTTGTCTGAAAAAAAATTACATTCCTTTGGAAGACATTCACTTGAGGGTCAGCAGCAAGACACAGTGAAACAAAATTATCTATTTGTCTGTCTTTTCATCTGGCATGAAAAAAAGACAAAAATGTTGAAGAAGCAAAAAAGAGAAGGGTATTTTATCACCTTAATATACAAAAATACTCCCTGCCATTATGATAGTTGATTATTTATGTAACATTTTTATTCTCTTCCACTTTAATAAGAAGATAGCTTAGAGTATGTCTTTCTTTTGAAGGAAGTCCCTTTTCAGATAAATCTTTTCCATCATCGTTGTTAAACTGTTTTGTTTCCCCTCTCTTAACATCATCTGCAATTTCTCTTTCAGTCCTATGGGCAAAAAGTTTCAGGTGCAGAGCCTTTATCTTTCAGTAATTCTTCCAAAAAGTATTTCCTGCTAGTGAAATTTCCTAATATCAGTATCTCTAGTGGTTTTCTCCTTTACTATGAATCACTAAATATGATTTTTCAAAAGACAAAGATTTCTTATTCCAAATATGAATGATATAATGAGATTACTTTTTAATTATTATTTCATTTCCCATTTCTTTAGGAAACAGGGAATGTCCTGCAGAGCATAAACAGGTCATACAGCTATTTTAAAAAGGCATCCTTTGCAGATCTGACATCATGCAGAATTGTGGTATTGCAGTACTGCCACGGGGAGTAGCCTGAAATGTAGGTGAGCAATTTCATCAGTCAGTGCAGTGGATCAGAATATTTCCTCCATCATGAACAATTATAAAAATCATTTGGGTGAGGCAGTCCTAAAGTGTAACACGTGCTCTTCCTAAAATCTACAGGGACTGAAGATAGTGGATATGGAAAACTTGCTTTCCTGTGATTTCCCAGTTTCATTTTGCAAATAAGTCCATAGCTTTTGGTTAAAACTGTTCTTTTTATATACTTGTTTTCTATTTGTGCTGAGAAGATCACTTTAAATTCAGAGCTATGCTGGCACTGTAAACGTGTGCATTTTTTGCAACTACACAGAACACAGAAAAAAGAGGAAGTACCTTATTAAAACAGTAGGTTTATCGAAATAATTAGGTGTATAGCACAAATGTGTTGGATTTTAAGAGTATCTCAAGGGTGAATTGATTCATTTTTCAATCAACTGAAGCTGAATTTTTAAAGCTTTTATAAACACAGGGTACTCTTTCCACAGTAACAATTCCATCTCCCTCTTCCTCAAATGAACAGTTTTGCTTAAGAAAACAAAAAGTTTGTAAGTGCAACTGTGTTCTCTCTGTGGTAATGAAAATTTGCAGATGGGGAATCAGTTCAGACTGTGAGTTAATGCAGCCTCCTCAGACTGTCAGAAGAACTGTAAATCCTATACAGAAGATTTGCAACCAAATTAAATGGATTTTGGCTATGCTCTGCCCTAGATGGGTACTGTGAAGATACCCGTGAACTTTCTATTATTCAACAGAAAATACATGGAAGGATGGAGACTCAGCACCCTACAAACTCCGTGGCATTTAACTGCCTCTCTGCTGCTGAAAAGACATAGTTATTTTGCACTGATTTTTTGTAGAAGTGCCAATCTTTTTTTTTAGTGGTGGTAATATACCATGGTCTACAGTTCTGACTGTGGAAATACAGACAATTGGAAAACATCCTATGTATCTACATCCTTGGTATGTCAAGTGATGCTTTTGAGAGAGATTGAGCGAGCGTGGTATTAAAAAATGCCACTTTGCTGTCATAGCACAGTACGTAAACGATAGTGGCTCATATTGGTAAGAATGTCAAAAAAACCTTTTATGGCTGAAACTACATCATTTCACAAAAATGAGGAAGATACAGGATTCTATTTGCAGACACTATTCTTTCCCCTTTCTTTAGCTTTTCAGAGCATCACCACCTTCATTAAAGGGTCTCGTTAATACCATACTCCTAGCCATAAATGATTTAATTTAGAATGAAATTCAGTTAGCAAACCTATTCTGGTCCATATGGAATTGACTTAATTAAGACAGACTAGTATTTTGGACCACGCTAATTAATAGCTTAGGAATGGATTCAGCTCTGAGGATTTTAGTATTCTCTTAAAAATACAGTGTCTGTCTCAGCTGAAGACAGCCGCTCACCATTGTCATGCAAGACTAACACATTCAACTTGAAAATGAACCTGGCTAGTTCCAGCTTGACTTTGCCACTGCATATATTGGAAATCTTGTCACCCAAGTATTCCTAGTGCTTCTTCCTTCATCTAATTAGCTCTGAGATCCTAAAACAAAGTTATGGAAGAACTGGTGTGCTTGTTGGTGTGCTGCTTCTGGCATGCTTGCTGCTGACTGAATTCATGGTGGAGTAGAGAAGGGCCAGGAGCAGAGTGAGCTGAAAACTTTGTCCTGACATCTCTTGTGGAACTGCAGCACTGCCACCCACTTCAGGGACAGAAAAGGTGAGATGGATTTTGCTTCCTCCAGGAGGGAGGGAAAGAGACAGTGAATAATCATAACTTTCTTTCCTTTAGTACTGTTCAGGTTACAAAACTCCTCTGGTCTCCTGACTAATTGTTTGACCATTGCTTCTCATATTTTCTTTTTGGTTTATGGATTCTGTCCTCATTTTATTTCATTGCATGTATGATCACAGGAACAGGATATGGTGTTTATTTTATACCTGTGTATTTCCAATAGCACAACCAAGTGAACTGAGGCCCTTTAACAGGATGTAGATGTACAATAGCTGTTGAGCCTTGAATTTGCTTGTTTTTGGTGAAGTCAGCCATTGCAGTATACTGTTTGAATTAGTTATGAAGTCATCCAGCTGTGGCTTCTGAAATTGTTCTGTATCATCTTCCTCTCAAACACAAGAGTTGCACCAGACCTGGCAGCTTCTCATTGTCTCAACACCCTGTTCTCTAGTGGGAAAACAGCCTTCTCTCTAATGGGAGCCAAAGGTTGAATCCACACTGGATCAAGCCCTTAGACAACAATTGTGGTTCTATAAATTGCCTGAGATTACTGCCAAATATATGTTACATATGTATTTCTTGCCTCTATAGACAGTATTTAGAAACAAATCAGTTCTCAAACCTCATTACAGCATGTGAATACCTGTGTATCAAACAATTCTGTTGTGTCATGTGAATGCTTAGAGTAGCTATATTGTATTAATGACTCTTGTGAGGTTTGTGAATTATGCCAGCAATGATCTTCTCTACTACTGAACATAAAATTCATTAATATATTACCATCGTTGTTAATGTAGAGAAAACATTGTTAATACAATGCAGGTTTTCATTTCTTCCTTTTTTACCTTTCTTTGGATTATGCAGCACAAAAATTGGATAATTATTTTTCTTCCTGCAGTATATTTTTGTGGTAGTACCATTCAGTTTTAGTCTAGGCTTCTTAATATAAACAATATTTCTGAAAAAGTTACTTTTATAAGTTCATGAAGAAATTATTACCTTAATCTTATGTAGCTTCTCTGAAATCAAGATTCAAGAACAATGTTTGAGGTGACAGCTTTTGTATTTTGTATGTTTTCTTGGTCAGAGCTCCTGCTGCTGCACAGCTCTGTGTGTAAATGTTTGATTGGAAACTAGTAGTGTTTTCTTGCTAATTTATTTCACTTGAAATTAATCATGCCTTTGCTTTCAGATTTACCAAGGTTAAAAGTACATCTAAATGAATGTCAACCTTAGATTCCTATTATAATATCAGTAGCTTGCAATCTATTATAATAATGTCAAATATACCTAGTAAAATGGGCAGTCTAGGAACAGGGATTTTGGGTGATCTGCCTCTTTTTTCTTCTTTTGCTGTAACTTTCCACCTGACAATAAAGAAGCTTCTGCTGGTCCATATTCCCCGAAATATATAAGTGCCTAAATCTTATTGAAATCATCTAGTTACATCTAGCTATACATATTTAAAATATATCAGCCTCAGTTTCCTATTTGTAAGACAAGCTAATCAGACAGGAGATATTTTTAGATATTTTAAGCTATGTGTCCTTGCAGCAATGAAGGCCAAGAGCCTCCTGGGCTGCAGAGGTAGGAGTACTACCAGCTCAGAGAGAGAGGTCACTCTTCTCCCCTTCTAAGCACTGCTGAGACACTTTTGAAGATGCTCCTTCCATTTCTGTGCTCTTCTTTATATGACAGAAATGGACATCCTGCAGAAAGTCCAGCAAAGGCTCACCAAGATCCTTAAGGAATGGGAGTCTCTGTTTTATGAAGAAGGGCTGAGAGAATAGGGACTATTCATCTGGGAGAAGAGCTTGACCAGGGGGGGATATTATCAATATGTATATATTCCTATTTAGATGATATGAGTTAGACCCTTCTCAGTGGTACCCAATGAAAGGACAAGAGGCAATAGTCACAAACTTAAATGTAGGAAATTTCATTTGAACATCATAAAAGCACTTCTACTATGAGAGTGGTGAGATACTGGTACAGATTGTCCAGAAAGGCTGTGAACTCTTCCATCTTGGAGATATACAAAATCCAGCTGGACACAGTCCTGATCACCCTGTTGTAGCTGACTTGCTCTAAACTGGAAGCTACACCAGACAGACTCCAGAGATGCCTTCCCACTGCATCCATTCTGTGGTTTTGTGATTCTACAGTGAAACTCTTCCCCTCTTTGAGTTAGTTGAGGAGACAGGGCAGTGTAGAACAAAAAAATTCCAAAAGACTGCACCTCATAAGTAGAATAAATTTAAAAAATAAGATACACTCCTCTGATTATGCAATTAAACTGTTCAACATGATTTGAGACCTGGAGAAGAGTGTAAGACCTTGACAGTTCCTCATGATTTTCATTCATTAAAAAACCCGGGGATATCTTTTCACTCATTCTCATTTCCTCTTATGTTCTCAAAGTGTTGTCATGCATCATGCGGCAGGGGTTATACATATTGCATAAAACTTTCTGTCAAATTAATAAACTGGATTTAGGTACAAAATAGAAACAGTGGAACAAGGAATTACGTATCTATCTTTGAGAAAATGCTGAGAATAACATGAAGGTGGTCTAGGGCTCTTCAGGTTTTCCTAAAGTGTTCGATCATATCTGGATTGATATATCTGAATCTGGTGGATTTAGCAGATTAAAAATTATCTCCTTTGAAGTGAGAGAGATTTGATGTTCATGTAGGGGGATTGATTTAACTTTCAAATAGATATTAGGCAGGACTGTATATCATTATCAGCTTCTTTTACCTAATATCTGGAGAAAAAGAGAAAAAAAAAGATCATCTCTTAAAATACAAGTTATTGGTAGAAATTTAGAAAAGATGTATGCTCAGAGACAAAGCAGTCAGCACAGCATTGCTTATGGTGCAGACCAATTGTGTATTTTCAGAAAGACTGAAAAAATTTAGGATTCGGAGGGGAAGCAGTACATCTTTGCTGAGAGATAGCAAAAAGAATGATAACACTTAAGTCAACTGAAATGATTAAATTATTGTTATGTAAATATAAAGACGAGTTGGAATGTAATGGAACCTTAAAGCAGGTGAATACTGTCTTTTTAAGGGGTTTTAAATAGAACTCAGGGAGTCTGTATAGACTTGGAATTACAACCACCACTTATGGGAAGCTCAATCACATTTTGAAAAGCAAAGGTATTAGCATAAAGTGTGAAATGAAACAGCTGCAGGTATTGGTCTTCAGCATTTTACTTTATGCTCCTGAGACATGAATGTCAAATGAAACAGGTCATTAAAAAGATATTTGCCAAACTGAATTGTTACAGATGATTGCTGTGAGTCAGCTATGTCTTTTTTATGACTAAAAGGAATAGCAGAATGTTTTTTGTGGGTATTAGATATAATTTGGGTTGATATTTTATACCACCAAGATGATCAGGCAAAGCAAATTCAGGTTTCTAACACCCATGTGAGCAAGATGTAATAACCATAGTTAGTCTCATTGCAGATAATGAGGTCAATCTGGTTGTAAGGACGTGTAGGTAATACAGGTTTTGACCATGATAGTATAAATAAAGTGTATGCATTCAATAGAAAATTCTCACTGGCTAAGAAAAAACTGTGCTAGGCACCATGCTAACAGTTCCACAGCACTGCACAGTGTAATTTACTGACACAGATACAGGCAGAAGTTCCAGCATCTGTTCTGGTGATAACTGAAGATGTCCTGACTTGAAAGTGTTCTGGTCTGTGTTACACAAACACAGGTACAGTTAGTCCAGAGATATGACTCTACCTCTGCTCCATATCTGCTTAAAAATGTTCTCCCTCTTTCGCTGGCATCAAATAATCTGGTTTGGTTTTTGGGTGTTTAACCTATCCAGTGTGATGTTGCTTGTTATGCAGTATGCTTGTTGGATTCTTTTATCAGGACACATAACAGATCACAGTTCTGTAAAAGAGCCTGAACTACATAAGCCAACATGGACACATAGTACATTCCTAGAGAGCTGTACTTTGTGAATTTCTGCTTTTTCTTCTTTGCTTTCTTCTTATTCCTATTCACTCCATAACAAAGCTACAATGATCTTGTGTTTAAGAAGACCGTATCTGTCATAGAGCTTCTGTCTCCTTTCCACACTTAACTACACTTCCATGGATAGCAGTAGGAAAGTGGATGATGGAGGCTAATCCAAGGTGGAACTGGTGACCAGCCACCATCTTCCTTCATCTACATCTACTTTTAGAAGATGGAAATGTTGTGAAGAACAGTATTCCTAGCCACTTGATCAGCTTGCTGTTCTTTCTCTATTCTTCTCTTGTGTCTGAGCAAGATATTTTTCCTTTCCTCCATGCAAGCCTATTTTTAAACTTCAGTACTTTCACTTAGAGTAGGTGCTGGCCTTTAGTGAGGTTATTTAACATTTTTGTATGGCACATTTTTTCTTACTGATTTACAGACTTTTCATATTAAAGAAAAAAAAAAAAAGACAAATGAAAAGCTATGTCCCCAAGCCTATCTCAAACAATGATAGTTCTTAAATCTTCAGTGTTGGAGATTCCGCTTTTAGAACTTAAGTCTGAAATCTTTTGTTTGGGAGGAAGGGAGGTGAAGAGAATTTTGTTTACTTTTTAAGTAAAACAAAAGACTTCTGGCTGCTTTTTCTTCTAGAGAAAAGCACAGTGATTTGACTGCTATGGTTAATTCATATGTTCTGTTCAGCTAGAATTTCTAATATTCCCACACTCGTTACTCTGGCAAGATAAAATCCTACAGTTAACACTGTGCCTTGCATTGTACCCATGAAAATCTTGCCAAGCTAGATTGAATTATCAATATAGGAATATTGCAGCTTAACTTTACACAGTAACATGGACCAAGGATGCTAAAAGATGGCCACCAGCAGTCTCAAAGAGCTTGCTCCATTGAACTAAAGCACTGAACTAAAGCTACAGTGAACCCTCCTGCCTCCAGACAAATTACAGTTTCCAAGCTGCAATGTCCTTTTAGTAAGCAGTATAAAAAATAATGGACTGATGGTGAGATAACAGTATTTCATGGATTTAGCTTATTCATAAGAGTTACAATAGTCAGTAGTTACTTTAGTTACTCCAGCCAAAATTTCTTCCCTTACATATGCATACATTGTTAATATATGCTCTATACTTCTAATTTAGAAAGACAAAATTAACAAAAGTTGCAGCTTCATAATTAAAAAAAATCAAACCCCCAACAAAATGCTTTTCTTGAGCACTCCTCATTTATGACAAAATTAAGTTCAAAGTGAATTTTTATGGTCATATCAGAATTATACACCAGGGAAAATTACGAACTCACATGGGCTCAAAACCATAAAACAGAAGAACCTCAAAACTCCAGCTGTGACAGGGTCATTCTCTAAATGAAAGAGTAGACTCTCTTTGTTGAAGAAGAGGAAAAATGAAACATCAGTTTCCTAATTCTGTTATGTCATAGTTAAAAAAAGCAGACACAGTGGGATTTAGCACTGATGGTATTTATTAGTAATGGACTTTATGCATTAGAACTCACAGAGCTAAGAATTCTGCTTCTGATCCAGAATTTCACAGGTAGTTTTGAGATCTGATTGTGGGATTTTGAGATGCTTCTAATCTGTAGCTTTTGGTGCCTCAAGTATTTTTTAAAATTTAATCTCTTTTGCTTTGTCTTTTCTTACAGAATCATTATATTGGACTTTAATAGCTCCTGTACATAAGTACATGAACAAAGCAAGCTTTAGGCACAGCCATAGTAGTACAGTGAGCAGAAGCTACAGCCCAGCATAGCTTTTAATTGTACAATGAGAAGGATGTATTTTTGTTGTACTCCTATCTCCTAGGAGTGAATAACCTTCTAGATTTTTAACTGAAGGTGGATTATTTTTCCTTTGTTCACTTCTTAGTTAGTCTGTTTCTTCTAGATTTTGTTTATATTAATAAATTGTACCCAACTCCTTTTTGCCCTACTTAGGCATAGTTGGTAATGTTCCTTTGTTTTTAATGTTAGACATAGATTTTTCTTTTCTCATCTTATTACTTATCATTCATATTTAATGCTGCACACTGAATTATCTTTTAGACTCTTTTTACCTTTTGATTTCTTATATTTAATGACACACCCAATTGTTTGATATCCTTTTTTTCCCTAGGAACCTGTCACTGCGCTCTATTTGGCTGCTTTGAACTAGCTTTCATCTTTTAGTATTTAAATCATCTAAGTCCTCATGTATCATACTGCATTGTTCCTCATTATTTACTCCTTCTAACTATGATGCCATTCTCTTCAAACTAGTGCTACTTTTTCCTTTGTTTCATGCTCTTTGTTTTTAATTTTCCAAGTCAGATTTACGCTTATTACATGACTCCCACACCTTCGGTGTTGTCATTAACCTCAGAGATGAGACTTTATCAAAAGGGCTTTCAGAAGCTTGTCTGAAGTGTCTTGCCTACAGAAGCTCATTTGTCATCTGCAACAGAGGAGAGTTATTGAATGACAGAAGGCTCCTCTCCCTGGAAGCTAAGTGCCCAACCCTTTGAGTCCTTTGTTTGAATGTAGGTCTCCAACATGGCAGTCTACAATAGGAGCTCTTGACAAAAGGATTGATTTTACATCCAGCACTGGAAGAATGCATATAATTTCCATGTATTACATGGTGTATATACTACATAATTTGAAACTTTTTGTTTTTCTTGCTGCGTTCAATAGTTTGTTTGAAGCCTCTGCTGTCTATATTGGATGTGATTTCTGTTATAGAAAATGGTGTTAACTTTAAACACTCAATACTGGCAGCCATTACTATGGAATTTTGCCAGTTATGAATTGTTTGCCTGCCAAACAAAATCCAAATCTGAAGTGCAGTGAAGTCTATCTGGAAAGCTTTACTGGAAATGAGTACCTGTAGGTACTTCAAGAAAGAATTTTTTTTTTTCATTGGTATTTATGATCAAAGGTACTTTAAACCCTGATGATTCCTAAGGAAAAAACGTGAGTACACAGGGAAACAATGTAATCCCATCAAGAAAGTCAGTGTTCTATTTTGATTCTGAATACTTTGGGCAACACTTTTGATCCCATTTCAAGAAAAATATTTCATCATTGATTACTGATGAAAGTGGAGTACAGGAAAATCTCTCATATGAGTAGAATGGGAAAAAACCTGGAACTTCAGTGTCAGGAATGAGGTAAGTAATAGATGATAAGATAAAAGCATAAAAACCCCCCCAAGCAGTAAAAACAGGTGATCAGGAACACCTGATTTCCATGCTCTATTCTTCAGAACCAGAAGTCAGTTTTAATTAGAAGGCAATTTTCCTTGTTTGAGCCAGGATGTAAACAATTTTTCTTTCTTGAATTCTGCTTTCAGTTAAGTCTCTTGTATGCAGCTGTACTGGCTGAAATTAGCAGCAGGTTCTTCAGTCAGTCTCTGCTTTTAGGTCTGATAGTGTTTGATGTTTATAGGTACTGCTAGAGAAAGGTATGCAGAACCAAGGCCACTGCTTAGTTCTGAAAATCATCTTAACACTCTGGAAAACAAAATGGAGTAAAGGGGTCAGATATGAACTAAATTGTCCAAGCAGAGTATTGCATCCCATACACATCGTACTCAGGGTGATGAGGGATAATTATGAGGGATCATGAGGGTCAAATTCTCTTCATCCATGGCTGTCATTATAGGAAGATTCTGTTTGTCTGCCTTTGATCCTGACCTGTGCCCTGAATCTGTGTGTTCCTGCCTCCAACTTCCATCTGTTTCTTACTCCAGGAGCCCAGCCTGGGACTTTCCCAGGGCTGCCCTTCAGCCTTGGTGGCATTACTGGGGGAGAAGGGGGGAATGTGATACCAGTTTTGCATGTATTGGTATATATATATTCATATACATTTTATATTTTTTCCTTTTTGTCACTACTCTTTCATAAAGCTGTGTAGTTTAGTTTCTAACCAGTAAGTCTCTCTTCCTTATTCTCTCTCCTTTCCCTACAGGGCAGGGGAGAAGGGTTAATAGAGAGCATCTGTCATTCCTTTAATCTCTGGCTCAGCACTGAAATGTGACAGCAGTAAATTCAAAACTCACTGTTACCACATCTTGGTGTCCAGAAAAACGCTGGAAATACCTTTGTACTTAAGGCTGTATTGAACAACAGAGACCAGGTCAAGGCTTTTGGGAAACAGTGGTCAGAAGGCATTTATTCCACCTCAATCTTTAACTCCTTTCTTTACTGAATCTGTTACTTGCTATCACTTGAGACTTTGTATCACTGATAACTTGAATGACACCTTCCATTCATGCTCACTGCAAATTGTGTTAATAGCAAATAAATTAAATCCATTAGAATGACTGTCTTCACAGCTGACTTTAATTCAAAGAAGCTTTGAATCAAGACATAATCAAACTTTTAGCCCCGAGGCTTCGCAATCATGTTACACTGATCAAAGGGGGAAGTTTTGTGTTATGTTTAATCTAATCTAATTGAGGGCTGCTACTAACACAGATGGTTTTGCTCTGCTTCCTGTCATTCCTCCTCATATGATCCTGTCCTTCTTAATTCTTTGTGTCGGCTTGTTTGGCTCACCTTCCTAGCTCATTCTCCAGCTACTTACATGTTATATCTGGTACTAAGCAGGCACTGAGAAAATCAAGAGTAAAAGATCATCATGGTCCAGTTTTGAACTGGATTATGCCTAGTGAAAGACGTGCATTTAGGTCAGTTTTTCTTCTCTTACATGTACCTATATTCCCCTTCTAGTTTTTGACAGCAACAGTGCTCTTAGAACCCAGTAGATTTTTCTTTTTTGATAAGATAATTTGCAGGTCAAAACAATAAAGGTAAAACAAGGCGAATAGCAATAAATCCCTGGTGAACAGGTGAAGTTAAGTATGGACAGAATTATCCTTTCTAATGGATGCTTTGTTTAGGTTGATTTAAGTGAGCTATGGAGTTACAGAAAAATGCCAAATTCAAGTTCCTTTAAAGAATGTATTGCACACAGCCTTTCAAAACACAGTGAAATAGGTGGTATGGAAACCATAGTCTTGTACTGAAAGCCTTTGTCCTAGAGAGTTCAACAGTCTCTGTTTCTGATCTGAGTCTTAGATCATTTGAGGCTGTATCCAGGATAAACAATTCACACAGTGAATTGTACCCAGAAATAAAAATGTAACTGCTGCAGGGCAGACAGCAAGCGTTATATATGTTCCCCATAGTGACTCAGTTGACTCCAAAGTTGAGTCACTCCAGTTAGCACCAGAGAAAGTTGAACTTACCAGGTGTTTGACCAGCAGAGTGGGATAAACTGAGTTGTGTTCGTGCTGGATGTGGGGTTTTGCTTTCAGTCCAGCCTCAGAGAAGAATGCTCAAACTATGCATGGCAATAAGACAGGGAGAGTGAGAGAGAGAAAAAGCATATAGATGCCATTCTGAGGTCTAAATATGTCCTGCAGAAGTCTGTGACAGTGAGATGTATTGACAGAGGTCAGTTAAATTTACGCAGTAGAAAATACATCACCAACAGAGTTGTGCAGACTGTCTTTGCTCATCAGTGTCAGTTCTGTCCTATAGCTACTGAATAGAAGCCCATTTTCTAGAAATCCTATCCCTCCCTTGGTAGAGTGAAATGGCTCTTTCTATACACTTTTAGCCAAGAGTCCTAAATTACTACAAATATCGCTGACACTACAAATTTAAACTTAAATCTCATTTTACTGCTGAAAACCAGCCAAAGCAAAACAACTAACCAGAAAAACCAAATCAAAACCAAAAAAACTACACCACAAAACAGAGAGGGAGGAAAACTGCAAAAGAATATGTTAATGACTCTTGAATAGGAAGATGGCTCTCTTTCTTAATGTCCATATTTAAAGATGTAAATTTACTGAGGGATCATCCCAGCCAACCCCATCTAGAAATCACCAAAGCAAAAAAAAAACAACCTAAATTGGTTTTAGCAATATTTACTAATGCACCGATTTTATTTTTAAAAAACTTTTGGTTTATTTTAATGAACTGGAGGGCCTACTGAATAAAAATGTCTGTAATGTTTGAAAGAGTATGAAGTATCTTAAGCAGGACCTTACTGAGCAAAGCACAGTAATACCTGAACTTGAACTGATATGTTAATTTCTGGTTTAGTGGCCTCATCATCACTCATTTAGAGGTGCTTGAAATGTGTAATTCTAGAGAGCTACACCTATCAATTACAGAGTTATGCTTCTATCAGCTGTTGGGTTTACTCCTTGACTAGTTAGTAGCCAAGACTACCTAACAGTGATATGAGCACCCACACATATTCTTTAGAGTTAATTTCCACTGATGTTGCTCAGTGGCTACTTCGAAATAGATGCAGGAGTTCATATTTTCTTCTCATCTATCTACAAGTATATATGCACACCTTCATGGAAAATTTTCCAAATAGGACTTTTCATTCCTCCCTATCAGTCTGCTGAAGGGTTGGATAAAATCTGCCTAAGAAGCATCTGTCCACATTATTTTAATAAAAAATGTGGCCATGTTAATGGTCATGTCACATTTCTCTCCCTCTATTCTGCATATATGTTGGGGTGTGAATTACATGTGCCTATAAAAATACACACAGACCTATACTTTCATATGTTACATATATGCATATCCACATAATAGGCATAAATACATTTAAATTATTTACTTTGATGATGTAGACATAATAGGTATATGCAAACATAAAACAGGTTTATAATTGTACATCACCACTGTACTCAAGTCAGTAAGTTTTAATGAAACTTTACTAAAATCACCTTTCAGTACAGTTTTTAATCAAAAGATTTTTTTCTCAGCTACTAGACAGATGAGTTGGTTAATAATTCAGTGGACTTATAATAAATAGGTTCAAATCCCACACTGTGGTAAAGTTTCATTAATTTGTTTCTGCTTATATTGAGCCCACGTACCTGAACTTCTTGTAACATAATGGCACACTGACAGGGGAGGGATGGTGCAGAAAAAAAGGAAATTACATGATTATTTTTAGGAAGTTTCATCATTCCCACTGGAGCTGAAGCACATTATAATTGTACTCAAATGCACATAACAATGTAATTCGCTTTTCAGAGCATTAATAACCTGAAAGTATCAATAAGTCTCATAGTAACAGGTTAAAATTCATTGCACTTCTTATCATCAGATGAAAATTCCATCAACTTTCAGCAGATACACCGTTTCTTTGATGCTTCATGCCTATTGCATTGTTCATATTGTGTTACATATAGTAACTTAACACAATATGACTCTTCAAGCTGGATATGGCTCACATTTGAAATACTATCTGGGGGAATAATACAAGGTGACATGGATGGAACAAAGGATTTTGATTCTGTTTGATTTTGAACTCCTTTACATTTTTAGCTATAAATCAAATCCTAAACATGAAATTGTCTTTTGCCATTATCACTGCCTTGAAAGTTTAAAGGAAATTTGCGCACACACAAACTATTCATTTGATGTGAAGGAAAGAACTAACTGCATTTTGCATTTCTCAGTTTAACTGGAAATTTGTGCTATTAATGATGCTGATAAGCAGGGGCCAGGAACTTGAGTTTGTGAAGCATTTTCATATTATAGGCATTCTCTCCCGTGAGGGTTGCTATAGGAATCTTTTATAGGCACTGATAGAGCCCCTATAATGTCTGAGGTGCCTGAACACCATACTGAGAAGAGCTGTACAATGCTCTGCTAGACATTTTTACTGTAACTTTGTGTCAATATCTCTTACTGCTACTTATGACAATCTTAATTCCACAATGTTTTATGACAGGTGATATGCCTAGTGGAAAGGGGAAGGCTGTGGACATTGTCTGCCTGGACTTCAGTGAAGCTTTTGAAACTGTCTCCCACAGAATCTCCTTTAGAATCTGGCAGCTCGTGGCACAGAGATGTGTACTCTTTGTTGGGTAAAAAAATGGCTACATGGCTGGGCCTAGAAAGTTGTAATCAATGGAACTGATTCCAGTTGGTGACTGGTCGCCTGTGGTGTTCCCCAGGTCTCAGTTTTGGGGCCAGTCTTGTTCAGTATCTTCATTAATGATCTCAGTGAGAGGATTGAACGCTTTCTCAATACGTTTATAGACAACACCAAGTTGGGTGGGAGTGTTGCTCTGCTTGAGGGTAGGAAGGCTCTGCAGAGGGACCTGGACAGGTTGGACCAGTGGGCCAAGATGAATAAAATGAGCTTTAACAAGGCCAAGTGCTGGGTCCTGCAATCCCATGCAACCTTACAGGCTTGGGAAAGAGTGTCTGGAAGGTTGCCAGGCAGAAAAGGACCTGGGGGTGCTGGTTTAATATGAGGCAGCAGTGTGCTCGGGTGGCCAAAAAGGTCAACAGCATTCTGGCTTGTATCAGGAAGAGTGTGGCCAGAAGAAAGGGAGTGATCACACCCCTGTCCTCAGCAATGCTGAGACTACACCTGGAGTACTGTGTTCAGTTTTGAGCCCTTCACTACAAGGAAGACATTGAGGTTCAGAGAAGGGCAACCAAGCTGGGAAAGGGTCTGGAGAACAAGTCCTATGGGGAGAGGCTGAGGGATTTGGGAATATTTATTTTGGAGAAGAGGGGGCTGAGAGGAGACCTTATTGCTCTTTACAACTACCTGAAAGGTTGTTGGGAAGTGGGTGCTGGCCTCTTCTCACAAGTTGAACCACGGGAAATTTAGACTAGATTTGAGGAAGAATTTTGTTACTGAGAGAGTAGTCAGGCACTGGAATGGGCTGCCCAGGGAAGTGGTGGGATTGCCATCCCTGGAAGTATTTAAAAACCCTGTAGACGAGGCACTTCAGGACATGTTCTAGGGGGTATTGATAAATACATAATTTATTTGGGGGGATGTTGGCAGTTTGACGTTGTGGTCTTTGGGGTCTTTTCCAACTGTGACAGTTCTGTGATTGTTCTGCAGCAGTAGAAATCTAATTTTGAAATCTGTATATTTATAACTGGCATCAAATTGTTTTCTTGCATGATCAAATTGGCACAGAGAAGGGAAGAAACACTTAGGAATAAAATAAAACTATTTTGAAAGCAATAATTGAACTTAAATATGCCATCTCTAAAACATTCTTGCTTTATTATGCTACCTCAGATATTAACTGGATTATAACGTCAGTTAAAATTGAATTCATGTTACATAGCTTTTGTGTTTTGGTTTTTTTTTTAATTTCTGCATACGTTTTTTCTTGTAGTTGTTGAATATTTTTTTTTTTTTTAGTTTGAAAAGGAGGATATATCTGCTAGTGGCTGTTAGTGGCTGACAGTAAATCCAGCAAATACAGAAAAATTTATAAAACGCAGTCATGGCAAAGAATGTGTCTTTTAAGTGTTATTCATGGGAAGCACTTAACATGTCCACAATCTATAAATAGATTACTAATATAACATCGGAATCAGAACGATTAAATGTCACCTTTCAGAATTGAGACAGTTGATTGGGTCATTTATAGAATTATGTTTTACAACTCTCTTAAGTAAGAATTAGATACAAGATCAGAGAAATACTTCTATATATCCTCTAGCACCTTGAGAAAAATTGGATGCATCAAACATTCATAAGCAAGAAATAATACTAAATTAACCTTCTATCAAAGAAAAATCAGCAATTTGCTACAGAAGGCAGGATTAAGGCAGTGGACATAATAGGCACTGCTTAATTCCTTTGGCTTCAGTAAAGTTCTAATTTGAAATATTTTTCAAGAAATTACAAGAAGTTGGTATTTTATAGCAGTAAGTAGAAGGAGAGCTTGGAACAAAAAAAATAAAAAAATAACAGCATTGTCTTTGGTTAGGACTGATCTTTGATTAGATTTATTTAATTTGGAAAGCAGTGTTACTAATGATCTACAAAACACACTGCTGTTTAAATCTCTTTTAGCATCTTCATGAACATACCAGAAGATAAAGTTAGAGATGAGTAAAATATTTAAGGTGTACTATCTTTACTTTTGAAGAACATAACTTTGAATATCATCATCCACATATCATACAGAACTTTCATAGAAATTTTTTCTTTCTTTCTATCTCAATGCAGGAAACAGAATCTGTTTTCTGTTATACAATATTTTAAAAGAGAAAGATGGGAAACAGTAAATCTGAGTAAATAACTTGTCTGACCAAAAAAAAAGGAGACAGTTAAAATATCAATTTTAAGTACTGAGTTCTATGAAAAAGGTTAAAAGAGCCCAGTATACATCATCTGTGCCAAATAAAAGTTAGAAGGGGTTATAATGAGAGACCAATGCCATGGAGGCTCATATAAAAAGGAAAGGGAGAAGGCTTATTGAATATAACTGATCAAATCAGTAAGTGTGGAGAGAATACTGTAAATTTGGAACTCGGTGATCTTAATGGTGCCTTCCAACCCAAACCATTCTATGATTCTATGAAATGTAATATGGAGTTGTACACTGTGCTGTCAGAGAGCTGGACTAATGCCACAGTAGATCTTTCCTAATTTTATGATTCTGTGATCCTTTACAGACTAGGAGAGACGTGCCTAAATATCTTCTCCTGAGACTACTTGAAAGATTAAAGTGAGGGTACTGGAAACTCCTCAGTGACTCTGAAAAACTTACTTCTATTGTTATAACTTCCCATAGTGAGAAGACTAAACAGTGATTGTAACTGTTGTGGTTTATAAAGTTTATTTTACTTATGCATTTACATATGTGTATTATTATTCCTACATATTTCACTGCTTGTGTCTTTAATCTCTATAGTCAGAAAGATATACCCAAACTGGAAGCTGGGAGGCATTTTAACTTTTTCTGTGTTTTCCAGATTCCAAATAATGACTCTATGCCTCTGTTTCAGTTACAAAAGCTTTAGGATTATATGAGTGGAAAGTTACCTTCTTTCCTCTTATAGCCTAGGTTTTTGTGGGTTTTTTGTTTGTTTGTTTGTTTCTGGAGAATTCAAATGGTCAGCCTTATGTCTGTGTGTATTCATTCACTGGTCATTTTACCAGATACCTTAAGAAGAACGGGTTGTGCTTTTTCTCTTGCAGGTGCCGTTGTCAGAGAAATTTATCAGAGACGAGCTAAAAGCCTAAACCAGTAGTAACAGTATCACAAAGCCAGTCAACAACAATGTCAAAAGTACTGTGGGTTCTTAGCTTCATTATTTCCATTGCTTTCAGATACCTGAATATTCTACATATTCTCACCTCCTAAGAGAAAGGGACAGTTTTTCATCTATAAAGATCTTGCTTCAAGAATCCTTTCATGAATTTGTGCATCTTCTTCAAGTGGTCTGAAGTAATCAAATAGTCCTTTCTGTTTTGAGGATGCACTCACAGAAACATCATCCCAACTTCCCTTCACTCACTAAATGTTAGAAATCGTGTTTGAGTTAGTCTGTCTAGGCTTCCTCTTGAATCATCAGGAAAAAGCTTGATTCTCAGAAGTAACTCTTTAATAATTGTGTGTGAAAAAATGAGTTGCTCCCCTGAGAGGTACTTCTTTCTATCTGTTAACTTAAGAGCAAGCAAGCCTGTATGACTTAGAGCTGAGACTACTCATCCAGCATTTTGGAGGCCTTTGTTAATTGAAAAATGACTGTAGGGTCAAGAGCAACAGCATCAATATAAAACTGAATAATGAAATTTATAGGCTCTGGTGACTCTTGGGCCAGGAAGTTACATTCAGTGTTATTTGTTTAAAAATTGTCAGGTCTTAAGGACTCATGTGGCTATGCACCTGCTATGGGTAAAGGTCCCTTAGTGCCTTGGTTAAGGTCCTGGGGGCTGGATGAGTAACAGCACAAGAATAGAAAGCATTTACACTTGTGTTTAAGGTATGCCTGACTAACTGGTAAAGGAAGAAAGAAGAATACTCTTGTTCCCTTACTACAGTGCCATTCTTTCAGGTTTCTTGACCAAGGAGACATAATCTATATGATTAAAGGGAATATCTGTTACAAGTCTTCCTGTTTCTATTAAGATAAAATAAAAGAATAAGTGAAAAAGTGAGAACTCAGGAAACTCAAGAACTCAGGAATAGAAGGCTTGAGCTGTTGGTATGGTATATAAAACTTAGGAGGAGAGCATAGCCCAGTTTAGACATTGAAATAAAAAAATGAAGTTGCAGCTCCACTTAGTAGAGCACAGGTCATCCTTCTAACTTGCCTCGGTGGTGGGCTCCAACAGAACAGATTCTTGCATTTTTAGTGTAGCTATAAAATCAAAAGAATTTTCTGCATCCAACTACTCCATCATTTTTCTGTTTATTCTAACCTTAGACTTTAGGGAAAAACTCCGTGTTTCCTACCATGATCAGGGTCTAAATACAACAAAATTGACCTTTAATCATGTTAAATATGAAGTGTGAAAGAGTTTAATGTGTAACATGGAGAAAGACTTAATTTGAAAATTTCCATGGCTACAGGAAAAGAGCAGGCTCAGAGCAAACCAGAAATTCCACAGAAGAATAGAGAGTGATATGCTGTGAAATGCTGAATACCATTGAGCACGTACAGTATAATGAGAGGAATTAGGTCAGGAGATGGGGGGCAGGTAATTAATTTTTTATCTCAGTGCAGAATTGGTGAGACCATATTTGAGTGCTCTACACTGTTTTGGCTCCATAATAAAAAAAAAAAAAAATTAAAAGATTTTGCTGAATTGGAAAGAATCCAACATAAGGATAACGAAAATGATAAAAAAGTTTATTAAGAGAATTTGCAAAGCCTGAGGAAAGTAGAGCTAAGACATAACATGAAAGCTAATTCTAAATACCTGCAGGGGATTAACAAAAAAAGTTTCTGGGGGTGGAGTAGGGAGAGAAGATGTATTTCAGCAATCAGTTCAGGTACAAGAAAAATAATTACCTCAAATTAACTTTGCAAAAAGGAAAAAGAAAAAGCTGTGCATGTGCAACTTGCAGTCAGTCTCATGCAAGTCCACTCGTTGACTTCCTGAGTAGGGAAACCTGAAGCAATTTATTAAAGTTTATGCTCTAGAAACAGTTATTTGTCAATGGTAAGGGAGTAAAAAAATACCTTTCTTCCTTCCTAATTTCTGATTTATAATATATGCTCAATATCTGAGTAGATAAATAAAATATAAACAAAAGTACATGGAACCATGTAACTTAATTTATTCATACCTATTTTACCGGGAAGGCAAAGTTTCGATTCTAAATTGTGTTTATTTCTACTGTTCTTAAAATTTCTGATTTGTATTTCTGTATCAAACTAGTAAATATCTAACTACTGTGTCTTCTTTTCCACTTAAAACACCCCAAAAAGCTACATTCAGGTTAAAACATAAGCAGATACCAGATTGGTACATATAGCATTATACCTAAATCCTGAATTAATATATGCCTTGCATAATATGTACATATGGGCAAAGACTTCTTGGGGAAAGAAGTCTATAAAATAGTAGTCAAATACACAACTTTGAGAAGAAAAAATGTTCTTTCCCCCCTCACACTTTTAAATTATAATTACATTCTCTGCAGTGGAAATCTGTGAGACTGCTCAACAAATGTAAAAGCAAGCTGAGTCTTCTAGAAGCAGTAAGAATCCCTGAAATTCCCTTCTCTTTGTGTTAGAGTTCATGAAATGCCCTCAAAAAGAATGTTTTCCTATTAACAAAAGGGCTATTTTTAAAATCAGAACTGTGGGATCTTAGATTTGCGTTTGTCTCTTTGCCTATTTCTCACTTTGCATTTACTTTTAAGCAAAGAGTGGTGAATCATTTCTTCAAGGAACAGCTGGAATGAGAATAAATAACTTAATTTCTTGGAAAAATATACAAATTAAAACAAAAATACATAATGAAGAAATATTGATCCAAATGAGATCAGAAAGTACAAATTGCTCTCCTAGGAATAAGAATACTTCAGAAGGTGGCTCTTGATCTCCTAACCAGTGAACTAATTTTAGCTGTGTGATTTCTCTGGACTACAATGGGAACTTAATTCCCATGCACTGCTTCAGAATGTTGAGGGCTAATTATCAGTTTCAGTCTTCTGCTTTACATGTTTAATTATATACAGCAGTGATATGAATACATTGCAGATCTGACAAATGATGAGAGCAATACAGTTTTAGTTGCTGGGATTATGCTGTAAGCACTAAGGAGATAATATTTATAATAATAAAATGAAATATATATTCCAGTTTTAAATTTAGCCATGTTTATTAAGGATAAAAGAATTTCTGTGAAATTCTGTGAAAAGGATGAAAGAACTCCCTGCTCTGGAGTGTACATTTGAATTTCACATCACGTCACCTCTAGCTAATTGTTAAACTGGGTCAGACAACTCTGATCCATTATGTTAACTCTTCATTGAGAATTTGATACCTTCCTGAGTCACTTACCTAACTTCAGTTCAGGAATGACCATACCTGTTAATAGCTCCAATTCAGTGACAGTAATTTTTCAGTAAGATTATTTGTGGTAAATATGGACTTTTCCTGAAACCTCTTGTATTTTCCTCTCTTTCCTTGGTTAAAGGGAAAAAATTGGAATCTTGTACCTCTAAAATCTCTTTCTGAGGAAGCAAAATCAAATGCAATTTCTTAGCATTCCTAGCTCTTCCAGCAAATTGTCTATATGAAATGAATCCAGTGGCTTTAAGCCAACAAACATATCTGGATAAACCTTTTGTGTGGTAGTATAAGACTGCCAGAGAACAGATACAAATCTCTGTTCACCTAGGAAAGCCCACAGAATTGCATGCTCTGTGCTGCAGTTGGTCTGTTACTTTCATTTATCATTTCAAGCTGTGTTATTTTGATGGCTTTTCAGTTGCAGGACTAGCAGTGCTGATGCAGAGATAATGAAATACTGAAAGCATCAAACAACAGGGATGTCTGTAACTGGTAATGGGCATCCTTCCTCAGTTTATTAACTCCAGCTGTGGTGTTTGACAGTTTTTGTGAACAGGGACAGTACAATGTGAGAATACTGAACAGAGAATGAAGAAGCTACTGTCAAGAAGTAAACAACATAGCACACAATCCCCGCAAGCAGACTTGCAGAATGTGGAAACTGTCATCATCTTTTCAAAACTACAATCTCTGTCTTAAGCAGGGCGTATAGTGACCAATATAGAGACCTTCAGTGTCAATCTCTGAGTACAGGACTTCTATCACAGTTGAAATGTTTTGTCAACTCCCTGCATATGGTTAGTAAAGAAAATATGTGAAACCATATAGTCTTCATTAATAAGATTAGGTGGGATTTAAGATTAGATAAATAAATAAAAGCACCACTTCTGAAAGACTCAACAAAATACTTGGGAGTCATTGATATTACTAAAACTTTGTCTAGAATGACATGAAAAGTTGCTTTATAGAGCACTGAGGACTGCTGAGGAGGAAATAGATATTGCAGATCTTGTTTCTTGTGGTGGTTATAGCTGTTTTTTAGGAGTTTTGAGATTTTGGGGGTGAATTGTTCTAGGACAGCTTTGAAAACCTGTCAGACCTTTTTTAATGATGGACAGTGAGAGTATGGCATCGCGTGTTCTCAGAAATGTATGTTGGCTTTGACATGGCACAAGGGCCCATTTTGTGTGAGCTGTTGTAAATGGGGGCCCCACAAGTGAGTGCAGATGGGGAAGTGCTGATCAGAAAATAGCAGGCCGGTGGGAGTGACAGTGTTTGCTGAGATGTATTACTTGAATGTCTCACCAGAATAAGCTCTGGAGCCTGGTGGCTCTCCTGAATCTGCAAGAACTGTTAAACTCAGGAGGCTCAGTGTCTGTCCAAGACCACCAGCACACACGAGCACCAGCAACAGGTTGGATAACTCAGGCCACATCCAATTTCCCAGGGTTATATATACATCTGAAATAAAGACTCTTTGAGGGACTTTATCCACTATCTATCAAGGAGCTATGCACAAGTCAGTATCACCTTCCCTTTGTTAGTAATGAGGTAAATTTGGCCTTCCTGCTGTTAAAACATCTGCATACCTGAGAGTTTGTGTGAGGAAATAATTGAATGAACCCTGGCAATACTTATGTGCTGTAAATAATAAAAGCCTAATTAGTACATAGGAATAGGTGTTCTAATAAACTGGTTGTGATCTGCATCTCTCCTGAGTCAGTCTTCTACCACAGAGATTTACAGCGTTTAAGCCCTGTGATGAGCAGTGGATTCAGGCAGCTGAAGCCTCTCAGTGGGCACAGCTAAAGCATAGAGCACTCTCCAATAACTGTTCTTCTCTCCCAAGGCTGATATTTTTATCTAGTGCAAAGGCTCAGATCAACTCATAAAAATGTCCTGGTTTTACCAGAGAGTGTCGCGTATCTTCTGTCTTCATGGGAAATTGGTGGTGGTTGGGAAGATAAGGGGAAGGAAGGAAGCCAAGTTACTTTTAATAGATGAGGAAATGAATTTAGGGTTTTGTTTGTTTGTTTGTTTGCTTGCTTGTTTTTTAAATTGCTCATTTTTATGAACTGTTAAAACAGTATCAAGGGGGTAAGATTACAATATTGCTGCTGTTACTTCTCTTACCTGAAGCTGCTTTGGTGTTAAGGTAAATGTAATTGATAGGCTGGAATCTGCGGTTGTCACAGTACAAGGCTGTTTTCACTCGTACCCTGGGGTTTTCTTTCATCAGATGTCCCTGCCAGGAGCTTTGTGGACTGACATTTCATTTTCAAGTCAGAGGTTTGAAATTTTTTTGCTGTTACTGCAGCTTGTCAAAAACCAGGGAGGTGCCCAGCGGTCTGGTCATAAACCTAAGCCATGGGTACAGGTGAAGGTTACACAAGAGGAAATTATGTTCAGTAAAGCATTTAAAAGGCATTGCTAAACATGCTTGCAAGGCATAAAATAGCACAGATTAGTAAAACATATTTTGGGTATGCCATAGCTGAACTGGTGGTTCAAATTAAGGTCTGTTGGCTGTCTTTAGATGGCTTTCAATTAAAGATTAATGACTGCCTTTAAAAATTATATGTGTGTGTATGTATATATAAAATACCAGCATATCTATATAACTGAATTAGAAGAAAAATATGTGTTGGGTACACATAGATTGGATGGCAGAAGCATCAATGTATTCTTTCATCTCTTTGGAAAGGACTGAGAGTGGCAGCATGCCAGCTTGCAAGACCCCAGGACACAGCAGCCCTGCCTTCTCTTGGATGGTGACTGCTGCTGAATTGTATGCTCTAGCTGCCAGGATCATTCTAGCTCAACCCACAGACTATGTTTTCTTGGAACTGTCATACAAGGCCAGTATGTTAACAAGTCATACCTTTTATTCTTCTGGAAAGCTCCTATTCTGCTCTTGAAGAGAAAAGAAAAATGGCGGAGGGGGGAAGGGAAGAGGAATAATTTTTTCCTGACATTAAGCAAGATCACAAATTAGAGCTGATTAGCCTTTTACATCTCCCTTAATTGGCTGGAAGGCATGAGGGAGCTGTGAGTCAAAGTGCTGGTGAGCTGGATGTATGCCTACTGCCTAATGACAGTTCTGCTTTGTTAAAAGGATGCTACTGGCTAATCTCAGGACTCATTTCCAATACTGGGACTGACATTTAGGAAAGGTATTATTAAAAAACAATCTACCTGCCTGTGGCATTGGAAACATCTGGGATTAAACTGTCTGTAAGTAGCCCAACAAATGTTGTAACTCCATGACAAGGAGAATCAGAAATGTGATCACAATCTTTTTCTTGTGTTTATTCCTCATAGATTGCTTTTATGACATATCCTAAATTCCAGTGAAAGTAATACTAGTGAAACACTGGGCTTCAGTCTATGTCTTAACAGAACCCTAATACTAACAAGGTGTGCAAAAAAACGCTTGGAAAATGAGTCAGCACCAGAATATGGTGTTTGGTATGATTTAGTTCAAGACTGGCGTGTGTATAAACACATCAATTATAGAACAGGCTTGCATCACAAAGACCCAGTATCTAAAAGCTGAAGATTTTTCCATTTCTCCTCATGGTTTGAGAAGTTTTAATTTTCTGACTGTTTTGCTTTGCTCTTCTTAGTGTCAGAAAAATGTGTTTTTCTTTTTACTGATGTCACTGACATCTCAGCAATCTGGAGCTACAAGGCAGAAATGGCCACATAGTCCCTGATGCATCACTCAGGAGATGAACTTCTGAGCTGGCCTGGAAGGATACTTTATGTCATGTGTCTGTCTGATGCACCAGGTAGCCCTGGGCACTTCTCCTGAGCCTGGCAGTGCAGAGGTAAATTCAGCCCTATAGTTTGTGAATAAAAGACCCTCAGAGATAACAGAGATGCTCCACGTTATGTATGGATCTCACAGTCAATTAGTCACTTTGCTGGTTAAAAATCTGATCGGTAATGCAACTCTCCTTAGATTCCAAGAGAAAAAAAAAAAATTAGGAAATCACTTAATAGACTCAAACTTGTCTTAGCACTGGTTTGATACGAAAGGTTTTGATCTCGCCCTTGACCCAATGTCTTCTTTTCCTGTGCTCTGTTGTACCCTTTCTCAGTCATTTTCA
This sequence comes from Phaethornis superciliosus, assembly GCA_023637945.1. NCBI lineage: Eukaryota > Metazoa > Chordata > Aves > Apodiformes > Trochilidae > Phaethornis > Phaethornis superciliosus. The sequence goes on from JAJQWJ010000005.1 coordinate 10,185,391, forward strand.
CAGGCTCTTTCCTGCATATTCTGTGCACAGGAAATTTTTTCAGGAAGGTTTTAATTTTCTCCCCTGTTTTACCTCATATCAGTGTAATCTTTTTGATCCATATTATTAAAAAATACTCTGCAAAAGAAATAGCAATACCCTGACTATTTTGAAGCTGTCCACTTTGAACAAAGAAAAAATAAATGCCTGAGTTCGATAGAGAAAAAATTTCTACAGAAGTGAAAGAAAAACTTTTCTTAACTACCGGCAATGGTTTACTCAAGCCTGTGATATCATGTTTCTTTCTTTCATCACCTCTAAATGCCTGCACAAAGGAGAAAAAAGAAAAGCTAAAATATATACGACATATTCCTGCTCCACTTGCGAAACACAAGTCTTGATTCAAAGCCTGGCAAACCTGTTAAGGAATCTTTTGTTGTTTAAGACACTCATACATCATGCAGCATATCACCTTATTCTTCAGCAATCACTTTCTCCACTCAAAGCTAGTGTTTTGACTATGAAAAATGTATACATTTTTCTTTGTTTTGGATTCTCACTTTTAAATGATGCATGATAAAGAGTGGCAGATAGTCTTTTACCATTGTAAAATCACCAAACTATAATATATTCCACTCGTCCTTGAGAAGTCTGCATGCATCTGGTTTCACTGTGCTGGCAATGACCCACCCCAGTTTTCAATATTCTTCTTAATATTATATCAATCTCAGCAAAACTTACAGGGAATTACTTTGACTTTCAGTATCACAGAGGCTTTAGCTATGTCAGGAACACACAGCAGAATACCTTGCTGCAAATGAGAACTAATCTTTGATATGAAAACAAGCAATTTCTAAGGAGGTGATACTTTGAAAGGCATGTTAGACTTTATTTCCAGCATCTCTTTTCTGATTGTCAGCTAAATGTACCTTAGAAATAGATGGAAATGAAGAAATAGTTCACAAGGAAGACTATTTGACTTAATAATGTTGGAATTCAGGGAGATAATCCAGTTTACATCAGCTATGCCCTCATCCTGTACATATGAGGATATAAATGCAAAATCCTTAAGTTATGAGTGGGATTTTGGCATACATTTTTCTGAAAGAAACACGCTATGCTGCTAAGTAAAATATTTTTCATCATTCCTTCTATTTATGTTGACCCAGTTCTGGGTATTTAAGGTGTTTGGTCTAAGCTCTTCAATTCCAGATTTGCAAAAACGACCTTTCCAAATAGCAAAGAAAATCAAGGCTTTTCCTCTGTATTAAGAGCTTAAAATTATTTTTTTTTCATACTGCTTCAATTAGGGTTTTTTTTTTTTTTCTTCTCAGCAGTTGTTCTATTTATCAATGAATGTTCAAATGAAAAAAGGAAGAATTTGGTAAGCCATAGTTATGAAAATACAGTCAAAGGAAGCTAAAATGTATGCTGTTTTCTCTTCAAGGAAAACAGGCATTTGGATTTCTCTAAATAGGAGACAAGAATCCTGCATTACCAAAAATACTATTAGTATTGTAGACAGGGGTCAGATTTGTCCCATATCCTTTTGTAATAAAAGGAAATTGGAACTGCAGTAATGGACTGTGTCTGTTGCCTAAAAATTATATCAATAGTTACGATCTAATTTAAACAAACCATACTGGCTGAGCTGCCATGAACATTTATACATATATATGGCTCTGTGTGTGGAAGGATTATGAGTACTTTAGTGGTTGGTTGAATTGTAGCTAGATGTTTGCTGGATTAATGAAATAATTTATTAATTTACTAACTTGGCAATTAATAGTTGAGCTTGATGTAAGCTTTCTTAAAGTTGTAGCCATTTTGGAAATAGTATATTCTTTATGAATCACTGAAAATTATGTTGCCTCTGACTGAAAAAGGTTGTGACTTGTCTAGAAGCTTATTATAACTTTAATAGGGAACTCTGCTCATAGACTACACTTTGGAGAGACCTGTGAATTTTTTTATACAAAAGTAAATAGCATTTGGAAACTATGAAAATACTACCCAGCTGGAATAAGAAACAATAAAAATACTCTGTATTCCTTTTATTGGAAAATAGACAGATGAAACCAGAAAAATTTAGACAGAATCTATTAGAGATATTCTCTTTCTCCTCCTAACTGATTCTAATTGGTATACCCTAATTATCACTAATTATATTGCAAATATTTATGTGTCTTCTAATTATCTAAGTGTCTAGGCAGTATGCATATTCAAAGGATGGATGAACAGTTCCAAGTACTCATTTTCTTCTTACAAATGCAACTCTAACCATGAAGCTGAGCCCAGTACTAATTTTTGAAGGACTGATATTAATGAGGAAGAAAAAAAGAGACATAGAGTAGAAAGGACAATAGAAATTAGACAGATAAAAGATTTCCCCCATCAAAACCCAGAATGGAAAACAGATAAAATCCCCACACCTCAACTGACCAATTATGAAAAAGACATTAAAAAGAATCAGCAAAAATATAAGTAGTGAAATAAGAAAAATACAAGAAAAATATACAAAATCAGGTGTGTTCTCAGTGTGGAAAGAATTCAATGAAGAAATGGAAGTGACAAGGCAATTCAGTGCCTCTTACAGTTTTCCTTGAGTGAACTGTGCAGGTAGAAAACCCATCCTGCTAAAGTTGTTTCCTAGAATCAGGCTTTTAGCAGCTCATGTGGGCTCTGGATTATGTCCCTGGATCTCTACTAGGTACATCTTATGCTTTTGTGTAGCCCCTAGATTTCACACACTGCCTTCCTATACCTGATTATAAGAGAGCTGCTCTGCCTACCAGGTATAATATGAAATCTGCTCACCCCTCTCTGATGTTTTTTTCAGAATCATTGAAGGAAGTATTAGTATTCTAAATTCTGTTTCCACTTTAATTTCCTTCTTTTAGGGGTTTCTCAAGCAACATTTACTATAAGTCTTTTTCTGCTCCCTGGAACATAACTTTCATGTGGACCAATAATCCACAGGATGTGGTAGCACATATTTTATAACATCCTCAGTTGCCAGCATCCAAAATTGACATGAAAATATACACGACAGCTGACTGTAATAAGTAATATCCCTATGGTAGTGGGAAACTCACCAGAACTGAGGAGTTGCATATATTCAATAAGAAATGAATATAGGGTATTTTCTCATTATATGAGTGACAGGAACTGGGCTTGCAATTTATAACAAGTTTTTTTTGTTTGTTTGTTTTTTGTTTGGTTGGTTTTTTTGCATTTAGGGACAGTGAGGCTAGACTCAAAAAACTGGCAAAATAAGTCTATGGCTTACTAATGAAAATGCCTGAAGGTATTATCTCTCAGAACATGCAGGAAGGCAGTAATCTTGGGTACAGTGGTAATCTGCAGTCAGGTCGTGGGTTTGGCTTAGATCCTTTGTCCATGTTGTGCACAGATCCAGTTAAAGCAGCTACATCTACAAACAACACATTTCTTTCTTTCTTTTCATTTTCCATGGTTATTAATTTTTCTATTTCTTTCAGCAACACTCCCACATTCATTAGTATAATTTTCCTCATTGATTTTTTTCCTATTTTTAATAAGCTCAGAAATGCAGCTGCTACTTCACAGAGAAACTGCAGTCCTGGTTATTGGAGCATCTCACTTGTAATAGGCATTGAGGTACAACTGGGAGGTAGTTATTGTTTACTTAACAGCACCAATAAATCTGACCTATTATGTTCACATCTGAGACTTCTACTTCCAGTAGCAAAAGCTACTAAGATTTGCTTCATCTATGAAGAGCAGATAGAATAATTCTCCTATACAGAAAATAATTTTTTTCTTGTTGTAAGATCAAAGTATAAAACCTAGAAATTCCACCCTTGCTCACTCATCCTTAGTTCTTCTCCTTTAGGTATTGTTTTCAGCACTGAACAAAATGGGTGTTCTGGGGCAAAAAAACCCCAGAGGCTCAAAACCTTCATGTTATTGTTCATCACAAAGAGTATGGACAAAGGTAACAAACAGAATATGTGAAGAAATTTGGTGCTTTGAGACTTTCTGAGCTGAGCTGATTTGAATGCTCATTTTTGTAACCTAAATAGCACTAATCTTTTAATTGCAATTGGTGAAATGTTTTATGGCAAACTCTATTCCCATCCATTACTGACAATGTTTGAACTCTGACTTTCAGATTTGTGAAATACTGCAAAAGTTTGTTATACTAAGAGTAGGTAAGATAGAACAAAAAGACCACATTACTGAGTCATGATTCTCTTGAATCAGATGAAAGGTATTAAAGGATACTGAGAAATTATTAACTAGGATTGAACTGATGATCCAGTACCAGAAGTATGCTCTATCATTTTTGAAGCACTGAAAGTATCTATCTTCCTTTCAGTTTTCCATTACTTGAAGTCTTGATGGCATATACATAATACCTGTGCAGGAGGGAATTATGAAAAATATTCTCCCTTGTAATTTCTGAAGGTGTTGGCCAATTTAAAAGAAATTGTTCAGAGGAAAGACTTCAATAATGTCATACTTTACTAGGCACCTGAGAAGCCTAACAGAAGGTAGCAGCTGCACAGAGCCCAGCAACTAAGCAGTGGGTCTTAGTATTCCAGTATCCCTATTTATTTTTTCTTGCACATAGGAGCAAAGGATGTAATTCTTTCTTGGTAGATAAGTTAATTCACAAATAAACTCAGAAAAAATATTGTCCCTTATGGTCCAGTGAACAAGCCAACTAGTCATTGCTACAGACTAGGAATAGACATCTCTTTTGTTCTGCTGGGATCTCTAGGCATCAGAGATGCTCAAGGCAATTTGTTCCTTAAGAGATGAAATTCTCAAAAGTTAGTATTGATGAGACTTAGGCTTCTAAATGGCTTTGGTAATGTGAGCATAAATGTGAGGTGTTTTTTAAAATTATCATTTGGAACATCTGTCATAGGCCATTATTAGAAATATGATACTGAATAAGATGGGCCAGTGATCTTGAATGCAAGGTTATTTATTTCCTCTGTGCCTTTATTTCTTTTATTTTAGCATAGTTGGGAAATCTGACAAAAATACCTGTGGGAAGAAACTAAAAAACAAATAGAGGGCTAGGAACTTTCAAAATTATCTCTTTGTGCCATAAACCTACCATTAGAGAAGAGAAACCTACTACTACTACTTCTTTATTTCTAAGCAATGATTAGATGTTGAAATATATTATTTTGAGTAATGAACTGTTTGAAATTAGTTAGTCACAAGATGAACCATTTAGTACTTTTCAAGCCTGTTGATCATCATTCTTGCCCATCTGCCCTTTTATCTTGTAGTACTGTAACTGGTAATCTTTATGTAGCTTTTTTTTTTTTTTTTCCAGTTATATACATGGACCAAAGAAGACAAGAGACTTAATTTTATTACTGTCCTACTAAATAATAACCAGCAGGGTGTGCTAATCTTTGTACTAAAAAAGATTTTCTTGAAATCACATGTAATTTAAGTTATGCATTTTTCTGCTCTTGTTTTTTCAAAAGTACAGTGTAAGAGATAAGAACATCTAACAAAGCTAAGAAAGCTATTCCTTATCTCAAAAATAACAACAGAAATAGCACTATCATCTGCAGAACATATATGCATGCCCAGAAGAACATTAGACATCATGAATAAGAAGCAATGAAATGAGTCGAACCAGTTCCTTTACCAGATGCTGGCACGTTTCTAGGGATAAACTCCATCTTCTCCTTAGGTTTTAGCTCCCATATGAAATATGTTAGGAAGAGAAGTTGTGGAACTTGATATATATATAATTCTTATTAGGTCTAAATTGGTGCCCATTCATTACATTAGCAGACATTTCTCCACTCACCCATTACATGACCCAACAGGCTGAGCTGCTTTACTTTCCTTCCCCAGTTCTGGCATTTCTGTTCACACTGGAGTTATGTTCATATTTTGTAAACTCTCCTGTATTTGTGGATTGAGCTAGGAGAAAAAACAACTTAGTGAGTGCACCATATGTGGTTGGTTTCAGACTTGAATAAAGACCAACAGAGTCTAGAACTGGACAAATTTCTGTCACACTATCACACACTATTGTCACACTGTTTGAATGAGAAATACGCTCACAAAAATTGGGGTTGCTTCACAAGTAATGTGTGAACTCAAAACAGCCAGTACAATTAAAAATCATAATAGTTGCATAGAATTATTCCACTACAGTAATAAAATTGTTGCTTTTGCACATGCTTTTACCTTCTGAAATCTTCTTTATGGGCCTTGTACATAGGAATTCTGTCATTGTACTTTGTTTTGGGTTTTTTTAAGCCTCAGGTAAAAAATCATTAGCTATAAAAAGTGGCAGGAAATAAATAGAAGAAGGGATTTTGTAATTTTTTTTTCTCTTCTGCAGTCAAGAAGTGGAATTATGATTGGAATACAGATATAAATACAAAAATTCATTCCTGAAAGAAGAAAATAAAAGGAGCATCATAGAAAATGGAGCATCATAGAAAAATGAGGGCCACTTAATTTTATCCAGCTACTGTCCAGCAACTGTATAAATTGAAGGGGTAGATTGAGAGTAGAGAAGAGGGTGTTTGCATGAAACAATCCAGTTTTGTGAGAAAAATTAGTTTATGTCCCAAGAAAATGGTCAGCAGTCTGCAAAGATTTTAGGCAGGATTTGGTCTTTAGTGCAGGTATTTTTATTATTACAGTCTTGCATATTCATAAGAAGACAAAGAAGCCTACCTGTTCTTCTGTTTCTGACTTAACAGTGTCCATTTATTTATTCTCTCTTGGAGTCCTTCAAAGTCTATCTTTGAGAAGTAAAATGAGGGGAACACAGGATGTATTCAGTACCAGTGAAAGAAAAAGTAGGTCTGACAGGTAACTCCAATCTGAGAGGAGTATATGAGCAACAAAAATGTCTTATGGCTTGCTATATGGACTTTAAAATGCAAAGGACAAACATAGCCAGTCCTTGGTCTGTCCTGAGCTAGACACAGATGTACAGTGGTAGCAAAGAGCAGGTGACACAATGGAAGCAGTGTTGTGAATATCAGGCTGTCTGACATAGCTCAGAGATGAGAGCAGGAATAGAAATTCAGAGATCGAGGAGTCCCTGCTGAAAAACTCAAAGGATTGCAGCAGTGTCAGGTTTTTTTCCTGGCTAGAGAAAGTTCTATCCATAGAAGCTTTATGCAGATAGTCACTGGATACCTTCAAATAACAGTGCTGCATCTGCAATACAAACAGTGTGGTGCTTTTTAGAAAAATCTCTTTCATATAGTTGCATTTCATCTGTGTTGCTTACCACCCACTTCTTAATGCCACCCAGATTTATAGGTGACTACTTAACTGTTTGTCTCACTGCAGGAAATGTTGGCAGGCTGCTGTTCAGAAAAATAAACAAAAGAATCTTCATGTGGGAATATCAGCTTTGAATAGTTGTGATACAAACAAAAGAGGAAAAAGGCACGATATGGAGAAGCTGGCAGACGATAAGGTTTTCAAGCACTAATAGTAAATTCATACTTCATAATTACTGCATGCAAATGTGAAATGTGTCCAGAGATTTGTCTCACATAGTGCTTTTTGTGTGATTACAGAGCACAGCTGTTAGTCACCTGTGCTTTAGATCCAGAGGATTACAATTTTTTCTTTGGTCTGGGTGGACATGTATGGGCAGAAGTGAGTAAATAGTGGGAAAAAACAATAAAACACTGATGAAGAGAAAATTAAGGTATGAGATAAATTTCATCATACCGTGACTTTGGAATTTTCACTTTTCAGATTATTGACAATAACCTTTTATTCTAACAGGTGTATTTAGGATTCATTTACTTCAAAACAATTCAGCGCAGCACTCTAAGGCTCAGATTCTCTAGTGAATCTTTCTTGGTTGATATTAACAACCTTATTTCTATCATGGGTGAATTTTGTTCTGAAAATAATTGTCCCAGGTACAGGTTTGCATGCCCATTCCCCATCTCAAACTTCTGAGCAGGGGAATAACATAACAGAGGAAAGGAAACTACATGCTGCAGCTGTGTATTTTCCAGTTGAACCAAACACCTCTCTTAACACAAAGTATGCTGATTACATTCTTAAGAACTAAAGAACATCTTTAATATGTACTTTTGCTCCCCAGACTCAATAAAGGTGCTTTGTATCCATATTTCTACAATACTACTTCCAACAATTATTTGAATTCAATAAACACTCGTGGTTTACCATGATGTAGTAAAGTCATTCCCACATACTAGTTGGACATCAGAAACAGATCTGTGCATGCTCCATCAAGCTGTTGTAGTTAGAAAGTAAAATGCACTACCTTGAATTTCTTTCATTAACTGTTTATAACATGGATCAGCTAAGGAATAGTAGTAACTCATTGGCCCACATTAACCTAGTGCTGTGTTTGAGTCCTGAAACAAAATCTCTTTCAGTCTACTGCTGTAGTTCACTATCTGCTAAATTGGAAGAATTCCTTAGAGAGTTTTGTGGAGTCGCTGAAATGAGATGCAATTGTCACCTTAATGGCAGTAAGACCTCATCAGAACAGCATGTGATTCTGTTTCCATTTATTGGAAGTCAAACAATTTCCAGAATAGCAAAGGAATGCTGAGTCAGGGCCAAAGCTGAAAATCACTGTTGTCCTGTGATCAAGCATGAATACAGATTTGTTAGTTTTAGTATCAAATTCAGTGTGACTAAATAGAAAAAATACGATTCAAAAGGTATTGCAAAAGATTTGTTAATTACCTAGTCCAGAATTTTAATATATCTGATGGACGAAATCTTCTCATCTGAACTCATATGGTATTCAAGGGAAATTTTGAGTCCATCTCTACTCTGGTTTTCAGAGTTCATTTGGCCTGTTTGTAATCAAACTGTAGAACAGAGAAAAACTGGTAACTTCTTGGTACAGAGCAGAGTCAAATGAAGTTCAAATATTTACTGTTTGCAAACAAAACATCATTGCAAATTAAATTATGTTCTAGGAAAAAAACCAAATCCAAAAAAGATTCTAATTGCTACAATTAAATTAAAAGCTAGTATTAGATATTTTATGACCGACAGCATTTCCAGTAGAAGCAGGTAAATTTAAGCAGTTTTTTCAGTTCACATTCTTTGCATAGGCATATGACTTGTCTGCTCTGTTAACTTTATTTACCAGGAAGAACAAATATCACTTCTTTTCCTTTCTCCTTCTCCTTCTCACCAGTTTGGAGGCCCCCTTTTCCAAAGGTGCTGGAGGTCGAAGGGTAGTGAATACCTTGCCAGTGCATTCCCCTCCTACAGTATTTCTTTTCTAGCTGTCACTACATTTGGCTACGAGCTTGGTTTAGCTAGGAAAGCCAGTTTTCATGCCAGGGCTGATCTGTCAAAACAGACATGTAAGTGAGCTGATTGCACATCCCTTTTGTGCCAGCTTTGCTCTTGAAGCCAGTTCTTCACTGTCTCCCTTGGAGTGTTGTGTGAAACACTGTCTGTGTCTTTATCAGGAGTTTACTTAGGAAGAGCTTATATGCCCTGCATAATTCTGACATAAAGGCCTGGGGGTCAGAGGGCACGTTACAAGGATTTCTGCAAGGTGTACAGCTTGTCATACAAAATAAACCTTTCTGTTTGCTAGTGTCTAGCAACATACTACTAGTAAACACAGGTCAACTAGCTAGGCCAGTATGAAAATTATCTCTGCTGTTAAAAATTAACTTCTTGTTCCTTTTAGTTTGTTGTCTATTAAAAAAAAACCTGATAGAATTTTAGCTGTTTAAATAGTAGCCTTAAGACTAACAATAAAAGAAAATATTCAATATTCTTGAAATACAATTATTTTTCCAAGTTATTGGACTATATAAAGTCTCGAGTTGACTGGAAATTCATTTAACAATCTTAAATATTTTTATTTAACTGATATCCACAATTTTTTGAAACAAAGGAGAAAAATAACCTTAATAAAGCAAGCAAATAGACAAAAGATAACCAACAATAAAAAAAACTCCTTCACAAAAAAAAAAAAAGCAAGACAAAAGATAACCAACAATAAACAAAAAAAACTCCTTCACAAAAAAAAAAAAAGCAAGACTTGTTTTATTTATATAGTCAGATTTGACAGTTCAAAATAATCCAACTTTGTTTGGTGATAGGGAAGAATGATGCATATGTGTCTATTCTGGTGGAACCAAAGGTTTAGCTCAGAACACTGACCATCTGATCAGTAAATTACAGCTAAAATCTGGATAAAAGGTACTTTGTCTTTCAGTGTACTCCATCCAAATCAAGAATTAATGGTTTTTATTTCAGAGAGAGAGCAAAGGGAAGGCAAGTGGGAGCCAAGGGAGAGCAAGACAGTCTCAGCCATGAAGAGCAGAACTCATCTGGTGGCAACCTGGTCAGTCAAGAGTCCACTGGTGACCAGATGAAACAGCAATGCTGAGTCAGGAAGTCAAATCATCCATCCAAGGTTGGATACAACATACATATAGTATAGCTTGACAACGGCCATGGGACAGGACCTGAGCTGAAATGCAGCTATGGGCCCAAAAGGAAGATGTGTGAATAGGAGCTCCAAATGGGGCTGAGTGATATTGGTATAGTCAGGGCCCTGCCCTTTCCCTCCTGGAGAGCTCTGAGCTCTAATTCTTGCATCAGTGCATTACACTTGTACTTACACTACACTGTTCCACAGGTAGAGTCAAAAAAGAAAAAAAAAAAAAAAAAAAAGAAAAGAAAAAAAGAGATCAATAAAAAGTATTCACTGTTTCTTGTGTCTTCTATTATGAGGTTCTCAAGTAATCAGTTTCCAAACTTCCTCCTCTAGAGTTTAGTTTCCACCAGTTTGTCCATTTTAAGGAAATCTCATTCACAAAGAAATCTGTGGAGACATTCTAGTTGTGCACAGTCACAGTCAAAAGTGCCTGAATGTGTAACCAGATATGGCATAATCTTTGGATTTAGTTTTCAGCGTTGTATTTCAGAGGAGTTAAAATTACATTGATCTTTTAGTTCTAGTATTTCAGTTACATAAGTTCTCTGGAAAGCTGATAAGAGCAGAAATAGATCTATTTGAGTTCATGAAGCCATGCCAGTTTATGCATGCAATTTTAGCATTTTGCAATGCATGCGGCTGAGCACTTGTTTGGTGGTTTGAGAACTGTTTTAGAGCAACATATTAAATGGGACATGTAAAATATGCTGGCTGGATAATCAATAGGACTGAGGCTTCATATTTCAAACTTCTGCAAGATTTTTTGTCTTATAGAGACCTAGAGTACTGCCTGTAAGCTGGATTTGAAGGGACTGAAAACTTTCTTACAATGCTTACTTTGGTATTCTCAGTGTATTTCACTATCCCTGTGTACTGGCCATGTAATCTCACTTAACATCATCATGGCTGTTTCCTTCAAGCCTCATCATGATGTCATCACACCAGAGGAATTAACTTTTTTTTTCCAGTGCCTACATCTTTGTAGTTTTCTGTCCTTCATGGCAAGATTGTAATCACATTTCCTTTGAAAACTCAGGAGGGCTTATTTTAACCATCAGTACCTATGAGGTTCTCTGTTCACATTCTGTGAAAACATTTAGGAATTGTATCAATATAGTGATTGTGAGTCTTAATAGACTGTTATGATGATGACTGCACTTGAAAAGGAAGAAGAATGGGTAATCACAGGTAATCTTGTTTTGAAACATACTAAGAAACACTGTTGCTGAAGTCAGCAGGAGAAGCAAGTGCCGTATTTCCTTTTGTTTATTTTGGAATTTTTTGATATGAAAACTTACTTTGGGCTACCTGTCCATACAAGGTCAGATAGTTATTTCTATCAAGTGGGATCAAACTAAGTGACTGTGTTTGACTGTGTTTGTCATTCCTCATGAAATGTTACTTGCAGAATTCCATTTTCACAGAGTGCAATGGAAAAAAAGGACAGTGTCATGGACTCTGGTTACTGATTCTGGCTCAGATTGACATATACTGCATAAATTGGAAATGGTCCTAAGGGTGGAATTCTTACACTAAGTGCAATGCTCTGCATCTGAGCTAGTGACCATATTGCCAAGTGCATGTTTAGTCAAAAGAATCCCATCCTATATCCTATAGTTAGACTCTAGACATTCAAAATCAGGGCAAATGAATCCTACTTGAACGATTAATATGCCCATCTGGATATGATTAGACTACAAGACAAACTACAAACTTTTTCCTTCCCCTGTGGTGATGGTTAGCCCCTTGTCTAGGGTTTATAGGTTTATAGAACATTGCCTGTTCTAAGGGAGAGAAGGCTCTCAGTCAGGAGCTGTGAACTGAACTGAACTGAAATTCTTATTCTAGAACAAACTTATTTTTTCTTTTCAAAATCTTCACAAACACTTCACATTAACTATACAATACACAGGCACAAGGAAAGTTCTCATTTATTTTGGAAGGAATTTTGCCTGAGTATATATAAAAATACTGAAAATTACAGAGATATTAAAAAAGCTTAGTTGTAAGTGTAATATTTATGTAAACAGTAAGAAATCACAAGAAACAAATGAATTTCAAAATCTATACAGCTACCAGTATTTGTATCATTTTCTGCTATTTTCACGTACATAATCATAGAATCATAGTATGGCTTGGGTTGGAAAGGACCTTAAAGATCATCTTGTTCCAAACCCGTCCCCTGCATGGGCAAGGACACCTCCCACTAGATCAGATTGCTCAAGGCCCCATCCATCCTGGCCTTGAACATTTCCAGGGATGAGGCAGCCACAGCCTCCCTGAGCATGCAAAAAGCCCTACCCCAGCTTTCTTGTAAGCCCCTTTCAGGTATTGGAAACCCACTATAAGGTCACTTCAGAGCCTCCTTCAGGCTGAACAACCCCAACTTCCTCAACCTGGCTTCATAGGGGAGGTACACCAGCCCTCTGATCATTTTTCTAGCTCTCCTCTGGACACGTTCCAGGAGCTCTGTGTCCTTCTTATGCTGGGGACTCCAGAACTGGACACAGTGCTCCAGGTGGAGCAGTATCCACACAGTATCCATATAGAGGTCACATATTCATATAGAGGCCACAGAAGTTACTCAGGACTTGCAACTATGAACCTGAATCTCAGATATTTCAAATATATATATAAATTTAATAGTTAAGAAAAGGTTTATCTTTTCTGGCTGGTGTATTGGATATCAGAAGTTCTTTGCTAAAAATAAGAGGGAAAATACTTTGAAAACCTTTGTGCCTCAGCTTTGGGAAAAAAAGATGATCTGCCTTTCATCCAGCTTTCACTAGCATGTTTCTGATAGGTATTATTGTCAAGATTATAAATGCAATTCTTGATTTCAAACCAATTTGCCAGCAGGAAGCCTCCTCAGGGAATAACATGTAGCAACACCTGCTGGGCCAATTGTCCCAGTAAGGTAATAAGCCAGTAAAAAAAAAAAAAAAAAAAAAAAAAGAAAAAAAAGATCAACAAAAAGTATTCACTGTTTCTTGTATCTGCTATTATGAGGATCTCAAATAATCAGTTTCCAACTAGGATGGGTGCATTATGCTGGAAATGCAAAACTATTTGAAGGAAGAATCAAAATACTTACTTTTTACTGTTTCCACATCTATAACTATAAATCAGAAAGAAAATACTGAACTAAAAAAAATAGGTGGAATAAATAATAAATCTTGAGTTATTTTTTTTTAAACATTTCCTGAAAGTCCCTCCTTTGTGACATGAAAGTCAGTTAATGTTTTAAAAAACATTTTTGCTTTTGTACTGACCTTTTATCACCATCTTTGAGCTTTTAGTGTCAGGACTTTTTGTTTCTAAAATGATTAGCCAGGCAGCTGCAGTTCTGAAGTAAGCTTTTACACTTTCCTGTGATTTTTCATGGATTCCCAGACCTTAAGGCCAGAGGGGTCTAGCCTGACCCCCCTGTAACACAGATTACTGATTGGCTCAGTGGCTCCATAGCAAAGCCAGTGACTTGTGCTTTGCTGAAATATACTTTCCAGCAGGTGTCCTTCTGTAATTTGAAGACCATGAACATCCATACCTTCTTCTAATATTCTGTTCCAGTGGCAAATAATTTAAAGATCACTTAAATCACTATATCATAAAGATAGAAACCTTGCTTTCAATTAAACTTTGTCAGACTACAGCCATAGGCTATTGATAGGACTTAATGAAGAGATTCACAAACTAACTAACAAGTTACTATTTTTTCCTTGTGACAGTATATCAAATAAGCTCTCAGTTTTTGTTTGACTGATTCTTTCCATCTCTCTATTATTTTTTGGGGCACTTTTTAATGCCTGATTCCCCTCTCCCTTCTTTGTTCCACTCCCCCTCAACTTTTAAAATATGTGCACATCAGAAAGGAGTGGACTGGTCCAGTATCAGTTTCTGTAACAAATATTGAAGAGATAGAAGCTCTTAATAAGCACCACTTCATTTTTTATATTCATAGTCCTTATTAGGTCTTTTGTCACCACATTCTTATGAGACAGTAGGAGATATTTCTATATATTAATATTCTCTAAAGTCCAGACTTCCATTTTGTCTTTGTGGTCTCCATTCCGTGGTCATAGATTAAAAACTGTATTTTGTTAAAACACATCTTATTTTAATACCATTTTACCAGTCTAGCTAGTTCTCACAAATTCTAACCATTCTCTGAAGATTCCTCTGACTGTGCATATACGTCTTTATATTTAAGGAAGACATTTAAGTATTCTTAGGGAGTGATTGAAATCAGGTAAGTCACCCTAGAAATGTCTTATTTCTCTTACAGAATGTATATGTAGCTAAACTATGATTAACTCAGATGAATGAATGCAGACATGTTAAAACCTACCTATTGTAAAATACATTTTTTATCAGTCTTTGTGACAGAATTACTTTATGCTTGTGGCTATAACTTTCATTAAAAATACTGAGTATTGAAAGGGTATGTGAAAGAAGTCACCATTGGCTCCTTAAAGGAGGTCCAGTCAAGGACAGTAAGGGGCACTGAGAATAGGAGGCCATGAGTAAGAAGATACAGAGACACAAATCTGACCAAAAATTATAAGGGAGGCAGAAAAGAAAACCAACTATGATCAGTCACATAAATTAGTTAGAGTATGTGGAATATAGGATTGTTTGTGTCAATGAGATTTTCTGATCTAGGAACTTGTGAAACACAGTGAAAGGAAGGAGGGGAGTGATAAACAAAACAGAGACACAAACATGACAAACAAACCTAATGGGGCAAAAACAAGATACAAACCTGTGGCAGGGCAGGAGGGTGCTGAGCTGGAGATGTAGAAAGGGGGATGTGTTCCTAATTTCTCTTAACAAATACTGTGAGGCTATATCCAAAAAAGGCTGTTAATTTTTGTTTTGTTTTGTTTTGTTTTTTTTTGTTGCAGCTTCTTAAGTTTAACAGGTGAGATCTCAATCTCAATTTATTTCTGATTTGTTATTTTGCAAGTGCCTCATAGAATTAGATTTCTTTCTATTGATATATTTTTCCATGCCTGCATTCCAGAATTCCTGCTCAAACAAAGGAATGGCTTATCCAGAAGAAAAGAAAACAAGAAAGTGTAAGATATGTATGTCTAAATCAGATTTTAATTCTGAAGAGGACTTAAAACCTATGTAAGTCACTTGTTCAAATTGCCTAACATATTTGCCCCTGAATTTGCCCTGTGACAAGATAAAAAAGGAAAAAATTATCTCTATTTTAGTGTTTCGGTATGTAATATAGCTATTCCAAAAGGAAGACAGGTAGCATATGAAAAAGTGAGCAATTAAGTTTGTACACTCCCTGGGCATACTGGGGAGCTCCAAGGAAGACCAGCAGTGTTCTGGTGACACTGCACAACAGCCCTCTATATGAAAGTTTGTATGAGAGAAATGGGATAAGCCTCATTTAGCCTCCAAACAAATTGATTACTTTGAGGGAACCATTTTCCTTCTAGAGAAACTTGCCTCATCAGAGCAGATGCTCATGGTGTGCTAGAGTAGAATGAAGAGTTTCCATTAGCAGGAAAAGGAGAAAGGGAAATGTTGTTTCCTGGGAGGTCTCTGCTCTGTGATTTTCAAACTATTTTATTTATCTCGGGAGAAGTTCTCTAACTTGTTGGCTTCATATTCCTAAAACAAGAAGCACTGGAGATGATGCTACCCCTATGTATTCAAGGCTTCCTCAAAGACTGCTTCTGACCACGCCAAGAAATTTTTAATGCCTTAGAGACTCAATCTGCATGTGACAAAGCTTATTTGCTCAAAAATGAGTCTATTTCACTGACTGAGGATCATTCCTTCCCACAGACTATAATAATAGAGACTGGTTGATATTTTTCTAGAGACACTTGAGATAGCAGGGCTTTGATGCAGAGACAGAGGTGACTCTTGGATCTTTTAACACCAATTAGAAAACTTCAGTATGGCTAAGAAAGTAAAAATAGCTGAAAAGACAAAGAAAAGGCATCTAATTTGTACTAATTGAGGACCTTTAATTGTAGCATTAAATGTGCATAAAATTTGTACATATGGATAAGATTGTAGCAGACGTTTCTTTTATGACCACAACAGCAAACTAAACATCACTTCATAAGCTCAGATAATGTCAAAAGAGGTAACAGAAAGTGCTCTGTGAGGAAAAAAACAGAAAAGAAAAACCCAGAGTATTTAAACCCCGTGTTATATAGTTTATACATTAGTGGAAAAGGTTCATTTTTTTTGAGTTCAGAATTTTGCTTCTGACATTTAAATGTGTGTCACAAATCTCTAAACCAATACCCTTATTCTAATGATTTAGGAGAGCTTTTAGAGCTAGCTGAAGTGTCTGTGTCATTTCTCTGTGTGTCATTCAATATCAAGGGTTGTAACATGGCAAAGGAGATCAGTTGCACAAAGAAATTTTTAAGTGCTTTTAATTAACTATCATTTCCAGGTTGGATTTGAGTGCTTAAAGACTGTTTTGTTAAGCATTACTGAAGATTCTCCAGTAACAGTTAAGTGACAAGTGCCTCTCACAAATGTAAAAGAAGGTTTGGTGAAAGCAAACAAAAATATTCTTCCACTGCTGAATAAGTTCCTCATTTTGTCTGATATTTGCCATATCATTTTTTTTCCTTCTCCTTCACAGTCATCATAAGTAGACATTCTGTGGTTTACACAGGCACAAAATATACCCTGGGTTTTGGAAGCAAGTTTGATGTAAAGATTAATGTAATATTAGCAGAAACATTAGGGAAAAGACACTCAAACGCTCACACATGTGGTGCCAGATGCCTTCCTGCCTGTGTACACACAGTGCCTTTTGTAATTCCAGATTAAACTCATGTAAAAAGGATCCAAATTTTTCTCCTGGGCCAGCCTGAGCATTCATATGGGTAACATTTGGGCTGCTGAATGTGTCCATGACTTATAGTGAACCCTACCCTGCAGGCTTAGTGGTGCAATGTGGTTTATCTCCACACAGCTCAGGGATTGTTGCACCAGGAAGAGCAGAGTGCATCCACATGGACTAGCATTGGACCAGATTTCTCTGGCTCCTGTGTATTGGATCTGTGACCATAATATTCAGAATAATGTAATTATTTTTATGTAATTATAATGTAATTATAGTTAACGTAATAAGCTAATTTATATGATGCTATAAATATGGACTACATGACAGGGTGTTAGCGTATGAAGATGTGGATTCTTTGAAAGCAAAGAATGAGGTGAAAGAGGAGTAGAAATTCTTGGGATAATAGTAGGGGAAAAAAGATATGTAATTACACCTGTTAGAGTCAATTCCAGGCTTGGTTACTCAAAATCCACATCTGTTATTGATCTTAGAGAAAGATGGTCATTTTGTTTATTTTGAAAGAAAGCCCATGAATTAGTTGAGCACAATCACATGATCAGTATCCAGGAGTGTAATGGAAAATTTTGTGATTTCATAGTTATATGACTGTTTTGCTGTGCCCCATCTCCAGCAGTTGCCAATAATGGAAAATCAGGGAAGATACAAAGCCAGAATAAACACACAATGACATTTTGCCTCCCTGGGCACGCAATAGACTGTGCTCTAAGTACAAATTACTCTATAGATGATATTGTGTAAAATAACCCTTGATAGATTTCCATATATTTTTCCAGTCTCTTTTTGTCTCATATACAATTCATATCCTGTGCTGAGAATATAAAAAAATTAACTGTTAATGCTCTGTATATACTTACAACTTCTCAGTTTCTCTAATAGTAGTTGTCCAGGAACATTGATAAATACTTTTAGAAATTCAAATAAACTATTAGCTGTTTTCCCATTGTTTACATGCCAGCTGCAGTTCATATTAATATGAATCAGCAGGTGAGAATATGAGATATGAAGTTGGAAGAGAAATGAAAAAGAATTGGTTCATACTGGATGCAAGCAGAGCTTTTTTCTTCTCAAAGAGACAAGAGTGGAAGAGGCTTCCCAGAGAGTCTGTGCAGTCTCCATCCTTTCTCAGGACCCAAATGGATGAAGCCCTGAGCAACTTGATATAACCTCAGAACCAGTTTTAATCTGAGTAGGGCTTGAACTAGAAACATCCTGAGGTCCCCTACGAATTAAATTATCCTGTGATCCTACTTAGCTGTTGGCTGCTCTTAGTACATATGTATTCCAAGGTAGCATTAGAACCCCACAGACCTCAGTGTTGTCATATATACTCATAGAGACATCACTGCTAACCTTATTCTATTAAACATGACTACAGGTTAAGTTGGTGTCAAATACTTGTGAAGGTTTATTGTTCAGTGTGTTAGACCTTTATATGATCATTTCAACAAGGTATTAATATGTGTAAATCTATGACAAGACATAAGCAGAAAACCACAAATTTTACTCTTGAGATTCAGCCATAGAACATTAAGGAAAACACTGGGCAATTGCAAACTTGTGACACCTGTTATTCTGTTACCAGGACAAAAATTTTTCTGATAAATATTATGCAGCAAGAAGACTGTCTAAGCTAATTAAACCCTTACCTTTCCTTTTAAACTGGAAACACTGACTTCTGCTCAGCTGTGTCTAACAGTGGGCAGAGTCCTCACATTTTCCATCTTTATATAATTTATAATTCAGCAAATATATTAAAAAAAACTGTTTAAACATCTATTTTTATATATATTTTGGTTTACATCTTAAATATCTTTTCTCTCTTCCTGATGTTCCACTGACATTGCTGTTACACATGATTTTCAAAGGTCCCTTGGGAGGTCTCTAATCCAGTTCCTCAAAGCAGCATCCAAGGAGTTCAGCCCATGTTTCCCACAGCTTTGTCCAAGCCTTGAAAACCTCTAAAAAAGGTGATGTTAGTGTTGGTTGGAAATTAGCTCCAATATTAAATATTCTGACAGCATTTTTTTCTTATATCCTGTCTGAACCACTCGTATTTTAACTCACACAAGTTGCCTCTTACCCACATATGCCACTGTGAAAAGCCTGTCTTGATATTCTTAAGAGCCATAGATGCTAGGAAGCTGCTCTTAGGTCCCCCCTCCCCCAAAGCTGTCTCTTCTCCAGGTGAACAAACCTGGTTTTTTTAGCCTCTTCTCATGGGGCAAGTGATCCAGGCCCTATCTGGATCGGTAGCTTCCTCCTGGACTAGATCAAGCTTATCAGCTTGACAGTTTCCCTCAGTTTATGGAATTTTTAATGCCTCGGAGATTTTAGTTTGGTTATCTAATAACTAGTATCACAGATCTAAGATTTCTATAAGAATAAAATTCTATGTGACTGATAAAATGATAGTTCTCAGAGATACTGTGATTATTATTAACAATCTCCAACAAAAGGAAGCAAACTTCTAGGAAGCTCTTCAATAAAAATAACATGAGAACTGTCACAAATCTTCTTAAATGAATTATTTGCTGCATTTGTTAATGTAATGCATTTCCACTGAATTAGCTAATATGAATGAACCTAATGCCTATAAAGTACTTAATGAATTTCCACATAACATATGGGCAGCTTTTTTGTGTGAGTACACACACACACATATATATCTATACACAAGTACATATGTCACCAGTGGCTATGGACCTGGCTAGCTATTTTGAATTAGAGTATGAAATCAAGCTCACTCACAACGTGCAAAGCAAATACAAAAAGCAGAATGTTTTTAAACTTTCATAGGATATATAACTCAAAGGGTTAAGTTTTAATTCTTGCACAGATAGTATTGCCAAGGATTTCTCATTTACAGAAAATAAAATGCTTCAAATTTGATTTAGTTAAATAGAGCTGCAGCCTGGCACTAATTTGTGGTCAAAGTATAATTTTCATGAGACATAAGCTCCTCTTTAATGTAATTTTCATGAGACTATCCTTCAGGATGTGTGCAGCCGTCAGGTCAGTAAAACAGAGATTTCAAAAGACCTTATTCTCTAAGGAAAAAATGTCTGTTTGTATTCCTATTTGAAAGCATACATGCAAGTAGTCATCAAACCTTCAGCTTCCTTAGATACATCATTAATTTATGTAGGTTTGAAAACTGTAGTTTGGGTCTGATTTAAGTGTATGGTGTTCAGCAAAGTGCTTGTTCTAGTTGGTTCTTTAACAGAAAAGTTCAGGACTGAAATCAGATTGTCAGATTATTATTATTGTATCAAAGTGAACAAATATATTGAAAGACTCAGTGTATACACTCAGTGTATTTCAGATACTGAAATTAGGCTTCCAGTATGTACTATAGGCAAAACTTTCTAGAAAAGGGAAACATGTTGGCTAGGCACTTTCTAAAAGTTTTCCTTTAGGAAAGTATTTGTATATTTATTCTTGTTTCCTACTTACATCGTCACTGTTTCTTTTGTAGGTGGAAGTAATGACAACACTGAAACAGCTTTGAGAGACTATTCTCTGGTTCAGTGAACTGAAAATTACACAATCTCTCTTGAGGTTCTGTTTCAATTTTTGAAGTGGTTATACAAAGTTTTCAAAGGTGTTTGCATTAAAATAAGTCAGAGAAGAAAATAAATTGGGGACAAACCTTACCTTACCCATTTATGTTGCCCTGCAGATGTTAATGAAGCTACTTAATGTGGAAAAGATAGGGAGATAAAATTTTATTATATTAAATTTATAGTCAACAACATAGCCCGTACTTTCAGTTCAGGAAAGAGCTGAATTTTTTCTTAGCAGGGTCATATTTAAATCTGCTATTCTGCAGTAATTTATACAACTGTCTTTATTTCTGTGGATCATTAGATTTCATAGTACTTTTCTGTGTTCAGGAGGTGACCTAGAATGTAAATTTCCAAAGAGGTTTTCAAAGAAGAAAGGGACGGAGAAAGTATGTGCTTCCAAATGTTTACAACTATTTCCTCAGCAGTTTTTCCATGCTTTCTTGTGCTTTTGATATTTTGGCTAATCTCCAAGTGGATGTGAAATACATGTGTTAAGAATAAAAGGTAAATCCCCTGTTTCATGCTGACTATTCCTTCTTGCAAAGAGAGGGGGGAAGTAAACCAAAAGCAGACTGAATGTTCTTTCACCTGAACTACAAGGATTAGGAGTCAGCTTGCTTCACCATACACTTGCTTCTTGCCTTTCTAAAGTGATAATGTGACACAGATTTTTCTTAAAATGCCACTTCAGTGGATGAAAAGTTACCTCCCCAGATTTTCAGGAGTTTTGGAAAATAAACTAAACTAAACTAAAATAAAATAAATAAAATAAAATAAAAAGTTACCTCAGAATTCAAGAAGCTTCCCAATAACATTTTACCTGTGAGTTCTAGAAATATTACTTCTTACAAACAGTCAGTCAGGAATTCATAGAATCATAGAAGAAGTTGCTATTTTATGTTATTATCCATTTTTTTTCTGTAGAGAAGAAATATGAATTTAAGAATCTCCTTAGTCCTGATGTCCTAGTATTTCCTTAACATAAATAAAGCATGTTAAACTTCCCAATATAAAGAAGCTGGTGGTGATTTGTATGTAAGGGAATAAAAATTTAATACAACTCTGATTATTTTCTATAAATACACTATGATGAAACTGAGCATGTTAATCTAATCTGAAAATATGAATACAAATGTCTCTGGCTCTAAAAAAAAGTGTATTAAAATATTTTAATTATATGATACGATTTTTTTTACTGCATATACTGTTGAACATAACAGTAATTTGCTGCATTTTTTTATTCATATATACAATTCTTTTTATCATATGAGTAAAGGCTGTTAAAAGAATATATTTTAATCTTGTCTTCAGCTTCTTACGGTGCCTTAAAATCTTATGTATTAAGAATTGAGAACGTATTAAAAAGTATGCAACATTTTTCAGAAACAATACATGTGATTACAATACCATAAATAACCACAATAAGTTAGATGATGATGATGATGATGATTATTATTATTATTTAAAATAAAAATGTTTATCTGAATTACCAGTGCACCAATGACTATGGTTCCATGTAGCAGGGAGTCAATAATAATAAGTCTAAGGGCTTGTGAATTACTTCTAGCTTCACTGTTTTTTTACATAGCCTGTTGGTTCATCCTGACATATTATAATAAATATGAGGAAAATAAGGGTAAGAAAGAATTGGTTTGTATTCTACAGTTGTACACAGTTTCTACTCAAACAAACAGAGTATTCAGTCTTTCATAGATGTCAGACCATGAATAGCAGGGATTCTAGGCAGAGCTTTATTATTACTCTTTAATACAAATCTTGATCAAAATATTAATCTGCTGAGTCAGTATAACAGTTTATGAAGGCGGTTAATGCTGAAGTTAGTAGATTTCTGTTTTCTGTCTGAAATTTCCCCTTAGGCATATAAGTTTTTTGTCAACAGGCTAATAATGTTTGTGAACTGTTTATGGGGTAATGACTATATTCTTTGTTAAGTGTACCCTGAAGCAAAATTCCAGAAGGTTTGTCATTTTATGGTGTAACTATTATAGACAAAAAGAGCACTAAATCTGAAGTCATTAATGAAATTCTATTTATTGTTACAGGTTTATAACCTCTTCATTCTGCTTACCTACTATAAATCTATTTCAGCTTAGTTGTTGCCTTTAGAGCTATTTAGTGAAAATGCTGGTCATAAGTTTTACCTCTCTTCTCTCATGTCCCTTGGTGAAAAGTTGATCGCACCACAAGCAGTTTCCATTCAATGGCCATTCCTATGGAACAGCCTGTCAGAGTTAATGGTTTGTAACACTAACCTGCAGTCAGCAAATTTAGGGAAGTGTTAGTGATCAGTAGATTTCTTTGACATGCCGTGTCAAAGCAATGTCAGGGGAAAATCTGTTAGTGAAAATCAAGGTCATGCTTTGATTTTTGAATTTTAGTTTACATTAATAAGCGTGAAAATTAAAAATACACTTGACCGTGACATTTTTGCATGCTATGAGATGTGAAAAAACACAATTATTAAACTGTCTGTCTTTAAAGTAATGGAAAATATGTAACAAAATATTAGTAGAAACAATTGTGGTGTTCCCATTGATATGAGCCACTCTTATTTATTCACATCAGATGTACTCACACATGCCTGCTGGGACAGTAACCTTATCTTCCCCTGCAGACCCTGCTTGTTGTGTTGTTGTGTTTAGTCAGGTGTTTAGAATATAAGCCCTGTGGGACAGTTTCTATCCTTGTGTGATATATTTGTGCTATATCCAGTACAATCTATCAAGGAATCTAATCCCTGATAGAATACATTGGGCACTAAGCAGTGGATATAGGTTTTGTTGCTCGTTTGCCTTATCTCATCAGCTTTACTTATTTATTTGTTGTTTTGTTTTATTTTTAATTTATTTAAAGATTTGTGAGGTTGGTACTTATCTAATTTCTTTCCTTAATATGATGTGGTAATTTTATTAAATTATCTCCTGACTGCATATAAATGCATTTATGATGACTAGATTATCTTGTCTGACCTTTAAATTAAGACAAACCCTTGAATATTACTCAGTTAAACTGTAGTGAGACTAATAAATTGTATTGAACTTTCAGGCTTCATGATACACAAATATATATAAACTTCAAGTGACAGAAAATTCTATTCCTCTCTCAGTAGAGAAATACTGTCAGTGTAAAAAAATTCTGCCAGTTTTCTTACTTGAAGGTTTCTGGCTTTTAAACTGAATATAAAAGTATATTGATATACTGAGTGTATCAGTCTCTTAGGTGGGAGTCCTTTAACAGTTACTATTTTTTTTCACACATGAAAATGCTTATGCACCATAATAAAATGAATTGTCAGCTTTCTCTTTCATAAACCCAAATAAAAAGATGGAAATATTTTGTTCTGATACTATATTTTTCCCATGTTTTTTTTCATTTTGAGAATCTTTTCTTCATCTTGGATGCTTCTCCCATATACTTTGGTTCACTGTATTGCTAAACTATACTAAGTTATGGATTTCATTAATATACAAGTTTATTTCCAGTTTAATTTCTTTTCATATTTTTCAAAAATATGTCTGAGGTGTTTTTCTGTAATTTATTTTTTCTATATTTCCACCATTAATGAGGATTAAGCATTCAGAAAATATTTGACTAAAGCTATATGTTGTACGTAAACGACCCATTTGGTGGGATGTCTTCCTAAGTCATTGTGGATCAGCCCCTGAAGACTGTTTTTGCTTTTGAACATTTACTTCAGTGTTTTATGTCTCTTAAGTCAAAGCCAGCTGACCTTAGAGAACTCTTCCCATTAACTCCACTGAACTGATCAATTTTAGCCTCTTTTTACAAACTTATCCCCTTATGCTTATCTTTCTTATGCTTGCTCTTATATGTTGAGAACACTTGTTACTGTGAATTTGATAATATAAAAATTGCTTCTGTTTTAAATGGGCCACCTTCTTGCCAAAGAGTAGGCAATTAAAATTCATCAGATTTGATTTTGGTTTTCTGTGGCTTCATGTGAATTTCATCCACAGTCTTCACTGCAACCCTTTAAATATCTGCAGTGTTTATTGCTCAGGGATTTTCTCTCAACATATGCAGATAAGAAAGAGTATTTAGACAAGATTTTTCATAAAGTACTTGGTAATATGGTTATTTCAATAAAAAAAAAGCTTTAAGTGAACTAAGCAAGAATGGAAGAGAAAGCAGGAGGGTGAAAATAGGGATCTTGGCAGAACAACAATGGGTGAGGCCCACTTACAATTTAGACTAAAAGACTATTTTCGTAAATCAACATAATTAACGTTGTTTTTATTTTATGTTTCGTTTTATGGTTCCTTTTATACTGACAGAGTTATGAAGCAATGGTTTTACCTAAATGAGAGCACAGATGTGAACAAAATATTTTCGTCATTAAAAAAACAGTGACAAGTATCTAAAAGTAAGATCAAAAGCAGTTAACACTCTGCAGAAACAATATTATTTTATTTCCATTTTGACCCAAAAGTCAGAGTCAAATGTAATTCTCATTAAAATATGTATTTGATATTCATTGCAAATATAATAATAATAACTTAGAAGTGAATAGTAGAAAGGCTATTTAAATAAAAATTAAAGGTTTGATTTAAACATAAAACTGAAAAAAATTCCAATTAATAACATAAGAAAACATAATATTTTATACTTAAATATTTTAAGACTTTAGAAATGCATAATGCATTGAGGTTAATAAATTCTTCATGATTTTGAGACATTTCATTCAATACATATATGGGGTTTTGAGAAGAATAATAATTTGTTAAAGTGTTTCTGAGGTAACAGAATAAGTTATCTCATTTTTCATGCATATATGGGTTGATATTTATATATTGATATTGAACCTATGTAGCAAAACACTCAAATTTGAATTCCTATGATTTGAAAGACAAGAGAAAGAGAAGAACCAAAGAAAAGGGACAAAAAGTTAAATAAGAAAAAGAAAGCGTAAACTATTTCAGAAAGAGACAGTTTACAGGAGAAAAGTTTAGAGGAATTAAAATGACTGAAATTCACAATGGAGAGCACAGATTTTATTTCTACACAGTGGAACTTAGAGAGAGCTAACTCATCTTTTCTTCAATAACACACACAAAAAGCCTCACTGGAAACAATCTAATTACATACTCTTCTTTAGAAGAAAACCAACCTTGAAGTTATATTCAGTGTTGCAAATGACCTTGAGTGCTTGCCTATAATGATTGCATTGTTGTGATAAAAATGTTTTCTGAGAACACTCACATTTTGTATGTGTTATCCAGAATTTCACCAAAATCAAAATTTTGTTAAATGGAAGGCAACTGAAAAATTCCAAGTATGTATTGCTTCATATTTATGTACTGGAATCAGCATATTTGAAATGCAGCTTTATTCCCATATCTAAAGAACCATATCTTTAGCAGCCAGTTGAGTATCAGAATAAAGGAGCAGATATGTCTGTGGTATTGTTAGAGTAATTTGCACCTTTGTATTGTTCACTTTCAGTTCTTCCAGTCAGCTGTAATTATATAATTGGAAACAAAGTGAAATGGAAACTTTTCTCAGATATTTTAGAAATAAAAAAGATATATTCTAAAGTAAACAGTGAATTCAGCTACAGGCACATCACATTTTGATATCAGCAGTGAAACTTTGAGGGAGATTTTTGTTTAAGAAGGTGAAAAAAAGAAATCAGAAAAGAATATTAGTCTTTTCAGACCAGTTACTTTGCAAAGCCTACACTGACACTGACAGGTTGCATGCCTCGGATTCAGATATTTCAAAGCTCATTTTAGCATCTAATTTTGAGTTTGAGGTTTCTGAGAAGAGGGAAGTCTCATCCTCTTGGCCGTGACATTTCTGCAAGACAAAAAAAAAAAAAAAAAAAAAAAAAAAGTGGTATCTGTTAAGCTGCCCCAATTAAAACAAAAATAGATGAAAGTTGTTTCATGATGGACATGCAAGTAATGGTCCCAGACTATGTCAGACTGCTTTAAAACCAGTTGTTCCACAAATATCCCTTCAGTTATGAATGTTTGAGATTGGATATGGAAGACTGAATCAATTATATTAGGTAACTCTGGAAATATTAAGCTCTGCTCTAACCTTTGTTAGAGAAAAATATGCTGGGGAATGTGTAAGAGAAGTTTGTGCAAATTTTGATCTCCTTAGCACATTTCACCATTAAAATACTCTTTTTTTTTCTAATGGCAGATAGCATTATTTATCCCATACTATATATTTATACTCTTCTTTCTATGTGATAGACACATAGATTTATTTTCTGCCCTGAAGAGCAGGTAAGTGGAAGGAAAGAAGTGACAAAGAGCGAATGATGAAAAAGTTCAGGGAAGAAACAGCCCAGGAATTCCCGATGATGACAGAAATCAGAGGGAAGATGTTGAACAGATATCCTGTGAAAAAAAACAGACAGCTAATATAAAGGATAAAAAACCCATGAAATACTATTGTAGAGTTAGGTTTTATTAATTAAAGGAATCACAAGGAATCAAAAGTTAAAACTTTTAATGAAAGAGGATGAATTGACCTAAGAGTAATAGACATTATAAAATGTACATAGCCTTCACTATTTATTGGTTAAAGTTAAGAGTCAAGATGTTCAAATAGTGAAGTGATAGAAAATCATTATTCACTCAATTCTATTTTTTTTTTTTTAGCTTGGATAAGAAGCTTGGGTTTTTTTCATTCTGATTCCAGTTTCTGGTAAAACTCCTGATTCAAACCAAATAACTCTCTTCCTAATACAAAACAATCCAGAGACTAAAATGACAACTTTATACAGATACTCTATAACAACTACCATAGTATACTTGTATACACTCATGGTGCTGTATGTCACATGCACTAGGCAACTAGTATGAAGTTCAGTTTAGCTGAGTGACTGTCAAGCAGCAGGATGAGATAAGGTGTAATCATACAACTGTGCACAGGCTCATACTTCTTGGGTTTTATCTCATGATTACTAAAACGTTTTCTTAGTTGTGCCTTATTTTCCTATAATCGTTCTATTCTGAAAAATAGGTATGTCAAGCTGTTAAAAAAAAATGAGATTAGCAGTTTGAAATATTGAAGGGCAGTGCAGAGCTGTGTGCTTCATACAAATTAATCCATCTCTTAGCAATAATCTAGTGGCTAATCAAAATTCTCCCTTAACCCACATAGTTTTATAATGCACTTCAAATTATTGAAGTTCAGGTGCCTTGCACTATTTAAGTGAAACGTAACAAGGAAACCTAATTTTAAGATTATGAAGTATTTATAGCAGTAGCTAGGGGGTATTACCTAGCAACATCATGGCCCACAGAGTAAATCTAATAAACTGAGGCTCATCCTTTCTGTCATCAGTGATAAAATAATCAAGACAGGAAAAGCACAAGTAGTGGTGACGTTGAGAGAATCTAATGATAACGTACAGAAGCATTTTAAGAGACAAAGGTTGTGTTTAGATAACTGAATATAGTCTGCACAATAATTAGGATAAGGTAGAGCTGGACTTCAGCTGCAGTAAGCTGAAAGGAAATAAAAGACTGAAGTGAGAGGGAGAAAAACTGGAGGAAGAAGATAAACGATTAAACAGGGCAGAGACAGGAATTCAGGAAAAGTAAATAAAATAAGATGCTGTCAAGGCATCTTTCCTGGACAGAGTTCTAAAAGAGAAAGGCAGAAAGATTAAAATTTTATCAGATAGCTTAAGAGATTATAGTAGTTGTACTTTAAAGCATAAAAGCTACTTTGCAGAGACTGGTGCAATTCAGCAGGATGCTGTTTGGCCAGAATTGTTATCAGCAAGGCACTGTGGATACATTTGAAGTTATCACACTGCTGAAAGAAGAAAAGCTCAGCCCAAAATTCACTATAAGTAAAAAAATTAAACCTTGCACTAGGGTTTTGCAGCAGATAAAAAATGCATTAGGAATGTATGTAATTACAGTTAAGCACTTGTCATCATTTTGGAACCGTGGTATTCACTCAGGCTTATATTATACAGAGACATCTCTGCTTTTTTTCTGAGTCCATAGTGCTGAGTTCTGCATGCAGGTTTGCTAAAAATAGGGGAACTTTTCTGTCTTTCTAAAAGTATTTCATATTCCACCCTAACGATATCTACATGACTTCAATTGATCAGATAATGGGAAATGATCATATTCATAATCACAGGAAACTGTCTATGCTTCATATCTCTCCACCAAATTTCCTCTTTGTTATATTCAGCACAAGGCAGTCAAATGAATGACAGACAGTAACTCTGCCTAATAATAGTCTGAATAATTGTACCCTGACAAAATGTCTCTGAAACTCCTATATTGATAGGCTTGTCCTAAGACACTTTCTGAGGCAAGTAGTAATCCATGGTAGTGTCAATGCCAATATTTGAGCTACCCTGACAGAGGTCACTGGAGAGTCTTGTGGAGAACTTTTATTTCCCTGTAGTTGGGGAAGAAGCTGATATAAAAAGCAAAAAATTAAATTAAGGCATCCCCAGGTAGAAAGGAAGTGACAAAAAAAGTACCATCTTATCTTTAATCACACTGTCCTCAGCCCAAGCATATGAGTATTTATCACACTGTCAGTTTGTTTTAGCTAATTTATCAGTCAGAAAAAGTAGATGACAGTGTCAAGACTGTAAGAAGAAAATATATATCAAATATTAAATCAGGATTAATTTATTCATTTTATAGCTTAGAACTAAATTAACAGCTGCTCATCATGAACCACAGTCCTCCTTCAAACAGACTTACTTGAAAATATTTCTTCAGAATAATAAGAACTGTAAACCATTGTTTTACATAGGATAAAAAAGCATTAAATTATAACTTAACACATAGGGCTTGGGTCAGCAGGTGATATATAGATTTCTAATACCATTTGACATGTATGAAAATCTTCCAGTCCCCACATACAGTCTTAGAAGTGTTTAAGTTTCTCACAGGCATTGTAATATCTGCCACATGCAGATACCTTGTTT
This sequence comes from Phaethornis superciliosus, assembly GCA_023637945.1. Classification (NCBI taxonomy): domain Eukaryota; kingdom Metazoa; phylum Chordata; class Aves; order Apodiformes; family Trochilidae; genus Phaethornis; species Phaethornis superciliosus. The sequence continues at coordinate 10,215,210 of JAJQWJ010000005.1, forward strand.
ATCCTAAAATATCTCAAAAAATGTGTGAAGAAATGGGTTAACTCTCAGTTTCAGCAGACTTAAGATTAATATTTAATCCCCAAAAAAGAGACCAAGAATTTTTTAGAAGCTAATTTACCATACAGAAATGGAACAGAGTATTTCTTAGAGCTAGAAGTATTCTTTAATCATTAAAAATAAAGACTCATATTGCCCTCCACAGTAGCAAACTCTGCAGGAGAGCACTTCAATGAAAGTGGTAACTAAAAGAATTCTATGTATCTATACTGATAACTGAGAAACCTGAATCTGAAGTAATGCTTCATTCTCCCCCATCATCTTCTTAGCTGCCCCATAGCCACGTCAGGAACTTCAGTCTTTGATTCTCACAGTCTGTTTATTTTTATAGGTCTTCTCCTGTGCAGACCCAGAACTGCTTTAATCTGTTTAGCTCGTTATCTCACTTTTATAAAAATGTAAAATGAAAACTTTTTTCTGCAAAATCAATTATTGGAAGAAAAGGCAGGTGCATACCAACAGGATCTGCACACACCACAAAATGCTGCACATGTTTGGATGGTCATATAATTTATGGAAGATAGCTTTATGAGGTACAAATGATCAAGAAGCAAGAAAATAAATTCCATCCCTGGAGGCAAACCCCATAATTATGATTTCTGTGAGAATTTCTGGTGGGCTCTACAACAGGCATATAGAGAAAAAAAGCATTCATAACCTCTGGCAGAGAATGTAGGAATATGGGCTTGTTTCCTGTGCCAAAGTCTAGGTACAAATAAAACTAAAGGAATAGCAAATCAGGTCTCAGAATAACTGACTGTGGTCATGCTGTTTGTGCAAGATGAGACCAGACAGAAAGTAATTAAGCTTACAACAGTGTATGTCTAGGAGGGCACATTGCCATCCTCTGTTATCTGTTGAAGAGAAGGCTGTCAGTACAAAATGGGATTTTGTTCAAATATTCAACAGTTGTAACTTTGTAAGGGTTATATAAATGCTATATGAATAGGGCATGTCAGACAGCTCAGATATAGCTTCAGTTTCTAAAAACTGGTTTTGAACCAATCTTACTAATTCAGCATGCAGTTTTGAAATATTATACAAGGCAGTAAAACTGTTTTGCCACTTCTCTCCCTTTTACCTTCCTCTGCTTTTGGTGGAGTGAAAGGTTTGTACTGAATATAAGAAAATCAAAGAGAGGCAGAAGCATATAAAATTCTACAGAAATACAAAACTAGTTGTTGATATAGAATCATAGAATGGCTGTGTTTCTTCTTTTGTGTAAATGTTTGAACATCAAACAGGTATTTATAAAACCTAAAGCTAATGGGACAGAGGTCTTGTGTATGAAATCTCTGGGGCTTGGGTATTTAAGGTTTTTTGAGAAAAAAAAAAAGCATCGTATGATCTATAGCACTTAAGAAGTTGATATGAAGGAAAAAGACAACAGTATGAATTATGCATAATTTCCATCAATGTCCAATCTATTTATACCCATATTAAAGAAGTCTGGCTTGCTTATTTTAGAAGAATACCCACTAAACTATGCTGAGTTTTTCACTCAGGCTCTGGATTGATATAAATTTTCAATACCATGCCTGATAACACTGACCCAGGATGAGGAAGTCCCATTAACACCTTGGGGCAACCCCAAACAGCAATAAAGGCTGGGCAGAGAAAAGACTGAGGTTAGCTGTGAGGAGAAGGATTTGAAGGTGTCTGCTGATGAAAAACTCAACATGAGTCAGCAGGGGTTGCTTGTACCCCAAAAACCCAACCAATAACCTGGGCTGGATCAAAAGCGCTCAGCCCTGGTGAGGCCACAGCTCGAGTCCTGTGTCCAGTTCTGGACCCCTCAGTTCAGGAAGGAGATTGAGGTCCTGGAGCAGGTCCAAAGGAGGGCAACCAGGCTGGTGAAGGGATCCAGCACAAGTCCTGTGAGGAGAGGCTGAGGGAGCTGGGGGTGTTCAGCCTGGAGAAGAGGAGGCTCAGGGGAGAACTCATCGCTCTCTACAACTCCCTGAAAGGAGGCTGGAGCCAGGGGGGGGTTGGGCTCTTTTCCCAGGCAACTTTCAGCAAGACAAGAGGGCATGGTCTTAAGTTGTGCCAGGGGAGGTTTCGGTTGGACTTTAGAAAGAATTTCTTTATGGAGAGGGTGATCAGACATTGGAATGGGCTGCCCAGGGAAGTAGTGGATTCTCCGTCCCTGGAGATATTTAAAAAGAGACTGGATGTGGCACTCAGTGCCATGGGCTGGGAACCACAGCGGTAGTGGTCAAGGGTTGGACTTGATGATCTCTGAGGCCCCTTCCAACCCAGCTGATTCTATGATTCTATGATTCTATGAAAACAAGTGTGACTAGCAGGTCAAGGGAGGTGATTCTTCCCCTCTGCTCCACTATTGTGAGACCCCACCTGGAACACTGTATCTGATTCCGTGGCTCCCAGCATATGGAAGCTGTTTGAGCAAGTCCAGAGGAAGGGCACAAAGATGATGAGAGGACTGGAGCACCTTTCCTGTGAGGGCAGGCTTAGAAAGTTGGGGATGTTCATCCTGGAGAAGGAAGGCTCTGGGGAGACCTTATAGCAAACTTCCAGTACCTGAATGTGGCCCACAGGAAAGCTGGAGAGGGAGTTTTTACAATGTTGTGTAGTGATAAGATGAGGGGGAATGGTTGTGAATGGAAAGAAGGTATATTTAGATTGGATATTAGGAATACATTATTTACTGTGAGAGTGTTAAGACACTGGAGAAGGTTGCCCAGAGAAGTTGTGGAAATGTTCAAGGCTACAATGGATGGGGCTTTGAGTAACCTGGTCTAGTAGGAGGTGTCCCTGCCCATGCGGGAGAGTTGGAACTTGAAGGTTGCTCCCAACCCAGACCACTCTATGATTCTAGGAACCTAAATCACTTTTTTGATGTATGTTATTTTGAACTGGCTCTTGAATCTGGGCAAACATTCCTTCTCTCTCTTTCTCCAAACAAAATAACTGCCCTTCCACATCCAGAGTCTCACACCTGTTCTATAAAGGCACTTGGAAAGGTGAGGCAGGCAATGAGGGGTTTTCCTGACACCTCAAGTGTAAACTTAATTCTGTTTACTGCTTTCCTTTAGGCACTGCTTTCAGCCTGGCAGGGGGAAGGTTACAGAATCCCCCTCATCCTGTGGGGTGTTTTGTTGTGGGTGTTCCTATTTCTGTCTCCAGAAAGGCACAGCATGGTTCCACGAGTCTATCAGCAGAAAGTAAAATGGTGATACTGACAAAAAGGTTGGGTTACTCAGATTTTCATCTGAGGTGAATTTTAGGTGCAACTGAAAATTAATGAATTACTTAAGTAACTAGTGTTTATCTTCTGTGTAAAGGAAAATTATGGACCTGATAAAACTATAGATAACTCCATTTTAAATCCAGAAATTCAGAAGTATTCACATATATTACAGTTTTTCAAAAAAATTACATCCTTCTCCAAATCCTACAAAGTAGTTAGAAAGTATACTGCTTGCATTTCATATTCCACAATATAATTAAAACAAGTAACTGTCAAACTGTTTTTTTGATAAGTACACATAGAATAATATACATCAGAAGACCAAGCATAGCTGTGCTTTTGGGTCTGTGATGGATTTGGGGATTTAAGAATAAAAGAAGAAGAATGCCTAAGTATTACTCTTTAAAGCAAATGATTGGAAGAGATGTTATGCTGTTTTAGACAACAGTAATGTTCTCAGGTGATGATTGTTCACTGGGAAAATCTGAGAGTCCTTATTCAGTTATTGTATCTAAGAATTTTTGTAACAATACAAGAATAGCTGCAAGAAACTATTGTTACAGCTACTGAAATAGCTAAGTTTTAGTGTGGGATGAACTTTTGCATCAGTTGAAAAAACTACTTTTGTAAGTATCAAAGCTCTCACAAAACAGTACAATTTGCCATTCCAGACACCATCTAGTATCATTCCTTCTTAGAAAGATGGTAATAAAATCAGATAGGGAATTTGAGAAAAGTCAAACACAATTTTGTTTGCACTTGGAATGCTGGAGTTTCTTTCATATGTATTAACTATCTGGAGCTTTTCCCTCATGTCTAAATATACTTTAAATTCTCAGTTTTGGAATAAGTATTACATTTACCATTGAAATGATTATGAATGTCCCACACCATGAAGCAGCAATTACTTTCAACTGAATGTAAGATTCAGTTAAATTCATAAAATGTTTAAAACTATTGTCCCAGGAGCAGCAAAATATTTTTACCCTGTCAAGTGGTATTCAAGGAGAAGATCAGGGCCTATTATACACTAGGCTTATTATGACTGCTGCAAAAGGCTGTTTTTGGCTTTCAAACTGATATTTCCTTCTCAGTCTTAAATATCAATACAAGAAATGTCCTGCCTGCATTATAGATTAAATGTGTATGATACACAACATTCATCAATGCCATAAATTATTATATCCTCAAATGTTATTGCTTGTTATGATTATTCATTTAATTATTAAATGTTGACATTTTATTTTTCTGTGTATAAAATCAATGGATCTGCTGTATAACGCTGGGAATGTTCAGTAGTGTTGTTCCTGATTTATTCCAATGATTCCATGGGTTTTTCCCCTGAATAATGCAGGCAATGTGGAAATCATGAAGGCCAAAAAATATTCTATTAAGTACAGTTAGTGAAACCAATTGCAATCCTAATGAACTGTAATAAAAATAAAATACAAGTAAGTGTCAAAGCATTTTCATATAGTCGAACTGAAAGCAAGTATTTTTCAGTGTAATTAGTTAAAATAAATAAAAAATGAAATAATAAATATAAATAAATGAAATTAAAATAAATAAATAAAAAATAGACTAATTAAAATAATAGTTATAAAATTTTTATATATGTTAACACCAAGGTCCTCTTGCTGCCTTTGCTGATAATTCATTACCAGTAATTTACACTATGATTAAACAACACAAGTGCAATAGTGTAGGCAAATACTGTTATTTTGCCAAGTTATTTGCATGCACTGTGACTTTCTGAAGTTTGCTGTGTCAGACATAATCAGTAGGTGAAGAAAATTAGTTACATGATAGCAGCATTTATACCACCAAATTAGACTGTCAAATGCTTTTTGGATGTTATGTAATTTTCTGTACAAAGGTAATGAAAAAAGTATATTGAGAAATATCAGATAAGAAACCCTGTGTTAAATTCTCAGAGGATGTTTCCCTAAACCTCTGAACTACTCTTCTCAAAATCAGCTTCTGTCCTGAATGCTTAGGGTCAAATTTGAACTGTTCTCCTTGGTTCACTAAATGAAATGTGGCTCCATGAGCATTATGTAGATCACTGAGATTAAATTATTTTATGTGTTTAGAGGTATTTTGGAGAAACAGCTTATCCTCTGTATCCTCCCAATGCACAAAAAACAAGCAAGCAAGCACACAAGAAAACAAACTGGTCAGCAAATCTAAATAGTAGATTTTACACCTAACAAGAAAGAGTGTGATACATTAAAGGACAAGGAATCATGGGTTAGAATTTCAAAGTGCTAGCAGCTGAAATAAATATGGATGCAACTAGGAAGCAAATAGCAGCATAGATCTTCATACCACTTTCACATCAGATGAGTTTTGACGTAGATTTTTCAGTAAGTACCTCCCATGGACTCGTGTCCTGATTTTGGAGATAGAAATTGCTAAATCCTGCTTTAGCTGCCTTAAAGTCATGGACAGCACTGCTGTAGCAGAGTTTCTCAGCATAACTGGTAGAGGGCTACCAATGTCATCCATTGAATCAGTGTTTCCCAGGATGTTTTGGGATGAGAAGCAACACACATTAGATCTGTGTCTCATGTCATGGTCTAATGTGTGGACTTTGGTTGTTTAGTAAAGAAATGTCTGCTCAGATAACATATGTGACTTCACACTCTAGTGCCTGTTTGGCTTTGTGCACTTCCTGCTGACATTACTTTTTTCCTCTATGTGCCATACCTCCTGCCAGCTACAGATCACATCCTCTTATAGTCACTTGGCATCAAGTTGTGTTCTTTTGAGAACAAAACTTGAAAATCATTCCAAGAGTAAATTTATCTACTCATTGTTTTCCTTAGAAAAGCCATCACTATGCCTTTAAAATGGCTCTCATTTGTACCAGAACAAGAAATGAATCAACCATGCAGGCATGGAACACATAGTTACTCCCTGGCCAATCTGTGTCTATAGCAATTTGTAATGTAATTCACAGAGGTCAAAAGCTTGTTTTTGAGCATGCGTGGCTTGGGAGATATGGAGAATGAATAGTCCTCTGAGCCATAACCACATCAAGATTTTCTAGTCACCAAAAGAATACATCAACAGTTTACCTCTCTTAAAACGCCATTGTCAGTTAGCCTACACCCAAACATTGCTAAAAAATCTTCTCTGAGATTATCATAAAACAAATGTATTTTATTTTTAAATGAAATCATAAGGTTACACATAGTCAGTATCAGATACATACCAAATATAATACAGATCAATGGCACTTTGCAAGAAAACATTGAGCTTCAGTGTCAAGATAGATGATGCCTTGAAGCTGTGTACTATTGATTTCTTCACAAATGGATTGTTAAGGAAGAATAAATAAAATGTAGAACAAAGGAGCAAAGGAGTTATGAGTGGAAGAACTTAAAATATTTGTCTGAAGACTGAATCTTCACAAACATCTATTACATACAATGTTACATTCCTACAATACAATATATATGTTATTACCTTACTTTTCAACAGTTTTCAGGGGGCTTGATTTATCCTAATGGGCCCAATTGCATGATAATTGACATTTGACATTGATTAATGGACATTAATAGGTAAAACATTAAGACTGTATCTGTCTGAATAACTGCTAGTGGTATTTACATCTGCATTATAAGGTCATGTCAAAATGAGGCATTAGAAGTTTAGACTTTCCTTTCATAGCTCCATGGCTTAATTTTATTTGTAAAATAACATCTTTACCTATGCCATTTTCTCATATGAAGCATATTAACCATATATATCTCTCTAATAAGAATAAACTTTTATGTAAGGAGAGGGACCTGATATCTTGGGAATAGTTCCAGAGTCTCAAAATCCAGTCTAATCTGAACCTCTGGTTTTATAATCGGATATAGAGAAAACTTGTCACAATGGAACATCCTTCTAATATGGTCTTGTAATCATGGCACAAAGAAATAGTAGGGAGCGCAGGGCAGGAGGGATATGTTATGATGTATCAAGCCTAGGTCAGGAAGAAAAGCAGCCTAGGTGGTCTGAGCAGACCTGCCTAAAAACCATGCAATAAAACCTAGAAAGTGCAACAAGCTCTGCAAATGCCATAGAATGAATGGTGCCCTAATTGCTGTTCTGGATTACTTGCTTTAACCATCACAGGGAAGTTCTGCTATAATCCCCTACCCTAGTTTACTTTGAGGAGTGCCTGATTTTTATCTTTTCATCCCATTCACACATTTTCAGTCACAGAATGACAACGTGGGCTTTCAAGGTGAAGTGAATTTTATCCTGTAAGAAGTAATGTGTTGTACTGTATTGATGAAAAGACTCCATTCTGTTCACAGTTGATTTGTCTCTCCTTTTATCTCTCTATTGTGTGCCTATATATTTAAATTACTCTTTAATTGATGTAGTCCTGGTGCCTTTCATTGAAAAAATGCCTAATGTTGTATGAAAGAGATTGGAACCTGAAACCTCTGGATGTAAAAATGAGATTCAGGCTGTGCATTTTAAAGCAACCTATTTTCGTAAATGAAGAAACTATTAGCCTCTTTGTGAAATGTAACAATGTGTATCTGATCTATAGATTTGTCATTAATTATATTTCAACAAGCAAAAAGGCTATGAATTTGCAGTACGAAATACTTCACCAGCACTTGCAGTTTCTGAACAATCCAGACAATTGCTGGGGTGTCAAATGGATTTGAAATGTAGGCTTATGTGGAAACATTACCTTCTGGCTTCTTCATTCCTTATCAAACCAATTTTGTACTTTAAAGACATATTTTTATTATATGTGACCTCAGTAGTGATTCCAAAAAGCAGATGTCCCAAAATAATAATAATAAAAAAGTGATTTATTGTAGATGTTAATTTTTAGGACACATAGACTGAAATGAGGGAGCCTTTATGGTATTTGTGAAAGCTATTGATTATGACCAACTTAATAGTAGAATAAGGTTAATTTTTTACCTATCATTTTCTGAATCCCATTACAAGATTCTCTCATATCAGTCCAAATTTATGAGCTGTAGGCATTGTGATGAGTTCCGAAATCACAAAGTCAAGATAAATCTTTTTAGCACATTATACATAGTATCTAATTCTTGCAGTATGTGGGAAATTTGCTCTTTTTACTGCTGCATAATCCATTATTGCTAAGGAAATAATGCTGAGATCCTGGCATTAATATATGTCTAAGACATTTCCTGGAATGTGTGAATATCTTGCCTTATAGAAAAAAAATCTGCAGTAACACAGCAAAGGTAAATCTGTCCTTTCTTTAGCATTTTGTTTTATTTGGCCATAGTTAAAACAAAACAAAAAGAAACCTCAAGCCTGAACAATGACCTGTTTGTTATATTTGGTTGTCCAATGGCCATGGGCCACAGAAATCTATGCTTGATGGAGCATAATTTAGTATTTTCATGAAAGACTGATATGATGGTATATTTTTAAGACTACACTAAGGTACAAGTTCATAAACCCCCCCCAGGTTGTCACTACTATTTGAACAGGTATCCAAATGTAAAAAATCAAACTGGGTCACTTAGGAAATTACATGTTTAATAGATTGCAGTTAGGTGTGTCTCATGATCTGTTTCAAACATGGCATCATTCAGTCATGATCCAATTTTTTAATGGTGACACCTGAAATAACCCCTCTCCTTTTATTAACTTAAAAGTGTTTCAGAAAGATTCATTATGAGTTTCTCTTGAATGTTTGAAATGGGAGTTTTTTCAGTTAGGCCTGTATTTCTCACATTTATTTTTTTTCTCAAAATTTGAAAAAATTATCAAATGGAAAAATTGCATGGAAAATAATAACTGGAACAAGTATTTCTTTTACTTCTCTTAATCTTCAAAATCTTTTTCTCTGATGAAGTCCCACTTCCATTCATTGTTTTTTCAACCAGTCACTTGTTACCTTGCCCACGGTCATTTTGTCCATGGACTTAACCTTCTTATATCATTGAAGAAATAATATAAGAGGGATAAAAGATAAGAGCTCAAGAAGCCTTTTTCTTTTATGCTCCACTTTTTCAGTTACAAGATTTACATGAAATTTCTCTCAGCTTGCTTGTAATTACATCAGGCAGGCATAGTCACCAGTCTATCTGTGGCTGAGTTCAGGAAGCTCTTTCCTCTCTTCCACAGATAGGAATCAGCTGTTTCATGCTGCTTATTTTGTTCTTTGATTTAGAGCTAAGCACTGCCTTAATGCTATGTTGGAGAAGATCAAAAGAACCCCGTATAATTTTCTAAAATTTAAAATAAACTGAAGACCAAATTTTTGAAGATTGAGTATTGGAAATTTTTCTCGTAATGGTCAGTTGTTGCTGGTCATGTTAAGTATACCAACTTGAGATAAAAGCTGATTAGAGTCTTCTTGTATTTAAAGTAATTATGTTTTTTCAGATCATAAAAAGAATTAGAGACTCAGGATAACCACTTGTATTTTATTTGCACTATGGAAGGTTTCAGATGAAGCTACTGTTTGTAGAAAACAAATGAGTACAGCTTATCTGTGCAGCACATCCTGAAGCTCAGCACTAGCTGGCAATCCCCTGCCTGTGGAGTCTGATTTTTGCTCAGACAGAGGTGCTTCCCCATCACGAAGCAGCATCCTGGCCTGTGCCAAGCCATGGCCCCAGATCCAGGCCCAGGGGCTGATGTTCCAGGCTGGCCTCTGTCCACCCCCATCACCGTGGCCCTGCTTGGGATTTTCCTGACTCCATTTCCCCCCACTGAACCTGATCCTGACTCCCAGCTTCAGGCTGAGGTACCAGCCCAACCTCAGCACATCCCCATCCCCAGGGAGGTGCTTGATGTCCATGGCTGGGGATGCCTCTGTCTTTCCCTCTGCCTGCCTTGCTCCCAGGCTGGCGTGGTGGGATGGGTCTGGCTGGTGAGGCTGAGTCCCTGAATTTCCCAGCTCCCAGCCCCAGGAAGCCACTGGACCCTGTTGTACCAGGATGTGTACAGGAGATAATAGTTACCACAGTTCTCATGGGGACAATAGATACAGCGTGGGATGACTGAACAAGAGCTGTATAGGTAAAGCTAAGCTCATCTTTCTCTATTCTGGTGTGTGAGATATGAAATGCAGCTATTACACTTAGCACATTTGTCAAAGAAACAAAGAGATCTATTCTTAAATGTATTTTTTCTTCTATTTTCAAGGACTCCAACACCATTATGTGGTGGCCAACTTCTCCTTTGTTGGAACATTTCTTTATTGTCTTACTCTCAGTCTGCATTGATTTGGACCTGAGACAATGACTTGACTAAGGAATCCCTGGTGACAGAAAACACATATGTATTATTCTCTCCAGCTTTTGTTTTTGCTTTTGATTTTTTTGTTGCTGTTGTGAAAAGGGATGATACAGGAACCTGTTAAAATGCCACTAAGATGAAGGAACTCCAATAGGATGCAATTTTTGGGGTAGATTTTTCGGAGTTGCTTGATTTTGATATCAAAGAAGGTCCTTGGGGATCAGTTCAGAAAATTATATTATGGAAAACAGAGACTCTCAAATACTTCAAGGTGCACAGGAAGATATTTTCTGATGATTTTGACTCAAGAATAGTCAGTGTCCTAAATATTCCTAAAGATTCAGTTTGTGATCTCTCAATTCTCTAACCCTACCAGCAAGTAAAAATAGCTCCTTTGGTTGCCAATGCATACATACATACATACATGTTCATATATATGTGCATCACAATGTGTATCTATGAATTTATATATATATATAGTACATATATATATATATATGGTTATATGACGTTTTTTTGAATACATATATATATACATATAAATGTATAAGTATATACAATATATAACTTTGTTTTACGGTATGTGATGCCAGTCTAGTTAAAACTTGAAATATTGATGTCAATTCATGTTTGACATGGATCAGAACATAGGAGCTTGGGCTGGAAAATCAAAGAGGAAATGTTCTCAAGGATGTGACTGCATGTAATTTTGGCAGTCAGGCCTTTAAAAAATATATATTTGTTTTAATATGCTTCCATCATAATTTTCTGTGTGTGCATAGTAACCAAAGACAACTATGCATTCTGTCATGTCTCTTCCTCTGTCATGCTTTCATTTGGTGTATTAAACATGTCCCTGTCATGCTGTCATTTGAAATGTTAAGTACTGCAGGCACAAGCCTGTAAGATATATTTTAGAAGGACAAAGAAATAGTAACATCTTAAAAAATTTTGAAAAGGACAGGATTGCTGATTTTTAACATTCAGAGTAGCAGAAAATGTAAACAATATGAGACAGAAGAACCAAGAGCCTCATGGGTAACAATCTCACTTGATGGACAAAACATTCTTTAGGAAACACTGTACCACTTGGTTTTGAACTCTTTTGCAGATTCACATGAAACATATATTTTCCTATGTCTGAACATAAAATAAATAAATGCATTTTTCTGTTGAAATTACAGTTTACATTTAGACTTTGAGGACAGCAGTTTTGCTAGTTTGAAGTTCCTCTAAAGTTGCAGTTTGACAGAAATAAACTAAATAAATTTCATCTAATACTTGGTTTAGATGTGTCTTTAGACTAATTGAGTGTATTTAAATTAATTTTCAAGGACTTTTAACTTCTGTCCCAAATGGGAATTTAAAAAGCAGCTGTTATTGTGGTACAATCTGGAAAGAGATGAGACATATTTCAGTTTATCAAGAAAGCAGTATAAGTGGGATGTTTAACTATACAGCCTTATAGCCCTACTGGAACTACTTTGCTGTAATGTTTCTTAGCTGTATTTGAAATGTAACAAATTGGTAAATTAGAGCTGCAAAGAGCCATACTCCAGAGATTTAAACTCTAGTACATGAGCTCCCTGTTCTTTATCCATTAGGTTAATAGCTCACTTGCTTTCCTCATTTCTGCTACTTGTGTTTATTTATCTGTTTAGTTTAAAAACTGGCAAGAAGAAATGTTACTATTTGCTATCAAAATTAGACACTATCCCACACCCAAGTTGCAAAAGTTGATTGAATTTGACACAGAAGCAGAAGTGATGTGCACTGGAAGCTGGGCTTGTGACAAGAAATAAGTATAAAACATGATCTAAGATTAGAGATGAAGAATTAGCAATTTTCTGCAGTTTCAGTGCAATATTTTTGGTTTTCATTTGCCATACCTTTAAAAACTATTTTTAAAATGAATGATCTTACTTTCTTTGTTTCTTTTCAGGAGCATAACATGTTGTTGGTGAGGCATATATTGCCTAAAGAATTCCAGCCATTCTGGCTATAGATTTTAGGTCAAAAAAGTTCTCAAGAATAACATGATAAACTTCTAATAGACAAGTGAACTATAGCCCTTACTGGAACAGTCTGTAAGTCTTTAATGATTTTTTTTACTGTGAGTATTGTAAGGTGTGTTGGGGGGGTGTTTCTCTTTGAGTGTAAGTAATCTTCTATGTCTGAAACCTCTGCTCTAGATTTTTATGTCTTAAAATTAAGTGGCAATGGTTTGTGTCAAAGTGGCAACCGTTATGTTTCCTGATTGCAGCAAAATTTTTGTGAAAGGTTATTTAGGAATGGCACCACACTTATAAGGGCAAAAATGCATGTCCTGGTTTTCAGCCTTATATAAAATATTTTACCGTGCTTTGCTATACTAATGTTTCATCATTAACATTTTGATTTGCAGAGTTCAGAGAATTTGACAGCAGGATTCTGAAAACCTGGCTTTCTTTGGTTTCATCTGGATATTGCTATATCCTATCTATATCCAGCATAAACCAGATGTTTCCCCTTGGTTCCCCATCTATGAAAGCACTGTGATGCTCTTCAACATTTAAATTTTTTTTGTTTGTGTTTTTTTTGACAGGAAATTAAAAAATTCCAGAAAATAATCTTGGGTTTTAGTCCTTTTAGTCTCAAGTGTAGTTAGCAGTTTTCTTTGAACTCCCTAACCCCGTGTTTCTGTGTCCTCTTCTGATGAGGCTTAGGAGTACTCTAGAAACCTGCTACACTGTACACAACATCTTGGGAAACTTCAGAAAAAAAATATCATGTTGTCAGAAACATTTAAAAGAACTGTAAAATGGACTTAGAGTGTTCACAGTGAAACTAGCAATTTATGTAGAAAAACAATAAAGTAAATCAATTCACTTGACAGACACATCAAATAACACTTGAACAGGTTTTTTTATATGGATGGTAATTGGACAATACAGAGCCAAAACTCAAATTCTACTGATAAAAATCAAACTGTCAAGCAAGAAAGTCAGAGTTAACAGCACAAAGCAATATTCTGACCGCTCATACAACTAAAGATTAGCAGCTGAAACAGCAGCACAAATTAACGATCGATAACTGTAACTAATTCCCCAGGTGCACAGACCAAATGTAGGATACTGGTTCACTGTTAGAATTCCACTAATGCTAGTGGGGTTATGTTAAGAACAGTAGAATCCTAAATATACTGCATCATCCTACACTGGTGGAGGACAGACATTAATTGGAGTATCTGTACCAATGTCTGCCTATAGGGTAAGTGATTTCTCAGTGCTTCAGTGAATTACTTTTTCATCATGAATCAAAGTGGAAGGTGAATTTAACTACTAGCTTCAGTGAGAAGCTCTGGAGTGTTTTGAAAGAGGTCATGGGACTTTTTTTTGAGGCTGTGTGGTTTCGGGGGTTGAATCCTAAGGAAAATGCTTTTTTAGCAACACCTAATATGGAAAAGAATTTTGTACATATTGAATGAAAATAACCTATAATATTTTCATACAATATATTGTAAGTATGCCACACTTAAAACATAAAATGGTGTAATCTGGATCTCTGCTAGAAAATGTTCATGCAGGTGAGTTTAATATTCTTGGACTGCATACTTAAAATATTTTTTTCCTTAAAATCTCTGACTTTTAGATTAATTTAAGTAGCAATCATACAATATGAATTCACATCTAACACATCCACTGAAACCTTTCAAGAGAGACTACTGTCACAACTAACACATTACACCAGTTCGGATTAAGGACTTAGTTTTAGAACTAGTGTTCTATCTTGAGAATAATTTTGTCTTTGGAGGGAGAAAAAGCAACATACTGATCTAGGATCACAACTGCAACAGTATTAAAAGGAACAAAGAATTGTAGTACAAAGCTCAAAAGTTAAATCAATGTAAACCTTAATGCCATCATTTAGCCATGAAGAAATCACCTTCAGAAAGCTGAATGAATATGAAGCAAGTAATAGATGATGAAAATTATTTCAACATGATTGTGAGATAAAGTAGTTTTAAATCTAGATGAACTGTAATGGTTTGTCTACACTTAACTGTTAGAAACCATCCTTATTGATTAAAGGGGACAAAGAGTATGGATGAAGACATGCACATTACTGTCTACACCAGCAAAGTGGGCTGAATAGATTGGGACTTAAGGAAATGTAGTGGCTTGGGCTTGATGTACTGAAGGTCAACAAGAATGGTTAAAATATTTTAAATAGTTCTCCTAATGTAGATTTAAACCTCAAAAGAATTAGTTTTCCAAGAAAATAACATGGCATTAAAGTTCAAGGCATGGTTTAATCACCTTATACAAGGTTTTCTTGAGAAATATGAGGATGTCCAAGAGATTCATACAGATGTCACAGGACCTGTGAGACACTATGCCCACTAAAATAACAGTGTGTTATTTAGACAGTAGGCAACAGGGAATACATAAAGCATCTTGAAGGTAAGTAGAAGGCCATATCTAGGCAACTGAATAATTTACTTACCATGTGGCAAAATACATTGGAATAACAGGTTATATAAAATCATGTATAACTCTATGTGATGTCCAATAGCTAGCAAAAATAGGAACAGACCGCTGAATGTTCAGAGATGCCTTTTGAGATAGCCAAGGGTTTCTGGATTAATTTTATCAATAAGAAATGTATTAATAGGGCAGAGCTTATAGTTTCAGTTCAAGCCTAGCAATTGGATTGGAAACAGTCCTATGATTCCATAACAGAAACTGTCAGATTATATGACAGTATAACCATATATGTTATATGACAGTAATCCTTTTTGAATACAAAATATACTGATTAGTCCAGTAAAGTCTGTGATTTGTGTGATCTCCATTTCTGATTCCTCATAAAAAGCCAGTACATCTTAAGAGAACTGGCTCCATAGTAACAGTAGCCTGCATTTGATATAAAAGGCAGACTATCTTGTCCTTAATCAGATGCAGAGCCCTAAGCTGTTCAGAAAATAAAATTATGATAGAAAAACAAACATTGAATGTGATTTGAAGTGAAAAATAAGACTTATCAATTTTTCTATAAGGTTATAAATGTTATAAGGTTTTTTTTTAACCTATAAGATTTTTAAATGTTTTTAAAAAGCTTTTTAATTTTTTAAAAGTTATGTATTCCTCTATTATCTTATTTTCTATTAGATCAGAATCTTGTATAAGATATCCATATTTTAAAGACTTATTTAGAATTTTTATTGACTGTATCTAAAAGGATTTTTAATGTAAAACATGTTACTGAAAAATTGTTTTGATCATTTTCAGACTTCAAATTGCAAACACTACAACTTAAACATGCAGCACTAAAGATCTCTCTGTCTAATTTATTGCCAGTCCTAGAGCCCCAGACGTCACATATTTCTTCCAGTGGAAGACCAAAGAGCTTGGTATCTGAAAACATTAGGTGTGAGTTTTAAAGATATTTAGGAATCGGAAAAAAAAAAAAGAGGTAAGACTAGTGCAATGGATAGTCTTGTCAAAATAATTATCACAGCAAATCATCATCTATGAAGCTTAGCAGTTTTCAGGTCACTAACATGAATTATTGGCACATCATATTTGCATATTCTCCTTCTGTTTGTTAAAAAATTCGTGTCTAAATAATATGGCATTTTCTCAGGAGATAATGTTGGAATGAATTAAAATGAAAGTGAGAACTGAAGAATATGTTTAGTAAATTAAGAATGAAGTTAAACCTGATTGGAAATCTCATGAAAGAGTTGAAGCTGATTATTCATCAGCGAGCAGAAAAAGACTAGAAAAAGGATTTATGTTTGGCAATTTTATAGGTAACTATTCTCTGCTAGTTCAGGAAAATGTAAAGGTAAATTTCCTTTACTTCCTGATATACAAGAACATCACATCAGCAAACAGTGAAATGACTTAAATTTAACAGGATTTTTGAATCCAACTGACTTGACATTAAAATGAGTTGAAATCAAAATATGTTATCATCAGTGAGCTAAAATTGGGTCGTACAAAAAGAATAAAAACTTGAAACAAACTGATGAAACTTGGCAAGTTTCATCAATATAAACATTCTCTGCTAAGATCTATGTTAAATATGACTATAGCTCTTTGTATTGGGTTTCTGTTGTGAAAGGTATAACATATGAGCAGAAATAGGAACAATGGAAATGCATTGCTCTCATGAGACTCCAACTGGAGTATTGTGTCCAGTTCTGGAGCTCCCAACATAAGAAAGACATGGAACTGCTGGAATGAATACAGAAAAGGCACAGGAAGATGATCAGATGGTTGCAGCACCTCTCCTATGAATACAAGCTGAGATAGTTTGGATTTTCCAGCCTGAAGAAGGGAAGACTCCAGGGAGACCTTATAGCAACCTTCCAGTACCTGAATGGCCCTACAGGAAAGCTAGGGACTTTTTACAAGGGCATGGAGTGGTAGGACAGGGATTAATGGATTTAAGGTGGAAGAGGAGAGGTTTAGATTAGACATTAGCAAGGAATACTTTACTGCAAGTAGAGAACCATTGGAGCAGGTTGCCCAATGGATGCCTCCTGTGGATCCAGGTTGCCTGTGGATGCCTCCTCCCTGGAAGTGTTCAAGGCCAGGCTGGGTGGAGCTGCCTGTTCTACTGGATGGGACCCATGGCAAGGGGACTGGATCTACATGATCTTTAAGGACCCTTCCAATGCAAACCATTCTATATTTCTATGATCATATGATCCTATGATTGAAATGCTATTAGAAATACAGATCTATGCATCTGATAGGCCAGATTCAGCATTTATGCAAGAGCTGATTTGATCATGTTTGGTGATGAAAAAGCAGAACAATTTCATAGTATGACACTAGTAGTATATTTGCTTCCTACAAATAGGGGAAAAAAACCCTACATGCTGAGCAATCCACTTCAGTATGTTTTCTACTTATCAGAGCTCTGGCTTGTAGCTAAAACTACTGAGATAATAATGTAGTAAGCATCTCAATACCTGAAATTAGTACCTACAATTACAAGCATGATCCTGCACAGCTTCTTGCATATGCATGATCTTTATCTTTAGCAGATTAGCCACCAGAGATGGTCTTACGGAACAAAGACAGTGAACTTTGCTGCAAGTTTTATATTGTGGCTTTAAGATACAAAAACTTGCTGAGACAGTTGACTGGAATATGGTTTAGAATTATTATTGAAGCTGCAGTCTCTGCCAAGAACTAATTAAAAAGACGCTATCTTGAATAAACTAGGTTTAAAAGTTGTAGACATGGCAGTCAAGTTAATTATCTCATCTACTTGTGATTTTAAAGGTACAGCAGTAGTTGGGTAGAATATTATTTTTAAATTTTTTTTGAGAATTGTAATTGTAGTGTGCATATTTTATTAAGACAGGCTGGAACAAGACCCGGTGTACCAAATGCACAGTGAATACAGCTTGCCATACAGCTACTAATGCTGCCTTTACATTCAGCTTTGTGTATGGACTGTCCACTTTCTGCCCCTCATTCTTTAAAATAATATAGAAAATGTAAGAATAGAAATGGGGACATGTGGAATAGACAGAACAAGAAGTATATATCTGAATCCAGTCTCAGATACAAAAACTTGTCTGCATCCGATAAAGAGGAAATCAGTCTGTATCTCTTTTTCTGCCTTAGGGTTATGCACAGCGCAGTATGTAAGAAATTCTGTACTGCCCCCCCCCCCCAAAAAAAAAATTATTGGAAAATAACATGATTTTATCTATTATTTACTTGCTCAGGCATTTATAGTTTTAAGGTGACTCTTTGTTCTTCATCACTAGGTTGTATAACAGTTGTCATTGGCAAAAGATATGTTCTAAGTAGTTAGAGGAAAACTGTCCTTCTGGCTCTAGTAAAAAATAAGGATACTCCAAAATGTAAGGAAATCTTGCTACTTCAGTCTGCACATCTATTCCTTTTGTGGAACACTACTTGATAATGTAGATAATCTCAGTTTCCTAAATGCATTTTCTTGTGTGATTAATTTTCCCCTTGAAAGCACAAATAGAGTGCAAAAAGGAGTATGTGATGGTGGTGCCATTTTACAGTTAGTAAATAACTTGACAAAATCAGTAGCAGAATGTAAATCTTCAGTAAGCCACAAAAACTAGATGTGCTTCTGAACTCCAGCCTACATAGTATTGCCAAATCACTGTATAGATATTGTACATACTCATCAAATGCTGTAGCTTTACAATGAATTGCAAAAAGGTCATTTTATCCTAAAAGATACTGTTTAGCACTTTCAGTAAGCTATAAATTATACCACAAGATAAACTGAAATATCCACCCGTCCATTGCATCATGAAACTTCAGAATTTTTAATAGCATACATTCTATTAAAATTCAGTTCTACGTGTAAAATGTATGCATCATTACAATTTTTGGAGCATACAATTAGTATTTTTTCAAAGCAAGTGTTTCTTTTAATATTCCTTGAGCAGACAAGATAATTAATTTTTTTCTCTCAGAATTTGTGAATTTTATGTAATGATGCCGAAGTCAAAACAATGGAAAATTATGGTGAGGTCAGACTCAAAGTAAAATGATCAGGTATAAGTCGGCAAATAAAAAAGCCAATATGAAGATTGTGTAAACTTTTACACTTGCCTTAGGATATATTTTATCGTCTCATTGTCTTCCTCAGAAATATAAACATCAACAGCCACAGGGGTGAGCACGCAAGAAATATGCAAGTGATAATGAAAAAAGCAAATAAAAAATTAGGCTGGCAGACAAACAGAAAATCAGTGTCTAGCCTTATGTTTTAAACTTATATTAAAAAAGTATATTATAAAAATCTGATCCCTTAAGAAAAGAGGCACTAAGCAGATTTGGGTTATTTTTTTTTCCCTTCTGCATAGTGACAGTGTATTAGGGGCACACTGCAGCAGAAAATGCAGCCTTTTCAGCAAAAGCCGGAACATTGTCAACCACAGATATAAAACATAAAATCTGCTTTGACATCAGATAATGAGCTTCTGGCAATATTGTGTCTTCTCCTTGTGGATGTCTTTGCAAATCATTCACCACAAAAAAGAGCAATGTGCATTCTAACCAGATTCTGATGAGATTCTACAGATTAAAAATGTAATTTCAAGTTTCTTGTGGTCTGTTTCCTGTCTGTAGCTCAGTGACTGAGAATTAAATTATGCTGCCATGAATGGCATTTGAAGTTTGATTCTTCATGAGGAGTAGAGATTTTTTCCTTCATATGCAAGGAGTTTTACCTAATCTTTGAATCAATATTCTCAGAATATTGTTAAAATTTTCAAAAAGTGTGAGTATTAACCCCACCTTAATATTTTGATTTTCAACTGTCAAATATGATCTGGGACAAATGCTTTTTTTTTTTTTTTTTTTTTAATGAGCCAAATAACTGACTGAAATGTCCATCTTGCCCAAGTAAGATGATGTGCCCAAATGCTCAGCACTGGAAGAAAAAAAATTAAATCTAGAGGAGACATAATGCTTCCCAGGTTTTCCTGTTAGTGTTGAGAAGTGTGTGACTGTGGTGTAATTTATCCCCACCCTTGACAGGTATAAAATGCTCTTGACTAGGCAGGTTTTTTTTAAATTGTGCAGCTGCAGTAATTGCCTTTTTCTTTTCCCACTTCAAGATTGTTAGTAGGTTTTGTCTAAGGAAAATATCTTACCAATAACTTTGACCCAAATGAGATCTGCAGTTCTGGCCTTTTTTTTTTTACAGAAAAAAGCCTGAGGAAAGGGTTCTTGAACTGTGATGATAAACAAAAGCTTTATTGAAGCAAGCAGTATCTTTATATGAAGACCTCAAAAGCTGTAAGAACTTAAAGGAATAGTACAGTACACTTTATATAGCTGTAAAATTCCATCTTGCTTGTATTTATAGTACCAAACTCCATCAGGAATGACAGAATGTTCTGATTCCAATACAATTATATATCTATCCATCTGTCTATCTTATTAAAATAAGATGCACTCCACATCTTAGCCAGAATGTACTATATTAAATAAATACATATATTTATTTCTCTTACCTCATAAACATGACCACAGATATCTGTTAAACAGGTATCTGCAAGAATGGATCTGTCTTTAGACAGTGGGTAATCTTCTTGAATCATAAATTGTGAATATTGATAGCTATGCTAGTATTCTTTAATGTGTCAGGAATTGGAGAAGAAAAGGAGTAAAGTATTTCATTAGCAAATATAGGTATTCCTGTTTCACATCTTAAAGGCTTCTAAATTGGCAAAAAAAAAAAAAAAAAAGCCAAATTATGGTACTTTTTAAAATTATGGATGTTTCTGTTTGTACTCTTAATTAATGTAATTTCTGCATCATTATTTATGAACTTTGATTCCAAACTGTCTGGTGAGGAAAAAACTATTGACACTACATTAATGAGTTTCTCTGGTAACATGCTACAGAAAAAATACGACTCACAATTAAACCTACTGCAGAAAGTTTGGTTACAAAGATGTAAATTTTGGTCATTAATTTTTGGTCCTCATTAGCTGGGAGATTATACTGTAGTGAAAGTAACATATTTAACTATTTATCAGACCATAAAAGGCAAAAGTCCTTTTCTACCCCCGAGGAACAGAACCTTAAAAATATATACAGTGACATAAATATGTGCATTGACATTTTTAAAATTTGTAGTCTGTCGTTAAGGATACAAATGTTGAACAAAACGTTGCTAAATCCCTAATGCTTCTCTTCCATGATGAGTGTTTGACTTTTTCTCACCTAAAGGGTTTGTGCTGTATTAGGAGAGTGCTTCTAAGACATAAATACTTTTTCTCAGGTATTTTAGCAAGGTGATTAGAATAAACTATCAAAAATATCTATGAGATATAAAAGCTCAAGCCATGACATAAGGATATGTTAGTGTGACATAGAATGTGGGAGTTAGGTATCCATGTACTCAAGACATTTCTGAAACCCCACTAAGTAAATTAGGTTGCTGTCTCTAGCCTTTGATGCTTAAATCTTTTTAATTTTTTTTGTTTGTTTGTTTGTTCCCGGTTTTAGTTTTATACATTTCTCAGATTAAAATCACTGCCATAATTTTAGGGCATATAGGCATGGACATTTTTCCTTAACTCTTCATTACTGAATGCAAGTCTCACTTAATATTTTTCAGTTTGGAGTTTCTTTTCACGGAGAGGCTCAGAAGCTTTTGCCTTCCCTCAGTGTGCCACAATCAAGATTACAGCTGAGTGCACAGGATAAAATCCCTGGTAAGTGTCCAGAAATTTTTTCAACTTCTTCTTGTTAGTACTGAGTATGAGATGTATTCTCTGCTTCTTGGAAGCCTCCTCCCCAAGGCTTGGACACATTGGATTTTCCAATGTGTTTCTTTGCCACCTATGCTATGCCACTGAACTTGTGTATTATTTTTCAGTCCTGTTTTCAGTATTATTGTGGTGCTCTAGCCAACAAGTCTCATGCTAGCAAAGATAAACCAGTAGCCTTAAATTCTTTTGCATATGGATGCCACTTCATCAACGAGTCATGCAAATGAGGACTTTTAAAAATATCCAATTCTTCTGAAAGGTTGCTGTTATTTATATTTTAAGTGGAAATTCAGAGCATTAAAGTCTTTGGAGTTCTTAGAATTGTATGAATGGTTTTACTGTTCCTGCAGTGCATGACAAAAATGCTGACAGGGAACCCTCAGGCCACCTGCTAGGCATAGCAACACTCACGATGTGTCACACTAAGGGCTGAATGGCAAGCTTGACACTGAGTTGCTCAGTAAAATAGATCTTTGACATCCTGCAAAAAACGAAACCCTAGTGTTTCAGGACAAGCATCTATAACCACCCAAGAGAGCATTGCAATATTTATATTTTTAAATGGGATTTCAGTCTTCTATCTCCTTCAGTCCCCAGCTGGGAATAAGAAGAGTAAGAAGAGCAGAGGAATGAAATCCAAGAATTCAAGCAGCATTGAGATATTTAGGTTATTTCCTCCAAATTTATAGTCATGCTACATTCCATAGATATGACATTATTATATTATCTAAGCTCTGCATTTGAATGAAGCAGCAGCTTTTTCTTGGATTACAAGATTTCTATAAGAAAAGAAAAAAAAAGAAAGCTGTAAGCATCCTCAATTTTAATGTATTTGAAATGTAAAAAAAAATAATGAAACTCACAAGTCTACTCCTGCACTCTGATTTCTCAGTTTGACCACCAGGTCTTTATTATTTTGCCCTTGTAGAGGGAGAGTGTGTTTTAATGGATTTTAGGTTGCAGACTGCAATAAGAATTGACCTTCCTATTGAAGTTAATATTGAGTAATTCAGAATATAGCCACAATTACACTAAGTAATAGATGTAGATCCATGAAGTAATACTTATGTAATCACTGATGTAATGTCAGACACTGAATGAAATATTTAGTATTTTCCTTGAAAACTGTGAGTACTATGAAAAGTCATTCAAATGAAAAGGAAGTTGTACATGAGAAACAACTGCTTGCTGACCCTAATAAAAGTGGAAGATCATATGGCATGATGAAATTCTAGAGAGAGAAGGTAGCTACAGGAAAAAAGCCCTGAATCTTTAAGGGTCTTTTCTCCAGGGAAGGTATTTAGCTAAATGCTTACTGTTTTCTTTGCTCACATTGTAATTTAAAAAACTGGCAGAAGAATATGGATCATTTTGCTACTTTATATCTTAATTTTCTTTTTAACCCAATGAATTTCCGGTGTGTCAGAACATGAGTTCTGAAGTAAAATTTGTGGCTAGGAAAGAAGATGAAATGCCACATGGTGTTGTCTGATGGACAATTAAAAAGTAAAAATACCGTGAAGGACAGAAAATATATATATACACACAGGGCCCACCTTTGCTGAAACAGAAACCTTTATCATTACTTGTCAATAGACTCCTTACCTCCAGGAGACAACCTGAAGATCAAGTATGTAAATTCTCATGGAAGCAAAATATTTTCAGTAGATAAGAGACACAAAATGATAATGAAAAATGTTCTGTTTCCTCTAATGTATTCTAAATCAAACACTTTGTAGTATGATATGTTTTAGGTTAATTAGTTTAATCCATTTTTAATTAAGCTGGTGTTTCCATGCCAACAAATGGTTTTTAAATTGTGGAAATCTTGGTGATGTAGAGCGAGAGTAAAAAATTAATTGCCTAAAACATTATTTTGTTGTAATTCTCTTAATTAATATGTGAAGTGCCACATTTGTAGCTCAAGTTCAGCTAATGGACACAGCTCCAGTTCTGTGAGGGGATCGTTTACCTAAACTGTGGCCTGATCCTGCAGCAGAGGAGTTGCAGATCTCAGTGCACAGGGGATTTTCCTGATCCAGGGAAACAGCAGCTCTCACAGGAGCCACTGAGGGCATTTCCAGAACAACTACACCCATGCCTGTAAAAAATGGCTTGGGGAGCACGAGAGACAAGGAGGCCTGAGAACTGAGCAGGCAAACAGAGCACGGTGCATCAGCCAGAGCCTGGCACAACATGGCAGATCATGTGCTCAGCTGCTCAGGGAGGGCAGAGTCACCCTACCAGCTCAAGAGTTGAGTTCATCAAGTCTTGATGAGCTGAGGTGGTTGTCACCCTCTCCGAGGAAACTTAGCTCTGGTATCCACCCTGCAGAAAGCTCCATCCTCTGTGTTCACAGAATGGATGTGGCAACCCAGATGGAGATCCCAGGAAAACATGCAGCCAGAGCCCTTCAGTGGTAAAAGGACCAGCAGTGTCAGGGACAGCTGTGTCACCAGGTGAAGGATCTGCTAAGCCTGGTGGCAGAGCTCCGACTGGAAGTAGAAAGGCTAAGGAGCATCAGGGAGTGTGAGCCAGAGACAGATGAGTGGAGACATGCCCTGTCCTCCCTGAGACAAAATGAAAACACTTCCTTGAGTGAATGTAGGCAAGTCCATGCTCAGGGGGGGAAAGGGAACCCCCTCATTGCCTACCTTACCTTTGTAGTGCCTCTGTACAACAGGTATTGTTAGTGTAGAGACAAACACATAACCACTCGGGAGAGGTTATATGTGGTGCTTTATTTTGAGGCCCCGGGAACCAGAGGTATGCACCCAAATCTGATTCCAAAGTCTGTTACAGCACAACCACAATTTATCCCCGAAAATTTCGCAGCCTAATCGTATATTCAACAGGTTACAACATTTTCTAATACATATGCATATGTGGCTTGCTTCATCGGTGAATTGTGACACTGGCCCCTTCTGCGCTTGCGTGCCTTCTTCTGGTGGTCATAGGGATGAAGTAAGTGGTCTTCCTCTGATGAAGTAAAGCATCTTCCTCGCTGTGTCCTTTTCACCTTACTTCTCTTGGGTAAAGTCCAGCTGATACGTGGCAATTTCTAAGTTGTTTTTACTACCGGCTTCCTTCTATCTCTACTCAACTAACTTTGGTATGCAGGGTCTCATCCTTATCTCACTACTTAAATAAATGCTAAGTACTTAATTTCCTACTCCTAACAAAGTACTGTTCCTTACCAGGTAAATCTTTTACATGTTTCCACATTCCTCTTTTCTTCTACCTCTAATTCTACAAAGAAAATCAATTCTAAAATGACCAGATTCAGAATATATTTCTTTTACTTTCTTTCTATCCCAACAGTATGAGGCTCTGGATGGGGAAGACCAGGCCATGGATGATGCAGATGATAGTCCATCTTGACCAGGGTCAGAAAGTCTAACCCTTGTAATTACAACTACCTCCATGAGGAAGACAAGATGAGTTATACTTGTAGATAACTCCCTTCTGAGGAGAACAAAGAGTTCAGCATGGCAGACAGATCCTGATCTTGGGGAAACTGTTCCCTCCCAGAGGCCTGGGTTCAGGACATCCCTAGGAAACTTCATAGCCTGGTATGACCCTCAGACTGTTAGCCGATATTGGGATATTTGATGTGGGCGTGTCATGGTTTGAGCCCGGCCAATAACAAAGGACCACGTGGCCATTTCGGGATGGTGAGGAGGAAATCCACCCAAAACCTTGTGGGTCAAGACAAGGGCTGTGAGGTTTTCACTCACTGGTTACGCTCACCACTGAAGCAAACTCAACTTGGGGAAAAAAAGCCCTAAATTGATTTAGCATTAATAAAAACAAAACAGGGCAAAGAGAAAACACAAACCAGAGCTTAAATACTTTCCCCCACCCCCCATTCTTCCCAAGCCCAAATTAGTTTGTTTTCGATATCTCTACCTTCTTCCCTTCAGCAGCACAGGGGTACGCAGAGTGGGGTTCACAGTCCGGACCTCACAGGCTGTTCTCTGTTGCTACTTCCTCTTCAGGGAGAAGGATTCTTCACAGTTTTTCCCAATACAAATGTAGGGTCCCTCCCACGGGATAAAGTCCTTCCCGAACCCCTCCAAGGTGAGTCCCTCCCGCCAGGCTCAGCTCCTCAGGAGCAAACTGCTCCAGCGCAGGTGGCCCAGAGCCACGGATGCTTCAGTCCCCTCCATGGCTGCAGATACACAACTTCTGCTCTGCTGTGGTTCTTCAGGGTCTGCTCCACTGTGATTTTCCATGGGTTGCAGAGGAAATGCTGCTGTCTCACCAAAGAATGTAGAAAAATTCTCTTTTCAGGCACCTTCTCCCTCTCCTTCCCCACTGACTTTGTTCTCTGCTCCATCATTGCTTTCTAGTGTTATTCTCTCTTCAGGTGGTGTTCTTTCTCTCTCACCTCCCCCTCTCCTCTGCCCTGCTCTTATTCATCGAGGTGTTTCCCTTTCTTCAGTATGTTAATCACTGGGGCCCACATCCATTGTTTGCTGATGGCCTAATGTGAAGGCCTCACATCTTGGAGCAGGGAGCACTATTCAAGGTACTCACATGAGCCATCCTTGGGGGAGGTCACCCCTCCCCTGCTACCAGAAACTTCATCACATCAACCCAGAACAGAGTGGCAATGAAGCTGCAACATGGAATGCAAGGTCAATCAAAAGGTGCTTCAGGGCCTTGGTGCTGTTGGTGATGGAATCTGTAGCACAGGTTATTTTTTTTCCTCTATCCTTCTATTTGTGAGTAATACCATTTCAAGAAACAGACAGGACCAAGTCTATTAATACATGGCCTCTTGACTGTTGTCTCTGCCTCAATTTTGGGTTTTTTGATAGTGGAAGATTCGACACAGCACCGGGCTTTCTGCCATTGGATGACATTCACCTTTCTCAAAAGGGGAAGAGCGTTGTTGCTCAAGAGCTTGCAGGGGTCTTTGACAGATCTTTAAACTATATTTGGGCAAAGGGATAATATCAGTCTTGCCTGTAAAAAGCCAGGAGATGACATGCCAAGGTTAGAGGGATGAGGTGCTCTCAACCTGTTGCTCTGAGATATACTGGGGACACTGGAGCACACTTGAAGACTTATAAAGATGAGACAGGGGGTTCTGAAGTAGTAGAAGCCAACAGGGAAACACAGGTGAAATACCCCAGAGGACTTGCAGCCACTTCAGACAGTCAGTCAGCTTCACTGGGGGCCAATCTTAAATGCCTCTATGCAAATGCAGGTAGCATGGAGAATAAACAAGAGTTAAGAGACATGTGAGTACCTTATTGGCATCACAGAGACATGGTAGAATGGCTTCTGTTACTGGAGTGTTGGAATTGAAAGATACAGTGTCTTTAAGGACATACAGGGGAGAAGAGGAGGGGTGTCACACTTAATATAAATGACCAGCTAGAGTGCATGGGGATACACCTGGGGATGGATGAGGAGCTGATTGAGAGTTTGTATATCAGGATGGGAAGGCAGAGACAGGGGACATTATAGTAGGGGTCTAATACAGGCCACCAGACCAGGAGGGCCTTTATAGACAGCTAGGAATAGCCTCAACTTCACAAAGTTCTCATGGGGGACATCAACCATCCCAATATCTGTTGGAGGTTCCTGGAATGCACTGGTGATAACTTCGTTCTCCAAGTGATATAGAAGCCAATGTGGAGAGGTGCTATCTGGATCTTGTTCTCATTGGCAAGGATAGGTTGATGGGGAATGTGAAGCTCAAGGGTCGACTGGAGTTCAAGATCCTGGGGGCAGCAAGGAGGATGCACAGCAAGCTCACTGTCCTGGATTTCAGGAGTGCAGAATGGCTTCTTCAGTGAGCTGCTTGGTAGAGTGCCATAGGACAAAGCCATGCAGGGAAAAGAAGCCCAGGAAAGATGGTTATTATTCAAGGATCCCCTCCTTCAAGCTCACAGGAGAAATACATCTCAAGAAAAGAGGAATTCAGGCAAAAATACCAGGAGTCCTGCATGGATGAACAAGAAGCTCCTGGACAAACTCACACACAAAATGATGCCTATAGAGAGTGGAAGCAAGGACAGATGTTTTAGTAGTTTATCAGTTGAAATAGAGAAGTCCTATGATTTCTTTAGAGAAAAATACTTCAGGCAGGTAAGGAACGCAGTACTGTTTGCTGCCACAACTCTCCACCCTGCTGATAAGCAATAGGTGTTTCTTCTGCCCTCTTATCCTCTCTCCTTATTTTTCTTCCCCTTCCATCACTTCCCCTTCCTTCTTTTCTCCTCTTTCTCTTTTATGGATTTATATGGAGTACTTATACACCTTATTGTTCTTGCTAAAAAATACATATAATATTTTTCATCTGACTTCCAAGCACTGTGGAAACCCTATTGTCTTTGGAAACTAGCCATGGATACAGAAGTTTCAGATAATGCAATTGACATTAAGCAGTTATTAAAGGAAATACATGAAACAGCCTTGAGAGAGCTAGAGCCAGAGGACCCTGCCAGGCTTGTGTCTCAGATCCAAGAGAACTGAGCAGAATTCCCACCCTTTATTGGATGCAAGGGAGAACATTACCACTAAGGATGAGGAAAAGGCTGGAGTACTTAATGCCTGCTTTGCTTTGCTGGTCTTTAATAGTCAGGCCAGTTATCCTCAGGGCTATTCAGCCCCCTCAGCTACAAGACAGAGGCAGAGAGCAGAATAAATCCCCCATAATCCTGGCGAAAGCAGGTAATGGCCTGCTAAGCCACCTGAACTCTCATAGGATGTTCTCCAGAGTCTTCTGCATACAGGATGTTCTGCACAGGTTCTAAAACCACCATGTTGGCACCCTGGTGGTTCTACTTCTGGAATTTCAAGTTGCTTAATATGAATACAGACATAACATCTAAACCTAGACTTATGAGAAATTCACCAGACTGAAAGCAACCTTTTTTTCTATTTTCTGAATTAATTTATTAAAATATCTTGAATTATATATCACATTAAATCTTTAAGTCACAGAGACTCTAGAAAGTTTTGGCCACTTTTTTTTTTTTTTTTTTTTTGTCAAATTTTAACAAGCACTTCTCTTGATGTCTATGTCATGTTCTGTCTCTGGCTGCTTCAATTAAGGAGATGATCATTACATGTTTAAAGTCTAACTTCTCTAGCAAATGTGATTAAAATGAGAATGACAATGAATGTGCCTTCTTTGCCACTGGTTTAAAAAATATACTAATAATTACACTGGGTTGCTAGAACTTGACTGTTCAAGAGTAGAACGTTGCTATTTAAAGGGTGTGTGCATGAATTGTTTTAATTTTTAATCAAGTTCTCCTCATCAAACTTCATTTTCTCAGGAGGATATAAAACCAGTATTTTCAAAAACAAACTAAAACACTAACAAATTAAAAATACTGACCCTTTCAATAAAGTAAAGTCATACTGTAAAGTGATGAAAGGCTCCAGGAATATTCTGTGGGATGACAACTAATCCATATTGTTGTTGTGGTAACCAGAGTGAATGTAAACTTATTTTTATACTAGAAATTGAAAGCATTACTGCCAGTTAATAAAAGTAATTATTTTTTTTTTTTCTCTTGAAAAGTTGAAAATTTGTAAACACAATTAATATTAGATCTATACAAAATTCAGCATCAACAGAAACAGTAAATATTAGTTCTGTGCATTCATAACAAGAAATGAAAGTATGAGCTACTTATTTGCCATTATAACAAAAAAGTATTCTAAGCTACAATTTTACTAGGTTAGAAAATACCAAACTAAAAGCAGAAATTCAAAACTTGAAATAATACTCCAGGAAGCTGGCATTAATAATCAGTTTGTGTGGTTTTTTGTGCGTAGGTGTTGCGAGAACTACTTGGAGAATCAGAGCTTGTGCAGATAAGATCAAGTAAAAAATGTATAAAGATGACTATCACACTAGATGATTTCTAAAGTAATACTTGCCATCCTGAACAGTAATCATTGACAGTTTAGCTGTATAGTAGAAAAATGCTAAACTAAGACCTGTGTCAGTGGGAATTTCACAGGAAAACAATTTTCATTTTGCAAAATGAAAAGAAACTCAAAATATTTTTCTTACATAAAAATTGGTTTGCGGTCAGATATATTTTCTTCCAGTCATGTTTTAAAAATTGCTAATGACAAAATTGATTTAACCTAAATTAAACAATTTGTAAAAAATTTTGTGTTGTCTGCAAAGCAAGGTAGGTGCCATTGTTCTACAGCTAATTCACAAACATAGCCCTTGTTACCTTAGTTTGAAGGCAGTTCCTGGAAAGCAGTCACACTTAAAGTCATACTGAGATACTGATGTTTGAATGAGCAGAGCTGTAATCTGATAAATGGAGGTTTTGCAGTGAATTCCAGCACTGTAGAGATTAGTTACTCAAAGCAAGGGTCATCAATGGCATTTTTCCTTTTTGACTATTTGGTGACACTAGTTAATCTTCTTGTATTTGCAAGACATTGAATCCTGTATCTCTAGTACATACACTTTGTAAGCACGTTGGTACCAGAACCTCCATACACACAAAAGTGTTTGAACAAACCTATGCATTTTTTGAGGGTGAAATAGTGCAGGTTCTAAGGGCTCTGTGAACACAGGTCACACAGTATCTCTTTTTGCCTTTTTAACTGAGAGAAAACGAACATCCAAATTTAAAATCTGCTTTTGCTTCAGGGAAATACCTTAGGGGCTCTTAGGATTTTTAGCATTATGAGATGTGGCTCAGAACATAAAAAGCAATACATGCTTATCTCTTGCAAACTAGACATGCAGTGCAATAGTCTGCCTCAACTTGTGACCTACCTAGACCTGACAGACATCTTGCCTGCTATTAACTTTTTACAGGATAATGGATTTTCACTAATAATGGTGAAATTCAGACTACACTGCCACAAAGTTAAGGGGATTTGGTCCTATCTCTGCCAATCATGGCATCACTGACACATGTAAGAATGTACCCTATGTTTCTGCATATCCAACACTAGCTCTCAGCTGTTTTGGTGTTGTAATCGAGGCAATAAGCAATTAACTCAAATTATTGCCATGAAGCTAAGCAAGCATGTCCTTGATCTGGTATGGCTAGGGAATTTATATATAAATATATATAAATATATATAGGGGCACAGTAATTGAGTAGTGACTTTTCAAACAAATATACTCTTTAAGATGTTAATTTTATGAAAACAATATGCCAGTTACGAGACCCATGTGCTTTTAAGCAATAATTCCAGGTATGTTCTAAATGAACTGAATGATCAGCTGGGGTTTTAATCAGACATATTTTCAAACGCTATTCCTGTATAGATGTTAGATTTAGATGTTTGAAAATTGAGGTGTAGTTTATATTACAAACAATTAATTCAGTGCTCATTTTTTTTCGTTCACATGCTGAGAAGTTTAAAGATAAAGGGTAATCCAATAATAAGGGTTGGAGAGGAAAGATTAATATAAAGACTTCATTAAGTGGTACTAAGATTGCTAATTTAACCTGCTATTGCTACTTAAGGATGTAAGATTAGGATTTATTTCTATCTGAGAGAAGCAGAATTTTAAAAATAGCATGAGATCCATTTCAGTGAAGAAGACAAATTATAATAGTCTAGTATGATGTTTTAATTAATGCTGGGCTAACCCTGGGCGACTGGAAATATCAGCTGCAATTGGCCACATCAAGCCACAAATGTGTGAAGCCTACTGACAAAAAAATGACAATTTGAATAAGGCAGAAAGGAGGAACTATAAGGGACCTCACATTGATACAGATGAATCTTAAAAGAAATGGAAACATCAGTTGTGCTGGACTGAGAGAGACACTGATACTGGCACTAAGCACTAGCTTCTTGCAGTGCCAAACTAGTTTAATCCAGAGTTTTCTGCAAAATATGATTGTGAAAGTAATGCATATTTTTCAATGTGTAATTTTAATAGCCTGTCCTAGGCTGCTCTTTGTCTGTTTTTTCTATGCATACAATAAAAGCAGATTAATTTTTTTCCCATCACTCCCTTTTGTGGAGAAGATTGGTGTCTGAAATTCAGCTGTGGAAAGTTCATTTTCTGCAAGTAATACTATCACATATGTACCATTCTTTAGCAGAAAAATGCTATTCAAAGTTCTCTTCTAGTTTAAGAAACTTTTTATTTATGCTGTAACATTACTGTTTCTACCGTCTTCAGAGTACAATATAAGGAAAGCAGCTGCTGAAAGCCAAAATGTTAGCTTACAAATAAAGCATTTATCTACCCCATCTTTTGAATACCATTTACTTGCTGAAAACTGAGTGTGAAGCAAATAAATAGTATTACCTCAGAGTATGCTACACGCTAGACCATTTTTCTTGAATGTTTAAGTCCTTCACAGATGCACAGTTCTATTGTGACAATCTAGCATTGACAAAGTCCTCTTGTATATTAAATATCACTTGGAAAACTTTGTGTTTTGGTCAGAAATGTAATTCCAACTGCTTTTTAAAAATTATCTAAAATGAAAACTAAAAACCAGTGATAAGAAAATGTAGATGACTTTTTTCAGGTAATGCTTAAATCATTGACTGAAATGTAATTATGAATCTCCTAGAATAATAATGGAGAGATTTTTTAAAGAAAAGTTTCATAGGTGAATAGAGAAAATAAATGTGTTGTTGTATAATTTGTTCTGAACATTTTCTTTTTTTACTCTGCTGTGGAATACTACTCTGTACAGCCGTGTAGCACTTGGACCAGAGTGAAAACAAATACTCAGAATCTCTCAATCCAAATGAAGATAGAGATGAAACTTTCCCATTAAGGTAGACAGAGAGACAGACATGTGGAATCTCTTGGACTTTATGAGTTGCCCAAAGAATAATTTTGATAATGAAAGTTGCATTGTTTTTGTGTTTTTTTTTTTTCCCTAGGTAGCCTATTCTACTGTTAATCACAGCAGGATCTGAAAATCTTCCAATGAAATACTGTACCAGACTACAAATATCATTCAGCTTCTTGAGTGCTATACATAGTGAGTTAATTTATTTTTAGGATGTTTTATTACTATTAATGGTTCAATAAGTATGCTAGAGGAAGGGAACACAGAAACAAATTCCTTGCCCTTGGAATAAAAAATAATGATATCTGTGCTGATTCTGATTTTCTGCTCTTTCTTCTGCAGTGTTTTTCATGAGTGTTTGGCAAGTTTTCTGATGTCTTTGGATGTGTAAATTAGGCATTTTACTGACACTTAAATCTTTTCTTCTTGAGTTTATCTATAGTTTTCTGCCAGGTGATGAACAAGCCTCTTATATTCTTTTATATCTATGCTCAGCAAATATTTTGTACAGGTATTTCTTTTACTGGAGTTTATCAGGATGATTTATCCCAACTTTAGCTGCTGTTATATTGAACACAGGCTATGGTTAACTGTTTAGCTCTTTATTATCAAATGGCAGTTCACTATATTGTACATTATATTTCTGCACTTGTTGAAGTATTCATTCAGGTGGAACAACAGTAATAGCAGTTCAAGATAATGACCAGTTTTCTGCCCCACCTCACTCTTGTCCTACAGAGATCACATAGATATATTCCTTGTTCCTCTGAAGTGGACACTGGCAGATGTGTACAATCTAATTGTCTACTTCTGCTATATGATTTTAATTATAATTTTGCCTGAACTTTAGAATCACCAATACTCTGTGTACACAATGTGAAATACCTTTTGGACCAGTAGCAAGTATGTTCTCTCTCATTACCAGTCTTCTGTAGTTCAAATTGCTTTTCCATGCTGCATTAAATGTCAGATTTTGTATCACAGAACATGCTAGTTTGAATTGTAGATACTATACAAACCTATTTAAATGACAGCTACTTAATGTTATGATGATATTTTACACCAAGTTAAATGTGTTCAAATTCATTAGATTTAGAAGAAGTGCAAATCAGGCAACAATAGATAATCGCTTTATTCCTGTAGTAGTTTTTGCTTCAGGCAGATGGGATTATTTAAGGAGTCACTGATGAAAGGAAGTAACCAAGGATCTTAGTACTGTACCTGCAGAGTCTATGAAAACTCAAGATGTAAGTGAAAAAAGTTGAAAGAAATACTATTCCAGCATACACGTAACAAAGGGACATTTTCTGTTTGTTTTTTTCTTTTTAATCTTTGATCTCTTTTTCTTATTTACAGAAAAATATGAAACATCTGGTCTGAATAGAGAAGTTATTGGTCATGATTTTGTACAATTCATTTTTTGTTCAGCTCAGGGCAGTTGCCAAGTATTAACTGTACAGATCAGCTGAGTGTGGCAGTTGGCTGCCTAAGCACATGTGACTAACACACCTTCAGATCATCCTACTCCATCAGCCTTCCATTTTTTGCTGTAGAAAAGGTCATCATGTCAGGCTTTTGCCATACCTACTAATCTCATTTGAAATACCCTGGTGCACGTCAGGATGTCTATATTTGGGCAGTTGAATTCCACACTCAGTGAAATTTAGTCTCTTGCCATATCCCAAACTGAAACCAAAAAAATCAAGCAAGTATCAGTATAGTTTCTTTCAAAATGAATTTTTGCTTCGTGGAATTATAGAATCATAGCACAGATAGGTTTGGAAGGGACTTTAAAGATCATCGAGTTCCAACCACTCTACTATGGGCAGTGACAGCTCCCACTAGATCGGATTGCTCAAGGCTCTATCCAACCTGGCCTTGAACACCTCCCGGGAGGGCTACCCACAGCTTCCCTGGACAACCTATTCCAGTGTCTCACCACCCTCACAGGGAAGAATTTTTGCCTAATGTCTCACCTAAATCTCCCCTCCTCAAGTTTTAAACCATTGCCCCTTGTCCTCTCACTACACACCCATGGAAAAAGCCCTCCCCCAGCTTTCTTGTAGCCCCCTCAGAGACTGAAAAGTTGCTATAAGGTCACCTCAGAGCCTTCTTTTCTCCAGGCTGAACAACCCCAACTTCTTTAACCTGTCGTCATAGGGGAAGAGCTCCAGCCCCCTGATAATTCTAGTGGCTCTCCTCTGGACATGTTCCAGGAGCTCTGTGTCCTTCTTATGCTGAGAACCCCAGAACTGGACACAGGGCTCCAGGTGGGGTCCCATAAGAGCAAAGAAGAGGGAGACAATCACTTTCCTCAGCCAGCTGTCTATGCTTTTATTCATGCATCTTAGGACACTTTTGGCTTTCTCAGCTTCAAGCACACATTCTTCATGCTTCAAGCTCATGTTAAACTGTTAAACCACCATTACCCCCAAGTCCTTCTTCTCCTCAGGGCTGCCCTCCGTCCTTCCTCCTCTTGACCTGTATTTGTGCATGGAATTGCCTCGATGTAGGTGCAGAACCTTGCACTTGGCCCAGCAATTGGTCATAGCAATTTTCCTAGAAATAGGAACGTAATTATGACTATTTTACCTGCTATCTCTGTAAATAATTTCCCTTGATCCCTGCTTAAATCATTCTAACCTGATTCAAATCTTTGTGTGTTTCTCCCATATAGTAAGAGAGTGAACCTTGCCATTGAAGTATTAAGTTGTGCTTCTGCACTACAATTCATAATAAAATCACATTTGCTAATATTTTTTATGGTAATACTTTAACTGATGTTAAACCTTTCTTCTGTAACATTGAGAAAACATAGAAACACAGGAATTAATGTCTACATAGCAGCACATTTGGGGTAGGAAACCTGGTGATAATACCTTGAAAAACACCAACCAGTTGGCTTTGTATACAGGGAAAGCCAAAGAAATTGGCTTGGAGCTATAAGACCAGCAAGACTGTTGGTGGCTTATGCTGACAATCTAATTTTAAATGAAATCTGTTTTTGAGAAAACAGTCCCCTGGAGGCTGGAGGAAAAGGAATCTGTACATGGACATCTAGCCTCAGTATGGGCAACACATAGAGACCAGGATATTTAGCAGAGCTCAAACATATTGAGCAGTAAGGTGCTGTTTCCTTGGGTCTACTGGCTGTATAAACTGGACTGGAGAGACATGAACCTCTTCAAGCTGTGTCTGGGTGTCATAGAATGGAAATCTTAAACTAGAAACTTTGCAATAGACATTGCTATCTACTCACTAAACCCATCCTGTACAGTAAATAAATTTCAGATTATGCCACTGAGTGATGTGGTTCCTTTTCTTGCTGTAACCCATTCTAAGTCTTCTTGTCACATATCTACACAGCACTCACAGACATTTCACAAGCTGTCTCATCTTCATGCAAGTCTAATTTACATGTCACAGTACCTGAGCTAACTCAACTGTGCCTGTATTAGGACTTTACATGCATAGCACATTACTTACAAAAAATACTTACAGATAAGTATAATCTTGACTGAAACTCCAGATCTTCTTAGCAATAGATTTCTGTATATTCTTGTTTTGCAGAATAGTGGTTGGTGCATCACTGAGCTGGATGGATCAAAGAAGTAAGAACAGTTTTGTTATTTCAACAGCAGCACAAAATGTTGCAGTTGGTTAGAATTCACTGAAAAAAACACCTGTAAGTGATAGACTTAGATTAATAGATATCAGTTCATAACTAAAATGTCTTTTAAAAGAGGTAGCACATTAAAAAAAGGAAAAAAGAGAACATTTACATAGGGCCAATTTACATAGTCTATATAAACAATAGTTCGAGAATTTGTTAATAGAGTGAAGAAAACCTTTCGAGGTCACAGTAGGTTTTTTTTTCAGACCTGAACAAAAATGCCAACAGAGTTCTCAAAATAGCTGTATGTTTTTTTGTGAAATTCTAAGTCCTGACATCCCACTGTTTCCCACCAGTAACTTCTGAATTCAGAAAACCTATCCTCCTCTATGCTTTCAGTTTAGTCACTGTCATCTACCACATCTGCTTATTTGGGATTTCAATGAGAAAAGTACTTTCTGGCTGTATTTCACACATCTGTGTTCACAGATAAATAAATACTTAAATGTTGCTTTCACTTCTCTGCTCTGAAATAAATTTGGATATGCAAAGCTGGTTGCTTGTGGGTTTTGCTTGTATTTTCTGTCTCATTCTAGCCAAGGTTGCAGCAAGTCTTCCTGCAACATAGCATTGCCAGCAAGCTTTGTAACATGCAGGGACCACAGTTTGGTCATTTCTTAAAAGAATTGTTCATTATTTTAGAAGCAGAGTTAAAATATTAAAATATAAAGGCTATTTATTTAATTCATATGGTTGTTAACGAAGAGACAATTTTTTACCTGTTATATTGGTATGACACTGAGAGCCATGCCACTGGCTGATGTGTTCTGAGTGAGTTTGCATTTCATTCTAGAGGCAGAAGTTTAGACTGATGAACAAAGTAAAAGGATCACTCTTGGGCCTTGGCACTGGAGTATGTTATAATTGTAGCATAATGAGATAATGAAGAGACACTGACTTCTGTTTTGTTTTGTTTTGTTTTAATTTAGAGGCTCAGGGATAGAGAATACCAATTAGCTTCTCCATTTCCCTCTGCTCTTCTGTCTCTTTCCCAGTCCCTTTCTGTTATAGACCTATATCAGAATTAGGTTTAATATATTTTTGTGATAGTAGGAGTATTTGAATAAGAAACAAAATGTATTACATGTAGGACATTAATTTTCATCATGCTGTATGCAAAGCTGGAACTGAAGAAACTTCCTGGATTTCAGTGTTTTGAAATTTTTTAGTTTAAATTTCAGATCAACATTATGATTTTTATGCACTCCAAAACTGATATTCCATATGTAGCACGTCTGGTATTTTATTGAAAATGCTAGAAAATAAATTCTAATAATCATAATTTACATATCATCTTATTCATACTCTCTTCATGATACTTTAAAACAGGCCTAGAAGGGTCTATTAAATTGCATTTAAGCCCAGTACACTTTGCAGTTGTCCAGTATAATGAACACTTTAAATGGCTATGCTCTAAGGTTAATTTGTTCTGCAAAATTGCCCAGACCTCTCTAGAGTATTCATTAGTAGACTAAAACTGAGACCTAATCCAGATAGATGCTAAGGATTATC
Source organism: Phaethornis superciliosus (assembly GCA_023637945.1). Lineage (NCBI taxonomy): Eukaryota > Metazoa > Chordata > Aves > Apodiformes > Trochilidae > Phaethornis > Phaethornis superciliosus. The sequence goes on from JAJQWJ010000005.1 coordinate 10,252,958, forward strand.
ATTATTGCTGTAAGGACGACTTTGATAAAATTCTAATTGGTACAGCCGCATAGGGACTGAACAAACGAAGCAGATTATGATAAATACGGGTTTCAGACCTCTCTAACTAAATTCTGAGACTGGGGTGAAATAAAGTGATCAAATTCATCTGAAAACAGATAGCTACCTCAATTTACTCCAGAATTTCTGTGAGTGGCATGAAAGATAAAATTATACTCTACTGCAGATAATTACACCAAATGTCAGCACAATAAAATTATAGCTAAAAGACCATTGCAGCATTCATTTTGCTTTTAACAGCATCTTGATTGCAGAAAGCCTTTTGTCTCATTAGTGCAGGAATGACAGATTTAAACCTGTAGTTATACAGATTCATCCATAATATCAAACTTAGCAATGATATTTTCTTTTTTCTCTGCATTACACGAAAAGGAGAAATTTTCTGCTTGGTGGCTAAAACAAAAATATATTATCTAAATAAAATAAAACAATCTCCTTCCATATTTCAAATAAGTAAATTCCTGTAAAACTCCCATGTCATGAGACCACAATTCCTATGCTATTAAAACACATTGTGAGTTAAGTAGGTTTTGCTTAGGCCTATCAAATAGAAATTTTAATTCTTTGGTGTCATTATGGTTTTTGTCCTTTACAAAAGCTTATAAATTGGTACATTTTTATGAGAGTAAATATTAACTGTCACCAATATTTGATCTACTTTCAACTACCATACTCTTGAAAGAATAATTCCACTCAACTTGAGTCATGTCAGCAGAACATAACCTTTATTTTTATTACTACAGACCTGTTATCACTATAAAAAATGCTTTCTTTCTATGCTGTGTCCATCTGTAGAATTATTATTCTGAATATGTCTCTTTTACAACGTGCAAAGTCAAATTTTTACTTAGACTGATCATGTTACCTTAAAAGCCTTTTTTAATTACAAGTACACATTTTAATATAGCCTACATAAATTTAGATGACATATATAGGTGGCCTGAATGTGTTTCTATCTGTTTCTGGTCTTATGGTTTTTTTTTAAATTACACAAATTCTGAAATAAGCAAATGACATATACATGGAGACACATTTGAAATATCTGTGCTTTTATCTGTAGCCACCTTTCCCAAAATTTCTGAGTAAATAGGACACAAACTTTAGTTCACGCTGAAAAAAAATTAAGACTACCTTGGTTGAGTATTTTATTTAATTTTATTTTTTTTTAAATCAAACAAGGAAACAAACCAGAGAATGGTATTTCCTACCGAACCATGATTTTTCCAGTCTAGGGTTAAAACTTGAATCCATTTGTACTGGCAGAATGTGAATGGACTGTAAGAATAATATTGAGGAAATTGTCATATGAAATATATAGAACAGAAAGATGAATAATGAACGTAAAATTAGGGGAAAACAAATAAAGACAGTAGATTGCTATATAGTTGTTGTTTTGTTTTTTTTTTTTAAATAGAGGCAGGTCAGTGAAAATATCTTCTTGTATATATCTTATGTATATTTTTAGCAGGCTTCGATATCTATATTATTTCTTTACACTGTTTACTTATAATCACTAAAGGTTACACTGGAGTGTAGGCTGAATAAAAAGATGATATATAATTCCAGAAAGACCCAGATAATGTGATTTTGCTGTGGATCTGATTTGTTTTTATAAACAAGTTCTCAGAGTTAATTCTTTTAAAATAAGTGTTCCTATGGCTTTGTTTTACTGCTGATAGTCATGTGTTCCTTCACACTGTATCAGAAAATCATAAAAGAAGATAATAAGATCTACCCAGGAGCTTTTCTTCATGAGCATTTCCTAATGACATCGTAAGTTTTTATCACCTGTGCTATTTGTCATCTGCAGACAGCACTGAGACCACAACCATTTCCACCACAGGCTCCTGTAATGTATAAGAAACAGTACTAATATATCTTTTTAGTCAAAGATGAAATATTTAGGATTCAGGTATATATCTCTTGGTACTTTTTACACTGTCATATGTTAAATACAAACTTCTGCAGCAATGTTTTTATCATGAGATATATTGGTCAAGAATACCAATTGCTGCAACTGTAATTTATCCCTGTGTGTCACAAGGGTCTGACAGATTGCTCTATTATACATGTCTGTGCAAGTGTGCTCAATTAAAATGTTATGGCACTAGTTACAAACAAGACTGAGAAGTTCTGCATCATCTCTTCACAGGTAGAAATCAAGAAATGAAAGTTTTGCAGACAGTGGTAATTTTAAAATTTTGTACAGCAGAAGTTTGTCCATTTTTCCAACTGTATCAGTTGCTAAATAAAAAACCTTTCCTTCTGCACACTCCTTTTCCCATTATCTGTTTAGCCTACCATTACATGCATCACTAGGTCAATTTCTCTAAATATTTTTGTAGTGTGTCAGGGACCTGAAGTTTTCCCCATTTGGACAACTTGGAGGCCTCACAAACACACAATTTTCTACTGTCAGTTCTGGAGCAGAGATATTCTGTTACTTCTCCCACTCAACACTGCTCCACTACAGATTCTCACACCCTAAATGGATTTTCTGTCTTGGCAGTAGTTGTTTTCTCTCTTTCTCTCTCCCCAGAGAAATAGACATCTGGCAGAAAACTATCTCCTGATACATTTCTGTACAAAAGTGTTCACGGGAAAATTGCTACCATGCAATCAGATTCAAACTATTGCCTACCTTTCTACTTCACCTATTCACAAATCATCACAGATATACATAAACTATATCTTTGCTGTTCTCATATCCTTTCAAATCCTTTTTGTGTACCATCCATCTACCTTCATGCTTCTTATTGTCTTCTGTTGTCTCCTATACACTGAGCTATTCTTCTGAGCTATTATTGAGTTAGGGTTTTAAACTGACGCACTAAATAATGTTTTTATCTAATTAAAATTCAGCATGAAAGATATGATTAGATTTTTTTTTTATGACAGCTAGTAGTGACTAAAAATTTTGTTCACAAGTGAAGCTTTTAAGTTACATCTCATTTAAGTCCATATCTTAATTACTAGACATTTAAAGTTTGTATTTTTAGCATTAGTTATTTTGCATTCACAAACACTAAGAGAGAAGAAAATATACGAAAAAGGAGAATAGCAAACTGTAAAAAAATATGGGAAAAAAAGTAATATGGGAATAATTATGAGGGTGACTCTCCCAATCAGCACCTTTATCAAAAATTTGTCAGCTCAGTTCTCTACATCTTGCTGGTCATATGTGTCTATGAAGTATCACTTTGTACTTCACTATACTGTAAGCTTCCAATAAGGTTCAGTGTGAGCAGATAATATAATCCCAAAGTCCTGAAATGCTCTCTCAGGCACACTGGTAATTTTACTATTGCCTGACAGATATTTTATCTTTCTGTATTTGATAGGTAAATTATTCTACAGATTGCCATTAGATCTACATGTGTACTGTCAGATTAAGAAAAAATCCTTACAAGTCCCTTAGCAGATTCATCTTAGTGGCAAAGACTTCTAATACTCATAACAGTCTTTATTATTGTACTTCAACAAGACATGCATTTTTCTTTATTTTTGTTTATGATGCCTTAAAATGAGCTGTTGTACAGTAATGGTAATACCTAAGAGCACCATGCCACAAATTTTGTATAGAAAGCATGTGTACACTATAGCATGCTTGGTAACCATCAGGTAACTGCAATTGTAGTTGCTGCATCATCAAGCCTTTAAGTGAACCTATTGCTCAATTTATTAGTACCTGATACTGTTACAAAGCCATTTGCAGTAGCTGAGCATTTATTGCAGGATGAAGTTCAAATAATTGGTTTTGACACAGCACTAAATGATCTATAAAGTTCAAGACTGAAACATTTCACTTTCTACTTCCAATAGATTGACAGTGGATATGAGACATGCATTTTCTTCTACTTTGTTTGAAGATTTCTTATTTTGCTAATTCCGTGTATTCAGTCTGTGAGTTCTTTCATACAGTGCTATCTGCCCAGTGTTACTTGTTTAAAAGGGAAAATTTTTAATGTAAATAATTTCTCAACACATCTGTGCTAAGAAAAACATATTCAAGGGCAGGTGCAGCCCAGGTAAAATTTAGAAGAGGGGAAACTTCCTTATGTAGGGATTACTGTCTGTAATGCATGGCCAAATCAGACGTGGATGAAATGGAGGGCTGCTGAAACAGAGAGGCAGCATGGGTGTTGAGCAGAGTTGCAGGCACACTCTCACTTCCATACTTTACATGTCCAAGCACAAGAGAAAAAAAATGAGAGGGACTAATATTGACCCTAAAGGCCTCTCAATAAATCCCAGTTGCCCCCCGAGTATATCCAGATTATCCTAAATTAATTTTTTAACATTATGCATTCAGTATGGATCATCTGATGCATAAGTGCTGTGCATAAGAGGGAAGTGCACAATCAGATATGAGGTGTGTGCACAGAAGGATGAACAGGAGAAAAATCTTCAGTGATTTCCTGGGAACAGAAACCTGAATCTTAGGGCACGGCATAAATAGCAATGAACACACTGACAGGTCATAAGGTCATACACTTGAGAGCAGCTGGAAAGGAATGAGTTAAGAGAGGTGAAGAATGGGAAATTTTAAACTGGAACACCCAGCAACGGAATCTTCAGATGTATCAGTGGAAGCAAAATAGTACCTCAATAAGAGGATCCTTCTGAGGGTGCTCTTTTTGGAAAATTATTTTGCTGTTATATGCAGATTCCACCCAGTTATTTCTGGTCATGTCTGCACAAAAAATTTTCCTTCTTCCTTTCCAGATGCCTAACAATTACTAAGTATTGCAAAAGTTTTAGGAAAAAGAATTAAAAACCTGTGACATAGCACTGCCTATTAGAAGCTGAGTTTGGTCTCAGAGTCTATTTGCACTGACTTACAACTCAGTTTATTGTTGTCAGTCTAAATCTCAGTTTTTAGTAATTTTTGGTGTGTGTTGCAAATATGCATTGCAATTTGCAATCTGTACACCATTGTGTAATGTGCCATAAAGAAACAAGAATGTACAATTAATGATTTAGTATGGACTTCAACATGATAAAATGCAGAAAATATCCATATCTTATTTCATTAAAACAAAAAAACCCTATTGCTATTCCTGGATTTTTCTCCAGACTTTTGCTTTTTAGTTCAGCAAAGGCACCCTTAGTCTTCATGGTATAACTGTTAGCTGCATACAATCCAAATTAAGAGAAAGGCAGGAAGTTGGACGAGTTTTTCTGACTTTATCCAAAACAATAAAATTATCTATTTACAGTAATCATTATTTTAACTGGAACAAGGGAACATAGAACTAGTTAAAATAATATAGTTCATAAAATTGTACAAAAGGTTACTACCCTCTCAGTTGAAGTTCTGATATTTTTCAACACTTCTACTGAGACAAGAAGAAAATGTTTCTTCTTGCTTCCAAACAGTGAATCAAATTCTCACTAAGGCCAGTGACACACTGAAGTTTCATCACACCAGCTCTAGGTGAACTTAAGTGAAAGGAGGATAGAAGTTTTCAGTCATAGCATAAGTGGTATTTCCAAAAAATATTCTTGATGTTACTTTTATAAACACAGTTCCAGTATTAAATACTGAAGCAGTACACCATTTCTCCTGTTTTTGAACGCTTTATCTGTGTCTTCTAAACATGAGAGGCTAATTTTGTTGTAGAATGGCCTATACAACATTCTGAAACTTAAGCTTTTTCTACACTTCCTCCTTATACCACTTTCTGAAACAGCATGTGCACTATTGCCTGAAACAACTTCCAAAGAATCTTATTTTCTCATGCAAGAAGTATCAGAAGGAGATAAATATTAAATAATTTGGGGGGAAGGCTAGGTGAAGACAAAAAGAAAACTGAGTCTGTTGTATGGATTTAATTAAGCCAGAAAATCAAATATTCTGAGTGGAAAAGGTTTATTTTCTTTTAAAAGCTGAAAGGAAGTATCACAAGAAATGATGGCTAAACTTACTGTAGTAGCTGGGAGGAAGTAGATTTCTTGCTTTTACTGATTCATGGCATGTAATAGCTTATTATACACCCTTTGTTCTTACATGAGTACTAATGCAAAGTTGATTTACTTTTTCTCTTTGTTATTCTTTCTTAGACTGTACCTGACATTTAAATATGAAAAGTGCACAAAGAAACAACCATAAAATGTATAAACGTACATATATAGTAATAACAGAATATGGATGCAAATATAGATAACTTAAATATTACCTAAATTATCCATAGTAGTTTTTGTAAAACTAATCTTATATATTTTGTGAATTATATGCATAATTGCAAGCATTTTCCACAAAATCAAGTGAAATGCTGGTTAGATATATGAAGATGTGACTATATAAATCAGTAATTTGATCCAGAAAACCTATGCCTCAGTTCTGACTTTGATTTTTTTGGTTTAAGGGGATTGACTATGTCTTTATTTGTGTTTTACTCTACTGCATTGAGCAACACCAAGTGAAATTATAATTATAAAATATTATAAATATTATTATTATTCATGTATGTTTGAAAAAACATGCTTTATAGAACATTATGAAGAACTATCTTTAGTTCATAATCGAGGTAGTAGTTTATCAGTAAAGCCTTCAGTTTAATGTTCAGTTGCATCATTATACAAATTGCACATCAGAATAACAAATAATAATCTGAATGATAACTCAGTTCCAATGCTAATTTATCCTTTTGTATTTACTCCCATATTTTATAGTTCTACATGTTCATGAAATTAAAAATATTATCAATTTCATTTTGTAACAAAAAAAAAATTATATGAACAAAAAACACAGTAAAAAATCCCCTAACTACTAATTAGAACTGAAAATTACAGCAAGTTCATTTCTCATAATTTAAAATCTTTAGGAGCTATATGATCTGGACACATTTTATTATTCAAGGAACCTGAAGGAAAATATTTAAGCTCTGTCCATATTTCTTAGCAAGAGCTTTAATGAGACACGATCTCTACAGGAAAGTAGAGAGTGCATATACCACGCATACTGATTTATTGAAAAGTATTAGAAAATTCAGTTATGGTACTTTAAAAAGGACTGCTCTAATTCATACCCTGATCCAGTTAGAGACCAAACAAAATATACAGTTTCTTCACATCCTCATTTCTTGGTTAAATGGCTTAACAACAAATGATACAGTGGGAATACCTGTCTACCCAGTGTCCTGATAGTCTTTGCCAAAAGTGAAGGATGCTAAAAAAGTTACAGATTACTACCATACAAGCATGCAGTAAGAAGGGGTTACCAGGGAACTTTTTAAACAAAGGAGAAATCAACTAAAAAAACCAAAACAAAACAAAACCAGAAGCAGAAAATTGTTTAGCAGTGTCAAGAGGAAGAAAGAGAAAAAGAGCAGCAGTGAGAATATGTTTTGATGTTTTAAGAGTCTCCCTGGGGCATCATAGCCTATACTTAGGGTTAACAACTGCTGACCAGCACCCCAGGTCCTTTCCTGCTGAGCAGCTTTCCAGACTCTCTTCCCCAAGCCTGTAGCATTGCATAGGTTTGTTTTGACTCAGGTGCAGGACCTGACATTGGCCTTATTGAACCTCACACAACTGACTTTGACCCATACATCCAGCCCGTCCAGATCCCTCTGAAGAGCCTTCATACCATCAAGTAAGTCAACTCCTGCCCACCTTGGTGTCATCTGCAAATTAACTGAGAGTGCACTCAAACCCCTCATCCAGATGATTAATAAAGATTTTAAAGAGAACTGGCCCCATTACTGAGCCCTGAGGAACACCACGTGTGGTCGGCCACCAACTCCATTCACCACAACCCTTTGGACCCAGCCACCCAGCCAGTTTTTTCCCTAATAAAATGAACACCCATCCAAGTCATGAGCAGCAAATTTCTCTCAGAGAATGGTGTGGGAAACAGTGTCTATGTTTTTTTCTGAAATCTAGGTTGACAACATCTACAACATTTGCCTCACCCACTAAGCAGGTTACCTTGTCATAGAAGGAGATCAGGTTGGTCAAGCAGGACCTGCCTTTCAAAATGCCATGCTGACTGGACCTCAGGCCCAGTGTGATGGCACTCAAGATGAAGTAGTGCTCCATAACCTTCCTCAGCACCAAGGTTGTGCTGACAAACTTGGGTTGTGCTGTAGTTTCCCAAATTCTTCTTGTGGCCCTTATTGTAGATGGGCATCACTTTTGCTAACCTCCAGTCAATTGAGACTTCCTTGTCTGGCCAGCACTGCTGATAAATTATGGAGAGTGTCTTAATGTGTGCTTCTGTCAGTTCCCTCAGTACCCCTGAGTGTATCCCATCTGGCCCCATAGACCTGTGTCTATCTAAGTGGGGTAAGGTCACTAACCTTTACCTGTTGGCTTTTGGGAGATCCATTCTGCTCCCTATCTTGCAGCCTGGGGGACTGGGTACCTTGAGAACTACTGATCTTAATAGTGAAGACTGAGATAAAGAAGGAAGCAAGCACTTCACCCTTGTCCATTATGTTTCTCCCTGCATCAGATTAAGGAGCGGAACATCGTTGTCCCTAGCTCTTTTGTTACTAATGTGTTTCTAGAAGCTTCTAAAACTCTTTTGCCACAGTGAGGCTAATTAAATTCTACCTGAGTTTGACCCTTTAGTCTTCTCCCTGCATCGACTCAAGACATCTTTGTAGTTCTTCTGAGTTGCCTGCCCCTCCTTCCAAAGCTCATGAACTCAAAACTTTTATTTTTTTCCCCTGAGTTCCAGCCAAATGTCACTGTTCAGCCCGGCTGGTTACCTCTCCTTCTAATTCATATTTTGACACATACAGATGGCCTGTTTGAAATTTATTTAAACCTCATTAACACAGCAATTTTTTCCTGTGAAGCAACTCTTATTCTTCATAGAAAAGTAATAGTTTGGAGAGAAACAACCTAATGAAAGACATCAGGAAACTTATTTTATTCTTTTAAGCAGGTGTTATAGTTCTTGTAGAATACCATTTAATTTCAGAAATTATGAATAGCTTTTCACAAAAAAAAAGCCTAAAGTCGTGCGACAATATGAAAAGTATCTTGGGTTTATAAAAAACCCAAACCAAACCAAAACAAAGAATTTCATTTGTTGAGTCTAGATACAAGAAGACTGAGGAAAGGGATTACTAAAATTTTACAAAATGTAATAATCATCTCAATGGCCACTGTGTTAAGGATACCTCTTCACACATAAACAACATAAAAATTAATTAAATGAAAGTAAACAATAATTGAGATTCTATATTATGAAAACTCTCCAAATACTAAGGTTGCAAAGTTAATACTTCATACTTCTAATGAAGTGGTTTGTTACAGGGGAAATGTATTTTATTGGTTTCAAGAAATTTTCACTAAAAGCATATGCAGATTTCCATAATCCTTCAAAGTAAACTTAAAATTTTGTATTATCTGAGCCCAGGCTAATAGCTCTCCCAGTGAGACTTACAGGAATTCCACTGAACTGTTGCTCTGAAAGCAAAGGATCCTGCAGCAGGAAGAGTACTCAAAGAATGAGTTGCAAGGAAACAAACAAAAGAAACACAAGTATTTCTTGGTTAACCCTGTGAAAAGCTCTGAATTTCTACCATTCCTTGTCTTTCCAAGCTCATATAACAGACCCTGATTTCTATGGTGATATTTTTTGCCTTTTTCACATTTTCTGTGGAGAAGCCTCTGGGTGATGTTACCATGGAATGACTACTGGTAAGGATACAATATCTCCAAGGCAATCACTTCTAACCTGGTGTTTCTTTTTGCAGACTTACTGTGATTATAGCCTACCCTGATTTGCCACTGAATTAGTGGAAATTCCCTGTCTCTGTAATGGAAGGGAACATATGGTATATAGCTTTAAAAGCGTGCTACCAAACATAATGAATGTTGGATTGACATTGCTACACCCATAGGCTTTGTTGATAAAAACAAATATTTATACACTATGACATTCTTTCTGCAAATTGCTACCCCTACTCAATGTATGATTCATGAGCAAAAGGACCAGATAGAACAGACTTGGCAAAAGGGTAGAAATAGAAAAAAAAAAAGCAGAGGGTATAACAAAATTCTGTATTACAGAATACAGGAGATAGAAATACACTTTTTACCAACTCAAGGCTGAGGTTTGTCAGTTTTGCTCTGTTTGAACTTCTCTTGACCTGCAGCTTTATTTTACTTTATTTGTCAAAGAAAACAATTTCTCTAGAGGACAAGGTGTCTACAAGTAATTTGTTTGTTTTTATATTTACATATGAAAATATTTATTTATACAAAGATATAAGCACCCAGAATTTCTCAGAGCTTGGTGTTTGAAATGAGAGTTTCATAAACAATCTGATCAAAATTTTTGTCAGGTGATTTTTGTACTTTGCAGTGCAAAGTCCTCAGAAATCAGAAATAATAATGTCTGATTTTTTTTTTTTCTCCATAGTTTTTTACTAATTAATATATTCTAAATGCAGAAGGAAGGATTAATTCCAGAGAAGAATTTTTTTCAAGGGAGAAACTATGCAATTGACTATGGCAAATGTAGTGTTATGCATTACAATTATGGAATATATTATAATATATAATATTACAATTATATAATTATATAATATTATAAGTATTTAATGGATTTTTGCTGTAGTGTTAGAATAATAGTTACTCATCTAATGCAATACATTTTCTGGCCTTTTTTTTTTTTTTTTTTTTTTGCCACCACTATATAAGGCAGTAGGACAACTTTATCTGTTAATACTGATGTTGTATCTCATGCTGAATATAAGTTGTGTATGGCAGCTCCTCGCATCTCACATAGTACTGACACTTCTGTTTGTCTTCAGCTGTGTTTTTAAACATTTGTAAATTTCCAGTTCATCTAACACAATTTCTTACATTACAGATATTCTTGATCTCAAATGTCTGTTAAATAGAATATCAGTAGGTGTCAATCAATGAGTCTTTGGTGCTCTTCCTGCAAGGTAATGACACTAAATACCTTACTACTTCACCCTGCAGGCTTTCAATATCTGTTTATTATTTTGACACTGATTTCCAGTACCCACATATTATGTGGGCTACATGTCTAAACTCAGACTTCATGGCATATTATTTGAAGTCATGTTGAGTAATCCTCAGCTTATTCTCAGATATCACTATATTAAACCTATCATATCCTGCAAAACCTGGTCTGACTTGCAGGCAGTCACCTTTTTTGCTGTCACATCTTCCAGCAAAGCTAACCGAAGGGAATGTTATAAATAGAATTATTAAAAAGTAAAACTCAGGAGTACTTTGAAGGTTCATACAGTTCTGTAGTTTTCAAACTGTTGTGAACTAATTTTAAAAAATCCATGGAATATTTCTTAGGAATATGTAGATGGTTAATAAAAATTTAGCTATACAAAATTTGCTGATATTGAAAGATATGTTCTATAGTTCTGTGCTGCTGTTCAGTCATATCTCAAATTATCATTAATATCTCCCGAAATTTAAAAAATTGGCACTTTATGTTCCTTCAGGGTTCAAAAGGTCTGTTCAAAAAAAAGTTGCTTAATTATTATTGGTTTAAAAACCAGAAAGTTCTTGGACAGATGAGGGAAAAGGGAAAGCTAACTTAATAGCTCTTGCAGATAATACCAATATACATTATTTTCAAAACTTGTCCAAAATTATACTGTTTTCAGTTACTGTTTAAATATTCTATGCTCTATTTTGCAGCTAGATGAAATTGTAGAGGTTTTACTGTCAATAATTTCCTCTATTGTTTTTAATAATAACTACACTGTGAACCATTTGAAGATATGTTTGTTTTGTCAACCTTTTCCTACTTGAGCGTGGCCACATATATATATATATACACACATATATATATTTATATACATATCACATGTGGAGTTTTGTACAGGAAAATGAGATGGACTCAGGCCAATATATCAGAATTTCACAGATGGCACATGTTCAGGGATGACAAGTCTTGCTGTGCTGGTCTTTCTGAATTAAAAAAAAAAACAACAAAACACTAATATTCCCTAAGAGCTTTGAAGTATTCAATAAGAAAACCCCACACACTGTCAACAAGAGAACACCAGGCTGCATAGAAATAGCTTCAATGGAAAGAATAGGCCTTATTAAAACTTAACTGAAGAAGTTACATATCTTTACAACTTTGTGATTGCAAACATGGTGATTTGCCTCTTATTCTAACTTGAGATAACTATCAAAAATATTTACCATTTTTTCCAAAGTGGTTAGAAAGGCAAATCTTTTTTTCCTGAACATTCATTTGAGTAATCATAAAAAAGTGAAACCCTGCTTTACATATTTGCTCACATCTCTGGTGTTTTCTTGTGACTTAAGGATCTTTATCCAGTAATACAAGAAAAGATATAATTGTTTATAACATGACTGAAAAAAATAGAGTTTTACCTAGAATCTTCAGTTCCAAGTTAAAAGAGAAAACTACTTTGACACATTTAAAACCTTTCACACATTGTGGCTGATAAAGGTTGTCATTTAAGAGTGATGTAAAAAGCTGAATGAAATATTTCATTGTTGCCTTTCATTAGTGTAAAGAATGCAAGAATGACTGTATATAACCACTTGCAAAATATTGGAGTTTTGGCAGTTTAGTAGCCAAGCAAGGAATTCATAGAATCACAAGGGATGATGTTGGAAATGAACATTGATCCCTTTCAAGCTTAATTTATTTTTAATTTCAACTCTCTCATTAGAACTGATCAAACATTTTATCAATAGACCTAAACATTTTTGACCCATGTGAAGACTCTTTTGGCTATATAAAGACCTTGTTGCCATGTAGGCATATTATTCTGTGTACACTCTCTATGGACACAGAACATATTCTCTTTAAAGTATCTGAAAATTGCTATCTGTTTTTTCCTCAGTATCTCCAAGACCAAATTAAGCCTGTTTTTTGGGGTCTATTTTTGATTTGTGGGAAAATTTTCAAAGTTCCTAAACATTTTTCTTACCATACTCTGGATTCCAATTATGTCTACATCTTTCTTATAGTTCAGTGGCCAAAAAAACAGCATTCCAAGTGAAACCTCACCACTGCCAAGTAGAGCGGAATAATTACCATCTGTGTCTTACATTTTACACCTCTGTCAAATCCCACTAAAATGACTTTTGCCCTGAGTCACTGTGCAGGTGACTCAGATTCTAATAGCAATTTTCCACATCTTTCCACAGTCCTTTTTCAGTACAGCTGCCAAGCAAAATATTTCACCTTTTCTATCCTCGTACGTGATTTTTCTCCTGAAGTGTCCTAATAGTTTTGCTTTTATCCTTATTTTGCTTCACTTTATTGATTTCTTGAGTTTCTAAAAAAACATTTCAAAATCTGATTCCTTTGCTAAATATGAGAGAAACATACAGGCAGGCCATTAAACACATGTTTTTAATTGGATTCAAGCTTCTTATAAGTCACATTACAATTATTAAAGGAAATATTGCAAGCTTACACTGTAAAAACAACAAGATTGATGTTAAGCACTCTGTATTATTAACCTTCTGGAAGGATTCCTGTGGAAATCCCTAATGATTTATAAGCACATTCACAGCCCCTTTGGTTTATGCTTGCTGAGTGCACTCAAAGCATAACCTATTTTCATAATCCCTGCTTCACAAACTCTTTGAGGATTTGCAGACTCTTGCAAGATTGTAGAATCTATTGCATTTCTTCTGTCTTTTGTCAATATATTGTGTTGGCAACACCTGTGCATACAAGCTTTCTTGACTGTTCTTTAACTCTTTTGGTAAAAAAAAAAAAACAACAAAAAATCTTCTGTTTCAGGATACCTTTTTTTTTTTCACATTGTCAAACTCCTGTTCACCCTCTAGCCTGTCCTGATTCCAAACTTGCAGAGTCAAGGACACACTTTCATCAATACTCTCCTTAATCTTTTCTTAGCTTTTGCCCCAGGTTCCTTTAGTGACCCAGCACAGTATCATAGTGAATCAGTTATTAAGTCCAGTGTTAGTAAGATTTATCCATTTGTTACTCCCTAGTTATTTGTAACATATTTTATACATTGTCTTTACTTCTGAACTGGTTAAACATGCAGCTGTTTACACTTTTTTGGGGGGTGGATCACAGTTTACCTTCTGTTAAACTGATCCTGGGTTTGGGTATACTCAGGAAATTTTACTTTACAGTAGTTTCTACACGGATACAGAATCACATATATTTGAACAAGTAGCTACAATGGACAGTACTGTAATGTACATGCCTGACCAGCTCCTCAGTTAAACATCTTATAATAAAACTAAATGCACATTGCTTCCTTCTGTACATAAACACAAGCAGATGACAGTGTTTTAGAATGAAGATTTCCAGATAGTTATGCTAAGGCTAAAAATTCTCTAATGTACAGAATTACTGCTCAGAATTAAGAAGGCTCAGAGGTCTTCTGTTCATCTGGTTGTTTTATACAAGCAAATTCATACTGAGATGATCAGGAATATTTTTTTGCACTGCAGGGGACAAAATATAGTGCCTGTTCATGCTACATAGCCACCTTGTATGCTCCTTCATATTTTCCTGGCTGGGATTCCACAACTACTTCTTATGTGCCAAGTTTCAAGGTAAGTGGCCATAGTGATTCAGTTCTTGAAATGAGGGAGGAATTTTCTTTTATTGTACAACTGTGAAAAGTTTTTGCAATAATACTGGGTATCTTGTTGAGAGGTAGAAAGTTGCTGTTCACAGCCTGCCATTGCAGCTCTCACCATTAATCCCCTTTTAGACAAATAGTTCTGGAATTAAAGCAAAGTCTTGAGTTAAGCCAAAAATATCTTGATTTTTGTAGCTGGGTGCCAATTTCATGCATATATCTTGAATTTCAGTAGATGAGATTAATAGCAGGTTCCACATTGTTATGTGACATAACTTCTCTCACTTTTATGTTTAAACTATATTACACATTGTAACTTTATTGTTAGTAAAGCAAAGATTTCCTTGAAGGCTGATGTAGCAGTTAATAACTTGCTATTCTACAATCTAAGTAATAAAGCTGTTTTATGTCTTCTTTGTCTGAACTACCTTACTATTTACATAATCACATGACTACCAACATAAATGGTGAAGATCTTCTGAAAATAATCTCTCTTGGGCATTAAAAAAGAAAACAAACAGTAAGTAGTATAAAACTTATTTTTTTCCTTTCATATGTAAATTATACCATCTTTGGGATCATAGTAATAAAGCTTCTTTTTTCTGATACTCTGTGTCTTATTCTGTCTCACTCTGTACCTTTACCTGCCCATCTAATCAAAGATGAGTCATGAAAATTCAGTAAAAGTTTAAATCAAAAAAAGATTTCAATTGTATGAGCTTAAAGATTTTCTCATACTAAACCCCCCCCCAAAAAAAAACCCACAAACAACCAACCCCAACTCACAAAACAAAAAAATCCAAAAAACACTAAAACCCATCCAAACTAAAAACAACAAAAAAACAAAAGCCCAAAACAAAACAAAAAACAAAAAACCCCAAACCAAACTCAAAAACAAATCCCTCCTCCCCCAGCCCCCCTCCCCCAGAAACCAAAGCAGAAGCAGATTGTATTTTTATTAAATCTTCACCTTCTGGCTTCCTAAATGCAATTCAGTAATGGCTTTTTTTGACCTTTACAGTTTTCAGTTCACTTCACTCATGTCTAAGCACAGCTGTAGCTGAAATACTCCTTTACCTTCACATGCATGAATTTCATAATTGTGTATTCTGGCTTTTGTTTATACTGATTAATTTTCTGTAAATCTTGATTTTTATGAAAACTAGTACCAAGTCATGTTTAAGAGAATAAGTTTCAAGTCATTTCAGTAGGAAACCACCTCAAATTTGTCATGTTGCAGTCTACATTTTTTTGTGATGTAACTCAACATTTCTGGGGCAATGCAGCTTTCCAGTGCCAGATGTTCCTAAATGTTCTTATCATGTGATGCCAAGTGTCAAATCCCAGTGTAGCACTTCCACAATCTGATATTATGCAAGAAGGCTGATGTAAAGAATTTAGAAGTTGAGGAAACTGAAACATCATTAAAAGAGGGAAGAACAACATTGTCAAAACATAGTTCTATTGTATACAAGTACAAAAAGGAAGAATGTCCTTGCAAGGATATAAGATTCCTAAGAAAAAATTGCTTAAAAAAAATTATCTTATTTTATATGATAAATAGCTTTTCTTTTAGTGAGTATTATAATGACTGCTGATGCCAGTAACAATTATGAATTCATGCACTAAGAAGCATATAGAAAAAGAAGTAAGTATCTTAAATACACAGAGAATAACCTTTTAAATGACACACAAAACTTAATTCACATGCCTGGTTCTTTTGCTGAGCCCTTTACATTAAGATAAATTTGAACACTTACAGAATTAAAATTATTGCATCACTAGCATATTCGGGAGGAAAAGTGTATGTTACAAAGAAAATGCACAAAGCAAATTATCTCAGATTTATCACCTTGAACTAATATGACCTTAAACTTAAATTAAGTTTCTAGTCATCTTTGGGGGCCATCTGAGCACTAATTCCTGAGAAAATTCCCTTGCAAAGAATAGATTGCACATTCATGATATTCCTGAGTTTGACTGCTTTGCCAAATTTACACATTTGGTTATGATCTTGAAAGATGTAGGGTAGATGCACTGATCATGAGAGATACTTTCTCTCTTTCAAGAGATATTAATTGAAACAAATAGAAGATTATTAATTAACCTATTTTATTTATTTATTACCTATTTTAGTAAAATTCCTTTGTGTATGTGTGTTTGCATGTGTGTGTGCATTTCATCACTGTCCATACTGGAAGTCTGTCCTTTGGGGATTTTTTTACAGTTCTTCCTTACAGCTAGGCCAGATGTTTTCACTGCATGGTTTTCTTATTTCATCTTTCTACAGCATCTTGTTACAGTACCTGGAGAATCTCGGTGTTAGAAGCTCCTCCTCATTTCTAAATTATTTGTGTATTTAGCTACTTCTACAATTTCCCGATACTAGTGTAAATATATGATAGCATTAGAGTAGTTATTATAAAAAATGTGCTTTCTGAGGAACTGTTGAGAAACAGTAGGTGAGTGCCTTCGTACATATTCCTTACACTTTTTTTTTCTAATAATTTTTATAAAGACACTACAGGAATTTACCATAAATTCAGTAAAATTTTGTAGCTTATATATATATATAAATCTGTTAAAATATTGCTTTATTAGTTAAAATATTAGTATTAGTAAATAGTTACAGAACAGTGATACAAAACAGAATAGTTACAGATACTAGTGATAAAATCACAGCAAAAAAGCATTGCAGGTTAGCTCAAAGGACCATTTGGTCCCAGGCCTATTTAACAGGGGTCAGAAATGAAAGCTCAGGAAAGAGGATAAGAACAGATTAAGCAGTAGGTGTTTCTTTCCTAAATATTTTGCTAGCATGAGGTCAAATAATCAGAAGATGATTCTGAAATATTTAATGACTGTGTCCTATTGAACTACGTGAGACTTTATGTCCTGAATTACTTTGTGAATGAATGTTTTTAATTTCCATTTTAATGATGGATTTTTAAATTGACAGCCTAAAAAATATATTCAGATGATGTCCTGCATTGGAGATGTATAAGTCTGGAACTGGAAACCCTCAGTGTTTTCCAGCATGCTCAATGAAGATCTATAAAGCCCATCAACAGCAATGAGAAGTGAGGTACCCAGTGCAGCACTAGTTTCACTGGGAGCTGTAGATTAAGCATGGGGTTCCTTTTTACCTGCCTCCATTGTTCTGACATTTACAGGATCAGACTACATGGAAAACAAAGTAAAAGATTGTCATGACTCCAATCTTTGCATCTTTGCAGCTTCTCAGTATTTATTGTATTCATGCTGGCTACAGGACTCACAGATTCAACTTCAAACCAATGTTCTAAACTCCATTTTTTAGTATTTTTGAGAGAAGGCTACTTTATTTTTTTTTCTTAGTCTTCCTAACAGAGTCTTTCTATTAAAATAGCCCCTGAAGGGGCCTTCAGAATCAATTAAGTGTATGAGATATGTAAGTGCCTAGTTTATTCTGAAGGATTATGAAGTTTTGCAAAAAAATCTTATTACACCTGGAGATATGGTAAAATGGTTCTGCTAGCACACCATGAATTCAAGTGCTCTTCTGTGTTTGAATTGAATCTGTAATCCACAGGTTACTTCCAGGACTGACTTGTTGACAGGCAAGATAGTCAACAGTTCTGAGGTCTAGGAAGACAAATTTCCTAGAACATTTGTTAGTTTGGTAGCATTCTACTAGACACCTATCTGTGCAAGAGAAATGTCAAATTTTAGGATGACTGAAATTATATGATAAATATTCTACCCTTTAAAATAAAGTTATTATAAATTGTAGCTATTCTATCAGCTACAATAGATCAGGCAAATCAATGCATTACTTCTGTAGTTTAAAAAAAAACATGAAGGTTTTGTGATATTGAAAAAAAAAAAGGTGTATCAAGTTTATTTCTGATTTGTTTGCTAGTTCATTCTTTAATTCCAATTATTTTTTCATGAAGCAGCATACTTTTTTCCTCCCTTCCTCTTTCATCTCTGTCTCCCAAAGTGTAGTACACCAAGAATTTAAATTAGTAGGCATTTCAATGAATGAGGGTATAATATAATAAATATTAAGTTAAGGTGATAATAAAATGAGGATAGAACATAAAAATATATGTTTTATTATTCATACTATCAAACTTATTAATGCTATGGTCCTGCATCCAGAATATGTGCTGGTATTATTACATAACCATAAACATTTTAACCCATGGAACTTCTATAAATTAACTGGGGGGAAAAAAAATCAGCAAAAATTGGTGCTATTTTCAAGTTCTAGTATGATGTAGCTTAATCTTAGCTGGTTGGAGCTATTCTATATGAAGAATTACAGCTCATCAATCTGTTGACTTCAGGTTTTCCAAAGTGTATTTTTTTTACATGACCTTATCAGGACATCCCAGACCACTGATTACATGAAGTAAGCAGGAGTTCTGTATACTCTTAGATAATGCATACTATACACTACATCAGACTACTGCATACTATACAGAACATCAGATGTCCTGCCTGTCATCTTCACTTTAAGCATGCATGAATGCTTGGTTTGATTGCATTCCAGACATGAAGCCCATTGTGTTGAAAACTGAAATGATCTGCTGAATTTTAGTATAGAAACTGCTTCCATATACAAAAAAGATTGTCCTTTAAAAAAGACATGTCTAGGTCAGAATTTCTCCTTGTAGATATAGTTCATAAAAATATTGTGTATGAAACTGTGCTACTCTAGAAACTGTAGGAGAATTTTGCCTGCAAATCCTGTTTATCAGCTTTTTCCCTGTGTCAAAATGCTCATATCCATAACAATTTGAGTGGAACCATCTCATTATTCTTACCTGCTCCATGTACAGGCATCTGAACCCAGTAAGAAAATAACAGCTACATGATTTTATGAATTCACAGATAACTCTGTTACTTCTTTCTATTGTCTCACATATTTTAACACAAACCAAGAAAAATCATATCAAGAATAACTAGATTCTTGGAGGAGTGGGAATCTTGTATGAGATTAATTTCTAAATGCCCTTTTGCATTAAAACTAACATTTAAACAAATGTCTGTGTATATATGTTTAAGCAAATGTTTAAACACGACTGATTAAAAAAAGAAAAGAGAACATAACATCTTCCTAGACTCTACCAAACTCTTTCAGTGCCTATGACTGTGCTGTGTTGTAGACACAGAAATGTCTAGGAGCTGACTGTGCCTGGTATTTCAGTATCTGAACAACTGCAAAATAGACTGCATACATCAGATGAGAAACACTTATCCAGTGTTGTAATCCAAGTAGTAATTCACAGCTTTAAATGTTGAATGATGTCATGCAATCCATTTTTTTTTTTTACTAAAAAAAGAACACATAAATGTGTTTCTTCTCTCCTGGTCTGTATTTCCTACTTTTCAGCTTAATCAGCAACATTCAGCATCTCTCAGCCATTCACCATGTGAGTGCTTCCAAGGTATTTTTTGTCTAGTCTTGTCTTCCAGCCCAGTAAACTAAGTCTTTTAATTTAAGTGATGTATATTCTGCACCTTGAGAACCTTACTTATGGAGATCTAATACTTCTATGTATTGCATAAGTGCTTCTGAAAGGGTAACTCAGGCTTGTGAGTTGCACTGGGTGGGAAGTTGAGTTAAAGCCCTAGATTTAAAAAGAGTGGAGGCATGATCAACTAACTACATGCTGAGTTGCAGGACATTCTTTTTTAATAGGCTTTATATTAGGTTTTGTTTAACACATTTTCCTTTTCAAATTTCTGCAAATAGAAAGAATCCTTTAAGTCTTGAAAGGAAGAAATAAGCTATTCTTTTTGACACCAAAATTTTGAGATCCCAAAACTGAATAGTGCATATTGACTAGGATACTTGGATAGGACTAATAAAATTAGAATTTTGGCCCAGAGGAATAGTGGCAATATGTTTTGTTATGGGTCCTACTAATGTTAAGAAGAAATCCTTTTTATTATTATTTTTCTGCAAGAATTAAAATGCCATAGCAATTATTGTCAACTTACAATAAATACATAAGAAAATAATTATATTTTATCTTTCTAAGAAGAAATACTTTGATGTATATCAGGGAATGATCATTACATCAGATATTTCCTGGCAATAGCAATGTCCCTCGATGGAGGCTACACTAAACTCCATGTCTAAAGAGAGAAATACGTGCCCAACAAAACAGCACTTATTTAAGTATATGTCATGCCACACCTACAGCTTCAGTGCAAATAGAACTGTCAGCATGAAGCTTGTCTTCAGCATGTTTCAGGAATTTATGGAACTGCTAATAAAGTTTACAAAAAATTAAAAGGATAAATATTTACGAGATAATGCAAAACTAGGGTTAAAATTATTATTTTTATAAGAACTAGCTTTTGGTAACTGACTTAATTTTCAGAATTTAATTATTTAATTATTTTACAAGATGCCTACCTAGGTGTTTAAGTGCTCTATTAGCTGAAAATATACATGATAATTCCATAATTATTGGACATCTTGTGATTTTTAATTACTTGCATGATGCCAACTGCAGGTGTGAGTGATTTGTTGCTGACAGATACTGTTACCACTGCTCTAGATGAGTTCAAAACCACAGAAGGAAATTATAACATCAAATTGCTTTTGAGGAAAGTCTTGTGGGCTCTGGGCTTTTTGGATGTTTGTTTTTTGGGGGGTTTACTTGGTTCTTTTTGTTTGTTTGTTTGCTAGTTTTTTGGTTTTGGTTTGGTTTTATTTTTGGCATTTTTTTTAATTTGTTTGTTTGTATTTATTCTATTTTATTTTATCTTTTTAGTTGCTGGTGGTTTAATAAATTTCCCTGAAGAGAACAGTTCTTTAATGGATTCAGGCTTTTATTCCCCTAAAACTGTGGGGAAAGAAGAAAAAATATTGATGCCCTAGAAAACCAAATGTTGCCTTAAGTGATGAATAAGCAGGCAGTAACATTTTAGAGAAAAATTAAGAATGACCACATTAAAAGTATCTACTGCATGGGAAAGTGTGAGCTAATGAAAGCACTGACATTCTGAAGGATCCAATGCATGTTTGTGTTTGTATGGATGAAACAATTACATTTTAATTGGTCATTTTTCTTGGCATACAGGACACACAAAACTTGTGCAAAATTTCAGTTGCAATTTGCACATTAATGAAAAGAAACATTCATGCATCATACATTATTTAAAACACTAAAGCTTGAACCATCTGTTCATTGCAGTTGAGATTGTCTCATGTCCTCCACATGCATATTTCTCACTTGTATAAATGAAGAATATTGAGATAAATTGATGTTTCTTTAAGAAAATGAGCAGGTGCTGGGGTTTATTACATTCTTTATCAATTTTAGAAAGGCATAATGAGTTTGCCTTAAGAGTTACATTTTTCATAAAACATAAAAATTCCTTGCCATTTTTTCAGTCCTCTGCATGATACAACTGCTACAGCATTCTATAAATAAAACATGTCCATAAATACTTCATAAGGAAGTTACTTCCACATAAGCTTGTGAATACAATAAGAGTTTTCTTATTAAAAAAATCCTTGTAATTATATTTTATTTCATACACATTTGTTGTGGCTGTTCTTATACATAAGTCTCTGCTTGGCTATCTTGGGTTTTTTTGGGTTTTTTGTTTGGTTGGTTTGGTTATTTTTTGGTTTTGTTTTGTTGTTTGTTTTTTTTTTTTTAATAATGAAAATTAAAGGTTTAAAAAATGCAGTTCTAGAAGAAATTACATGTTACTGAAAATGTCTTGATTCCATGCTTCCACTTTTACAGTCACTTATGCCTGCGTGTATTATATGGAAAATATCTGGTTAATATCCTTTGATGCTAAACAACATCTTCCTTAGCTGTTAGTATATTTCAAACCCTAAAGCTTCAGAACTGAGAAAGCAGCCTATCCCTTTATCTTAAAGGAGAGCTAAATCTACCTAGGATTTAAGGAATTGTCTATCTCATTGTTAATTGGTTAATAGCACAATGAGGCATACAAAATGTGAACATGTCAATCACTAAAGGCTAATGAAACAATCAGCGCCATTCAGTAAACTGCAATAATTGACTACTAGACAAAATTCTGCTAGGATTAAAGAATAAAAGCAAAGTAAAAATGTGGAATGGCAAGCTGAATCAAGGAAATAATATGAAATAACAGTAAGAGCAAGAATGAATGAAGAAAAAAATGCTAAACTGTGAAAATATTGCTGAATACACAATGGGGAATTACACTTCCTGGGAGAAATACAGATCCATATCACCTGGTTGCAGTGACTAAATTCTAGTAACTATTTTGTTATTAACAGGGAAACAACAAATCAGCTGAAAAAGGGAGAAGCACATCACTCTAACAGCTTTGTAAGACCAGAGGTAACTTTTCCTTTATTCCTTTACCTATTTTGCTTACCAATGTTAACAATCATTTATTTGAGCTATTGTAACAATAGCTTGTAACTCAAAAAGCCATTACTTGAAGTGTGATTTACAGTTATAGTGTTGAGCCTGGCATTTCAGTGTCTGTGTGTGGCAAACTAAAGTCTTGATAACCTTTAAGGAGTGTCCCAGTACATCCTTCACTCAGTCTAAGATATCAGATATTCATTAGAATAGATAGTCAGAGCCCAGGTAAGAGAAAGGTACTTTAAAAGCAATCTTCCAGAAGCAATGGTCCAAGCTCTCTAGAATTCACAGAAGTTTGAACCTCCAACCTTGAGGCCATATGAACTGTGTCACTGTTGTCTAGTTAGGTTAAATTAAAGTGTACACATGATAAAAAAAAAGTACAAGGCACAATGGTAATCGAGCTATTTGTTCTCAGAGATCTGGGGTGAAGTCTTTTTGGATGTATTTGTACTTCTTAGGTGAAAGAGACAGAAAAAGTTCTTAAGTCCTACATGTTTATGTAAGAAAAGTACTGATGAGAAAGTTACTTGGTAAATGACTGCTTTGCCCAGTTAAACCTTGGGTATGATAATTGGCTGAACCATTCTCCTTGCCAGCAGGATGAAGTAAGTCAAGGTTGTCAAGTCCTTCACTTCCATACTCAAATCCTGCACAAAGCATAGTGAAGAACTGGGGACTCCGAATGCCTTGACTGCAGTCATAACAAGAATATGAAATAGTGGTAAATCAGTATGATCAAAACCACATTGCTGAAGCAAGATTATCCTCAAAGATCAAACTGCTGAATCCCTTAGGAGGAACCTTTAAACTAGCTAAATCAAACATAATATTAAATTCAATTAGTTTATTTTGTACAAAAAACCCAAGCCCTCACATATTTAAAATAATGCAGCAAAAATTACCTCTAATAGACCTAAGAGTGGGTTGTTTCAGTAAGCCATAGTATTTTGCACTAAAAGCATGGTTTCTTCATACAAAGTCCTTGAGAGAATGTTGAAATCTACTTCAATAATGTAATACTAGGGGAAATATGTTAGGGGAAGAAAAAAAAAAAAAAGCAAAAGAATTCTCACAACTTAAGTAAAAGTATATATTATTCCTTTATTATTTGTGCTTCACCATTTTTTTAGTAGAAGAGTCCAATTTGCCTGCAACTTAAGTGATTGCTAGCATTAACACATATAATATGGCTTAATGCAGTTTAAATGTTAATCTACAAATTCTCATTCAAATTGTTTGTGTAACAATGCAATTAAAAATGTTCATCTTGCAAATGCACTAATGCATAGCATAATATGTAAGAGTAATTCTGTGTTATTATTGATTCTTGTTACATCTTTGATTTCAGGTGTGCATAATCTAAGAACAGAAATAATATGAGTTTTTTCCTTGACAGAACAAGCAAACATGAATATTCCCACCACTGAGTATTGAAATAATTATAATAAGAACATCAAAGTATTTCCTGTCATTAGATCATAAATACACTAGGCCATCTTGGTATTTCTATAATGTAGCCATAGCTTTTGCTACAAGACACATTACTGAACTTCATACTATGCCTATAAAGCAGAGAGTTATACTTGTAAAATGTTAAAATATTTTCTCCATATGATGAATGGGCATCTGGGAACACAAGGCATTAACTGAAACACAAATATGGGCCTTGAATAACACAGTACCTAATCTGTCTACTTTGTTTTGTTTTAATGGTCATCATCACAACAAAAATGTATCATCTAAGAGTTGATTAACTTCTAATGTAGTGACTATACATCCTCTTGGCCTGAGGGTTAAAAAACAAACAAACAAAACCCCAAAAAAACAACCAAACAAACAAAAAAACTAAAACAAGCAAGCAAACAAAAACCCAAATAAATTAGCCTGGAGCAGAGTAGAATACCAGCAGAACAGAATACAAAAGAATGGGAGTGAATTCACTTTTTCACTTTGATGATCTCCTGATAACAAAAAAAAAATTAGAGTAGCTCTAGGTAGGTTAAAACAGTGTCAAAGCCACTTACATACATAGTAACTCCAAATCTGGAGCTCAAAATACTTTGGAAGAGATCACTATATGTGAATAACCACTTGCCTCAATTTTTTCTCATTTTGGAATGGATAACTCTTAGAGCAAAAACAAAAACAAAGAAACCCGTGTTAAATAGAAGTGGGCCCTTTCTGATTTCATGCTGGCCAAAAGACAGAGGGGCTTGTGGTGTATAAAAGCTTAATATGATTTCTGTTAGAAAATTTAGGTCTTATTTAATTAAAAATGTGTTTCCTAAAGTAATCAGTTAATTTTTTAGAAGAAAGTGTTGACATGTTATCATAATATACTCTTCAGTGAAATACTAAAATGTGCTAGCAGCAAAAAATAACTACGTTGGAACACAATGATGTGTGTAATATATTTCTGACTGAAATAAAGAAAGACATGTCTCATGAAAGTTTCCAGAAGACCTGAAATTACATTAACAAATATGTTTGAATATAGAGATTGAATTAGTCAGTAACGCCCTAGTACTGAAACACCCAGAAAAATACTGCATTCAGGGTTGTATGTGTGTTCTCCTAGCAGAGCCATATGGAGACAGATGATCACCTCTCTGCTCTTTTATACTACCATTTTGCTTTGCAAGCTGGTGTTTAATTTGCTGCCCACACACCACTCATTTGGGTGTCAGCACCAAATGTGTTTATGCCAACTGTGTTTCAGTTTATTACTCCGTAGAGCTATCTGCTTACATTTTCTATAGCAAGATCTCAGGAGTAAATAAATTCATGTTACAAACATAACACAATGAAAGCTGCAAATCATAAAAGAACAAAGGAAAACTGTTTGAAACATATCTTCATTGCAAAAATCTATCCTGAATAATTACAGGCACACAAAATGTTCCTTTGATGGATTCATGGAAAATTTCATTTGTATGTCCCTGTGTTTCTTTCAGATCACCTGAGACAGTGCCTGTGTGTAGTTTTATTGTGTTTCAAAAATTTATATCTGTTTTCATGGAATCCAATGAATATTAATTGTAATATGTGTTTTTTCATACTGTTGATAAAACACAGACCATGGTCTACCAATCTTCATCAAGATTTATAATTATTTGGTGTAGTAACGTCTAATTGGGGTTTATGTAGATTGCTTCCCCAATATTTGCCAGCATGTTATGCCAGGGCATACTCAAACCATACTGTTCATGCCATGACACTGACAACCAATTCAGGTAATGCCACTGACAATAAACTGTCATTTGCTTCAATGATCTGTACAAGAGATTCTGATGTTTTATGTAAATATAAGTTATATTGTGTTGTGATTAATATTTAACACTAAAAATTACCATTTCCCCATGTTACAGCATACTTCACAAGGCAAAAATGGAAGGAAAAACTTTGCTATGTTGTAATCAGCAAAAAGTGAGTTTTTATTTTTGTTACTATTTCCAAAGAGCTATACCTTGGTGTACTGTAGATGTACTGTATACAGATATATATATACAATATACCAGAGATACACCTTTGTGAACTGTGTTAAATTAACCATGGCAAGACAAGTAATATTGATTTTATTAAATTACATCATGGGGTGATAAGACAAAAATGGACAATTTATTATTCAGAGGCCCTCTGCCTGAACACAATAATTTAATTTATTAGTTGATTACATGTGAACAGAAAAGCTTCATTAAGTACCATGAAGAATTCTGGACCGGATCTCAGTTGCTATATAACACTAATAGAACTACAGTGACACACGTGGTTTAAAGATGTGATTTGTTGCACACAGGACTGAAATCTTGTTCAAGATAGTAGCACATGGGGGTAAAATTTAGTCCAAATATTTCCTCATGAACCAAAACCAGAGAAAAATGAGGCAGAGAATAGGAGAAAGAAATGAAAAACTAAGAGAAGAAGACAGAAACAGAAGGGAAGAATGGAGAAGAGAAAAGGAAAAGAACATAGAAATAAATAAAATTTACTATGTTGGATCAATTCTTATCTGGTTTAAGGTTAGACATTTCCAGAAGCAGAGGCATTTCCACCCATGTGTTTTCAGACACAGCGTAGGATAACTGTTAATTTTGAAGCCTGTAAGTGAGCTGAAGTTTTAATATAATTTCTCCTGCAAGGTTCAGAAAAAAAGTTTGTGCACATTTTGAGCTGACATTGTGTGGTTGGTTTGCCTTGGTTAACAGCCATACTCACTTCTTCAGCCTCCCAGAGAAGACAAGACCTGCACCTTTCCTCTCCCCTTGCCCAGTCTCAGCTTCACTCCTTCATTCCAGATTCCTCCCTCCTGACTATTCCACTGGCCAAGCTTGGTCATTTTAGAAAGGAATTGAATGGAGCAGGGAGCCAGAGTTATGCTCAGTATGTGGGGATATCTCTGTCAGTCTTTCCTCCTCAAACCTTTCCTCTTCTAATGCAGCTCCTCTAGGAGGGACAATATGCAGGCAATATACATAGTAGATCCTGACCAACTGGAAAGATGCAAACACATAAATAAAAAGAGAAAATGGGAAAAAGAAAGAGAATTTCAAAATAAAACATTCTAAGAAGAAAAAAGAGAACCTTTTATGAAAAAGTGATGTAGGTGAAGGGAGGGAAAACCAAAACGGAGACAAGCAATTAGGGACTATGATTGATATTCTAATCAGCTGTGTAATATAGGTATATGGCAGAGTAAAGATCTGAGGCAAAAATTACAATAATATTAAATCGGTCATTGTTTTTGACTTGAGAATAGCATCATTAAAAACATGCTATTTTTAACATGAGTCTGTGAAGCTCTTGCTGCATTCCTTAATAAGCTACACAGTTTTCCTAAGTCAGATGGGGAAAACAAAATTAAAATCATAAATGTGATAATTGGATTGTAAACACTAGTAATAACGTACAATTGTCCCAAAAGGGCAAAGAGAAGTCACCACTTCTAACCTACATTCAGACCACAAGATCTGATAAAAAATTAAATTGCTGCATTAAAATTTTGAGGCTTAAAGCTTGTAGCTGTGAAGGTTGATCTAATGTACTTGAAAATACTTACTTTATTGATTTTCTATCAGACTCAGATTCTGATTACAATATCTGAAACTTATATTAGTGCAGAAATACAGTGTCCCCTTCATTTTATTCATGAGAAGAAAAAAACAAACATTTTATGTAGGATACCATACCAAAACTGAATTGAAACTCAGAAAATAAGACATGTATAAGTTGAAAAGCCATGTGTTGTTGGACTGCGATTTTCATTTTGAGGCTTCATTTTTCCTATCTAGAAGTCTTAAAATTCTACATAAATATAAGGCCCATCTAAAATGCTATTACTTTATTTTAACAAGAAGATATTTCTGCAAGACCTTGTCATTTAGTTGCCTAAGTAATACAGAAAAGCTAACCTTTCAGGGAGTCTAAAAGTCTTGTAAATTGTTGATAGAAGAACATTTTCTCTCTTTCTTTCTTTCTTTTTTTTTTATTTATTTTATTTTTATTTTAATTTTCTTCTGTGTTTCTGACACATTAAGACTGGCCAGTGAAAGCACTGCCAAGTGCTCCTTGAAAGGCTTTCAGCAGAATGAGGAACAGGAGTTATTACTGCTGCAGTAAATTGAGTATATTTAGGCACCAGGATACAAAGTATTTAGCCTTGCTACTCGAATTTAGACCTTTAAAAGGCTGCATTAACAAAGTTAGAAATTCTGAAGCTGAATCCCATCACTCTTTCTGAATACTACTGACAGTTTCCCCATTATAAAATGAGATCAACACCAGTACAGGAATAAAGAGTTTTTCAGATACAAATGTGATTTATATATATTAAGGTTGGTTTGTTTGTTTTTTTTTTATTTTTTACTTTGGTTTGAGGTTTTGCTACCTTACCAACAGTGGTACAAAACCAGGGCACTAAAGCAATAGATGTAATTAAAAAAACAGTAGATAACAACACTCTACTAAACAATTATAAAAAACAAGAAAATTCTAGAACCAGAATACCTATCTACTTACTAAACCCAGCATTTTGAAATGAATAAAATGAGTAACTGTTTGTGAATACTTTTAATGCCCTGAGATCATTATCAGATCATACAAACTCATTTCTTACTTCTATATTCTTTTTCTGTTCTGCAATTTGTATGTTTTGTTTCTGCACTGAAGATTTAGGAGAACAAAAGTGAATATTGTGGTGCTCATTTTACCAGTTGTAGGAGAACAAGTCCAAGGTTCTACTGTACAGACTCTAGCAGCATAGGCATACCTTCCATATTGAGAAATACCCTGAAGCAGTGTTTAACTTTAAACATTTATCTAAGTCCCACAGTAATATGGTGTGCTGAAATGAAGATTTGGCCTTGTAAATGAAGGTGTCTAGTGCCATCTGAGATTTAAATTGGGTTGACTTATCTGACAAAGAGCCTGCAGGAGATATGTGCCATTCTGCACTCATAGATGGACATCAAGCATTATATCTCAAAGCAATTCTAATGGATGTTGACTTATTTTCAACAAGGAGCAAATTAATTGAACCCATTTTGTCAATGCCTTCTTCAACAAAATTACATTTACAAGTAGGTTAGGATCTTGCACAGATATAAATGGTGTGAGATGTGGAAATGTATGCTTCTCTATGGGAACCTTTTTTTTTTTTTTTTTTTTTTTGTAATATACAGAGTATCAGAATATTAAGGTGTGAAGGAGAACAATTGAGAAAAAGAGAGGCTAATTCTGTACATCTGAAGTGTTTCAAAGGTTAGAAGATTTGGGATTAAAGGGAATTAACCAACAGTGGACAAAAGGAAAATAATCCCCAAAGCAGTTTTAAGGACATAGTAAAAAATGACACAGATAGGATGTTAAAATTACTCTAAACCACTTCTATTATCATTCTGATAGAATGAAAAACTGAAAATAAATCTATCTACCCAGGACAGACTTATACAGTAGCCCTGCTTAAAGAATCTCGAACTTTATTTAGTACAGTTACCTTAGAAATAAATCTCTCTGAGAATTCATGAGTGTCAGTGGCTCATAGTTGTTCCTTTTCATCAACTGTTGTGTGGAGGAAGAAAGTAAGTCCTTTAGTGTTGAGGAGTATTTAGCTGCAGGGAACATGGCATTCTTCCTTAACTATATTCGGTAAACTCAAGCAGCCAAGAACCAAAAGCCAGTTAATGAAGGAAAAGGATGTTCTGGGTTTTTTTTTGATCCATGACAGTGCATATTTAAAAAGCAAAAATGAACAAAACCTAGGGGGAAAACAAAAAACAAAAAAGGAGTAGTTTACAAACTTTGCTTTTCTTCTTAAATATGTCTAAAGTTGATAGCTTTCTGTAAATTAGGTTTCCTAGCTTCTTGATGACTTCCTCTCAGAAATAACAACTATTCATACATTCTGCATAGGAATTGGTAGTGCACAACATTCTGGTATTCATTAATGGCCATCAAAACCAATTTAATGTCACTTCACAATTTGACATTGACAGTCTATGTCAATGAAGTGTATCTGAATATGCTATGAACTGTCCAAAGCAAATGGTAAAATAGGCAGGGTTTGTTACCTTCTTCAGTGGCCAAGTTTAAAGAAGAAACATGCAACATGGACTTCAGATCTTACAGAAGGAATAGAAAAAGATATTTTGAATACTGTCTGTATTTTCAAATTAATTTGCTAAATGTGTTACTTATTCAAGCTAGTGAGGGATAAATAGTTGAAAAAAAAATCTGAGGTGATCTACTTAAATCTGCAACAGAATATAAAAATGGACTTTTGAAACTTAGAAATCAGTGAATTTTTGTGCAATGACTGTAAAGTTATATCCTTCAGAATTGTTTTGCACAATTTTAAATTGTTTCAAGCCACAGACTGTTTAGAAAGACATGTTTCCAAACGAAACATTGGTTCTGAAATGAAAGCATTTACAAAAGGCATACATAATTTCAAAAGGAATAAGTGAAGCATGAGCAACCTGTGAAGAAATTGTCCTTATTTTGCAGAAAAAAGTGGTATAAAGGCAAAGTACATGAAGAGTGTTTGCAATATTTTTGATACTTTAAAAAAATGCTTATATTTTACCTAATGCGAAACACTGTTTATACATTCCTCATTCCAATTTCATTATTTAAACAGATCCTGAGAATAATAGACTGACCACTCCTAGCCAGGAAAGAAATCTTCTGGAATGTTCCAGTAGAAAAGAAATGGTTATTCCCTAGTTCTAGCCAGATCTCAGTTTACATTTTCATTTCATGTCTTACAATTGCAAACTTTTGAACCTGCACTGGAAGAAGTATTTCATCATTCTTTCAGTACAAACTGGTTTATATGCATATGGCAGATCAGACATCACATTTCATTCCACAAATACTAGGATTTCATTAGTAGTCAGAAACGCATAATATGCTTTGCATACTTCAAAAGGAAATCACTACTTAACATTAAATGTTATTTAATTGTTCCTAATTTTAATTTTATATATTTTAATTCCCTAAAGTTTCCAGACTACATGAAGCTGAATTTCCTCTAACTTGTACCTGTTATCACAATTTTGAAAGAGGCTTTGACAACACGTACAAAATCTGTTTTCTGTCTCTGACCAACAAATATTTTGCATGGCTGATAGTGGTTTGCAAACTCTGTATTCTGTGTTTAAAAGAAAGACTCCACAGGACTGTTATTTTTACCTGAACCTGAAATATCTGTGCTGGGTTGAAAACAACTTGTGTGGGTGTAAATGCAGACATATTGAGAAGCCTCTTAGTCAAGACTCTTAATCAAGACTCTTAAAGGAAGTGGATGGAGAATTATTCCATGCAAGAATAGTCTTCAGGGGCAGAAGTATGGTCCTGCCAAGTAGGGAGTTGCTCACCCTTCTGCCCTATCTAAGTTCTGGGGCTCTTACTGCACAATAAGGGTGTCTGGCCCTCTACTTCCAGCTTATTGTGAGCCAGAGTTCAGCCCCGAGCCTGGGGTCACCACTCCCTGCCTCCGGGATGCAGTAGGATGCAAGACTCACCAGAACCCTGACCTGCCCATTCCAAAGGGAGGAATTCATGTCTTCTGGCATCCTGGAACAGGCTCAGGAAGCAGGCCAAGCAAAGAAGATGCTGATGGACACCAGATTCTCTTGGCACTCTTCTGCTTTGGTATCAATGCATGACATTCTGTAAACTTGCATAAAGTAAGCCTGTATGTACATGCAATTAGTCTAAAAACCAGAGACTTGAAGCCTAGAACTCACAGGTGGCTTAAAATATTATCTTAGATGGATTTCCATAGGAATCAGGAGCACCAAACTACTCCTCTATATATTTGGAATTCATTATTTATTTTATGAATTTTACCACAAAATTTAACTGTAAAATCAAAGAGCTGAAATAAAGGATTGTTAAAAATTGAAATAATTTCTGTAACCTGAATTCATCTGCTTGTAGACATGTAGAAATGACACTGAAGACCTGACCATATGCTTAGGTTCCTGCTACCATCAGTGCTTATGGTTGCAGAACTTAATGTATAGTTCTATTTAAAACAAAGAGAACATTAGATAAAGTTCTTATGATGAAGATAGAAAACTACAGAGCTGTATATTCTTTTCCGGCCTTGTGGTAGTGCTCTTAGCAAAGTTCTCTCTGACAATATGTGTAATACTCTTTCTTTGTCACACAGAAGCAACTTGAATACATATTTGCAGAATTTCTGTGGTTTTTTACTTCACTTTAAACCTGTGCTTTGCATGTGTACAGCTGTATTAATGCTGAGGGTGCTGAAAAGTCAAGTTCATACTCTTCTGTGTTTGGCAAGCAAAACTGGCATACTGTTTTCTTAATTTTGTTTTTTATCTCTACTTATAAACACATCAAATGGAAAACTAGTGCCAAGTAAATTCAGAGTAATTTTGTAAATGCATTATTATATATCTAGGAAGTGTTTTGATGTTATAGTAGTATTTAAAAAAAACCACACTGGTACAAATTACTGATTTTGTATGAAGTGTAGGTTTAGGTAAAACATGGTAAATAGGGTCTAGTTAAAAATAGATCTTAAAAAACTGATATAAAGACATGCAAAGAAGATAAGTGTATGAAGTCTAGTTCTGTGGAAAAAACCAATTCTCCCATATTCAACTGTCACACAGGAGGGAAAAATTAAATCTGTGTTAAGAAATTTTTAAGCTTTTTTTAGCCATTTAGAGCTCAATTTCAGCATTAATATTCTCGAGATGTAAGACTAAGTAATTGAAATTAGTATTAAGAAAGAAAACCATACTTTTTAAAGAGGGTATTAAATTAAAATTATTATTTACTGAAATCTTTCTTCTAGTTCCTAAACTAAACCATCTTGCAATATTAAAAGAACAGAAAGGAAAAGTCAAGTGTCTCTTACAAGGTACCAATTTGAATTTCACAAGTTGTAGGATTGCTTCATAATTGCTTGAAGTTTGAACATTATTTCAGTTACCAGCAATCAGCTGTTTAAAAATAGTGTCCTTAAATCGTAGATCTGTATTTTTTTTCTGAGCCATTTTCCTCATAAAATTGACTTGACATTTAAAACATCAGCTTTTTCATAGTGTGCATCCCATCTGTAATTATGCTGCAGCCCACTCAGCCACTCAGCTCTGTCCTTGCTGTAGCACCAAACCTGTTAAAAGAACACGTGTTTATGGATAAAAAGGAAAGCAATCCTTGGATAAAAAGAAAAAGGATGAAAGAACAAAAGAAAAGGTAGAACATAACAATTTGTTAAATTACTGGACCTATTTACAGACACCCATTATACCATATGTTGTGATTTCAAGTATTTGTACAAGAAAGGCATATTATAAAGTGCATCCTCTCTCCTGCTTGACTAATTACAGAATCAACAGTAATCAACCTCTCTCTCATACAAGAATACTAATATAGTTGAGGCATTAACTTAGTCTTATCTCAAATATTTCATTTTTAATATGGAACAGCAAAGTACTAATTTGCAGTGGCATATGGAGGGAACTGGAGCAAGTTAGCCTACAGTGTGTTCTGTGATCTTGTGTCTACACAACTTGTGGTACCTGGGCCAGCTAGTTTAAAGTTTACTTATTTTTTAATATTCTTCTGAGACATCAGTTGTGTATCTGAACAGCAGACAAAATCTCCACTTTACTTGCTTGTTTCTGTATTGATTTCCCAATTCCATGATGCAATTTATGCATTCACATAAACTGGTATGGAAAAAAAGAGAAAAATTAATGCCAAGTGAATTTTCATATATATGTCTTTTCATAAGCAATTCAAGCTGTGAACCTTTAAGTGATTCTGTGCTTTCTATTTACATATATACCATATGAATATACTACTTTCAATTACTATGCAATTTATAATAGCTTTGTCTTTTGCAAATGGTTACGTTTGCAATAATAATGCAGCTGTATCATGCTGAAGTGTTTATTGCAAGGGAGAAATTCTCTGCTTTTCTCCCCTAGTCATCATCTAGCAACCTTCATGAAATCTGTAGAAATTTATCCTGAAATATGTTTGGAATTTACCTACATGTTCAAAACCTAAATAGTTGAAAATGAAAGACAAGAAGAGGTACATAGGAAACAGGAAACTTGATTAAACTGAAAAAAACCCATGCATCAATTTTGATTATAAAATTTAAAAATTACATCTGACTTTATTAACATATTGAAGAAAACTCCCATTAAAAGCTAAGAAATAATATCCCTAAGATGCTGACAAATAAGCATGAGATTTCTTGCTGTAAGAAGTTACTTGCCTACTTCAGAAGGTGGTGACAGACAGCCCACCTTCCTTCCTAGATGTTAAGACTATACCATAAAATATCCCTAATGTAGTTTTCAACAGTTCTGTTTATCTCTCTGGGGATAAAAGAACCTGCTGGTTTGAAGTGTCAGGTTTTATACTGAGTTGCAGTGAGTTATTTTTATTTATCTTCCATTCTATGTTTTTCTGAGGCGTATACAAAAGTAATCTTCAAAGAGCTATTTGTACTGTTTCAATTTTATTTTTTTTGTTTTGTATTTAAACCTTGGTTTCAAGAACCTTCTGGAAAGAACATACACAGCTTACTTCCTGTATATTATAGTCAAACCATACACTTTACTAGACTTTTCATTATTTTTTCTTCAGCCTTTGGAATACAAAAGAAGCCTGTCATTCTAAATCAGATTTTAAATGGTACTGCATACTATTTGAGAACACAAGATGTCTGGGGTCACATTTAATTACAGTTTCCTTTTAGTGATGTGTAGGTAAGAAATACCCAGGTTGTTTCCTGTTTAATTGTCTGCAAAGATCTGTGGATGCTCAGATGGCTTAAGGCCAAGCTTTTCCTGTGCTTAGGCTCTCCCCAGTCCAGCAGCAGAGTTAGAGCTGCCAGCAATCAGCTAAAGAGTTGTAGTGTCCTGAATACATGCCACCTGATGATGCCCACAGTATCCAAGTGTCTTCAGTAAAATATATGACTGGTATAATGTTCTTTTGTGATCCTCCGTTATTAAAAGTGCCAGAAATGTAGCACACAGGTAAGCAGTTCCACTATCATGCCCATGAGGAGTTGCTCTTTGATAAGAAAATTCTCTGCAGATCTCTAGTCCAAGCCATCCATAATCAATTATTTCCCTCACTGAGCATAGGAGATAAGAAAAAGACTTTTAAGGTGAAAAAAACCCATTCCAATGCAAAAAACAAAACACATAGATGAAAAAATCCTTCCTGCTCCACGTAAATAAAATAAAGTAAAATAAAGTTTCTTCATCTT
Organism: Phaethornis superciliosus; assembly: GCA_023637945.1. NCBI lineage: Eukaryota > Metazoa > Chordata > Aves > Apodiformes > Trochilidae > Phaethornis > Phaethornis superciliosus. The sequence goes on from JAJQWJ010000005.1 coordinate 10,288,738, forward strand.
TTCTTCACCATATTGAAGTTGAATTTCCATCAGAAAATCTTTAAAGTAGGAATTACCCATACATAAATGTGCTTTTTCTGGTAAGTAGAACATTTAGCTGCTTGTACACCTGAGCTCTTTAAATCTCCTTAGCACATATTTAACTTGAAGAAGCAGAACTACTGAAAATAAAAAGAATTCTTCTCAGAAGGACTCATAGATATATCTAAGATAATACAAAGGAGTTTGTAGCATGTTTTTAGTCTTTGACTAGACATCGAGGTAGAAAAGCAGTGTTTATCTGATTCATCAGTGACTTTATTTGAAATCTGAATTAGAAGCATGGATAAGTAAGTCTTCGCTCATTTCTAGGTGTGTATTTAAGTGCATGTGACAGAGCAAGAATAGAAATACTGATCTTGTACTTCTCTAAGTTGTTTTGGGGAAAAATAGAACAAAGGAACCTTGGGAATTATTGTTAAATGAAAAAAATAACAAAAGGTAGGAAAACACATTTTTCTATAACAATTGTAAGGGTCTGTGGTGTAGTTATTGTGAGGTAGGGTATAATACTGGTTCTTCATATTTAACCTCCTTGTGTACATACATGTTTACAATTTCCTGTCTCTTGAGTGTGTGCACATAGTAAAAAGCAAAATTCTTCTAAGTGGTTTCTTTTTGAATTTCATAATCCTCATAATTAGAAAGAAACCTTGCTAGAATGATTTATATCAAATATGGAATTACAAGCATGTCTTTCATCAGTGAACCTTGTGAAACACATTAGCACTCACTGTAGAGGAGACTAAGTAGCTGAACTGTGCTTTGTAACAATAAATTATTAAACTGTCCCTTTTCAGCTCTTTCAGATATTGGAGGTAATGTTTATCAAGCTTTTCTGGCTTAACATTATTTTTCTTCATAAAAATGGATTATTTCTCCTTTGACTTGTAAGCATTCTTATTTTTACATATTTTGCCAGTTCCATATATTTTGAAAATTCTCCCCTCATTTGTTATTTTATTGTCTGCTATTCTCCACTGTGCACTTCTCTTTACTCCTGTGCTGTTCTGTCCTCAGGCTAACATGAATAGCATTATGTACATCTCTGAGGTTAGATGCAAATCCAGACAAACATCTTTTTGTGAACATGGCCTCTAACATCTCTCTTTGTATGTTGAAAATGTTCAGATACTGTTAGCTGGGACAAACTTTATGCATTAGCAGCTGCTATACTACAATAAATAGTGCATATTCTTATACAAAAGGCAGGATATACTTGCATGTATGTTTGGCTGTTGCTTGAATTCTACAGGCAGTAAAACTCATCCGATGAAGTAACTATTTATATTATAATATAAATATTTATGATATTTAGGGACAAAACTTAAATTGGTGCCAGATGCTGTGATGGAGAATGTAGCAATGGTAGCTGTTAGAAGAGAGGGATTGAGAACCAGTCATTTCAGACACACTGAATCTAATTGGCTTGCCAATATCTGCTCTAATTTAAGAAGTGGTACTCAACTATTTGCTCTGTAGTTTCTATCAAATGTAATAGTTCACAGATTCATGCAGGTTAAACGACTCAAACACAATTCACAGAGAAACATTGCATTGCCAAAGGGAGGGAGATGGCATAGTCCTAAGGGCAGGCTAGATGGGAGTGAGGATGGTAGCAAAGCAGCTGGAGCAGTGGCTTCACATCCATGCTTCCATGTGATGCACTACATGCAAAAAATGCACTACTACAGCAGGTCAAGAGAGATGAGTCTCCTCCTCTTCTTTTGTGAGACCTCACTGGGAGTACTGTGTTCCATTTGGAGGTCCCAAGACAAGGAGGATATAAAAGTATCAGAATGAGTCCAGAGGAGGGCCACAAAGATGATCAGAGTGCTGGAACACCTCTCCTGTGAAGAAAGGCTGAGAAAGTTGATGTTGTCTGGCCTGGAGAAGAGAAGGCTTCAGGGAAACCTTATAGCATCCTCCCAGTATCTTAAGGGGGCCTACAGGTAAGCTGGAGAGGGACTTTTTATAAGGACATATAGCAACAGGACAAAGGGTAATGGCTTCAGACTGGAAGAGGGGAGATTTAGGTCAGGGATTAGGAAGAAATTTTTTTCTGTGAGGGTGATGAGACTTTTGAATAGGTTGCCCAGGGAATTTGTGGCTGCCCCCTCCCTGGAAGTGTTCAAGGCCAGGGGGAAGGGGCTTTGAGCAACCTGGTCTGGTGGTAGGTGTGGGCAGGGGTTTTGGAACTAGAGGATCTTTAATGTCCCTTCCAGCCGAGTCCATTCTATGATTATATGAGTTTACACTGAACCTGGAAAATCATGGTCACATTAATCAGGTCTGCAAACAGACAGCAGGGCCAATCATGCCAGTGATCATCCAGCAAATCTACTACAGTCAGTCAAGGTCACAGCAGAAAATCGTGTCCACATCTGGTTCAGGGAGGTAAGAGACCAGGTACAGAGGTAGCTGGCACAGCTGTGATGTAGCTTACATGGGGACCAAGCCAGAAAACCTCCTAGAAAAAAAAGAAGGTTAAGATCCTGACTTCTAGCTGATTTCCAAACAGCTCTTGTTAGTGGAAGAGGTGACCTTTGCCTCAGACAGATGAAGTCTTTAATTTACCTTAACAAAACTCATTGAACAGGAGATGCACTCAGGACTCTATAAGGTTGAGTTTTAACCTTTGTTAAGTCAATGGATTGTTTAGTAAATCACAGGAGATCATACCAAGTACAGAGAGTGTCATTTGTATGTCTGAAGAAGAACAATACTTATTTTAATTAAGAAATGCAGCCATAGGAACTCCTGGATGAAAGTGAATAAAATTAACTTTGGGATAAGACATTAAATCTGCCTGAACTGCCCAGCAGAACTGAAAGGAGAACAGGTTAAATGAGCTAACAGGCTTGGCCAAGATGAATATCTCAGAGTAGTCCCTAAGGGCTAAGTACTAAAATGTGTTCTGTGAGAGAAGGGACATTTTTTTTCATGGATGGGTGCTTTTATGGGAGTCTCCAAATAAAAATGCAGCATGAGGCACAAAACTGAAATTCTGACTGCCACCTTGTAAGAAGCAGGTGGCAAATCAGCTGAAATGAGAGAGGGAAAGGGAGTTTTATGAGGCAATCTTGACATAATCAGACTAAATTTTATTTTTTTTCTTTTCTTTGTTTATCTGTGTCTTTATGAAATTTGTTACTCTATAATCTATTCAAGCTGGTATGAATAAATGTTCTCGTTTATGTTTTGTCTTAACTTGGATGTCATTTATATATTTTTTAATATATTTTTATATATTTATTCATATTTTTAATGTTATGGATGCAAGGACTAACCTGGGACACAACAGCAAGTAAACAAGCACTCAAGCATCCACATCTTACCATTCATTGTATGAAAGTCTAGGAGTGGTCACCAATGCTGATTGCATGGACCAGAAAATTGCCTTCAAAAGGTTAAAAAGAGGCATAAATTCTTATCACATTTTTTAATCACTAAGAAGTTTTGGTGTTCATCCATGAAAAGTACAAAGTACTATTTTTTTCTTTTTTAATTTTTTTCTTTTTTTTTTTTTTTAATATAAATAGATTTTTTTTCAGCAATAATTTCATTATGATAGGGTATGTATCTTCCTTGCATGGGGTTTTTCATCTTGTCTTTACTATTCATTCACATTGTAACAATTCCAAAGAGAAATTAAGTGCATATTCTCCTATACTTTCTGAAGACCTAGGGATCACAGAGAAAGATCTGTGCCACCTTCAAAGCAAGACAATTTCTGCATCTGCAATTACTTTACCTCAACAGAAGTAATGCAGTTAGTAATTCATAACTACATAAAGCAGACAGGAACTTAAAAACCCATTTTGGATCCTTTAGAACATGACTTGTATAATCTCAGGCTAAAAAATATACTAGCTCCATTCAAAATAGTTAGGGAAACACTACATGCAGAATGTGTTTGGATTAATATAAGTGTAAATAATATTTGAATTTTCTGGTTAGTCCTTCGATTTTTTCTTAATATTTTTTCTCAAGAATAATTCCATATGAAAAATATTAAAAAGTTGAAGAACGAATTATTTGGTAGATTTAAGAAGTCTTATTCAGAGCCTAACCTTCAGTAATTCCATAATGGTGTCACTTTTTTTTTCAAGATTTCTTCCTGCTTGTGACATACAGCCATCCAGTTAGAAAGGTGAAGCAATACAGTTTGAGTTATATACTCAATTAAAAGCAACCACTGCAATTTCAGTACAGAAAGTAAACAATTTACAACCAGTTTGTGGGGTTTCAGACAATGCAAACAAGGAAAAAGAACAAAATACATATTCTAGGCTCTAGAAAGTATTTCAGCATGGCTCTGGGCATGCTACAAGTACTGTGTAAAACTTCTGCTAGGAATTCTTCACTTAAATTTATACTAATATAAGCATGAAAGAATCCAGATCTACAAATTTATGGCTTATACAGGGTAAAATTATAATGGATACTAAGGAAGAACAAGCTGTTCCAGGGAAAAAATAATCCACTGTGACACACTGTTCTAATGTGTTGGCTAGTACCTGCAGAAATGTACCCATTGCCTTGGCATCAGTGATTCTTCAAGGCTGGAGCAGAGGCACTGAGGTACTGTGGCACACAGCCACATAGTTGACTCCTTGTGTTATTTAAATTTGCTAATGCATTCTGTAGAGTACTATTATCAAGTGGTTTATATTTTGAATCGAAAACCTTCATGCATTAATGCTTATGGTGTCCAACAATGGCAGTTCTTGGAAATACAGTTGTTATTTGAAGTTATAAGTCACTTTGACAATTATATTTCCTCCTATTGGTTAAATGAAAACTCTCTGCCTTGAGTAGACATAATTTATGTTGTGTGGCAAGACACAACAATTCAAATTATTGGTTTTGTTCATCATATTAAATGAAAAATTAGTTTTAAGCAAGAAAATAACAATTGTGAACTTTCAATGACTTTTCAGATGAACACACTATAGTGCTAAAATTGATGAAAATTTCATCCGAGAATCACAGTTATGAAGAGGTGCAAACAGCACATACTAAGAGAATATTTTCAAACTGGAAGTTGATAGACAAGAGGATAGCTCCTATTTAAACGTTCAAAACTGTGAAGAAGATAACAATGTTCTTATCTCTCTATTACAAAACCATAACATACATATAAATGAAAATAAAAATAACAATTGCCAAAAAAAAAAAAAAAAGAGCAGAAAATACCTGGAACTTCACTCTCCTTTATTACCAGTGACCTCACTGGAAAAAAGTTGGTTAATGGATTTGTCAGAACAAGCAAGGTTGAAGAAGAACATATTCAGAAGAGCAGACAGTCAGATGAGCATGGTGTTATTCTCAGCTCAGGCTTTCTCATAGTTCTGTTGCAAGAGAGCAAAACATATTCTGATCCCAGGGCACTGGTATTTATCCAGAGTAACTCTGCTTCACACAGTGCTTCTATGCCCAGTTTACACTGATGTTGCTGTTAATCTCAGTGAGATTCTTGCAACTATATGAACTCTGTAACATAAAATAACAAAATAACACATCTTCAAAAAACCCCTAAAATTCATAAAATTAAACTGCAAAGCTATGAATAAAGGCAAGCTGCCTTCAGAAATACATGTTAAATGAACTCAATAATCAAACTGTGAGGAGTATTTAACATATGTTAATCTTTTCTGTATTTTCTTTCCCCATTCCGAGTTTTTTTCATTAGCTCCAATGGAGTTGATTACTTTAGGTTTATACATATATATGCATAATAGTGAAGGTTTTCTTCATTTCCATTCTATGCTTACAATTTAAATAGAAGCATGTTATCATATACATGCCAGAAAGTAATCCAAGAAAATGTAAGGTGATATATTGCGGTGAGATGTTCTCACTCATAACTTGAGCCATGTGAGGGCATTAATCTGAGCTCTTTGATCACAAATGACTCTAGACCTAATTTTACCTCTATGCTAAGTTGTAATGTAGTGATTCATAAATGTTTAAATTTTCTATTTGGAGTAATTATCATTCCATATCCTCATAGGCCTCACAGAATTTGGAAATGTAGTAAAACCTCCTTCTCCTGATGGGAGAATTACTATACCTAATCATAATAATCTAGTCCAATAGTGACCCTGACCATAGACTCTCAAAATTAAGCTAAATTTTGGCTTGAATATCTGGATTAGTTTTTCTGGCTTTGCAGCACACAGAAGTAAATCAATGTCTCGGTGTTTAAATTGTACACAGTTTGGAAACCATGAAATATAGCCCACAATAAAATCTTTGCAATATCAAACAGCAGTCCTTAATTTAGCTTATTCTTAAATTAACTTATTCTCTTTTGCTCCCAAGATTAAGTGTAATTGTACCCACTATACCAACTATAACTCATTCAGGAGCAAATATTTATCCATTTCAGGAACAATCACTGTTTGCCTTTCACTACCTACCAGCTTTGTGATCTGGCTGCTGTATAATGATGAAATGAGATTTTTCATGCAGTTATATGTATGTGAATGTTTGTTCTTAAAACCAATTATCTTGGGTTAGTGCAGTGGTGTTTTGGGAGGGGGGGGTTATAGGTGGCTCCTCTGAGAAGCTACTGGAAGCTCTCCTGGTTCCAATCCTGCCCAACCTCTGCCCAAGGCTGAGCAGATATGGGTAGCTGGATGTGCCTCTGCAAGTAACATATTTAAGAAAAGGTGAAAATAAACCCCAAATATTTTAAAAGGACCTGCAGAGTAGATAATGAAGCGAGATATAGAAATGCTAGAGAAAAGACACCAAGGTCAGTGAAGAAGGAGGGGGAAACATGCCCACAGCCTGTGGTGAGATGACAGTTTTCCCCTCGAAGCCCATGGAGGAGTATGGTGGAGCAGTCCCTGAAGAAGAACTGTGGAGGAGTCCTTGAAGGACCAGGGTGGGGAAAATGTGGATTTGTAGCCCCTGAAGTGTCACAGGTGGGCAGACATGAAGCGGGAACCTGTGCATGTTGATGGAGAGGGGCAGATGTGGATCTGCAGCCATGGAGGAGCCGGTGCCAGAGGAGGTGACTGTTCCCGCAGCAGCCGTGACTGTGTGTGCAGCCCAGGATGGAGCAGTTCCTGAGGGAATGCACCTCTGGGAGGGACTCATGTCCCAGGGGTTCCTCAAGGACTCTCCTGTGAGAGGGACCCCGTGTGAGGAGTCCTCCCCTGAGGAGGAAGGAGCAGCAGAAACACCGCGTGGGGAACTGACCCTGAACCCCCCCTGTGTCCCCTGTGCCCTGAGGGGAGGCAGGAGAGAAGGGATCCGAGCCCGGGAAGAAGGTACAAAGATCTGGTCATGTGTTCTCTTTCTCCTTGTAGATTAAATTAGCATTTTTTTCTTCCCAAGTTGAACCTGTTTTTTGCCTATTACCGTTACTGGGGAATGAAAACCTCCCTGTCCTTGTCCTGATTACTGAGCCTTTGGGTGGATTTTCTCCTCCCTGTCCCACAGTGAGTGGGGGGTGAGCAAGCCTGGTTGGTACCGGCTGGGCCTAACCCATGACACCAGTTCTGTTTCCATTCCTAATAGTCAACTACTGATAAACACCCAGCCAGGAAATGGCACTAAGCAGTTCCTGGACAGAGGCTGCCAGCACATCCTATCCTGGCTGCAGGGGTTTAGCTGGATGAAGACAGCCTCTGCTGACCAAACTACCATTTTAAATGCAAACCTTGCTCTAAACTCCATATTTACTCTGTGATTCATCCTGACCCAATATTAACATTAACACATCCACTGCAAGACTCTCCGTACAGGCCTGTCAAAACTGTGGAAGAAACCAAATTATTTTTTACCTTCTCCTACCAAGATTGTGATACCAGCAGTTCTGGGGCTTTGAGTTGTTAGCTATGTTTGAGGTAAGTATTAGAGCTGGTGTTTGAATTAGGACTTGAACAAGAACCCTGTTTATTGCTAGCTCAGGGTTCATGGCATCCAATTTAAACTCTGAAAACATTACAAGCAAATCTAATGTATTGGGAGCTTCCCTTTTACTCCCAGCTCTGCAGACCCTAGCTACATATTGAACTGGGAAGAATTTTTCACCTTTACAATCTCTTCTTCTTTGCTAATGAATAATATTGTTGATGCTGCTGAATACAGTTACAATGACCTTCGTCATATACTCTTTAAACTCTACCAAGAGGCTTGGCTGTTGATGAAGTAATGGCTTCCTTTCCATTTTGTTATGTAAGAGTTCAACATAATTGAAGCGAGCTCCCTTGCTTCAGGAGCAGTTTTGGAACAGCAGACCCCAAATTCCAGTTGATTAGTTTGACTGTCACTATATTCAGTAGGTATTTTTTTCCTGGGAGAAGAGTTTACCTCATAGATTCTTGGTAGTTTTAATCTGCATCTGTACGACAAATTTGAAAACTTGAAATTTAAATTTTGAGTTTACCTCATTTGACATTGTTCTGCAAGACATACTTGTCTCTAAATTGGAGAGACGTGGGTTTGTTGGATGGACCACTTGATGGATAAGGAATTGGCTGGATGGTTGAACTCAAATTGTTGCAGTCAGTGACCTGATGTCCAGGTGGAGACCAGTGACAAAGGGTACTCCTCTGGAGAGTACTGGGACTGGTGTTTGACATCATTGTTGGCAACATGGACAGTGGGATTCAGTGCACCCTCAGCAAGTTTGCTGATGACACCAAGCTCAGATAAAATCTTATGGTCACATTTTGATAAGCGTACCAAGTTCATAAGAGAGTTTAAGAGAGGAAACTGCTATTTTTTGGAAGAAACACAGCATACTTGTTAGAAGGGCATCTGAATACTGACAAAAAGAAAGCAGAGAGAAATTATAATAGCTTTTATTAAACAGGCAGATACACTTGAAAAACACAGACAAGCTCAGAGTTTCTTCTTTTTCAGCAAGGCTTCAAAGAAGAGAAAATACTCTGAGAAAAATTATTGTAACTACATTGCTCCCTTAATTTAAAGAAACTGTACTTCCTGTCTGAATGTGATTGGCTTCAATTTCCACCTATTACTTTCATTGGCTAAATAAAATAGCCATCTAATCTCAGAGATGTTTTTTGTCAACACTTTTAGACTCAAAAGAAGTATGATCTTTTTGAAAACCTACCTAAATAAAGATATTGGATTTTATTTTTTTACTGGAGCATTGTTACAGAAAGCTTACAAACACTAGATCTCACTTTCTGGGTTCGTGTTTAATGTATCATTTCAAGATTTTTCCCTATTAAAAAGAAAAAAAGAAAACAGATTACTTATATTCCCAAGTACAATTCTCCTAAAGATTGTGTATTCTGAGGAAGACATTGCACAGTATTTTAAATCTTTTCCTGAACAGAAGTGCATAATTAACTGTGGTCAGTCTCAGAGAGCCTCTTTGACAGCATAACAGCACTTGGTAAGACAGATATTTAGAAAAGACATTAAAAGGCAGAAGCCGCCTACAAACTGTTTGTGGCTGACCTTATAGAAAGGGAGTTCAATGCTGACTTCAGTGGGGACAATATTTAGTTTCAAGATAAGAATAAGTAAAATTGAAATGAAAATTCTGAGTGGCATTTTGAGAGATCTGTTTGACAATCTGTGTCTTGTTTATTTTCTCTGATGAGAAAGAACATTATTGTGTAACAGGGAACAATTTCTAAATGTCAATGATTTTCCTCTTCTTTGGGAACACACTCAGTGTCAAACTAAGTTTTTTTAAAAATCCAGTGAATCAAACAGCATCAGAAATATATTTGGCATAGAAAATCATAGTTGAATTTCCTATTTGACTTCTAGCAGGCACAATTGACAGAAATAAGCAGACCCACCCTTAGAAACAAGGAAAACCATTTCAATCTGAAGCCCTGCAAGTGAAAGAGCTTAGGCAAATGAACAGGGAAGTTCTACAGGGAAGCTCTTACTCTGAAATGCAATACTTACCACTACCAGAACTTGATGAGGAATTAAAAGAAGAAAGAGGTGAACCCCAAATCAATCAAAAGTTCTGGTGTTATTCTGTCTTAGAAGGTTCATTTGAAAAACAAAGGGATTTTGATGCTTTTAAGACAAATAACTAATCTGAAACCAAAAAGTGGACAGAGTGATCAGTGTCAAAATCCAAACTGACAGACTTCAAAAGTGAAAGCTAAAAAAGCTTAACAAGGGGAAATTTGCTTTAAAAATATTGCCTGCACTTGGAAATTCATCCAAACAATTATTGCTATGAAGTGAAAATTCAGTTAATTAGCAGTGTCAACTTGCTTCAAAATTAATTTTTTTACTGTAATCTAGTAATAAAGATTGTGAAAGTCAGTATAGCTAAAATTTTCACCATATTTCAAATAATTTTTGTTTGTATGGTTTGAATTAGTGTTCACAAAATAATAGCGGAAGTTACAGTCTCATTAACAATGGCATCTGAGTAATTACAAGGTTGGTCATGGTTAATTACTACCCTTCATTAAACTCAACACATCGGAAAACTGTGGAGGGCTTCTGAAGAGCATATATCCCATCACTGCTACTCAGTGACCTAAATCAACCCTAATCTAAAGTCTGCTGTGATGGAGTTTCAGGTCTTCTGAATCTAAGCAATTAACACAGAAAGAAAAGGCACATGTGCAAAGGTGCATGCATAAAGACACAGCAAAAATGCTCTTCCAGCACTCATGTGGTGTGAAGGACCCATAGTGAGCTGACAAGAATTGTGCAGAGCTGTGCTAAGCAGAAAAGCTCTCCAGGGAAAGGAGAAAAGGTAGGACTGGGTGAAAGAGTGAAGCCAGTAGGCATGACATGTTAATGAGCTGTGTCAGGGCCATCTGAGGTTTGGGGAAGATAATTGCTACTTGAGAGTAAAATAACCACTTTTTCTGTTCAGGACAGTGTTCTTTGGAGCTGTTGGAAAACACTTAGAAAAGCAAAGAAGTCAACAAAATATCTAATGAACTTTTTAGCATTCTAGACACCAGCTTTTTTCAGTCCAACAATGCCCTAATTGTAACCAGATCCTTTATCCTTAAATAAGCAACATACCAGACTGGTTTTTAGAAGGAATTTTAAACTGTAAAAGCTAAATTACTGTTATGTTATTTCACTGCTGGTTATTTAGTTCTTGCCAGATAAGAGACCAAACTGTCCCTTCCAGCATCTAGAATTCAAAATAGCAAGAAATGGAAGAAAATTCTGAGAATCTTTCTCTATTAAGGTCAAGGAGAGTCTCTGTGTGTGTTTTTAAAGTTTGTTGCAATTTCTCAGCCAAATTACTTCCAAAGGTTCAAGTTTCTCTTGCATGGTATCCTTTGATGCTCATGACTAATTTTACATGTTGTCGTTGCTTTTTTTCTCTGTCCTCCTTTTTTTTTTTTTTTTTTCTGCCTTTAAATTCAAAGGAAAGAGAGAGTTTTACCTGACTAGAATATCAGCTGAACACAGATACTGTTAGTTATTAACATGAGTGATTAAAGTATTGAATGACAAAGGAATGACTTGTAGTCCAGAGGACAGCTGAAAGCATTATACACTTCTTTCCTGCACCCCTAACAGTAATTAGCATTTTTTGAAACTTCTGTGGCTTTCTGATCAGCTTAGAGTTGTAGCAATTTCATAGGGCTGTATTGGTTTTGACAGCTATTTTTCTTTCTCTCCCTTTGTCTTTCTGTCTCTGTACACACATGCACACACACACATATATGTACCATTGATAGTCTAATCCTGTTTCCTTCTATGAAGCATCTAAAAACTGCTACAATCATAGCAGATTTGACAGACTACTTGAAAACCTTTCACAGGATGCAGCAGCACTGCGGGAACACAAAATAAAGTGGTTTTGCAAGCTGTCCTTGCAAATGGAAGGCAGGGCAATACAGGTCCAGTGATTGTAACCCTTACAAAATGGTACAGCCAAAAGAAAGAATCAGGTGTAGAGAAGCTTTGCTTCCTATTTGTGAAGAATAAAAACCCCATTGTTTTCCTTCTTGCCTACCTACAATTTCACGATGTGCACCACTACTGTCTCTGGCAAAAACCAAAAAGCCAAGAGATGATAATGTAAGAGGGAAATTTTCCTCACTGTTTCCTGCAAGCCAGATTGATTTTACACATGGTGTATAATGGCAAACATGTCCAAAATATATACATAGAGAGAGATATGCATTTAAAAAAAAAAAAAAAAAAAAGGCAAGGGGGATGAAAAAAAGAGACTGCTCTATTTCACACATTAAAACACGGGTACAAAAATTTAGTTTCTTTTGGGAGAAAAAAAGCCCTGAACAACCATTCTTGCCTTAAATGATTTGCAGACATTCCCATTTGTGGCCATGAACAGCAGTGAATAGTTCAGCTTATCTGTATATACAGTGCTTCAGAGAGGGGATACATAAGTTTAAAGAGTATTATACTTGGACATCATGAGGACTGCATCTCTGTTTCAGGAAAGACTGCAGAGTTGACTGTAAGGTTTTTCTTATTCCCTTGTGTATTGGCTCATACATTGGATAACCAGGTATCTTCAGTGCTAAGCTATTCCAGTGATGGCAGTAAGGACAAGACATTTGGGAAAGATCTGCTGTTTAATCCTGCAGGGTTTAGAAAGCCGCTTTTTTGCACTTATAAAAGCTGATCTGTTGAAGAGATTGAATATATATATATATATATAATTCTGTATCTAGAATTTAGTGGACAGTATTTTTAATGAACTAAAGAACTTAAAATGTGAAAGTCTTGCAATACAAGGCAGAGAGGATTAGTTGTCTCTAGTCTCTGTTTCTCAGTCTCCTTAACATTCCCTTACTATGGCATTTCTATGAAAAAAATGTTGAAAAGAAGGTGGTTTGTGATGGTTTTAGCAATAGAAGGAAGAAGATTGAAGAAGATTAAAAAAGATTGAGGGTGGAGAGCTATTGGTTGTTTGACTAGCCAAAATTTTAAACTGAAGAATGATAGGTATGTTTTATTCAACAAAAGAACTTAGATATTATTATGATGAATGTCAGTATTCCAGACATTAGTTTTCTCCCAGGTCTAACATCCATATCCCTACTAGTTTTCCCAAATAAGAATAAAGGAAATCAGATACCTGAATCCACATCAACAAGAAAGGTAACAGAATCAATAAACTAACAAAAATAAACACCGGGGGAAAAGTGTTTCCACTCTTTCTGTGGTTTTGGGAGTTTTTTGGGGGTTTTTTTTGTTTTGTTTTTTTTGTTTTTTTGTTTTTTTAGAAGATCATTTTTAACTTACTTTTTAAATACAGGAAAAAAAGAGTTCTTACTTTAACCCTCTCAGTTAATTGAAAAGTAGAGAGAATAGCCAGTCATGAGGCAGCAAAAATGATTATGTCCTCCTAGTCTAAAAAAAAGGTTACATGTCCCCTAATCTTCCAGAGAGGATCATTAAATAGGTTTCTTTTGAGGGCATGAGTGAGCCATCATATCCCTCTTGTTAATGTTATCCCACCATGAATAAGCATAATAACAACCTGTCTATATAATTTCATAATTTAGATGCTCACCCTGAGAGAGAAAAGTGTTACTCCTAAATCAGTTTCTGCATTTCACACACAAAAAAAAAAAAAAAAAAAATCAGTGCAAACATTCTTTGGAATAGATATCATAGTGCATGTTCTTCTGTCAGATATGCCTTGTTGCAGAACTGGGAATTTATATTCTAATATTGAATATAACATATTCACTTAATGTAGTCAGTATAATTTAATTCTACATAAATCACAGGCTAGGCAAAAAGCCTCCCAAACCACCACAGAAAGGTTGCAGATAGTCAGTCCTTGCAAAAGAGCTGTATTAAATGGGTTAAGTCTAGTAAAATACTTGAGAAACAACCACAAGCCTAAAGGATCTGTGAGAAAGGACCTCATGCTCAAATATCTTCTGTGACTGTTCCAGCAACTTGAGTTTTTAATTAAAAGCCATCCCGGTCATTTTTGAAGGAGACGTCAATTTATGATGTTTAAGGGTGGCTAGGGGTGACATCAGATCACACTGAGACTTTATATTCAAGTGGGTGGATGAGTACTGGGGTTAAGGACCCTACTGAGACAGGTAAAGCATTGGTTTTTACTGTAAACCAAGTAATAGCTTCTGGCACCATTGAAAGTGGAAATACAGGTGCTGAAAGCATCAGACAGTTCTCTATAGTAGCTCTCCAGGACTTGGAAGAAATTTAGGTTTCTAATTCTCCATTTAAGGAGGTATATTTGTAATCTGTTTCTTTTGGTGCTCCCATGTCAGTGTTTTAGATAGAAGACTGAATTTTTTTTTAAAGCAAAATTGTTGTCCCTATTTGCCACATTTGTTTGCACTGCAGAGCAGTCTCAGTGCATACAAACTGAATTCTCTTCAGATGAAATTCAACTGGACTTCCAATGAGAAGACCCAGTGAGCCTCCAATTGATAATAGGTGCTCAGATAAGATCTGACTAGAGCTAGTATTAAATAAACCTTCTGAAATAAGTTTTGTGTAGGTTTAGTGTCCTCAGCTTCATTTTTGTCCTTGAAATTTTCTTCCATTTGCCCCTCTAAAAATGAATGCTTTTCATGATTAATTGACTTGTTTTAGAGGTATCCAACATGCTGTATTTTTTACCTTAAGTATATGAAAGATAACGACATAATAACATCTGTCTCAGCTGTATATAAGATTTAGAGCAGCAAATATTTTTTTTGACAGTTTTTCTGTTATGAAGCACAGGAAAATATACTGATATTTTTTTCTTGTTTGTTGTCTTCTGAATGGAAATACAATAATGAACATTTAATAATCAAATATAAGCTGATCACTAACATTACATGAGATAAAGAGCAGCTAATTATAGGAGAGACTACAAAGAAACTGAAGTACAATCATTTGACTTGCTGAAATAATTTTTGGCAGACATTTTTTCTTTTGTTATTATAGAAAGAGCAGTATAAAATAACATCTAAATGTGGGTAGCTTTGTTCAGAAATGTGTCACCAGTGAAGTTCTAATGACTCTGTACTGGAAATTGTTGCTTTAGCACAGATTTAAAGTGGACTGCAATTGTTTAATAAGCCAGAACTAAAATAAATGTAATCTTTCAGAGTCTTACTCATGAGATAACATGTGTGGGTTAAACTGATCCCTTCTGACTGCACTAAATTTTTTTAATAGTTTCAAACTACTTCTAATTGTAAGGATACATTTTCCACTAAAAATTTAAATGAGGATAAAAATATAGTTAGAAGAGAGAAAATGGGAGGGCAAATACTTGCTTGCTTTCTGAAGGTTCCTGATGCCATAAGTAGTGTCAATCCTTGTTGGTTTTGACACAGGATGTGCAACTGGATAGTTACAGTCACAGCCAGGTACCCCAAAATGCACAGAACACTGGGCTGACATGGAATATCTGTTCATTTGTTCTGATAAAAGAATGGGGTTCAGTGAAGAAAACATGATTTTTAAGTGACCTTTGGATGCTAGTGACTACCTTGGGAAATGAGATATATGAGTAGATCCTCTGCTTTCTTGTATAGTATATTTCTTGTTAAAAAAAAAAAAAAAAAAAAAAAAAAAAAAAAAAAAAAGTAGTTGAAATCCTACAAACTCTCTACATACATTGATATGTTCCTACCAATCCTGATTGCCACCTGTGTCCCTAGTGAAGGAGAAAACATCAAAATACTGAATTTGGTTAACAAAGTTATTTTTGGGTCAATCAAATGGCTGGTTGACTATTAACATTTCTCTGAGCTACTGTGTTCACTTTGACAGGACAATCTTGTTTCTTCAGCTGTAAAACTGAAGTCTCTGACAATATTAAGCTTCTTGTTTATTCCTGGGCAGGAGATTATCTGGAAAGGTTCTGTCAATAGAAAGGAACAGTGGGGCTATTTTTTTTTTTGACTGTATCTTTAAGAATGAGCCCTGCTAGAAGAGCATCTCAATCAGTTAGGACCTACTCTGAGACAATTGCTGATATGAAACAAGCCATATACTAGATGTTCCTCTATATGTACTTTATATATTACTTACTTTGTTTTCCCCTTTAATCTCCAAGAGAACTGATCTAGCCTGAAAGATTTTTGCTGTTCATCTGGGAGAAATCAGAACTGAACTCATTTAGAGAGAGTGATATCATCCTCTGAAACTTGACAGCATGACAAGGCAGGTGGGCACCCACTGTGTTTGCACAACAAGAATCAAAACCAGAAGACTCTTCATTTTCTTTGTTTCCCTTAGGGGGAGGCTGCAAAAAATAGGAGGTTGTTTTCTGTTGGGTTTTTTTGTTTGTTTTTTTTTGTTTTGTTTTGTTTTTAGAAGTTTCCTTGGACCAGATCCAAATCTGGTTGCAGGTTTTACCAAGACAGGTTTGTCAAAATGAACTTTAGATTTAGAATATATACCATCTAAGCCTTATCTCTGGTATGAAAACATGAAGTTACTATACTAAAGAAAATGGCCATAAGCTTCAAGGAAAATACACAGCCTATACACATTTAAATGCTCTGTTTTAGCTCTAAAAAAATAAAGGCTAGAGGTGTACTAGGAACAGTTTAACAATGAAAAACAGTTCCCTTTACTTCTAAGCGTTTGCCTACAGTTTTCTTTCCAATTTCATAATATATAATTAGTTTTTTAATTTGCATTCTTTTCTCATCATAACTTATGCACACAGAATGATACTTTTAATTATTTTCCTTTGTATAACTCTCTGAAATATAGTACTTGGAATGGAAAATATTTCAGTTATTCAAATAGTTATTGTAAAGGGTAGTAAAATCTGGAAAAAAGCCTTATCTTTTTTATTGTAGCTGACACACTACATTGATCTATCAGGAAATGTGTCTGTTACAGAGACAGATGGGGGAGCTCTGGGACTCGGTTTAACATGGTTTCAGCTACTGCAGATGCTGATACTGAACACTGACAATAGCTGCAGCCTGAAAAGCAGAGTTTACATGCCTGAAATAAATTGTTTTGATTAGAACCTTTAGGAAAGAAAGTCATAAGGTACAGTTTTATTGACTACTTGCCAAAAAACACAGACCTGTGCTCTGTAAGCTTGTTTCATTCTTGTAAGTCAAGCACCAACTGGGCTCTTATATTCTGAGGTTATGGACTTACAGCATAATGCATTATCATTTACTCTGAATTATTACACAGACAGTACAATGGGAAATAGAATGCATATTCAGTTCTGAGTGCAGTTGACCTTAGGAAAAATATTTTTTAAGGATACTATGCATCTGTCTATCTTCCATGGCTATATAAGAAATTTACTATAGATAAAAATTTCTTAAATAAATAAAGAAAAATATATATAAACCAAATATGTAAAACTCATGAAGGAAAGGATAATATTATCACTGCTAACTACTAGCAAAACCTCTCTATTTTATCATAAAATCTGTGGTTCTTTAGGTGCCATTTCAATTTTTCATTTTACTGAGGGTCAGAGGCCATTTTATATGAAGCATAATGCCATTGTGATCCCCTTAATAGAACTGAAACAATTGCTGTGCAAGGCAGAGCTAGGATTTTCTTTCCCTAAGCAGATCTGTACAATATATTATCACTAAAGACATTATTTGTTGCATTGTCCTTTTGGAAATTAGTATGTACAGGTACCAGTACGTCCATTTATCATTCTCTGTTCTGGTCTAATGCATTTAAATATTTGGTCTGATAGCCAAAATAGACCCCATTGAATTTTGCATTATGTTATACCACTAATAATAGAGCTCTGGCTTTTTTCATTGCCACTTTGGTTTTTAAGTCAACATCTTCCTCTGAAGACTACTTTTATTTTAGATTTCTTATTTCTTTAAAGCATACTAATTTGAGTTATTAAACTTGTGAGATCATGAGCTGCATCCTGCATAAAAAACAATGTGGCTTTATGAATTTCTAAGTCTGATACAGAGTTAAGCTGATGCCTCATGCCCAGCTACTTTAGCATATTGTTTTATTAGTGACAGGAAAGGCTAAACAGCTTTTAAACCTTCTTCCACTGAATATTACTAGAGTTGGTTTGTATTTTATTTTGCACTTATCTGAGACAAATGTTTTTTTTCATGGCATGAGAGTAAAAAAGAAGAGCTTTCAGCAAACTCGTATCCCTTTTGTCTGCTGTGGAGGAAGTTAACTGAGTTATATGACAAAAGTAACAAACTGACATTATGGCTCAGAGCGAGCTCAATCCAGCCATGCTGTGGGCTTGGGAGCCCTTTGCAGAATATCACTCCTGCATCTCATCATCTGAGACATCCACTCCTTGGTCAGACACGGTAATGGGAAAGTTTCCTGTCTTTCAAAACCAGTAAGTGTGCATCTACATATTGATAACAAGATGTAGACTAACTCCTACATGTTCAAAAGCAGTCACTTCTTTGGTTGGAGCTCCATTGCTCATTTGTTCAATGGGATTCCATTTCAACAGGACTATAATTTGTAAATTAACACTTCTTAAAAATAAGACTGCCTCAATTAGCCTCATTATTAAACCAGCTTGTCTTAAGCAACCATATTTCTAGGAAAACAGGCAATCTAATTAGGGTCTTAATCCAAAAATTCTCTGAAATAGCCTTTTACCCTTCACTGTGTGCAGTGCCCTTACTGAAATATCTGTATCTTCACCCCAAACTCTCAGCCATAGCAAGATACATACTAGTTTTTTACCTAATTTATGTGAAATTTGAACAGAAAATTCATTCTCAGGAGTGAAATCTTGATGTTACAATAGATAGTATTATGAAAGTATTGCCTCAGTATTCAACAGCAGTACAAAAAAACCAACAAAAAACAACAAACAAACAAACAAAAACACCAAACAAATTTTGCAGATTTTAGGAGTAGAATAGAAAATAAAATGGAAAGTTTCATTATGTCTCATTATAAACCTGATTACTGTGCAAACCTCCAAAGAGGTCTGCCCAGTGAGGTGGTAGATTCTCCGTCCCTGGAGACATTTAAAAAAAGACTGGATGTGGCACTCAGTGCCATGGTCTAGCAACTGTGCTCCGGTGGGTCAAGGGTTGGACTTGATGATCTCTGAGGTCCCTTCCAACCCGGCTAATTCTATGATTCTATGATTCTATGAAACCTAACAAAGAACTTGAAAGAATGATAGAAGTGAGACAAAAAATTAAAACCATGGCACAACTTAGATATAAGAAAAAATCCCTGAACAGACTTACAAGACCTGGGCTCCTAGTGTTGCACTAGAAACAGTTGAAGGGACAGATTTCTGTGATTTTATGAGTGGCAAGGAATAAGTAAATAGGATTAGCTCTTCACAGTCTCTTCTGAAACCAGAGGACATGAAGTGGTCACCTAAAAGGCAGATTGGTAGGCTAATGAATCCTTGATCTCAACCACTGTTGTCATTATGTTAAATATTTGATTTACTGACAAACCATCCTATATGAAAAAATGTCCAGAGTATTTTTTTACCTTTTTTTTTTTTTTTTTTTTCTTCGTATGATTGTGTTTTATGATGTGGAGCAGCTGCCATTTCTCAGGGTAGACGTAATAATAATAATAAAAAAAAGAGGCACAGGCTTTTCTCAGAAAGATTCTTCTAGTTTTCTCCTGTACACAAAAGTAAATAAAACTGAAAAAGAAAGATATGGATTGTTCATTGCATTGGGCAAGTGTAATACAGTGTGCCTTGTGTGAATTTGTCTCATTGCTGAGAACAGTGCAAATAATTAAAGAGTTATTTTAAAAGTTATTTCAAAAGAGTTATGTTTAAAATCATGGATAACCAGTGAACATGTCATCCTCTTCTGCTGTCATTTCTTGGGTCCTAGCTGACCATTCCCAATCTTTTTGTTGATTTAAAGCCCCAACACTTGGTGAGAGTTTATCTTACCAAAGCCACAGGTCTAAAGATACTGGTTATTCTGAATTCCAGAGACAAGGTACAGTTCCAAAGGATCCTGCTGGTTTTGTGAATCTGGGGTTTGACATGCCATATAGAATCCATCTGAGCATGCTTGAGATGCTGTCACAGGAAACCTAATTGCAATGTGTTTACTTAGCTGTGTATTTTGGCCTGTGGTTGCAGATCTGTACAATAAACTGATGAAGAAAGCATAGCATGCTACAATAACTACATTTTACAAACTTTGATCACATTGTAGTATTTCTTTGGAATATGTCATCTTGCCAAAAGGTACAAGGACCATATGATCATCTAGAAGGCAGCATATGCAAATAAATATGGTAGCAAGTACAAACATATGTTGAATCTTCCCACTTCATCAATATAGAAAACTCAAGAGTTTTTGTCCACAAAAGCCAACAAATCTTAAGGCTTAAGCTGTGTTTCTGCTTCTCTTGTTCTCTTATTTCCATAGTTATTTATCTCAAAAAAAGCTGTACAGCATTATTTATTTTTAAATAACTTACAGCACTACCACTGAGTGTAAAACTGCGTGTATCCAGCTAAACTAAAAATCGACTAAAAGTGCCTGAGAATGGACTCAATTTTTTCACTGTGTTTTAGATATCATGCAGGATCCATTTATACAGAAATGAGATAAAATCTTTCAGAGTTTTGACAAACTATGGGAAAGAGGCACCATTTGTCTCAGTGGACTGTATAGTGGGGCATTTAAGAGTTTTACTGGGACAGATCTTATTTTTTCCCCCCAAACTGAAAACTACTGAGAACAGTAGAACACTCTGTATATCACACATGCTTAGATTCTACTCAGTGAGCCTATACTGTGTTTTTTTTAAAATTTGCATTTGTCTTATGCCTCCTGTTCAGGAAGTTGTCTGGTCTTTATTTAAAGATACAGAGAGATGGAAAATCTTCCATGCTTCTAATAATTTGTTTCAGTAGCTAATTTGTCATATTATTAAATCTGGATGCTTTATTTCCTTTCTGAATTCCGTTAAGTTCTGGTTTCAAGACATTATTTTTCAGCCTTTCCCCTCTAGATTGAGCAGCCCTTTACTGGCATGTGTTTTCTTCCTGTGAACCTACTTAAAAACTACAGTGTAACAAAACCAATTCTCACTTGTTGCCTTTTTTCAGAGCAAGAGGTGAAGGTTTTTTATTTGCTTGTTATACCATTTCAACAGAGTTTGACTGATTATGCCTTTTTCTTTAAATAGGTTGTAATTTTCAATTTAAAAATAATAAGGATATTCTACAATTCATATTACTTATGCTATGAATAATGAGTTTGGATCTTCAGTCCTACACCAATGTTTGTCTTCTCAGGTTTCACGTTAGACCTTTTTATTTGCTCATTTTGAGTAACAGTCATTCTGCAAACTCGTGTTGGGTTGTTTTCTTCCAAGTTTTCCCTTCAGAAACTATGGTTTTCATGTATGCCCTATATTTATTTCCTTGAGGGAGGAAGGGTCAGCCTCTGGGTAGACTTGCATAACTTTTGTTTAGATATCACTAAAAGAGTGGGTGCTGAGTGTACAGAATTTATGCTATTTGTTTGCTTTACAGTAGTTTGGTCTGTGATTCAAGTGCCTATTAACTTTTGTGGCACATCAGGCCATTCCTAATGCCAGTCTTCTGGCTTACAGTCAAGAGAAGGAAATCCAGTGTGAATGCTATGAGACCTCTTGTTAAGTAGAGCATGGTATTAGGAGGATGAGAAAATTTGCTTTGAGACTATACTGCTGATGTGAACTAAAACACAAATGCAGACGTTCTCTAGTTTCTGTGCCACTCTTCCAAACATGATGTTGTCTAGAATAACTAATTTTCAGTTAGCACTTAAATTATTTTGTCTCTTTGTATTTTCTCTTTTTAATAACTATTCAGATAACTTTGTTTTGGAAAAATTCAAAATTATATCTGTTTTCCAAATGAAAAATTGAAATCTTCCAGCTGGGAAAAAAAATCATTAATTTTGTTCAGTTGTTCAATTTTTTTTTCTTAAATACACCTATTAAATCTAAATGGATCAAATCTTGTGCTAAAGTTACCTGTGTCAAGATGTAACATAAATCCTAATCTTAACTTCCTTAGTTAACCACAGGAAAAACAACTGGACAACGAAGAATATAGGAAGGACAAGCTATCATTGGGAAGATAAAGAGAATAATATTTTACCTTAGCAATTTTCTTAGTTACTCTATTTGATGATGAGCTATTGGTATTTTTCCACTGCAACTAAACAATTTATTTGAAAATTATTTTTACTGAATCCTGTGAGGGAAATAATATTTTGGTTTGTATAAAGTGTTGTTTTAGTCAAAGTTAATTAAAATATGATACTAGTAAAGTGCCTAATATTCCTCTAGTGATCGTATTCATCTGCTCTCTGAGGGCATGGAGAGTTATCAGATTTTTAATTGCTGCTTAATATCTTTCCTCATGAAGAGAGGAACGCTTTCCTACATTTTTGAATTTTTTTTTTTTTTTTTTTTTTTTTTTAATTTTTTTTAGCACAGTCTGACAAATAAGTAGCCCGAGTCTATGAAGTCTCCTGAGTAACACCCATACCGTTGGAAGTGACTCTCTGGAGTAATCCTTCTGAAGAAAAGGACTTGTAGCAGTGGTCCACAGATTTATAGTCTTTACAATGGCAATCAATGAAACAAATTCAATTTAGTCTACTCTGCTTATCTGAAATATGGCAGACTATAATAATATGCAGAGAAAAGAAAAAAACCCCAACCCCACAATATCCAGCAAATGGAGAGTTTTAGAACTAGATTCTCTTACCTTTATCTATAGTTGGAAGTGTATACAAAACATCAATCCAGTAATACCCTTTATGAACACACAGTTTTAAAAAATAGCAACACATTCATATGTTATAAAATGATTTGACAGATGAGACTAATTGGCTAATCCACCAATATTCTCCTCACCAATGAGTGATTCAGTGCTACTCTTATTCAGGGATGCAGTGGAGATGGCTGAAGGCAGCTTCAGAAAGCAGCAGACTAGAATTGCTTATTTATCAGTTTAAGGATTGAACGCAAGTGTTGACTTAAAAAAAAAAAAAGCAACAACCAACAATGTACATCAAACAGCAGGTTGTTGTTTCTTTTCAATTGGGAAATAACAATATAAAATACTAGAAGTATTTTAAAAAATATTTTTTTAACATTTATTTTCTTTGAGTGGGAAGAAAAAAGTGATCATAATGGATCCTGTTCTGATTGCAGATGTAAGAGGGAATGCATTTGCATAGGGCTGTAAAGTTACCTATGTTGCAATCATAAATCTAACAGTGACACAGTATAAGCCATAGTTATGGCTAGGTTCATGTTTGTTTTTTTCTCTAGAACAGAAATGATTATGGGTACATTTCTTTTTTATAAAATTTTAAAAGGATTTTTTTTCAAAATAAAAGCGCTGTTTTCTCAGCACGCTCTGCACAATTTGACATAATCTAACACTCCTGTAGAAAGCCGTTTCAGTATTCGAAACAGTCAAATTTGGATAAGAATGGAGAGTAGATGCATTTTCTTTGTTGTCTGGTTTGTTTAAAAACAAACCACAAAAAATGAGGTTGTTTTTCTGATCTACTGAGGGTCAGTTACAATCTGTGGAAAAAAAACCCCAACAACTGAGGTGTATAGAATATAATGATGTTTTTAGGTCTAGTGATGTTTTAAGTCTAAGTAATTTGTTTTAAACCTTACATAGCACACTGGTCTGTTCTCTTTTATTCTCAAAATTTCGACATAGTTTTAGTCGCATCCACAAATTAAAAAAAAACAAACCAACAAACAACCAAGCAAACAACAAAAAAACCCCACCAAATATTCCCCCCCAGAAGCAACAAATACCCACAGCAAAAATAATCCTGTGGAGTATATCTTTCAACAGCTTTTCTCACATATCAGCCAGTTCCTTATGAGTATTGTGTTCACCTTTAGTGTCAGAACTACCAGTCTGGTGCAAACATTTTAAGTAAAAACATTGACACCAATATATAGCTAATTTAATTTCTTCATTCTTCAGTTTCACAGATAATGTAATACTTTTAAATTCAACACCTCTATTATTCAAGAGTCCCCTTTCTTCCTTCCACTTGGATTTTGTGATTCAAATCTATAAAGGAATCACACTAGGCTTTTTTTATGTATTAATGATACTGAGTAATTTCTTAAAACTAAGCAGTTGCTTGGTTGTTCTTTAGAAATTATCTTGATCTTCATTTTCAGAATTTACAGTGCCCTTACTTGAATGTTCTTGGATCATAAACTTGAATTGGAGGTAATGAAATACAGAAGCACTTAAAAATATTGTATGTCAAGCTTTATCTACCTGGCTGTATCAGAGTGCACTAAGTGAAGGTCTGACCTGCAGTTTTCCCTCTGAAGAGCTATCTTTCAATTTTGCAAGCTATTCTCCCCACAAAAATATTTTCTTACATATTCCACCAAAAATAATTATTTACTTATAGAGCATTGGATAGAACAGGATGGTCAAAAAACCATTCAGGTTCAGGGGACCAGGGTCTTAATTTTGCTTTCAGACAGTTGGTTGCAATCCCCATTCTACCTACTGAAATGGAGTTTACTAGTCTGAGAGTAGCATTGGCCCTATGTGATTAATGTGTTCTGGCAAATTAAATTAGATGTAGAATAATTCAATTTGTTTCCTTGTTTCTAGTGATCAGATTACTGACTATGTCACTCATCAGCAGCACTTTCCTCCCAGACCTCGTCAAAAATAAAAAAGGATTTGGTAAATTCTTAATACAGAATTTATTTTCTTCCCTGGATACGTCATTGATGTTATAGAAGAGGTCCGGTTTTGTTTAATTTAATTTTATAATGTGGAGAACAAAACAAAGGCATCAAATCATGCAAATTATTCTTAATAAACCAAATGAATGTCAAGGTGTACTGTTCAGTGCTACCACCTGCTACAATTATTGTGATAAAGACCAATAAAGAGGGTGGCCTCAATAATGTGGCCTCAGGGTGGCAGTGTCTCATCAGGAGGTGAGGCGTGTACTACCATTCATATATTCTCTTTAGATGAAACTTTAATCTACAAGGAGTACCTGTCACCCTTAAAATAGAGCAATAATTACTGTGCAAGATATGTGCCAGAGCCTGGTCTAATTATTTAAGTCATTGCAAGCTTTATAACTGACTTCAGAGCTTGCAGAATTAGTCTTTTTTAAAATACTACTGGACAGAAATTTATTACTAACTTGACAGAATACACAGCTAGACTGCCTTAGTTCTTAAACAAGTGTGTGTTTGGGGGGAAAACCAGCCACCTTCTCCAGGGAACATAAGAGATTGGACACAGTAGATAAGAGTCCATGTCAGGAAACTGTGCAATTCCATTATTCCAGATGTGCAGCAATGATATTTTATAAAAATAACACTGAAGGAACAAAGGAAGGTTGAGTTAAAGTTATAGAGGGTTTGGTGTCTTTTCCACCTCCAAAAGCTGCTACTGAAGCTGGACCTGAAATGGTCAGATTAATCTCTTCTCAAAAGGAGACCTTGCACTTGGTGGTGTTTCTTTAGAACTTCTTTGGTCTTGGTCACATATAAATTCTTCCTTGTGAAATATGAACTTTTAAAATAATATACAGTATTCTGCTTGCTCAGCCAGGACACTGTACTTTGTGCTTTTGTGTGTTATGTGGCAAATGAGAAGGCACTGGTCTACATCTCCTAGTCTGAATCTTGGAAAGGAGTCAAGGTTTACAAAAGGTTAATCTTCTATTCACAGGACAAAAATCACTATGTGCTTGCAACTTTCAAACTGTCTATCACAATATTCTCTCACCTGCAGATGGCAGGAAAAAAATTGGTCTATTCCTTTCAGTTAAAACCTATTCAGAAGGAAGAGGATGTGAAAAATCTCAGGAGTTTGCAGATCACCATTTTATAACATTCTGCTTTAAGAAAGCTATTTTCCAAATCACAGTATGTGGAAGTATGCTTTAAATGCATTAAGCCATGTTAGAATGAGGTGACTCCTCTCAACACGAGTAGGTACAAGCATTTTATATGTATTTTATGATGTACATATTTTGGAAGTAAGAAAGCTATTTGCTCTTTCATCAGTAGGTGTCCTGTAGAACAGCACAGGTTAGGATTTGTTAGCCAATTTACCCATTTTAAATGAGTCAGTCATTACCTTTTTAAAAAAGAAATAGTATAACAGAAACATCTATAAAACTCTTACTTAATTTCTGATGATCAGATAGCTTTTTCTGTGGAATTACAAAATGCTAAATGGCTCATGAGGGTGAACCACAGCAAATAGAATCCTGATGTTCACTTTCTTATTATGCAATATAACTGTGAAAACGTCCCAATAGGTGTAAGAGGGAAATGGAATGAGATGATAAATAATTTATAACTAGAGAAAACTAATCAGAACTCCTCAATTCCCCTTATCCCCATACAGGTGCTCAATTACTTCCTCGAAGAGGCCAAGAGACCAATAACCTGACGTCTGGGATATAAATGAATTTTATTATTAAGGAAGATATTAAAACTTATATAAGTACACTAAAGTAGCTAATCTAAATTCTGTACAGATTTTCTAACAACCTTTCATGTTCCCTTCCTGATGGGGTTTCTTGCACAAGGGTGAGTCTTGCTATAGAATCTGCTGATGTCATGTAAAAATCAATGATTTCACCTTTACCAAAGTCAATTTTCATGCAGTCTCTGTGGTTTTTGCAATTCTTCCCTGAAATATCTGTACTCCTGTCCTTTTTTAGAAACACACACACAGAGATAAAAATTACATGGATACATATAAAGAAAAGCAAACAAAAATTAATCAGTGTTTCATACAAGTCCATCTTCAGAGTTCACCATTCCAACTACAGCAGGCTATGTTTTTTTCTATATTTTTTAAGGTAATTAAAAATTAATAGTATTAGCACATTTTGTCAAATCATTCATTAGGCCCCAACATTCCTGTGAAAACAACAACAAATATAAAATATACCAGCATGCTTACCAAATTTTCTTACCAAAAAGCAGTTTCCTAATTGAATTACAGCTGGTTATTCTCGATGCTCCACAACACTGATCTTCCACAGTTCACCTAAAATGCTGTGGTATTTTACCTTTGCAGTCAAGGAATTGGAAGAAATGCTAGAAATTTATCTTATCAGGCTGTGTGACAGAATGAAGATAGGAGTAAAATAGCACATTGACCAGTTACACAGATATTCTCTTCAGAGTATTAATTCTTTAAGAGCAGAGATGAGAAGTATTTATAAATAAAAGTGAAAAGGCAGCAACATGTAGTTGACTTTTTATATACCCAAGCATGAACAAGTGGAAGTTGCATGGGTACAACACTCAAATTGCCTGTGTGATCCCAAGCTTTTGAAAGTGAAGTTATAAAATAATTCAAACTTTCCAATAAAACTTGCTCTTTAGAAACTGCAACTGAAATAGGTAATATTTACAGATTATGGTCTGTGTTATACTCAGGGAAATTCAGTGGATTTCTAAAGGTCTTGCAGATTCTGAGACACCTCAATGTCTTCTATTATTACATCCTAATTCTTGTTCAGCTTTATCCAAGATACCTTTGTATCTTCTAACAATTCAATGACTCAATTTATTTCTTTCTTTGAGTTCTTTAAGCAGTTCGTAATTTGATTTCAGATATTCAACTTCACAGCCAAAATAATTAATTTATTATTTTAATAATGATAACGATGACTTTGTACTCAGAGAATATATATTTTAATTTCTTAAGTTAGCACTTTCTATACCTTTAAGTGGGTGTGGAATGGCCTGTCTGGCAGACAGCAGAAGTCTTTCCTGGAGGAGTCACTACATAGGCTGTTTTTTATTACCTACGGATGGCCAAATTCACACTGCTATAAACAGTATTAATTTCCAGTAAAACCTCATTTAGAAATAGCTCACTAAGATAAAGTGCTACATTTTTTGACAAGGTAAAATGATACAAAAACCATAGCACTTGAAGAGTTCTGAACTTCTTTTTAAGCATTTGTACTGGTATAAGGCAGTTTTGTCCCATCCCAAGCATCTTATCGACTACTTCTTACCCCACTTGTGAGATCTACTCCACTCATTCAAATACTTTAACCCTGAGATGTTTAACCTGCCAAAATTGGCTCATTTCAGCCATGATCATTGAGCATGTACCATTTCAAGAAAAGCAAAAAACCAACAAACACAGAACAATCCAACAATTGAATGTAGAATGCATACATTTAACAAATTAATTCAAAGCTTCAATTTCTTTTACTCTCCCAGTTTTTAAGTCATCCTGTATTCCTTGCCCTGGAGAAAAGCAAAAATTCAAGCACATGCACCTCCGATAATGTTCCATGACTTTGATGCTAACTATCAGCCTTGATCAAACTCTATAATCTTAAAATAAATCCCATATTTCACTGTTAGCTTCACCACTGTTTATAGATACTCTTGGCAGAACAATATAGATTATCCATGCCTTAGTCTATTATTTTACCTTTTCATAGCTCTTTAAAATCATTTTCAGGTTTGGAAAATGTCTCTTTTCTGTTCTCAAAAAAGCTATGAAAAACAGAATAACAAATCACTAATTGGTATCAGATTTCAAAGCCTAGCTTGAAGAAACTAAAGACATTCATATATTTGTGTGTGTATTTAGTTTTCTCACTAGTATAACTACTAAACGTTTCAGCTTGACTCCATCTTTAATTGAATATGCTCCAAATGTTTCCTCTTTCAAATGTTTTGATGCTTCCTTCACACAAAGAAACATTAGCTATGCTACAACATCTACCTTGTCACGCTGTAGACAAGATGCACATGAAACAAATAAAACAACTATTATTCTGTTATGCACTGGAATCTTTTTTTTATTGATTTTTGTTGTGCTTCTTTCTCCCTTCACTGCACATTTTCTGTGTGCCTCACAGCTCCCCAGGGAGGAGGAATTGATTGCAAAATACTGATTATCAAGTTCTTTGGAGTTTTTTTATTTCTTTATTATAAATCCAGAAAATATGTGTTGTTTTTCACTATCCTAGAAGCATTCACACTTTTGAAATAATTTTGACACAGTTTTCTAAAGTCTTGGATTTTTCAAACTCTATTAACTTTAGTTAAATTTCTGGAATGGTAGGAAACTTTATGGTTAAAGTCTCAAATGAGTAAAATCCATATATATACTACTTTGATGAGCAAATGAACTCCAGCTGAAATCAGAATGTTCTCTTGTAAATGGGATGCATAAACTCTTGCAAATTCAGGCTGTGTGAGCACCAGTGACTTTAACATGTCTAAGAGCAGCAGGAGATTCCCTAGTATCTCTCCACAGGCTGGAATAATCACACAGTGCTCATTTTAGAAGCTGAATTTTCTGAATAGAAACTGTTTTGGTCATTAGACCTTGAGTTTAAAGTACAGAGTCACTGTAAGACTATCAGAAGCAGCTAGAAGTACCCTGCATGACCTAGAAATACAGGTAAGATGAATTGTCTGACATATCAATGAAAAATCACCATTATATATCAGCCTCAAAAACACATTATATGGGTAGATGTTCTACTTATATTTTGATCAAAGACTTAAACTCAATAACATCATCATCACTATTTGTCCTTCAATTGGCATTAACTTACAAGAGTCCTCTCCTGTTCCCTGTGAAAATGAAAGACACCTTCCCAGCCATATGCCTTTTGAAGAACTACATCCATTAAATCACAAGTGAATCCTGCAGTCAAATCATAATTACATATGGCCAGTCTTTCTGCTGCATTCT
Source organism: Phaethornis superciliosus (assembly GCA_023637945.1). Taxonomy (NCBI): domain Eukaryota; kingdom Metazoa; phylum Chordata; class Aves; order Apodiformes; family Trochilidae; genus Phaethornis; species Phaethornis superciliosus. The sequence goes on from JAJQWJ010000005.1 coordinate 10,318,439, forward strand.
ATTGGCAACACTAATGAACAAGCCTAAATATGCAGGTGATCTGTTTTTCTGTACCAATTAAGAAGAGCTATGTCCTATTTTCCTCCTTGTCCTTTTACCTTCTTGCTTCCGATGTTTCCTCAGCCTAGGAAACACATCCTTCCTGTTATTCTCAGTCAATCCTAACAACTTCCACAAGAAAAAATACGTGGGTGTAAAACCAGAAAGAGGAGGAAAAAAAAAAAAAGCTTTCACAGCCAAAAGGCATATGTAATTGATCTGGGAAACAACAATAATAAAAGGATAGTCTTTTTATATGAACAATAAGTACTACACCTTCACCAGCACTGACCTGGTGTTCCCATCTTCCTGACAAACATCTCACTGGCACTTTGAATCCCCCTCTTGTGTTGTACTTATGGGTCAGGAACCATTCTTTGATATGCTTTGTGAAACAATCTTGTAAACTCATTCCTGAGTAAAGAATACTATTGTTTAAAGGAGGTGTTTCTTCATACCACTATTATTGGTTACCAAGTTCTGTTGCTTGATGGAGACTCCCTTGTACATATTAGGAAGACAAAAACCAAGATCAAGTGCATTTGGCTTTACCTTTTTTTTCAGTACTGTCCAGTTTCACTTCTCATCTACACAAGTAGCTGAGATGGTGGACTCTTTTCCCTTCAGATCATGGTATTTAATCATAAAAAGATTTTTAGCATGCCTCCTCCAACCTGATTTTAAAAGACTTTTCATTAAAAAGAACAAAATGCCCCAGAGACAGCAAGGGAGGCAGAAGGTGAAAAATACACACTAAGGAAAGCTTGCCGGTGTTGTGTTTCCTCCAATTCACCAGTGGATGGAAGCAGAGAAGCTTTTCCCCCATGATCTGCAGATAACAGATGTTGAGCTTTCCCTCCAAGCAAATCCTCAAAGGGCCAAATGAATGGACAGTAATGAGACACGATATTTTGATTCTTATTTGATACAAAGTTACATAGCAGTAGACAGAAGAAAAGATATTTTTATGTTTGAATAAGTTTATTTTCTTCTGCAGTATGTTCTGTATTTTCAAATTATCTTTATATCTTTCTATCCTTGTGAACATTTTTTAAAAATCCAATGTTCATCACTCCTTTTACTTACAGTACTAAAAATGCTTACAATTAATCATAGTTTTAAGTAAATCCCAAACCAGATATAAGGTATTGCTGGATGACATTAATAGGATGGAGTTTCATTTCATGTGCTGATGTGATGGCCCTATCAGTCATGTGGAGTAAAACCATATTATCTTTATAGGGCACTCAGTCAGCACACAAACACATACTAAATTTTCATGTCCAACATGGAAAAAATAACACACAAAATCAAAACAACCTTGCAGTATATCTGCAACATTAATAAAATCAAACTCTTCCAGGATAAAAGCTTGACCTACAGTCTACTGAAATATATAAAAATTTTCTAGTGAATCTAAAGTTATCAAGTTCCAATCAATAAATAAACTCTAGGGGTAAATTATGCTCTGTTCCTTTGAAAGTTCAGAGCATTATCTTCATGTATTGCAATTATGGTATTATGGAGTTTTTACATACAGGTGAACAGGCTGAACGTGCTGGTATAACAGGAAACACTGATTGAATAGTATTAGACTTGAGAAGACCATTACCTGTTCAGTTTTCTGAAAGCAAAGTTATTCTCAAAATATTAACTATATTATAGGTTAGGAGCATCCTGTTTTATTTCTTCCTCTGTTGGAAATATATGCTTATAATGCTAGTTTTCAGCTTGGCTTTGTTGTCAGTACAACAGTAAGATCAATAACTAAAGTCTTCAGCCCCACTGGAGTTGTTATTCCTGCCCATCTGGGAATACAGTAAATGTATTTAAGTACACTGATTTATATAATAAACGTCCTCTTTGAGAGAAGAAGTGCTAGAGACTTCACTTGGTTTAGTAGAAGCTCACATTTTGATGAACTCAGCAAAATATGGAGAAAGAACCTCAGGGATCTCATGCTGCCTTAGTGTGCAATGTATCAGTGCTGTAACTCGTATTAACCAATGTGTTGTTCATCCCTGAGAGAAGAGAGTTCTAAATTCTGGGGTGATGCAAGCATTTTGCCCTGTCTTTTCTCATATGTTAGAATACAGGTTTATCCATTGGGTCAGGTCATAACTGCCTAACTCTTAACTGCCTAATTCTCTAAGATGTATGCACTCATGCACCTTCTACACAAATTAATTTCATTAATAATTGCATGCATTTCCACTGGGTAAAAATACTGCTTAATTTTAAAAAGGCAATGTCTAGCAGTATGAACTTATGGAAAGGGGAAATAAATAGGTAATTTAATATGCAACTTTTTAATAAGCACGTATGGGAGCAGAAGGTCCTATAGAATCACCAACAAAGATATTAGGAAAAGGTGATTTTAATATAAAATTATAGGAATGTGAGGAAGGAATGTGTAGGGGTTGAAGTTGGATTGCAGTGAATTACATGAATTACATGAATTGCACCTAAAGCAAGAACAATGTTGGCTGGTGTTGGAATCATAACATGATCCAGTGAAGGGCGGGTCTGCACCACCACAATGTATCTCAGAACCTTCTGCATAAAATGAATTGCATTAATAATCACAGGTATTTCCCTTAGGTAAAAATACTGCTTACCTTTAAAAAGACACTGACTAGCATTGTGAACATATCAAAGGGGAAAATAGATAATTTAATATGAAAAATTTTAATAGGAAGCCATTTACATGAGGTTGGGCCTTTTAATTTTGATAACCCGAAGCTAGTTCAGATCTTTTGTTTGAATTATATTAAACAAAATCCAGGAATTCCTTCCTTTTCTAAAACTGAGAGATTCACTGAGTCATAAGAATAGCAATAGAGCTGTAGGTTATTTTTATGTCTTCATGCTTGTATCCATGCCATCAATTGACAAGAGTTTTAAGTATGTGTTCTGTTTGCTGTCTTCTTACAGCTTAAGGAGTAAGGGCTGATACTTCAATTCAGACACCAGTAGAGCCTCCTACATTTTGTATTTTCCATTGAAAGACTTCTGTTAGAACAACAGAAAAAGGAAAACTTATATAAATTTTCCTTAGTCATCCCTAGATAATAGTTTTAATCTCCTGCAACACAGATGATTTCTGGTCAGTGCAAAGTAAGGCTGCTTGCAGATTCTTAAGTACCTGGGCATAAAATCATATATACTATTCATATATTTCCACTGAAATTTTGTTAAATGAAGTAAATAAAACAACATAGTAATTTTAAAAACACAACATGAAATATAGAAACAAACTATAGGTTTTGTAATTGGCAATTTTTCCAAGTTTATTTTCAGAAATATGGTTCTTGAAAAACAATAAATAGCCCTGATGCCTGTTGGAAATAATTGGTTATTCTTCCTGATTTTTGTCCATAACTCTTTGAGCATTACTTAATATTGAGACCTTTTGATTTATGGGTAGACATATTCTTCTGAACTTTTCTAGTTAAACAGAATATTATTTAAAGTAATAATAATCATCAACATAATATACATATATGTATACATATATGGATGGTTTTCCCACTTTCTGAAAAATATATGGTATTGAAAACTCTGCTCCCTATGGGTCTTATATAGGAATTGAAGAAATAGTAGGACTTTCAGTTCAATTGAAGGAAAGGGAAAGGAAGGGAAGGAGAAAGGAAGGTTCTTGTCTTGGGCTGTGAATTTTGGCTTTGAGATCTTTGCGTACAGAGTTATCAAAAACTTTCATGAGAACTGATTATTTATGTTCCTGCTACAAGCCGCAAGATCTTAAACTGAAGTTCCTCTTTAATCATATTACCCATTTGTTACTTTGTCAAATGATCTCGAGGTTCTTTAAATATCAGAATGACAAGATATCAAGTACATCTATAAAGGAAACACATATGGCATTAAGTAGGAACTTGGCAAATTGGAACCCTAATTAACCCAGATAACTGAAAAAAAAAGCAACAGCTGGAGAAACAGAAATAGTATCAGCACCACTCCTTGGGAAACTGGGTTTCAAATCCGATCGGAGTCTGGATAAAGGAAGAATTGGGCTGGGCTTCCTACTTCCATTAAGACACTCCTCAAAACTGCATAACTGAATAAAAGTTGGTTGCCTTATCCTTATTTCTATGAAATAAGTGTGAAATCTTATTTTCTGATTTCCGTCAAAACTATTCTGCAGGTTCAGTATGAAAGCCTGGGTAGTTAGATGATGAATAAACCATGAAATTTTGATACTTGGAAACAACAACAGGAGAGGGTCACACTGAACCACAATAAAGCCAGAAATGTAGTGGCTGCACAAAAAAACCCCAATGTATAGTTTCTAGTTACTATACCAAATTTCAGTAACTTGCCTCATTATTTCATCTACGTATTTTCACAAATATTTTTCTAACATTTTTTATTTTGTAACAAACACATTATTTTTGAAACAGATAGAAAATATTTGAGATTCTTTTTCAGAATTTTTTGTACCACAAAAGCTGTGGCAAAACTGTCATCAATGTGTTGAAGTACTGAAATGTCAGGATGAAGTACTTTAGTTTTTTATTATACCTGCTCATATAAATTTTTGTTGCTTCTGACATGTTTACAAGCAAATATATTTAATTTCTCACATATATGTTATTGGGATACTGAAAATAGTGTGCATGTATACATGACTAAACATTTTTCCTATATTTAAATGTGCTTTTGAGGCTTCAGTGAATCAATTATCCCGTTACTATTTCTCATTTTTAATATCATCAAATATTGATATCAAAGGAATATAAGGAAAGATATGTCATGAAGTTTTTTTAGTTACATAATCTAATTAAAACTCTCAGCATCCACTTTCTTCAGTATTCCTGAAGGCATTCTACCAAAAAGATATGGACTTTAGGTCCATGTTTAGCATAAAACCCACCCTTTTGATTTTCAGTTGTTTAATTTAATTATTAACTACAATTACCAATAAAAGATATTATAGCAAGTATTTTCACTAGGTATTTCTCTTTTGTTGATTATATTACATTTAGAAAAAAAAAAATTTCCTCTGGAAATTTTACTTTTCCTTAAGGAAAAGTAACCAGTCCTTTACTTAGTGAGCTTTCAAAGTGATTTTTTTCATCCTTTGAAAGGTTTGGATTCTTGTACCCTGTTGCTACTTTTGAAAATATCCTACTTCATTATATGGATGCATATGATTTGTCATTTCACTTTAGTGCAATACTCTTAGTGGCATTTCTACTTGTGTAAAAACTTCTGGCAGTGACCATATGATTTTGCTGTCTTTGCTCTTTCCAGTTCTTTCTTGTTTTAATTTGTTTTGTTGCCTAGGTGTTTCCTGTCAAGAGAGGTAAAAAAATATGGAAATAGTTGCCAGAATTTTGTCAGCATAATAATAACTTCAAAATAACAGAATAAATGAACCATATTATATATTCAGTGCAGCTAAGAAATAATTTCCAAGTAGCCAAATAGGATTTTTTTTTCTTTTTGTGCTTTTTAAAAATTATTAAAACAAATTAAAATAAAAAATACTGACGTTGAAAAAGAGAGTATTTTCTCTCTTATCCTTGTTCTTTCAAAGGGATAACACTACAAAAATTCTCACATAATTAAGCACAAAGAAAATATATTTACAGAATACACTATATGCATTACATTTCTGGGGACTCTCTTGCTTCTGTTTTGCAATGTGAGCAGCTTGATAAGGATCTTTTTTCCCCCACCAATTCTTAACATAGAAATATAATGCCGTCTCTAAAATGTAAATCAAGTAAAACTGATGTGCTAGGCAAGGCCTGAGGCCTGACCAAATTAACAGCATAGCTGGATCTTTTACAAGTTCTACAAAAAGTGGATGACACGTTGCATATGTACCATATCTCAATTCCCCTTGGTAGGGCACAAGTAAACTCTGCAGCTCTTCAGTTAACGTCTTCCAAGTTCAGAAGTGTGGTGGAGAGAGCATAGTGGCACTGAGAGAGAGAAGCATTTGGGGGTAAAAGAGCAATACAAGGTAAGGCTAAAAGATTTTCAAAACATTCAAATGATTGCTAAAGATATCATCACTGGGAACTGACAACAATCCCCTCTTTGCAATGTCTGCTGACAGGGGACCGATATTTTTTCTGCCTTTTTTTTTTTTTTAATTTCTTTAGAGTACAGTTAATGATTAATTTGAGTATTCAGAATAAATTGCTGCTGAACCATTTGCAGAAAGGGTTTGAGCCTTTAGCTTGAAATATGGAGACTGGAAATCAGATGAACAGTTCGGTCTCAGAGGGTAAATAAAAACTGCATTATATAGTGATGTTAAGAAAGTCTTTCATATAGAGGGGAGGTCCAAGAATTCTACAAAGATCTGGCATTCCACAAGTCTTCTTTTTTTCTGACCTAATGATTTGTCTCTAAGTATTGGTTCTGTGAATTTCTGATACTTGAAATGTTTAGGCATATTGAAAATACCAAATGACTTCATAGAGCAATAATAGTTCCTTTTCTTTCAAGTTTTTTTTCTTTTTTTTTTTTTTATCTTCCTGTTTTGTATTTTATTAGAAATATAAGATTAAGTTTTCCCTTAAATAACATAATAGCAGATATTTTCAAATAGATAATTTTGTAATTGTTTCACAAGTAGGTCAACTATAGGTACTTTTCTATATATGAACTTCTTGAAACATGTCAGTGTGATACTGCTTTCTATATATTGTAGAAATGGCATGGATATATAACTAGGACAAAATAAGACAATGGAAAAATAATAACCAATTGAAGATAAAATTCTCAATTGTATTCTCAATATCAAACTTGCTAATTATCTATTGAAAACAATGTTCTACATGTTCACAAACAATATGTACTTCCATATTAAGTCCTCAAACCTTTTCAGTACCTTGCAATACAAGTTAGAATGGGGAGAAATAAATCAGGTTATTTTTCCTGGTTTATGTTTTTACTTTTGCTTTCTTCTCAGAAAACAGAAGAAATATTTTATGCTGCTAGTTGTTTTGATGCTTATATTGAATTTTTGATGATACTTACAGCCCTGCAGTTTTCCTTGACAATAAGCAAGAAGGCAATGGGGTGGAAACTGGATATATGATAAACATGTTTCTCTTGGAATAAAACTAATTTAACAGAAAAAAGATAATCCTCTCTCCATCAATATCAGTCTAATATCAATGGATGCTACAATGTTTCTGATGCAAGTATTGACTCTACTTAAAACGCAGGGAAGATAATAAACCTTTCTGACATGGACTTGTGCTTCCTTAGAAGGGAGAACCTAATCATCTGTGTCTGAAACTTCAGTGTATACGTAAAACAGAATAATAAATAATACTTAAAAGAAAGCAATGCAAAACAAGCCTTCAGCTTTTAAGAATCCCTGATGTATCTAAGTACCTCTGGAAAAAAAATAGACCTTTTTATACGCCCTTGGTCTCCCACTGGTTTTCTCTGAAAGCATCTTGTTTAATATTCTTCCTGTCCTGGTTTCAGCTGGAATAGAGCTAATTTTTGTTTCAGTTGCTAGAATAGTGTTGTGGTTTGGATTTTCTCTGAGAAGGATGTTGATAATGCACTGATGTTTTTATCTGTTGCTAACAAATCAAGGACTTCTCAACTTCCCATCTTTGCCATGTGAGGATTCACAGGAAGCTTGGAGGGAGCACAGCCAGAGTAATAGATCCAAACTGGGCAATGGAATACTCCATATCATGCTATGTCATGCTCAGTAAAGAGCTAAGAACTGGCTTGGAAGCTCTTACTTCTGCAATTTTGGTTTTGGGATTTTTTCTTCTTCAAGATTGGTAGCCAAGGACTGGTAGGGTGGGTATTGATCAGGATGGCTTCAGGGCAAAAATGGGTAAGGGGCGATGGGGTGATGAGCAACCTGCTGGGTTAAAGCGTGACACCTCTCTATCTTTTTCCCTTACAGCCATAGAGTTATTTTTGCCTATATGTTTGAAGTCCTGAAACAAATCTGACATTGTGAAATAAAAACTGAGAACTGATTAGACTAGGTTCAGATGATCTGATTTTATTATGGACAATATTACTGAGACTAAAAGCTTGATCAGGATCAGCCTTAGGGTAAGATATCCATTATATTACATGAAATAAAGTGTCTAGCACCACTTCACAGCTATCTGGGAATGATTTTTAAGGATGCATTTATTTTTTTCTGACACAGTGGTTTTACCACCTAATTGCAAGATACATTTAGCTATGGAGAATAATGTGTAGGACTTTCTGTTGGAATAATATCTGTTAATTTAATCTTTTAAGGGTTAATTTTATTGCAACTCGTATTACCAACTTAAGTTAGGGTTTCAGAAAAAACAGCTTTACCTAGGCTTCATGTGCTTAAATGTATTTCTTGCCTTTGTTACATCAGGTATTATTAAAACTAACCAGTTATATTCTGATGAAAACTGCAAATTGAAATATTACTTTCAGATATGTGAGATAATCAGAAAAAAATATTTGGATAGCTATCCATTTGGCATCTGCATTCACCTACTGTACATGTGCACACATTTGCAGAAATATAAATATGGAAGCAGAACTTTCATGCTCTTATTTGCATAAATATTCTTAGTAGAATCTGGGAATGGTAACTAAGACAAAGAAAGGGAGCCTCAGTATACTAAAATAAAACTGTGAGTTCTTAGGAACGTTATAACATTTATTATAATTCACTGGCAATTCATGGTCAATAAAATATAAATAAGCCTTTTAATTGTGGATTGATACTATATAATTGTATCGTAAACTGCATTTTTGGCATACACCAACAAGCTTAAGATCAGATGAAATGAAATGACAATGAAATGAAATCTGCCAGTTCTTAGCTAGTAAATTTTCCTTTTGAAAGTATTCAAAGGCACACATTTATATCTACTGACTACACCCAAATTTACAAATGCTGTAGACATAAATTAAATGTCTAGTTGTCACGGACTGGATCTCAATGTGTGCATTTCTAAAGGAAGACCATAAGCTTTATCACTTTATATTTTTACATGGTGCCCTTATCATCTCCAACTGTAAAATAGTTGTACGTAGTTTTCTCTCTCTCTCGGTAACTATTTTCCTCAAATAAAGAATATTTTATTAAGTTTTAATTTCTCTTTGAGCAGAAATTTTCTGTAGTCTGTTTGATATTGTAAAGAAAATGTCAACAAAAATAAAATAACAATAAATTTGCCCCAAAAAGTGCTAATTCTTTCAAGTTGAAAATAGTAGGTAGTTTCTTTTCACAGATTTCAGAGCAAGATGTGATATATAAGCCTTAGCATTTTTGGAGTAGTCCCTTGACAATGTCTCAGAAACCTCTGATTGAATAATAAACTAAGCTGTTGGAGAAAAGTATTATTTTGGTATTGTAGCAGATTATGAATCTTTATTATTTGCTTCCCCACATATCTGCTTCATAAAGGAGTTACTGAGGGCACTGAATTGCCTTATATCTCTTATACATATACAAGATATATATATATCTTACATATATAAAAGTTACAAGACATATACACAATTATATCTATAACCATATATGTAATATATATAGTAATTTATATATCTTATATATAATGTACTTATGCATTGTTTCTTAATTATCTGCTTTTTACTCTTTTTCAATGTGTACTTTTAACTCTGAGTGCAATTTGTCGATCTTTACTCAGCTCAAACACTTACATAAAATATTTATTCTATTTCAGTACAGTTACCTGCGGACTGAAGTTCTCCTATCTGAGGATAAAAGAATGAGAGAATAACTTGACTTTCTTCTTTAAGAAGTACAATATTTTTATTAACTCTATGACCCTGCTTTTTCTAAGGCCTGTGGTAAACACCTTCTGGTTTTTGAAAAGGGATGCATACTCTACATAAAGAGTATGGTGCTGTGTGCTTCAAGCTAAAGAGTTGTATGCTATGCACTAAAATTTGATGAAATTATGTGAATATGCATCTCAAGAAATGCAAGCATTCTGAGTAGTTTGTTTTGGCTTAAGAACACTTGCAGGGTGTGCCCATCCTTCAGACAGCAATATGATATATAGGCTCCTGTTCTGGCTCTAAATGAAGCAGATCAGATTCTAAAGAGCCAGAAGCTCTAATGTCCATATAGGTCGATTAACCCTTCCAAAAAGGATAGTTATTTTATATTTTCATTTTATGTAATTTTTACTAAGAAACAGCATAGTTTAACTGATGTGAATTTGTTTCACCGAAATGAGATAGCTTTTGACATGTGAGGAAAAATAAAGGTATCCATAAAAATGTGACATCATGTTGCAATACAGATTTTCTTATCCACATATGACCAAGTTTTCAGAATCATTGAGGTTTGATTATGAAACAAACCAGTCAAATCTCTTTCAAATACTTAATTCTCAGTAGTATCTAGGAGGAACTAAATATAGCTACATATGTGTGAAGACTGTAAAAGTCCTTGTGCTTCTGGACCCAAGGAATTGAAGGGGCGAAATTCTTATTCATTTATACATTTCTAAAATCTCACTAGAGGCCTATCTACACCCAAATAAAGACCTTTGAAAACTATGCTCTTTGGAGGCCAAATTAATGACAGTATCTCTTGGAAAAAGAATTATGCTCTGGAGAAAGGTGAGATGCAGTTCACCTAATTTAGTCCTCAAAATTAGATGTCTAATGCAAGCATGTCACTCATGCCAACTTTTTCTTCAAAGGCAAGAAACAGAAAGACCTGAGGATTATTCATCTTCTCTTAAGACCAGTATTTAAGGAAGATAGGATAAATTGTACCCAAGAGAGTCTATGTCTTTCTTTTCTAGAATATGAAGGAATTTAGTTAAGAGATTTAGACTACACTCATAAGTTCTGGACAGTGAAAGATTAAGTGAATCTTGCCTTTTATTCTCCAGGATATGTCTTTAGAAGCGCTTATTACTTGTTTTGATGTTCCTTTCCCAAACAGACTACACTAGTACATCTACCATTATGGAGACTGTAATTATCTAAAATACTGTGGTCTCTAATTTGCTACTATTATCTTAGAAATATTTTATATTGTGTTTACCTGCATGCGTAACAAACCATGGAAAATATCTTTGCCCCTTTATTTCACCTAACTCCGTTGCTTTTTATTTACTGGCATCATAATTTTCCAGAATTATGTAAGAGACAAGGAAAGAAACTGCAATGTTTTTTCACAGTCATAACAAAGGAATTGATATCTATATATTAGTGTAGTCAGAAGAACAAACTATATAGAAAAAATTACAATGCATTTGCGTTCAAAAATGCTAGCCTTTGAGCTGCAGGTTTAGAAATAATGGTTTGCACTTGCAGGACAAAGGCAAGCAGGTAACCCAACAGAGGAATAATAGAATTCCATGAGGTGTAAAATATTTCACAGTGATAATATACACTGTATGCAAGTAATGTGTACTTGTAGTTGACAGGTGACTGGGTTGCATGCAATAAACTGGATTATCAGCACAAGCTGATAATGGCCCTGTTAATCATGTAGCCTGAAGCCAATCTCTCTGATTTTTGCTATATCTGAGGCTGATGAGCAATTATAACTGTTAACTGAAGGAAGAGGGTTTCTGTCATCCACTGGTCACCAACACCAAATGTCTTACAAAAGCATGAAATCAGCAATAAGCACATAAAAAGTTCTTTGTTCTGAGCTGCAGTATAAGGAAGACTAGAAAAGATTGTTCAGTGTAATAATGTTTTCATGGAATAAATTTTTCAAAGAGTTACCAAGTCTTTCTGAATATAGAGTGAAGAAGGAACTGTTCAGTCTTTTCCTCATTTCATCAATCCACATCCCTCTGTATAATCCAGTTCATTTACTTGCACAACCATTTGCTTCAGAGCACAATATTCTCGTTCAGGTTTAGCCAGCTTCAAAAATATAGGTACATTTTTTCTGACTAATCAGACGATTTGTAGATAAAAAGGTTCCAGATTATTCAATTCAGCATTGCATCAAGTAGTTATTTGATATTAAAATGTATCTACATACATTTTTCAATGGTATTAAGATAGCAAAACTTGGACTCTGAACTGCAATTATAAAGTATGCCAAGGCATTTGAAGAGGAATTTTGTTTCTCCACTCTTTTCAGAATTTGTGCTTACATCTTTCAATTAGAAGTCCAAGTCCTAAGAAACTTAAAAACCCCTAGATTTCAAAGCTCAACAAAATTTCTACCTGGTTATAAGACTGGAAAGCTTTTCTGATTCTGAGGCAGATCTAGATATGGGCAGAGTATTCAGCTTCTCCACTGCTTGGAAATATCAGCCTGGTGCTGCTGAGGAAATGTCAAAATATTTGGGTTGATATCTACTGCAGGGTGTCTAGACATCTTATATCCTTTCTCCTAAAACTATCAGGAACAAATGATGTGGTTCTTCATGCCCCTCCTGCCCAAAGTAAGAGTGAACCTGGCCTTTTTAGAGTTCAAGTTTCATAACAACTTATGGAAACATAAAAATTCACTTTTTCATATAAGCTTTTTTATGTGGTACAGAATTGACTTACAAGAGCAGTGTGGAAATGGAGGCTGATGAAAAAACAGAACCAAGGTAATAATGCAAATTAGGAAATAGTATAGAAAAAAACTTACATTTTTATTCCAAATTAATTCCTCCATCCAATTTCATTAATGGACATACAAATGCTTGTACTGCCTCAAAAGTGAGAGGAAATGGTCAGAAACATGTATGTGTGGGACCATTTATTTCAGCACTAGCATTACCCAAAAGTTATAACAAAATCATGGAACAACAGTCTGTGTTCACAAGAGTAATAGAGGCATGACCATTAAATTCTTCCATTCCTGATGTCTCCATTGCTCCCTTTCTGTGCTCACTCCTGAAGCAGTAGGTTCAGGACACTTAGGGCAGATGTGCATTGCTGTCCTTGTGCTCATCTTTGTAGCTTAATAAAATGCATCAGAAGCAGAAAAGGTAAAGGTGTCAGGGCAGACTAATGCAACTTAGCATCTACTGTGACCAGTTATATTGGGTAGAGATAAATACAAGGAGGAGGAGGAGATATTTAGGAGACTTTCAAATGGCTCCTAATGATTATAGGACAGGATAATCAGTGTAATTGTAGTGCAAGGCAGGACAGATTAAATGTTCCCCTTTCTCTTCTTTACTGCTCCTCTGCCTGTATTTCAGTTCCCATAATAAAATGAAGCATTCTTTTAGCTGGGAAAGAGTTGTATTGCCTGTCTTTTCTGCCCTCTGAAAATTGGTCTTTTTCTCCCATTGCAGTCAGCATTCCCAGTCACAACAATTAGTATAATTATCTCAGTTCACACCTCAGTTCACAGTGCAGACACTCCAGTTTAATGGACTGAGACACAGATGAACTCAGACACAGTTTAAATTATTGTTCTCATAGTCTCTTCTCTGAAGTCACTGTTCCATGAAAAAATATTAGACTAAAATTTCTAATTCATATTTACCCACTCAGTTTACATGTTATAACACTCTTTTTATATATATATATATTTATTTTTTTTTCCCCTCTGCCTACCATCTGATTGTCTCACAGAGTTGCTGTCTTCTCTTCCTCAGCCAAACTCTCAGATGATCATCAACAGACTGAAAAGCAATACCTCTAGGCTACATTCTGCTCTGCTGTGCAGATATGCCTGTGTTAGTTTAAAGTCACTTAATTGATTTTCTGGTTAGAGAGGCATTGGTAATGGCTAAGTAGGAGGCCAGCTCTCTTTCTGCCTTTGGCTCCAGATGCTGTTATTACTGATAAAGCATTTCATAAGCTACTTTCCTTTTCAGATATTTTGCTTGTAAACATGAATCTTGCCTGTAGAAAACTGTAATCAAATAAGTGCTCTTGCTGTCTAATATAAAACAGTGATAGCTGCACAGCACAGTTAGTGTAATCTATTTCACAGTATGTTCTCTTTTAATCTTTTATTTGGTTTATAGAAACTGCCAGGTCAGAAGACACAGCCACGTTGCCTGACAGAGAAGTCCACTCGAAGTTTCCAATGATTAAAGAAAAAAAATTCTACTAATTACACTATACATACATTGTTTTTTAAAGTTCTACACCATAGATTCAAAGTGTCTTTTAAAAAATCCACAGATTTGTGTGGGAAAATTCAGAAACAGGGGTGAGAACAGAAGAGATACAGACCAAACATGAGATGAATTACAGGAGCTGTCAGGAAGCAGTGGAGGGCTTTTAGCTGCTTGTAAATTTTTCTTTTGCAATATTCTAATTCTACCTTCACAATCACAGTTTTTGAGAAAATAGAGGATTGCTGTAGAAAATGAAATACTGAGCTATAGTTCAGCTACATAATTGATAAAATTTTTGTTCAAACATTTCACATACCTAAGAGGTACTTTTCCTAGGTAAATGAAAATAAAAATCAATATTTGAGGGAAACCAGGTTATTAACAACTGGTTGTGATTACATAAACACGATTCAATTACAAGTGCTGGTGTCTTACAGATTCAAAATCAGTAATGCCCTAGCATTGAAGATCTAGCTGATCTTCACTACTTTTGAATTTAGTGAAGTGATGAAGTGTTATAATGGTTATGTGAAGAGAGAGAGACAAAAAAATATAATAATTACAGGGCTTTTTTAAACATGCCGTGCTTAAAAAAAAAAAAAAGAGGAATCAAATCCTCTAATACTTTCATCTCCACGACCACCTATAATAAACCCCACTACCATTGCATGAATGTTTCCTACATGAAATTTCATTTTTCTTTTTTGGTAGTGACAGGAAGGTGGAAGTAGAAGTAAAACTGGCAATGAGTCTTTATCACATTTTTAAGTTTGTCAGCAAAAGTGAGGAGGAAAGCCATGAGCAAAGCTTATCATGGATGTGACCGTTGCCTAGAGATGACCAGAAGCAAAAAATGTGGACCAGACATTTCCCTGGCTCTTAACCTAGGGTTCATTAATTGGTCTACTTACTAGAGAGGGATTTGTGAACATAACAGTTTGAGGCAACAAAAAGGAAATTGATTGATATCGAAGACTGATGAAATCGTAGCTGTGAATTTTTGAGCAAGTTAGCTCCACTGTTTGTTCTCATTCTATTAAAGGAGCTTTTTATTTTGTTGTTGTTAAATATAAGATTATATTTCTATATCTGATTTTTATCATAGAATATTTTATTAAGAAAAATGTCCTTGAAAGGTCTTAGTGTTGACCATGAAAAAGTCAATATGGGACTAAGTCTTAAACATTATGGGTTATCTGAAATTATTGTTCCATTCCTCAGATGCAAAGGAACATGAGATTTAAGATTACAGATACTGCAGAGCATGTGGAAGATTAAAAGCATGATAAAGTGGCTCTCAAACAGAAGTTCAGAAACAGTGAATTGTGAAGCTCAAGTAGTCTGTAAGCATCCTATAGCAGATCATATGCTATATTGACTAGAACTTAATACCATTAAAACAATTTTGAAAAAAAGACTGCTGATCCATTAGAATAATCTGGAAATACTTTCTTAAGAAGTAGATCATAACTTTCTAGCAATTTATTAAAGGTTGTTCACATTTTTACCTAAGACAGGAATCCAAATAGTTGACAGTAGACAACAGTCTCATTTTGTTAGGGATCTCAGATGTCTTTTCCAGGGCTTTCAACTGAAATACTTTAGCAGCTGATAGGCCCATACTCACAGCAGCAGGCAGAGGCAGCTCCTGGCTGCCCTTTTATCAGCTTGTAAATTTTATGCTATTGAAGTGTTTTTATTCAGCTTCTTTTAGAATTTATATGTATGTATTTGTCTAATTGCATATATAGAATTAATACTATGTTGTATTTTAAGAACTTTTGAGTAAGAAATTCCATAATTTTCCATTACTCATTAGAAGAGGTGTGATTTTCTTTGTTAAAGAGATTGCAAATTAAATTGTATTAGTACTACTATAATATTTATTCTGTGTACACATTCTTATGTTGTATATAAATGAGCCTTATTCCAAAGAGCAAAAAGATGATCAGTGATAAACTATCTATACCATACTCTTTAGATTTTTTTTGAACCTCAGCGAAAGAAGTAGCTTAACAACACACTTCTGATTTTTCTCATGATTTAAGTAAGAGACTTCCTTTTGCCATATGCGTGACTGATTTAAAAGCTACACTTAAATATTTCGTGAGCTATAATGTTGTAATTATTGCCCTGATGAAGTTCAGTCAAGAATAAAATTTCTTTGTGCCTGTAGGAAAAATTAATCAGTACTATTTAATTTTCTAATATTCCATCTTTTTGGACCAAAGAAGCAAGAAGAGCTGGAGGGCCAAATAACATAATTTCTATGAAGTCCATCTACAAGCTGTCAAGCACTTATCATTTTGTGGCTGAGATTTTTCTGAGGCTGAGATTTTTTTGGCATCTGAGAATTCACTAATTCCATCTTGCACTTATGATGTGGGTGCTGTAATGGGAAATTGCTGAGATTAAGACTCTGAGAAAAGCACAGAACAATAAAAAATTTTGTGTCTATATTGTAGTCATCACCATGTTTTTTGCAATGTAAATCTAGCTGCACTAATTTTTGTCTAGATAAGTTGCATTGTCTAAATGTCAAAGTCCAGTGAATGCTACTGAATCAAGTGTTATATTTGACAGACTTTCTTAGTTGCTAAATCAAATGTATCCATATATCACTATAATTTTGGCAGCTGCATTGCAGACACTGATGGCAAAGGTACATACATATCTTTCCTACTGTCCAGAAAGATGCTGAAACTTGTCTGAGTGAATCTAGGACTTGTCTGAGTCAACTCCAGTGAATATTGAGTGAGTTTGGAAAAGTAGGTGCTCACTTTGTGATGCACATAGTACATGTGCAGGGAAATCCCAGGTGATGATATAGTAAGTCTGATGAAGGAATAATCCAAAAACCTGCAGAGGAAGTTTGAAGTGTTAATTTGCTTATATCAAGTGAAGTAGGAGGTGTTGTGGTTAAAAAAGGGTATGAAAACACATTTATTTTTCTCCCAAAACCACTTTCTTAAAAATCACCATGAATCGAATGATTTTCTAAAAGTTCTCATAACTGAATAGAAAACATACTTTTATTTGTAGGTTGGGCTAAAGGCATTATGTTCCAGCTTTGGCTTTTATTGCATATGGTACAATGGAAGTAAAATATACTACAAAAACTAAGGCCACACAGGGTCAAGGTCAAGATCCTAATCATTTAGGATAAATGATTTGTCTATAATCTTACAGGAAGGTATTGATAGTTCTGAACAGACTAGAATTAAGACCGTAATACAGCAAATTTTTTTATTAAGTAATCACAACAATCATAGTGTTCACACATTCATTGGTCTAAAACTAAGTTTTCTCTTTCACATTTTTTCATCTTGGGTACTCTTGACTGCATCTTCTGCTGCTGTTATGATTCAAAGTCTACAGAAGGATTGAATTATATGAAAAAATACAATTATAAAGTAAACACTGTGCTAAAATTTATTCATCTTTGACATTTCTATTTCAAATTCAGCTCAATAAATTCATTGACTTGTTTTTTGGCACTCTCAGTAAATAAAGTTTTATTAGACAGTGAAACTCATTCAAAGAGATAAGAGAAAAATGAACTACATAACTAGAAGAGTGAGTTTGCTGGATGACAGTTGGGTATGGCTTTAATATGATTTTCCCATCTACTCTTCCAGAGGAAAAAATAACAAACATATAATCTTATAAATGTATGAAATGTAAACTTGACAGTTCATGCTATTTATTATATATTTCTCTGGCACACAAAGCAAAAGTTAAGATTAAACTGACACATCAGTTATTTGCTTACATATTCTCACAACGTCCAGAGAAAGATACTTTAATTCTTCCAGAAAAAGCAGTATTTTCTTATCCCCTCCTTCAAAACCAAACAAAACCATAAAGCTTTCACCTGTTTGAGTCACATGTAATTTTTATATTGAAGATTTCTTCACTCACATGTCTCCAATACCAATTTTCAGTCAATCTTGTGGAAGTAAACTATATGTATTCAATTACTAATTAATGTAGATTAATTAATTGTTCTCAATTGCTTGTTCAAAGACTGTACTTGTAGAAAAAGAAAAATCAGACACTTGCTGCCCCCCTTTTAAACCAAAATAAGAATTCTAACAAGACTTTAAAAAATAGCAAAGATAAAATACTCTTTAAAAAAATAGCAGTCTCTAATGCATAGCACATGTACTTAAATATGCCCTCTGCCACCTTCTGGAGATGGATAGACATTCTGGCTTGCAAATTCCTAGTTCCTGGATCACAGATTTCTATTGCCTATTTCTACTTCCTTATTGTAACAAAGCTTAAAGCATTATGTGTTAGATTCTGACCTGCAAAGTTCCTCAGCAGTTTTTCTGATGTATACACTGATATAGCCATAGTACAATGGAGTGAAATAGTGTCACCTTCCTTCTTTGCCAGATAAACTTCTCAAAGATCCTACATACACTTCACAGAATTAACTGCTGGCAAGGATGGAATACATTCTACAATGTGCTTTTTCGACTAACCAAAGGTTCTAGGAGGAGTAGAACAAGATAGATGTTTTTCATGATATTTGTTCTAACAGTACTCTTATTGGTGATATTTCACCTCAAAGAAATAAAATTCTTTATATTATTGACTGTGAAACTACAGAACTACTGCAGAATTGCTAGAGTGGGCTTAGTACAAAAGCTTGTTATTTATAATCTTCTACATACTGCATGAAAAATAGGAACTGAAGTTTCACCAGAGTTTTAGCTCACTATATGTGGATTACATATGAGTTGTCTTTGAAATTCATTCTTGACTCTACATTCTTATAAAACACAAAAAAAAGAAAAGCTTTTTTATTTGGAGTTTGTATGCTAGAATACCGAAACGTAGATATTTCAAGAATGCATATTTCTTGACTGAAGAATGTATTGCAGTTGTAGAGAAACTATATTTTGTAGGAACAGCCATCTGGAATGTGTGTGTATGTGGGCATACATATAAATATACATTCCTATGTGTATATATATATATATAAGCATATTAGCATACCCACAGATTGATGGACAGATAGTCAGACATCTATGCTAGGTATTTTGTTTATAATAGATATATCTATCTAGATATATCTTACCCATAAAAGAGCAAGAAGGCATTAAAATTTATTCCAATGGATTTTCCAGAGTGATTCGTTGACTAAAGGCTGCCAGGGATCACAATGATACATAAACAAGCTCATTGTAGAAACTGTAAAATTTATCTAAAACTATATAATTAGAGTGTTACCTCATTTTGCCATAAATTTATGTTTGTTCCCTTACCGTCCTTTGCAAAGCTAATCCCATATTAATTATCAATATTATATTTTGTGGGGTTTTTTGAGGTTAAAGTTGCTAAATAGTTTCCCAGGGAGTTTATTCCGCTAATGTATGCCACAACATTGTTCTGAGAGCTCATGGTGAAGCAACCTTAAAAGGTGACCTCCAAATCTTTTATGAGTTACTGCTTTCTAAGATAACCCTTCTTATTTGGTATTATAACCTGTGGTTCTTTCTTTTAGAGTTCATAAATCTGTACCTACATTTTTTTGTATTCTGATGATTCAAACAAGTGATTTATATCAAATTCTAGCAGAAAACTGCTCTCCTTTTTATTTACTACCCCATTAATCTACAGGTCATATGCAAATTTAATCAGCTAAGATTTTGTTTGATCATCTAGATTGTTTATAAGAATGTACTGAATACTATTGGGCCAGAAATGTCTCTCGAGGGACCTCACTTGGAACAGCCCTGCTCATTGATATCTAGCAATAAGCCTGTTTTTAATTTATCTAATGTATGCCCTCTAGATTAAAAATATTTCATTATAGGAAATTAAAAATATCACATGACACCATTGTAAAAGCCTTAGAGAAGTCCAAAAATGCTGTATCAACACAGTTGCCAGTTTTGTTTTACGAAAGATAGTTTTCCATGAGACTTGTCATTTTTTGGTTTATGTTCTTCAGTGAAATAACACTGAAAAGGGTATTATATATACACCTGAAAAGGTATTATTTTGTAAGATCAAGGTGAAATATCATTTCTTTCCTCAGTCACTTGTTTTAGAGTCTTACAATCTTTTTCACTGACTCTTTTATGTCTCGAAATACTACAATGCTTTGAGAGAATCCATTTACAGCCACTAGTAATTAAAAGATTTTTTTTTAGAGTCCAAAGCATTGTACATACAAGGCACATGCATTTACATATGTGTACAAACACATGCACTGTATGAATAAAAATCAATGGCTGTAATTCTTATTTTCTTTAGACCTTTCCAAAATCAATTTGACCTTTTCAGTTTGTTTCATATCTTATGTGTCAAAATGAGATTTCCTTATTTAGAATATACCCCTTCATTACAGTGGAAAAATGGGTGCAAATGCAGAAAACCTTTTAGCTCTCTATACTTACTGTTCTGTCATATTCTGACAAAATCTATCACAATCTATAAGGTCTTTTCCCCTAAATTTTCTTTTTCTTCACTGTCTTGCAATACTTGTGGACTTGTATATCAAAGAAAAGAAGTGAACTTAAACATACAAATACGTTTCGTCTCCTTTTTGATCTTAGGAGAAAACTGGTCTTTGACATACCAGTTCATTAGATGTAGAATTTATTTTACTGGTGGGTTATGCAGTATTATGAGCAGTGAAGTCTCTGGTCCAAAGTGTCCTTGATTTTTGATGTTTACTGAAGTTTTACTTCTCTTTCAAATGAAGATGCAGTTATAGGTGTTCACCTTCATCAGTCCCTTGAACGCTACTCTGGATCATAAAATAGAGACATGTTCTTATTTAAGGTTCATAAAAGACTTTAAAAATTTTTGTAATTTTTAATAAAATGCATATTTTAATTAGGTTAAAGGGAAACCTACTGAAGATATTTATCATTTGAACTTTTGACTTTCCAAATGCCATTCAGAAAAGTAGGAAACTGACAATTTCTAGAGAAGTTAAAATACTATTTTTATGTCTAAAATCTATGGACTTTTTGGAAATGTTTGTAGAACAAACTGTGCAAACTGTAATTCTCATCTAGATGTAAATTCAGTACAACTCATTAAATCTTAAAGTAAGATATATAAATAGAAAAGAAAAAAATAAAGAAAACCAAAGCTAAGTTATATTGAAAGGGGAGGACAGGACATGATAACAAATAAAAACAGGGACTAAAAAGCCATCTTTCACAGAATTAATGAGAAGCCTAATTTAATTAAGAAGATCTCTTCTGATTGTCAGGCAAAGCTGATCTCCTAGCAGCAGAAATGCTGTGATAATTTTATATTTGTTTATTTTAATTTTAATAAGCTGGTACAACTTTGAAAACCAAATACAGTAGAAAAGCCTGAGCAAATTATGTGGAAACCTGTACCTGCCATAGGAACATGGGTGTGAGGGAAAGCAAAGTATGGAGCTACAGAAAGAAAATAGAAATTTGCATTATTTGTTTTTCTTTCCTCTCATTCATGCACAAATACATTTAAGTTAACCCCTCCAAAGGGTAAATTAAGAACAGTGGCTCAAAGGAAAGAATGTGCATAGCAAACAAAGTGTATAGCCTGTGAAGCAAAGGACAAGCTTCAACATTTTAGTCTTGGGGTATTATAACATAAGGAAAGTTCAATTCAGTTTTTCTGCAGGATGAAGAAGACGAAGAGAAAATCTGCATCCTGATTTGGATTGATCAGCTGCTTTTGGTCTGCCTACATTACATGCCTCAGTGTGTGGTGCAAGGCCTTAATTAAAGCAGATCATCCTTCCTCTTCTACACATAGTGTTTACCAGAACATATTAAGCCTAGGTTAGTATGTCTGGTTTATGCATACCAGTATTTGTATTTGGTGCTGAATCCAGAAAAATAAGGTAGGCTTCTGTATGTTGGCTTAGAGTAAAAGGGCTGGTTTCCAGGGCACATAGAACAACTGACACCTCTACCACAGTCTGTGTGGGTGTCACTGGAAGTGACTTGTCAACAACTTCCTCAGCTCACTTTTTTGCAAAGTGATGCTATTTAGTTTTAAATTAATTCCAGTTATTGGACAGCTATTGGAATGGGATAACTGCTCAAAGAGATTCTTTTAAATATTTTTGTGGTAGTACAGCAATTAATGAGATTCTTGACAAGGCAAGTATAGAGAAAGTATACAAAACAGAAGGGAAGTGTACCAAATATTGCAAATGCAGCCTTATCACTAGTTATACGCCAGAAATTCTGGGATAATTATCAGAGACACCAGACTCCATGGGCTATGAAAAGACTTTGCTCTAACTTCCTGATGGCACCATCATGCACTGGAAAAAAACCTATAATGAGACTGGATCAAGCTGTTATTCATATTTAGTCTGCTACAGATCTAGTAACTCCTCTGTTTGGTATTAGCAATGGTGCAATTAGCATTGCACATTAATGATGATTTATTGCAGCTGTTTGTTGCAGACAATGAACATAATATAACTCTTGACTTTAGTCACTCCAGAAAGCTGTGGTATTCTGACATCTTTCTTCATCATGCTTTTAATTCTCCTGTCCTGCATACTTGAAATCACTAGAGAATGTGTTGAAATTACTATTGTTGTACTTTGTTGTGCAAGGAAGTCCATAGAAACTATTGCAGAAAACAGTCAGAATTCTAGTCACAAGATTCTGAGATCTGAGATATGGACTATACAGGCTTGGCTGAACTAGAACAATATTCCTTCCCAATCATTCAGCCATCAGTAGAGTGTCTCAGCTCCATCCAGTATTGCTGTAGTCACAGAAGCCATTTACAGAAACAGTAAAGACAGGTCACATTACGTACAGAATTCACAGTAAACCTTCAAAAGACACACACCAGACAGTTCTGGAGACTTCTATCATTGCTGTGAGACCCCTAAGTATTTCACCCAGTCCAGACTTTGTTCACATTCTGCTTCGTAAAAACAGTTTTCATCTCTAGTTTTACAGTTTTACAGTGTTAAATAATGGATGCTGTAACCAAGCCACCCAAGCAGAAATATTAATGAGGCAATCAATTTGCTATGATAAAAAGGCTGTATTAGATTAGTATTAGACATCATTAGACATTTTAGGGAAGATTAATTTCACAACAGGTAAATCACTAATATCATCAATTTGAATGAAATCCTCTAAGAGCAGAGGGTACCATTTCATCAGCTGATGGAGGCTGCTCGCTTGGATTTCCATGTTAATGAACGTCATCTGGCATAGCACAGAGGTTTTGCTATCTTACAGCACAACAGACAGCAGATAGAACTGTAAACAGGGAGTTTTACTCATCCTGGAAATTTATGCGAGAATCTACTCAGATCTGCCAAGAACTGAACAGAAATAAAATGTGTGTTCTAAACTATGAATATAAAGATTTTTTGTTTGTATGGGCAACAACAGGAATCTGAATGCATTGATATTCTGATTTGCCTTCTAGCTTTTCCACTATTTTCCTTAGAGAAGAAAGAAGCTGAAAAAAACCTTTCTGTTCATAATAGTAAGAACACTCCTTCTCCACTTCTATTTCCATACCCACATAGGCAGATGCATATAATTCATGGATTTAAAATGATTTACCACATTTGGCCTTAGTAACATCAAGAAATTTTTGTTTACAACAGTATATGCAGTCTGGGATAATTAGGATTCTTTTTCCACTAGGAGAAAATTAGAAGTTTTAGAGTGGCTTCATATGGTTTCAGAATTAGTTAGCATTGTTTTCCTTGCAGAAAATAAGGTTTTCAGATTGTCAATGTTACAAATTGCTCAGCATTACTAGAGTCTGACAAAATCTTTGTCAAATGTTTTGGTATTCATTAAAACGCATTTAAATACTGATGGCATTCAGGAAAAATGAGCCTCTGTTCTTCATTGAACCCTCCATTTTCTTTTTTTTATAATTCTTAGTTATTGGGTTATCTGATCTGTTTTTTCTCTTAGTAACTTTTAGGGTATGTGGCAGGAAAATTTTTGTTTACTCTGTGGGGAAGGTAATATATTAAAATGTTTGTTAATTTAGGAAAATATATTCAATTTAAAATATTTTTTCTGAACAATTTTGGTTTTAAAATGACGCTGAAATGAAATGGTTATAATACCCATAGAACCTTAGTGAAAGAGCACTGTTACAGATTGTCTCTGAGTACTGAAAGACAATTTAGCATTTGTTACTCTTACAAACTAAGAGACACATCAACACAGCATAGTGGTCAGTAATGGCAATTAGTTCAGCTGTTCACATAAAAGAGTCACTCTTCAGACCTGCATTATCTTGAAGATCTTTTGGATAGCACCAGACTCAGAGGGACGTATTCTTGCATTCTAAAAACAGGGTCAAAGCAGCATTGACATATTTTTGCTCTTTCTCAGGGTACTTGCAGTGATAGTGACATTTGTCGTGGTGACTTTAGGGCATCTTTTTTACCAGAGAAAGCTAACACCATGACTCCAAAAGTTCCCTTCTCCTTTACTCAGCTTTATATGATGAGCACAATGTCACCTGGTATGGAATATCCCTTTGCTCATTTGGCATCAACTGTCCCAGTTATGTCTCCTCCCAACTTCTTGTGCCCACTCAGCATATTTACCAGTGGGGTTGGTTGGGGTGAGGAGCAAAAAATGCCATGACTCTGTATAAACACTGCTCAGCAATAAGTAAAATAGTTGTGTGTTAACAACACTGTTTTCATCACAAATCCAAAACATAGCCGCATACAATATACTGTGAAGAAATTTAACTCAATCCCATAAAAGTTCACGAGCTGGGAAAACAAATCTGAAGATATAAGTGAGGTTATTAAAATTCTGTCTCACAAGCTGCTCCACTCTTTTCAGCTTAGATTCTCCCCTGTGTGTAGGTTCTCTACAGTGCTCCTCTGAAGAAGTGATATCATCTCCTCCACAATTTCCACTATCTGCTTTCTGCTCTGGGCTTGGCCTCAGGCTCCTTCATTCTAATGTATCTGGTGAGAGACCTCTTCTTCTGTCCCCTGAAACATCTTCCTTAGTGCTCATCTGCATCATCTTAATTTAAAATGTAATCTTCCCTCTTGAAGGTATTGTGGGGAGCTAGATTTCTGAATATGCAGTCTGTTTTACCTCTGCACATTTTTAGGGTACAGAAGTGATATTTTTGGAGTTGAAAGATTTTTTAGTTTAATTTTCTGTGGCATTGATATCATTGGAATTTGAAAGAGTCAAAAAAGAAATTCCTGCATTCAAAATAGAAACTTCATCCTGATGCAAGAACTGGTAAGGAGTTTCCAGCCATCAACCAGAAATCATCAGCTATTTTGAGACAGATTTCCCAAATTATCACATAGGAGCAAACAATACAAATGTTTTGAAAATATGAGACAAATTATCTGCAGTATATGATTTTTAACAACTGGAGAAATAATGTATTTACATTTCACTAGTAATCACATAATGATATGTGGAATTACAAGACTGAAATTTACATATCTGTGAAAAAAATCAATTATTAAGAGAAATCATCCTTTTATTCACAATTTTTTATTATTCTCTTTCAATAATGAAACTAAGTGAAGTCACAACAGTAATGGGACACTCATTGTTTCTGTTCTACCTGCTTTGAATGATTGCAGCTGAAAAAGTAGGGCTTTATATTGCTCATTTTCTAACCCTTGCATACAGACTCTTTTGGGAGAAGTGGAGAATGACCTGAGGCTCTGGTGCTTCTCAGCAGCCAAACTAACTCTTTGGGCAGTCAGGCTGCTGTAAATTGCTGTATGCATTAGATTGCCCCTGGCTGATTCTAAAATCAGGGGAATAAAAATATGGCTTTGTTTCCATTTTCTCAGCTGTGCCAGCTGAGGAGCCAGCCTTCAAAGTTCATTTCTTGCTGAAGGCATGCAAGTGTGCCACAGACAGAGCTGATAGTCCTGTCTGCCTGAAGGACTGAAGGCTGTCAGCTAACCTGTGAACTGGCACATTCACTTGTGTCCTTCCACGCATTTGCGCAGTGCTTTGTACAATGAATGTCTCACTCTTCCTGGGTCTGTAGGTACCCTTGTACTGCACATGCCTAATGCTATGCTGTATGTGAGTGAGCAAGAGAGAGTATTCCTCAGCATTCATCCAATAAGCTGTCTTATTTGAAAAAAACTGAATATTCTGAGTTAAAAAGCATCGATATGAAGGGAGTGGCCACTCAACTCAAGACTGAACAATTATTGATGTGTGTAAAAATCTAGATAATTATCTTTAAATATATTCTGAGAATGCATTGTTTTCTGAGAATAAATCTTTAGTATTATTATTAGATGATAATATTTTAAATTGCTTTTTCAAAGCTGAAAACTGATTCTTTTTCAGTGATTTAATTTCAATAAAAAGAAGACTTCTCTAATCTCTGTGATGTTCACTTTGATGGATTTTGACTCAGACATGAGACAGTCAACAAATTCATCACTCTCTATCCTGAAAACCAGTAGAAGAATCCCTTGTGCAATTCAGCATAGTATGTGATCTCTGCTACAGGATGAGCCTCATCTCAGATGTCTCAGATCAAGAGTGAAATCTGTTAATAAATAGATATCATGGATATATTTCAGCAGCCTTTCACCTTTGAATTCTACATATGTGGAAAGGAGTATTATAAAGCCTTCTGTTTTGATCTGGCATTGTATAGACTCTTAAAAGTATACAAAACCAAAATTCTGCAAAGTCTACAAAATTATACCAATACCTCCATGATACATCTATAATAGAAGAAGCAAAACATGATAAGACGTAATCTCAATATATGTCTTTCTATACCCTTAAGAATTTAGTCCCAGAAAGAAACAGCTCAAATCTTTTTCAAGTTTTATGAAGGCTTCTTTAAATATTTAGAGTTTGGAAAGCCACGTCTTTTCTACCTCAGGCCGATGAAAGGGGGACTTTCCTATAGTCTTTTAAGAACATGAAAAGAGAAAGATCACTAACATCAGAAGCCTACTCCCTTTTCTCTAAGAATTGTTCTTTCATATCTTCAAACAAGAAAATACTTTCCTCTATAGTTTCCTGATCTACCACAAGATATTAAGCCACATAGAGTGCTTTAATCCCATTGTGCTCTGTGTGTGCATCTGTGCTGGTGTGGCTATGTCCATGTGTACATAGGACAAGAAGAAAAGATAACCCTTTCACTTTCAAACACTATGAAAGTTTTCAGAAAGGATATTTTAGTTATATGCTACTACTTTAGCTAGTCTGCCTGTTTACACAGTCAAACATGGTACAGTTTTTGTGGTATAACTTTTCAATGTTTAATTTGAACATAATAAATGGTAACATTTTATTTTTATTAATTCTTTAAGAATTTATTCTTAAAGAATATATTTATTACTATTAATTCTATTAAAAAATTTACACAATTCTGTTCATAGTTTGACAATGACTATACTCAGACTACAACCATTTTGCAAAATCTCACTTGATTTTAAATGCCCTGGGAGAACAATGTATGACTATTATTTAATGTATAATGTCTACCATATGTTAAATGTGTTGGTACAACTGAACAAGGGTTGCACCCAGCTCCCAAACTCTCAACAGTCCCCAGCCTTTCACATCTGATCCCCACAGCAATCTACAGAATATGAAGTATATACTAAAATGCAATACGAGTTTGCATAAATACAGTAATTGAAGGAAAAAGAAGAAAAAAATCATAGATCTGTGCCCCCTTCCAGATTGTATACCCTCAGAATTCAATCTGAAGTGAATCATGCTAAGAATTTCTGCAAAATCTAACAGTAACAATATAGAAAAAATAAGCACAGAGCTCCAGTAGTTCAAACCATAAAACTTTAGGTTAGATCTTAAATCAGATTTAAGTGGTAATTAGGTCCTCAGGTGTTAAAATGGCCCTGCAAACTTTCTCCTTCTATGTCCAAGCAGCGCCTCCCTTACATAATTAAAATAAGCTACCTTCATGCACTTTTTAAGCATGTTGGAAAATACTTTACATACACTTAAAGGAAATAGCCTGGCAGTGACATAGGGTTAGATGATTTACTTCTTACATGTACTTACTGAACTTTTCAAAGTGCTCAACACTAAAAGCTATTTATACATAATTTATATCATACTTGCTGACTGAACTCTAATCTCATACTTCATGCCTGCCATTCTCATGAGCATAATAGCAATAATTCATCATCCATATATATAGCACTCTGATGCTGTTTGCAAGTTGGTGAGGATAAAGATACAATGAGAAGATAAATAGATGGTGGTTGTATCAAAGCCATGGACTTATTAGACTGTATGAGGGCAAACTTTAATATTTACATTAACTCTTGTGTACTGTGTGTTATACTGCAGTACAGTACAGCAGTGGTAAATATTAACTGTCCATGTTTCTTTATGGGACATGGTTAAAATACAGATTCAAATTGTCTTTTGTTTTTATTACAGAAATTCCAGAACTATCATAAACACATTTATCTCTCTAGGAGCCACTGAGGTCTTGCAAATTCAGAATAGGTACATAGCTGGTTTTTATATGTATATGTATACTTTATTCCCAGAAGCATCAGGGTAAATAAACAAAGATTTGTAATTAAATTTTACTGTCTCAAAATGATTTATTGAGAGTTAGCTGTTCAGGTGGAGTTAATTCCATGTTTGATGTATTTAGGACTGGACATAATTTTTCTCAACATAAAGATGGATAACAAGGGGTGTGATACTTCTCAGTGAATCTTCCAGAAAGCTGAACTTGTACAATGTGCCTTTCTAAGGCTCCATGTGAATGGCTTAAACTCCATCTTCTTTAAAATGTGCCTTTTTCTTTCCACAAGTAAATAGAGAAAAATTTAGGTTAAAATAATTAAGCAGAGAAAGAAACTGTCTTGAACACGTAATTTAAAGCAGAGATGACTATACATCTCCTCTCTTTCAGTTGCTGCTATCTGTCTCAAACTTTAATTTAAAAAAAAATAATTTACATTGACAAAGGTTTACAGGCTTCTATCATTTGTGTTTTGTTGGATCACTATGTACACAAGAAAAGTAAAAGCTTTTATTTTATTTTTCAGTAGACAGGGGATTATATTAACAAAGCTTTCATGGAAGATCCACTTGCATTGTCCTCTGGGTAACTACTGACACATGACCAATTGCATAAAGACAAAGTAAATGTAATTTTTAAATCAGATTATACTGCTGTCAGAAAATAAATACAAATATTTCTAGAACTTTTCAGCTTTGTGGTTCATAGGTACCAATCTTAATGTTTGTATTGCTGAGTAAGGAAAAAAACATTGAAAATAATGTGCAGTAAAATATGACTGTGATCAATAATAAAAGAGTACTTTACATATATGTGATTTTTTTTAAAGTTATAAAGGATTATTTATGGTAAACTAAGGATATGCTACTTAGTGGTGCTGCTTTATGAGATTAGCTCTGAATGAAGTTAATTAGCTCTGAATAAAGAAATAAAAAAAATTTGTGGGCTGAAGTAGCTCCATACCAAGACGTGGATAAAACATGAATTAGTTTCCCACTGAGGGGCAGCCTAATTAGACAGGTGGAGTGTTGCACTAATATGTTTATGCTACCCTTCATTCTGGTGGTGGTTTGGGACTACGCATGGCATTGCTCTGCCTGGAGGGGCCTATTAAAACTTTCACATTTTAGACTAAAATCCTTTCTCTATTCAAGTCAGTGATGAGAGTCTAATGCTTTTAACAGGACTAAGTTTTCATACCTCTTTTACAATTCACTCCATTAAATGGGTGGGTATTCTGTTTCTCTAACAATAAAGATGAAAGCATGCCTGAGCAAATTTAGAGAGGCTGAGAAACAAAAAGATGCCACAAGAAACTTATATACAAAGAAAGGTAAAGTCACAGAAATTCATTAAAATAAAGATGAAAGAAAGCAAACATCTTTTTCTTATTGAAAGGACGACCGAATAACAGATGACATAATAATGTGCAAAAGTCATCGCTATATTTTTCATCATTTTTCACCAAAAAGATTGTGACCAGAAACTTAATGCAATTAATATTAGCAGCTAAGTGCTAGAGTTGGTTAACAGACAGAAAAGTTCTTAGATGAACCAGATCTGTTCTAATCACCATGACTTCACAACATTTTTCCCTAAATTATTTATGAACTAAAATACTCTCTGAACCATTAGCTATCACCTTTGAGAACTTTTCAGAACAGATAAAGGCTGAGGAGACATGTAATGGAAAAACACAACTACCAAACTAAAAGGAAAAAGCGTATTATGTATCATCTGCCTATCTTATAAATAGAATGATACTGCAACAAATAATTAATTAGAAATTTTCTCTGAGTGTCTAGAAAATCTGAAGTTGATTAAATGTAACTACAATAAAGTTAATGAAAGCACAACAGAATCACAAATCACAAGAGGCCAATCTGATATCCTTCCATGACAGCACAAATAAGTGGGTAACAGTGAAGTATTTACATACTTTTTCTTTGCTGACATGTGACAATTCCATATGACACTGTCAGAAGTATGGAAATATGTTCCCACTGGAAATTACTGTAAAATCACTTGGATCACTTGAATCACTTGGCAGAGACATCTTAGCATCTGTTCACTGTCAGACTGAGAGAAATACTTGAGTGCAGAATTACACAATGTTTGCATTTGCAATTGAAGGACTAGTATTTGTGGATAGCATTAACAAGGAATGTTATAGACATTTGGGAAAGCAGAATTATATTCCACATGATTTTGAAAAACTGGAGAAATGGTACGAAGCAGTAAAATAGAATATAACAGAGATGTGTGCAAACTGCCTAGGAAGGAGAAAAGAATGAAGTAAAGAATGGTACACTAGGAAGTTACCTTGCAGAAAACAGTCTAAGGATTACACTGGGTTGCAAATGGAATATTAGTCTACGTTGCAAAACCATGAGAAAAAGGGTGATTTAAAATATGTAAGCCCTGAGACATACAGAGTGAAACCTGGACAGGATTACTGAATGCAGTTTTAAGAACAGAAGAAAGAAGAGGAAGTGAAAGCAACAAAAGGTTAATAGATGTGGAAAACTTAACCAGTGAGTAGAGGCTGAAAGAAAAAATGAAAAGAAAACATGATGTGACATGATAACAGTCTTCCAATATGCAAATTGTCATAAAGAGGACAATAATCTGTTGTCAATGTTGCCACCATAAGCAAAACAAAAATCATTGGTTACAGTAGGAGATATTTTTTTCTTATATATATCTCAAGCATATCTTTTTATTACAGTTAAAAATGGGTTGCCTACATCGCTTGTGGAATGCCTGTCATTACAGATTTTAAAGAGTAGTTTTGATAGATTAAGATTAAGATCTGGTAAGATTGGTCTAAATATACTTGTTCCAGCCTCAAATTCTAGAAAGATGATTCTGTGTACATTTGCAGCCGCACATTTCTAGGATTCTATATTTCTTCGAGAAACTTTTAATTTAAGCTTTTAAGTTTTGGTCACTCTCAAAATGTCATGTTAAACATTCCTGATAAAGATACTGTGTCCTGGTTTGGGCCAGGATAAAGGTGATTTTCTGTCTTGTACTTTTACTTTCAGCTAAGTCTCTTGTAAGTAGCTGCACTTGCTGAAATTAACAGCAAGTTTCTCAGACAGTGTCTGCTTCTAGGACTGATAACACTCGATGTTTATAGTTACAGCTGGAGACTGGTATGCAGAGCCAAGGACACTGCTCAGTTCTGAGGAACATTTTGCCCTCTGGAAGGAGAGAAGGAGTAAAAGGTCACACCTGAAGCCCTCCTTTGGGGAGGAACAGGAAAGATACATAGCCAAAAGTGACTAAACAGAGTATTCCATCCCATACACGTCATACTCAGTATAAATTTGAGGGACTACAACGATCAAACCCCTTCCTGCCCTTGCTGCTTCATCTTCTTCCCCTGTCCCTGTTTGCTTCAGCATCCTGGGAGGATTCCATCCCTTCCTCTGCCTGTGGTTCAGATCCCTGCCAGCCTGAATCTGTGTGTTCCTGCCTCCAGCTCCCAACTGCTGCTGACCCCAGGATTCCAGCCTGGACTTTCCCAGGGCTGCCCTGCAGCCTCGGTGGTGATGTGAGAGTTACTGGGGGAAAGGGGAGAGGAACGTGGTATCAATTTTCCTGTATATAATTATGTAGTAATTTTTCCTATTTATCATTACTGTTTCATTAAAGTTGTGTAGTTTAGTTTCCAACCCATAAGCCTTTCTCCCTTATTCTCTCTCTTTTCTTTATCAGGGAGGAGAGGGGGATTTAATGCAGAGTATCTGTTATTCAGCTAAATTGCCGGGCCAGTATTTAACTGTGACATACTGGAATACTCTTTGCATTAAGTTGCAGCTGGCTGTACTTTTAATTCCATCCCTGGTATTTGTAGAATGTTTAGAGTCAGACATAATTTCATTATTATTCTCTTTTCTCACAAGTACTGATTGTTAAGCTGTGTGGGCTCTTACCTTCACCTGTAATGTGACAGCTCCACCACTATGAGATCTGAACTGCATTAACTGTGAATTTCAAGTTGCTTACAATGAACTGAAAACACCATATGCTTTGTAATGTACTCACAACTTGTTCCTGAGTTAAATTAAAAGTTAATGCATTAAACTATCTCCTTCTCTGGGTAGTTGCTTGAAAACGCTTGTCATCTTAATAGGTACAGTCATCAGTCAGACACTAAAGAATGGCTGAGTAGTAGAAATGCAGCTTATTTTTCCATACCAAATGGATACTAAATATCTTATTTACAACCCCTGAATTTCACCATTTTTTTTCCAAAAATATTACTGAAATATATGAAATGTCACAACAAAACTCACCTCTTTTCCTATTATAAGGCTAAAGATTAAACACAAATTTAGAAGAATGTTTTTAAAAAAATTTTCCAATAATGTTTTCAGTGTTTACTTCTTTCCTCACTAACATAGAATCTGAGAGGAACAAGAGTTGCATTTTTTCACTTTTGATGTAAAAATGAGATAGGTGGTATTACCTTTTACTGAGTATGCCTTAGGTTATGGGCTAGGATCCAAATAATGTCATTATTTTGTCTTTATGCACATATATAATAAGGAAAAGGGTGAGAATAATTCCAGTAAGGCTTTTGTACTACTGGATGCAACCATCTACTTTGAAGCAAATTCTATCTCTGTGCAAAACAAATGAGTCTTCAATTACTGAATGCATCTTTCATATTTGTCTTTCAAAGTTGTTCACATGGTCTAAAGAATTTTAATATCCCTGATCAAGCACTAGCTTTTTTTGGTTTATAAACCGGTTTTAGTCTCCTGCATTTCACCACATTCTTTTGTTAGATTTCTAATTAAACCTAACTATGATACAAAGTTTTGTCTCTCTTTGTATACAACTGAAGTGGTTATAGAAATAGTGAATGTTTTTTCCAGAATAATTTGATCACAGAATGTATAAAAATGTCTGAAACATAGTAAGGAAATATGCTTGAAAAGTCTGTTTTCAAGCTTGCATTATCACTGAGAACATTCCTTAAAATAATTTAAAATATTTTCCAATTTATCTTGAAGTGGGACAAATTCAGCACACGGATGGAGCAGAATAGGCTTCTTTAACAAGTTACTGTACTGAAAAATAAAAAAAAAATTGTTAATAATTATAGTCTCTGATTGTATTTGTGTACTATCTATGAGTTTTGTTTTTTTTTTTCAATATATACATATTGGAAGGACAAATAATAATATAGAAAATATGAAAAAAATGAAAATCACATTCACAGTCACATAAATCACATTAACTGTTTCTTTTTATATTATAAAATCTGGTAATTATTTATCTGAGTGATTATTCACAAAATACATTTCTTGGAGGTGAAATGTTACTTTACAATGCAACTCAGGAATATGACTTTAAAAATCTTTTAGCTATCACCTTACTCAGGCAATTAAAAGAGTCACTTAAGAGATCTGAGCACACAGTTTCATATTAAAACAACACATCCAAATTAAATTAATTACTTTCTATAAACATGACAAAAGCAATTCAATGTAAGTTTTGATCTTGGCCACTGTATCTTGCAGTAACCTGCTTCAAGCTACTGGGTTATAAGATTAAAAGACTGAACATACTTAAAGCTTGTTAAAGTTACCTTCTCCTATTCATCTACAGTGTATAAGCAGCTATAATTTCTTTTCAAAAGCTTTATTTAAAAGAGACTAGAATATAGTACACCTTTGGGCCAATCATTATTAATCTATACAATTTGACTTTTTAGTAGTGAACATTTTGAGACATGTTATTGTATTTTACTTTGTTCACTCAATCCACTGAAATAATAATAACTGAAAAAATTCTTTAAATGTCCTTAAATAGTTTGTGTACATTTTGTGAAATATATTTGCAGTAAGTCAATAGAAAAATTGAAGCAAATGTAGTTGTCTGACAAAAGTCTTAAAAAACTAATTTGTAGAGACTTGGATAGCACTTTGCACAATTACAGATACTGAAAAAGTATAAACTTAAAAAAAAAAACAAACAACAAAACAAACAAAAAAACCCATAGAAGTTTTAAAATTTTATATGATCTCAAATTGATTTTAGACAAAAATTAGCTGTAAGATGCAGTAGAAACAAAGTTTGAACTTATTTGTAGCCGGCTCTTCAGGACCATGGGTAAGGCATTTTGATTAGTAACAGGTTTCCTCAAAAGAATCTTTTAGAACAGAAGTGACACATCAGACTTCCCACTGTGGATTTCTGTTTCATGTACACAGACACATTTTGCAATGATATTCAATAGTGCCTTGAGTACTACAATTATGTAGGGATTCAAAAAGAAACATGTCACAAAGCAATGCAGAAATACACAATACAGTACAAAATGCAAAGTAATGTCAAAAAAAGTTGGAGTACTGAAGTATGTTAAAGGTTTAACTTTTCAGTTACAAAACATGTTTCCATTTATAAGACACGATTTAATTATTAAGTAATGAATTATAGTTTTCTTCTACATGATAAAATAGGAATACATACATTATAGCATAATAAGCTAAATCACAAAGCCTGGCAGGGAGACTCATTTAAAAAAAAAGATTTAATGAAACCAGTGTAACATGGTGCAACACAGAGTGTTATTCTGATTCCAGCAGTTATGCTGATGGTCTGTGCAGCAGCTTGGACTCTTCAGGAAGACAGAGGAGAAATGTCTCTAAGGGTGGGCAGTTCTACAGGGATCCCACAGATGTTTCCAGCAACCATTCTAGGGTTTGCGAGTACATCTATACCCTGTCACAGAGAACAGCATAGAGGTGTTCAAGCTAATGTCAAGTCAGTCAAGATATCCACCTGGCACAGAAAAGCACTGTGTTAGGATGCCAGTTCAAACAGTAATACCACTGCAGATGACCTTGCAGAGCTTATCAACATAGACAATGCTTCACTGAGGCACTTGTAATATTTTTAGTAATGGTGCTGCTATCTCTACCAAACCTGGTAATCAGTTGTGTAATGTGTCATCTTGAGAAAAGAGTATTTGTTCAGATGGATCTTCTTTTGAATCTACAAGCATATAAAATGTTTTCATATTTTTATTCAACTTTAAAACTCAATTTATAGGGAACAAGAATACTAGAAAAACTCTTATTGGGGCATATATGACCACACCTCTTATCCAAAATTATAAAAATAAATTTTTAAAATTGGGGAAAGAAAAAGAAAGTATTTTATGCGTATTACCTAGATAAGAAACTGTTTTTCCTGTATCTTCTTAGAACTATTTTCTTTTCTAAATTTCAATATACATTCTTCATTACAGCCTTTCTAAAATAATCATGTTGACCAGTCAACAAAGTCAAAATTTCTATTGACTTTAATTATGGCTGTTGTGGTTTGGGTCCAGCCAGCAATGAAGAACCAGGTGTTCTCTTGCTCACTTCCCCTGCACTGTGGGCTGGGGAGGAGAAAATCCAACCAGCTCCCAAAAGCTCATGGGTCAAGACAAGGGCAGGGAGGATTCATTCACCAATCACAGGCAAAACACACTTAAATTTAACTCATCACCAATCAAATCAAAGCAAGATAATGAGAAAAAAGTCAGATACTAAAAAAAAAACCTTTCCCTTCCATCTCCTTCCTTGGTGTCTCTGCACATGCACTGCTCTCACCACCATCCCTCCTCTGCCCAGAAGGTCTTACTGCAGTTTTCCCTTTTTAAATATATTAATTGCATCCACTTTTCCTGATAGGCTTGTTTTTTGATGGAGGTCAGTTCAGTCTTGGAGCCAGAGGAGCTTCCAGCAGCTTTTCACAGAAGACAGAATTGTGCCCTTTCCCACATGCAAAACCTCATCAAACAGACCCAGCAAAATGGCAAAGACTGATCATCATGAAATCCTCCATAAGGTGCTATGAAATTAAATTTAAGGTAATTTTAAATTATAACAATTTTAATTTATTTCTAAATTTCTTTTAAACATATATTTCTGCTGATTTCTTTATTCTCTGGTTCTGTTTACTAGTTATTTATTGATCTCTATATAATGGTAATCATGCTCTCTTTGAGGTCTTTTTTTCAGTTTAAAAAAAAACTATTGTCATCTGTTTGCTTAGAGTTACATGTCAAAAATATGCAATAAGAAAAACATATGTTACTGAGATATATTAGAATTCAAGAAATATGTGTTTTTCACTCCTAATCACCAGAATTTACATTTTATAAAATAGCAAAAATTTATCTTAAATTATTTTCTGGATTATTATAATTGGAGTTCAAGTATAAGAGTTGTGTCCATGCAACAGAAAATGCAAGAACGCTCCCCTTATAAATTATATTATGATTTTTTTAAAGCACTGCTATGTTGAAAGACTGTCAGTTGCAGTCTGCACTCCTTTATTAGAGCTTATTTTGTCAAATCAACACAGCCTTGAATCTGTTTTGCACCAAGGGAGGCTGACACAGGGCTCTGCTTCAGGGATTTGTGAGGCTTATTATCATACCCTATGAGTTATAATTACACTTCCTGAGAGTAGGAGGATGCTTTGTCAACATCTCCAGGATGTATAAGATAACATTTCAAGACCTATTTGTAGCTGTGGTGCACTAGACAAATGGATACATTGACAATATAGTATGGCTGTGTTTGCTGTGCACTACACTGGTGGAGTTGTTTTTATCATAATGTCTGTAGTTTCTCAGAGTTCCTCTTGTCTCCTGTTTAGAGAAGTTTTCATCATGTTCCATGTCTCATAAAGCTTTACAGGTCAATTAAAATTTATATTAAATATATTTTAAAATTAGTTTCTCCCTAATGTTATTTCAAGGTCCTTCTCCAAGCTCTCACAATAGTTGGTGGGGAAAACAAAAGGATCGGAAGAAGGAATTCTTTTTTCATTCCCTTGATTTATCCTCTCTGCAGTCAGTAGCATTCACAAAAGATTTACTCTAAATTCAAGATTTTGCACATACATGACACAATAAGATATGAAAGGCTACAATTTGATAAACACTTCTTTCAGTGCTTGTGCTGACTCAGGAAGTGCTTACGTATCCAGTACTACTTATCTTCCTTTTCCTTGATTAAAAATAACTAGAGAAAATGGCTTGGTTTAACTCCAGATCAATTTTTTAGTCCCATAGCACAGACCTGCAAACAGTCCTACAATTTTAACTGAAGAGATGGCATAAAGACTACAATGATTGGTGAGAACTCCTTAAGAGAATACTGATGCTGAAAGAAATGTTCTGCAAATGTGCTGCAAAGACATAAATTAAATTAAATTCCTTCTTTTGTTTTATGTAAATGTGAAAAAGAGAAACAGAAGAGCTGTTTGGAAACAACTGTGCACTGATGTCTCTATTTTCACTACTACGTGAAAATATATGGAGCTTTATTTCTTTTGTCATCAAGAAAGGAATAAAATTTTATTTAAAGGGCAGAACCCCAGGAAGTTTAGAAATGCAAACCTATTTTAACCCCAAACATCTTACTCCCCAGAAAAAACAGGCTTCAATAAATTGCCTTTCTCTGTTTTTGTTTATTAAACTGGCTTCATTCAATGCTTTTTTTTTTGGTGTGTGTCTTCTGAGTGCTTGTTATTAATTTTGCTTCTTGATTTCATATAGTATGATTTAACATGATTCTTAAAATACATAATTAATATCAAATGGAATTTCTTAAGTATAAAAGTACTTCACTGATAATTTATCACTAACAGAACATACCCAGGAAAATGATGGGCAATAAATAACCCCAGGAGACTCCCTTCTCACAGAAAAATGTGACCTGAAAAATTCTTTTTGCTGACAGGTGTGCCTATAAGCTCCCAGAACTCAATTCTTTATCACACTGGCTTATAGTGAATGATGAGGAGTATCTGAGGCTACTGGGGTTGTTTGTCTGGAGAAAGGGAAGATGAGGAAAGATCTTATTACTCTCTAAAACTACCTGAAAGGAGGCTGTAGAAAGGTGGGTGTCAGCCTCTTCTACCTCGTGGTAAGTGACAGGGCAAGAGGAAAGTTGCTTCAGGAGAGGTCTAGATTGGATATTAGAAGAAACTTCTTCACTGAAAGGTTTATCAAGCACTGGAACAGGCTGCTCAGGATCAAATCACCATTCCTGGAGGTGTTTAAAAGACATGTAGATGGGAGGGGGTTTAGCACTGGACTTGGTAGATTTAGGTGAATGGTTGGACTTGATCTTAAAGGTCTTTCCTAATCAAAATGATTCTATAATTCTATGATTATTTTACTTTAACAAGTTATGTTAGACTAATGCAGCATTGAATATGGGCAAAATAGATGGATACACTTCTTTGTTTAATTTAAAGTCTAATCCAAGATCACCAAAGATCTTAGTTTTATGGCATCCTTTCCAAGGAAATACAGATGTTATTTATTGACTTAAAGTTTCTCCCATTGAATACTTCTTTACAAGGTAAATTCAAATGTCTTCTTATTTTAATCTCAGTCACAGAAGTAATATTTTTTTTTTTTTTAGATGTTCTTCAATATTTGTAATCAATATAAACCTCTTTTTATGTTATTTTTTTCCCCATCAGGGTCCATTTCCTTCATCACATGTGATCTTATTTTTTTTGCAAAATATGACTGGACCCAACCAAAAAGTCTACTTGGTATAGTGGTGTGCTAAGATGAAGCCGGATTGGTTGCTTGCCATGCCTTCAAAATTTTTTTTTTTTTTTTTTTTTTTTTTTTTTTTTTTTAGTGTAAGATTCATTTTACATTAAAGTATCGGAAAAAAAAAAACAAAAAACCCACGTTAAATTTTGACCCTTAGTCCTTAGACAGCTTAAGAAATATATTCATAGGGTCCCACTGGAATAAAAATTAACATCAACAAGAATTTTGGAATAGCTCACAGCTTTTGGATGTTAGAGGCATTTACCATTCACCTCCTTATTTTTCCCTTCCAATTTGGAGAAATTTTCTGACAACCACTTTTATCTTTAATAAAGATAAAAGATAGAGCAGAATTAAATCACATTTCCTTGTAACAGGACATTTATTCTTTGCTGTATTATTTTTAATTAGCACTTCAACAGGATACTTATGTTCATCTCAAGTACTAAAAAAAAAAAAGGCTTCAAAATTACTTTGGAATAAAACTGCTCATATTGTTATTCCAATTGCAGTGTTACAAGTCATTATGCCATAGCTGAGCTTATTACTTCTTTTCCTTCCAAGAATCTATTTGACTTTAAACATTACGTCGAACTGACAAAATTATGTGTTGCTTATTCTTTTTAGCTCTGCCAAGTCAGGTTTGTCTCCTCAACTCTAATCTTATCCATTTATATTTGTATGCTGTGCAATTTAATTTTTTTGTGTATGACAAACATTTGTTTCTGTCTCAGCTACAGTTTATGTGTTTTGAAATAACAAGTTAATAAATAGTTAACTGATATTCCATGTTGATCCAACAATTCATACTTCATACAATGAAAGAGGGTCACTTTTAAAAGAAAAGGAAGAGTTAAGAGGGCAAGATTAATGAGTCTGCATTTGGCCTTCAACTGAGATTTCTACAATGGATCACAGCAGACTTATTCACAAGTCAAGGCTTGCTTG
This sequence comes from Phaethornis superciliosus, assembly GCA_023637945.1. NCBI lineage: Eukaryota > Metazoa > Chordata > Aves > Apodiformes > Trochilidae > Phaethornis > Phaethornis superciliosus. Next base: position 10,358,564 of record JAJQWJ010000005.1, read on the forward strand.
AGTTGCTGCACAAAGTCTTGATCCCCCTGTGTGGCTTGTATTTCTCTGCCTCCTTTATGTATAAAGAGGCCAATCAAACATAAAAGGCTGGACTATCTTTGCTTCAGAGCTTGGTATGGTAAGGAAAAAGAGACACCTTCGAAACTGCCTTATTTCTAGGAGTCTGTAGTTTGCTCTCAGAGCAAAGGAGTGCAAACCTCCAAATTAGGAGAAGACTCTAATGCTGTGTATAACATTTTGTTTAGCTATTTAAGAGTTAGCTCATACATACAAGGGCTAGGACAAGTCATGGATCAAATATTTTTCAAGGTCACAACATTCTTCATTGCAATGACTTTACATTTGCTGTGGGGTTTTGCTGGTCTTCAGAAAAGTTAGTAACTAACATATTTATATTTTTTGCAAAAAAATAAAAATATCTCCATATTGATTGTTTTTGTTTTCCAGTCATTCGAGTACTTTAGTAGCTTTAGGCTATAAAATCTGTCATTTATTGAAAGAAATGGGGTGGAGTAGAGTTCTTCCTGTCACAGATGATGACACCTAATTATACACCAGAAAATAGAACTCCCTCGGGAAGTAAAGAATTCAGATCATGCTCAAGTGCAATTGTTTTAGGCTATTTTGGGTGTTGTGAGTATTTATGAGCTCTATTAATAATAAATGAACTAATGTTGTAACTCTATAATTTTCAGACAACCTCATCTGACCGTTGAGATGATGTTGGCTTTCTGGCAATAATGAAAGTACATAAATATTAATATCTCGAGAAAAAAACAAAAACTCTTATCCCTGTATGAGGGTGAAATTGCATAAAATACAATGAAAAACGTGGAAACTATTGGGTATTCCAATTTGAGGTAGTTAACTATGTTACTTCATTTATTGTTTAAAAGCTTCATTAGATATTCTCTCAGTAACAAAAGCCATTGCTTTTTTACCCTTCAACAAGTTACTTATCTAAGAGTATTAATTACTTACTGAATCACAGTGCTGGATGAATACACAGATGCACAGAAGCTTTTGCACATAACTCTTTATACTTTTCTAAATGCTAAATTAACACTACATAATTCCGAGTAAGTTAAAAAAAAAAAAAATGAGCCCTATGTAAAAGAGCACTTATCACATTCACTCTGTAATTTTATGTTGATAGACACAGAGAAATGAAGCCTACATAAATGACAGTAAATGCCTTTTAAGCACCTGTTTATGGTTTGTAAATGTTGATAATTACAGGGCTTGTTAACATTTTGTTTGGGGCTATTCTTACTTTATTACATAATTAATGTTTAAAAAAATGTACCATAACTATCAGGAAGGTAATTCACTCATGGTTTCTGTTGTTTATGATCACCATCATAATGCCTATGAAAGAAGACAAAATATAAAACTAACATTTGCCTTTGTTTCTTAAAATCAGAGGTTATGCTTTTACCTACTCTGTTTAAGGTAGATATTTACAATTGTAGCACACTCCATAATTAGGAAAATATTAATCCCTCTCTCAACTAGCAGTCAGTATAGTTTTATTCCTTCCAATTACCTTTACAGAAGAGGAAGTTCTGCTTGCTTAGGGATTTCCATGCCAGGATGTGATGTATGTACATCCTAGGAGTCCAACACATCCTGGGAGGAATGAAAAGAAGACACAGGGAGATGTTTCAGAAACCTTTTCCAACTCTGCAAGTCATATATGTTTATTTTCTGAGTGGGTCCAGCAATACTCTGGAAGTTTTTTTTCCTACAGCTAAGCTGTCAATTACACCAAACTGAATTAAATCAGAGTAACCAGGGTCTGTAAAAGATTAAAAAAAAAATGAAAAAGACAAAATAATGATGCAAGTTAATTGCTTTTATCTCCTGTTGGTAGATTTAATAATTCCTTATAGTTGCATAAACACTATCACAAAATTTTGTATGACTACTCATATATTTGTGTATCAGATCTAAGACTAAAATAATGGAAGAATCCTCTGGTAGGACAGGAAGGACACAAAAGCATGAGGATATGAGAAATTGTAACCCTGAATTCAAAATGCAAAGCAGTATCAAGGGTACAGCTATAGTTTAAAGTCTGCAGTGGCAGCTACAGAAAAGATCTTTCTTCCACAGTTCAATACAACTCTTTATCAAGTCACTTTATGAGATACATTTTAATCAAAAGATATAGCTCAGAGAAAGATAATATGATAAAATTTTTGTCCTCTTCTTCTTTTAGAAAACATACATTGTCTGTTTATTTGGGTAACAAATCTATTTTACATCCCACTCCTCTAACCCAGAATCTTTTGTTTTCAGAGGGATTATGAGAATCAAAAACAAGAGGCGTAAGAACTAAAGTTGAATATTTTTCTTTTTCAGCTTCTCTTCTTACTGTCAAGTGCAGGTGCTTTGGCAAAATCTGTGTACCAGAATGCATAGGAAACATGAAAATAAAACCTGCCTGTGTCACAGTCCCGTGCTGGGATTTTGTTGGTTATAACCCAGGCTCAGAGTTGGGCTTTTGATAATTCAGACAGAATGTAAAAAGGAGAATATGGAAAATGTTACAAGACCTGTCAACAAGGAGGTGCTAAAAACCCCTTATCTTTAAGTGGTTCTAAATATTCTATTTTTTTTTTTCTTGCATAAATACTCTTATATAGCCGGTATAATAGAACTGTGTGATCCCCAAAATTCCAGACATCCATCTGATTTCTAACAGGGCATTTAGAGGCTCAAAAATTCACCCTAATTTCCTAAACAAATTCAACATGTATAATTGGACATACTCTTACTAATTTTTATCAGCTATGACAAATTCTATACCAATAATTTATTTAAACCATTAACAGGGAGGTTATATTGAATCCATTAATAAGAACTAGTTTTAATTTTGCTTTATTTTTCTGAATCAGAAATGTAAACCTACTCTACTTAAAGTAATTTTCAGAAACCTGAAGGACTTCTATACTTTCTTTGAATTTTGATAAAGCATGAAGTTCATCACAGTTGTACAGTACATGTTGTGGAAGGGATACTTTACTTTTTTTTTAATTATTTCTAATAATACAAAAAAAAAATCGTACAGTTGGTAGGTCAATATTTGTGTAACCAAATCTACTAACTATATCATTCCTCATTAAAAATAATAGTCAGGGCATCATCAGGGTTAAATAAAGATGTTGTTGTCCAAGAAGAAATGAGTCTCAATCCACTGGACCTGATGTTCTCATAACACTTCCACATCTCCCTGATGTCAAAAGAATTTCCCAACTTGTGCTAGACGTTTTTTTCCTGGGGTAGAATGCTATTCTAAACAGAAGAATTAGACTTTGTCCAAATGCTCTCCCATTTATAAATACCCGATGAAGTATTTTCCTTCTTTTAAAGAGATATATAAACTACCATGTTTCCCCCTCGTATCTTACTATTTTAGTCCCATTTTGTTTCAAACCACTAGATGCTATAGCAATGTACTAAAGACTGAATATAGATAGTATAGCTGTCATCTATATAGATAAGCAAGATGAGGCCCATGGCTCAGATTTCTGCTTTTAAACATCTGATGTTATAAGTCATTTGAAATCTTTCTTTTTTTCTACCTGTAGTTTATCTCTATAAAATGTTTGTTGTTTAATCATTTACTTTCTAAAAGTATGACAAAATGAAGGCATAATTTGAAGCACATAAGGTTTTGATTGAATATCGAGGGGGAAAAAAAAATCACTCTTAGAACAGTAAAACATTGAAGCAGGCTGCTTAGACAGGTTGAGAAATCTCCAGCCTTGGAGTTTTTCAGATCTAACTGGATATATAACTGGGCACTCTGGTCTGATCTACTAGTTGATCCTGGCTTGCTCAGGACATTGGGCTGGCAAACTCCTTATGTTCCTTATAGACTGAATTTACCAATAGTCTATCATGGAGAACAGAAAATACTTTCCCACAGTCTTATTGCCTAGAGGTTTTAAATTTCAAGTGCCCTAGAAAAGACTTACTTGTGTTTTGGGGTTTTTTTTGTTTTTTTTTTTTCTCAGTTCATACTCCAATATCCAGGTGCTTATAGACAGTTGCAGATTTAATCTTATTTTGGTCTGCTTTAGTTTATTCTTTAAAAGAGACTTCATCATGGCACTTTTTCTTCATGGCCTAGGGATAAATTGAGCATGGACAATTATGCATAGTTTTATTTTCAGAATACTGGGTATTTCTGTTGCTGAAGTATGTCTTATATCACATGGAAAGCCACCTGTGAAAAAAATAATCTCTCTGACTTTTCATAGTTTACCCACTCTTATTCTTTGTCTCCATGACCAATTAGTTGTTGAAACTCAAGGCTCAAATTTTCTTCTCACTGGAGGCCTGTAGTCAGTAGCTCCCTGTAGCCTGCAGCAATGTTTCCCAGGGGTCAGTACCAGGTCTGGTCTCGTTCAACACAATCATCAACGACCTAGATGATGCAAAACTGAGAGGAGTGGCTGACAAACTAGAGGGCTGTGCTGCAATGCATCCTAACCTGGACAGGGTAAAGAGGTGGACAGAGAGGAAATTAATGAGGTTTAGCTAGGGCAAATTTAAGGTCCTCCATCTGGGGAGTACATCAGTACAGGCTAAGGTTTGACCTGCTGGACAGCAGCCCTGAGGAGAAGGATCTTGAAGTCCTGGTCAACAATAAGTTAACCACGAGCCATCAATGTGCCCATGTGGCCAAGAAGGCTAATGATATCCTGGGATGCATTAGGAAGAGTGTGGTCAGTAGGCTGTAGAAGCTTATCCTGCCCCTCCATTCCACCCTAGTGAAGCTGCGTTTGCAGGGCTTCCCAGTTCAAGAGAGATAGGGAGCTACTGGAAAGAGTCTAGCAGAGGGCAATGAGGGTGACTGGGGGACTGGAGCATCTCTCTTATGAGGAGAGGTTGAGAGAGCTGGGACTGCTTAACCTGCAGAGAAGAAAACTGAAAGGAGACTCTATCACTGCCTATAAATATCTAAAGGGAAGGTGGAAAGAGGATGGAGCCAGACTCTTTAGAAGTGACAGGACAAGGGACAATGGTCACAAGCTGGAACACAGGAAGTTCCATCGAGAACAGGCTGCCCAGAGACATGGAGTGTCCTCTGAAGATATTCAAAATCCATTTGGATGCAATCCTGTGTAATGTGTTCTAGGCAATCCTGCTTTAGCAAGGGGTTGGACTAGATGATTTCTACAGGTCTCTTCCAACACCAACAGTTCTGTGATTCTGTGGCACTGGCTGTTTCAACACTAAACCCAAACTTTTAGTTCCATTCTGTTCTTTTGGTTACCCTCTCTGGTCTGAACTAAATTTCATGTGAACTGGACGGTTTCTTTCTGCCAGAGCTCAGCATGAGGTTCTCCACATCATTGACCATCTAAAATTGCTAATTAACAATATCCTGGAGATGCAAATTGAAAAGTCCCCCTTTAAACTACATAAGCAATAGCTGCTAGCAAATTGACATAGTGAATAGTATATTAACTTTAATTTTTTAAAAGCTTCTAAAAGATTAGGTTTTGTACAGAAGACTAAACTAATATCTTTCAAAAAAAGGCCATTCCAAGCAAAATTCTAAATAATAATTCTTAAATGTGGTGCTGTTCTGTCTTGAAAAAAGGCTGGCAATAACTTAGCATTGGTAAACTATGTTCTTTTCTACTCCCATTATCAGAAATGAATGAGCTGTCTTATATAACATGAAAGTTTTAAAAAAAGAAAAGCACAAAGAAAATCAATCTGTAGCAATCATTTGGAATAGAAAATGTATACCCAAGTAGATGAAATGTATCAATATTCTGAATAAATGAAAGAAGCATCTTATAATGAAAATAATCAAATTACCTCAAAAGTAAGTGGCATTACCACTACCCAGTAAAAGAGGTGTTCAGATATACATGGAGAAATTAGTGCTCATCAGAATTAAAGGCCAGTGTAGTAGCAGAAAGTAAGCCAAATCAAGCAACTCTATATTTAAATACAATTGTGTTAGAATTATGCAGTATATGTGTGACCTGGCATTGAAATCCTAGCAGTATCCTACAGTAACCACCTCTGGAGCATTCTGTGCCCAAACAGAACAGTAATTTTGTTTGCAGTAGTCCTCAGTCTCTGTCAGCTATGGATCATTACATGTTGAGCATAGCATGTCATAAGAACAGATTCCCTGTCTAGTTCTGAATAAGAATATCTAGTATGCATCAATGACATGTAGTGGGACTTAGGGTGGTGTGTAATGAGAATAGCACTTTCAGCTTCATTCTATGAAAGGAAAATCCAAGTACATATGTAAAGAACTGTCCCCTTTTCTAGATGTCATACTGTAATCTCTGAGAGTCCGCAAGACTCTTCTCATTCAGTCTTTGAGTTCAGTTTGATAAAAATGTAAGTCACCCAAAGCATTATGGAAATCCATAGTCATTCAACATATGGCTTGTCCATAGCTGAAAATAGTCTCTATTTTTACACAAAAATTGCTGAGTTGAACTGAAGCTATTTTCATAACTTAACTGGAGACATAAATGTGACTCACACTTTCATTCAGGGCACTCCTGACTTATTCATCTAATGATTTGAATGGAAAAAACTATCACACTGCAAAAGAGAAGTCATATTTTCCCACATGTCAGACTCTCTGGTCATGAGTCTTGCAGGGTCAGGAAACTTTTAGTGGCATATACGGTTTATTAATTATTAAAAAGAATATTTTATTATTTAAAAAAAAAAAAAAGAAAAAACTCCCATTCTCCCATTCAGCATAAGTAAATGTTCACATGCATCAATTGCATGATAGACACTTTCTACTACTTGCTTTCCTGACACAGTCTCTAGTAACTGGATGGCACAAATATTCTTGTACTGACTCACCACTAGCATGCCTTCAACATCTGAAGCAGTGCATCTGGGGCTAGATGTGCTGCTAGATGTTCTGCCACAGGGGAGTAAGGAGGAGTCTTCTAAAAGGAATTTTTCTTACTGACTCTGTGGCTTTGTGTGTGGCCCCAATAGCCCTGTACTATGAAGAAGGGCTGATAAGATGTCATATCCACATTCAAGACTAGTTGAGATCTCACAGAAATTCAATAACTGGCATAAGCCTGCCTGTGCAATCTGGATTCTAATTCCTATTCCCTTTGCTTTCCCTCTTCTTCTACAGTGCACTGCTTGATATCTTTCTAAACTGACATCAGAAATGTCTGACTCCTGGGAATTATATTTAACTGATTCTTTAACATGCAGATAATTTCTAAATAAACATCCCACATTTTTTATATCTTAATACCTCTTTCCATAGGTTAGCCTACTTCACATGGAATGCTGTATTCCTCTTCGCAGTTGCTTACTACAGCAGAGGAGAATTCTGTGTCTGAACAAAGAAGCTAGAAGGGAACTCTGTCTTTTCACTGTACAATTAAACACCATCTTATATAGGTCAGAATGTGACAACACTCCATGGTCAGCCCTCCACAGCTAGTTCTATGTGGCTAACTCTATTGGGACAACTCCACAGGTTGGCAGATGTCACCACTCCTCTCTGCTGTACTCCCTAGATTTGCACTGGTTCTTCCTAGATTTGCAGCATAATCTTCAATCTGTTTTCCAGTCTGTAGATGTCAGCTAATCATCTCTTAGATGTCATGATATATTTGATGACTGAAAAGATTTTTCTGATGATAAAGCTGTCTTCTCATACAAACAAAACTAATTTTTCAGGAGATTTAAGAAATGGTCCATTTCTTGTGCAAATATTAACTCTACAATAGATAGGCTAATAGGAAGGCTAATAGAAAAGAAACAGGCTAATAGAAAGCTAAAATACTTTGAGATTATTACTATTTCAGCTCAGTACAGTAGAATTAAACATAAATAAATTCTACTATTCTCACTACTTTAGCTGCAACTTAAAATAGCCTGATTAGATAGCAGCTCATTTTATCTAGCTAGAAGAAAATAACTTTTCCTCCTATCTCCTTTCTGATTCTTCATCTTCTGTAGTATACATAGGAATTCCCAATACTGTTCTCCAGCAAACAGTCCCTTTAGAATGCAAATACCTCCTAGAAATCATTCTGCCACACTGAATCTGCCTTCACTGAGCCACACCCTGTAAGAAACATAGTTTTCACTTATTTGAAGTAGGTATGAAAAATAAATTGAAAAAAACAGTTATATTTTTGAATGAGCTTAACTCTCACAACCAACTATATAAAGGGTGTCTGCAAGGAATGTGTTGTGTGGTTTGCCAGTTCTTTGCTCAGTCATCCTTTGTGGTCAGTAGTAACATAAGTGGGATTAATAATCAGAGTCAATATTGATGCTGGAATGGACCTCTGGAAATCATCTGATCAGATCCCAAAATATAAAGGTCCTGAGGCAGGAGGTAAGAATGTGTCACAGAATCTGTTCATTCATCTCCCATGAAAGAAGAAATCTGTAAACATCACTCATCAGCACCAAGCAGCCCAAAAGCCTTGGTTAGTTCACTGGCCTATAAAAAATAGAGGCAATAGAGGAAATTATATACTGCTTCCTTCTTCTGAACTCATCCAAAATTTGCTATGCTGCTTTCTATTCCACAAGAAGGACGAAAGAGGAGACTTGAAAAACTTCTCTAACTCTGAAATTATAGTGACTTTTAGCACTGTTCCCACTGTAAAAGACAAAACAAAACAAAACCACAGAACTAAACATATTTTTTTGAGTTTTCAGTTATAATTCAGCATTAGAAAGCCAGTGCAGACTTACAGGTTTCTCAGCTACAGTTTGCCATTCTTATTTAAACAAAATATAAAGCTTTCAAAATGTCTTCTACTTCAAAGCAGTAAGAAAGTTCAGAGATAAATTTTTATACATTATAATAAAGACACAGTATGGAGCCATGGCAGTTTAAATTAACCAACAATCTTGCCTCTGAGAGTGAAAAGAGTCCAAGAAGTAGCTGCAATGTTATAAAACTCTATATCAAGGCCACAGAATGATTCTGTTGTCACTGTATTAAATGGTATAAATAAGTAAGCAGGAATAGGGCAGGTGAGAATCAAGACTCCTTTTCACCCCTGTGGTGCACAGAAAGAAGCATCTTGCTGGTCAGTGCAACTGCGATGTTCTGAAGGTTTCCCTCATTCTAAGGATAGACAGGAGGTGTGCGAATCCTCCAGATATATTTGAAAATTACTATTAGATTAATGAAAAAATACTACTAGAAGTTACCTTATTTGGTTGATTTTCATGGTCTTCACGCCTTTCAGCTTCTGGCTAAATGTGACTCTCAGCTATTTTTGAGTGGTTAGATTGGTCATAGAGCCAGCACATTTTTCATCTCAATTTAGCTACAATATTAGAATCTTATCTTTCAAATTGTCAAGGAAATGTGTCAGATTGTTCAAGGAAATATTTCTCCCCTCTAGCCTTTAAATTGAGGTACACTTTTTTTCTGCTGAGTTGCAGTATTTAAACTCACTCATTCCCATGTACATAAAATCCACATAAATAATGTGTTAAGACTGTCACTCAGAAAGTCCCAAGTATTGCCCTTTTCCAAACAATTTCAGAATCACAGAAGGGTAGAGGTGGAAAGGAACCTACATCATCTACCTCAGTCCCCCTGTACCAAGGATTGTCTGATAGAGCATATTGATTAAGGCCATGTCCTCTCAGGTTTTGAATACCTCTGAGGATGGAGACTCCACAGCCTCTCCAGGCAACATGTCACACTGTTCAGTCATCCTCATGGTAATTTTTTTATTTTGGTGGGGTTTTTTGGTATGCTTAAAGAGATTTTCTGTATTTCAGTTTGTGCCCATTACCTCTTGTTCTGTCAGTGGGTATCACTGAGAAGAGTCTGGCTCTATCTTCTCTTCCCCTCTCATCAGGTATTTATACACACTGGTAAGATCCCTCCTTGAGCCTTTCTGGATATGCCATGCATTACCTGTAGCAGGGATTCCAGTGTCCCAGGGGGACCAGGGCCTGCAAACATGAGGATTATTCCAGGTGTTTGAAGAAAACCTCATCTACTTCTGTCTGATCAGGTGGTCTGCAGCAGCTACTAAGTACCACCCATGTTCAACTGCCCACCAATCCTGAACTGTGAGTTCTCAGCTGTTTCCTCTTCCATCCCTAAGCAGAACTCCACGTATTCCAGCTGCTCCCTCACATTGAGTGACTCCCCCTCCTTTCCTTCTCTCATTATCCTTCACTTGTGTAGCCCTGCAAACTTTGCTGCAGTCATGTAGGTTATCCCATCATATGCCTGTAATCCCACTAAGAGCTTCACCCCCCAAAGTAGTGCCCCTTCTGCTGCCTCTTGGAGCTGCTGCATATCTCAGGCTTGGCCACCTCAGATGCTTCATACTGGATAGAGATCTCACTTCCTCTTCAGCTAGCAGGGCACTGAATGGATGTTATGGGAGCTACCAAATCCAGATGTTCCAGGACTTGCACTTTCCCCTTTCTTGTACCTTGATCTTTTTCGTCACTGTCTGGTGGGCATGGGTGCTTATCCTATTTGAGGTTTAGCCAGTAAAGAGGCTGAGTGTATCATCCCAGAGAAGCATGCATGCACACACCATTAACATATGGATGGCCACCCTGATTGCCATCCCCACAGATATCCCTGCCAAAGCCTACATAAAACATAAGTATAGACAGCCAAGCCCTTTCTGGGTGACCAGGGCAGAAGCTGACTGGTTAAAACAAACACTTCACTCTCTTATTTCATAAGCACACTCTTGTTCTCAGCTCCTTTGAATATGAACACAGCCTCTATATCGATATGACACCATACTGATGTCTTTACACAGATACTGGCTCATGCATTCAGTTCTTCTCCAACACACCTGCTAGTTTTGCTGGAAGTTTGCTAGTGTATTACAGATGCACATATACATACACATAGGCACAGACACTGGAAACAGGAACAGAGCCAGGTCTTCCCATTTGCTGGTCCTTAAACGTCTCAAAAATTCATACTCAACTTATAAACCAGTTCTTCTCTTTCAGGTTCACACACTGCCTACTGATTATAATAAGTTAGATGTTTTGCCCATTTTCTACTTAATGGGTTAATGCTACTGAATAGGTGAAGGAATGAAATTGGATGAAAGCCTTTATGACTCTAAAAACTAAAATAGACTCTTAATGTCCAGTGTTCTATAGCAGAATAGTTAATTTTGACAGAAGAACACAGGTAAATTTGTATTTTAAAAATGAAAGAAACATGGGGAACTTTTTAATCCACAAAGCTTATGTGGTCTGAAGATGTCTTTTTTCCTCACAACTTTTCAAACTGACAAGAAGAAAATTCCCTGTTTTTGCTTGCAGTGCAGCACTGTTTTCACACTGCTAAACTGCAGCCAACATACTATCAAAGCTTCAAGAAAAAGTCAGTGTGCCAGGTCTTTCTTCTCAGTTTAATATCCTTGACAGTAGAGTGAATATCGATGACAGTACTAAATGTCTTTTGGCAGGGCTTTGCTAAGTCTGCAAAAAGTAATAAAAAAAACCTCTAACCACTCAGTAAAAGCATGCATGAATCTTTAAAGTCAGTACAAGAAAAAAAAAAACCTCCTTATGTGCAAATTGGAACATGAAATAGTTGAAAGCTCTGTACTTGTTTTTTTTTAACTCTTTCTGAAATGGCTAGCAATGAAAAACTAACTGTGAATAAAATACAGAATGGCAGACTGTGTAAGCCAGAAGGTGATATACTAATTTTAGGACAGTGCTGAATTTTAGTAGATACTTTCATAGTATTTAAGGAAGACTAAATAGAATGACACAAAGAAAGTGACAGGTATTGCTCTAGTAACTCCATTAACAATTTTCTGAGGAGCACATGGAAAAAGACATTAAATTTTGAACAAAACATTAAAACTACAGCTGAAAAATGGATAACTATTTCATATATTGGTTTCAATAAACACTAAAGAATAGCAAACATGAAAAAGTCATATTTCCTGCATACAACGTCTAGTGCAAAGTTAATGAATTTTCCAGTGCTGGCAATCTGGCGAGGAATATAAAGATACTTTGTACATCTCTAAGTTTCCTAGTAGGTCATAAAACAATGTGTAGAAAAGAAGTGCCTTATCCAGGACCATGCATTTGCATAATTTTTCTTTTTTTATCTTTTTATTCCTCATAATCTCTTAGTGACTCCAGAAATAAATTGTGGCGCAAGTCTGAGAAATATACATATTTTCCTTTTGTATCAAAGCTCGGTAGTCAGTTCCTTTTGCATTGCTGGAAGTCACCTAAATAATAAGAAAAGAGCAGTATGTGAAGATGCCCCTGCATGCATTCTTTTTTGAAACAGAAAATACAGTGAGTCTTGAGTACAAGTGCTGTCAAATATTTAAACTACCCTTTTCTAGCCAGCATCCCAAAAAATTTTTAGAGGTAAAAATTTTTTTTAGTCTAAGTATTGCTATTGTTGATAAGGTTTTTGCTGGTGATACTGATTTATGGTCAAGACCCAGGTTATTTATAGTGTTATTGTAAAATAACTTTGCAGTGTTACCATGATTTACCCTGTAGTTTATGCAAAATCCCAGGTGGTAATCTACGGTAGCTGGGAAAATAATGCCATTGGTAACTGTAACCCTCTGACAGTGACAATGATTTAGGATGTCAGCTGCAGATGAGAGGTTATGTAGTAAAAAGAAGGATTTGGTCATGCATCTTCCCCTGGTATCCCACTACCACTTCCATGTCTTAACATCCTTGACTTCAAGTACAGAATAAAATGGCCTTGCATGGCACTAGCACCATTTTGCTACAAAACCAATTATAGTTTACCTATGAGGGAAAACTTCAATAGAGACTGGTTATTAACTTATTAATATTATCTTTCATTATTTCTAAAAGGATATATGATTTTTGCCAAAATCATTTTTAGATACTTAACTTAGCATCCTGTTCAGAAACTAGGTACTTTACGAGACACATTAGAGGGTTTATGGTTTAAATACAGGGAAAAAAAAATATTGAAATATTAAGTCATGTATCAGAAAGAGCTTTAAAAAGAAGCCTCTTATTTCCAATTCTGCTATTAACTACAGAAACTACTTGAATATATTTCTTCACAGTGCACTCAGTTGTATAAAGAATGTAAACTTTTTTCCAGAAATTGTAGCTTTTCTTTTCTTTTTTTCCTCTCCTCTCCTTTTTTTTTAGAATATATATTAAGCTCAGCCTGCTTTCCTCCAGTTACTCAGATAACTTTGCTAATAAGTGACATCGTGATTTTATGGAAATGATTAATGCTATAATCTGAAGAAAGAAACCAGGCATTTAAATCCTAGAAAGTGTTTTACTTCCATTTTAAAATCAGGATATACTCTAAGAAGTATGTTTAACAATATGTTTATTATTTCCTTTTATTTCCTCAATAGTTTTTGGAATAAGGCCATTATTCCACAATCCAGCTCACAAATGTAAAACTTTGGTCTCAATATAAAATGTGTAGACTTCATGCACTAGCAAAAACAAAAAAAAAAAACCACTTGATTAATTTATGATCTAGGATAATGCTTCTCATAAGTAAAGTATTTCTTACCTCTGAATCTGAGAAATAAATTCCACTGTATCCTGCTGAACTACCATCACCAGTATATCTGAGCTGTGTGAAATAGGTATGGAACTGTTCATGTCTGAACAGGCTGAGAAGAGGATTTTGATTTAAGACATTTTAATTAAATCACTTCATTGATTGAAAAAGACAGAAGAGTCTTCTTTCGTTTCCTTACAACTTTATTACTTCTACAGTTCTAATAGAAATAAAAGCAATGTAAATCTTGTTACTAAGAGTAAAATGCAGTGATATGCTGCACAATTAGATGAGGATGAATATTGTTGAATTCTTAACTGAAAAATCTGCTGATGAATTTTGCTGAACTGTCCCTAAATTCAGTAGGTACTGTTTCCAGTTATATAAATCTTCATCTGTAATTGTTCCTTCAGAGTAAAGATAAATAACATACTGCAAGAATAAAATACTGCTGTTACACAGTTCCACTACTAAATGTATAAGTACATGAATCTTTAATTACAGAAGAAAGAGAAGATCACATTAAAGAAGTTAATAGAGCATGGCAGGTGATTATTGATGGTGTTTGGTTTAATATGTGCACTGCTAAGCACAGAAATTGGTAAAATAGAATAATTATGTTTCATAATGGGAAAAAATAATAAGGACATTCTTATTTCATATGGTGAAATTCTGATCATAACAATTATTAGTATGTTCTTGTCAATATAAATATATTTAATCATTATTGATTCTAGTTGAAGCATATGCTTAAAGTCAGGACTACTTTAGATTTAGCAAAAGGCCTGTTTAATCAGAAAACATGGGTTTTCATATTATATTTTGTTTTTTTTTTTCTTTTTTATCTGACCTATATATATATATCAAAATTCCATGTATTTCATGGGTTTTTACCTCAGAACAGACAACACTATAAATGGATGATAACACTGAAATACACTCATGTATGTTATGTCAGAGAAAATAAATTTTCTTCTATTTATTAATTTGCATTTCTCTCCATAAATTGCAATCATATGCTACTGTGACTCTAGTTTAATGCAGGAAACAGATTTCTTACCTGATGAAACAGCACTGCCAAACATCATATATTTTAGTCCTTGAAAAACTCTTGGAATAATAACAAAAGCTGCCACTTCCTAAGAGGAAGATAAGTCTAGTGAAAAAAGAAATTTTGCATGTGGACTTCTAAGAGTATCAGCTTTTTCTTGTTCTGTTTGAAATATATTAATAGTAGTATCAATGCCAAGTATACCTGAATACATTGATTTTTTCCCCTTATTTTCATAACTATGCTTTGAACTACAAGGCTTCCTTCCTTCCTTCCTTCCTTCCTTCCTTCCTTCCTTCCTTCCTTCCTTCCGTCCATCCGTCCACTTGATATGACTTTGAAGTTTGATTCACAGTTCAGTCACTCAACACAAAAACTGTTTTGCTGCTGTTTTTGAGACTTTCCTCAAGTTCTCTTGGTGTTTTCCTTCATCTCTGAAAGCCCTTTATCTGGTGTTTTTGCCCCAGCACTATTGGTGTGGCTGCCCAGTGCTGTCTTTGTGCTTTCTAGCCCATCCCTTATTTCAATGAGCTTAGGTCTTGTCCTGCTTACTGTGCAGCTATTCAAACCATTCCTAACTTTATTCCTACCTCAATACCAGAGTCCCCTCCTTAGTCTGTTACTTCCTATCAGTTAGTCCCTGCCAATCTGATCTGAATCTCTCATGCAAAAAGCCTCTTCTCAAAGGGCTTTTGCTGTTTGCTAACTCAGTGCATCAGACAAGCTTGTTTATAGTTTTATAGAACTTTGCTGAACCTTTTAAGTCTTGCAGCAGTTTCAGAGCTAACCTACTAAGCTGAATGAGTAAGAGTCAGTCATAACTAAAAGGAAATCTAAAAATAAAATACTTTAAACACGGAGTTAGAATAGTCAGAGAGTAATCAGAGGGGAAAAAACCATAAAAACAACAAAACAAAACTGTCAGGGGAACCCTGGGAAATGATCTGGTGTCAAAGCAGAGCTAACTGCAAAGTCATAGAAGACTGTTCAGGGACTTAGCCAAATGGGTTCTGAATACATCTAAGGATGGATATTCCCTAAAATCTCTGGACAACCTAATTCAATGTTTTACCATCTTCACTGTGATTTCTCCCACTCCTAATTTCTAATCAGAATTTTCCGTTGCAGCAACTGTTGTTTATTGCTCCATATCCTTTATCTGTGTATACTGAGGAGATGGCTATTTTTTCTGTAACTTCCCACTAAGTAACCAAAGAGAACAGTAAAATCCTCTCTTAGCCTTTATTCCATAGCCTATCTCCCCTAGGATCTGCTTACATGCTGTATAGTCCAGCTCCTTTTTTATAATCTTGCTGACAGTCTAAAGGACCCACTCACTCCACGGTGTCACTATCTTTTTTTTCTTGAGGAGCCAAAAAGCAAACACAGTGTTCCAGGTGTGGTCTCTTGAGCAGCACCAGAGAGGAATAACCACTTCCATTCACGGGCTTGCTGTAAATGTGCTAACAGAGCCTCACGAGCCACAAGGTTACACTGCTACCCTGAAACCCAATGGCAAGCACTGCATTCCAGTACTAACTGGGAACAGATGAGAGTCCCAGTTTCTCAAGTGTCTTATGCTGTCAAGTAGAGGATATATACTTTAGGCATCTAGGGATATTTAGGTATCAAAATGTTTAGGTTTTTTGATGCTGAATGTGTGTCAGGATTGTGACAGAGGAGGTCACGGGAGAGGCACTAATATAGGGTAAGTAATTTTCTGAGTAATTATTAATAATGTTATGTAACTAGTCTTTTTTCTCCTCTTCACAGATGAAGAAATCCTGTTATATTATTTGTCTTTTTTCAGATCTCACTGTAGACACGTCTTTGTGGTAATGATGTAGCTGTGAACAAAGCACTTACATGGGGCTCACTGGCACCATACAGACAAAGGTATTCCTTTTGTTTGAAGGAAAGAGTGACAATTCTGCTGCATTTTTAATTATGCAGTATCTTGTTTGCCACCTTGACACAAGTTGCAGTTGTAGCAAATAATGTTACATTTTCTAGCTAACGGGTGTCTTATCTAATAGGAATACCTTCCTGGAAGTTCAGTCCCATGCAGAAAAAAACCACAGCAAACACCAACCAACCCAAATATTTTAATCTCTGGTGTGCCATTTCTTAGTGAGACCAATATAATTATACTAGAAAGCAAGCATGGTCTTTGGCTCTCCACTAAAAGAATGCACCTAACTGTGCAAGACAGGTATAGATGAACGGAGATGAACAGGATTTTAGAAAATATTTACACATTATATTTCCAGATCTCTTGAAACTTGTAATTCTTGAAATTTTATGGGTTTTTTTTGTTTGTTTGTTTTTTCTGTGTCATATGAACAAATTAAACATAATATCCTTACCATCCCTCTTCTACTTTGTAATCTGAACAAAAGCAAACATAAAATCTGAGGTAAACTGAGAAAGGAGAAAATTCTTCCTCAGTGTAACAATCAGGCAGTGGAACAGACCCAGAGAGGTTGTGCAGTCCTCATCCTTAAAGGTTTTCAATAATGAATGCACAAAAACCTGAGAAACCTGCTCTGACCTTCTTTGGAGCCTAATGCTTGACTGGATGACTTTCTGAGGTATATTCCAATCTGCATCACCCTGTAGAATCATGGGATCATTGAATTATTTTGGATGGAAAACGCCTTTAAGATCATCAGGTCCAATCATTAACCTATCACAGTTCCAAGTCCACCATTAAACCATATCCCTTAGCACCACAGCTACAGATCTTTGAAATATCTCCAGGGATGGTTACTCAACCACTTCCCTGGACAGCCTGCTTAACCACCCTTTCAGTGAAGACTTTTTTCCTAATATCCAATGTAAACCTCCCCTGGTGCAACTTGAGACTAATTCCTCTCTTCCAGTTCCTCTCCTAAAAAAAAAAAAAAACCAAACAAAAATCCCCCAAAACAAACAAACAAACAAAAAAACCCAAACCAAACCCCAAACCAAACAAAAAAAACAAACCAAACCCCAACACCCAGCTGGCTATAACCTCTTTTCAGGCAGCTGTAGAGAGCAATAGGGTCTCCCCTTAGCTTTCTTCTCTTCAGACTGAACAATCCCAGTTCCCTCACACTCTCCTGACAGGACTTGTGCTTGAGACCCTTCACCAGCTTCATTGCCCTGCTTTGGACATGCTCCAGAATCTCAAAGTCCTTGAAGTGAGGGGCCCAAAACTGAACACAGTATTTGAAGTGCATCCCCTCCCTTTAACCCCTGAAGGGTCTGTCCCCTTCCTGCCTGCCCTCACCGGTGCCAAGTGCAGGGCCACGATCACTCCCCTTCTACTGGTCACACTATTTCTGATGCAGGCCAGGATGCTGTTGGCATTGTTGGCCACCTGGGCACACTTCTGGTTCATATTTAGCCAGCTGTCGACCAGTATCCTCAGGTCCTGAGACTGGTAAAATGTGACACTAATTATAGGTGGGGATTAATCAAGTCTTTTCCTTGACTCGGAATTCAGTGTAACCATCCACCGGCTTTATACTTCCAACAAAAATAAGATGGAATAATTGAAAAGTTTCAAGTAGTCTACATTTGGAAATATTGTTTAGAGACTGACTCAGTTTATAGTCGTGGATATTTGTGGAATTATTTTCTAGTGTTGTTCTTTTAGCACATCAGGTTAAAAAAGGTGGGGTTTTTTTCTAAAACAAAACCAAAGAGAAGCACTAGAAACATACTTTAGAAATCAGTGTCTATTAAGTTAGAAGGACAGTAGTAGTCTGAACACCTAAGACATCTGGGACTTTTCAATTCAGTTTAACCTAACAATAGATGAATTGAAAAAAGATTCCTTCTTCTTGTACATGGCCAAGGACAGAAACTAATTAAAACTCATTTATTATAAAAGATTTATAATTATGGAAATTAAACTGACTATATCAAGATTTTTGAAGATATTGAATTTTCCTTTTTTTGTAAGGAGATCAATAATGTAAGAAATTGAATTCACAATAAAATGCAGTGCTATTGAATATATGCAACAATATTGAAATAAAAGGGAAGTGTTTCAACAACAGAAATTAAATTTGATTGTAATAACAGGAACAAATATGTGCATATTTTCACTAATTAATCTCTTTTTGAGTATAGTTCACTATGTAATGCACACAAATATACTTAATGTTAAAAAAACTCTTTCCATGATGTTGAAAAAACTCTTGTGAAGAAATATCCTATAAACCTTATAATTATATATCACAAACATAGCTGTGTAGTCAGTTTTGTCATCGATTCAGTTCCAGAGCATTTGTTAAATTGGTGTGCCTGATTACAGTGAGATACAAAGTCATCCAGCTGAAGGCTCATTTTACCTGAATATGATTGTTTTTAAATTTATTTTTGGTAGTAGAGATGTTGGCTAAGATACTAATCAAATGCATCTTAAAGAAAAGTGCATTCCCCAAAACATTCAGCAAATGGGACAAATAAATTAGGGCAGGATTAAAAAGAGTGATAAGTAAAATGTTTTTTTTTCTTCTTCCCCCAAGAGCTAAACAATAGCTTAGTAGCATAGTAGCATAACTTGGATTAAAATACTTTGCACAGTAATTTTTCTGTTAACTCATTTAATTTGAATGCATATCTCATTCGCTTGATTGGAAGTCTGCAGTAAATATTAATAATGTCAGTGCAAAAACAATTCTCAGTAAAGAATAAAAAAATAGGTTTGCTTAATATATTCTGTTGCTAACAATGTTCATTCAGATATGTATGTACCTTATAGTCTAACTTTGTCTTTCACATGGGTGCTTTGTGACTATAATGACCTTTTTTCTTTCATCAGTGTGAGGCTGTCCACAGTGGCACTGCAGACAATGCAGTGGTAATCATTATTTTCATACTTAGGTACTTCAAGAAAATCCTCTTAAAGCAGCACACACTTTGTCAAAAATATTCCTGAATATGTGAGTTGTAACATAAAAATGAAAACAGAAAGGCTGCTAGCTGGTTCTCTTCAGGAAGTTGTTTTTTTTTTCTGCTATTAGGAGTTATCACAAATCTTGATAAGAAGCAAGAGTATAAGATAAAGTACAAACCAAATCCTTATAAATATAAAACATTCTTGAAGCATAATTGTCTACAAGGAGTCTTCCCTCAGTATCAAATCACAGAATATAGAACTTTTCTAATTAAAAATAACTTTAAAGTATTATCAGCATATTTTCACATATTTTAAATAGGTCCAGTTTTCTCTTAAGCATCAATAATGTTCAATAGAGATATAGCAAAAACCAAGTAGATAAACTTCTTAATTACCTATTTTAACTGGTCTATGAATATCAACCTATGATAATTTTTGCATCTCAAAATCATTATGCTGAAATTGTGATCTTCAGTCATTATTAATTCTAGTGAAAATAAAGGCTTCTGGTTTCTGCAGGACAGAATGGCCCAATGTGTTTAGCTACAACCACACTGTGCTAGAAGGAAAGTATGCAGCCCCACTCTAGTTAAAAATTAGGTTTGCTCCGAGTTCACATAACCTTCAAGCTAAAATGTGGTTTGATGTCTCATGGTCAACTCATGTGCTGGGGGTTAAGTTAATTAAGAGCTGCTCTAGTCTATTAAAGCTCCCTGTAGACTAATTATTAAAGTGCCTTGGACAATTACAAACCTACAGCAATAGAAAGTCAAAGAGCTGCTTATATTATGAACAATTCAGTAGCCAGTTGATTATCTTTTGCATTAAAGAACTTCCACAATAGAAGGAGATTGCCTTCTTCACTGTTTTTCTGCCATCTAAGTAGGAGAAAAACATACCAATAGGAAATCTGTGTAATTGCTAGTGCTTCTTTTTTATATATACACACCCATATGCTTTTATCACTTCTAAATTCCTTATAAGTGGAAAAGGTCCTTTTTATTTTTTTTTCTTTTTCTAGATTGAGTTAGTATATATACATGGCTTAGGAATTAAAAAAAAAAAAAAAAACATATTCAGGAAATTAAAAATATATAGAATCATTGAACATAACTTCTTAAGAAGCACTGAAGCTGTCTACAATGTCACTATTTAGAAATAGAAGTACTTTTTCCATATAGCTTGATTTTATCCTATAATTTTTTTCCCGTACTGTCTTTCAAGTAACCAGAAAAACATGAGAACTTTGAGCAAGTGATTTTATCCTCTCTCCCCAGTTTCTCACCAGTGTATCTCTGCTCATTTCATTGAAGGTTATCCTAGTTTAAAACCATGCCACAGAGGAGTAAGACGAATGAAGCAGTAGAAATGATCACTGGATAATATTCTTAAAACTTAAATTTGTTTACTGTATCTACACATTTTCTCTTTATGTTTAAATGAACTGAATATGTCCTAAGTGTAGGTGTATTATGTCTCTGACAACAGGTTTTCCTCAGTAGTGCTGTCTGTATTTGCCTGCTTGAGTTTATCAGATACTTCAGTAGAATCACCCAGGTCAAATTTGTGTGCTTTTCAAAACTCACCTTTGGATTTCCCCTAAACTTTGTAGCCATACTTACAGCTGATGAGGATGCTCAGCATGTAAACATGTTGACTGAGTAATTATGTGGTCTTAAAGTGAACATGTGTCAGTACACAATGAGTACTGAGCTTTGAAAACTCTGTTAAGTATAATTGACTTATTCCTGTGTTTTGTACTGTGTGATTTAACTGTTCTGTTTACTTGATAAATATGAGACATTTAAGATTGTACGATATGGAAGAGAATGTTCCTTTCTCACAGGCATACACAGTGAACAAGATGAAAATAATTTTATTGCACAACCTTATTATAATTGAAGACACATAGAAAGAAACTTCTGTATTTAAAATGCAAATTACTCTTCTGATTTTTCTATAATATTATTTATTATTAATTGTCTGTTAATTATAAATAATACATTATGAATTATGCTTTTACAGTTTTAAATCAATACAATATCTGACTGATTTTACAAAAACAACCCGCTTACCTTTCATTATGGATTTGCAAAAGTTTGCAGTGAGCCTATAGGAGTGGATTTTGTGAGAAAGTGCCAGAAGCTTCTCCTGTGTCTGGTTTCATTTGACTCCAAGATGGACCTGCTGCTAGTAAGAACTGTGCCAGTGAGCTATGGTGGTAGTACCTCTGGGGTCACAAATTTAAGCGGAAAAAAACTGCTGCTCACTAGCAGCTGAAGAGATGAGTAAGATTGCGTGAGAGAAACTAGTCTGCAGAAACCAAGGTCAGTGGAGGAGGAGGAAGCACTACATGGACTTGACAGATTATGGTGAGGCAGGATGTTCCTCAACAGCCCATGGAAGTTAATGGTGGAGCACATATCCGCCTAGAGCCTATAGGGCCCCATACTAGGGCAAGTGGATGCCCAAAGGAGGCTGTGACCCCTTTGGAAACCTATGCTGGAGCAGGCTCATGGCAGGACCTGTGGATCTCTGGAAGGAGTACACCACACTGGAGCAGAGTTCCTGGCAGGACAACTATACCGAGTGGAAGGCAGGCATGCTGGAGCAGTTCTTGAGCTGCAGGCCATGGGAAGGATTTGCATTGGAGAAAACTGTGAAGGATTGTTTGCAATGGGTAGGACCTCATGCTAGGTCAGAGGAAGAGAGTGAGAAGGAAGGAGTGGCAGAGGGAACATACAATGAAACTGTATGCATATTTATATATATACAATTGCAATACTGCAATCTCCATTCCCCATAGCACACTGCACTGTGCATGGGAGGAGGTAGAGATGTCAGGAGAGAAGTTGAGCCTGAGAAGCAGGGAGAGGGGGGGAGAGGTGTTTTAAAATTTGTTCTTATTTCTTATTATCCTGCTATTATTAAATGGCAATAAGTTGAAGTATGTTTTGCCTGTGATGGTAATTGCAGTGCGATCTCCCTGTCCTTACCTTGAACCACAAACTTTTCATCTTATTTTCTGCCCTTGTCTTGTTGAGAAGGAGGATTTGTAGAGTAGCTTGGTGGGCAGCTGGCAGCTAGCCAAGGTCAACCTACCACAAAGTATTGCAAAGTTTAAGTCTGTTCTTTTTTTAGACAGCACAAAAGAATCAACAATCCTTACTGAATAGGTCCCTGCTCTCAAGAGAATTAAGAGATTTATGTATTCAAATAATCTTAAAATTAATAAGAAAATCAGGCAGTAACTCCATCCTAAAGGTATTCTTTAAGGTCATCTCATAATAACATTATGTATCCTTCAGATACCCTACTATATCACATGTAAACCTTAAAATCTTACACGTGGCTGCTTGGTCGAGTCGCACAAAGCCACAACATTAAGGGGAAAAAAAAAACCCAAACGTAAAAGGATAAGCAGAGGAAAGCAACAAAGAGGAGCACGCTTGTCTACTGTTAGTGACAGTTGTCTATGTCAGTATTTAGATGGATATATCCCTGTTTTTAAAACTTTTTCTTTTCAGAATGTGCTATTCCTCTCTATCAAGTGATCCAATTGGTTACCATAGGAACAGCTGAAGACTTTCATATTTTGAAGGCTGAATCTGTAATAGTTTCTATATATGGGTCTAAGAATAGGTCTATCCTGATCCTGTGAAGGGATGTCTATGGCTTTTAGATCCATTTGACACCCTCTAAAGCTACCAAAATGCCCATTAGTTAATAGAGGAAAGCATGTGACAGAAAAACCTAGTGATTATAGAAGGAAGGCGATAAATTAAATGAAAGACAAGTGGATCATCTGAGCAAATAAACCCCAAAAGAATGCCACAGTAAAGATTCTAAAGAACCAGCAACTTCCTAAACATATTACTAGGAGACTCTTCTGTTTTCTTAATTTCTGATAAGGTCTCTATTTTTTTAGATCCTCTGAATTTAATTACAGTGACATAATAGTCATAGCTGGATAGTTATGCTCACTGGTAGCTGTTGCACTTTTAAAATACTTATCACTTTTGAAAACTTTTTGGGAAAAAAGCAGATGTGGGGAAGAGAAAAACACAAATGTGAATTCCTATTTCAAAAGTTTATTTCAGTCTTTGGGGAGCTTTTAGGCTTAAGGTCAATGCATTTGTCACCCTGCTAAGGCACCCAAGCAGTCTCAGGTCTTATGCCCTGCCTGGCATCAACTGGGAGGAGATGGATCAACTTTTGCAGCCCCCTGGAATGAATCCTCAATGTTATTCATTGTTGCTGTTACGCAGACAGCATGACCAAAGGATTTCTTACTACAGTGATCACCCGTCCTTGCTTTAGCATTTTATACCCTTTGCTGGTATTTTCCTTCCTGGATCCTTCTGCACCAAAGGGTTACACTTTAATCACCCTAGCTGTGTAATTTTGCCTTACCTCTCCATAGACTTTCTCACAGTTCACTCTTAGCAGTGTGAATCACGGATGGGCTGCTGTGTGCTATCAGATGCGATATTTGGAGTATTGGAACCACTGTCACTGAAAAAAAAAAAGAAAAAGCTTTGTACAGGCAGTTTCAACACTCCTTCCAAAACTATTTATCAAATAGATTTTGGAATTCACAAGTGATAAAATAAAGGAGAACTAATAATTGTGGAGTGGAGATAAAAAAAAAATATAGTGTCCACTGTTTGGTTACTTAGGCTGACATCATAATAAAAGTTTTAACAAAAGGATATTGTTCTCAAAAACATGATGGGGCAGAATGTTAGGATCAAGAAAGGAGGCTGAAAATCACTAAGAATAAAAAAGAGAGGAAAGTCAGTCTTTATTTTTGTAGTTTTTTTGAACATTATATGAAGATTTTAGAAAACTAAAATATTAAAGAAATAAACAAATAAGCGAAGCTTACAAAACAAAGTGCTAATGATTTATGTCAACAGATCCTGTGACAGACTGTCATAATAGATTTTTGTGACAGCTTATCTATTATTCTGTTTATTCTTATTAAAAACTGATGCTCTATGTTTGTGTGGTTGTTTTCTGTGTTTGAAAGCAGATAGAAATTAGGGAGAAGGATTTGGGAGGCTTGGAAATATGGAAATATTATTTTTTAACAGTTTTATTAAAAATTTTGATGTGAGCATAAAACTGATGTCAGGACATGTGATCTATGATTAGTCACTCAAAACCTGGATTTCCTGATTTTTAGCTTAAGGTACTGAGTAGTGGGTTGCCAACCTTGCCCTACATTTCTGTGGTTTTTTGTTATGCTGTGGCTTAAACAGTCCACAGAAATGGCATTTCACATCCATGGCCAAATCTTCATAAGTAAAACCTTCTTACCTTACCAAAAATCCTAATATTGTTTGTTACCCATTCTGAAGTATGTTACCACAGATGTTCTACCACTGTCACTGATTGGCTCAGCCTTGCACAGATGTTGGTCTGTCTTGAAGCCATCTGGCACTGGCTCTATGGACATCAGGGAAGTTTATAGCAGCTTCTCCCAGAAGCCACCCCTGCAACCAGGCTCCCCTCCCCTGCTATCCCCATCCCTTCCCACCAGAACTTTGCCAGACAAACCAAAGAGAGTCCTTCAGGTCATGTAACCATTCTAAACAGACAATAGGTTTCACAGAGAAATTGCTGAATGCTAATGTTGACTCTTACCTTGACAGGAGGTCTAACATTGCCCATTTTACTGTTAGATGGGTTGATATACTTTTCTGTGTCTTTTGTCCATAAAAGTCTCACTAATCTCCACCTGTGGAGAAGTGTAAATATTTTGAGGTTTAGTTTATCAGAATTTTTTATCTGCCTTGAGACCAACCATTTGAGTTAGTGCAGACAGCCATTATAAGGGTATAAGCATATCACTGTTCTTGTGGACAAGTAAACATACAAGAAAAACTAAGGCTACTTCTTAGGGTAGTGGTAATGATGATAGAGAACTTAATTTTCATGACTCATTGCAGAAACTTCTAATGCAGCCCTTACTCTTATTCTTCTACTCCTGCTATAAACTCCTGCCTACTGCTGCTATGTCACCATCAGTTAATAAAGTGAAAATTTCAAAGAAAATGTCTTTCATGAGATTTTCTCACAAAGTGACTCTTCATGCATTTTTCATAGAAGACAAAACCACTGAGGACTGTGTAATATCAGCATGGTGAGCTTTACTAGAAACAGGTCTCTTCATTGTTCTTTTCTGATATGTCTCAGCAGTAGCATCTAGTAATTTTTGAAAATATGCAGGCAAATAATTTCAAACACAGGTACAAAGAGAGTTTTCTGTACCATTTTAACTAACGGAAAATTAGGTAAAACAACTTCCTTTAATGAGCGACTGAGCACTTAAGTCTAATGTACTGGTAGAGTGCCTCTGAGAGGGACTGAACCTCTATATTGTTGACTTTATTCTTTTATTTCCATGAATAGTACTTTCACAAATTCTTCCTGGGAAACCACTTTAATACTGACTGCCAATTGATTGCAACTAAATAAATTGGGTAAAGTATAATTGTCTTTGTTTAATGAAAACTGCATTTACGCTTGAGTTCTCTGTTCATCACCTCAGTCTCTCAGTTTCTATTTTTTCTAATGTGAGTTGCCCAGGACAGAAAATGAGTAAATTTTATGTAGAAGATATGAATGATTTTGCATTATTTATATATTGCTGAACAAAACTCTGCTTCATGCATAAATTAATTTCTGTAGTAAAACTGAATTTTAAAAACCCAACAGCTTTTAATTTCTTCTGTATTTAACATAGCCACTCATCTGTCTTACTGCAATTGAATTCAGAACTTCTTGGAAGAAACATCTCCTAAGCATGATCTTTTGGCAAGATCTGATTCTAATTCCTATTCAGCCACTCAGCAGTTCTTTGGTATTAAAAATAATTAAGAATTATAATAAACCCCTGATGCTCACATGCAGAAAGATAAACGTTGAGAGGACTTTTGAAGAGTGTAGAAAATATTTTGTTAGATAAAGAGGTCTACATCTTTCTCTAGAAGCTGTCAGCAAACCAATGGATTGAAGACCTTGCCTCCTGGGAACAAGATGGACAATGGGACTTGTCATTGAGATTTCCATTGATTTAGTTAATTGATTTGGTTTTAATGTAGGCTAGAGAGAGAGGCAGCTGAGAAAGAGATGAAAATAATAAAAAGGTAAACACTTGTTAGCATTTCAAAGGTCATCTGACTTCAATTTATGTCTCACATACATATAGATTCACTGTATGGACATTCCTATACTGCTTATAGATATTGTTATAGTTGAGGCATAGCCTGCAACAAAGAATCCTTGTTGGACAGATAGGAGAGATACCAAGGTCAATGAGGAAGGGTTTCAAGGAGATGTTCCAGAGCAGAGGTTCCCCTGCAGTTTGTGGTGAGGTGGCAGACTGACCCATTGTAGACAACGGAGGAGCATGGAGCATTTTTTTTTTTTCTGAAGCAACTTATTTTAATATGATGGACTGACTCATCGCTACCTAGTTTGAAGAATATTTTATAGAACACATATGTACTTAACTACAAGTGTTATGACTTCCCAAGAGAAAACATAAATCTCAAAATGGAGCAGTACATCACAGAATAGATTCTGAAGAAATAAAAAACAATCTCTACTCTTCTCTTGATATCCCCTCTGAGAGCCATTTTTTATACAGGATATATCTTCCTCTCACTGCAGCTGTATTATATTTCTCTTTAGTTAGTTCACAGTATTTAATTTCCCAATAAAGAAACTAATGAACAGCAATGGCTGATAAACTTGGACATGTGCCAAAAAGACACATTGAATAAAAGAAGTAAAACATCAGTGAAGAATTTAGTTCAATAAAACCCTGTCTTACTCTATGTCCCTGTCCTCAGAGGAGCAAATCCAAACTCAGAATGAATACACAGACTGATAGGAGAACTGTTTGTACTTCACAGTCAGGTGTAAAGAATCATTCTACTTTGTGTGTATGTAGCTGACATAGAAATAGAAGGCATTATTTCCAGAAGTCTTGCTTCAATGATGGAAAAGTTAGTTGTTTCTTTTTAAGGTAGTTTCTGCACATTCCCATTGAAAATGAACACCTGTACTGATTACTAGTATGTATGTCTAGAGGCACAACTTACCTAAGGACATACAGAAGGTAATTAATCAGTGAATCTAGACAAATCTTGAGTTTCCTCAGTGCCAAATGGGGGTTCTAATTAGCATTTTATTGCATTGCTTGGGAAGGGGTAGAGAGACTGCAGATACTAAATAATGCAAATTTAATATACCATAGAGCATATATAGTATTGCTACAATTTGGTGAAGACCATTAAAACTTCATGAATTTTTAAATATTATTCCTGTGTTTCTTAAAGTGTCAGTTAAAAACTATGATGGACTTGCTCCATAATTTCAATTGATCTTGGTAGGAATCAAAACTCCCTACCTGTTTTTTGAAACCCACATAGAATTCATGTCATATTACCATTCTGTGCAGTATCTCAAAGGTACTCCTGAATATGTACTACCTCTTTCACAGTTGACAGCTCCAAAGGAGGGATGTCACAATACCCAAACTGTAATATCCCTAAATACATTTATGTCTCTGTCTTCCCTGAAAGATACAGAAGTTCTTGTAACAAATGCTTCTAATAAACTCTGCAATTATTGCACCAGTTATATGCTGCAGTAAACCGAGATCTCTTTAATGGAATTTTAAATCATGATCTGGCAGAAAGTTATGACAGCTTCGAAGAAGCAACTCAACTTGCATGAAAACACAGGCACAAAATATTTAATGTCATCCTAACCTGGATATCACTGAAATGGGAAGAGATACAACAGTAGTGGAGTGGCAGTATGTAATTATAAATCATCCTTATATAAAAAATAAATTATTAGAAACAAGCGTTTATATGTTACTTCGAATGTGTTACAGTAAAATAGATGGTAATGACAAAGATTTAAGCTGTTGACTTTTAGATGAGCTATACCCAGAAATGCAGAGGTGTGAAATGTGTGATAATCCACTTCTGGCATAACAAATATGTTTACAAGTCTTTCCAAATCGTATACATTAAGCAAGGATCTCAACTTGGTGATATTTCTTAAGTAATAAGAAATATTCCATTAATAGAAAAAAAAAAAAAAAAAAAAAGGAAAAACAAACCAAAACCACCTGCCTATAGAAAAACAGAGCACAGTGTATGCAGATCTTTTATTCAGTCAGGAAACGTTTAAAGGAAAAAAATCCAAATCTCCAGTTTAATTTAGGGTGATATTTGTGCAATTGTTTCAGTATCATATCACAGAATAATTTTGGAAGGAAAAGACCTTTGTTATCATCAAGTTCAACTATTAACCTAACACTCTGTCAAGTCCAGCATTAAACAATGTCCCTAAGCACCACATCTACACATCTTTCAAATAACTCCAGGGACTGTGACTCAGCCACCTCCCTGGGCAGCCTGTTCCCGTGCCTGACAACCCTTCCAATGAAGAAATTTTTCCTAATCCAGCCTAAATCTAAACATCCACTGCTAAAACTTGATCCCAATTCAAAGCAAACAACCTCCCACCTAGATACAACCTCCAGGTAGCTGTATCAAGCAGTAATGTCTCCCCTCAGCCTCTTCTCCAGATGAAAAAATCCCAGTTCTCTCAGCCTCTCCTCTTGTTCTCCAAACCCTTCACCAGCTTTGTTGCCCTTCTCTGGACATGCTCCAGCACCTCAATGACCTACTTTTAGTGAGAAGCCCAAAATACATAAAGGTATAAATATATAAATACATAAGTATATAAATAAATATATTTATATAAAAAAAGATAAATATATAAGTTTGTAAGTAGTGACTGGAGTCTAGCTAATGTCTTTGCACAAATAGTAGATGAACAAAGAGGGCAATTTATCGCTTTAAGAATACATGATATCTGTACAGTCACAACAAAAAGAAGGTAAAACCATTAAAAATGTTAATTGACAGCACTTTAGCAAGAAAAACCTCCTTATTTCTATAGTTTTAAAAATCCTATTGTGTTAATGTACTTACAGATGTGAGTTAAGCTTTGTGGATTCTTTTCTATTTTAGTGTAGTTAATACCTTGAATTATACAAAAGCACACCTAAATGGCTAAAATTTCATATAATATCCTATTTTATTTTAAATATCTATTAGAATACACCCACAAATGCAGAACAGGTCCTACACATTAGTTATTAAACATAACCTACGCTCATTAACATCTTACATTGTTCTGTGTATCTTTGGATTTCGCTTCAAAACATCTGCCTGTTTTGATGCCTAAATATGACACACTGGAACAGGTTGCCCAAGAAAGTGGTCGATGCCCTCCCCCTGGAAGTGTTCAAGACCAGGTTGGATGGGGCTGGTCAAATGAAAGCTGTCTCTGCCCATGCACAGGGGCTGGAACTAGATGATCTTTAAGGTCCCTTCCAAGCCAAACCATTCTATGATTCCATAATAAATATATTGTGAAATTCATTCATTATTTCAGAAGCAAATCCATTTTCACTAGAGTCACATTAAGATCCTCATCTGTGACAGGTTTTGACACTGATAATTAGAAATGAAGTGCACAAAAAATATCAGAAAAATATCTCGGGTTGGTAGTGATGGAGCTTTGAGAAAAGTTGTATCTTATTCTCTTCTCTTGTAATGATATCCCCACTCTTTTGGGGCTTTAATCAGTTAACAAGTCTATTGCTAAAGAGAATGGGAGTGTCATCATTTCCAGCTTAGAATCCTTTCTTCTAGAATTCATTTAAGTAATTTTAAAATTATATGTGACACAGACATTTTAAGATCTATGTTGATGAGAGAGCAATATATCACAAAAATTAAAGTGTGCATTCCTATGAAAGAAAATATTCCTATGATGCCAGTATTGAATTATGTACAGAAATTTACTGTGTTTCTTTTTTAGAGGTCATAGATCCAAATTAACATACTGAAGTTAAAAGAAATGAAATATTTCAAGTACCAACATACTACATGGAGTTAATGGTATCTTCCATACAGGCACACCAAGAATTAAATTAATATCTGGAATTTGTCTAGTGTCATTTATTTGAAAACTCATTTGCAGTATGTGGCACCTGGCAATCTGCCTGGTTCCTGTGAACCTGTACTCATTCATTACTTACAGTTTGTTACCTAGTGGTGCCTATTCAATCAGAATTACTATTTCTGAAACTCTTGATGTTCCTCAAGACAAAGGAGATGCAGTGCCTGTATTACATATTTCTTCATGCACTTTCAGTCAAAGCTGTTTACCTTTCTTGGATACAGTTTTGTGAAGGGTTCTTTCCTCCCTCTGCTTCCCTCATACAGCCACTGCCCTTAAGTAATGAGCATCCATCAACCTAATTATTTTCTACAGCAGACTTCTGCTTTTTATTACTGCATATGTCCTTAATGATTTTCTTCTTACAGTTCAGCATATTCAAGATCATTCTGCTGCTTCTTAAGTGAAAAATTTGTTCTTGTAATAACTGGTAAAATCAAATTAAATTGGTAGAAAACAGAATTGCATTTCTATTCTGTTTGACTGCTTTAAGAACTAATTACTCTGTACAGATTTCCCCAATGTCAATTGTGGTTCTTCTGAGTTATACAGGGCAGTAGAAGTGCTAACCTTTTGTCCAAGGTATATCTAAGCACCTACTGTTGTGGTTTAGGCCCAGCCAGTAACAGCCAGGTCTCTGCTCAACCATCCTCACCATGGGACAGGAAAGAGAAAACACAATTGAAGGTTTGTTAATCAAGACAAGGACAGGGAGGTTATGGACATAACCAGACAGAGTCACCTTGGGAATAAAAAAAAAAAAAAAAAAGAAGAGATTCATTGAAGTGTTTTATAATTTAAATTCTACTTTCCTGGAATTTATAAATAAATAGGTAAACAATGCCCATTTATCCTAACAATGGTCCAGTTCTTCAATAGCTGAAACTGGTAAGATTTTCTCTTTTTAATTTGGACTCATGGTTGGGAGTATTAAACTAGGAGCACTAGATTAAAATCTTCCTATTTTGCACATTATTTTTCTTTTGGAGTTTAATAAGTTCAGTACAAACCATCAGGTCAAAGAGGAAAGTGATTTTAAAACTAAAATGTCGAGAAACTACTGTAGCTGTCACTGCACATGTTATGGAAATATCTAAGCACTTTGGGGCAAAATCACTTATCTGATGGAAAATGGAGGGAGTCAAAAAGTCAAACCAGGAAGACACAAACAGCTAAGCTTAATTTAACACCATATGTGAAATGAGAAATACTGACTAGCATGTCATGAAAAGAAAATGCCTGAGGAAGTCTCTTCAAATAGAAGCCACTTTACTTACCAGTAGTGACTCCTCCGCAAGAGTTTCATGAGGTTTTTACTTCATTATTGCCACAGTGAATAATTTACAAAAAGATATTTGGTCCTAATATTTACTATACTAGATACTTAGCATAATAGAATTTCTACTTGATGGAAATTCTAGATTCTGCATTCTTTAGTGCATGACTAATCCCACACCAAAAACAAAGTCTAGCAAAATCCTTATTCTGCTTCTATGTAGGTAAGATGAAATCTAAACATAGTTTTTCAGGAAGACTGAATTCTCATACTCTATGGGAAATTTCACATTCTTTTCTCTTGCAAATCCCACAAGAAAATGGGCATAAATGGTCAGTTAGACACCTTACAGGAACATTATTACTTCTGCAGGAATGCATAGTACATCTAGTTCTTGTGTCTCTCTGACTAATAGTTCTTTTGAGGACAACGTGTCAGAGGAGTGTGGTTAAGATTCTTATGCTGCGATTATTTCTAGTTTCTATATTTACTGTATTTTTTTCAAGTATCTAAGTTTCTGACATTTCAATGGAGAGTTTTCCTATCTTCTTTATTATCAAGAGAGCAACGTATCTAAAGAAAGCATACAAATTACTATTATCAATGTCTCTTCTTGCTTTCATTCATCTCTCCAAAGCAGCAAGACTCTCCCAACAGGAAGACCTGGGTAGGCTGGAAGAGTGGGTTAACAATAACCACACGAAGTTCAAAATGGACAGGTGTAAGGTTTTGCATCTGGGAATACATAAACCAGGAGTGCAGCACAGAATATTATTCACATGTCTGGAGAGTCCTTCCATGGAAAGAGACCTGTTGTCTGGTGGAAAACAAACTCAGTGTGAGTGAACAATGTGCTGCAGCAAAAAATACAACTAGCAGGGTGCTGAGTTGCATCAAAAAGGGTATCGCCAGCAATAATAAAGAAGACACCCCAATCAGATATGGGAATAATCTCCATTCCCAAACACTGGACATGTTCAAGACTGTTTCATGGGATGTTGGGACAGCTTATTTAAATTATGTTCCTACCTAGCAAGTTGGACCAAATGATTCTTAAGGTCCCTTATGACCTGGTATTCTATGATGCCGCTCCTTAATTACTAGGGAGAAGATTGCTTCCAGGAAATGTTCTGTGCATCTTCAGGCTGAAAAGGCTGTTTAGCAGCAGAATATCATGGTGAATATTCTGCTTTGAAAACCTGTAGTACTGTGTCCAGTTCTGGGACCTCCAGCATTGAAACGACATGAAGCTGTCTGTTGAAGTGTGTCCAGAGGAGGGCCACAAGGATGATCAGAGAGCTGGAGCACCTCTCTTATGAGGACAGGCTGAGAAATGTGGGGTTGTTCATCCTGGAGAAGAGAAGTCTCCAGGGAGAACTTACAGCAGCCTCCCAGTACCTGAAAGGCCTACAGGGTGAGGCCACACCTTGAATATTGTGTCCAGTTTTGGGTACCTCAATGTAAGGGAGATATCAAGGTGCTGGAGTGTGTGCAGAGGAGTGCAACAAAGCTAATGAATGGCCTGGAGAATAATTCTTATGAAGAACGATTGAAGGAGCTGGGACTGTTTAGTTTGAGGAAGAGGAGGCTGAGGGGAGATCTCATCACACTCTATAACTACCTGAAAGGACATTGTAAAGATGTTGGTGCTGGTCTCTTCTCACAGGTAATTAGCGATAGAACAAGAGGGAATGGATTGAAAAATGCAACAGGGTAGGTTTAGACTGGACATAAAGAAAAAAAAAATTCACAGAAAGAGTGGTCAGACACTGGAATAGGCCAGGGAGATGGTTGAGTCACCATTCCTGGATTTGTTTAAGGGTTTTTTAGGTGTAGTGTTGGGGGATATGGATTAGGGGAGAATGTTGTAGAGTAGGGATGATGGTTGGACTCGATGATCCCAAGAGTCTTTTCCAACCTGAAAAATTTTATGATTCTATGAAAATCAGGGAGGGACTTTTTACAAGGGCTTGGAGTAATAGGATGAGAGGTGATGGTTTCAAGATGAAAGAGGGTAGACTTAGATTAGACATTAGGAAGGAATTATTTTCTGTGAGGGTTTTAAGATGGGAACAGGTTACCCAGGGGAGCTGTGGATGCTCCATCTCTAGAAATGTTTAAGGCCAGGTTGGTTGGGACTTTGAGCAACCTGATCCAGTGGTATGTAGTGTCCCTGCCCACACAGGGAGGTAGGAACCAGATGTTCTTTAGGGTACCTTCCAACCCAAACAATTCTATGATTCTGTGAACTTAGGCCTTCCTCATAATGAATAAACAATGGATCTTTGGCTCAGTTCAGTCCACAAAGTCTATATTAAGAAACACTCCTTCTCGAGGACTATATCTTAAAATATCACAGCTTAAAAGTTAGGTCCATATCTTAGACCTTTAAAAAGGTGTAAAAGTATGCTGAGCAGACATTATCATGCAACTTTTCTTGTATTTATCTGTAATCTATTCTGGTATTGCATTCTAGTCACTAAATCACTGCCATTTTATAGAAGTCAGATAACTTTATGAAAACATGCCCTATTCCAGTGTAACACACAGTAAATGACTTGTCAATGCTTAACCAATGAATGGGGCTTGCAGCCAGAATGTTTATCAGATATATGAGGAAAAAGTAAAAAATCTTTCTTAAAAGAGGCTAGTAACAAAATAAAAAATTTTGAGAAATCAATGAAAATGTCATCAAATGATCCTTGAATTAAACCATGAGAATATCATATAATTCTTTCTAT
The DNA here is from genome assembly GCA_023637945.1 of Phaethornis superciliosus. NCBI lineage: Eukaryota > Metazoa > Chordata > Aves > Apodiformes > Trochilidae > Phaethornis > Phaethornis superciliosus. The sequence continues at coordinate 10,393,130 of JAJQWJ010000005.1, forward strand.
AGTGTTGTTTTAAAATGCAATTTGTGGAGGAATTTAGGGAACTAACTAATTTCTGTTATATAAGAAGTCTATCCAGGTAACATGCAACCCACAGGAAAATTTACTGCTACATCTTTCTGAGTTGTTTAATCAATCAAGTGATGTTAAGTGACGCGTTTCATCACGTAGTTATAACTGCTTAAACTGCTGGTGGGTTTGGTCAGCAGACAACAGTCAAAATAAAAAGGAATTGCCTAATAAGGCCAACTTTCAATGAAATTATTACTGCTGATAATATCAGTCCAAGAAAGCAAAAAAAATTACCATTTACTGGTATTTTTAAAATATTCTTGCATGTGGTGGTGCTTTGTTAAATGCCTAGTGTGTAGTATGTGGAGGGACCAAAAGATTACTTTAACAGAATGGTAAGAAATAAAACTACACAGATTTACATGTATGGAAAATCTGTAAGTAGACATACACAGCTATACACAAATATAATAATTTCACATCACATTGAAACTTAAGAATTCCTAGAGACAAATAATTTCATTGCTTTAAATATGAGCAGTATCATAAGAAAAAAAAACAGTAAATATCACAATAAGTAAAGCATTTGCCAATACAGAATTTCGCATAGTTAGCTGCTCCAAATACATAGACACTCTCCATATGTGCACACACATTAAATATAAAACATATACTAAATAATGTATTTATACCTTGCCTATAAATATGATGTATACACAAATACACATGCAGAGAATAAAAATACATGGACACAAATAATGCTGTACCTACAGATATGTAAAATACAGTTGCAACTAGAGATCCTTTTAACATTTTGCTGTTTCAGTCTGGTAGAAACCTTTTCAAAGGAGCAAGGAATCGCAATTCATTATGAACATATTTCAGTGGGAAAAAATAGTGTCCATGTTATTCCCCAAACCTACTCATAATCCTGATGGTAAGAAACATTTTTTTAAACTAACACCTCAGACTGCTAACCTTCTACTAAAAGATCAGTCCCACCAGAGCAAACCCAATGTTTCCTATCGAGTTCAATAGACATAGAACCTACATATTCAGAGATAGTCTAGGTGTTTTACCATCTGCTACTTAAATAATTCACAAAGAAGTGTGTTCACATGTTCAATATTGACACACTCGAATATTTTAATGTTGAAATTTCATCACCGAACTGAAAGAAAAACACTTTTTTCTTTTGTGAAGAGCAGGAGGAATACATTCTTGTAGGACAACATGTCAAGAATTAATTTTCGCACTCTTCCCTGGTGTTCTTGTTAATGACCTGCCACTATTTTCATTTATCACATTAATTTTTATTTTTAGCTGTTTATAAATCAGGTCTAAAGTTTCACTGCAGATTGAAATTTAGAAAACAAGGTTTCAGACAAAAAGACCATTTTCTGTATTACATTCTGTTAAAAAAGATAATTTAGACAATAGTCATTAATTTAACATGTCTTACAGCTCCTCATACATCTGATACATTAAAAAAGGAAAATGCAATACCCTAAATTTTCTTACTCCTTTTTTTTTTTTTTTAAAGCCCATTGATTGGTACACAGTCTTTAGTTGAATTCTTTTCAGATCATTATGCAACTACCATTACCCTTAATAAAAAGAAAGTCATTACAAATTGTAACTATGGAGCAGTCCATCACAACAAAAAATGTTATCTGAAGAATACTCAAAATAATTGCAGGTAATTAAAATTAAATTTAAAAGGAAAGTGTCTAGGAGAAGTTATTTGAGTTAAAACTGTTGGAAACTACAGTTCTGAGTCAGAGATTAAGTAAAGAGAGCTACATATTTAAAGAATGGGATTTTCACAATCCAGTACTCAGAGGACTTTCCAGAGCTCCCATTATACTCAAAGGCACCTGAGTCATCTCCACCAGAGTGTATTCTCACAGAGAATATCTGCTCTTGAAGCTGATCGCACAACCCAGGTTTTCATGAAAAACTTCAGCATAAAATCTCTCAAACTATTTTGTTACTCCAAAGAAGAAGAATACATCACCATGATTTTTTTTTTTTTTTTTTTTTTTTTAAAATAAACACAACTTCACAGAGAGAAGACTAAAAAAGACTCAATTAAGACAGATGCTCAGCTAGGGCCTCAGCAGCAAAATTAAAAATTTTCAGGTGCTGTACTCAGATATTTAAACCTCCAGGTAGCCTTTTAATTAACCTATTTGCAGTGACAGCCAATTACACAAAGGTATTTATGTAATTTACTCCCAACAAAATTAATATTGTTGAGGATGTGGATTATAAATCCATCCACCTGGTCACTCATCAAATTTAGACAGTTTTGAAGGTATTAGAAGGACAAAATGGCAGTCAGGTACTTGTACAGAATGAGTTCTTAGCTTTTCCTATCAATAACAAAACCAAACAACAAGGGAAAAATTCCTCCTTTCCATTTCTAGTATTATATGTCCCATTAGTAGGAAGTTTTAATGTAAAGTCTGTGAATGGGAACAGTCCAGAAGACAGAATAGCAGGCAGAAGAGATTAATGGATTGCAAAACACTTTATTATCTGTGCATTGGAAAATGCCTCTGCAAGAAAACATTGCACTGGGGCTTCAGAGTGATAAGATGGTACGAAAAGAGAAAGACTACAAAATATGATAGGCAGGGCTGTCTGTAGGCACTTCTGGTTGCCAAGGAAGCTTGCTGTGTTCAGAGTGTTCCCAAGGGAACGTTTTAGCCACTCATTTAACATAAGCTGTGGATAGAGTGTGATGGGTTACAGTGACAAAGCTGTGCTATGGCCGAGCTTGTTCTCCCACCTAGAATGTACCCCCTGCTACTGCCAGCAGCCTGTCCTCCACAGACTAATAAAACACTCAACACAGCTTACTTGATGTAATATTCTGGGTTTATTTGCAGTGGGCATCTTAGTATGCTTTAAAGTCAGTCCAGTGCTTTCTTCCCAGTACTATTATTGAGTAATTTTTATAAGAAAATACCTATTCGTCACTGTGTAGCTAATGCATCCAAATCAAACAAACTGGTTTTGTATCACTACAGTAGGACGTAGTAAAGCTGTGAATGAAAATGTATTGTCTACAATATATGTAACAGATAATTAAATTCTCTATAATAGACTATTAATTTTATGAGGTTAATATAGAAACACAAGTCAAAATTAAGGTAGAAAATAACTGATGCAAACTGAAAATTTGTTTTCCAAAATGATCACTAGATGATTTAAATTGCAGGTTAAACATTGTATTTATTTTCCCTTCTATTATCTGAAGTCAACTAACCTGTTGACATTAACAGAGTTTTGTAAAAATATATAGATTTACAAAAGGAACATAGTACTACAAAAAGGAACACATTACAAAGTAAAAACCAACATTTTTGGGGAACAAAATACTCTAACAATTACAATATGGTGATAATTTATATTTTTCATATCAGAGAATATTTCTTCATGTGGATACAGTTGTAAGTCCCAATGATAAAAACTAAATCTCTCACAAAAGGAATATTGTTCTAGTCACTCTCCCAGGTGTTATAAAATAACAAATAATAAATGCAATTTTATTATGGAACTAGAGGAAGAGGCCCCCAGGGAGGACCTCCAATGACCATGTGGTCAATCTCTCTTCACTAAAGTAAGATTACTTATATTCAGAATCAACCTTGAGAGCATGCAATTAATTTTCCCTTAAAGCCCTTCTCTTTAAGGATATTTCTTTACACTGCCAGAACCACTCAGAACCATCTTTACAATTAGACAATTTTTTTCTTACTGAATATTTCACACTGAAATATTCATCATCATTTAGTAAGCTAAAATCCTTTTCTTTTTCAACTAAGACAACTCCTTTGTGAGGACAACTTACATTTTGGAAAGTTATTAATATTTACCAATTTTTCTCTCATGGTGTACATCGGTTTTTTGTTTTTTGGTTTTTTTTTTTTGAGTCAGCATCCATTTCCTTCAACTTTTCTTTACTGATTGCATTGCTGGAAAAAAAAACCAACAAAAACCAAAAACCAACAAGTTGGAAATTAAGGTAACTTTGATTTTTCCCATTAGTACTATAATCTGTTTGTCTGGGATTTCCAAATTATGCAGGACCTTAGTCACAGCAATATCACCAGTAACATTCTTTGGTGTCAGGTAGTCCAAGACATAAGGGTACATGTCCCATTTGCTTACACAGACCACATATGGTATGGCAAACAAAAATAATAATTAAAATTTAGTAAGTGCCAGTGACCAAAAGCTGACAGAAATGTTATCCTTCATATGCGATAACAAAGTGCAAGTGAATCTTGGAACATAACTGACTTTTTTTTGCCACAGCAACACATAAAATCTTGTTTAATTTGTGGCCCCACTGCAGTAGTACATTTTTTTGGCAGTATTAATGCCTAGACTAATGGTTTCATTTCATATTTGTACACATTTTATTTATGTCTCTTAATTGTGACATTTCATACTTTGTTTTTATTGATGATTTCAGATCAGTTTTCAGTTTTTCAGGATCATACTGAATTCTGATCTTTCAAAGCACTTATAAATCATTCTATCTTGACACCATCTGTACAAATTATTGTATACCAACATCTAATTCACAACTGAAAATATTAAACAAAATCAGTTATAGAACAAAATGTGGAAGAACCTCACGAAATTTGTCCAACAGTGAATCAACAATAATAAATAGTGAGTGCAGGTTTTCATCCAAGAGTACAAATTGTATACCTATAAAATATGAACAATACTTACTGAGGTTGCTTGAGATCATGGTTTATAGGAGAGTCCCCAAATCCTTACTGTTAACTCAGTAAATACTGTAGTCTTTTCTTTCTCTCATTCATTATCTTGTTAGCATAACAGAAAAGAAACTGTATAGGCTATAATTTTTTCCTGACAAACAGTAGAGGCTTTTTACCACTTAAATTTTGTACAATTATTTTATAACACTATTCCATGGATCTTGTGACAAAAACATTTGGTTTTGTATTCTACATTTTTCTTAAGTTGTTTCCTCTTATTTTTATTTCCCTTTCCCTCCACTCCCTTTAAATGCCCTTTTCATTCTTTCAGACATTGTCAGGCTCAGATTATTTCAACCTTTTTAATGTATTCTTAGTTTCTTCAGTTCCTCAGTTCATCAAGCACTGAAGACTTAACTAAAGTATTCCTCAATGTTTTCTTTCCATATTCTGGCCAAAAGTACTGTTTCTTTGCTAAGATTACTGTTGCCATGTGTTTGGACACAATTAATTTTGTAAAGACTGAAGTAATTTTTACTTAAGACTCCTTTGTTTAAATCACAATTTATTCTCCTTCTCATAAGTAATTAACCTATATATTTTACTCTGTTCTATTATGCATTCATAAAAATTTCTTTTTATCTTCTTGTTCCAGTACACAGTACAAAGAACTCATTTTTTCACCTAGTCTTTCTAATTTTTTTTTTTTTTTTTTTTTGTAGAGGTACATTACAGAACGATGAGTTATGAAGATCAACATATTGTAAAAGTAATGAAAGTCAAACTATTTAAATGGACTTTCCATTTGAGTGGAATGATGGAAAATGTGTCTGTGAGAACAAAGAAAATATTCACAGAGAATGTAAAGTAAAAAACAAAATTGCAGAAAAAAATGTATTCAAGAAAATCTCTGTTATCTACAATGCCAAGCAGGATTCTGAAATCTTATTACTTCTCTGCTGTGAGCAAGTATGTGTGAAATTTATGAGCAAATATCCAGTTCCTTCTTATTATTCTCCATGTAACTGATGAACATGCACTCCTACTACATTCTTTTAAGAAACAGATTTATCTGTGATGGCTGGAAAGTTTCCAGCCTTAGTAATAACATATAGCAGTGCTAAGTTAGTTAGATTTCATAGGCATATGTGGTCTTTTTCAGCCTGTGTTCCAAGTAAATATAAAACCCTATCAAAACAGCACTTAACACTAATGTCTATATTAGCAAACAATTATAAGGTTGGGAATATTTGCTTCTGCTAAGCACTATGTAAAGTCTACTTATTGTTCTTGGAGACTAAACACATAGAGCTCTCACATGTATGCAAAGACATGGACATACTTAAAACAGTTAAAAAGCCTGGTTTTAGGTTTTTTCTCGTGATTTTTCAGAGTACTGTTCAATTACTAATCCCTGTATACATGCATGAAGTTTTAATAAAGATTCTTAAATTTGAAAACAAAATCTGAGATGCTATTTAAATGTCAGTGTTAATGTTTTCTGTAGAGCATATACTTTGATCCAGACCAGATGAACAGGCAGCATAACCTGTACTCAAGAATACTGCTGTTTGCTTTGAGTTTGCACCTAATTGCACTTGTACATTTATTGCATGCTTTACATATGGGAATTCCTGAAACACAGTAAAAGTATGTCTGTTCTTACTACTTCAAAAAATCTGGCCTGAAAATTAATTCTTCCCGTTTAGTCACTCGTAATTTCTCCTGTAAATAAGTAACTGCTGGACCAGTTCATCTTAGAACTTAGCAAAATTGAAGTCACTGTATGAAAATTTTCTTGTGTCTGCTTAAATCTGTTTTATGGTTTTATTGAGAGAAAATATGGGAGAAATATTCTTTTTGCCTACTGCCATGTATAAAGAAATGTCCCCATACCATTTTCTGTCCATTGTGAATCTCAGTCTGTATAACTCCGGAACGCCATCCCACTCAAGGAAGAGCCAATAAATTTTAAGAGTTGAACAGTCCTCCCATTTGGGATGTACTGTGGCTTCAGAGAGCCAAAGAACAATTAAAAATTATGACTCTTTCCAAAGTTAGCCAGATATATGAATTCAGATTTCAAATACAAGGTAGACAGAAATAACATTTTGATTTTACAGAGCAGTATTAGTCATAGAGTGAAAAATACACTTCCAATATTTTTCGTTAATCAGCTCTGTTAGAACATAAATGTTTGTACTGGTTTGACTACATTGTGTGCTCTGAGAAAACTGCTTCAATTAAGAACTGTTCTTGTCACTGCTTTCCCTCATTTTTGCTGTTCACAACCATTGATACTGTCTGTTACTATTATGAGCACAGTCATTTAGAGATGATGTGCAGTACAAAATGTATTTTCCTTCCCAGGACTAAATAAATATGCAGGAGTTAGGCATTTCTGAATGTTCAGAGATTCTATAGCTTTGCACAGGTTTTAGTTTCAGCAGAAGGTAAATTCATCGTGAAAAGGAATAAAGATGAAGGAAAGAACATACAGATCCTTTCATTAGTTTTGCTCAGCATAGCTTGGGAAAAAAAAAAAAAAAGATAAAAGTTATTTTTTTTTTTTATTCTAAAAGAACCCTAAAAAAAACCCCAGGCCAAACAAACAAACAAACCCTCCCCCAAAGCAAACAACCCGCCAACCCCCCCAAAAAAAACTTTTAAAACAGTAATCTAAGCTTATATTGTGGGTTGTTTGATGGTAAGTTTGCTTGTTTGTTTGCTTTTACTATGGCTTTAATCATCCCTTCAAATTAATTTATGCTGATTTTCTAACCATATAGTATAGAGCTGCAACATCTACAAATATTCAGCCAGTCACACTGTATGGACAATAAAACTTTTTGATTATGTTTTCCCTTTTCTTTAAGAATAGAAAATCTATTAATTTGCTACTTATTTTTAAATAATTCAGATATTTGGAAATAGGAAACTAAAGAATATAAGGTTAGTCTCAACAAAAATTAACATTACATTTATACTGTGTTTTTTACAATTAAGTTTTTCTGTTCATGTAACCACTCTGGAAGATGTTGCATCAAGGTTGAAAAAAGGAAGAAGCTATGAAATGGAATCACAAATCTGTTATTGTAATGTTGCATCCAATTATTCATTGAAGCTCTTAAATAATTTACTGAGGGAGTTTTCAGCCTATAGTATTTCCAATTTAGTTGGCCTAATGAATGCATTTGTTAAATTATATTCTAGCAAAGGAACAAATCTTGAAAAACAAGAGGACTCTTTGAACTTCGAAATAGCTCTGAAAAACCTAAATGAGGTATTGAAAGACCTTTTCATTCCAATCATACAATTCAATCAAAAGTTCTATAATTTTATATCTCAGTTCCCAAATGGAGAATATTACTTATTAAAAGATTATACATCATTAATAGTTTAAAATATACTGGAAGAAAACTGTCATAAAATTGCTTCAATACACATAAATATGCATAGAAAAAATACAGAAAGAATAGCTCTGTCTAACATTAATTTTGATAACTGAAAAGAGAGTTTAAACTAGAAGATACTGTAAAATTTGTAGTACATTTTCTGTAACTTCACAAAGCTGCTGAAGTGCAAATGCTCAGTGAACAGATAATTTAGAGGATGTATTACACGAATTGTCTGAGTCACAAAATTTCCCATTTGTGAGTCTTGTATTTTATTTATTGTATTATGTAGTTTCATATTCAAATATACTGCCACAGACAGTAGGTTTTTACACAGTAATGAATGTCGGTTACATATTATATTATATAACTCTGTTTCTTTAAATCAGTGTTCCTCTCTGCCACTCTGCCATCTAGAATCTTTTTTTTTTTTTCTTTTTTTTTCTTTCTTTTTTTTTTGTTTTTTTAGGACAGTGAACTTCAAATAGAAGTGTAGTAATAGGACAAATGCACTGGAACTAAATGTCATTGTGGACTTTCAAAGGTAATAGGGACAGTTAAATGTTTAGATGCCTTAGGAATGTCAGTCCTATGAATGTGCATGTCCCTCATTTCAGTATAAACTGAACTGTATGAAAATATATGGTTGTATCATCTATACTAAGACCTTTTTTAAAAATAAGCGTACTTCTTAGGGCATCAAACAATTTCCTTACAGGAAGTATGACTAGTGGTACTGTAATAATATATTCAATAATCCTTGAAGGATATGCTGGATTACCTAATCCTTCTTCTCTTTTTAGATAAAATTTGAAACAAACATGTCACACAGAATACATTTCAGAATTTTATTGACATTTAAATTGTTGAGTAAGAAATGAATTCTTGCACAAAAACTGTCCTCTGATATGTACTCCCTCCTAAGTAACTGCTAGAGATTAATTTTGTACAGTCAGTGGAAAATCCTTATAATTATAGATGATTTCAGCCATCCATATTCCAGGCATCAATATACTGTAGAGATTGATTATAAATAGTCAAAACCACACTTAATAAGGTTTAGAAATATTCACAAACGGTTGTCTTTAATCATCACTAAATCCTGAAAAAGAAATCAGAAAAAGAAATACTTGGAATATGAAAACTGAGCACAGCAAATACTGAATTTCGTATTCTAACACATGAATTTTCTACAGAGAGAGTAAGGGAAAAATAAAAGTGTTAAAGGTAAAAATATTTCATATCTTTTCACTTTATAAAAGTACATAAGAACTTTAACTACAACTTTTGGTGTATCATGAATTTTCTAAATTCTTTGACTTGATGCATCTTTCTTGGGATGACCTGTTGTTACACCCCATTAAAAAAGAACATTGTGTTTCCTTGCATAATGCAGCATGCTGACATAACGGTGAACAATATATCATTCTGAAGATCCCTCAGGATTGAGAATTTTGAGAAGCTGTGGTTCACTGAGCATCAGAATCTAAACAATCTTTATTTTTTTTAATTACCCTTTGCAGTGCCATAGTTTTGTGATATTTAATACAGATTAAACATACTTTACTAATTTCCTATATTTATCCTCAGAATGTTCTTCTTTAGAATGTAGCCTATAAAACTTTATAATATGTAATTCATATTTACTTTAACAGTTGTGCCATCTTCAAGGAGGTACACTGGAAATAATTTTCAGTATATATAAAATTTAAATGTTATTTAATAGCACTGGTAATTTCATGTTTGTCATAAAAAGTTCTTGTTATTTTTTGTCCATTCTGTGCCAGTTCAAGGCAATTGTGTTGACAGACCTATAAGCATGCATCGTATTAATCTCTGTAGCACACAAAACCAGCTTTCTGGTTTTACATCAAGTAAAAACCATCAAGTTTTACAATTAGGTAATGATCCATGATGCCCAAACAACCAAGTTTTTTGTTTTTTTGGTTTTTTGGGGTTTTTTTAAGTAACCCTATTTTAAACAAATTATTGGACTGGATGATCTCTGGAGATCCCTTCCTCCATCAGCCATCTTCTCGTTCTCTGATCATAGTTTCCCTCTATTGACAGGAAATATATTTTTATTAAGCTCTAGAAACATCTCATCTGTAAAAATGGGCCCATACATTGCAGAATGAACTGTAAATATTATGCATATTGGAACTCTGTATCTAGTTTCTCTTTATTTTCTAAGTCTGAAGTAACTGCAAAAATGGTGTAATCTCATTTTAGATGACTTTCTGGTGTCCAAAAATACAGGTTATAAATGAACCTGGCTATAAAATAATAGCTTTATTTCTGAACATGACTTTAGAAATCAACAGAGGGTTTTTCAAGGAAATCTTTTTCATGTATTTTCATGAGGAACAAATGAGATTGCAGAGGCTGAAACCTTACATGGAGTATTGGTGACATTTCAGTACTTTCTCTGCATTGTTTACAGACTAGAATCCAGATCTGCTTCATGCCACGCTCTCCAAAATTAGAGATGATTTAGCTATTTCCACATATGGAAAAATTTTTCTCTTCTTGTTCACTTGGGTGGCTGTATACAAAATTTCACATTGGAGTTACTCTTTTGTAGAATTTTCTTCAATCTTTAGGAAGATTGATTGTTTTCTTAAAAGTAGAAAGTTGAACTCTGACAGTTTGGCAAAGAGCACAGAATTGTATGAGAAGCATTTCTGCTTATGCATGCCATCTTGGCTATTTCTGCAGTTGAGAGTTTAGCAAGTACTGACTCTCAAAACTCAAAATTTCTATCTGAACAGTTCACTAATACCTAATGAAACAACGTCCTAATTAGAAGTCTATGTCCCAACATGGCAAAATGTGAAGTAATGTCTAATATTCACTTTCTTTTGTTGCTCTCTCATAAAGATGAAAATTCAATCAAAAAGCTACCAGGAGAAAAGAGTGTTGAAGATCTAAGCATTATTTTTGTTCATGCTTTACTATAACTTCTTTTTATCCAAAATTATAGCTTCTGATTTTCTGTCATTTCTATCCTGGAATTTGCTTATAATATTTTTGCATTGAAAACAATGAACATTTGGTAGTACTGATTATCAGACAGTTATAATGCTTTGGAATGTAAGAATTTGATGCTGAGTGATACATTCAAGGTGTGAAAATTAAGGATATTGAATAAACACACTGTAGAAACCATAGAAAGAATCTGGTACATATAGGAGAAATATTCTAAGAATTAAACTATGGTATTCTTGTCAACGTTGTGAAAAATACAGTACAAAAATTGTACATGACATCACCAGTCCAATTTCTAATTGATCTTTGTCTTCTGTCACAAAATCATAGAATCATAGACTCAGCCAGGTTGGAAGGGACCTCTGAGATCATCAAGTCCAACCCTTGATCCACTACCACTGCGGTCACCAGACCATGGCACTGAGTGCCACATCCAGGCTCTTCTTAAAACCTTTTATCACCACCTCCCTGGGCAGCCCATTCCAATGTCTGATCACCCAATCCATGAAGAAATTCTTTCTAATATCTAACCTAGATCTCCCTTGGCAGAGCTTAAGTCCATGCCCTCTTGTCCTACTGACAGCTGCCTGGGAAAAGAGCCCAACCCCCCCCTGGCTCCAGCCTCCTTTCAGGGAGTTGTAGAGAGCGATGAGGTCTCCCCTGAGCCTCCTCTTCTCCAGGCTGAACACCCCCAGCTCCCTCAGCCTCTCCTCACAGGACTTGTGCTGGATCCCTTTGCCCTCCTTTGGACCTGCTCCAGGACCTCAATCTCCTTCCTGAACTGAGGGGCCCAGAACTGGACACAGGACTCGAGGTGTGGCCTCACCAGGGCTGAGTACAGGGGCAGAATCCCTTCCCTGGACCTGCTGGCCACGCTGTTCCTGATCCAGGCCAGGATGCCATTGGCCTTCTTGGCCACCTGGGCACACTGCTGGCTCATGTTCAGCTTCCTGTCAATCCAGACTCCCAGGTCCCTCTCTGCCTGGCTGCTCTCAGCCACTCTGTGCCCAGCCTGGAGCTCCCCATGGGGTTGTTGTGGCCCAAGTGCAGGACCCGGCACTTGGCCGTGTTGAACCTCATCCCATTGGAATCAGCCCAACTCTCCAGTCTGTCCAGGTCCCTCTGCAGAGCCCTCCTGCCTTCCAGCTGATCCACACTCCCCCCCAGCTTAGTGTCGTCTTCAAACTTGCTGATGATGGACTCAATCCCCTCATCTAAATCCTCAATGAAGATATTAAACAGAACTGGGCCCAGCACTGATCCCTGGGGGAAATATCACTCTATTTTTTTCTCAGTTGTTTTTTTCCTGCAAATATACTTCCCAGGACAATCTTAAGACCAAACAAAAACGCTTAAGGAACAAATATGCCATTTTCATGTAAAAATGTATTAAATTACATCGGCAAATGTTTATCCATAGGTTTGTAGTGCTTTTTAAAAATAAGAACATCCAAAATATTAATTATTTTTTTTAAAAGTTCTAATAAATATGAAGGGGAAAGAAGGAGTTGGATATATAAAATAGAGATTTTTAAGAAAAACTAAACATTCTTACAACTGACGGGAAACTAACATTTCTAGTAGCTAGAACTACCTAATGATATATCATATAAAAGCTACAAACTTCAGTAATTGATACAAGGTTTTTCACGAGCATTTTTTTACAGAAAAACTTTGTAGAACATGAAAGTAGTCCAGAAACCACTAGTAGCACCATAAAAACAACAGTATAAACAATTTAGAGTAAAAATGTGTAATTTAAATGCTTTTATAAGCTCTATTTCTGCTCTAGGTTTCAGAGCATTTTAAAAAGACATTTTTATCTTACATATAAAGAAAAGTGCTGTGATGAAGTGACTTCCCAAAGGGACATTATGAATAATAGTAAAAAAATATGTTTCATTATCTTAGGCTAAATTTCCTTTCAGAGTTTTCTAAAATAGGAACTGATGTACAGATTTTTCAGGGATACTACCAGAAGACTTGTTGCCTCAGGAAGTCAGCTCCTGCTTACCCACCTATATATTTTCAAGCATATATGAATGGCAGGGAAGAATGAGGCTTGTTTTAGATCAATATAATATCACAGTAATCACTGAACAGATCATGTGAAAATAGAGTGTACCAAGGTATGGCAAGAAGCCCCACTTGGCCCTGAGTCTGGGTTTTTTAGGTGGGGTTTTTGCTCATGAAGAATAGATGCATTGTGATTCTAAGTAAGTGCTGAATATGTGACAACATGTCACAATCTTCTCACTTGCATGTAGTCCCTGTTTGGTGAAAAATTTGGTCTGAATATTTTTTTCCATTTTAAGGGATGCCTTTGTTTCAGAGTTATAGCTTTGCACAGTATACACTTATGTAGTATTAGGACAGAGGCAAGATCTGGCTGGTTATATAGTATGTTTTACTTTTAAAGACAGCCTTAAGCATAGAATGGTACGTAAGAACTAAATGATACATCTCTGTGTAAGAAAAATAATGAGTCAAACCTAGGAGTCAGATTAAAGGCTTATTTACTCATCTGTGACAGTGGACAGAAAAGAATGTTTAGGGGAAATGTATAAGAAATTAGTCAGGTATAGATGTCTCTCCCCAAATTAAAGCTTAAGATTACACCAATGGGCTGTCAACAACTGATTGTAGAGATTCAGAGATATGTGAAATAAAAGTAATATTCAGTTCACATTTCATAAATTAATACATTAAACATGACTGGTTAAAATAGATATAAAAGGAAGAGTCTTTATCTTAAAGTGGTTCTTAAAAACTGTGAAATTCCCACGATTTATATTTTAATAAATAGTTGTGTGAAAGGACCTCAGAAAGGCATTAGACACACTGTATTTTATTATAAAGCAATGAACCAATGTAATAAATTCTTAATATAAATCCACGTTTAGAGATATTTTGAATTAGTGCTGGAATGACAAATTCAGTCGCTCTCTACAAAATCTTTTTAAAAGGGAAGTGCAAAATGATATGTGTCAACTGTTAGTACAAAAGAAATTTAAAAATAAAATCTTAAAGCCTGAAAAATATCTCTAATCAGAAAAGTTTACATTAAGGAATATTAGAGATTCAATTAAATATTTAATTTATGAACTGGAGTTATTAATACCAGTTAACCTATATACTTTAATGTATTCTTTTAAGGTCTAGAAAATATGAAATTGAAGCTTTAATCAGCTCAAATAACTTCTAGTATTAATTACACATGCAGTTTCTGGGGGGAAAAAAAAAGATCTTACAACCTAAAAGTGTTCCAATAACCTGATTCTAGATGATAGAACAATTTATTGCATTACAACTTTGCACTCATTACATTGCATTAAATTTTTTGGGTGTAGAAAAATCCAGAATTTGATGACAATGGAACAGGAAAATATAATTCGGTATTGACTTTGGTTCTTAAATTCTTTATTTAATCAGTGCCACTGAGAATGCTGGAGCTATCTGTAGGAGAAATTTATTGCCTACAGAAGAAAGGACTACAAAATCCAGATCACAAATGTAAAGAATCACAATATGAATTTAATAACTCTGGACTTAGAATGCTGGAGAGCAGCAAGAACAACTGATTTGAAATTTATCAAATACCTGGTTTTGTTACAGTTGTACAGTGCAGAATAACCAGAATTTACAAATGAATTAGTGTTCTCATAAAATACCTGAAATTCTGTATGTGTTAATAAAGATATTGATATTGGCTGACACCAGTATCAGAAATAGAACTACCTAATTTGGAAGCTTATTAAGCAATAAAGGAGAATACCAGTATAGGATCAATCACATGCATTTTTAGCATGAGTATTTTTCAGTTTTCCACTACCCATTTTTATGCAAACACATGAGTAAACTCTGATTTGATTTTACTAAAATTATGTTTAATTTCAGCCCTCACAGTCTAAATGGTCTCACCTCCTCTTCTCTTCTCTTCTCTTCTCTTCTCTTCTCTTCTCTTCTCTTCTCTTCTCTTCTCTTCTCTTCTCTCATTTATTAATACAACTGAAAAGTCTTTTGCTGTTTGCTTTAAACATACCTTGCAAGGACTAAATTAACTTGCCATTTGGTGGCACTGTTTGTATTTATTGACCTTTCAGACATAGCTTTATGTACCGTTTTATTTATGCATTAGATATTTAGTTCTCTTTACAGTTTTTTCCTACACATTTGGAATAGATGTTACGACTCTGACTTCAAGAAACTTCAAATTCCTTCTGAATCATTATTTGGTCCCCTCATTTCCTCAAAGTTTGCCCTTTTGAAATGTGGGAATAAATCTATTTTTCCTTATCACAGGATCACCCAGCCCAGACACTATTTTCTAAATCTTCTGTTCCTTCCCAATACACATCCAAACTGTACAACAATCTTAATAGTTGTTGACAAAGCAGAATCACAGAATCACAGAATCATCTGGGTTGGAAAGGACCTCGATCAAGTCCAGCCCTTGATCCGCTACTGCTGTGGTTATCAGACCATGGCACTGAGTGCCACATCCAGGTTCTTTTTAAAAACCTCCAGGCATAGAGAATCCACCACCTCCCTGGGCAGCCCAGTCCAATGTCTGATCACCCTCTCTGTAAAGAATTTCTTCCTAGTATCTAACCTAAACCTCCCCTGACAGAGCCTAAGCCCATGCCCTCTTGTCTTACTGGTAGCTGCCTGGGAGAAGAGATCAACACCCCCTGGCTCCAGCCTCCTTTCAGGGAGTTGTAGAGAGCGATGAGGTCTCCCCTGAGCCTCCTCTTCTCCAGGCTGAACACCCCCAGCTCCCTCAGCCTCTCCTCACAGGACTTGTACTTGAGTCCCTTCACCAGCCTTCACCTTTACCAGCCTTGTTGCTCTTACAATTACTAATCAAGACAGTGATTAAATACAAAACTATCTGGCCCATACTGTTGTTAATAGAATTTACCTTCTACTCCAAAATAAACAATTCCCAATAATATTTATTTTTTATTTGCCATGTAAATCCACCCTGGAAAAAGCTGCAAAGGATTATCAGAGATACCTCGCCCCCTCCCAACATGTTCAGAGTTCCTGGCTGTGTTGGATCTGTCTGGGATGGAGTTAATTTTCCCCATAGCAGCCCTCATAGTGCTGTGCTTTGTATTTGTAGCCAGAAAGGGTTGGTAACACTCCTGTATTTTGGCTACTGCTGAGCAGTGCTCACACAGCATCAGGGCTGCTCCTTTCAAAGGCTGAGAGTGGGCAAGATCTGTGTGGGGACACAGCCAGAACAGCTGCCTGAAGCTGACAAAATAGATATTCCATGCCATATGACATTGTGCTCAGAAGTGAAAGCTACGATAATGGAGGTTCATGAAGGCATTTGTTATTAAGACATTTTTCTTTTGGAGCATCTGCTATTTATACTGAGGCACTACTTTTCGGGAAGTGGGTGCACACCAGCTTCTGGTGGGAAGCAGAGAATAAATTATTTTGTTTTCCTATGTTTCAGTGTGTGGTCTTTGCTTTCTTTTTATTAAAGTTCCTTTGTCTGCATCCATGAGGTGTTTTTTTTTCACTTTATATTCTTCCATTCTGTCCTGCTGAAGAACTGGAGAGTGATGGAGAAATTTGGTGGGCACATGCCGGAAACCCACAACACCTACTCAAACCAATCAGGATTTGAATGCATTCTATTGATGTTATTCTTTCATATTATTGCAGATTATAACACACTGCTGTGCTTACTTATGTCTTTTATTTCTGACAAAGCATATTATTTTTCAGGTATGATGTTTTGCTAATGTGACGCTCATGTTTCTGTTAGCCCTACAATGATTAACTCAGCCTCCTCCATTTTGTTGTACAGCATGCTTACAACTTAATACATGCTTTTATGAATTGTTCTTCTCCCAGTAGCCTGTCTTTTTGCTTGATTTGGCATAGTTTTTAGCTGTCACTATCTTATTCCAACTGCTATTAATATTAGCATTTTCTCTATTTTTCCTTGCCCATTTTCTTTTCAGTAAGTAAAAGCTAATTCATCCTGCCGAAGCTGTTTCACTTTTATTTTAAATAGTTAAATATTCATTAGTCTTGGGAGTCCTGGGTCATTTCTGGTTTTGTTCACTGACTGTTAATATAAAATACATGAACAGTCTTGGCAGTAAGACTGACTACAGATTGTTTCAGAACTTCAGCTAAGTAAATGCTGAAGATGTCAGTGATATTTAAAAGTGGGAAAGAAGCTGAAATTCAGCATTGGTTGCAGTTTTACACAGACAGTGTAATTAAGGAACATACGGCCTATGTAAAATATCTTCTAAATTCTATAACAATGTGTATCTCTTCAATCTAAGCAAAACTATTATTCTCTGACTCTTCTGCAAACATTTTTTACTCAAAGTTATTCACTTACTAAGTCTAATGATAAACTAATGATATCATACTAATGATAAATGACTCAAAGATTTGTTCTACATTTATCATTCATCATAAATATATACTACCTACATAATAACTATATGCAACTAACAAATTAATAATTACATATTATAATAAGTAATAGCTTGAACTTTAAAGCTGCACAATTGGTCAACAGATATCCTATATGGCTGATTAGGTTCATTGCTTATGGATAAATAACAATAAAATATGATACTGCTGAAATGAAAGAATTGATAATTTACATTATCCTAAAGAGATGGCAGTACAGAAATTAAACTATAAGGAGAAAAAAAGGTGCCCTCTGATAAGATGGGGGGCAATGGATGTAAACTGGAACACAGGAAGTTCCAGCTCAATATGAGGAAAAAATTTTTTTTACTATAAGATTGATGGAACACTGGAACAAGCTTCCCAGAGAGCTTGTGGAGTCTCCTTTTTTAGAGACTTTCAAGACCATCTGGATGCATTTCTGTGTGTTCTGCCCTAGGTGATCCTGCTTTGGGACAGGAGACTGGATTCAATGATGTCCAGAGGTCCCTTCCAACACCTACTATTCTGTCATTCCATGATTCTTTAAAATGTGGCATCCTAAACATCAGGATTCATTATTCCATATAATGATGATGCTACTTTGAAATATTTCTAAGTGTGTTAGGAGGTTTGTTGTTCCCCAGAATTATTTAGATCTGTAACAACCTAATGGGTTAGTGCAGAATTATTCATCAGTCTGGTGATACTCAAGACTGAAAGCATCTGTAAGATTTCATGAAGGCATTTTTTTCCTTGATCTCTTCTTCTCCTTCAATTCAGTCTGATAATATCAAGATACCAGATCAAAACTGCTAACATTTTTTTGCTACTGCTGTTTCATCTCTGCTGTCAGATATGCTAATAACTGTCTTGAACTGTAAGAGAATGGAGTGACATATGCTGTACTGATATAAACTAATATTCTCTCAGTGACTTCAGCAGAATTATGATAATTTAAAATTAATGAGATATTTCCTTCTTGTTTTAGGAAGCCAAAGACAGTTTGTACAATAGTCTCATCACTGGAATTACTCCTTTTCTTAAGGTTCCTAAGAAATCTGCTGATGTAGACGATGAGATGGCTATGCTGTTTTTTTGATTATTACTTATCAATGTTTCTCAACTTACATCCTATTATCATTACTATCATGTTTCATTATTATTTATGATCCATATAGCACCACAAAATTAAGTTCTCAGCAACTGTAACTTCAGTTAAGGGGATCATCGAAAGACAAAATCTACATGTCCCTATACTCCCTGGTTTTGAGTGATCTGTGATAGAATATGTACTAATACCACAGTTTGTACTTACCTTGTTCTCTATTTGGTTTTCTAATCTCCAAGCAACATTTTTAAAATTTTTTCCCATATATAAATCACCTTTTTCATATTTTATTTCCATTATTCACATACTTAATGTAAGAAGATTATGTTTCAGAACTTCATTTCTTGCTGTGAGAGTAACAGAGACCTCAGGTCAGATTCTAATATCAGAACTACCTCATAGAAATCCAGTGTATATTCTGTTACACTGAAGCATCTTGTATCCAAGTTTACTAGGACATGGTAGTCAATTGCCTTGTTATGATGTAAGGATGAAGCAAAAAGCACACAAAAGATGTAAGATTCTTTAATTTTTTTTTATTACTTTTAATACTTTTTATTAAATTTAAAGCAATCTTAAATGATGTTTGGAAGAGTTTCCTCATTCCTGTGTTGCCAAGTTTTAGGCAAATAACTAGATATTACTATAAATGAGGCATATATGTTTTTGTGCAAAGTAATATAGAAAACCAGAATTAGTTCAAAGGTACTTCCAATTCAACCTTGTCTCTGACAATAGCCAAAAGAACACAGAGAAAAGAAAGTACAAAACTATAAAAATGTATAGTCATACTTCTCTTAGTCTCACTAAATTGCAGTATTCTGAGCTGCAATTATATATTTGACATATGTATAATTATATAGAATTACATATAATTATATTATTATATATAATATATAAGTATTTATATTATATATATTTAATATCTCTCTCTTGTCCATTCCCCTTCTGAAGATAAAAACTTTTGAATCTACACACGATACAAAATTCTTCTATTCAACTTGTTCTATGAATAGCTATTACCATTCAGTTGTTGTCTCGTGCATGTGATTTACATGGAGAAATACATTGATCTCAAATACTACGTGGAGTGAATCTTACAGTGGTGTCTATATAAATAAGTACCCTTATGGTTTGGGTTGCTTTGAATCCAGCCACTGGCTTTCAAAGAATTTTCATCATTGTTTCAGCACAGTGAAACAACAGGTCCCAAACAGAATCACAAATGTAGACAAAGGCTTCATGGGACCATGGATCCTTTATAGGTCAATGAGATATCTATTAAAAGAAAATACAGAAAAATAAAAAAGATCAGACAGATACCCTTCATGGATTGTACAAATGATATACAGTATTAATGATTCATAAAAGCTCTAGATATAGCACAGAAATACTTCAAGAAGAGGGGATTTTCCTTGTTTCCAATATGTGATAGACACATTATTGCATAATTAATATTTCTTTAACAAAATTAATAAATAATTTATCTTCTTCCAGATTGGTTTTGCTTTCAGTAGGCTTCCAAGTACAAACACTTTGATGAAAGTAACATAATCAACATGTGGTATTTACTGTTAACTTGTTAAATTCACATATATGGGTTCTGAGTTTATGTGATATTGTACTAAGAAATGTCCTAGAAATTCAGCAATATGGAAACCATATACCATGACACATACTTCTCAGCAGGTAAATGGCAAATTAGATTATTTTATCTAAACTTGGAAACTATGAGCCAGACTGTGAGGTTTTTTTATGTATCTCTTCAATTAAAAAAATAGCTGGAGCACGCTAAACACAGTCTTTATATTAGAAATGAGTCACAGATTTTTACTAACTTTGCAAAAGCTCAGGCTGGGCTATGAGGTTTGCCTTTTTTTTTAGCTCAGTCTTTTCTTGCTTGGAGCTTTGTTCGTTTTTTTTATCTGATAAATTGAAAAAGCAATGATCTCAAGACCAAGTGGGTATTACTTTATTTTTGCTTTAGTTTAAACTAATGTGGTTTTTTTGGTGATATATGCTATTCTTATGTTAAGAAACTTAATCAAAAGCATGGGGATATTTTTGTAGCATCATAGAGTCACAGAATTGTTTGTCTTGTAAGGAACCTTAACGATCACCTAGTTCCAACCCCCCTGCATGTGCAGGGACATCTCCCACTAGATCAGGTCCAACCTGGCCTTGAACACTTCCAGGGAGGGGGCAGCCACAATTGCCCTGGTAAACCTGTTCCAATGTCTCACCACCCTCACAGAAAAAAATTTCTTCTTAATATCTAATCTAAATCTACTCTCTTTCAACTTGAAACCATTCTCCCTCATCCTATACTTATAGATATAGATATAGATATAGATGTAGATGATATCACAGAATCATAGAATTGGCTGGGTTGGAAGGGACCTCAGAGGTCATCAAGTCCAACCCTTGATCCACTACCGCTGCGGTTACCAGCCCATGGCACTGAGTGCCACATCCAGGCTCTTTTTAAATATCTCCAGAGATGCAGAATCCACTACTTCCCCGGGCAGCCCATTCCAATGTCTGATCACTGTCTTCATGAAGAAATTCTTTCTAATATCTAACCTAAACCTCCCCTGACAGAGCTTAAGCCCATGCCCTCTTGTCTTGCTGATAGTTGCCTGGGAGAAGAGATCGACTGCCCCCTGGCTCCAGCCTCCTTTCAGGGAGTTGTAGAGAGCAATGAGGTCTCCCCTGAGCCTCCTCTTCTCCAGGCTGAACACCCCCAGCTCCCTCAGCCTCTCCTCACAGGACTTGTGCTGGATCCCTTCACCAGCCTGGTTGCCCTCCTTTGGACCTGCTCCAGGACCTCAATCTCCTTCCTGAACTGAGGGGCTCAGAACTGGACACAGGAGTCGAGCTGTGGCCTCACCAGGGCTGAGTACAGGGGCAGAATCCCTTCCCTGGACCTGCTGGCCACGCTGTTCCTGATCCAGGCCAGGATGCCATTGGCCTTCTTGGCCACCTGGGCACACTGCTGGCTCCTGTTCAGCTTCCTGTCAATCCAGACTCCCAGGTCCCTCTCTGCCTGGCTGCTCTCAGCCACTCTGTGCCCAGCCTGGAGCTCCCCATGGGGTTGTTGTGGCCAAAGTGCAGGACCCGGCACTTGGCCGTGTTGAACCTCATCCCATTGGAATCAGCCCAACTCTCCAGTCTGTCCAGGTCCCTCTGCAGAGCCCTCCTGCCTTCCAGCTGATCCACACTCCCCTCCAGCTTAGTGTCATCTGCAAATTTGCTGATGATGGACTCAATCCCCTCATCTAAATCCTCAATGAAGATATTAAACAGAACTGGGCCCAGCACTGATCCCTGGGGGACACCACTAGTGACCGGCCGCCAACTGGATCAGCACCATTCAGCACCACTCTCTGGGCCCAGCCCTCCAGCCAGTTCCTAACCCAGCACAGAGTGCTCCTGTCCGAGCTGTGGGCTGACAGCTTTTTCAGGAGAATGCTGTGGGGGACGGTGTCAAAGGCTTTGCTGAAGTCCAGGTAGACCACATCCACAGCCTTCCCCTCATCCACCAGATGGGTCACCTGATCATAAAAGGAGATCAGGTTGGTCAGACAGGACCTGCCCTTCCTGAACCCGTGCTGGCTGGGTCTGATCCCTTGTCCATCCTGCAGGTGCTGTGTGATTGCACTGAGGATGATCTGCTCCATAACCCTGCCAGGCACTGAGGTCAGGCTGACAGGCCTGTAGTTTCCCGGGTCCTCCTCCCGTCCCTTTTTATGGATTGGCGTGACATTCGCCAACTTCCAATCATCTGGGATGTCCCCAGTGATCCAGGACTGTTGGTAGATGATAGAGAGAGGCTTGGCGAGCTCTTCTGCCAGCTCCCTCATCACCCTTGGGTGGATCCTGTCTGGCCCAATAGACTTGTCGGGATCCAAGCAGCTCAGTACGTCACTGACTGTTTCCATCTGGATTACAGGGGGGCTGTTCAGATTCTCGCTCTATATTCCCACCCATGTCCAGTAAAGAATGGAGGTTCTCCTTGCTATTGACGTATCTGTCGAAGGACTTTTTGTTATCCCTCACAGAGGTGGCAAGGTTCAGTTCAAGTTGTGTGTTTGTCTCTCTAATTTTCTTTCTACACAACCTAACTGTATTTCTAAACTATTCCTAACTATATTCCTACTTGTAGAAGTCCCTCATGCAAAGTTTGGCTTTGCATGACTCTTCTCTAACATTTCTAACAATTTCTACATGGGCTGGGGTCTCAGAATAATGTGGATGGCCCAGAGCACTCATGGATTTGTCTCTTGGGGTTGAGGGCCCATTAAGAGATGGTGCCATAGTGTCTATCAGAGGCCACAGGAAAGGATCCCAGGCACCCAGCAGTGAGGCTGTGGCTGCCCTCCTGTCCATGGGAACCACTTTTAGCTGAGGCTGACCCCAGGCCTTATCTCAGCCCCTGCCAGGTTGGATCATTTACCTTGTTGATGTGGACAGGGACCCTGACCTGTGAGGTGACTCCCCGGCCTGCCCTCACTCTTCCTGAAGTCTCTAGGCAGTATACTGACCCTGGTCACTCTCTCTGAACTTGGTACATGAGAAAAAGGTTTAGTTTTGATAAGGGTTTATTTTCACATGACAGCTTCTAACTGTAGCTTTTTAATGAGTTTTCTTTTGTACTAATTAGAAAGTTTAGATTGAGGGCATGTACCACTTTAATGAATTGACAGTAATAGCCATTTGTATTTTATTCACACTGTTAAAATTTAAGTTGACCATTTTTAATCCTTTTTTCCACTTATGGGATGATTTCTCTTCCTGCTTTCAGCTCGATTTTGAGAAAAATATACATTGTACTAGAACTGAAAGGCTCCTTTTTCACCTTTTTCATTCAAGCATCAGTCTGTCATCAGTAGGTTTTCAAGGATAACACTGGTGGGCATCAGACTGCTCCTTAACAATCGTCTTTAGTAGTGACTAAGACTATTTATGTTAATTAAAGTTGGTTGTTAAAGGCTTTTAAGTAAACCTAGTTCCACCTGATCCACCTGAAATAAATTATTTCTTCTGTCTTATTCCAATTTTTTTATGTCTAATGCAAAGTATTGAAGTATTCATAAAAAAGTCATATCCTAATTTATAATTATTTTTCCCTGTAACTACAAAGAACATCATGATTTAGAGATGGCATATTAGCTTTGCCAATGTTTACACTTTTCATCTGTGTAAGTGTTGTCTTTTACAAGACTTCTAGAGAACCTCTCACGCAATAATTAATTAGCTTGGTTTATAAAACTTAAAACAATGTTTATTTTTTCCATATTTCCCCTATTACCACTTACATTGCTTAACTGAACTTCTATTACCTTGATTATGTACTTATCAAAGCTTTAGCAAAACAAAGGTACATTTAAACATTCACAGTATAATTATAATAACCATACTTGTGCTGTGTGTCACACTTCATCCTCCTGATCTTGCTGTCTTACTGAAGATAGTCTTACTGAAGTATATACACAGACACAGCTGACCCTTAATTTTGATTTTTCAGATGATTTTAAGAAAATCATCTTAAGAGAGAAAAGCAGATGAAATTACAATTTTCATCTATAGCAGTCTGTATTTTAAGTACATACATTTTGTTTACCAGTTTCATGCTTTTTGTTTATTCCACTTAGCACGTGTACTGGGGATTGAGGACTGATTGGAAGAAATAGGATTCACCAGAATAAGAAGGGTACTGACAGTGTTTCTTCCAATCAGTCCTTAATCCCCAGGACACGTGCACACTATAATCATCAAAAACCTCACTTTTATTTTTCCTTTCAGAGTAGCTTTAAAATTGCAGAAATTTTGTCTAGAAATAAAGCTACTAAATCTTTAAAATTTAAAGCACATAATTGTTTTTCATCATTTCATTACATTTTTTTTTAAATGGGAATGCAAAAAAAAAAAAAAAAAAAAAAAGAATTTATTTCTTTTTTCTACTCAAAGGACATTGTTCTGGAAATGTAATTTTCCTGACTGAAATATGTGGGGAAAGCACAACTAAGATACTGATTATGAGCACATCTCCCCCTGCTGCAAATCAAACTGTAAAATCAGATAATCTCTAGATGCAAGTTAAACTTAATAAACTGCATAAATTAATAAGGAACTGTGGCAGAGAAATTAAAAATCATCATGCACTTAGACAACTATTATTTTTTCAGTTTCAAACTAAATGTGTTTTCCAGTTCTTTGCTTTATTGCAAATAAATATAGACATGTGTTTTCTAACAAAAGAATTTCCATTCCACTTATTAAGAATAAGTTTGAATATGTTTGTACTAAATAATGCCTTATAACTCCATTAGAGCAAACAGAGAAGGCAAATAAAACCTTTCTGTAATTCCTATTTTACTTACCCTGAATGGGTAATGGATTTTTGCATGAACCATCCCAAGAAGAAATTATACAAGTTAGGAGATATTCAGCAAAAACCCAACAATGATATTTTGGCTTTCATTTATTAATTAGTATGAAAAACTATGTTTTTTCCAGGTCACCACAAGACATGAAAAAGCAAAGGTAGGTTGTGAAGTTTTACCTATTTTGTGAAAATAATGCCATTTGAGTTTAACTGTATATTATTGATGTCACTAGATTTTTTTATTACTGTCAGATGTGATACTCTCTTATTTTGGACCATTTTCCTAATTACAGTTCCAGCTCTGAGTTAGCTACCCAACACTTAACTTTTTGTAAAAGATGATTTGTCTAACATTCAGTATCTACTAGTGCTAAAAATGGTCATAAAAGCAGTTTCAACAGCAGTGTCTAAAGAGGTTATTTAAAATCCATTTGACAAGGTGACATAAAGCAAAGACAAAAGGTAACACCTTTTCTAATAGCTTAAATGGATGGACATCTAAAATGGATGTCACTGGCTTACTCTGAAATAGTTGCTTTACTGCTAGAAACCCTTAAAGATGTGCAGGCCTCTCCCAGTCAGGTGTAATAACTTGGTAAAATCTACAGTGATGCTCACTGAAGAAAAGTTTTTTGTTGCAAATACTTTTGTGTTTATGTTATCTGGATAAAATAGCCCTTGGTTATTTTGCTTTCACAAAGCAAACAAGAAAAATTCTATTTAAAAGTAGAACTTTTCTCCCTTGGTCAGACTTAGCGCAAATATTTTTCAAGGACATTCTTCCTCTGAAAGGGCTTTGTTGCAAGGTGTTCCACACAGAATCACAGAATGTTAGGAACAGGAAGGGACCTCAAGAGACCATTGAGTCCAGCTCCCCCGCCAGGGCAGGATCACCTAGTGTAGGTCACACTGAAATGCATCCAGGTGTGTTCTGGATGTCGGAGACTCCATAGCCTCCCTGGGCATCCTGTTCCAGTGCTTTGTCACCCTCACAATGAAAAAACTTTTTCTTATGTTTACATGGAACCTTCTATGCTCCACCTTGCACTCATTATCCCTTATCCTATCCATTGGCCATCACTGAGAAGAGCCTGGCTCCGTCCTCCTGACACTCACCCTTTATATATTTATAAACATTAATGAGGCCACCCCTCAGTACCCTCCTCTCCAGGCTAATGGGACCCAGCTCCCTCAGCCTTTCCTCATAAGGGTGGTGTTCTACTCCCTTAATCATCTTAGAGGCTTTGTGTTGGACTCTCTCAAGAAGTTCCCCATCCTTGAACTGAGGGGACCAGAACTGGACACAATATTCCAGATGAGGCCCCACCAGGACAGAATATACTACAGAAATATCAGTAAAAGCACCAAACCATTCTGCCACAAATCAATATAAGCTTAAGTAACTGAAAATCCCTTGTAGTTCTAGGTCTGCTTTTAATATGCATATATGTAATTTTTATTATATATATGTATGGATGAAATAGACAATCTATACGTTAATATGGTAAAGAGTAATTACAACTTGTTCAATAAACATGTCCTTATACTCAACAGTGAAAGTTTTTTAGGATGAAAAAAGAAAAAAAAAAAAAAAGACACATGAAAAAATTTTTTTCTTGTCCTGGACTCATTTTGTATAACAGGAAAAAAAGCAAAAAAGCAAGCAGTTAAGACTTGAACACCTTTGGCTTGGAGAAAAGAAACAAAAAGACTTCATCTAAAGTTTACCAGAGTGTATAAAGACAGTTTATGTCTCCATTTCAACTTTCTAGGATATCCAAGACTTTAGAGCATTTAGGGAAGTTTAGAATACTTGAATACTTGAATACTAGAATATCATTGCTGGCACTGAAAATTATACCTCCTCATGATTTATTTTCATTGTATAAGCATTTTGAAGCTTGTGTAGAGATGATTGCCCCGTAATTTTTACTATCAAAGCATACAGCAAGAGGGAGCCTGAATTAAAAAAATTAATAAATACAGGTGGGTTGGACAAAAGAAAACTTGATTACATCCATAAAATAAATGAGGATCTTAGTCAAAGAGGAAAAAGAAGGAGTCCAAGATCTTGGAACATATGCATAATAAAATGGCAAGCCAGTATTTTTTTAATATCAGTCACTACTAATTCACAAAACCTTTAAAAGGTAATGACTACATTACATATTTTCAGACATTTTGGGTTCATGGTTATTGGTTTATGGTGCTGCAATGTAAAGAACTTGCACAATGTGATAGAGATTACATAATAGTGATTTATAGCACTATTCATTTTTGTGTGTCTTCACACTCACTGTATGACAAAATTAAGTCATCAACCATATTATAAACCTAAAAATATACAAGCCCCAGCAAGATTTACCTATTTCTATTTAATTAAGGCTATTTATTTATTTATTTATTTCCAGTAAAAAATTTTTCAAGAAAATTTACGAATTTGTGAATAGACTAATTTTTTTCAAATGTAGAATAAATAGATTTATTTATACCAGTCTAGAATACTGTTTTAGTGTCAGATTAAGAAAAAAACCCAAAACACTTCAATGTCCCTCTCATTTCAAGCTCATGAATTGTTCATAAATGAAAAACAATGCATTAGTTTCGTTAATGTACGTTCACAAATTGAGCAGAAAGTATGTGTATTTCTGTTATGGAAAAGTATAGACAACTTTAATTTTTAATTACATAGTTGTCCTGTCATTTCTTTCCATGCATTTGAAGAATAATTATGTAATTTTTCATGTTATGTAGTCTGTTTCAGAATGAAAGAATTATAGCATGAAAATCTCAGCAACTTATTTTGAATTACTGCCTTTAGGAAGAGTACATTTTGTTTTATTTATTCATGAGTAACAAGTGTGTGGTTGCATATGCTTCCTGATTATGGCGAATTTATGGGAAATTAATTTGTCCCAATGCTTCTCTAATGAATAATGAAACTGGATTTTCTGCTACACTTCAGAGTCCAGCCGATGCCTCCTAACTAGGATAAAACTATTGCTATACCTAGGCAACTGGCTTTCAATTATGAAATCTAAGAGTCATCCACTGTTGTATTATATCATTGCTCTTTTGGAACATTCAGAATTTACAGGTTGACAATTTTTCTCTAACTTAACCTATTTTTATATTTGTCTTTCATTGTAACAATTACGTCCTTTGAATATTCTGAATGAAACCTCAAAGCACGACAAGAGAATGAAAGCAAACACACTTCCTGAAGTTTAAAAAGGGAATATCCACCAAGAAACTCCACCCAAAAAGTGAGACCCTATTCCACATCCCTCCTACAAAATGGTGCCAAAATGCTCAGTACTTGGTTTTTCAAATAAAATTGGTCAATTCCATTAACAAGGAAACATCCTAATTCGCAAATATACACAGTGGGTTATGCCTTAATAGCACCATTATCAGCTGACGACATGGTGCAGTTAATGTATCTCAGCATGAGTTGACTTTACCACAAAAGATTGTTTCCTTTTAAAACAGCATGAAATCTTGAGAAAAATCTTTCAGTATCTCACTATGGGGACAAATAAACATTAGTTACCACGGCGCAGAAACCAGGAGACAAAAAAGGTATTTTAAATGTCTTCTGTTCGATGCTCTTCTATTCAAACTTGTTTAATTAATTAGTTCCTTTGAGCAGTGTATCTCTTCCTGGGATCATTGACTCTTACACTACTGTGATGGACACTTTTTAAAAACTGAAAACTAAACTCAGCAAATATCAGAACTCTTCAAGTGATACTAGGTTGAATTTCAGAGTGCGTTTATAAAAACAGCAAATGGGACCATCCGCTTTTCATTTTCTTATTAAGAGATCATTAAGAACTGAGTGGACAAAATACTTGTGGTGGACCTGAATCTCTAGATCCACACTGTCTTTATTCTTGGTTTGTATGTCTAAGTCAATCTTGAATTGTTATGTTTCCTTGCATCTTGGTGAAATTCATGTTAAGGTTTCTACTTGCGATTTAGCAGCATTTTAAGACAAACATTAGGTGATACCTCTTGGTCTTTTTCAATAATTAGAAGTACTTTATTCTGTCGAGAACAATTTACCTAGCATTATTCTCCAGAAGAGGAAAAAAAGTGAGATAACATACTTTTTTGAAAATTACTTCATAAAAGTATGGTGAAAACCTTTCAGCCTCTGAGCTCCTATGAGATCAATTAATTGTCCTAACATGAATCTTCTCATTGCTGAAATGATGCAAAGTTCATGATGTTTCAGTTGCTTCATAGAGTTATTTGCTTTAAGAATTGTGAGCAGTAAGTATGTACCTACCTCAAATGAATTTTCTAATGGGCTAAATTAGATGATAGCTATAAAATATTCATAAGCTCTATCAGAAAAGTTATTTCAGTAAGGAAATGCCATTTTTGACCATATGTGAACTCTTAACAGTTCCAATTAACTCTGTTCATTTATATACGTGAAATGTAAGATGAGGGAAATGGAAAATAAAAACAGACTGTGATGCCTAAAATACTATTTAGTTAGGATTTTGATTGGAGGTTTAAGAGAGCCAACAGTTCACATAATCTGTCCCAGCTACTTGGGTCTCTAAATGATTAAGCATCTAAAATATTCCAAAATAAAATGCCTAATCTCAAAAGCAACATTGTTTTCACAGGACTAAAATGAGCATTTCGGCAACAACCTCATTCCTTCAGGATTCAAAAACTAAGTATCACCTATTTATGCCAGCTTCAGAGATACAGTTTCATTTACCACTCAATCTAAGCATATCCTAGTTAAACTAAGAGTACTGACAGTACCTTCAATCCAAAAAGAACAATCCATGGTGATTGTCACTTTCTTCACACAGGGCAGGTCTACAAATTCAAGTGGGATCAGCTTTGGATTATCTAGCTCTGGAAGAAACCCTGTGGATGGTTTGGCATATTTCAGAGAGCATATTTGTATATCCTGATGAGTTATAAGTGTCTGCTTCAGCACATGATACATATCTACAAATCTGATAAAATTTTACTGTAATTTTATCTGTAATTAGTTGAAATTAACTGATAGGTTCAGAAGTTATCAGAAATAGACAGCCAGCCAGATTGAATACAATACTTGTTTTTAGAAAATAGGCTAAGAAAAAGCTTTCAGTTTTGCACAGATTTTCACATCCCTTTGAATCTAGGAATGATTTTTACAGGTCATATGCATAAGATTAACAATTTTTTGAGGATATGGGAAAGCCATGGAAGATGTTTAAGCATATTGACAGAAGCAGATGACATTATAATAAAGATTAAAACTATATATGATATTACAAAAAAAAAAAAAAATTTGAAATATTTTTCAGTGTTGTCATTAGTGTTGTTTTAAATGCAAATATATCATGTTTCATTACTGCCATCTTTCGATTGGGGTTTTATTCAGCTGGAAAGAATAAAATGTTTGAATTACTATAGTAGGTTTAATAATTTACAGTTGTGATATTTCTCTATTAGGTTCATATTTAATACAAGCTCACAGAAAAATAAAAACTCTAGACAAACTAAATTTCATTTGACAACAGTGAAAAGAGTAATTTAATATAAAGGATATCTTAAAGGACATTAAAAATTGCTCTACTTCTCCATCAGATTATATACTCTTTTTTCCATTTTAGTCACTGAAGGAAAATGCGTGAAACAGACGGGAATTGTCTAAAATGAACATTAAATCCTTTTCCTTTTGAGGTGCTGGGAGAGGAAAAAAATGTCCTCCAGGAGGAAAAGTGCGATGAAAAAATGTGAGATCATTCTATGTATTTACAAAGAGATTGTCTAATCTGTTGTGCTCCATATATTATACTTCACGTTGCTTGTTTTTTATTACTCTGCCATTTCACTTCTAGGTGCATTTTGAAATCTTGAAAATTAACCTTCAGTACTAGATTTTGGAAATAATACTATCACTTCTTATATGATTCCACTTCAAAGTAACTGTACATTTGTAGAAGAAGTTTCCCCAGATGGAACATTCCACAGAATCTGATATATTCTTCTCATTCACAAACAGACTGATCAAAACCAAAACTATTCATGTTGCTTTGAAACTTCCAAATTTTTTTCTAGTAGGTTATGTAATCTTAAGTACTATAGCTATAAAGGTTATATTTGAACTATGTAGAGTGTTTCTTCCAATTTCTCTGACTTGTGATAATAAACTGTTTCATTAGTTTATGAAAGACTGTGACTTCATTTTCAGATTTGGTTCCTTTTATGGAATCAAACTTCAGAAGAGTTAGGTACTATAGAAACCAGAACTTTGTCCAATCAAATGCTTTGATTTTGTATTATGCAT
Organism: Phaethornis superciliosus; assembly: GCA_023637945.1. NCBI lineage: Eukaryota > Metazoa > Chordata > Aves > Apodiformes > Trochilidae > Phaethornis > Phaethornis superciliosus. The sequence goes on from JAJQWJ010000005.1 coordinate 10,424,502, forward strand.
AAATACATATAGAAATATAAAATATAATTAATAGTTTTAGTCAAGTAGCATTTTAGGTCAATTATTTTTCTAAGTAAATCATAATGAGTTAATGATGAGTAGATATCAATAAGTATTGCTGTCACCTAAGCCATAACTATCCAACATGAATGTGGCATAACTGTGGCTCTTTGTTTTCCATCCTGTGAAGAGATCAGGACAGAGACAGAATGGGGAGTTTTTAAAATTAGTTTATCTGTGTCATATACAGGCCCTACAGAGACTCTAATATTCTTAATTATTTCTAAAATAATATTTTCTTTTTCCTATGGTAAAATGATAGCTCAGAACCTGTCAATTTACAAGAGATTATCAACATAGCTAGGACTATAATAAAAGAGTAATGAATAATTTTAGAAAGAAAATCTACAAGAATTTATACAAAGATATATAGATGTATGCAAAGATATATACAAAGATGTACTCATGTACAAAGCAGTTGAAGACAAAACTTTTTGGGGGGAGAGGGTTGTTTTTTACTATTTATTTATTTTAAAATCTTTAGAGAAAACCAAAGCTTTGGAGAAAATGCTGTCACAAGCCTAAGTATTATGTGAAGTAAATTCCAGATCATTGCAGTTATATGAAATGAATGTAAAAGTTACATAATGCATTTTGCTCTCCACAACTGCATAAATGAAGGATGTCTGTAAATCATGCATGGAGATCCTTAGAATATTAGGATTAGTATTGACTAGAAGAACTTCAATTGAAACCTCCTTTCTCAGATTTACTACAACATATAATAAATTTTAAATATAAAAATAAAAGTAGCACATATAGGAGAAACAGAGATAAATGTACCATCAAGTTTCATGTCTCTGAATTCATGGGATGTCCAGATGCATTTAGTAATTTTGATACTGAAGTTTCTTGATCTACTGGAACTACCACACCTACAAATATCAATCTGTGCTGGTTGTGCATCATATTATTTGAACTCACTTTTTAGTTTAGTTTTTTGTATTTTTTTTAATTTGAGGAAAAAATATAAAAAAAATTAACTGCTCTAAATTTAGTTGTGCTCTACAGACTCTCTAGTGAGTCTAGGATCCTAACTGTCCAGTCTCAGCAATTCCAGAAAATCCCTCCTTATGGCTTTTATGCTGTTCCTCATAGAACAAATTCAGCCTCAAGACTTAGGCTCTGTTCTTAACACTGTTGTGCCTAAAATTTATAATCATTAGGCTACAATGATGAACTGCATATCAGTTAAGAGCAGACATCATTATTAAATAATTCAGGAAATACTTGTCAATGAAAGATGACAAGGAAATGGATATGAAGCTTGTAATATTTTACCAGGGTATTTACTAATCCTAACACATTTCAAAAATTTCAGCATCAGCCTGGATAATCGAGAACTTATCTCCAGTTAATCTCTAAATTACCATATTGGTAATTTATGAGAAAATGGTAGCTACAGAAGTCATGTGAAAATAGATTTTCTTGGGTAAGATAGGTCTGTTAAAGCAAACATAGGCATATGTCCAGAAACAAAGAAGTCAGGTTGTATTTTCAGAATGGATAACTACAAATAATCTAGGGATGGTAAGAGGAAAACTAATACAGAACTCTCTTTTGCACTGCTGTGTGAAAAGAAAGGATGGTCTGGCAATTTGACACATAGATAGGAAAGCAACAAATTAAATAAGGGGCTACAGCTCTGCCTACGGCCCCATGAGGGTGAGTAGACTCCTACACAGAGTTCCAGCACTGACATTTGCAAGAGGTGAGAAAAATTTGAACTACCAGGAAACAATTAAAGAAATAACTGAAATCCAAATAAAGTGCCATGCAGTGAAGGCATGGGGTATAGTTTTAGTGCACTTCATGCTAATCTAAGACAGAGCTGCTGCAGTTCTGCATTTCCATTTGCCCCTACTCCTATTACTGCCATTTGCTTTCTGCTAGCAGCAACATTCATGAGAGTGTGCACCAGCATGACTCAGGGAACTACTCAGATTTAAAGTAATCACATTTTTATGCTAGGTAACTTTCCAACTCACCTCCCTGACCTAGCTCCCTGAAGGATGTACTAACTAAGTGAGAAATAGGATCATGTGGCTAAAGAGCAATGAAGTCCAGATTTTTGACATGGGCTGGCATTAAATAATGCTAAGGAATTTAAAGACTGTATTTCAATCTTCCTAAAGATTCTATCATGATCTGTTTTAATTTTTATTTTTTTTTTAAATAAAAAAGCAGTCTGTTTCACACAAGTACATAGTCAAGTACTTAATCAGAAGGAAATAGGGGAAGTCTCTTTAACCTAGACATGATAAAAATCCACTGGAGGTAGAAGCCAGATGAAACAAAAGATCAGTAACTATTTTTCAAAGTTAAGGAAGTCACATAGTTTGATATTATGATCAATTTCAAGGTAATTGAAATTTCATACTTTTCTTGAAAATTTACATGAACTACAAACAAGATACTTATCTAGACAGCAATAATTAGATGAAACTCATACTTAATATGTAGCAATGTGGTATTTTGATGCTTTTAGTATTCTTTTCATTCTGACTCAGTAAAGAATTATCTTAATATATGTTTTATGTAATATTTTCTTTAGTTATAAATCATTTCCCAACTATGCAGAGAGCACTTGCCTCTCTGGACATGTTGATTCCCTGAACAGTGTGTAATGCAGTTGAGAAAATACATTATTTATATGCTTTAAATGCTGCCATGGAGAAGTTTCCATACTAAAATACATTATTATCTATATTTATATATAATATATGTTCTATAGTAATAATTCATGTAATAAATTTTAAAATGAAATATTTTATTTTTTAGTTATTTATTAGACTATTTATATGAAGAACTATCTGTCCTATCTTAATTTGTAATACATTCATAGAAGGAATAGCCTTTCAACTTAAATCACATTTCTTTCTTCTGTTTTTTTTTTTAAAGCAATGGAAGAATACATGTATGACAATGAAAAATGAAAACCTTCACAATATGCCTTCAACTTCTTGATAAAGATGCATTAAACCTAATTTAACCTTCTGCAATCTAATTAGCAGCTCCTCCTGCATCTCCCATTGATTCACTTGGAAGCGTTGGCAGGGACCAAGTGCAATGTGTAGTGAAAACAAGAGGAAATTGAGTCAAGAAAGGGGGAATCTGAATCCCCTCTGGGGAAGGAATTGTTCTTCTGAAATATTTCATTGTTTAGAACCTTTTTGTTAAATATCTGAATTAGAAACTAAAAGTAATTTGTAATAAATTGAGTGAATTTCCCCAGGTTGAAACTGTTTTGCCTGTGGCAACAAATGTTTGGAATACTGCTAGACCAAGTATTTTTCTTCACAGTGGCACAGTGTTATAATATTTTCTTAAGAATTTAATAAAACTGTAAAAATTTGGTTAGCATACTTTTTCCATTCTGAACCAGGTAATTGCTGGTTTTGCTATTGTGATCATAAATACTCTTTCTGGATCAGAAAAGTTATACTTTATTTCACCTATTATGACCAAAGTCTTAAATAGTACTCATTTTCCTTTTGTACTAGCAGATTTATTTGCTTGCTTTATATAGATCTCTCTTTTGCACACCTGATCTATTTTGTATCACAGTTTTATACTTTTCTGAATTAGATTTTTACCAATCCTTTAATAGAGTTGAAACATTCCTGCACAACATTCTACAGCTCATGTAGTAGACTAGACTAGACTAGAATATTGGTTGGAGGCTGGAAGAGGCCTCCAGCAATCGTGTTGTCCAATTTCCTGACCATATTGTAAAGAAAGCCCTTCATGGAACACAAGTGAATGAGATGGGATAACATACCCCTTTATGTAAAATTAAGAATTTCTATGAGTTTTCAGAGAACTTTTCTTCTTATGGAGAAATAAAGAGCAGAACTCCTGACAATGTTCTTTTTAATTATAGAAATATATATATATAGTTTTTATAGAAACTCACTTACTGAGGCATATGCCCTTCAGTCCCCAGTAGATATGATCTCAATTTCTAGTGTACACTAAAGGTAAATAAAAAACCTTCCTTTAGTCTACCCAGGAAGTAATTTTTTTATTTTCAGTAATTGCCCTTTTTCCCTTTTTATTTTTGTTATAAACACTTGCTTATGCCAAAATAATCCAGTGTATGCAATAGCACTTGTGGAAACCAAAGTATGAGGTTATTATCTGTAGACAATTATTTTGCTTTTATCTCCAGGTATATAGTTGCTAGTAGCTGTTTTATGCTTGGTTTTATATTTGCAGTTGTATGTGTCTTTGTGATAACATGCACACAAACTGTATAAGAGGGTTTGTAGAGAGTGCTGCAAGGTGAAATGTTACAATTCAAGTCCTATTACATTTCTGTGACTCTGAAGTACCTTTTTACAGTTCCTGTTTAGAAAGGTGTGAACACTTCAAAATACAAATTACCTTGTGACCCCTAGTATAAAGATTAATTTGTTCTTATACACTTGTGCTTCATTCAATTAATTGTTTTCAGTTAACTCCAGCAAGACTTATTTATTTTATCATGTCCCAAAATAGGGACTGCATATAAAGAGAAAATTTGTATGGTGGATGAAAGGACTACTAAATTTCAGTTGAATTACAAAGCTCAGCAGAAACTATTCACCAAGTCTGCAGAAAGAGAAAAAATGTTTTGCAGAGAGAAGTTTCTGAAGTAGAAACTTCCCAGTATACATACAGAAACATGCCTGCAGGAACAAACAAGCAGGTTTCAAGTTTGGAATTGTTATTTAATAACATTTTTAAAGCAACTTGTTCCTTCAGACAGCTGGCAACATGGAGTAGGTTGCATATGATGATGGGATTACACATGATTAATATTACCTAAAATCTACTCCTGATGAGTCATCTAACAATTTAACTAATTTTTTAAGATTATATTTTTCAAAGTTGTTCAGCTTTAGTAACTGAGAAAGCAGTGTGGCATAAGATAGTGTCACTATAATTCTGATATTTGGAACCACCTTAGTATCTCATGCACTCACTATCACTCCTCAGAGATACTGGTTTATTCTTATCTCACATGCCATATTAGGGGAAGAGTAGACTGATAAACTTCAGGAAGGACCATTTATCTTAGAGGCAGTGATGCCACAATACTATCCTGAAGCTTAATAAACCCTTATTGTTCCTCATTTACCAGAGCTGCTACCATATTCTCCCTCATGTATTATTTATTGCATTCACAAACTACTTGTATTCAGTCGTCTTTTGCATAATGAATCTCCTGATCACTTTCTTACTTGTCACAGCACATTGTACTTTTGAGTTTGTCTGTCTTAAGCATGTAAGAATAAACCTTTGGCCAATGTTCTAAGCCCCTACTCATTATAATTTCTTGTTTGAGCAGCTCCAGCTATTTCAAGTACTTCTTTTTTTTAAGCAAGAATAGACAATTGCATCTTTTTCTTTTTTTCTGCATGTGCTGGGCTGGAAAGAAAGTATAGAGGAATTATAAAGGCTGTAACTTTATTAAATAGAAAATGCAACACATATTCAACATTAAAACAGGTTGGGATTTTTTTGTTTTGGTTTGGGGTTTTTTTGTTTGGTAGGTTTTTTTTGTTTTATTTTGGGTTTTTGTTGTTGTTGTTGTTTTTTATTATTTATTATTATTACCTCCATTATGTTTAAAGAAAAAATAAAATAAAATTAAATTAAATCCTTCTTATGAAGTTATTCACCACATACAGTTTACAGGACAAACATCCAATCAGCAAAAATTAGAAGAAAAAATGACAGTGATATCTATGCCTCTGTAACTGTCAAAAAAATAAAATCTGAATTACAGGTAGGGCTGTATCTCTCTGAAATGGTGTGCTTGTGGTGCTAGATTATATGTTTATACACATACTTAAAGTGTAAAAATATGGGGGGAGGATATGTATGCTCCCTAGGAAATAAGAAACTGGCTTTCTAACACTATATTAGGATTGTGTATAGAATTGACCTAATTAAATGTTGCTAAAATATCAATTTACAAAGTCTTGGTATTATACATTATGCTGTCTGTACTTTAATGTAATTTTAGCTGACTGCCCATTTATTTGACCTACAGGTGCCAAAAGGTCCTGAAGTGTGTTTCTACAGTCATACTAGCTATATTTTTCCTTGCAAGATGTTTTGTGATTGTCTTTGACAATGCTCTTGGCAGCTATAGCTCTCCTTGTGACAGGCACAACATGTTCTGAAGGTCTGATTGACTTATATTCACGTTTGGGTCTAAACAATTGAGAAGCCAGTCATTTACTCAGAGAAGAGGGCTTGTGTTTCAGAATGTCTAAATAAACATAATGTGAATTTCTTGCAAATTCAAAACTCATGGTTTATTTTTCATTGATTTCATATACTAAATACTGTTTTTTGAAAGCTTACATATATCATTCCACTATTCTAAGGATGCAGAAATTAAAAATAATAAAAATTTTTAATGAAAAATTTATTTATCAGTTATGCTTTTTCTTGTGGTCTTGCAACCCAAAGGGCGCTTTTGGTTCTAACATTCTTTTGATGTGAGTTTTTCCTTAGATTAATTCCACCTTGGTTTTTTTCATCCTTTGCAGTGAATATGCTAATGGAATTTACTGAATACAGCTCTTTTCATAAGTTTCTGCCTTTTTTCCTTTACTGTAAGCTGTAAATCAATAGTAACTGATTCCTGGGGCCAAATATGTTGACAGCAGCTTAATCAACGTGTCCATGCTACTTTCAATGTCATCTCTAGCTACAAGGCAGTAAATTCTTTCAGGGTATTTTTCTTTGAACTATTCGGCTGTATTTTCTCTTTGTTTGTTTTGAAACATATTTCTGTCACTTTCCCTCAAAAAAAGTGATTTTAGTCAGCAGTTTTAGAGTACCTCTTTCCTCCCAGCCCTCCTTATCTTTGTGTACTTCCTTTATACTTTCCCTCCTAAGAATTTCTGCAAGTTCTCTTTGGCAAAATTAGTACACTTGATCTTAATAGACATTTTATTCTTGCAATAACTGCACTATGATCAATGCAATGTACTTCCTATCTGTGCTATACATTCCTGTGCTAGATATCTGACTAAATTACACTCACAGTCTCTCAAAAATACTGAATTAAGCAAATTTTGAAAAACCCTCAATTGGCAATAATAACTTGGAGTAGGAGTAATAAAGGGAAGGAAAGAAACAAATAGGAGTATTCTGTATTTATAAAGATAAAGGAAAACATCTGGTGTGTCTTTCTGTTTTGGAAGACATACTCCTATTTGTAATGAATAATCTAGCAATATGATATGTACCACTGGGTCATCAATAGCATCTTCTGAAAATGTTAAGTTCAAAGTGTAACTGTAAAAGGTGAATGAGCACAGTTACTAAAAAAAGTATTTACTAAACATAAAATCTTTACTCATTCCTCTGGACACTTGGATGCATCAAGGAAAAAGCCTCAAGGGTTCCTCTGGAGAAAAGAATGTCACCATCTTAAATCTACAGAAATAATATTAGTTGCAGAATAGGTAAGTGATACATTTATAATTGTTTCATTAAATGTGTTTCTGCCAGCAAACAGTCAGCTGTACAGTGACTTTGTTAGTTCTAGTCCTTAGGACTCATCACAAAAATATGTGTACTCCCACTGTCAATTCAACAGAAGTGGCTGTCTTAGAAAGGAGCTTATAAGCAGTAGCCAGGATCTTGTAAACAGGAGCCTTTCATGCAACAAACAGTGAAGTTTACCTGTGATACTATTGGTAAGAAAATTTGAGAATTTTGCTTTGGTTCTCTTATTATTTCTTTTCAGAACAAAACTAGAAGCTCTATCACAGGTGGGACAAAGTAAGTAACCAGTAGTGGATGTATATACTAAGTTACTTTCAGAATTTACAAGATTAGACCCTTTAGTTTAGTAGGCTATTCCATTTTTAAAACAGAGCTAGACCTCTATTCTCTAGCTCTAGCCTTGCCTTTTCCAAGCAGGGAGATTTCTGTTGGTAAGGCAGAAAAATCATGTTGGTTTCTGCTGTATAGCTGCTTGCAATTACTAGTCCCAGGTATTACTAGCTAAGGCCCTGAACATACCCAGGCATTTACCTTCATGCAACTCCCTGATTTCCAGGATGTTCCCCTACTTCCTTTGTCTTTTGTCAATCACCATCTTCACCTTCCTTCCAGGGCTTTAAGAAAAGAGTTTCCTCAGTCTAAATAGTGCATTTGCAAAACATATGACCAGTCTTCTACTTGATAACTTCTCTCATTTTTTATTATTTAGAGGATTAAGGATATTTTTGTTTAGCCTAGATGTTACCAAAAATTTATGGCCAGCCCATAGCTGTTGTACCTAGCAAGTACCAAACAGGCTTCTGCTGTAGAGATTGAAACATTCACACACACAATTATCTGGTGCCTGTCGAGGTTCAAGTTATGTTTTGACTACTACAACTGCAGAGCAATTTGTTCATTTTGAATGTGAGGTTAAGGTGTATGGCACTTACTAAAGCCTCCTAACATTTAGACAAAGATACAACTGCATGATTTGACATAAGGTGTCAAAAATTAAGAATTTAGTTTAAGCTGGTAACCTAGTTCCTTTTGATCACTCTAACGTGCCACCCCAGCATGTAAGAGAAGTCATCTGAAAAGAGAAGCTGAAAGTAAACAAGACGAAGTAAAAGCTCAAGAATAAAGACCTCCTCCTGAAGTCTGCCCTTTGTTCAGTTCAGTTTATTTATTTAAATCTGTTTTTCCTACATCTGAGGCAAGTACAGGATCCATGTGTTCCCTGCCAGTGTTTCCTGAAGATTGCTTTAAAGATCTTTTTCTGCCTTGATTTCCATTTCAATGCACCAGGAAAGCAAATATTTCTTGAAGTTTATTTTTAAAATATAGCTCTCAATTATGGGCTAGAAAAGACTGCTGTCATACACGATTATTCTAGATATTGTCACACAGGTATTGTATTTGGGAAGCCATGTAAGAATCATGCATACACAAAAAATTATGCAAACAAAAATGTATTATCTTGCATAAAGGAAAGTCAAATCCATTTTAGTCAAGGAGGAAGTATTTGAGGTCAGACCCTTTGAATATTGTTTCTGAAAGGCTTTTATGTAAGTCACATGAAATTACTGGTTTAGTTTTCTTTCCTATACAGGAATATTTGGAAATGCCTTTCTAACAACATTAGTCTGGCAACCTTCCTAATGCAAAGGCATAAATATGTAAAAATTGAATGCATACTGGCCATCTTAAAATAAGAAACACTTTCTTGATGTGACTTTGGCCAAGCAATAAACCAGGTCAATCATATAGGTACTGGAGTCTCTATCCTTCAAAATATTCAAAACCTGTCTAGAAATGTTCCTGGTAAAGCTGCTCTTGGTGACTCTGCTTTGGCAGAGAAGTTGAACAAGATCATCTCTAGTGGTGCCTTCAGGACCTGCAGACTTAATTTCCTTTCAGATGAAACCAAACTTGAAGAAGTGCTTTAGAAATTAATTTCATGTATAGCAACTGCCAAAGAACTTTCAATCTATTGTACCACAGTGGAACTATCCAGGAGCTTCACATCCTGTTAAAGGTACATGACAAATTTAATATTTGAAGGTAATTTTGTCTTCAGACTAAAGATATGAAACACAAACTGCTTCATAAGAGTGTAACTGGATTATGACAGTAAACTAGGTAAAATTTGCTTAGTTTTTCTTTTTGATTTCTGCTGAAATAAGGCTACAAATTTCTGTAGCAAAGATAGTTAAGCAGAAAAAAAATTGAAAATATGAAGTATAATGACTAGGAGCCTCTCACCTCAATATAAGACCTTTATTTTAATTCATCTACAGCACATGTGATGGAATTTCCACAGTATCTATGTAGGAGGAACCATCTGGAGTATATGGTGTTCAGTTATTCTAACATTTTGTACTGCTGAATATGTACAGATAACGTACTGAAGTTGTAACAAAAAATGGTTTGGCGCAATTTATGATAAAATAATAAAGTCATAGAAGAATTCCAATGATGAATAAATCATTATAGAAGTCTTTTGGGAACAGGCAAAAATAGCTGACATAGGTCAATACAAGTAATTACTTTTTAAGCTATAACTTCAGTTTTGTGAAGATTCATTACTGTATTTGTGTTAAATATTTGTTAAGAACAAAAGTATTGCTTCATGTTTGACCACAGACAGACCTGATGAAGTCCAAAACTACTGAAGTTGTGAAGTTAAGGCTACTGTGTTCTCAGAAATTGTGTTCTCAGAAAACATCAAGTGGTAGTGAAGATACCATATAACCTCAGTTTCATTCTGGAATTGTATTACTTTCAGGTACAGATATTGCAGTGATTGCCACTGCAGCAGTGAAAGGCTACTCCTCTCAGGTGATTATTTTAAAAGGAGATCATAATTTCTATCACTTTTTCATTACATTTTGACTGCTCTGTCTTGCTTGGCTGCATGCAAATACTTAATGAAGGTAGCAGCTGTTTTCATATAAAAGAGCCTCACTACAAAGAGGGTTGGTTATATGCCAGAGTTCTATGTATTCCAACCATTCACTGACTGAATTAAAAGTCCTAAGGCTAATCTAAAAGTGCAGCTATGGTGTACTTCAATAGTCAAGGGACAAACAGCAAAACAGTGATTTTTTTTTCCCCTGATGATTATGAACATTAATAAACAAGCCAGACAAGACCTGGGAATGAGAGAAATTTTTCTCTAAGTTGCTAGGCTTCCGGTTTTGAAGTAGCTCATTTACATTGCAGTCAAACTTAATGCACAACCAACTCACACTGCCATCTGAATCAGAGTCTCCTTAATGATTTTTACCTCAAAATACTTTATTTATAGCCAGTGTGACAAAGGTGTATCACAGGTGCAAGGAATATGTGGGCTTCTTTGTTACAGATCTTACTTAAAATTTCCCTAGTACAAACGAATTGGCAAAGATGTTGTGAAACTGTGATTCTTGAATGCTTTCTAAAATTTCTAAGGGATTGGCAAAAGTTCATTATGAAGTGCTGCAACTGAAAACTTTGGAAACAGTAAGTACAAAAACATATTTTATTTCCAAAAATCAGTCTTAATTTATTTGTGCATTTAGCAAATTTTCATTTTAAAATTCCTATTTATGAGAGCTTGTTTTCTGTGAATAATTATTGTCATTCATATGCATTTACCTGTCCTTGATCCAGAAAACTGTTCAGAATTTTCAGTACTCTTGAATTACCTTTCTAAATTAATAGTTTACTATATATCTTTTCTTTCAGACTGACTTCAGTTGGGAAAAGACCCACCTTATGTCCTCACATGAAACTAAACTACAATTGTAGATTCTTATGCACAGCTAATGGTGACAAAACTTAGGAGTAGGAACACCTACACCTACCTTCAAGGACAAAGCAATGTCATCACCACATTACACACCTCAAGGAAATTATTCATTTCACCTGAAATCTGGCAGGTTAGTTGTTAATAGACTTTTTGTGGATTGAAGAACTCTTTAATATCTAAAACTGGGTAAGGTGAATTCATGCTGTGGTACTTAGTATAGTATGTGGTGTATACATGTACTGCAAATTAAAAAAGCGGTCAAGAGCACAATGAACCAACAAGAATACAATTCCTTTGCTGATTACAGCTGTACTAGGAGGCTATTGACTCATTTTCTAGGCTTTAGACCAACAAGGACAGCCCAGACATGTGTAGGTTATGAAAATTAAATATCAAAAAAAAAAAGGTGATTGCATGTAAATGGTTTAAGCGTCTATGTCCATGGATTGTCATAGTTTTTACTACTATTGGAGGAATATATTCTCTTTTCCTTCAGTCTTTACAAGCTATTTAGTTAAAACTGGGCTTTGATATTATCAGTCACCTGCAACACAAGTATGGAGCTGAACAGTTATTTTAACCTCTCTCAGACCCTATCATAATGCTGTGTGTTTGTTAATAATCAACTAATTCTGAAATTTTTAGGTAATCAACAAATCTTCCTATAAATTTCTGCATATTAAACATATGTATAGAAAATGTATCACCATTTTTCATCTTATTGATTTGCATCTTTAGCACCAGTAATTGCTGTCTTTCTGGCCCTGAAACTTTGAAGCCCTTGGTATATCAAGAGAGAACACAGTAGGAAATATTATGTTACACTATTTTGTCAATTGTTCTGTTTCAGAGAATGACAGAATTGTCACAGTTGGAAAAGACCTCTAAGATCACTATGTCCAACTGTCAAAAAAGCCAGTTTTGATCAGACGTATAATAATGGTAATAAAACAATATTTAAAAGTAAATAAGTATCTGTACTCCAGTCCACTTTACCCTTTTTTCTCAAATTAATATGTATGTATCATACATGTATTAAAAAAAGGAGTAAATGAGCAAATAATTTGATTATCATCTCATTACAATGCTCGTTGATATTAAATACTAAATGTGCAAAGTTGCTTTTATTGCTTGATAGTGATTTTCACATCTTTTGATCTTTTTTTTTGTCCCACTTTGCTCATTATCACAAGTTTATAAGGTCCCAATTATTTTTAATTCAATGCCTCAGATATAAACCTTTTATTTCAATATCTTTAGAAGATGAAAAAGGCAAGATACAAGAAAGCAAAACAAATTAGCCCATCTTTGCACATCTGCAGGAGAAAAAAAAAAAAGAAAAAGAGCACTTTGAAATGGCTGGTTTCAGTAAGTATGTTTTATCGCCAACAAAATACACTAGTTGTAATTTTTTATATGTTGTGGGGTTTTTTTGTTGTTTTTTTTGTTTGGTTTGTTTTATTTGTTTATTTGTTTGCTTTGCTTTGTTTTGTTTTGTTTTTAATCTGTAAAGAAAAGGCTTTCCATAAATTATAATATATTATATAACTATCATAGCTAAAATACATAAATACACAAATACATTTTAATAGCAATAGTGAAGAGAGTGGTGCATTTCATATTTAACATAGTTTATTATTTAACTATTAATTTTGTCACTTGTAATTATATTGAACTATTTCCATCTACCTTCCTGTGGCTTTTCCCAAAATGTTTCAGATTGCCTGGAGCTATTTCAGACTTCAGTGTAAGATTTTGACATTTTCAGGATTTGCTTATTAGCTATTCAGGTGAGAGACTACATTGCAACATATTCTGTCAATTTCAGAAACATTTTGTGAGCATTGTTGTTATGCATCCTCTTTTTGCAGAATAAATATTAACAAACTTATTAAGGCTACTAAGGATTTTAGCAGTAACTGAAAGAAAGAACTTAAAAGGAATTAAATCTTTCACAGGACAGTAAGTCAACATTTACATGTACAATAGCCTTTAGAAAAGTTGGCATTGAAAATGTACTATTAGTTATAAGGGTTTATTACTAAAGATTCCTTTCTACCTGGATTAGTCTCCTTTTGGATTTAAAGTGACTTATTGCTTTGCATGATCCCTGGGCCCAGTGAAAGGGAGGCAGATGGAGGTGGCATCTCAACAATGTCTGACTGTGAGATTGGTTGATTTTCCAATATATCTATCTGACAAAGTCCGATCTTGGATGGAGGACGCAATCTGATAGATTTAAGGTGATATTTAGAGGAAGTGTATTTAAAACTCAAAACTGTGAAGTTACAATGCTATTGAAACATAATTTACAGAACTGACTGGATAAAGCTATACAGAAACATACTTTTCAGTCAGGCTATAACAAATTGGTTCATTTCCCACCTACTTCCTTGCTCTGGTAATAAAAAAGCCAATATTTATCTCAGGTTCAGTATTTATGGTCTCTGGATGCTAGTGAATTATTACGCAGAATTCAAATGAAACACAAATGTGTGACTCCAACACTCATTCAGTAAAAATTCTGCTGTATCCAACTATTTGTGAGCTGCTGTGTCAGTGCATCAGAGAACTATTCTCAGAAAATAGACTATACCATAACACAACACCAGAATAAGAGAGTAGGAATTTCCTTGGATTAATTTACTTTGTCTTCCAGTAATTAGTTTAAACTTCAAAATTCAATGATAAGGCTATCCTACTTCTAGGAGCTTGTTCTGCATGTATGGATTTTACTAAACAATAGGTGTCCTATCACTTAAGTAAGGCAGTTAATTTATTAAATGATATTCTGGATAAAGAATAGAAAATTGATGTTGTTACTTACAAAAAATTTAATATATTCAATGTCTTTTAAAGCCTAATAATGATGGCTTATAATTTCATTATATTCTTTAGCCATGAGTCCTTTCTCTCCCTGTATTGTATAGATCCCTCTAGATCCTTTTTCAAACTGTTGCCAATCCATTCTGATTAGAAAGAAGAGAGTATTCAGCGTTTCTGCCAGTTGCATGTGAACACTGTTCATCTCTTCTATTTCATCTGTTGTCAGCTATAGCAAATCTTAGACAACGCCTCTAAACTTTTCAAAATGTCTAAAAGTCTGAGCAAAGCCAAGACTTTGACATACAATGCAGAGGTGTAGCATTTAATGTAAACCTACTGCGCAATCAGTATAATTCAAAAAACACTCTTTGGCTAAGTTGATATGTTTTTCTTCCACAGATTTAACTTCAAAATACTTTCAAATAGATGGCAATTTTACACAATATATTCATGAAACACATTTCTTCATTTTTTGTGTGTGTGTGGTTTTTCTTTTTGATTTTTTTTTCTGTTGTTAATTTTTTGTTGTTGTTGGGGTTTTCTTGTTTTTGTTTTTGTTTTGTTTTTTTTTGTTCTTTAAAGAAATTTATCCTTGTGAAAAAAACATGAAAAACAGTTTCTGAACACCTTATATCTTGAAAGTTTTATCTTGCATTACCTACACCTTAGAGTGAGGAAGAGTTATTACTATATGGTAGTATTTGTTTAATTTGTGTATATTTTAAACAGGTAATATAGTAGTCTGTGTTTACCTCCAGTATTCCATGTTAATTAAAAGCAGAGTCTACATATATCACTATTAGAGAAATCACTTTCCTTTCTCCAGTAGTGGTATGTGGTATGATGAAAATGAGGTAAAAATGGAAAGGTTACGAGTATCAGCAGAACCAAATCTAGATTTGGTTACAGGAAAAAAATCTGAAATATGTAAAGCTAATCCCCTAAACAGTTACCTGTTTTTTTCTCTTAGTATCATTGCTAGCTCAGCTTTTGCACAACTTCATGTAGTGCAGCACAAAGTTGTATCCTAACTACAACCAAACCTGAAGGTTTGGTACCAAATCAACCACACCATAAAAATTATGTGGACTAGAAAAACATTTACAAACCCAATAATTTATTGATAGTCTAATTAAAGTATTAGCAATTTAATTGAAGAGTTATTGTTAGACTAGTTACAGTGTTAGCTCCTCTGAAAACACAGTAGTGAAATGTTTGGCAGGAAATGCAGACAATACACCAAAAACTTATAGAAAACAGGAAACACATTTTCATATGTAAAGTGAAAATTTTTCATTCATATAAATGAAACCGTAAGATTCTGAGTATTGATTATTGGGTTAGGCTTAGTTATTTCAGTACAAGAAGAAAATAAATAAATTAATACAGTAAAACGCTTTGCACTTGTCTTCATTAAAATTCTACTTTATGGCCAAATGTGAGGAGTTTGTTACATATATTGGATAACTGTTCTTATTTTTCCTTATTAACCTCAAAAATTGCTTTTGTTCTCAAACAAATCCACATTTTCTTTACTGATCATGGGTGAGTTAATTAAAGCTATGGGATCCCCTATAGCTAGGGGATCCTCAGTTTGACAAGTTAATTTTATTCAGACGGGCCAAGATGAAACCCGACAAAACCTGCAAAGTTCTATAGCCTTGAGAAATTGTAAAAAGCTTATCATGGTGCTTTGCTAACAGTGGCAAATTCACATTTACTAGCTACAGGGATCCAGCCCAATATTTTATTCTTAATATTCAAAGAAAAACTACAGGGTTCTTGACAGTTCACAGTTTTGTAGAAAACACTTTCCTAGGTTTAACCCATCACATTGGTTTGTGTATAAGCTACTTATTTAGTGATTCTCCAAATGAGGATTCAGTCCTTGTATACCAAAGCTGTTGTGCATGTCTCACAGGCTCACATTCTGCCGTAGTAACAACTTCAGTAATTACAGGTGAATAATTATTGTGCAGTGTTCACAAAAGAGATTTTACCTAGTACTTCCAGGTATTGCAGAAGTTAGCAATTCACTTCATGTTGGATTCACATACTACAAATAATATTTCAAAGCCTGTCAGACTTGCAGAAATAACTAGGTCCTGACCCACAGCTGTTGAACAGAAGAGCAGTGATTTTATGAAGTGATTTTAAGAACAATTACTGGAGGAAGGTTTCCTGGGTCATGCCTGTTCTATAAAAATCTAAAGGAAACAAATCATAAGAATTCCCTCAAAACCTCTGTGCATTTCTGGCACAATCCCATAAATTCAGTGGTTGAGCTGCTGCCTTTTTTTCATGGATCGCACGACATCAGCTTCTGTTTTATGATAGCTTTATGCTAAACATAAAAAATATTTAGCAGTCACTCATACTGTAAGTGCTACACAGGAGTTAATACTTATCTTCCCTGAAAACTGGAAGGGGAAACTAACCACCTAGAAGAACCTGAATTCAAGCATATCTAGCTAGACAAGGATCTATGTGCAGGACTAAATATGAGGAGTACATTTAGTTTTAAATATCTGTTCTGGAAGTGTTCTAAGATCCATGTCTGTATTAATAGTTATTATCTTCAACCAGGAACAAATTAAAATCACTGTTGTATGAAAACTACATCAGCTAGGTGGGACTAACAACTAGGTGGGATAGTACTTTAACACTATCACTAAATTAACCTAACATAGGGCATAGGGACACTGTAATGCCAACCTTTGTACTTTCATGTTGCTAGTAATGATAAGGAAGTAGAAAAAATGTCTTAATTTCTTAAAGAAAAAAGAGGACAAAATCTAAATCAGTCTGAACTGAATATCTGGCCTTCAAGTAGCACCTGTCATGTTAGACACATTGACTCTGAAAAAACTTTATAAGAAGTTTAAGAAAACTGAGAACAAAAATTCAAATACAGGTCATAAGGAGTTGCATTTCTACACAAGTTTGTCATAGAATCAGATGACTACACCAGTACTTCTAAAATACTTCCATAGTGACAGCCTTTTGTTCAATTGAATTATATAAAATATAGGTTAAAGCTTTTGTACCTTCTGAAGAGAATTCCAACACACAACTTCCACCATTCTTTATAACAGGCTGAAATATACATTATTATTTTTTTTAAAGGGTAAGAGAAGGATATTCTCCAGTTTCTTTCTGTAAAGCTTTGCAGTGTAATATAAAGAAAAGAATAAAGATTCATAGAGAAAAAAAAAGAGAGAATAAGTGTGTGTAACTGTCCTCTTCTGACTATGAAACTCACTTATCTAAAATAAAGTCTTGAATAATGCAGGCTGGTATTAGGATAGAGTGGGAATGAATAGGGTACTATCATTTCCAGAAATAGATACACATTTTCACCACCACAAAAGAATCCCTAAACATTAGCTTATCTGGTGCTCGTTCATTGGCACACAGAAGATACATCTTTTGCTCCTGATTCTATTTTTCCTCTTCCAGCTACAGGAAGATCATCTACATTTAACTTTAATCTGTATTTCTTTCTCAAGTCCCTTTTCTAAGCATTGCAGGTAATGGGACTTGTAAGCAACATGTTGACTGTGATTTAAAAATTATTATTGGACTAAACAGTTCCATTCAAGAGTAAAAGGCCCAAATGGCCTGCTTTGTTCTGTACGAGCCAAGGTCAGAGGGAGTCTTCTAAAAGTTGTTACTCAAAGAATGAGAAGAATTCTAGTTTCCATGATTTTCAAGTTTGAAATATTAGTAGATGACAAATTATTTGATATATTTTTGAATCTCATAAAGAAAAAAACAAATAAGCAAGAGCAACTAGCAGACGTGCAGAAAATTTTACAGAACTATGTATCCATTTTTTAAAAAAACCCCACAACCCATAGACCTTTTAGTGAAGATTACATTTTAATGATAAAAGTAAAACTAGTAGCAACAAAGTTGTTGAAATGTATTTATTTTTCAACACCTTTTTTTTTCTAAAGAAAAACTATGCTTAAAAAAAATCACAACGGAAATTTTTCTGTAAAACTGTTCAGCACTTGTGAAAAACAGACTAAGTAGCTGTATAGGAATATCTCTGTAAAATTAATCTTTTTGCTAAGAGCAAAAGTAAGCAATAAGTTAAGATAATGGGACAAGTTACAGAAAATATTGTTTTCCTAGAACTGCAAAATAAATTAACCAACAATCTAGAAACATTGTATTCCCCATATAAAAAGAAGACTAGGTAGATAAACTACTTGAAAAATTTATTGTTTATGCATCACAGTACTTTGATTCCTTTGATTCCTCTACTACTGCTGTTCTTTGCTCTCCAAGATATCATGTAACAAGCATTTCTTCTATGTGAAAACCTTAAGGAAAAAAAGATCTTGGCAATGGCATTATAATCGATGTTAAAGTGTTTCCTCATACCTTGAAATCCCTTCACCTGTGAAAATTTAAAAAAAAAAAAAAAAAACCAAACGAAACAAACCCACAAAAGCCCCATGCCCCCTCATCCTCTCTTTTAACAGTGCCTAGTACAAGCCTCTTTTCTGCACAGTTGATTTATATACAGTGGCTCAGTGATCAGTGTGTTTGCACCACCAGTCACCCTCAAAATGGGAAAGTTCTCGGAAGTTCAAGTAGAACCTACTATGACTTCCTGTCATTACATGTGTACTGCTGGAAAGATCCTGGCTCTGTGTTCATTGCATTCTCCCTTCAGGTACTCATCTACACGGCTGAGAACCCTCCTGACCTTTTTCTTCTCCTGGCTAAACAGTTCCACCTCTCAGCCTTTCCTTAGAGAAGAGATGCTTCATTTCCTTCATCATATTAGTGGTCCCATGCTGGACTAGTGCTGCATGTCTTTCTTGTACTGGGGAGCCAAGACCAGGACCCAGAACTCCAGATGTGTCTTACCAGTGCTGTATAGAGTGGAAGAATCACCTCCCTTGATCTGCTGGATATACTGCCAATGCAGGCCAGGAAATGTTAGCCTTTTATGCAGCAAGGGCACATCTCTGGATCAATGTTCACCTTAGTGAAACTCATCAATTTATTTAACATAAATAAAATCAAGATGTGGCTGCAGCAAATGTCATCATTGGCAAACCTTCCCTGAAAATAACCTCTGAAAGCTCCTATAGTTTTATCATGTAGGAAAAGGAACTTAGTTTCACTACTGGAAATATTCTGACATAACTTAGTACAACTAGTTGTTTTTTTTTATACCTGTACCATATTGCTAGCCTTTGTTCTTACTTACTAGATATTTTGACTCTCCTGTTTCCAGCAGCTGGTTCCTACCATAAAGCAAATTTTTTATGAAATTATTTCTAAGTCTGTGGCTTTGTGGTTTGTGTACTGAGTTCTAACCCACCGGAGTATTAACTTCATCTCATTGATAATTCGGTTCCAGTAATACCTCTTCAAGTTCTAGATGATAATTAATATTTCCTGCCTCAAAATTTGTGTTTTTACAAACTTGTTTTATATCTGGTTAGACTGTGAATCCAGTACTTCTTCTTGAAAACTTGTTCAAAATTTATCATTTCCATCCCCTTCTTTACAGCAGTCAAGCTAGATCTTAGAATCTGCTAATGTGATAAAATATTACTTACTGATGGGATAAAGATTTTGGCTTGGCTGTGAAATATGAAAAATATAGGGCTAAGTAATTTTCCACATCCAACTAATTCAAGATGCAGGAAATTTGGGATGTTTTTTTCTTCAGTCTCTTAGACTGAACATGTTATCAAAGACAGTTGTCTTTCTCCCTACAGAATTAATTGTAGGAGTGAGATATGATTTATTAGAATTCCCATTGCCCATTGTGATACATGTTCTCTACTTGTTGGAATTTAATATAAATAGTTCTTTGCAAGCATTTATATTGTTGTGGTTTGTATGTAAGATATACCATTCAAAATGGACCAAAAAAAATTATAGGATGTTAGCAGATTCATGGATAGGTCAATTAACAGGACAAGATTTTTACATTGCTTCTTGATTTTCTTATATCTGAAGACATATTAAATTTTCTGCCCTTCAAAATATTTACATTTTAAAGCAGAAGGATAAGAACAGTGATAAAACTGAAGAAAGTAAATATATTTTTATTAATTAATCCTGCTAACATGAAACCATTTAGTTTTAAATATCAGTATTTTCTGTTGAAATTTTGGTACTCCATGACTTAAGACTGTTAAGACTTAAGTCTAAGACATACTTAAGACATACCATACTTTTTGGTAGAATCTGATGTATATGCTATTGGTCTGAACAAACTTCCTCTGAAATATTAGAAGACTTTCCAAGGATTTTAATGGGAATAAGATCCACCCCTTTGAATCACCTCTAAGAACATACATACAGGTATTTAATATACATGCAGGTATTTAACAGTTAAAGCTAGGACTATGAGCTCTCAGAAATAATTTTCAATCTGCTGCCTTATCTCACTGTTGCTACCCCAGGGATTCTAGATCAACATTAAACTGGCGCTGTTTCTCTTGCTGTGATCTGAAATTCTCTTGGAAAAGGTTAATGGGGAGTAATAACTCTACCTGAGCCTCACTTTCCACCATCTATCTTTCTGTTCACATTTATACTAGGCTCATCACTGCCAGAGAAAGGGGACAATGAAAAGGCTCAGATCTCTGAATCTCTGTGACTCAGGTATTGATCAAACCACCTGCCAGTCGAATCAAGTGGCACACATTTATGCAGACAGGCAGGTTTATAGAAAACTCCAGGAGTTTCCAGTCTACTTTATGGAAGTATTTAGGCCAAAGACTTTTGAGATAAAGTGTTTCCAAAGTCATTTTTGGCAGCAGCAGCTTCAAGACATTTTTCAACAGTCTACGTGTATGTTAGATCTGTGCAGTCTACTGTTTTCCCTGAAGACTTTAGGTTTTAGGTTTGTTCTACAAGGAAGCCTAATAAATCATCTTCCCTCCAAGGTTATACTTTAGTTAAATCATTCCTTCTTGCACAGATGATGTCCTGCATTTTCTCAATTTTCAGACTATACATAGTTCAAAACAAATTTGGTACCAAAAATTTAACCATCTTGATTAATTTAAGAGAGGATGAAGTAGACAACAATATGCTTACAGTTTAGACTAGTTTAATACATTCCTTATAATTTTCAATTTGGTTGCAAATGGTTGTTTATAAATTTTTCAGTTCTGTTTTTCTCAAATTAAAATCTACCCTGGAAAACATTTACTCATGTTTTTCTAAAACAGAATATTTACAAGTAGCGAATACGATATAGTTTCATTACCTTGATTATTAACTCCAATAATATCCAGTAGTATCTCTCTTGTTTTGTTGCACTTTTTGGTTTTTGTTTTGTTTTTTTCTTCCTTAAGAGAAAGTTTACATAGCATTAAATATGATAAGTAGTTTATAATATTTCTGGATGATTGATCATGACTTTTTGTTTCAGAAGCTCAATGAACTGGAATAAAAATATATGAATATTCATTTATCCAAAATCATGGTCCAGAGCTTTGTATGAGGCTTTTAAAAGTTATTGCCATTCATGAAGCACTGTAACTGACATTTATAAAATGTTATAGAAGACAGACATACAAGTAAATGGTCTGACCTAGTCAGTCACGTTATACTTTTATATTCTTTTGCTTTTCTTCAATCTCACTTTTGTCTTAGAGAGTGTGAAACAGAGGACATAAGTTTTCAGTTGAACATTTTATCATAAGTATATACCATACAACAAATATGGAAACTATAGGGAATGTATGAACATAGAATACAAAATAGATTTTTAAGATCATCCTTAAGCAAGAGATCAGCACTAGGCTGATTCTGAAAGAGCTGTAGAATTTGAAATACTAATTATGAATTCCTGTTTGACACTTTTGTTTGGTTTTTTTTGTTTGTTTGTTTGTTTGTTTGTTTGTTTTTTTATTTTTTATTTTTTATTTTTTTTTAGAAAAGATTTAATTCAAAGTAAATAACAGAGAAGGGGACATGTTCTGATCCAACAGTTAATGCTTCCACCTATACTCTTCTGCTAACACTGATTAAGGACTACCAGCAGGATTCTAATTTACCCCAACAAGCTATAGTTAAGTTAACTAGTCCAGATAACAGATCAACGAAACCCAGTCAGGACTGAATTTGAGTGAAGCCAGGTTTCTATCAGGAGAAATGAGACAATACAAGACTAGAACTTTTCTTTGATTTCTTTTTTTCCTGAGCTGCCCTTTCATCCCTCATCCAATGCCCTCTCCCACAGCCACCTCCTCCCCCTCCTCAAGCACTTCTAGGTTTTCCTTATGTAAAAGGATGTCGAAGTTTAAAAAAAAAAAAAAAATAAAAAAAATCACATTATACATATCTATTTCAATTCTGAAAATGACAAAATGTCACTCCTGGGAACCACAGCAGAAAGAACATCATTCACTGAATCAGTGGGGCAGGAAGTTTGATGTCTTAGCTCTCAACCCATCAAGTATCTAGGGATATATGCTGCAGGTGCAAGTGCCTAAAAGTCAACTCATTGCTACCATAGAATCACAATACTCTCTCTTAAAAGCACATGCAAAAGCAATGTAATCTCAAATCAACTCTAAACACAAATTACATTTAGAGAATACAAGGCTAGGCCTGTCTTCTGGATGTGAGATCCTGTGAACTCTTTGCCAGCTGAGGCCCAAAGAGCTCCAGGACCCACCTGGCTTTGTATTTCACTGATACAGGGAAGGTATCAAGGTACAAGTAGGTAAAAATAAAGGATGTCAAATGTAGAGACAACTTGATATTCTACTTTCAGGCACATAGAGATATTCAGGACAGAAACAGAATCACAGATTTTATTTAATCACAATCTAATCCTTAATCTCCCATGGGAAATTAATCTGAAAACAATTCTGAAAATCAACTTCATTGTCGTAATTTCCCCCTATATCCAGTTGAAATAATTCAAAATAAATTGTTATTATGATGAAGGTATTTCCCTGCCTCCAAATTGCACCGCTGGAATGATGTTAAAGTTATTTGATTATGTACAAGCATTAGAAGTTAATTATCCACAAATATATAAAAATTATATAGTAAAGCTTGAAAATTCTTCAATCTACCCTCTTTAATCTCATTAAATTCACAGCCTAAGAAAATTCTAGGTTACCAGAAAATTTATCTGCTTATATTTTTCTAAACTAGTAAATGTCTTAAGGTTCTGCTCCTTTGTTAAATTTAGGAAATAATTTTCAGAAGCTTTATTTAGAGTTTCTCAAGCTGTAAGGTACCATTTGTCCATAGCTTAACTGCCCTATTTAGTAAGTGAACTTCATACTTTTTTTTTTGCTTTGAGCAGTAATTCTCCTTATTATAGAAAATGACAAATGTATTTGTCAATGTCAGATACACATACTAAATGCTATTTTATCAAACAAAAGCAATAGTTGTTTTATCTAGTATATATTGACTGGGTAAGAATAACACTTCTGTTTTATAGTTCTAATTCCATGCTAAGGACTTAATTACTACTCTCCATGAAGGTGAACTAAAAAGGGACAGTAAGAAACCAATAAAAATTGTGTTGGGAAGTAAACTGCTTTTTGCAAGTAACATCTCTTACTTCTAAAATATTTTTTTCACAACAATAATAAAATATAATATAATAATTTAATTACCTTACAAAATTTTATTTTTAGAACTAGATTTCAAGTTCATAAATGGCCTATGGCCAAAAACTATTTATTAGGTCAAGTG
The DNA here is from genome assembly GCA_023637945.1 of Phaethornis superciliosus. Taxonomy (NCBI): domain Eukaryota; kingdom Metazoa; phylum Chordata; class Aves; order Apodiformes; family Trochilidae; genus Phaethornis; species Phaethornis superciliosus. The sequence goes on from JAJQWJ010000005.1 coordinate 10,448,380, forward strand.
AGTCTTTTAACATACATCATTTTAGAGAGGAAACAAGAGCAGCTTGTACCAACAATTATCAGTTTAACTTCCAAGCACCAATCTTATCCCAATACAATTAGTAGTTAACTTCATGACAGAGGGGTCTCATCTCCTCTGATTGAACTTCTGCAATGTTAAAAATAGCTTAATCTTTTCAAAATATTGTGGTATTTCATTAGCACATTGTTTTGGTGTATAACTCATTTCAATGATTTAAACACCATTTATTTTTTAGGTACACATGCAGTTATATATGTAATAAGTTAGATATATCAATATATTAATATTTATGTCTGCATTGGGAAATAAACATACTGATGTCAGCATTTATCCTTGATTTTGTAAACATACCTCTTTGGTTTCAGTTTTTGTAATCTAATTTTGATTGTAGAGAAGAGGAAACATGATTATAAACTGTGGTCCTCCACTGAGTCATATTTCATTTCTCAATGGAGGAAGTCAGTGCTGTTTTCAGACTCAAGCTCTACTAGCTATTAGCATAAGCATAATCTAGTTATTAAATTTCACACATAAACAGGAAGCAATATCCATCAAAGCTCCTGAAATTTTACTCCACTGCAGTCATTCTGTGCCTTTTCAGTTTTTTCTGAAATACATACTGCTGCTATAGGGCCAAGAGAACACAATCAATGGTTCAGGACAGCTTCCAACAACTGGAAAATTCAAAGACTTGACGAAAGGGGTGTCTGGAAACATACTTAAGCTTTCACATCCTTAAGCTTTCCATAGAGAAAATAAAGTCTCTTAGATTCTACTGAAAATGAAAATAAATTTTCATAGAATCAGAGAATAATTTGTGTTGGAAGACAACTTTAAAGATCATCTAGTCCAACATCCCCTGCAGTTATCAGGGACATCTTCAGCTAGATTAGGTCACTCAGAGACACATCAAACCTGACCTTGACTGTTTCCAGGGACAGGACATCTGTCGCATCTCTAGGCAACCTGTGCCAGTGTTTCAACACTCTCATCCTAAAAAAAAAATGAAATGCATCCTGTTCTTAGTATTCTCTCTTTTAGTTTAAAAGCATTACCCCTTTTTGCTCTTATAAAGGTCCCTGATAAATTTTTTTTCTTAGAAGCCCCCTTTAAGTACTGGAAGGCAGAAATAAAGTACGCCTGGAGCCTTCTCTTCTCTAGGATGAACAACCCCAACTCTCAGCATTTCTTCATAGAAAAGGTGTTCTACCCCTCCTACCAGTTTGCCAGCCTTGTTCTTCAGGAAAGTGCACTTCGACCTTCTTTTTTTGGCTGACATACCTGTAGAAGATATTATTCTTTGTATCCCTTGCCAAATTCAGCTCCAGGTGTAGGGGTTCAAGAAGAATTTGCTTAAATGTGTTATTAAAAATGTATCATAGATTTAAAATTTAAATAATTAATTTTTAAATGTCCACCCAGACACTCACTCAACTCTCTTTCTCTCCCTTTCTCTCAGCATTTGTTGCTGAGCATAACATCGTCTGGTATGGAACATCATTTTGGGTCGAGTGTCCCAGTTATGTCCCCTCCCAGTGCCATGCCCAAACTCAGCTTACTTGCTTTTTGGGGGGGGGCTATGGCAGAGCAGGAAGGGGAGAGATTTGAAGGCACTTCTCAGACATAGCCAAAACATTGGAATATTACCAGCACTGTTTAACTACAAATCCAAAACACAATATCATAAGAGCTGGTATGAAAAAAATTAACTTCATCTCAGCCAGGTTATGTAAGTGCATGCCTGGTGGATGTTGCTGATCTAATATTCCAGACCCACAGTATATTTTAGCAAAGATTTGAGCTTTTTCTCTTTTTTTATCAATTCACTGTTCTATTATGAGCAAAAACAAAGAACCATAGAATGTAGACTGCAAAAGTGTGTATTTGATTGAAATTTGGAAATTAGATGAAAAGTAAAGACATGCATCCGAAAGTTCTTTATTGGCTTCAAAGGAAACATGGATGAGTACAAAGATCCACTTGAAATGGACTGATGAATCATCTGGGGTTTAAGCATCTGAAGACAAAAACTAGAAAAAACTAATAAAGGCATTATGATATTTGGACTTCATAATTTTCATAAAACAAACAGGGAAGTAAGTTCTGCTACAGCTCTCATCACAGCATGGTACACGATGATTGGAATCGTATTCTTCTGCAGAAGCTATAAATGCTCATGCCAATTATGATCTTTATATTATCACAGAAAAGTTAAAAGACTGCATAGTTAATATAACTATATTGCACTTTATTGTAAGTTTTGACTAGATCTTCAATATGTAATTTGGAAAATTGAGACCCAGGGTAACAACCTCAATCTTACCAAGCAGATCTTCACATAACTGTGAAATTTTTAGTCATATATTCATTATTGACATTTATAGCATCTGATTCACACATTGAGGCAGTTATCATATGGTATGTAATAAGGCATCAAAAAGTTCTTAGTATAAAGATTTCATATTTCTGCTGCTTTCTATACCATAAATAAAAATGTCTAATGAAACCTTTATTATTTGTAGTTGTTATTCCTAACAGTAATAATAAACATTTAGTCAGTATTATAAATTGGAGTACCTGGAGTACCTGTAATACTTGGGAAATCATCATTATTATGGCAAACAGAAAAAAGAGGACAAAAGTTAAGTAATCTACATTAATATTAGTAAGTGAAAAAAAAATCTATTGCAAAAAAAAATATTTTTTGATAAAGAGAATAGTGTGAAGAGAAAGTATACATGTGTAGACCTTTTGGAGGAAAATAAAATAAAATAAAGGCAACTGAGATATTGTTATGATGCTATGCAACAGAAAAGCCAACTGTAGTCACCTCTCAGAGAAATTCTCTCTATAAGGACGCTTACAAGCCACTGTATTCTATTGTTTTGGACAGAATTCCAGATACCATAGCATATTTGACTCAACACTATAATATTGGGAATATTTTCTGAGATTTCCACCCTATTAGCAAAAATGAGAAAGTCTGCTTTAAACACAAAAAATTAAATGCAACACTTTCTACGCAGAAAGAAAACAGAATAAAATCCATATGTAATATTAACAATTCAGAAATATATTCTAGATTTGAACTATGTACTTATAACATGGTTATTTCACACATTTAACAGCTTTACTGATTTTCCTCTTCCAAGTCCAGTAAAAACACAGCAGGAAATGCCAGCTTTTCCCAGAAATGTAAAGAAAACCAGTATTCAGGTAAATGATCAGTAGTATATACTTCAATAGCAGTATGTTTTTGACCCTGTCTCAAATAAAATAGGAATTGTTGGGTGGTAGAGAAAACCACTATACAGTGATTAACCTCTCTAATAATGCAAGTGGATGTATACCATGCACTATCATTGAGACACCAACAGAACTTCAGAACCCACCAGAATAAACAATGCATCTGAAACTCAGTCATAGGGGGAAATCTATGGCTAAAAGTTATTTAATAAACTCAGATAATGAAAAATGGAAGTAATACTTTTTAAAGCACTTGAAGAACTTCAACAATTCTTTCAGAAAACCTCTACCTAATGATATCATATGCCTTCAAGACCACTGAAGTAAGCTCATTGCTTTGTTTTTTAAGTGAATACAGTGCATGAAAGCTTCTTGACGAACCAAATATAAAAAAAATCCTTTGGTTAAGAAACAGAGAACTATTCCCTGCATCATTATGCATCCTCTTTTTTTGCAGTCCTGTGGAAAATAAGAATTAATCAGATTTTGTAGAATTTTATTTTAGGTGTGAACTGAAAAGTTAAGTTATATAGTAAGAATAATAAAAGATTTCTATCTAGAAAACAACTTCTGTGTCAGCTGCCCATCTATTAGCACATTAAATAAAATTTGCTACAAAGTTTTTATATGAAAAAAAGTCAGCTAACTATTATATTGGTTTCTTGATAGTCCCTAAAAATATGCATAGCAAAATAAGATGCTGGAATTTTTGCAGTCAGGACATCACACATACAGATAATTTAAGCTTTTAATATAGCTAATTTCATAAGAAACCTTTATAGCCTAGTCAAATTACATTGTTGGAAATAGTATCAGGCAGAACATTTTGCCCTGGTTTGTCCCGAAACTGTTAGCTATGAGGTATAAGAAGAAATTACATGTGTAAGCAAAATTAGGATAGGTCAAGATGGCCTTCAGTTGTTTGTGATCAGTTGTGTCATTTGGGATTGGAACTTTCATGGTGGAGTCTTCTGTCCCACTACCTTACCATGACAATCATGCAATATTCCATTCTTAGGCTACGTGAGTTTAAATATTTCCCAACAACTGTGTCAACGTTTAAGACCATGAAAAAAAAAAAAGAGTCATGCACTGTTTAGCATATATATTATAGCAGCACAATAAACCAAGAGATATGTGGTGTGATTGGTAGTCCATGAGACAATGAATGAGGAAAAAAGATCAGTTTTGTAAGTCTCAGCTTGAATAGATGTAGGGTAAGAAAATATAGTACTATTGCTCAATGTGAAACAAAAAAATCTGGCACAGAAGTACTCCAATATGGGCAAACTTTAGGTCTTATTTGTTTTAATAGATATCGTGGAAAACAACTTTTCAAATAAACAAGGAGATAGCTTCAAAAGAGGAATCTTATTGATTCAGTGTTCAGTTAAAGGTTTATCACACTACTGAATTTTTTATTTACATGAAAAAATACATAGTTTGTCAATTTATGCATTTGTCTAGACACTTAGCTACTCTGATTCCTATTTCTTAAGTTCTGCTATAGGAGGAAAGTATTCTGCAACTGAAATCACCACTGAGGATTTGCAAACATGAAAGACACACAGCAAAAAACTTTTCACTGGAAGAGATACTCCTTTACTGCATGTGCATCAGCAGTTCCACTGATCTATATGTCAGAAGCAAAATGATAGATATTTTATTTTTAAAATAAAATAAGATATACAAATATCTTATTTTGCAAATGTGTACACTGTAACAAGGTACAGATAATACATGATAGATTCCTATATTATTTTTTATTATTACAGATCTTAAACAAATCACTAGTGACTTAGTGAAATTAAATAAAATATAAAATGCTCATTTAACCTATTTATATGCATACAGTGTTCTTAGTCAGACAATGTGTTATACATTGGTTAACAGAGAAACACACTCAGGAAATGCACATAGTGTAGAGAATGGACAGCTGTGAAGAGAAGGCAGAAAGCTGCTTAATTACTCGAAATGAGAGTTGAATCCCTATCAAGGAGTCTTGAAAGCAGAATAATATGCTTTTAAGTTCAAGGACAAGTAGTAACAAATTATGTCAATCTAAATACTGATCTACTTCAGACCCTTGGCATCTTCTGTTTTACTTAGGTTTCTAAATGAAGACCCAAACACCTGTTCTTGCAGCAGGTGGTATTTGTTTATTATAGCTCTTCCTGCTGGGTTTTAATCAGCCTGCAGCTGCAGAATTCAGGGTAAGTAACGGTGTATAGTACCAGATTTTCATATATCAGCAATATTGGTCCAGAAAAAAATTTTCCTACTTCATTTCCATCATATGTTACCAATCATATAATTTCCTTCCCACACTCCAACTTCCTAATTAATGAATGAATTCATTTATAATGCTAGTAAATGATGTTTTGAACATTGTCCCCTGTGGGTGATATTTGATTATGTTCTCCTAATGCAAAATCTCCAGTTTTTGGAAGAAGATTGCCCAAACTCTGCCAATTTGTACTCTTGCCATTCTTTACTTTCAGAAATATTGTTCTGAGAGAATCGAGAAGCTTAAAAAAAAAAAAAAAAAAAAAAGGTAAATCACTCCACAGAAATAAGAAAAAGGTACTCATGGGTACAAACTTTCTATACAGAACTTTAAGGTAAGAATACTAAAGCAATTATACAGAATATCTATTCAGAAAGTGTTCCTATATATTGTTAATTAATTTTTTTTATTGACTGTCATTAATAGAATGAAGTCATGGTCTTCACACTGCCAGATACTGTGCAAAAATGTTACATTAATTTTGCTTAGTAATAAAGGAACTGTAATAAGTAATAAAGGAATTCCTTAGTAATAAAGGAATCTTATAGGATGCAAGAATGTGTTTAAATATGGAAGGATAAGGATTTTTAAAAGTGACATTACCTGGTGGAACAATGGATAGTTGCCTTAGTTCATCAGTTCAGGCTTTAATTTTTAGTTTCTTCTATTTTTAATTGCAAGTGAAGTTTTAAGGAAGGATGCAGACTTCTGTGTTATCAAGTAAAAAAAATCTTTAAAGTTTTCTATCCAAGTGAGATATGATTCTATCGTGTCGGGACTTTCTAATCTTTTAATTAGCATTTTGCAGCTTTAAATATTCATCTCTTCAAACAGATGACATAATGTCCTTATAATAAAACAAAAACAAAAAACACCAAAAAACAAACAAAAAACAACCCACAAAAAAGCAGACTGACCACAAAATATATGGTAAGTATAATATGAGAAAAGCAAAAGAATATGATATTTTAAGGCTTACATGACGTGTATGGTTCTTAAATTTTATCACTGAACTCAAGCCTTGTAATATTGCCCAGATGAAGCTGGCCAAGTTGTATAGAACACCAGTCCCCATCCCACAATTCGGTATGGCCCATCCTTACTTGAAGAGATGATGATCTTGGAGGTCCTTTCCAACCATGGTGATTCTGTGATCCTGAGTCCAGCCATCAGTCTTAACCATCTTAACCACTAAATCATCTCTCAAAGTGCCACATCTACCCATTTTTTTAATACCTCCAGGGATGATGACTCCACCGTGTCCCTGGGAAATCTGTTCCAATGCTTCACCACTGTTTCAGTGAAGAAAGTTTTCCTAATATCCATTCTCAACCTCCCATGCCACAACTTGAACACATTACCTCTAGTCACTGAGGAGAAGAGTCACTCGCCTCAGTGCAGCCTCCTTTCAGATAGTTGTAGAAGGCACCAAGGTCCTCAGCGTCCTCTTTTCTAGACTAGAGTCCCAGCTTTTTCAGCCTGTCCTCGTAAGACCTGTAAATACTTTGACTGTCTTCATATGTTCTATTTCACTACTTTTGTTCCTTGTTCTTAGTTGAAGTACAGAAACACCTCTTCTGTGTTTCCATAGTGTGCTGAAAGATGTGATCAATATATGTCAGCAAGACAGGAAAACTCCCCAAATCATTGTTAGTGACATAAAATGAATTCCACAAGGTTGTCTCAGAACACAGAATGGTCACTCACTATAATCAACCTGTTTCACAAACTAGTCCCACTCTGAACCCTGAAATTTTCTTATCAAATCTTTTGATAAGCTTCTTGTTGAAGCTTTTAAAATGCTTTTCAGGAGCCGCTTTCCACTGCCTGCCCCAGTCTACTTGCCACTCTAGTAGGCTACATGATATTCAGCCTATCTGCCACAGAATTACTTTCAGAAAACATAAATAGATGTTTTTGCTCCACACGCTACTTGTCCTCTGGTTTTGCTCACATACATACTGAAAGGACCCCTTGCTGTAATACAAAGCTCACATAGGTCTGCCTGGGCTCACTGGGGACAATTCTTCAAAAATTGTTGATAGACCAAAAGTCATAATTTTGTTCATGGCATGTAGTAAATGTACCTTTCCACAGGGTATTTTGAAACACACTACTTTGATAGAGTCATGGTACACATGCACAAGGAGTAGGTTATTTTTTCAGTCCCTCTCTAGCTTTTTCCCTGTTTGTTAGGTTCTATCTGCACTTCTGCATGGCCTCACAAAGTCATAAGACCTAGGAGCATAATCTCTTCTGTCCAGTCTCACTTTGCATAACAGAAGTAGAGGAAGGAAAAAAGGAAGGTCCATCCCTGTGTCTTTTAATGCCATGGGCAGTACCCATGAGCATAAAACCATATTTAACAGTGTGTAAATACAAGAGAAGGCAAGATTTTTAGAAGTTAGGATAAGCTACACTGTCAGTGCTTTAGGGATTCAGTGATTCTGCAAGTTAAAAATTTCACTGAAGTAAACATAGATATTAAGCACTGAGGAACTTACAGAACTTTTAGCTCTATTCCTGAACCCATATATTGTTTTACCTCCCTTTAGTGAGTAGTGCAGCATGTTGTCTATGACAACAGGCTTTTTGATATTAGCAGCATGTCACACTTACTGGTCTGATGGTACACTATTCTTGTATGGAGTAATGGTACAAGAGTGTTTCTCATTCCCTTTCACAATCTACAAACCTACTTGGTCTTACTCTATGTAGCAGCCATTCTGGGTGTTTTGTTGTGTATTTCTCAACCTTTTAAAATCCACCACATCTTTAGAAGAGTGCTGCTCAGTCCTAGGAGACAGTGTATGTGAGTGCAACACACACATCTACAGGGTTGTTTCAGAAATTCTCATTCCTATTTCTGGTTGCTGTTGCACAGTATTTTTTTACCTTTTCTGAAATACATTTTCACAGAGGCACCACCAGATTCACTGATTGTCTCAGTTTTGGACAGTAGGTACACTTGGAGAACTGGCTATGTGCAACATGGGTAAGATTTCTAGTCTATTCTTACGAAAGCCCGCCCTGCATCACCCCTCCCTGCTATTAAAACTTTGTTACTTAAAGCCAATACAAGAGTCATGGCAGTGTGGACCCATATTTGACCTGAAAAGAACTCTGAAAAGCCGACTTTCTAACAATGGAAACACTTGTTTATAGTTCTTGTTAATGCAGCATCATGAGTGCAGTACAATGATGTACAGAGTTTAACCATTTTCATTTATTGTGAAGTTCTGCAGTTTGCAGAGATTTCCACTCTTATTTGCTCAGTGTGGCTTCTCTGAAGTCAAGTGTTGGGGTTTTTGCTTTGATTTGTTTTGGTTTGCTTCTTAAAGCTTCATTGTTCTTTTTGATTATATTTCTAAGACATGAAGAACTTTAATATCCTGAGCCTCGACTACCAGAACTATCGTAAAGGAGAGAGTACAGAATAGATATGTGGGTCTTAATTAGACACCAAATTAGGACAAGTGCTATCAAGGACACAGTCATTTCAAGGATCTCTTGAGAGAAGAATGTCAATGATCAATACACTTTTCCCTTTGTCAAGGAAAGGGGTAGAAAAGACAGAAATGAAGTCGTTTAGTCTTTCTTTTGTTTAGCCATGCTTTAGTCATTCTTTTGTACTTCCTGCTGGAAAAAATAATAATACAGTATTAAAAATAGACATCTGTAAAGTGTTTTCATTAATTAGGATATGCTAGGAGAACTTATTTAAAATCATGCAGTTAGGTTTTTATTTTTATGAAAAATGTAATCCTTGTCAAATGTATCACAATGCTGAAAGGTTATTTCTGTACTAATAATACTGCATAGAGACACAGAAAGCATTGCAAATTAATTCATCATTATGTAGTTTTTGCTTCTGCTTTTTGTCATAGATGAAAAGACACAGTGAATATTTTTATCCTTTTTACTGTCTTTAAGGCATAACAAGAACCTTACACAATAAAGAGTCAGATGAATGGGCATTAAGAGAAATAATATTTGTTCTGAGAGAGCTTGCTTTCCTAAGCTGAAATGCATAGTTCATTTTGCAATTAAATTCATAACATTAAATATTACCTCCTACCATTAAATACTGGATATCGCCCCAAAACGTTTATTCTAGTGCTGGTCCAAAAGTCTGTGCCAGAGATGTTTAGAATTCAGGAAAAGATAATGGGAAAACAACACTAAATTTGTTCTGTTAAGATCTGTCCCAGGAAAGTTTTGTGATTGTTATTAAAAAATATGGTATTGGGCCACAGGCACTTCAAACATTCTTAGAACTGAAATCTCCATTCCTCCAAAAATTCCAGTATCTTAGGAAATTCCAGTCTGGGATGGTTCCAAGACCTAGTAAAATGTCCATTTATCTGCTTGTCAAATAAACTCAATAAATAGAAAGCAATGGAAATGTAGCCTTGAACACGTCTGGGAGAAATGAGTGGTTTAGAGGAAAAGGCTATATAGAGGTTCTCAGTCAAATGAATTCTGGCAATTGCACCACTTTCCAAGCACACATTAAACATGTGTGGCACACAGAAGACCAGGCTGCAGAACTGTACATTAGCAGTCTACAGACAGCAGCAGAGCAGCCTTTTAGGAGACCCCTAATGCTTTGTGTAAGTCTCGATTCAGAAAATAAATTAAAATGAAAATTCCGTGTGTGCCTATATATGCATATATATATAAAATATTATCTATGTATATAATGCATATAAATAGAGATAGATATATAAAACTCTACAAGGATAGTCTTATTGCCATAAATAAGAACTTCTCTAGAACTTGTTTCAGTCATCTTGATCAGATTTGCAACTACTTTTAAAACAAGGTCTTGAAGACATTTGTCACTAGAAATAATGGCCTGTGTATGGAGTTAATAGAGATAATAATATTAGAGATATCTGTGGAGGAACAGAGGGGACTGAGGTTCACTAAAGTTGCTCAATCATGATATATCTCAAAAAGTTTACCTATTGTTTGTTTAAATAAAACAGGCCTATAAAATGAGAAGCTCTGACAGTGGGCTTCGGCAACTCCACTGCTACCAACCCTCTCCCACAGGCTGGCCCAATGCTGAATCCAGGACTGATGATTTTCTATCTATTGCTTTCTTCTTCTATTCTCTCTTCTCTCTCTCTCTCTCTTCCTTTCCAAAATCATTAAGTAAAGCAAGGCCTAACACAACTTTTTCCCAATTAGCACAGCTTTAATATATATGTCTTGTGACCAAAATATCAGCCTTTATGATAGGATAGCCCAAACATACATAATAATAGTTCTAAATATAGCTAATGTTCAAATACAGACCGTGAGTATTGTTTCACCTTAATCTGATCAATGGGTATCTTGACAATCAGGCATTTTCTTGGAATGTAATATTTTAACCATTTTCCCTGGGATGGCCAGGTCTGAGACTAAATTGGGTCCAGCTGCATCTGGGCTCCTCTGAGAGTTTAGAAAGCAAGGAGGTCCAACCTAAATCTCCCTGGGTTGCCCAATATGGGTCTTGACAGCTAAGTACACTATACATCGTCAAAGCATGTCTTCTCCAGTAACCCTGTTCTTACAACACTATTTACAGACCCACCAGACTGACAAAAAGCCAGTTCATGATGCATTGTTTTTAGTATATACACAAGCACTGGTTCAAAGTTCTCATTTAACTTCATTAACTTTGGAAATAACATTTATAAATCATAGACTCATAGGATGTTTTGATTGGAAAAGACCTTGAAGAGTAAGTTACTTATGATTAAATAAAACCCTAATAAATTGAGATTCTTTTGAAAGTATTATGGACAGTCTGAGCCCTCACTGGGAAAAAAATATAAAATAGTTGACTCTCAATAAGTAACAGTATAAAAATGGAACCTCAACTATTCTTCCTGAAATGATGCCAGACCACAAACTGACTCAGTTCAAAGTCCCGTGAACCACTCAAGGGAGTCTAAGGAATTGTACATTTAAAAGAAAAAAAAGATATATATAAACTGTGTAACTTGCACTTTAGAAAGCAGTCTGGTCTATAGCACAGGTTAATTTTCTTAAGCTGGATAGTAGCTGAAACAGCCCTGAATATCAGATAAAGATCCAAATTTCAAATTTGGGAAAATATAAGATCTTTGTCACATTGTAACAATCCAGTCTGCTCTCCCTTGTGTGCCAGAAGACTTCATCTTGAATTGCTCAGTTAAGTCAGAATTGTCCTCAACAACAACCCATTTCCCAGAAAGATTTAAGTGATAGATTTAGAATTAAACTATCAAAGTGGCATGCAGCTAGATGGCAATGTACAAACAGTACCATATCCCAAATCACCTCCATCTCTCAAGCCCAAACAACTATATATCATGGTCACTTTTATTTCAGTCTCAAGACTGATTTTAAATCAGTCATCCAGAGCTATCCTGTAATAAATCAACTCTTCTATAACTGTGCACCTGAAAGGCTGAAGTGCCTACAAACTCTATGTTTTCAAGTTTCATTTGAAAGTTAAATATTTCTCTTTAAACTTCTATTTTCTTTCTTTCAGCCCTGCAATCTCATTTTTTGCCTGTGCAAGGGAACTCACTTGATTTGCTTTGTAAACACAAAAAGTCAGCTTTTCTGGTGTCCTCTACATATAGATGGTAATTCACTGGATGAATTGTTTATCAATGGGTAACAAAGGAAGCAATATTGCATAAAACTTCACATATCTAAGAAAATACCTATGCCATATGTCATCTTCTGAATGAGAAAGTGAGCTGCATTCCTTCACATATCTTGCCCTCAGCTTATGCATCCCTATTAATATGTGATTTCTTCTTTGTTCACACCACACAGAGTTTAGAAACCTCCAGAAATAAGCCCAGATGATTGATCTGTTTGACAACAACCAGTAGAATTTCCTAAAAGGATAGGATGAGGTCCATGGTAAGATGTGGATTGGCACAGATTAGTTGATATTTCCCTAACTTTTTAGGCCTTCCTAAAGATTTTGGGTAGAAAAATTTTGGGGTGCCTTGTGACATACATATGTCACTTCCAACATATGCTTGAAAATTATTGATCACACACTATTAATGAGCAAAAAATTGGACTGGAGAGCCAAATAGACATTAATTCATGCTCAAAGTAACAGAAATGTAACTAAGGTGGAAAGAAAGAAAGGAACGTTAAAACTGTGCATTCAAAAAGTCAATGATTTATTCTGAATTCAGAAAAAGTGCTATGTGGGTTCTGGTCCAGCATTTTAACAAAACCTTTGGATTTAACATAGCTGTTCATATTAATAACAGACATAGAGTGACACTCTGTCTTCCCACTCCCATTAAAACTGTAAAATATCGTATTATCTTCATCAGAAGTCTAGACTTAATATTAAGGAAAAAAAATTCCATGTTATAAACAATTTTCTTACTCATAAAAATCCATAGTTTACAGACACTTCAAAAATTAACGTGTTAAGACTCAAAGAGCATTACTTACAAAGTGCATAACATTTAATGTTGAAAAAAAATTATTTAACTTAAAAGAAGTAGGGTTTTTTGTAAGGAGAATAAATAAATCTGTATCTGCTAAAAAGCAGAGTATGAGGTTCTTAAGTACTTTCAAAAGCCACTTGATTTCTTAAATGCCAAGATACAGTGAAAATATAAAACATGCTGTCAATAGGACTGCACCAGAGAGGAACAATAGTATAGGGATTTTCTTAAGAAGGATAATAGTGGTTCTGTAACAACTATGGCAATGTGTAACAAATAAATATATATATTGATTTCTCCATATCGTTTTGAGACTTCATCGTAAAGAGACTGTGATCAAATTAAGCCACTTGAATATTAAAGTCCCTCTAAATAAAGGATTGCATCAAAGTGGTTTTATATTTTTTTAACTTACCTTAAACACTACAAGACTATACTGCATCATTTATCTTTCTGTGTTTATATGGCATATAGGGACGCATTGTGTGTGTTTAAGCACTAAATAAATTGTAATGCTTCAATTTTTTAACTTTTTAATTTTTTTTTTTTTTTTAATTAACTGGAATTATCAGCATAATTTATCTCCAGCAGGCCAACATATCTGAGGACACAGGTTTAAAGATGGCTGAGCAATTACATTAATTTTATTTAACCACAACAGACATTTATATTAAGTGGTTTAAGTATTGTTAATTAGTCTCAGAATTTCCATATGAAAATAAAACCACCACTTGACATTTCTAGTGCACTATCTGATTGTGGATTTAAGAGTGATGCAGTTTCAGTTGCTTAGTACAAGTCATATTTCTCCTAGTTGTCACACTGAAAGCTGCCATTGAATTATCTCTGGGAATTCAGAACCAGTATTCTCTTAAGAGCTTTACAGCTAAGCAATACAGGAAAGATCTACAGACAGCCAAACCAGGTGTTCTCTGAACCAGCACCAGTCTGAAAAACAGCTTCAGCACAATGAAACAACATCAAGATGAAAACTAGAGGTAGGATGCACCAGATCACCTACATATTTCCTTATAATGTTTTAAGTATCTTTCAGAAGTTACCCACAATAGACAAGCTTTCTCAGACAAATGGAAACTCAAATACATGCCATTAATTCTGCTCTCTACTCCTCCACTCCTCTCTTTTCTGAGATCGTTATAGAAATACATTTTCCACCTTTAGTCGTTTTTTCTGCAGTTTCTATTAGCCTTTATATTGGAATAATCTTGCTTTTTTTTTTTTTCTTCTTTTTTTTTCTTTTTTTTTTTCTTTTTTTCCCTCTGCTTTAATCACATTCTTCCTAGGCAACCGTGGTTTCTAATTGAAATTTATTCATTCCTACCTGACTGCTGTGTTTGAGGATTGTGTGATTTAATCACAATCAGAAACCTGATGGTTTTCCACATGTGGAGACTTAGAGGAACTTCATTCATTAACAAAGGAAATCAATTAGATGGTTTTTGTTGGTTTTTTGTTTTTTTTTTTTAAGTCAGCTATATAAACATCACCATGATGAAGATGATAGTATTCTTTTTCAGTGCATCCAAACTGTCATTAAAGACTAGCGAATTATGATCATGTAATAAGTATTATGGCTGGGTCAGTACATAACTCAAAATACATTGAGTCATACATTGCAGTTAACAAGAAAACATAAAATGAGGCTAGTAGATGGAATTATATTCAAAAGAGTTTTGTATATTTCCTAGGAGAAGTCTAGTTACTGTATTTATCTCATATAAAGTGAAATGACATAACAAGATCTAGACAATTAGACAGGGTTGTGGTGTTCAACTAATACCTGCTTTTTTTTTTTTTTTTTTCTCTTTTCAAAAGCACTAGAAAAACTGAAATATTGTGGCACTGCAAAACTTGAAAATGTCTAAAAATTTAAATCCTCCTTTAGGTCAATGAAATTTTGTGAGGCAAAGTCCCTTAAATTACGTGGATTAATAAGGTTTTTATGCAGTTAGAATTTCCAATGCTGAAACATATTATGGCCACTGAATAGTGACCTCTTGAGTAATGCATATTGTATACTCATGTCTGGTAATTTTTTCATCAATACCTGCTAACATGTGTCTCAGCCACAGTATGTCCTGATCTAAAATCTTAAAATAATTTATGTTCTGCTTCTTCCCACATAAGCTGTGTCAGTGATCAGAATATTTGGTCATATTGAGCTGATGTAATCAAAACTGGTTTATCATCCAGGAGTTGGGTTGTCATGTTCTATTCTGTAAGCCAGTAAACTGCCAACAATCTTTGGTTCTTGTGGGTTCAGTAAAAGTCTTCATTTCTTGCTATAAAATCGTTTCCTTCACTTCAAATTATCTTTATAATTCTTATAGCTAGATCCTTTCAAGTTTCTTAGGTTTTTTAGCATGTAGCAAGAGAATAAAAATAAAAAAAAAACCCTAACAAAAATAAAGGTCCACTTGTTAAAGTCACATAGATAAAGGCATGCCACAGGAACCTAATCATTCAAGTCACATAAAATAGAACATAATCTGTAGCTCTATTATGTTTTTCTAGATGGATCTGAGAGGGATTTTCCTGAATAAGACACAACAAACAAACCAATAGGTAAGACAAATAATTTGTACAGCTAGCAGTTTGGAGAATAAATTAATAATTACATGGGAATTAGACCATCATGAAGACTCACCCTGTCTGCGATACTAATTTTCCAAAAGACTTGTGCAGTATCTATATCTGCAGTAAGAATTTCTCCTCATAAGGAGAATATGTCAAAACCTCTTACAGTACTGTACTAAAGGAGAGCCTCATGAATAAAACAGTTATTCTGCGTTTAGGGTAGACCTTTGACACTATGCAAAAATACATGTTAAAATTCTACACTGAATGGTGAAGGTAATGAGAAGTACTATGCAGCTGCCTTGCTTTCTCAATATTTATTAGATTCGCTATTATAATCACACTGAAACCATGCTTCCCTCGCTTTACATACATCTATACACACAGGCTGTATATGTAGATACATGTGTCTACTGATCTTACAAAAAAATTATCTTTTTTTTCTTCTACATGGGAATAACTCATAGATAACTACAAGACTGAATCCATTTCAGGAACAAAATTATATTCCTATTAACTTTCTGTGGGACTTCTGTGGGTTGTGAATCACTAATTATCTTTAACCTCATACATAAAAATGCTTTTTCTCTGTTTTTTTTTTTCCCCCATATTGTTGATTTCATTATGACCTGTTGAAACAAAGACTATTCTTAATATTGGTTTGGAGTTTATGCATTAGAGTTGTGGTCCAGATCAGAAAACAATATTAACAAAAGATAATTTGCTTTTTGTCTGATTTTCATAAGGAGTTTTCACTTAAAGAAAGATATGTCCTTTAAAATATTCTAACTGGCATATTCAACTAACATCATGAAATTTTAATCCAAAACCTGTTTTGCACTTGTATATTTCTAATTATGGTTTGTAATTATGTTAAAAATATTTGACGTAATATTTAATTATATATAATGTTCAATGAGAATGAATGTTTTATTAGACTGCTCAACATCATTCCCAGCAGATATGGGAATATGGTATGACAAAACTTGAGAAGACCTAGACTACAGAATAAATTTGAAGTGGCTTAGATTTTAATGTCTCAAATCCAGAATTCTTCACAAAGAAACTATCCAAAGTTCCAGGTACAAAACTCTTTATGTGCCGTTCCTTAGTTTCTATCAAAAGCAAGTTTCAAGGCTTTTTAATTACTTATTAAAGTCAATTATTTTTCATAGGTTTCAAAATGTTGTTTTCTTATTTTGTTCTTGCTTTTGGAAATCCCTTCCTGAATCCCAGAAATTAATTCTGTGATCATTACACTTTTGAAAATTTCCAATGGATGAAATGTTCTGTTATACTGTACATTTAGTTTTCTTTTTTATTACTCAGTGGTCTTTGGAAAAATATGTATTGTATGAATCAGCAGACAAAGTAAGGATTTTATTAATTTTTTGGTGACTAAAATTTAAAAGTAATACAATTCAGTTAAGGTTGCTTCAGAAGAAGGCAATGACTGGGATGGAAAATTAAAGCAGTGTGCCATAGGTTTAACGAGGAACAGAAATTACTAAAAAATTATCCCAAATGTGGAAAAGCACACTTAGGATCTATCCTAGGTTGTGTAGCATGATGATAATTTGTAAATTACAAATAAGCCAAAAGAAAGCCTTTATGCAGATGACTTAAATTTCTAGTGCCAGTAGCTAAGCTACTAAATACTTGCATATATGAATTCCAAATCTCTAAAATAAGAGTCAAGGAATATCAAAACAATAGGTGTTTCAGCCAGGGGAAAAACTGTAACACCACTGATTTGTAACAACATGCTAAAACTTTCTATATAAATAACGAAGGTATTTTGTCCTTTCAGGATTTACAAGCAACAATCTCCATCTTTTGACAAGACTGAAAACTCTTAGTTGGAAATAATAGCAAGATATGTTAAATAAATATTAGAAAAAATAACACTACTTTTTTTCCCTGTGTGGGAAAATCAAAGCAACCCTAACCTAGACCAAAAATTGTGGGATTAATTTCTGGGAAAGGAATACACTTCATGTATATGAGATTTGGACCCAGTGGAGTGAAGATGGATGTGTGGTATGAGTTACAGAAGGAACAGGGTAAAGACACATCTTCACAGTATCATTATTGTCGAGGGTTCCAGCTTACAACCCTGGGCTACATCTTATTTCTCTATTCCTAAGGAAGTAAATGCCTCTGTTCTTTACACACTTCTCTTTTTAATCTTTCTCTCCCAAATTTCCACTGTGTTCTCCCTATTTTTCCAAAGTTTGTTTTCCTTCCTCCTTCCTGTAATTTCTCCACTAAAAGCTTATAGTCATAAAAGACTTCTATCAGTCTCATTACTCTTTTTCCATGTTCTACCACTGGATCACAGGGGGAAGGGATCACCACCTCCCCCTTCATCTGCTCTCCTTAGGAAGCTGTAGAGAGTAATGAGGTTTCCCTTTCTCCTTTACTCCAAACTATGCAGACTCAAAATCCTCATCCACTGCTCACAGGACATGTCTTCTGGCCCTTTCACTGGCTTTGTTTCACTCCTGTGAAAGCATCCAAGGACCTTCACATCCTTTTTAAATCGTGTGACCCAGAACTGTACACAGCAGACAAGGTGAGGCTGCATCAATGTCCTTAGTGGTCTAATCATCCCTTTTGACCAGCTCTTCATGGTGCATTTAATACACCTCAGGATGCAGTTTGCACTCCTGGAGGACAGGGCACAATGCTGACTCCTGTTGAGCCTGCTGTCAGTCAGCACACCCAAATCTCTTCCTGTAGAGCTGCTCTCCCCCTTCTCTTCAGGATTTATAACTTGTGCCTGGCATTACTGTCTCATGTGCAGAATATGGCATATGGACTGGTGAAGTTTCATGCCATTAAGGATTGCCCAGTGCTCCAATCTATCTGGATCCATCTGCAAGGGAGTCACCAGCATCTCCAACTTCAATATCACCAGCAAACTTGCTAAAAGTGCCAATAACTCCTGCATCCAAATCACTGGTAAATTGTGACCAGACCTAGAATTGGACAATGAGGAACAGTGACTGGGCACTAGCCAGATGTAGTCCCATTCACTACATTTTAGAGCCTTGCTTTTCAGCCAGTTCCTCACCCAGCAGACCATGTACCAGTTCATCTTGCACTTGGACAGCTTATCCAGAAGGATTCTGTGAGGGACAGAATCAAACCCCTTACTAAAATCCACAGAAACTACTTTTTTGCTGTAGTAATCTTTCTCTCATTTAATAACTTTGAAGTAATTCAACTTCATTATTATTCTGTGATGTGAGCAGAGACCATTAATCTTTTCCCAAAAAGCACATGTGATTCTGGTTAGCTGAGAAGCAGAAAAAGTAATGTGCATCTCTACCTGTAATTGCTTCTTTCCTAGATCAGGGAATACTCTAGATTTCCTTCTTCAGAGTTCTGCATCTATACTAATGGAAACCATCTACGTGCCATCTGATCTAACTCTGCTATACCAGCTCTGTGCAACATTATAAACTGTTGATATTTAATAAACACCCTCAGGGCTCAGACAAATGATCAAGTCATCCACATCATCTGAGCTAATTAATTGGCTACATTCTTAGTTTGCCTCTGACAAACATGAAGTGAAATGACATCTTAATGAAGGAATGTGTAAGACATGCTATGTCAGTTGGGTACAGCCAGATACCAGATTTTTAAATTCAGGCTAGCTCAGCAGCCAATATTAACCTGCTATTAGACCTGCTCCTTGGGTGCTATGGCAATGGTACAAATGTCACTGCTCTTCCACAGGGGCTCCAATAGTCTTATGAAATGTCTGTGTATGTGAATTAAAAATTACAGTTTTAATATCTTTGTTTCTTTTATGCTGCTAAACATTACAATTTCAGAGAAAAACTGAAGTACAGAAGCCTGAAAGAAAAACAAGACAAGCCCAAGTAACATTTCCAAGCTCAGTTTTTAAAGTAACCCCACAACTTTTTAAATGCAGTCCCACAACTGTGATGACACTGATATGGTTTTGTGACTTTTGGAAGTTTTTCCATCCAGTATTGGCTGTCATTACCTGTGCATCTCATCCATTAAGAAAAAACAAAAAAAACCAAAACAAAACAAAACAAAACAGAAGTCTTTCTGATAAAGCAGATCCTTCCCTAGCATAAAAGAAACTTATTAAAGAATGCAATATTCCATCGGTTGCACACATTTTCTCCTAGTAAAATTCCTGCCATATTCAGATGTTTGTAACCTGATGATTCCACAGGAAAATTCTTGTAGGTATTCTTCACTCTATGAACACGTATAGCTAGAGCAAATTTTATGCATAACTTCCAGAAGAAAAAATGATCACTACCTTCTTCAGCTTTCTTTAGAAAATAATTTTAAAAACACTAAAAAATTCTTTTGAGGTAGGTGGTGAGCAGATCTAAATGAGGAGTTTCATCAAGCAACCGAGAATTGTCCTCAAGGAGTGGGGGCTGACAGAGCTGCATATAAGGAAAGCTCTATTTTTGCATGGACCTATGAGGCATTCTGCATCCCAGGACAGAAATTAAAAATAGAAGAGATATTGCATATGAAAATAATATTCAATTTTCTGAGTATTGTCTGCAAGGCAGGAAATAACACTTGAAAGTATTTTTTCATTTTGCAGTGTGCATTTTACTATAATACTTTAATTCCATTGACGGCATTATTTGAATACTTCAGTGTTCCGAGTGAAAAAAAAAGGCATATTGAAACTGAGACCATAGCAAGAGAAGATGATTTCAAGTCCAGCTCCTGTTTTACTAATAAAGAACTTAGAAATTAGACTGAGATATTGACTCTTAAAAAAAAAAATCCCAACAAAAGCACACTATAAAACAGCAGGGGGCAATGAAACATAAATCAAAATAAAAAGCTTCTTTGCCTTTCTAGAGGAAATATAAAATAGAATATTACTAACTGAGAATTCTGTTTGCTTTAGTGAATGTTTTATGAGCAGATAAAAATACAATGGGGATTTTTTGAAGAGGAAAGAAAGACTTTTTCGTGTAACTTACAAAAGTATATGACAAGAATTATATGTAGTTTGTGGTATGTCAAAAGCTCAATAAATTTTTTCTGTAGAAATTTTTAAATACTTTTAACTGGCTACCAGTTTCAAGTCTGTAGAGATCTTTATATACCTGTGAATTGAATGAACTATAAGGAAACAAGATTCCACTGGAAACAGGACTAAAACTTCACATTAGAATAATTTACCACTCTTCCATTGCATCATGTTTTGTGTGTATGATTACATTTTTTGTAATTCTTATTACTTATACAAAACAGTGCAGCACTTAGACATTTGGAAGCCTTATTTATTATCAAAAAGTGCTAAATCATTTAAAATTTAAATGCAATAATACTTATATTCTGGAACTCATTTTTACAGCACGCATCTCAGAATTTGATGTGTAATTGTACATTTTGTCATTCAAAGGAAAGATTACTCATCTCTTTATCTTATATTCAGTATACTGAGCATACACTTTTCTGTCATGTACTCATTTAATAGGGATAACATGTGCCAGAACTTCTTGGGTTTTTATTGTCAGGCCTTTAAGAGACATACATTTACTGGCAGTATACATGTATCGTCTGTCAAAAGTATGAATAGTAGAATAAATTTAAAGTAGGAGGTAAGGAGGCTTTTACATGCAAGAGTATTAAAGCCTCCCACAAATAAAAAAAGCAGTTGCAGCATGTCAGTCATCGTGCCCATTTTAGCAGTTGCATTCCATGGAAAAGATTTGCTGAAAGCCATTAAAATGCCTAAGAGCCAAAGCTGATGTATGCCAAATGATAAAGCACTTCTAGGAGTTGATCTATATGAGAGTCTCTTCAAAGATAAACATTTTCAGAGCTTGTAAAGCTTTCTGCTAGACCTAGCACTTAGTTTGCACCAGCGTTTTCTTCCTGTAAGTATCAGAAAAGAGAAAGCTTGCCTCAGCCTCTGCGCAGGGTTCTGGAAATATCCAGTTCCCTAGATGACAACTTAATGACAAGTTAGCCTGCTCATACTCCTTGGTAAAAAAGAGTCTGTGCATGCCAAAAAGCTAGGTGAATATTAAAAAAGTTTAGTTCATGTCAATTAAAAGGCTGGTATAAATGTTTATTGTTGATATTAATATAAGGGGAAAAAATCTTCCCAGTTAATCTTGGATCCTTTCTGATCTTACCATGTGAACTTACTGTTTTCTCAGAATCTTTAAACTTTACTGTCTGAAAACCAGGCCTTTCTTGATTTCTATTACCTATGCCTATTAGCTTTAGTCAATGGGACCAGTTATCACTGTGGACATCCTAACTGGGTCATCTGTGTTGCTACAGACCATTTCATATTATTTCCAGCATTCTCTTTCCTATCCCTATCCCTTTCTCTTTCATCTCATCCGCTAAATCAGTCTTGGGATAGAATTCATAGGGAGCTCCCACAAGATCACTGCCAGCAGGAACACCAGTTGGACATGGCAGTGACTTGGCAGCTCTGGAACATGGAGGAGTGTTTCATTGCTGCTCCTGGAGTGAAAAATATGGGAAACTGCAGTGAGTTATTTTACTTAATACACATAATCTTTCCAGAATCATGGGGAGATTATCAGATGTAATATTTTTTCTGCCTTTATCTTCTCAAAAACAATTAGAAAAATTAACTTTTAAAGAAAACATGAAGCAAAACTAGGAGTTGCTATCTATATATGTTGTTATGTATCACTGCATAAATAACTTTGAAGGATGTAAAATTAATTGTCTGTACTAAATAATAATTCACATAAAGAGAACTGTGCTGTGCTATTCTATGATAACTACCTCTGTCATTGTCAGGTATAAAACACTGATAGGTCACAGTAATATCACATAAAGTTATACAAACTTTTCATGTCTAATTTCTAAGTGCTTCATTTTAAAAATTTAAATATATTTATTAAAAATTTCAATTGCAACCTTTTTTTTAAATAATTTTATTTCATATAGGTAACTGACACACATATTGATGTTTTAATATATGTGTTACTTTATTGTTCTATTATTTGTTGTCTGAAAGAAAGTTATATAAACTTTTTAACTCTGTGGTACAAAAAAATGATAGCTTAAAGACCTTGAAGTCTATGCCACCACTGTTATCATAGGAAGAACTGTATTAATTTCCAAGGAATTTGGATTGTTTCCTATGAAGACAAGGCCTATAGGACAACCTATAGTGTCTATGAAGCCTAAGTGTCATATGGGTAATTATGTAAGTAATAGAAAGATAATGTGTAAGCACATTGCAAAGCATAAATAATGTCATAAGTAACAGAGGGCAAGGAAGTGCACAAAAATATTACAAAATATCAAAGTTTAAGAAGAAACTAGAACAAAGAATATCTCTGGATATGTACTTACCAGCAGTCAAAATATGATCTTCAATATAGGTCTCCTGAGCAGTAATGTGTACTACCACATTTATGAAGTCATATCTGTTATAACCAATAGTAGACTGTAACGTTTACAGTGTTCTAGATATAAAGATACACTCTAAATAGTGTCTGTGATATGTCACAGACATTTTATGTAACATTTTGTATTCTGCTGCAAAGCTCTAGTGTTGTCATATTACATATTTAGCTTATAAAACTGATTGATTTCTTCAGAGAAAAGTGTGTATTCTTATCTAAGTCAATGTTTTTCTCAATACAGTGAAGCAAATTAAAATAAAGTGTTTAAATCTACTGCTTATGATAAAGACCAAATCTCATTCTAATAAATGTGAAATACAACTTGTCATGTTCCTTTCACTTTGTAGAAATGCTACCACAAGGCTTAGCCAGTTAAGTCTAATATGTTGACATTTATTTTTGCTGCAATAAATGTTAGGATTATATTTTTGCATTAAAGTCTGGCATTTTTAAAGATCACGATGACAAATAATTTATTCTTCAAATCACTCTGGTTTGTTTTTACTTTTTGAATATGGATTTGGCCATGTGTCTCCAAGGCACAGTACAAAGCATATTTGATATGTTTTGCAACCTATTAGTTTGATTTAAATCCACTTTTTCTGCCAGGATTTATGCAAGCTTTTCTTGATGTTATTTGCTCTGAATTATTGCCCAGAAATAATCACATTGAATCCAATTTCACACAGGCTGTGTGGTCTGTGAGTTCTGTCACTGTAAAGCTCTAAAGCTTTTAAATTTTTTTTCAGTGGAGGTGATTCTTCAAATTTGTTCAATATAGAGCACTGTCTTGTTTTATTTTCAATATTTACCTCTTCCCCTCAAAGTGTGATGAATTTGATTGTGTGCAGTAGTATGTAGCAATATGTAAGGAAGGAGAAAACAATGAGAAAAAAAAGCTTTTAAAGAAAAATATTATTCTAAAATGCAAAATAAATGACGGAACAATGTATTGTTAAAACTGCACCCTTTTAAAAGTGGTCTTTCAATATGTGTGCAATCTTTCCACACATTTTTACATATCATGTGCCATCTTTAGAACAAAAAGAAATGTCCTTGAGTTGCACCAGGGGACATTTAGATTGAATATTAGAAAAAATTTCTTTATGGACAGTATGGTCAGGCATTGGAACAGGATGCCCATGGAAGTGGTGAAGTCACCATCCCTGGAGATGTTCATAAAAATATGTAGACACGGCACTATGGAACGTGGTTAATGGGCATGGTGGTGTTGGGTTGATGGTTGTATTTAAGGTTCTTAGAGGTCTTTTCCAACCTTAATGTTTCTGTGATTCTATAATTTCAGTGGTTAAAAAAAAACCCCAAACAGAAATGGTTCTTGAGTTTTGGAATGTATTAAACTTCTGTGGTAAAATATCTTATATAGAGGTGACCCTTAAAAAATTGTTCCACAACTTTAAATTGTTCCAAATTGTTCCACAAATTGTTACATTCAACAAAAAAACTTATAATAGTCTATTTTTTGATTCAATTATCCAAGCATGCCCTGAGGCAGACTTAATTTGCATCCTCAATATTTCTCTATACTTCCTTATACTTCACATTTAATAGAGGCACATATGTTGACAGTACATATGCTATAGGAAAAAATTATTTACCCTCAACATTAAGACAAATTAACAGTCCCTGAGACAGTTAAAACTATCAAAATCTGTTCCTTTAGTTCTTTTGTTTGTTTTTTTTTTATTATTGGTTGCTGTTTGTTTTATCTTCAGAAACCATTTTCAGTTTTTAACCAAATACCTACAGGTTTCTTAGTTATATTTATTGTAAAACAATAAAGACATCAATCAGCAGATCACAAGAACTGCGAGGTAGTTC
The DNA here is from genome assembly GCA_023637945.1 of Phaethornis superciliosus. Lineage (NCBI taxonomy): Eukaryota > Metazoa > Chordata > Aves > Apodiformes > Trochilidae > Phaethornis > Phaethornis superciliosus. Next base: position 10,473,261 of record JAJQWJ010000005.1, read on the forward strand.
AAAGGATATGAGGTTTCTTGAATAAAACTCCAGTACTTATTTATTCACTACAAAGGTAGCCTGGTATCACAGTTTTTATGTATTTCCCAAAGCCTCAATTAGAATCTGACTGTATGAAGTCTATCTGCCTTTAAAATAAACAACAAAACAGCAAAACTATAAAATTGAGCATCATTTATACCTTTTAGAGGAGTAAATAGAAAAGCAAGGGAAAGACAAAGGCAGTTGAGAGACATGAGAAACAGAAGGTGAGTATTAAGAGTTCCAGAATTAAATGAGTTGTCTAAATCTATGTCTGCACTTGCAATCTGAATGGAGGTGGTGATGAGAGTTTGAAGAAAATCCCTTGATTGTTTCCACTTACTATGTGTTGAGTTAGTTCTCAAAGTAGCTTCAGAAGACACTCTGGAAGCCTTCCAGAGGAAATGAAAACAATAAATGCCTTCACTCAATGAATGCCAAAGTACTTCACACCTATCATATGAGTAAGCTTGAATTTTCAAAAATTTCTCAGGTGTCACAAAGTACTTTTTTTATATATGTAGAAACCGAACACCTTCATATTTGCTCTTAACTGCCAGCCCTCAACTCTTTCAGATACTACTACGTCTTCCTCATGTACATACCCTATTCAGAGCTTACTTTCAGCCATGATTCACAGGAGCTGCTCAGGGCAAACAGATACCTATGACTTGCAGAAGCCATGCTCTTCAGAAGCTGTGATCTGTGGGAAGAAGGATGTTAGGCGGGAAGCTGTTGTGTTGTTATCTGCACAGATACCTAAGCACTGATGGGCTTGTTCTGCTCTCCTCTGATTAAGTGGTTTTGTAGCATCTCTGTCCTCCCTGCTGATTTGTCCCCATGTTGTGGGAGAAAGAAGGTAGTTTGCACCAGAAAAGCCATCCTAAATCAAACACTGCAGTCCCCAGTGCCTAAGTGGTGATTTGGATGGAAGAGAAAACAAAGGGGAGGGAGACAATTGAGGCTGTCATTACAAGTGTCATCCAGAATGTTCAGCATGACCTACAGTTCTGCATCTACCTAGAGACCACTCTAGAAAACTCCAGAAACTCAGGAGCAGGATGCACTGGATAGGTGCATGTGGGTACTCCAGAAGGAGGTCTTCCTGGCATAGCTTCCAAGTAACAATAGTGGGCTAGCTATAGGAAGAAGTGGATATCAACTTGATCAGGTAATATACAGTTCCGGACTACATAGCTACTGTAGACAAGTATTTTAGATGTCCAGGTCTCCTGAAGGGACACTGGAGGCTGCTGTATCTGGAAAAAGTAGCAATTGCTGGTGTTTCTTTCATTCTTTCCATGACTGCAAGTGCTGTATTGGGCCCTTTAATTAGACAGTATAGGCCAGATTTTTTATTGATGATCCCCAGGGGATCGTGTAGTTTAACAGGACGGTGTTGATTTTGGCCATGTAAGTCCCACACCTTTCTCCCAGTTTTCTGCCTCTGGTCTTGATTTTAGTAATTTTATACTGTTTTACCCCTTTTTGTCTACCATTAGTACATTTACCCTTGTCAGATGACAGTCTCATGACCTAGTGGCACAGGGGCATGCTGTATCTATCACAATACAGAGCATAATGAGAATATCACAGGTGTAGTCCTATCCTAGGAGAAAATCACCATTTTCTCCTTTGAGTCGTAGTGCAGGAAGGTGTTAGTCATGTTAGTCCTTCCTTTGAAACTTATGTTTTTATAGATTTTCCCCAGTCATACACAAGGGTTTGCAAAGCAATAGTGTGGTAGTCCTTACAATTTACATATATACTGTCTTCAACAACTTATGAGAAGGTCTTTAACCTCCTGCAACAGAAAAATGCATGGAAAGCAAAGTCCTGGGTGACCTTATTTATATCACCCACATACTCTGTTCCAGGAAAGAAAGTGTCCTGAGACTTTGGAGTCAGTACTTTGCCTTTTCAAGCAAATATATTGACTGAGTTCAGGATTAGATCTCCATACCTTGTCCAGAGTGCCTCATGCTGAACGCTGCCAAACTCAGTGAGAAGATGGAAGAGGCAGCAGGCACATGGCATGACTTGAAATTTGCACAAGGCCAAGATTAAAGTTTCTGTACATTAATCTTTGTAAAGGCAATGGTGCTGGGGGTAGCTGTTGTGTCCACTGACCTGCTGTCATCATCTTTCTGAGGGGGGAGAAAAAACAGTGTGATGCATCCAGGGGGGTTCCCCACAAAGTGCCCATGCTCAAGACACAAAAGCTTTGTCAGATGATAGTTCTTCAAAAAGCAGTGAATTGAGTGTACATTTGGAACTTTACACCCAAGAGACCTAATTAAGCCTAAACTGAAATGAAATTTTCCAAACAGTATATGATAGAAATAAAATAAGCTTCATCATCATCTTCAGTCTACCAATAGACTCCTTTTATGCCAAAGTATTTGTTAAAACAAAAATAACCTATAACAGTCATGCTTTTCTTCTACCATTTTGTATAACAGCTTTGTTTGCACTTCAAGAGTCAATCTTCAGTTGTGCTTTTTCTACAACTCTCTTAGTTTCTCACATCATTCCTCCATGTTAGCTAGAGCTAGCAGATATAGAGGTCATATAATCACTGCATTGATGTTCAGTATTGCCCTTTAAATACAATATATTAACTTCTCTAGTCAGTTTCAGGATGGGAACTTTATGTTCCATTAACTATTTTCTGTAACTTCAACGTTCATTGGAGAAACAATGTATGGAGTTTCTTCTTGTGAGTTACAGTTTACACATTACTAGATATATGACTGATGTTTAGTTATATTAGAAAATAAAATTGCTTGGTCTCTTAATCCAATCCACTGATACAGATCAGTGCACATCAATCAGTGCCCTCTTCATCTTCAAAAGAATATCGTCTATCACTAAACTAAAAGGCCAAGACTCATTCAGTTTAGGAAATCAAAAAATGTTTCCTCTAGAAGTGCCATGTTTACTATTCTAGTTTTCAGATGCTATACAGATGTTATTTGGTTATTGTGGTTTTTTATCATAGTTCCTTAGTAAATTTATGAGCATGCTCCTCCCTGTGAATGTACTTATATACACCCTCTTGTTACTGTAACTGATTTACTGACCAGTCTATGCATATAAAGAATGAACTGACACTAAAATGGAATATAATTCACTCCAGTTCCTTGTATGCTGCTTTCAGTGGTTGTTGAATTAGGCTGCTGGAATTTGTATTTTAATAAGAATTCTATGAAACACACCCAAGCCCAACTTAGGCCAGCCTCTCTTCTAACAGGTAGCTGCAATGAATGAGGCATCAGTTGTGATATCATATATCTTTTCAATTATGTTGAATCAGTGAACAAACAAAAATTTCAGAATGTTGTTGACTTGGTTTGTCCAGAGCTCATTCTGCTCCCAGAATTTGATACAACTTTTTACAGAAAGACTAAACAAAGATTACACCACTGGCTGACATAATCTCTAAGCATCAAGGGAAACAAGGAGATGATACATGATTATTTAGCCAGTTGATATTCTAACCTGTAGTGATTCATAGTATTTATTTTGTCCAAAGTGCACAAATCTGACATTCTAGTTGTGGAAATTCAATAGGTTTCTGTTGGCAGAGTTGTCATCTTTCTTTAGAACCTCTGGAACCTTTCTTCTGTTCCCTCTGAAGAACCTTTCTTCAGTTCCCTCTGAAATGCAGCACTGACATTTGGTATATAAGCCACTCTGCTTATATACTAGAATCCACATTTTTGCTGGGGTTGAATTCTATATTATCAACCAGATGACTGACTGATATACTGAACACTATTGGTCTGAGCATTGACCCTTGAGGTATTTCATTTGTTACAGGTCACTGGTGATGTCAAGCCATTGATCATTACCCTTTGATTCTGGTGACTCAGTCAATTTTTACATGCTCATTTATCTTTATTTTTTTAATGAATTGTCTCATTTTACTAATATATATTGTATTTAATGTTGATCCTAGGGTTACAACAGACCAATTCTGGGGTGTCTCCTCTTACCCACTTCTTGTCCTTAGTCACTTCTAATCATCAATATTCTGTTGCAACACCACTGTCAGTGCATATGAAGTCAAAAGCCTCAGAGGCTTTCATTATTGAGAATTCTGCTGGAGAAATTTTTCTTTGTGGGAGGCAGATGGGTGGACATAACATTTGTACAAATAGGAAAAGAGATATAATGCCTTTTAAATGGTTTGTGCACTGTTCATGTTAATTATGTATGACAGGGACAATATCCTGATATCCTGACTAAATTTGCAAATTAAACCATGAAGCCTTGAGTGGAGTGTAAACCCTTTCCCCTATAAGCATAAGTTAGATGATGCTAACAAAGAGTATGTTCTCTTGTCTAATGGTGCAACTATGCACCTTCCTTCATGTCATTATTTCTAAATCTGCATTTTTCTCATCTCTGCAATGTTTTTTTCATCTTCTTGTATAAAGCACATTCCCGTCAATATCAGTACACCATCCAGCCTTAGGCATTCATGATTACCATATACCCAAGAAGAAGAATATTCACTAATTACCATTACATATGACTTTCTTACTGATCATCAAGGGTAAATTGTGATACTTTCCTTGGATCATTATGACACATAATACACACTTCATGCTGAAGTATTTATTGAAAGACTGCATCTCCACATAGGATATGTGAAAAAGAGAGCAGAGGAAAAGGTACAAAGTGAGTGATATACAAAAGGTATAACTGTTGTGGGAAATACATTTTTTGATGAAACAAGAAAGCATTTGCTGTTTTGAAAATTATAAATAAATTACAATGGCTAAGTACATGAATGAAGATTCTCATGCCTTCCGTTTTTCCTCTACTTCCACTTCCTTCCACCTTTGGGCTCTAAAAACTAGGTCTGGCCAGCAGTCCTCAGTCCTCAAAGAGGATCATGTGATATAAAAGCCAAATCTCTGTCTGTATAACCAAACCTGTCTGTGTACCACCTGTGTAACCAAACATTGACCTGCAGTACCCATCTGCTTCTAACCAAGCCTTTCCCTTTTACCATCAGGACTGAGGTGAAACTATGCAGATTCCCATATCCTTCCCCTACACACCCTGAACTGTAAAGCCACTGTTGCTACGACTGACATCTCCTCTCACAGTCCCACTTGTGCCCATGTGGATGAACAACAGCAGATAATAGTCCAAGGGCTCAACTGCTACCTGAGCCTCTGGCAAGTAACATGTCCTCTTACACAGGCAGTGGGACTGGCAGATGAAGGTCTGTGTTCACCACAGGAAGGAGTCTCCAACTATTACCACCCAGTGCTTTCTCTTGATGAATTTTGTTTCAGGCTTGGCTGGCTCTAACACCATCCTAGATGGAGTCTTCTTCCCTCACCTTCTACTAGGGCAATGAAATTGTTCTGAAACTGCAGATCTGTGCATTCTCCCTACTACTCTTTCTCAAACACAGATGTGTTATCCATTCCCTTTTTGCCCCTTTCTGCTTGTTTTGCTCCCAGAAAATAAAGAATCCAGAAAAAAAAAAAAAAGAAAATAATCTGGGAAAAAAAGTTTCTACAAAATGCCTCAGATCTGAGCTCTAAGGCAAAATCAGCTAACTCACAGGGATGTGGGTGGCCTTTCCTCCAGTTTCTCTCTCTGCTCAGCTAAGTAAAACATATGCATATTCAAGCCTTACATTCTTGCAGTTTTTGAGTTATTTTATCTTTAAACTGAGAAATCTAAAATATGGAATCATTCAGAAGGACTACTGAGTTTGCAGAGTTGGCAAGTGACTAGTTTTTAACTCCTTGGTATGAAAGAATCTAATACAAAAGAGGTGAGCACCCAAGGTGCAACAGAAAAGAATAAAAAGGCTGAAGCTTTCCACTAGAAATTTTAATGACTGGAAATTACATTGTGTTAGAAAACAGAAAAAAATGCAAAGAAACTTAGGAGAAGCATATAGATGAAAGCTAAACCTATTTTTTGAGGCATAAAATAAGACTTGCTAAACTGTGTTAACTCACAGTGCCAACAATAACTGTTTTCTCACAAGCCCACCATTTTCTCTCTTTTAAGAAATTTATGATAGGGTGAAACAAAATTGTTGACCTGTTGACCTTTCCAGTAATGCACCCAGATTAGAGGAAACTGTTTTGGTTTCCACATGTTCAAGAACATCACAGAGATTACTGCTTGGATTCCACAGAGATACATCATATTTTTAAGTTTTCTTTCCTGCATGTGAATGCATTTGTATATGAGGAGGATCAGGGAATCTCAAGGATAGTTTACATCTAAACTTTCTGCCATACTTTTTCTCTAGCTCTTTGTTATATTCACATTAAATGCAAGGGAAGCTACTGGAACAATAAATCTATCTATGAAAAATTATTTGGTCATAGTTTCCAGAATAATGACAATGAAAAACCTAACTATATGAACCATACGCATTGTTCCTGAATTTACATAAAAAGGTCTCTTGGAAATTTGCATAGTAATAGACAAAACCAATCAGATAGTGAAATGTTAAAATAACCTGTACACAGTAGAGATTTCAGTTAGACTGCCAAGACACAAGAAAAATCTGCTAGTACTATAATATGATTCAAGCAACCCCATTTCAAAGTTACTGAGATTTTTGTTTCACTATTATATTTTCCAAGGTTGCATTTTAATATTAAGTGTATGTTAATGGTTTTGGTCTACATGTTTTTTCTTCATGCTGCTTCAGAGATTATACTTGAGAAATGTGTTGTCTCTGATGTCAGGAAAACCACACTTTTTGCAACAGAGAAAACCTCCTGGTGCTTGGAGGAATGGGGGGATTTGGGGGGTGAAACAGTCAACTTGGTGCAGGTATATAGAATTTCAGGGAAAAAAATAACTGATTTGGTTATTTGGATATTTTTTTTTTGTCCTGGATGATATTTTGTTTCTATTCTTAGCCTCTCCAATACAAATATTGTGAACTTATTCATAGACAGAAAATGGAGTACTGGGGTTCTTTGGAGAAATACTAGGTAAAGTAGAGTTATCAAGGGGAAAAGAACAGCTTTGTTTTATAAAGCTAATTTCAATCTCGCAATGGAGACTCTGGGAAGAAATTTTCCACTAGAACTCCTTTATTATTACTGCTTTTATATATTTTGCTAGAAAGGATATACTACACCCATGGAAAAAAAGCCCACTGAAAAATAAAACCAGGAATTTGTAATTTAACTTTTATATCACTTTCCAATGTCTGTAGAACACTAGAGACTTCTAAAAAAGTACTTAAGCCAAAAAATAGGTACTACTTCTTTTTACTTCTAGAACACTAAATCTTGTACTGTGGATTAAAGATTGATAAAAGAAAGCTACACTTCTACAATTTGACCTTTATTCTGAAATAAAATAATTTCCTACATGTTAAACTGAGCAATTCTGTTTCCATTTGAACACACTCTCATCCATTAACACTACAGCTGGTTCTGAAATTTGTGTACTAGTGAACCTCAGAATTAAATTTACCTAGTTCTAAATGTATTTTCTACCCACTTTGGCATCAAGAGAAATATAATATAGAAAGATATATATATATATATTCAATATATATATATTCAAACCTGCTACTCTACCTTTTCTTGACTTAAGCAAATTTTTATTGCTACTGGAACTTTTATCATCTTCAGTTTCTTAGGAATTACAAGGTATGAAGGCAGATTCAACATAGCTTGATAAAGAGGTACTAATGAAAGTTTATTCAAGAAAAACAATCAACAAAACTTTCATATTCCCATAGTAAATATTACTAACTCTAACATAAAGACCAATAGATCAGCACTTAACTGTGGTCAAAGATAAAAAGTATTATTCATGTATTTGATACTTTATATCATTAAAAGAATACAGAAATGTTAACATTAAAAAGAATCAGATTTGTCATACATCCTCTCTCTTTGATATATGTTGATAAGTATTTTCTGTTCAAGCTGGCAAACTAAATTTCAAACAGTCCTAACACCCAATGCTTCATAAACATGCAAGTTTTCACAAGACCAGGGTTCAAGGAAAGGCAGTGGGTGAGAAGGACACCTTTTTCTTGAGCACAAAAAAACTTTCTAATTCCCAAACGAAAAGGCTCTTCACAGCATTAAAAATTATATTGACTGGCTTGTGAAACTTATGACAGAATTTAAAATAGATTTCTTCAAGGTTAGTGAATTTAAATTCCCATATTCAAAACCTCTCTGTCAGAAAAATACTCCCACTTTGGACCATTATTGGTATGATATCTGAAAATGTTCACCTCAGCACAAAATGCTGCATTTTACATTTAAAAAAAAAAAACATATTTTCATGTGGTATGTAATATACAAAGAAGAGTCTCCTCTACAGCAGCCTGCAGGCAAACTTTCAAGGTTTAAAAAGCAGCCTCTAGAGAAGCTTAAAAAGACGACAAAGTCAATTAAGCTATAAGAAATCCTTTATTTTTATGAAGAGGGAACATATTAGGAATTTCATTATCAGCTAGCACTGTAGTGCATATGTTCTTCCTTTGCAATTTAGAAATCCTGATTTCTGTTGCAAATTAACCACTGCAGTTCAAACAACTGAGATACTCCTCAGAGGAACACTATATGGGGGTTTCAGCCTCTGCTGGAAAAAGAAATGTATCTTAATTTAGAGCCTGAAGCCTATTCCAAGATGTTTTCTTACTTAGACCTTGATAAATATCTTAGAAAAAGATTTTATTATTACCTTGAAGCAAGATACTTCAGAAAATGTATAAAATTACCTACTGAACTCAGGGTAGGTTGTGTCTTTGAAACAATCAATTTAAAATGCAGTACCAAGTGTTTCAATGATAAATGAAGCAGCCAGAGACTGTTTCCAGCATCTTTTACTGACTGGCAAGCACAAGAAACCTTCCACAGATGTTGGAATAACGAGAGAGCAAAGCAACTGCAGAAGTACTATTTAGCAGAAACAGAAATACCAAGTTACAAAAGCACCATGCGTATCATATGAAATGCTCAATCTGTGTTCTGCACTGTTTAGTGCTCCACATTTTTATGGTGAGCTTTATACACATTTTGGTCCATAATAATACATCTGCTCTGATTTTACTGGTATGTTTTCTCATACATAAAATCACACAATTCAAGAAGACCTTTTCTTGTAGCTTCCATCCACCTCAGCAAAAGAACACCATGAGCTCTATGATATCTCTGGGAGATAAAGATCACTACCACATTTTTGCGAGATGTTTGGGTTGCTAATATGTCATGCTGTATAACTTATCTAGTCTAGCCAACCCACACTGCAAATATAATGTTAATAACAGCTTCTGTCATACATTTATCTTGAGATAATTACATAGGAAATTAAATCCATATATATATACACCTAAAAATATCAAATTATATCTACAAACAAATCCTTAGTATTGACAGTATTTGTTAATACGCTTTTTAGATCTCACTCTGTTTGGGTCTTTTTGGACTTGATCATGTGTAACAGTAGTAGCGTCACAGAAATATGTAAACAAAGAAAATGTTAGTAAGTGGTTAAGAACTTCTGTATTCGAGCAGTGAATGAGTGGTATTAGTCCTGGGATTGTGTGAATTTATTTTTCTCATAATTAAGATCTTTTCAGTAGGATTTTTGTCACTTTCATTTCTGTTGCACTTTGGGGAGGCTGGATTACTGAAGGACTTTTAATAACTTAGTTGTGAAGTCAAATGTTCCTCTTAATTTTACAGATTTGGATAAAATATTTGCTGTGTATGATAAAAACTTGGACTTGAGACAAATATTTTGTCAGAAACTGTTGTAGCCTTTGGAACCTCCTGGGACCAAATGACAAGGAGGAAAAAGCTTTGCAGGAACTTTATTATTTTTCAAAATAAAATAATAATAAATAAAAATAATAACTTTCTCAATAAAATTTCTCCACTTAGAAATGACAGTGTTTTATTTTCACATCCTGAAAAGGAATCTCTTTTATATTTTTGCTTTTTTTTTTTTTAATAACTTAAACCAAACAAAATTGCAGAAGGAAAAAAAAAGGCTAAATAAATTTGCAATAATATGAACTATTTTTTTCCTAAAGTAAATAAAAGTTTAAGTTTATAGAAAGAACAATTGTTGTTGAAAATAAATTCTTTTAAACTAAAATGCAGAAGAAAGTGGTTTGTGTTGAACTTAAGCAACTAAGATTATATGAAATTCATTGTTAACGGAATCCTAGAATTATCTTGAACTATGGTGGATAAACCCTTATACTTCACAGAACAGCTGATCATAGGATTGGAAAGGGTTTTCATGGCCATGAATACAATAATCATCAATAAACTGAAAAATTTCCCGGTTTGAAAAGAGGTCTACGTTCACCTAATCCAAACATGAACCTACAAAAAAGTCATCATCCCACTACAGCCTACCCTCAACTGCCTCATCTACAAGGTTTTTAAATACCTCCAAATATGGTAACCCCATCACCTCCCAGGGCAGACTGTTTCAGTTACTCACTACTCTTTCAGTGAAGAAATTCTTCCTAATACCCATTTTAAATCTGGGTTGCACCCTGGTGCAACTTCAGGCCATTTCCTTTAGTGCTACTTGAGAGAAGAGGTCAAAACCCACGTCACCAAAACCTCCTTGCAGGTAGTTGTAGAGAGTGATAAGGTCTCCTCCCTCAGTCTCCTCCTAAGAATTGCTCTCTAGACCCTTTGCCAGCTTGGCTGCCCTTTTCTGAACTCACTCCAGCACCAAAATTTCTTTCTTGTAGTGAGGGGCTCAGAAATGAATGTAGTATTCACAATGAAATGAAAGAGGATATAAATAAATTAACTTTAACTAAGATTTAGCAGGTATCTTTGACTTAGTAAGCTTCTTTTTTATTAGTTCAGATGCAACATGAAGACACAGTTGAATTTTCACAGGCCAGTTTCTGCTGTGACAGCACAAGGGCAATATCCAGTCTGTAGAGACCAAATCCTTGTTTATATTCAAAATTTTTCAAGAATTCCCTCCCTATTTATGGAATAAATTCTTTCTTATGAATCCCTGCTCCTACTCTTCTATTACAATTTCCACGGCCCTTTTCCCAGTGAAGCAGACCTCTCTTCTGTCTTTAGACTGGAGACTTCAGTCTTGGTTTTTTTGTCCTCCCTTTCTGAAGATAATGACTCAACCAAAACAACACTCAAAATGGTTTTCATGGAACAAAACTACTGGACAACCTTCAAAAAGGTCTACCAGACTACCTGCTTAGAAGAATAGTGTCTATAAAGCTCCTGAAAGGGTCTAGATCTCTTTATCTAGATTTATGTGTCAGAGTTTCCAGTGACTGAAGACTTGGGATCCATGCCCAGGAAGATTAAGGAAATGGTGACTGAACTGAAAAGATACTAACACCTTTTTTGGATCTAGGGTCTTAGTAAGATCATTTGTTGCTTACGAAAGATTATCTAATCCACCCTTTTTGTTAAACATTTTAACATGTTTACATTTAAATAAAGCTAAAGAAGTATCTTCTTAAACAGGGACTGCCTTTAATAATGCTAACTCTATGCTATCTAAGTGCTAATTTCATTAGTTGCTATGTGCACATGGGCAAAACATGATAGACCTTATCAGAACATGTCTTTGTCAAGGGGACAAAACCACCCTGAAACCAGGTTACTCTGTGCTAGGGCTGTATTAAAATCTTGCATACCAATGGTAATTTCATTTCAACAAGCTAGTAAAATAGCCTCCCTTAAAAATTCCATCTAGCTGCTGAAAAAAGCTCTCAGAAAGCACAAGTTTAAAATTCTACACAGCAGAAGAATGAATGACAGGAAAGTCTAAGTATTAGTCTGCAACAAGATATAGTTCTGGTTTAGCATAAATAGGCCTATGTCAAAGTTGGCAGCATAATATCCATTTTGAGAAGCATTTGGCACTGGGGTAGTGATCTCTGGGGAAAATTAATCTTGCTGTTGCTTTTTCTTGAAGGACCTTAAGTAGCATTTCTTCATTAAAAATATCTTAACATTTAGTAAAATAGTCTGCAAGTCTGATCTCTCATTAGAAAGTGTTATCTAACCAGATATCACTATCTTAAAAGTTTTACTTGGAAAGTTTCACCAAGAGCCATATTTAGAAATGTGTGATTTAACTAAGTACAGATATTTTACAGAAAAACAAACCTTAGATTCTACATATTTGACTGGTAAGTCCATGCCTTGTTGCACTCTCCTTTCTCACTTCTTTTCCACTTGTCCTTTTGCTGAAAGAGAACTGACCTAGAATTATATTGGTTCTTTGCATCTCAGCAAAGATGAATGTGGTACCCACCAGCTTCTGTAGTGATCTTAGGGTTGCATGTTTTTCTCATGAGAAGCTCTGTGGCTTCTAGCTATAAGAAACTGAAAGATGTTTTTTTCTTGTGTGTTTCTTTTCTTGTTTGTTTCTTTTCTTGTTAAATACACTTTATATACTAGTTCCATTCTATGGCCAGAAATATCAAAATGTCAAGTAAGGCAACTGTCCTTCACTGAAACACTTTAATGTAAAGGAAGTGCTTTCTCATAATGAAACTCAGCTTTGGAAATCTATCTGAGTATTACCATATTAAAAATATTAATAATAATAAAAAAGTAAATTAATGTAACTGTAAGAAATTGCTGTGGGTTATATTACATGATGCTTTCCTTGTTAGAAGTTGATAATAAATACCTAACGGAGCAACATAAGTTGAATATTTATCTATTCAGCAACATTACTTGGATTTATTTTTTTTTTAAGAAAAAAATGTCTTATTCCTTCAGTTTTATTTAGCAGCATTGATTTTAAAGGTTTATTAAAAAGACATTCTCCTGATACCATTGAAATGTATTGTGTCTCTAACATAGTTTTCTCTCTTCCTGTATTTTTGATGATACTAAATTCTGAGATTTGATATGTAAACAGCAAACAAAACACACTAAAAAAATAGCATGATTGTCATCATGAACAGTTAGCCAGTGATCAAAAAATCTATTTCTCTGATCTTCCTCTGTCCACAGCAACTGCAACACTCTAACCAGCCCCAGATCTTTTTTTTTTTCATTGTTTGTTTATTTACATTTTTAATCCTCTTAGGTAAGAGAGCTCTACTAGGAACAGAAGAATTATGTTCTTTAAAAAAAAATATATATATACATATATAATATATATATAATAATTATAATATATAATCCTGTGATTCCAACAGCTCAGACATTAATAATATCTGTCCAAATTAATCTGGTCGAGATGTTTATCCTTATATTCAGTGAGATAAATTGGAATGGGTAAAATACAAAGTTCAAAATCTTGTACAAGAATCACGTAGTCCATCTGTGAAAGAGTACAGAGTGAAAAAAGAAACTCTAGAAAAAAATAGAAAAAAAATCCTTCTCATTATTTGCAGAGTTGTACTTTAGGCACTTTATAACAGTGAGATATAAAATGCTTTTTAACTGTTTACTTCCATTAAGCAATGAAGTATGAGACTTTTGAAAACAACCATGCTATTTGTATATATAATTACCACATTAGTACAGCCATTGGCAAAGATAATATGGCCAATCCATCTTACAAAGCCATATGAGATATTTTGTTTTGCTTTTTAAAATATGTGTTATGCAAAAAATTGAATGCAGAGTATTAAAACATGTGGAGATGCCTTTGATCTTGCAGGATCTCTTTTTTAAAATTTTGTTCATTGACAAGTTGTTGGCCTGACAACAAGACACATTATGGTAAAGACAACTTAAGAAGAGTTGCTTTGAAACAATGTTATATTCTAACACTGCCACTGCACTTCAAAAAAACCAAGTTTACTCTGACAAATGTCCATTAAATGAAAAAAGATATTGCTAGTTATTTTGGTATGGTTTAGCTTACATCCATTAAAGGTCATATTTGTAAAAGATTTTGCACACACCCCCATTCCTTCTTTGGTTTCCTGGTAGTAGTAGCTATCCATGCAGAGCTATAAATTTTTGTATCATTGCTTAAAAACTACAGCAGTATATTTGTGCTGCGGATGTAAGAGCTGTTCTGGGTTCCATTTGTTCCATTAAACAATTTAATGGAGGTTCCTTAAACAGCATCTGTAAAACCTCCATTTCTTTTATTTCCTGCAATACAGTCCTGTTTCCCCTTCCCCAGGACCAGGCTGCCCTGCATCAGTACAGCAGCAGCATACTTTGCATGCCAAGTAACCTTGCAGCTGAAGATATAAAACTGCCAGGGAGATGCTACCTCCTTACAGGAGGTCACAGCCACTTTTCAGGTGAATTGAACCCTAAGGGCTCAGTGGGAATTTGTACCCTTACTTCTCCTTGAAAGGAGGTAGAGATGGTGGAGGAAGTAATTTTTCAGTCTGAAAGACTATTTTTGGGAAAAAGAGATACCCTTAGAGATGATTATTTATACAGTATTAATTACTATTTTACCCTTCTATCTGGTAACGTTAAGCAGGGATTCAAACTTTTGTTTCTAAAACTTCTCTGAGCTAGGTTGCTGCAGGAATTCCTTTTCCATGGTTTAACTGCCCTTCCTGAGCTATGAGTACATTGTGTACGTGATAACTTAAGTATATTTAAAGAAACTGTGTGGTTCTGACCACAGATTTATAATTGTCTCAAAAGAATCAATTTTAAAGAATGAATAGCCCTGGGTGGGGTGGAGAACTTGTCTGGCCAGAACAGAGCAGGAGGTGACACCTCCGGAATGTGATAAGACCTTCTGGGTGGAGACTCTTCTGTGAGCACCAGCTGCAATGCTGGGTGGTCCCTCCAGGCACAACAGAGCCACCTCCATTGTACTTGTGAAGTACCTGGCTGTGGTGGCTTGAAGGATGGCACCAGGAAGAAGATAAGAACTGATGACTGGGTGGAGATTACACCCCTTTCCTGAGGGCCAACCTTCAGTTCTGGGACCTTCCTGGAGGCATGATGTGCTGGCTAAACAGAAGAGGAATTTCTCCAGAAAGAAGATAAGAATTGACGACTGGGTGGAGGACTACACCCTTCTGCTCCCCTCTGGGCAGCCTGTCTCCCAAGGAACCTGGATGATTGACAGCTGCACCTTTGGCTGGGAGTATATATATGGCTGTCCATGCTTGGCCTTTTTGTCGTCTCTTGACCCACCACCATTCCTGCATCGGACCCTGTCCAGGATCAGCACCTTCCCGAAGAAAACTTCGCTGGACAGCCAGACCCCTGGTGGTGACTCTCTCTCTCTCTCTCTCTCTCTCTCTCTCTCTCTCTCATTTTTTTCCCACTATCTTACCCTTTTCCTACACTTTTCTATCTCATTCTTTCTTACCATTTTCCCTCTCTCTCTCTTATATTTTCTTTTCATCTCTCCCTCTTTCGCCTTGCTCCATATCTTTGCCTGTATTAATTGTCAAATAAAATCTGCTTGCACTCGACCTTTTTATGGTTGGACTTTGTTTCGCGTATCCAAACAAAAATAAATTTTAAATGTTACCTCCGGACCATAACAGAAACCTTAATAACTCTTTCTACAGTAAGTTCCACATTTTCTGTAATTTCTTCACTTACCAGCTATACTGTTTTCCCAAAATTGGGTTCTTTAACCAGTGTGCAAAAGCCAAAGTCAAGATACTTGTTTTTTTCCAGTTCTGCTTACAAAAGGGTGCCAGGCAACAGCACAAAGCTATCACCTTTCAGAACACGGGTAGGGTCTTACATGGAAAATAGTAAAACAGGTAAACCACAAAAAGATACATGACTGGTTACCAATGACTCATCTTCTACTCCTAACTATACACGTGCTGCTAAGTTAATGTTTGAAACATCTGGGGAGGCTACCAAATCATTCACAAGGGTGTGTGACTTTTAGCATTAAAATTAATTAAGGTAGATAATATTGGAGAGATCACTGTGCAATTTGCCCAGATCACAATGACAAGGCTCATCTAACTTGCCCTTTTTTTTCATAATAAAGAGCTGTCAGGGAGGGAACAGGAAGCACCAAGTCTTGCAGCTTTTGGTGCACAAGAGCATCTCTCGAAAAAATGAATGTGACTCGCAAATTTTAAATTCTCATAAATGTCCATAAAACACTGTTATTGTATTCACTGCTACACCAGAAAGCCTTAAAAGCATTTGGTACTTCTTTTATCATCAAGCTTTTTTTATATGAAGAGTAATTTAACTGTCTTCCCAGCACTTCCCTCTCCCAAAACAATGACAGGAAGAACACATTACATATACTTCTACAATATTATTTCTTTAGCAGAAGTCACTGAGAGCTGCAGCTATTTCTCCAAAACAGCTTCTTGTAGTATACAGCATTACAATAAATGAAAGATAATGTGAGGATTCAAAAGTGCTCAAAGATGTAAAAAAATAAATAAGTTTCCTGTTAAAAAAAAAGAAAGCAAAAAAATCATTCTAAAGAACGTGAAGGTTTTAGTTTTGAAAATGGAAGAATACCATCTAATGCAGAAAAAACTGAGAGGTACTGTTAAGACTGATGACTTTGAAAAAGGACCTGCCAAAACACGGGAACACAAAATTCTCCATGTTCTTTTCCTCACTACCTGCAACCATTCATGCGTATCTGCAAAGGTATCTTTTAAACTTTGTTAATTTCCCTTAATGTCCAGGCATGATTATTTAACCTAAATTTTAAAATAATGCTTTCAAAAAATCAAGAGGCTTGTTAAAAAAAGAAAAGACTTTAAAAATATGAAAATTTAGACAAATTTTTGTATTTCTTTTTGGTTTTGACAAATCTGAAACTTTTCTTAACTTCAACTTTTTTTCTTTAAAAATTTCCTCAAGATATGTCTTTAAAACATTATTACTCCCATTGCTTGTGAACCACTGAATGATTAGTTGATCTTACAGCAACAATGAATTGGAACCCTTGTCACAGACATGAGGACACATACGTGTACACACTCCATACACTATTTCAGAACCTCCTATATAGAAAATGGTGGCATATCCATGTGGTACTGCTATGATACCAAAAAGTTAATTCTTTCACTATTTATTATAAAATGAATTAGTATTTTTTCCATAACATGAACTTTGCTTCTAAGCATACCAGAGTACACCAGTGCATCTGAGGAAGGAAAGTCAGTAAATGTTGGTAACTCTGATGCCTGTTCTATTAATTTTTGTCCAAAACAGTCCATTTGAGTTCCAAATGCACCTCTGAATGAATTCAGAATTCAAAATCTAAAATCATACTAAATCACTCAGACATTTATACAGTTATAAATGATCAACATTAAAAATAGAGTTTATAATAAAATTTAATATAATCAAAGAAATTCAGTTCCTTACAGATAACAGACAAAACTGTTATTATTATTATTGTTATTATTATTTTAAAACTTGTAAAGATTGTCTTCCATAACAAAACAATTTAAAATTCAAAGGTTCATTTTTATACCTGCATAAGTATGTAATGTTTACCTTCACCAAATTTTTTGACTGTTTGAAAATGAAGAATTATAATATTCTGTGGGAGAGTTGCCATTTAATTTTGTTGTGCCAGTTCCTTTAAATGAAATTTAAATTGCACCCAGAAAATGAAGTAACAAAGAGTTCAGGAAGAAAAGGTGTCAAAGAAGAATTTCTATATAATTTACCATCTCATAGGAAGAGAAAACTAAATTTAGAACAAGACTAAAGAAATACATTTAGGTTAAAAACTCCAGAGTTTTTTAGAGTTTGCTGAGCCTTATAAAAACTGCAAAGCTTTAAAGAAGGAAAACAACTTCAAAATGACAGATTGCTCTTCTTACTTTTATAGTTAGTAGGGGGTCTGAAGCTGAAGTATTATTAGACTTTGCTTTGTTTTTTATGAGTCTTACAAAGAAAGCTGCAGTGGATTCAAGCTTTAATGAACACAACCTCATGCCAAAGGACTCTTGTCCTTCAAATCATTCTTCTGAAATTCAAAGGTGTAAGCCTTAGCTCACTTACAAAACCTGAACACAGTCGTCAGCAAGTGAAACAACAGAGCATTGACTGTGGTTTTACCAGAGGCCAGTATCTTACACAATCATTCTGCAGTGGGGAAGTAGAAAACAAGACCTGTGTAGAAAATAATTAATAACATGTGAAGCTAACACTATTGTTGCTAAAAAGAATATCAGGAATGACTGCTTCGGTAGCTCAAAAGAGAATTTGAAAGATTGACTGGTAAGCTGAAGGCCAGAGTCAAAACAAACAGGCACATTATAGGACACCATGGAGAATATTTTGGCAACTTTTTTTGGAAACAGAGTGTACAGAGTTTCAAAGAAGACAGACCAGCATATTAATAATTCACTCCATACCTTTAATATAGTCCCTGCTAATCACAGGACTAAGCAAAAATGAAGCTTTAGATTAAATTAATAAATACACTTAAAGGTCCTTACAAAATTAATAGCTTTTCCACACTATGGGAACTCTACACTCTGCTGAGCTTTACTACATCATATATGCAGCATGAAGACTAAAGTAATGCATTCAAACCAACTTCTGCCATATAGGGAACACACAAATCATCTAGAATCCTGGTACCTCTGATCTGACATTGATCCATATTTTATTTTCTCTTCTGAGATAGCTATAATGTTTATATAATGATTTTTTTACATTCTCTGATCTTGAATGTTGGAGTGGGGTAGCAAAGTGACAAATATGTTATATCCAATGACCTAGGAACATTTGAAACATACCAAGGCCAGCAGATCTTCTTAAAATAATGTTAAATTCATCTAGTAGAAGAAAAGGGAGCAAGACTTAATCTTTTCAAAATCAAAGATGAAGAGCAAATAACTGGGGTCAGCCGAGGTATTTTTTAAAAGTATTTGTAAGTCTACCTACAGATTTTATACATTTGAGACTTCTCCTATGTCAAACATTCACCAGCTTCTGTCTAATATAAATACATTGTCCATAAAGTTGGGAAGCATATTTTTGCCAATATGTGGAAAGTTGAAATTATTTTAATGAATTATTTAGGCTTTGACTTTGATTAAAATAGTGTAGGTGTCACTCTCAGGCAAAGTAACAGTCAAAATAATTCTGCAACACTCTAGATTTTTCAGATATCATCAAAATTTTAACATAACTACAGATAAACTACGAATTGTTTTCTTGAGTCTCTTTTGTCTTTCTGCCCCAAAACCTGTTGCTCAAATGGATACATTTGATTTGGATATATTTCTCCACCAAAGAAGTGAGATCTACCTTAGGAAAGCCATAATTGGTAGCTGGAAAATACAACTGGTAAACCATTGAGAAATTTTTTTTAATTAAACAGGACATTCTATTATGTAGATGATTTTATTATATACTTGTAATTGTCGCAGAGACGGACATAATCTTTGAAGAGGTTTCTATCAGAAAATGTCAGCTCGACAAAATTGTTAAATTTTTGTGGGAAGGTCTTGATTTTTTTGAATCTTTTGACATAAACCAGGCAGAATTCCCAGGATAAGATTTCTTGCCAGCAAGCCTATCTCTTTGGCAATCTGAAAATGTCGACTATCTGCCATAAAAATGGATACATCAGCATCTTGGTCTATCTTTAGCCAGGACACTCCATGGAGAGAAGGTTTCTTGTCAGGATATTAAGGCATTCAAATCCTTCTGCTGAGCTGACAGGAAGCTTTGCACTTATGATGTTCTGGCAGCATCTGCTTGAGTAAGGCTTCCTTGGGCATCTACTCATTCAGCTTTGAAAATAGTAATATGGAACCTGATACTTCAGATCTCCACCAGGCATTTTTATTTCCAAGTTAAAAACAAAACAAAAAATCAAAATCACCTATTTTGTATTACTTTTTAAGAAGTTGCTAGTGTGAGAATTTCATGGAGAAACTATTTCTGAATCCTGAGTCATGCAGTCAATGCTAAAAGGGAGAAAAAAACAATAAAGACAAAACTAAGTAAATAACCATGATCAAATAATGTTTTCTATTAGAAATTTTTAATTTACCTCATTCTTTTCCCATGTGCACACTTAACTTCTGCTTTTATACATATTTTTTTATCATATCTTGGACTGGGAATTTGCTGGTTTGACCAAGAGTACAAGTAGATATGTATAATAGAGTTCAGATAAGAATATAACCTTAAAATAGTAGTAATGTGCCAGTTATGTAATTCACCTAATTCCATTCTTCCAATCTTCTCTACATACAAAAGAACAAGGAGGTAAATCCAGTGAAGACCACTTCTCCCAGTCCATAGCAATTGTTATGGACCGATGTAACATTAAAATTTATTTTTGTTTTGGATCTGTGAAACAAAGTCCAGCTGTAGGAGGGTTAGGTGCAAACAGACTTTTACTTAACAATTGACACAAGCAAAATTGGAAGAAGGAATGAGAGAAAGACGGAGACAGAGAAAGAGAGAGAGGGAGAGAGGGAGAGAGAGTCACCACCAGGGCCCAGCTGTCCAGAGAATTTCTTCAAAATGTTGCTGATCCTGGACAGGGTCTGATGCAAAATGGCAGTGGTTCAAGAAACGGCAAAACCAGCCACAGCATGGACAACCATATATACCCCTGAATTCCTTTTGTTCCAAAGGGGCAGCTGTCAGTCAGCTGCCACAGAAGCCATTGGGTCATTGGCATCAGAACCATCAGAACAAGCTACTTGAAAGGGGGGCTTCCAGCACACAGTTCTTATCTCCTTCCAGGCACCACTCCCCACACCGTTCCAACCACCTCAGCAAGGTACATCAGCAAATAAAATCAAAGTAGCTTCCTCCACCCGGGACAGGGTAATTGTGCCTGGAGGGATGTCCTAACATTGCAGGCTGGCCCTCAGAAAAGGGGAGTAGTCTCCACCCAGCCCTTAATTCTTAATTCTGAGTTCTTATCTCTTTCCAGGTGTCACCCCCTTCTCAGCTGTGTCCAGTTCAGGCCCCCAGCTGTGACCTGTTCAGGTCCTCCACCCTAGCCAGGGCTATTCACTTTAAAATCGTTCTTTTGAGACAGTTTCAAATCAGTGATATCGGACTCTCATGCGATGTTTGTAGTGATTCTAACAGGGAAGTTTAACACCTGTAACACAGGTGTAACACAGCTGTAAAAGATAGAAACATAATTTGATATTTCATGCACTTTGGTAATCCCGTGGCCTATTAGACTGAAAAACCTTTCAGCTAACTAAAACAGGAAAAAATAATCTCCTCTAAAATTTTGAAAGAATTAAATAAACTTGTGCTACCATTTTCTTTTCCAAGGATAGCTTCATTAGATTCACTGTTTCACCATTGAGTTTCTGTTATTCTCCATTTACAGTAGGTCAAATTTAGAGTTGTATCATAGAATCATAGAATCATAGAATCAGCTGGGTTGGAAGGGGCCTCAGAGATCATCACGTCCAACCCTTGACCACTACCTCTGCGGTTACCAGCCCATGGCACTGAGTGCCACATCCAGGCTCTTTTTAAATATCTCCAGGGACGGAGAATCCACTACTTCCCTGGGCAGCCCATTCCAATGTCTGATCACCCTGTCCATAAAGAGATTCTTTCTAATATCCAACCTAAACCTCCCCTGGCACAACTTGAGACCATGCCCTGTTGTCTTGTTGAAAGTTGCCTGGGAAAAGAGCCCAACAACCCCCTGGCTCCAGCCTCCTTTCAGGGAGTTGTAGAGAGCGATGAGGTCTCCCCTGAGCCTCCTCTTCTTCAGGCTGAACACCCCCAGCTCCCTCAGCCTCTCCTCACAGGACTTGTGCTGGATCCCTTCACCAGCCTGGTTGCCCTCCTTTGGACCTGCTCCAGGACCTCAATCTCCTTCCTGAACTGAGGGGCCCAGAACTGGACACAGGACTCGAGCTGTGGCCTCACCAGGGCTGAGTACAGGGGCAGAATCCCTTCCCTGGACCTGCTGGCCACGCTGTTCCTGATCCAGGCCAGGATGCCATTGGCCTTCTTGGCCACCTGGGCACACTGCTGGCTCCTGTTCAGCTTCCTGTCAATCCAGACTCCCAGGTCCCTCTCTGCCTGGCTGCTCTCAGCCACTCTGTGCCCAGCCTGGAGCTCCCCATGGGGTTGTTGTGGCCAAAGTGCAGGACCGGCACTTGGACGTGTTGAACCTCATCCCATAGTTCTGCACTGAACCATACTTACTTCATATAAGGAAATAACTTTTGTTTCTTTTTTCTATTTCAAAACATAAGTATTTTACTGAAAATTCAGAAATCAGAGACAGAAAGTACAGTTGTGAAGTTATTGGTCTGAAGTTAAGAAGAGAAGGCAAAGGTGAAGTATATTCTAGGATTTGTATGGTTGAAGTAAAATAAGGTTTTATGTAATTATTACTATCCAAAATAGAGTTAATACCCTTAGTAGGTTCTTCCCTGAAGTACAAAGCAATAATTGGAATAAAGAACACATTTGGAGATAGTAAGGGGAAAAAAAAAAAAAAGGAAGAATATAATGCACAGCTGAAAACTTTTAGATATTCCAAAATACATATTTAAGCACTCTGAAAGTGATGTATTTCAATATATTTTATGTGTGCATCAAACACCCATATTTATATTTTCAAGTAGCATAATATTTTAAACATAAACAACAATCATTGTAGCCCAGTAAATATGTATTATTATCTATAACAAAAGAAATAGTAGGTAGGTATGGGTTAATCTTTTTATTAAAATTATGCAATACAGATATTATGAAACAAATAGAAAAAACAAATTATTACAATTTGAATTATATTATAGGTAGTATTATATTTCATTTAATTAAAAAATAATTTGTATTTTTAAAATGCTTCCAATAATGATCATTACATTAAAAATACTGTTAACCTGCTAACTTTTCAATACAGAAATTTCCATCTGAACACCTCTTTTTATTCAAGACAATTGCAATCCTGAAATAGTTATACCAACACACATTTCTCTGAAAATTTATAAAACTTTTATTACCTGAAAATTATTTTTCCGTAGACTGACTGGTTTTTTTTTTTTCTTTTCTGTATGCTGCCACTTAACAAGCCTCTAGAGAAGTACATATCTCAGAATCAGTAACTACTCTTCCCTTTTTTTCCTGAAGCCATCATATTGTAAAAAAAACTGCACTTGTTTAAGGAACATAAAAATTCCTAAGTTCAGTTAATAGGTCTAACATTTTGGGGTTACTTAAACATAATTTCAAATGCCAAATATATTATCCTAAACTATTCAGAAATTATACACAAGGAGTACCCTGAAGATATTAACTAAGTCTTAATTTTGTGTCTTTACTCCACACACCTTATGCAAAAAAATAGAATATAATTCCAAATCATTTCACTGTTGAGAATTTTGTCAAGGTATTAAGGGTAATAGACCTTAAGTTATAAATGTCAAACTTTTAAATACTGACACTTAAGTCACATGGCAACAAACTTTGGTCCTCTTTTTGGACACTCAGATACGTATCAAAAAGGGCAAACCCTCCTGTTTGCACATTGTCTTCCTAGAGGTTTTTCTTTTTCATAAAAATTACTTCCTCATAATTAACCATTATTTATTTTTAATTTGAAGATACATTGCAAGAAGAGTAGAATTCAAACAGTACTCCCATATGCTGAGGCTCCTCAAGCCTCTATTTTAGTATTTCTTTAAAACAACTTCTAAGCCTTCATCAGCCTAACTAATTCCTACCTCTGGAAGGTGCGGGTGGGGGGGGTGGTGGTTTCATATCTGCAGGCTTGCATGCATTCATATCAATTCTCAGTAAGATTTTTGGAAGAGGTTTTATATCTGTTTTTCTGCTTCCTCCAAGCAACAGAACTATATGATTTGGTATATGAATTACTTTGTCTTAGATAAATTGGAAAAGAAAACACTGGTAATATAACTTAAACCTAACTTTTATTAAAAGTACAGTACAAATTTATTTCTCTGAAAGCTGAGCAGAAATTAAGATTTTCATCACACCAAATGCTGTAAATGCACACACAGCAACAGAACTTCTCTATCACAAAAAGCTTTAAAATTAGCACCCCTTTACTACAAATAATTATAAACAAATTAACTTACCTGTAAAGTCTTATCTAAGGCCTGCAATTTCCCAACCTGAATTGCTGTGAACAATATCCAGTCATACATAAAACTGCAGTGGAGCCAGTAATTAGTAACAACCAGATTACATGAGATTAGGAGTTAATTTTTTTATTTAGGTCTTCTGAAAGTCATCAAAGGGAAAAGAATTTTCTTTAGTCTTTAAAAGTCTGATAAAAGCATTCACACTATCTGCCCACTGCCATCAATAACTGACCATTTATATCATAAAAACTAAAACATATCCAAATGCACAAAAACAATTCATTTTTTACAGAATGTCAGGAAATATAATAAAACTTAATCTTTGAAGAAACATGAAGTAATTAAGTGTTAAAAAAGGTCCTGTAAAAGATAACATGCTCTGTCACTTGCAAAATAATATTGGGACCACTGATATCCCATTGGAGTAACAGCAGCACCAAAAATACTTAAAAAGTAAAATAGTTGTAATGATGATTTTTATTTCTTGTGTTTCTGTTATTAGAATGTGACAGTATTTAGCATTTACAACCTCTCCTCAAAAAAAACCCAACAAAATTCTAAACCCCAAACCCACCAATCAAAGAATTTATGTGAAAGAAATAAGAAATCAGAATAATAATTAAAATAGAGGGTACAGAAACTGATCTTTTTGACCAAAACTTTGGAATACTACTGAGTTTTTGCAACATATTTAGTTTCCTTCATGGCACTTAGGTAAAGAAATGCACATTTGACTAACTGTTATAAGACATATACTCATATTGTTAAATTCTTTATTTCCTATTTGAAAATCTAAATAAATTGAAACACATTAAGTGTAGTATATGTGCATCTGAAATAGCTATTGACCATGAAAAGTCTGATGAAAAGTTGTGGGTGCTGGGAATTTGAGAACAAATAAAATGTCATGGAATACATCAGAATCATAAAAATATATCCAGACTTAAAGAGTGAGACAAGAAAATGCACTTATCTAAACGTTCAGAAATAGTGATCTGATTGACTCAGATTTTTGCATATCCCCCCTGAAATACTGTCAAGGGAAACAGTCTTCAGATGGTTTGTCAAAATTTACCTGAATCCAAATTCAGGTAAGGAGTATGTTAAGATATCTCACACTGAGCTATTAAAATCTGACATAGGTTTTTAACTGTTTCTGGCACTGACACACTGTGACTTGCTGCAGTCATGGATTGTATTACTCAGAATCCATTTATATTTTTAAGCTTAGGAGCTGCTGAACCAAGAATAAAATTTTGGTGCTGAACATTTGGAAAATTTTTGGTGCTGAACGTTTGGAAAATTTAAAAAGCCTCAAAAAAGCATTTTAAACAAGGATATAGAGTAAAAGAGAAAAGGAATATTATGAGACTATCTCTGTATTTCACTAGTTTGCAAAGTCTGCTTCTGATAGTATTATTCAGATCTCTAAAATCTTCTAGGAAGTTAGAGAGATAAAATAAGAGACATAAACATGACTATAAGCCTTACAGATTTAAAACACAATTCATGCAATGACTAAGTACTGAATAGTCCTTATTTTAGGCAGCCTTTTATTGTCCAACTCAATATATCAGAAATGTGCCTTAGGACTGTGTTGAACCTTGATGTGAAGGGAAAAAGAAAAAAAAAGAACATCTGATAATTTACATAAAAACCTCAGAGTTTCTCAAGAATGAAATTATTCAGATTCTCAGAAAAAATATTGCCTCCAAAAAAATATTGCCCAGAGATACTGTTAAATAGAGCAGCATTTTTCTTTCCCACTGACTGCTCATTGCCTCTTGGAATGGACTAATCAGATGTAGGGAAAGGATGCCTGAATTTTAAAATGACACTGCAGCCTTTTAAATTCACAATTAGTCACTGAATTGACACCAAGTATATCAATGTAGACAATTTATTCTGGTATAAAACTGGCTGGAGAATTTATTTTTAAAAGAACTACAGCTGGTAGCAGAGTTAAATGTTTAAGTGGGAAATATGTATACTTAAGAAAATGAAGAATATAGTATGTATTTTCAGTGATATGTAAAGAATAAGTCAGTTTTTATCATTTGTGTGTATATTATGAAGTAACATCAACATAAAGATGCCAAAGAAAGAGATTTAAGAGCACCTCACTTTAGGGTTTTTTTTTATTTTTGCTATATAGAGGCTTTCAAAGAGAAGCTGGAACACAGTTCTGCCAAAGTTAACTTGGCAGAAGGTACAAAGAAGGAGAAAAAAAAATCATTTTATTGATTAAGCCAATTGTAAAGAATGGAGGAGTCTTCATCAGTTCTTGATTGTTAATTTAGTTGGGGATTTAGAATGAATTTTTTAAACTTAGTGCATCATTGTGCCTACATGTCTAAATTCCAGAATAAGCAGAAAAGATCATATAGTGTTATGAAACCTGGACTAAATGTTAATCAAGTCAGTTGGCTTCTAAATAAAGTGAGGTAGGTACTGAAGACATATTGCACCTTAATTCAGTTGTGATGGTACTGCATTTTGATAATAAATCAGTATGAAGTGGAAGATTGACTTCTATCAGTAGCTGATTTTAAAATACAGCATAGAGTCTTGGTTTTGGTTTGCTTTTATAGTGTTGATTTTATTTTTTTAAGAATTTTTTTCCACCATTGTATGGAAAAGGGTTTTTTATACTTGTTTTCAAATATGAAACACTATATAAATCATCATAACGAGTAAAAAAATTTGCTGCATGCTTTGTAGAAGAAATTAATTGTTTTTCCCAGGAAAATTATATATATCACGATAAAAGTTCTGTTGTGCTAGACAAGTAGTACATCTGATTTTAAGACACATTACATAAAGAGGGTAGCTCTTGTTTAAATATGTATAATTTAGGTGTGAGTTAAACCAATTGATCTTCCAAACCTCCTATGGAAGTTTTTTCCCTCATATTTATAAGTAGCCAAGGAAAAAATCCTATATATATTTTGTTTCGAGTAATTTCATTATTTATTTACTTACTTGTGATTTACAGCTGAAGATCTAAGACATCTATAGAGTAGCTTATAAATATTTATTGCTAACGTAATTTTGTCACTTAGGAAACCTAGAATTATCATTACTCCAATCTGCTAAGGCCAAGCAAATCAAATAAATAAAGTCATTGATGCTTGTTTTACTTAACTATACAAAATAATTCAAAATTTACCCCAGTGACTTTCCTTTCCTTTCCTTTCCTTTCCTTTCCTTTCCTTTCCTTTCCTTTCCTTTCCTTTCCTTTCCTTTCCTTTCCTTTCCTTTCCTTTCCTTTCCTTTCCTTTCCTTTCCTTTCCTTTCCTTTCCTTTCCTTTCCTTCCCTTCCCTTCCCTTCCCTTCCCTTCCCTTCCCTTCCCTTCCCTTCCCTTCCCTTCCCTTCCCTTCCCTTCCCTTCCCTTCCCTTCCCTTCCCTTCCCTTCCCTTCCCTTCCCTTCCCTTCCCTTCCCTTCCCTTCCCTTCCCTTCCCTTCCCTTCCCCTTTTCTTTACTTTTCTTTTTTTGTTTTGTTTTAAATACACATACTTTAAATTTCAAATATCAGATTGCTTATCCACAGACTTAATCTTGCCCATGCAGTCTGTATTAATTAATACACAAATCTCCTTTTATAATTTTTTATTGAACAACATATTTAGTACCGGTAGAAAGCAAACTTTATCTTTGCATTTAACTAGGAATGCATTTGTGGCAAGGCCATAAAGCTGCAAAAACATTTATTAAATTAATACATTGGTCTTTGAATACTGCATGATGCTGCAGCATCTGTCATAGATTCCTTCATGCACCAGTAGGTGAAGAATGGAGGGTGTTTTGGCTGCAGTCTCTAATATGACATCCACCAGAGAGTAGATATAATAGAGGAAGAAGAAAGCTGGCAGAGGGCTTTTGGTGATAACTTTCCCACAGGGGAAATGAGCCTCTCCTTGCTGACTCTGTTAAACAGTTCTGCACTATTCACTGCCCCGTTTGGGGCTGTTTGTTGATGTAAATTCCCATGTTAAAATTTGACAGTGTGCTTCAACATACCAAAGACTTGTTTTTCACTAGTAAGAAATTCAGTGCAGAGGTGAAATGATTTCTACTTGCTTAAGGCTCAAAAAAAGGTTGCCAAATTCAGCATGACTAGCACAACATAAAATATTTCAGTTTCTAGTTCCTGCATTACTATTCTGCACAAGAGTCTTAATGCTACCGGATTAATTATAAGAAAGGGAGGTATAAAGTGTTGTTCTACTAAAATGTAATAAAAATGCCTTCATTTGAAATATGAAAGATATACTAAGAATCATCACAGGGTTTTATATATTCATCAGCCTTGAAACTGGTATACAGGCAAAAGAAGAGACCATCAACTTTATGCCCGTAGATGATACATTCATCAGTAGAACAGACAAACACTTGTTTTAAAAATAACTTTTTCTGAATGTTCTGTGGTTGAAAGTATATAAAGTGGTAGCAGATCTGGAAAGCAAGTCTCTTTTCTTAGTTTTATGAAGAAATTATTATTAAGCAAATATTGCAAAACAAGCTGTGATCCATGTATTTTCTTACTATTAATTGTCTAAATTTCCTCTGCAGCCAGAATAATTCAGAATTAGTTGTCTGACTTCTTTTATATGCCTGTCTCTGAGCAAACTAAATAAAGCCTGAGAAATACTTATCTATCCCCCTCAAATACAGAGGAAGTCTAGAAGACTTGGTCAGTCTTTTACTTTTAAATAGTATCTCTTTAGAAGTCTTATAGAATGAATTTCACTATATTTGAAGGATTTGCTATCTTTCTGGGGTAAAAGAAACAACAATGTGGAAATGTAAGGTGAACAAGGAATTATTTTTCTTAGAATATTAGAATTATTTTTATATGTACAAACATTAAGACATTGTATCAAAGGAGCTGTTAAATCAAATCATGGACTCTTTTAGGTTGGAAAAGACCTCTAAAATCATCAAGTCCAACCATCAACCCTATGCCACCATGCCAACTAAGTCATGTCCTGAAATGTCACCCTATTGTACATGCCAGCCAGGATGCTGTTGGCCTTCTTAGCCACCTGAGCACACTGCTCATGTTCAGCTGGATGTCACCCAGCACCCACAGATTCTTTTCTTCTTGGCAGCTTTCTAGCCACTTTCCCCTAGGCCTGTAGCATTGCATGGGACTGTAGTGAGGCAAGGACAGGGACACTTGCCCTTGTCAGACTTCTTACAATTGACTTTAGACCACTGATAGAGTCTAAATGCTCCTTCTAGAGCATTTTAGATGGGCATCACATTGGCAAGCCTCTAGTCATCTGGGCCCTCCCCTATTAACCATAACTGCTGACAGATGATGGAGAGTGGCCTGGCAAGCTCCTCTGTTAGCTCCCTCAGTACTCTCTGGTGGATCCCATTAGCCCCCATAGACTTGGCATAGCTGGTTGTTAAATGCTTCCTCCTGGATTATGGGGGAGAGTGGGGTTTATTCTGATCTCCATCCCTGCCTTCCATCTCAGGAGTCTGATTACTATGAGAAATTATGATACTTCATTGTTCTCAAGCACAGGTCATAAGGCTTTCCCATCAACCAAAACAGTAGTTTTTTTCATGCCATGCTTTGATTTCAACTTCCACTTCCCTGAGCGTACAGTTGTCACCTGCATTTGGAACTTAGTCAACAACCAGAAAAAAAAAAAGTTTAATTTCGACATTAAACTAATTATTTTAGAATAACTTGTGTAAGTAGACGAGACAGTGAATTCTCTGGAGACAGTAAATTCTCTGGGTGGGATGATTGCTTTAGCTTTTATTTCACATCCCACTGGAATGAGATGGCCTTATGTAGGAAACTCTTCTGCCCTTCAGAATTGCTTCTTCCTCTTGTTTTCAGCTACCTTTGAGTCTGGAAAACTTAAACCTTTTGGGGCCTATATTTAATTTCAATGACTAAATGTTATGAACTTAAAAAACAATTGGAGCAAATAAGGTGTCTAGCCAGAAAGTGATTACCTGTGAAGCTGTAGATGTCAAGGGACTGAATATTCCTCCTTCTCTATCAGGGAAATGCTGCAAGAGAAGGATTAAGAGATTTGTTTCTGACTCTTGATAGAAGAAAATACTAAGTTTACTAACAAGCATTAACAGGGAAGACATAATGTTTGTGCTATGTGTACCTAAGTTGTTAAGTGTGCATGAGCTTATTTGTATATTAACTTCATTGGAAATTAAAATTTATGCATATGAATGTGTCATGAACAAAGCAATCTTGACTTGAGGAACTTCAATCAGTTTAATTTATTGTTAATTAACATGAACTTTAAATTGCTAATTCAGGTATCAACAGGGAGAGGGAATCAAACAAACACTTAACAAAATTACTTTTCTGCCCAAAAGAAAGGCTCAACTTTAGCCTACCTCTTCATTTCCCCCTCTCTCATTCTTTTTGTTTTCCCCACACATTATACTCAACCCCTTTGGTGACAAAATTATCAGCACATAGCCGTTTCTTCCTGTATTTTCCTGCTTCTTACTGTTCTCCTGCCCTAGCATAGGTCCTTCACATGCCATAGTCCCTTTGGTAGTGTCCTTGCTCCATCATGGGTCCCCTGCAGGCTTCAGTCCCTCAGAGCATCCCTCCTTCTCCAGGAGTGCCTTCTTCCATGAGACTATCTTCAGTCATGTCCCCAGTAATATCCCCTTCCATGGTCCTTCTACCTTTATCTCCAAACCTGCCTCTCTTCTTACCTCCTCATGTGAACTTTTTCAAGTGATCTCTTGTGTCTACTCTCACATTTCTCTTTCTTGTGACTCCAGCTGCTAGGAGCTGCTACCTTTCCTCAAGAAGACCTGAGAAGAGGCACAATGTGCTCCCCTTGTTGGTTGGATTTGGAGCATAATTGGCTGTTTTCATCCTTTACAGAGTCATTTGGAACTACCCAGGCATCCTACAAACCCTGTTACCAAAGAGGTGAAATATGGTAAGTACAGACCCTTACATCTCTAAGCCCTTCCACTGAGATCCATGCTTGAAAAATTAATAGGAGGGGGAAAAGGGTCTATATAAATTTGAGTTTAGCTTTAAAAAGGAGAAATTATTAATAACTATTCACAGTTGAGACTACAACCTAATCTTCCGAAGACCTAGCAGATAAGCAAGAAATGGTACAAGGCTTGACTTGTGACAAGACAAATGTGGGGTATAAACATAGCTTTAGGTATGAGTAGTGAAAGTGAAATTTTTTTCATCTGAAGGTATTTTTCATCTGAAAGTATAATGAAATACTCAAAGTTTACATTTTGTGATGGCTTCAGATTTTTTTTTTTAATGATTTAGGACCAGAAGATTTCATCCACTCTTTTGCAGTTTACTGCAAGAAAATGTAGAATGATCTTCACAAATACTATCCACAGTTACCAATGCACAATCTGGTGAAAACTATGTATCTTACATTTGCAGTGTATTCCAGGAACACAGAACTTCACAATCAAGTCTCATTATTAACTGATAAAAATCATGACAGAAAATCAGAAAAAAAATAGAAAAAAGGGTGAGAAAAACTAATAAAAACTGCCAGATAAATACAGAAATTTTAACATAAACCACATGCAATTGTTCATATAAATAAGCTATTGACTATTAGGGCTGGTTTAAGCAGTCTTTCATATGCTTGTGCGGCCAGCAAAGAGAAAATTGGAAGTGTCTTCCTGTGGCATTTCAAATAACCATTCAACTTTTGAAGTAATATAAGATACAGCTGAAGCAAAGCATTTCACTTCAGTGTTTTGTTATAAATCATAGAACTGATCGAACAGAAACAAGAGGGACCATTGTATTTGTTCTTTCTCTTTAACAAGTGAATTTCTATAACTTAAAAAAAATGTGTATCCTGTCTGATTTGGCTATACAGATAGAGATACTCTACAGTGGCACTTTTTACACCAGCCTCTTCAACAATTTAGCTTCTAATATTTAATTAAAATAAACCTGATTCAGGCCTATATGATTTTAGAAGCATTATCTATCAAGATATTCTAGAAAATAGCAAAGAAAACTGAAGGTGAACAGCAGACTTGTCTGCATATAGTCAGGATCATGAAAATAACTGTCCTGAAACTGTGCCCATTGCATTAATGTTTCCCACCTGAATCTTTTCGGCTTGGCTTTTTATATAGTGCAAATTTATTTTCCTTTTTTTTTTTTTTTTTTTTTTTTTTTTTATAGTTGTGTAATTCAGAGGTAGCCAAAAATTTGAAATGGAACTGAAAACCACAGTTTTGAAAGAAAGTTCATTTTGACACAGAAAACTCTGGAATTCAAAAGCTCAGAAGTTAATCATGGGGTTTTAGCTGCAAAATTGCTCTATAATGTTGGCCAACTACCCATCATCTTGTGACACATGGTCTGTCATCTATCTCTTTCTCTACCTATCATATGGGGGTAATAATGCTGATTTACTTCATAGGAATGTTGTGAAGATTAATTAGATTCCTCAGAAAGCAAGTACTTCTGAAGTGTGAAGTATATCATCTACATACAGAACAGAAATACTTTTTTTTCTTTACACAGAATGTTAATTATCTGCAAAACAGTGCTTGGCAAACATTTGATCTGAAACTTTGTAGATAAGGTCATAAAGGTTTTCTACAATTCCTTTTTTCTTTTCTCTTCTCCCCACATACTGTAAAGCAAGGCAATTTCTAATGCTAACCTTGCATTTTTGCATAACTTTAAATTAACTTTTAATTAGATTAAATATTGACTTGGTGGCTTTGTCGTACCTTAATAATCTTTGCATGTAATCTGTTAAACATTTATAAATTTCATGTAGGTGAATCAATACAGATTAATTCACAGAATTCGGAGTGAGGTAATAAAAGTTCAGACGTTTATAGTACGATTAATTATGAAATTATTCTGGGTGTTTTGACAAGCACTTTGCTGTATGCAAAGGAAAATTACTGGGAAGAATTCTTAAGTGTCTGAACATTTTGCTGTCTAGCTGGATTAGTGTCTAGCATATACTTTTTTTTTTTTTTTTTTTTTTTTTTCAGTAAAGCTCCACTTTATAGAGATCAAATTGAAGCAGGGACAGCTTCTCAGTAGCAGAGCAAAAGGCTATGATTTACTTGGACTACACTTGGAGTCCTGAGCAGATAGGAAGTTCTCAGGTGTGATAGACAATAAGGCTAAATATGGAAACTGAATTTTTAATGCAATTATTAATTTGTTGAATTTCTCTAAAGAGAGTTCCTGCTTAGGACCTGTTTTATTTGGTTTTAGTTGGTTTTGGTTTGTTTTTTTTTTCCTTTTTCAAATGTTTTT
The DNA here is from genome assembly GCA_023637945.1 of Phaethornis superciliosus. Lineage (NCBI taxonomy): Eukaryota > Metazoa > Chordata > Aves > Apodiformes > Trochilidae > Phaethornis > Phaethornis superciliosus. Next base: position 10,506,577 of record JAJQWJ010000005.1, read on the forward strand.
TATATTTGTTGGGGAGATAAAATAGTGCAAGGGTTAGAATAGATAATAAAATAATTTCACTTGCTTCTATCCACAGCTGAGCATCTGGTCCACCAAACAATGTTGTCATATGTGTAGGTTGTTATCTAATGTGTCTCATTTAGTAGTTCTACAGATTGCAAGATAAAGCACATGAGCTTCATAGATTCCCAAATTTTTTCTTATTTATTTTGCAGAGAAGAGTAATATTGATTCTCCTACCAAGCCAGCTTTCTTGTTTGCACAACTGAAGCAAGATCTGTTCTCTGGGTATTCTAGTAGGACCTTATCCAATCACTAGCTGAACAGTATTTATAAGAGGCCAGTTCCAAGGAGATAAAAAGATTTATTTAAAGTTGTGAGAGTGGATTAGTTGTCTATTGACTACCAGGAAAAGGCATCAGGTGTATTAGAAATTTTAATGCATACTATTTTCTGTTTCCAAAATTTCAAGTATATACTCTTTTAAAACAGAAATATGTATGTGATTATTTTCATTAGCTCTAGGATAACATGGAAACAGAAAACTGCAATATTTTAAAACAATTTTATTTGTTGTATGCATACAATTCTAAATAAAAATATGCACATAACTATTATCAGCATCATCTTAATGTGACATGAAAACAAAGTCAAACATTTCATCAGCTACAAAAATCATGCTCCCATTTTTTGACCAAGAGTGATATTTCCAAAGAAATAAAAAGAGATTTCAAAATCCTCAGTCTTTCAATGCACTCTGAAAGCTTCTATTGTAGAAAACACTAGGAAAACACCACAAATGAATATCAGAAGCCAAGAAGTATAGTACTTTAACAATACTGAAAGATATGCTTAAGATGCATCTGTTGCCCTCTAATATACATATAAAGTGGTGGAAAGCTCATTATCAGTATTCATTTTAATCCTTTCTATGAACAGGAACAATGTTTGTGTTTTATGGTTCTGCTTTTCTTTACAAGGTGTTGTATTAGTGAGTAATTTTATGGAAAAATACACTTTTGCAGCTAAGTAACAAGCTTTAGACAAGCCTGATCTATTTTTAATAGGTTTATAATTCTGTTAAAGCTTAGATTGCACATCAGAATAAAGTTTTCCTAGGTGGCCCTTGAGACTTCTGGGTTGAAGAGTATACAATATATGAAATGAATAAAAATATTTCTTTTTGTTAAAATAATTTTTATTTATTACTACAGTTCTAATGCAGTTTTTTCTCTTTTTCACAACACCTTTTTATCTGATCTATTACCTTTGGTATTCTCATCCTGAATGGCTTGATTATATTAATTAGCTGCTACTTTAAAAAAAAAGCCTCAGACATTTTTATAACATTTGTTTTATCATTATTCTTTAGAAAATGAAACACATAGCTCCTTGTTTACTCATGAATTGAGATAAATTTTGACAATTTCAGACTGACAGGTGATGTTTTAAAAAACTTGTGAGTAATGGAAGAGTTACATTATGCTAGCACCAGTTGCCTAAGGTCAGCAAATAATAAGCAGAAATTATACAGTATGTATTCAGTTAAAGTTTCCCGATTATGCTCTGACCTGATTTTGGCATAAGACATATTGCCATTTCTGGTGTACTTGAGAATAAACACAGGTTTAACCACTTTTCATTTAGGTAGAGTCATGGTTGTCCTTTGTCATCTCTGTAAATTAATTTCTAAAAGCAGCATTCTTCATCACTTACTCAAGTCTGAAGTCTGATTCAACTTCTTACCTACCATGACAACAAAAAAAGATTAATTGAAATGGAGGATCTAACCCATAGCTGAAATTCCTAATACAGCATTGAGGTCAGTCTTATGGGAACAGAATGTATATCATATGTTAAATGCCATCATGTCTGAGTATAAGTTCACCAAAAAAAATCCCAAAAAACCAAACCAACCAACCAAACAAAAAAAAGATCAAAACACCAAAAGTCCATTTTATTCTGTAATGCATCAAAATTCTCCTCAGTTTATCACTTAGAATGGATTTCTTCAAACTACTACTCATACTTTTTTCTGATTCAAAGTACACAGAAATCCTTTTAGTTTTCAGCAGCATTGATATCCTCAAAATATGTTTATGCAACTATACACAAGATTGGAAAGGTAACTGGAGAAGCAAGAGTTAAAGGAAAAAACATTGTCCCTATGTGAGAGATGCACTCAATTCCTTTACCAAACTAGCAGTAGATTGGTACCGGGTCCAAAGAAGGTAAAATCCTAAACTTTAACTGGGGCAAGAATTTATGTAATTTCAATATGTTCTCTGAAATCCCACAAAGGAACAAAGTGATAAAGAGAGCATTAATGCATAGGAGCTTAGAATACTGATCATACAATTGACATGAGAAAAGCAGGTGGCATTTCTCTGACTAGGAATAAGGTTCATTGTGGGCACAGGAGTCTCATAGTCTTTTCCCACTGCATGTATCTCCCTGTTAATGTGCTGGCTGTATGGTGGTGAGCTCCTGAGCTGGGACACCTCTCAAGGTTGCTCATTGGGATAGAGACGCCACTTACAAAATAAAGGTTCTTTGTAAGTGACTAGTATTGCACATAATCTTGGATTGTAGTGCATGAAGATTCTGTATTAATAATTTTTTTTTTTTTTTTTTTTTTTTTTTTTGTGACTTTGATCCTGTCTTGGTAGTTTTGAGTCAGAGTGTATCTTGCCATCAAATACATTTTGCTGGTGGTTCTCTGAGCTGATGAAATTATACATTCTCAGCACATCATTCTAAAGGTTACCCTTTTTACTTAAGCACATTCTCTCTCACCATTACAAGTCACAATGATACATGTTGATTGTTTAGCAATCCCTTCCTACAACAAATAAGAATCAACAGTGGGAAAACAAGCAACTCTTTGGTTCTTTGTTGGTTTTGTTTCATTTTGGTTCTGTTATCCTCTCAATTTACACTGATTTAAGATTTTAGAGCAGAGTGCCAAATATTTTCTCACTCCTAGTATCTACTGTCAATGTATGATCTGAGGCAATAATCAATGGAGAGATACTACACTATACCATTCCTTGATATAAATTCTGGCAAATCCCAGACTCTCCTTGAAAGCTGGGTGCTAATACTATATTCCTCTGTTACTCTGAACTCTGCCAAAACCCAGCATCTGCTCCCTTATAGAGTGTTGACAGCTGAAGCATTTTTCCATTGTGTTGCAACTCTACCGAGACCTGGCATCTGCTCACAAATAGAGGTGTTGACAGTTTGAGCTCTAGCACTTTCCCTTTGTGCATCAACTCTCTGGAAATCTGGCACCTGCTCACCCATACAAGTTTTGACAGCACAAACTACAGTCTAACACTAAGTTACTCCAATATAGGCAAGCACATGTAGTCATAGTTTTGGAGAGAGACTACTTCCTCGTGACATCAAATACTGAAATATCAGAAGAAAAAGTAGGCATGGAACAGTGTTTATGCAGCAAGAGTCATCATCAGATCAATGTATTACTTCAATGCCCTATATGGAGAATTTTTCCTTCATAATAGATATTGGGATAAAATTAACCAGCAGTCCAAAATCTCATGTAATCCCTTTTCTCCATGACTTAGGAAGTTGCACTGTGAGTTCATAGTACTTAAGTAAGGTCATTCATGTTTCTCATTGTGGAAGTATGAACAGCAGAATTACTGGGTTATTGTTTTCTGTTGGAACTTATCTTGGATACACAGTAATTTTTAAAGTAAACTTTCTGGTACTTTTTAAAGATGTAGGGAAAAAAAGATAATAGTGCCAGGGAGTCAGAACTGACATGACATGATTCTTGTTTTTCTACAAAGTACACCAGAAAAAAAAAGATTCCAGGTGACAATATTGTCTTTTTTATTTTTTGGTATTAACAGAATATTTAGGTGAATCAAAGCCAACCCTGCATGAAAACCAGTCTAAGTTGTAGCTCAATAACATGAACATGTATTTGTGTTGAACTCTGATGTGAAAGGAGAGTTAAAGTCCCTACACTATATTTAAGGATAAACAGAAAAACAAGTTCTCCCAAATGTATTTCATTGAAGTAGAACAAAGGATGATTGTTTTTATGACTAATTCTCCAGATATTTATTTCTACAATAATGTATATTCTTCATTATAGAACACAACTGAAAAAAAATCTTAGTGTAATGGAAGGATTCCAAATAATAATAATAATAATAATAACAATAATAATAATAAATAATAATAATAACAACTAAGGGAAACTACATTTTTTTTCTTAGATTACTTCATGTGAAACAAAATGGCAAAGAGAAAGAGTTTTTCATACACTTTTTAAGAAAATAAGAAACATTTTTTTCTGTTACTTCATTATTTCATCAGGAAATAAATAACATAATGAGAATGGGAGGGTTTTTTAAGTATGTCTGGCCCTAACTGGTGAAATTAATAAAAGTAAATAAATTGAAACAGAACAAAGATAACAAACAGCTCTTCCTCTGAAAAATAAGACATATACTTAGACCTGTTTGTATGGACAGATTTTCACTTAAATCTAAGACTGCTCCATTAGTATTTCTCCATCTGTGAGTCCATACAATACTCCACATGAGAAAAAGAAACACCAGGTAAATAAGTAGCAATTACAGGCATAAATATAGCATGCTTTGAATGGTTTCAAATAGGTATGATGGAGATTATATGATTTGATTATCTGCTGAACTAGTTTCACAATCCTTATGGTGCCTAATGTGAGAAGTGAATGCCAAAGTTATACATTGGAATTTTTCTGCCATGAGGTATATTCTATTCTTATAATATATTTAACTACATAATTATATCTGTATATATGCATATATGTATGTATGCATATTTATTTCCTGTGCAGATGATATACATTTACAGAAACACATATGTGTATGATTCTAAAGAACTTCCATTTTTAGAACACAGTAAGTGTTTTCATATGAATTTGTAAACACAAAACCATGTAAGGCTGCTTCCACTGCTTTTTTTCATCTGGATGTTGGATAATGCTAACACAGGTCAAGATGGGACCATTTAGTTTCAACCAGGAAATCTGTGCCTCTTTCATTGCTGTAATTTCAATCTGTGCCTTACAGCAGACAGTCATTTGTTAATGCTGTACATAGAGAGATGATTCAAGTGTTGTCTAGCCAGTCACTGAAGAGTTGGATGGTTGCCTGGAGACTAACTTTCAGTGTTCGGAATCTCTGTCTTTAAATAGAAAAGAAAAAAATCCTATGCAGCTCACTCTAAAGAAGGCACTAAGCAGCTGTACAGGCATTTGTCAGTTTTGAATGCTATTCCTAAGGTCTACTGCATCCTGAAATGACACGCAAGCACAAACTAGAGCATGAGAGTTTTCGATGCTCAGCATACCTTTTACCATGCTAAAGGTAAGAGTTAAGAGGTTCAGAGTTCAAGTGAGACATTTTGATGGCTGAGCCACGTTTTGCCTTCAACCCTTTCACCTCCAGTATTGTCATCATAAATCTCTGCCCCAACTACTTATCGAGTGTCACATGATCATAGGATAATTGGTTGGTGGATAAAAGGTTGGAAGAAACCTGAGGAGATTATGTATTACAGCTTCCTGCCCGAAGCACTCTTAGGTAGTTCTACTCCTATTCATCACATTACACAGTCATTCCCCTTGCTGTAGGTATGAATATTTATTTCAATCAAAAAAATCACACCCCTTTTATAAAACTCTGCAAAATCATTTTTTAAGGACACTGTACAGGGACACTATTCCAATGATCAGCACAAAAGATGGATTTTTGCAAATGGTCTCTAAAGCTATGGACAAACCACAGGTGAGGCTTTCCAACCTACTTCATTGAATTAAGTGTCTAACTTCTGTTGATTTAACTCTAGCCAACTAATCTTTTAAAGCAAAAGGCATTTTGATTACTTAAGAAAATAGAACAAGTCTTATGAACGTGTACTCATAATAATTAAATAAAATCACCTGCAACATCAAGCCTCGCAACTGAAAAAATTAAAGGACAGTGCCTTTTAGGAAGAATATACGAAAAAAACATGTTTCTGACTTGGGCATTTCTCTGTTCTTGCATTCCACTAGTTCTGGCTTTCATTAAGGATTTTATCTTGGTTTATCTCTGTTTTGAGAAGCAATTTCTTTCTCCATTCTTGATGAGGATTCTGTTCAGGTTTTTCAACATAGCTGCTTTCAATCTGCTGTAAAATAGAATACTGTGGTAATCTTTTTTAATGTGAATGCAAACATATTTCCTTGATAGTTAAGCAACTCTGGCTAACAGCTCCTTGGCCTTCACTTCAGGAGGACAACAGTAGTATGAGCCCAACACCAAAGTGGAGGGGCAGAAAAAAAGGAAAGTATTTTGTATAAACCCTTTAAGGATATAATTGATGACACTGTTTTGATTTGGACCAGAAGTGTTACTGTAACTGGACTTACTGTTACATTTTGATGGAACCAATAAGTTTTTAAATACGCAAGTGACAAATTCTTATCTCCATATATATATATATATATTTCTTTGGTATAGAAAAGATATTTCAGGAGCAGATATGTAATTTTTCTTTTTTAAAGGATATAAAATACTTTGTTCTCCCAAAACAAAAAGCCAGACATATTTTTTTTCAAACTGCCTTTTTCACATTTGTAAATAATGTCTCAATGTTATCACATAAATCTATTTAACCAGTAATATTACAGACTTTAAAATACATATACATGTTCAGGTAGGTATTGTTTATTAAAAAGTTGCTTTTATTTTTTATCCACTAAGACACGCAGGGTTTGACATGGGAATTTATAACCTACAGAAATATAAGATGGTACTGCTTATGGATAGAAATTGTTTCTTGAATGAGATCTCATTTTTCTGTAGACATGGGAAGTCATATGCAGCCAAGACAAGCTAAACAGATAAAGAAAAGACTGATTCATAGTTACAGAAGCTGAAATATGTCTGGGGACTTGGATTTGATCTGCTGTTTTCTTTTGTGATTATTTCTTGTTAGCACTTAAAACTTCACTCATTTTTGCTGGGGAAATTTTGACTAATTTGAGATACTGAGATCTCACAAATGTTTCTAGCTTTCCAACCCCTAGTTGGAGTCAGTGGGAAACATATAGTCAGTGGCACTAGTTCAGGGATGAAGCTCAGACACAAATTAATGTGCACTTTTCACCATAATTTTGCAGCATCTCATATCTAAGCTGTAAAATGAGAATAATTACACTATTTTATTTTGTAAAATGTTTTTAAAAATAGTAACTGTTCTGGTAGTAGACATTCAGAAAAAAAAATATCTGTATTCACAGCAGAGTAATTTCTGAAAGCAAACAAGGGAGAATGCACATGAGCAGAAAACAAGTTATTTTCTTCTAAAGTCAGCATCAGCAGTTTCAGTGATTCAGGGATCAAGGGATAGGGTCATAGCAGGAAAAATTAGCAAGTTTTCATGTAACAGGAGGCTGTAGCACATTGAATTTGTACAGAAGAACCAGATGTTACAACCGTGGTGGATGACACCACCCTGGGGACCAGGTCTGGGGGCATCTGTGGCATCCCCTGCTCCACTGTCAGGCATCTCCTTGGGGCTGAGGGCAGCAGTTTTGTGCTGCTACGAATGCTTGGCTTATCAACAATTATTACTACGTTATGATGTATTTGTTGTGTGTCATAAATCTGTGAATTTTTATATAAAATAAATTATATTAGTTGCTCTTACTGTCCTGATTATATGGACATCTTTATTACTGTGCACTGAGGAATCCTGCAGAGACAGAAACTGTCCTTTCCTGGCTACCCAGCCTCCTTTATTCTCTGAAATAAGATTGCAATTTTAATTTAATAATTCTAGTGAATTGTTAAAAGTTAAACTACTTTTTTCTTTTCTTAACCTTCTTGAAATCTGTCAACATATTACTATTTCCTCTCTTTCTTACAAATCACCTTGTCTTCGTTTCTGAAATCCTTAAAATATTCAGAAAAGCAGATTAGGTTCAATTTATCTTGTCTTCACCCTCACTGTATCTACAGATTTCTACCAGCAGTATCTTACATGTTTTATATTCTGACTTTTTTTTGACAATGCATCTTTACTTACACTCTGTTCTCTGTTTTTTATAAATCCTTCCATTTTCTCCTGTGCATCCTGTGTGTTTTTAATCTTCTCAAACGTAAGATATTCCCGCTTCTGCATTTTTACTATTTTTTTTTTTTTATGGTTTGTTTGTTGGATTATTTTGCTTTGTATTGTTGTTTTTGATGTTGTTGCTGGTTTTTTTCTATTTTTTGTAGATTCTTCTCTTGCAAAATCATATTCAAAACAAGAAGGCTATTTCTTGAGCATTTAGCTTTTACTTTTATCTTTTACTTTTGACTTTTATGTCTCTGCATTTCAGAGATTTGCATAATGTATTGTTTGGATCTATATTATTTACTAGTATAGTCCTTGATTAATTTACTTGATTTTTTTTCCAAAATCACCATGGTGTCTCTTTTACTTTCCTCTGGAATTTTGATTGGACACAGCATGAACTGCATAAAGGATTTTTTATCACTGTGTTGACTTTTAGCAAAGCTGTATAAAATTAATATCTTTTCCAGTGTAGTATATATGTTTCAGGTGTAAGTAGCTCAAAATCCATGCTATTTCTTGAGGCTTAGGTTGGCTTTTTGAGAACATGGTCCTGTTTCCCCTTGGTATGCTAACAAATTACACATCATCTTTCCTGTGTTGAGTCTGTATCTCTGCTAGTACCACTACTCATTTAGTGTTCAAAAATCTGTCAGTCATGAGTTTTGGCTTGCAGAGACAGGCTCAGAGCCTGGATAATAAGTAATGACATGTGATTTACATTTTGATTGAAGGATCCAGCTCAGTACACTCCCACGTGCATGCCAAGTGGTATGATCTGGCAGGAAAGCTGGTCAGTGTTTTGTCTTTTGTCTGCCTTGCCTGAAGACAAATGTTTCATAAACCATATTATTTCCTAGAGAGAAAAGGTCAGCTGGAATATTAAGAGAATTTCCAAGGACATCTTCATCTCTGCCACTTCTTATTGTTAGTCAGTGAATCACATGTCTTCTACATCACTGCCCATGCAGTGAAGATGCAATGCAATTTGTAATGTACTTTCGATTTTTAGTGTATCCAAAATTTATGTTTTTCTTCATTTCCAACACTGTTGAACAACTTCTCAGTCCTAGTGACAACGTCATGCTTGAAACAGAACTATTGCAAATATCAGATTTCTTTATATCTCTTTTTTGTTCTCATTGTGCCTATATTTTTTCCTCCTCAGCCTTTATTTCACTGTAATGTGTTGAAAATTTGTTCTCACTGAATTGTTATGATTTTTTTACTTAAGATTTTATGACCTACTCTCCTTTACTGAGAGTTAAATGGCCTGAATATGTGTATTAATGACCACATAAGAGTGAACAGAAAATTTATACTGTTAGATGGTTGCCCTTTGAAAAGGAGCAATGTAGTCTCACTACTGTAAGATAAAATATCTTTTAATCAGTTAACTGATTCTTTTGAGTCCCATGCCAATGATTATTTTTGGTGGTATTTCATTATACTATATAACGTAATTTTTCTTCTGTTTTTATTTTTTTTCTGATTTTTTTTTTTTTTTTCCAAAACTGAAAACCAAGATCATTGTATTAGTGATAGCAATTTATGAGGAAAAGTGCCTTGTAACACCTTGGAGCTTATATATGTCAGCACAGAATCCAGTGAGGCATAAGGCATCTAGTGTGAGAGGAAATGGCCTCAAGTTGTACCAAGAGAGATTTAGGTTGGATATTATGAAAAATTTCTTCACCAAAAAGTTTCTGGAACAGGCAGCTTGGGTAAGTGATTGAGTCACTGTCCCTGGAGGTATTTAGAAAATGTGTAGATGTTCTGCTTAGTGACATTGTTTAGTGGTGGACTTGGCAATGCTAGGTTTACTCAATGATCTTAAAGATGTTTTCCGACCTAAATAAGTGTATGTGCTCCTTTATGTTTTATCTTCTGACATTACCTTTTTTTTTTTTTTCTTAACACTTCACTTCCGTCAGAGTTGCAATCAGAAGGTGTAAAGCTGATGTAGCTGGATTCCCTTTCTTCTCCTTGGGCACTATCAACATAATCATAGTTGTGAAAGCGACAAAAAAAGGTAAGATAGTAGAGATTGATGGTAAATTAACTAAACTTTCATTTTTTAGGTGGTGATTATATTCCATCTGGCAGTGATTTATCTGGAAAAGAGTATGTGACTTTTAATCATGCTACTTGATGTAAGTCCAATATTTCCTTGCTCTTTATTTTTGACCATCAAGTATAGAAAACTACAATCCCTCCAACTTCTGTTGTGTTTCCAGGTTTTCTCTCTTTTTCTCTAAATAACTTATACTATGAATATATGGATTGCTCCAGCTCTGTGGCTGGCAAGTTTGCTCTGCAGTTCCTGACCCTATCCTGACCTCATGATTAGTGGCCAAATGGCCAGACCTGTAGGAAGAGTTTACGTGTTCATCACATCTATACAACAAATACCAGTAAGACTGAAACTAAGAGCCTATGTCAGTTCTCATATCAGAAAGCTAAACCAGTCAAGTTAAACAACTAGAATCCCATAGATCACAGCTATTTTGCCTGATTATGTTCTGCATGTTTGAAAATGTCAGTGTCACCTAGGCCCATTTTTTATGTTAGACATTATTTGGTCTTCCATTAATTATTTTATTTGTTTTAAAAAATGCATTCACTACATTGAGTTTGTACGGTACAAGAAAAAAATTGTTAAGTACAAGATAAATATGTATCTAATAATATTCAACAGTTTTTTGTACCTTTATTTAAGCAACTAAATACCATGCTAAAAATTGTGGATAAAAAAGCTAGATCTCTCTGAATATATGAGACTATTGCTTCTGTAGTTATTTCAATATCTCAAGCAGGCACCAAGGAAAATCACTAAAAGTAAGATAAAATGAAAATGATCAGTGAATGAAGACATGTAATTTGGATAGATATATTGTTATTTGCTTTCATCTACTAATCATAGTAATTAATCTTTAATAATTCCTTTACTACAAGATTACCCATAACCCTAGGAATGTGTTCTACTTACTACACTATATTAGAGTATGCAGCATGAGGTCTTTCAGATATATTTCAGAGTAAACCAGTCTAGGATGACAGCCCACACTGCTACTAAACTTTCTTTTGCATATTCATCCATATTTCTATGTGTATAAATGCATAGTTGGAGCGTTTAATTTTCTCTAACTTTAGAAAAATTCCATAATTCTCAGTGCCTGTTCTCCCATAATAATTGAAAATCTAGTCAGTAAAGTAATTGGAAAATACAAATAATCCATGTCACTTTATCATAGATACCTGCATGTAGTCAAATACAGTTCATCAAAATCTGCACAAATGCTTTTGAATTATATTTCCACAGAGTACAGATATTATAGACAGTGTTTTTGTATTTAGGCAATTACGTTACAGATCTCTAAATTTAAGCAAAAGAAATTCTACCTGTATTTATTTCAATCTTTTATAGACTTTTCTGTATCAAATGCAGATAAGCTTTCTCTGTGCAATGTGTATTTACCAATGGCTTCATTTTCTTTGAAACTATTAATCAATATTCTTTGTGTGACAGACCTAGCATTTATTCTCAGTACATAAAGTAGAAAATAGTGAGATTGAAGGAAACTGAGGGAAACCCATTTGAGTAGATTAAAAGAAATAGCATAGAAATGGCAAAATGATCACTTTCTAAAGCCCAGGATATTTTATTGATAGAAATTAAGACATGATGTTCATAAATATAACTAATTAAATAATTCCATAAATAAAAATTATTTGAATATTTAATATGTATGTAGATGAAAGCATCTTGGCTCTTTGTATGGCAGTTCAGCTATCTCTCTTTATAATACATTTGGCTGACACAGAATAACATACCTATTTGTTGGTATCTGTTTTTAATATCATTAGCAACAAAAGTTCTCTTTCAATATATGACCCACTGGTGTGAGTAGAAAACACTGCTCATCTGCTGTTTAGATGATTCATTAATGTGTCAGTATGTTTAATTCAAAGGGCTGGGGTTTTTTATTGGTTTTGATTGAATTTATACAGCTTCAGAAGTTATTTTCAAAATTATATCTATCATTAATGGGGTAGAAGAATATTTATCAATTTTATTCCTTGTTATCTCATACCACACCCTTACTGAAATCCATCTGCATAAGTTAAAGTTTTTCAAAAAAGAATTGTTATCTCTGATTTCTATTTATGGGAGCCAATAAAATCCTCACAGTGAAAAAGTTGAAAGTTTCTGCTTCTTAATTTATATGTTTCCCCATACCCCTCCTCTTTTTCATGCCTTCCTCTCAACACAAATACTATCAGAAATAATCTTCCTAGTCTGAGACTTTTATGACTCTGTGGTTCTCTGATTTTCCTTTATTACATGCTTTGAGAATGAGTGAAATAGTTAATAATACAAAACTGCAAAATCTCTTTCTGAGTTTCTGCATCTTATAAAATAAACAGGACATTTCACAGCTCAGAATTATGGCATCTGGCCTTTTACTTCCTCAAGCAAATGTCTCTCTAGGTAACACTTTATGACATAAATTTCGAAGGCCTCCCTTGCAAGCACAGTGTCCTCTGAGTTTTCTTTAATTTTTACTGTAAAAGATAATGCTGTGGAGAACATTAGAGTTGCATTTGGAAACCTTCTATTTTAATGTTAATATTCTATGAGAAAGCACTCTTTTACAAATACATTTTGGAAACATATTTAAGTGAAAATGTACACATACAGTTTTCAGCAGACTATACTTTACAATAAAAGGATTTAAAATTTTTCATAAGATAATTCTTTCAGTGTAGTCTTCATTAGAATAGCACTTGTTTTTATATTACTATCATGTTTCTTTTAGTAGAAAGCAAAAATGGATACCACAAAAATAAGAGCTCGTCACAGTTTCATTAGAATTAATCCTCATGTACATTGTCTGTTATTTACTTCTACAGCAATTTATAAAATACACAGGCAGAAAAATATATATAGAAAGGAAAGGAAGAAATAATAATATAAATTATTCCTCCTTGGAAGAAGGTTTCTTTAACTCCTTTTTAGGTATCTCTCTAGGTAATAACTCTGACAGATATTGACAGACTGGGAAAGTCCAGGTAGTGCCTTGAATCTACAGATGTACATTTTTTCAGCAGAAATACTTGGCAATTATGAAAAGTATTCATAACATTTTATGAATAGCTCATTAAAACAAATTCCATCAGAATTAATTTAAATATATCCTGGAGGGCAAATTCACTGCAGGTCTAAATCAATGCAGCCTCTTCATGCAAATCGTTCTGTTCAAAGGAGTAAAACTCACTCTATGTGTGTGACAATGGCTGTCATAAATTTTGACTCGTTAAGTCTAGATCCAAACATCTGAACTCATATTTTTAAGGAACAAAGTTCAAATAACAATTTTCACAAATATGTGTTCCTGAAGGATATTACTTTGATCTCTTTGTCAAGACCACTTTGTCAATTTTATTTATGGGCAAAGAAAAAACACAGCTTGTATTTTAAAACATTAATTTATTGATGTTATAATTGAAATCTTAGCGGTCTTGCCATCACTATTCTATCTCTAATTATTGTGGAAAAAGAAATAATGCTTTTATGAAGATAAATTCTTTGTACTAATACCAGAGTTAGACTTGTCATATGTGCATTTCTTAGTTTCTATTCCATTGACTGGTGTTGTGCTTACTCTGCACATGTTTCCATATCTCAAGATTGCTGGTTTCATTCTCATGGTAATAGGGCTGTTATGGTGAGTTGTCAGCCTCCGGCATCATTTACTGGAGATAATGCGATATTAGTGTTCATAGTTCCTTCCTTCTTTCTCTAAAATCTACTCAGAAGCATTTTTACCTGTCTGCTGACATGCTTTGACTTCATGCTATCTTTGTTTGTCGATAGTTTCATGTTACACCCAGTTTTATGTTATATGATGCCTTTTACTTGCATTTAGCCAAAACCAAGTTTCATCTGGCTCTAGCTTTGAGTTTCAAGTGACACCTAGTGAGTTGTTGATAGCCATGAGATCTCTATATCCAGGGCCTGTGCTCCATCCCCTGTCATCTTGGGGCCATGCTCCTCTACACTGCATGTGCTCTGTCTCCACTTCTAAGGCTTGTGTTGTCACACGAGGCCTATTTTTCCTTGTAAAAACAGGATAGTACCATAGAAAGAGAAACAAACTTAGGAAAAAATTATTTCCTTTGAGGGTATTGAGATACTGGCACAGGTTGCCCAAAGAAGTTGTGGCTGCCCCCTCCCTGGAAGTCTTCAAGGCCAGGTTGGATGAGGCCCTCAGCAACCTGATCTAGGGGAAGGTGTCCCTGCCCATGCAGCAGGTTTGGAACTTGATGACCTTTAAGGTCTTTTCCAACCCAAAGCATTCTATGATTCTATGAAATTAGCCATAACCACCTGGTCAGCTAAAAAAATTGCTCTGACATCTAAACTGAGTGACCAAGGTAGGTCAAAAAAAGTGAAAACAAGTATGACAAGACATAATACTGAGGCCTTCTAAATTCCGTCCAGTGCCTGTGGCATGTTAGCAAGGGCAATACCAGGTCTAAAACAGGTCTGCAGAGTAGCAAAGGGAATATAAAATGCCTGAAATTTGAAGAGATCATACTACAGAACAGAAAGAAACTGAGCAAGCAAGTGAATGTAACCATGAAACTCCTTTAGACAGTTTAATATATTCTCAAAATTACCTCTAACATTTGATGATGATTTCTTATCATATTCTTTGTCCTTATGGAAGAAGAAAAATACAAAATCATTCATGACAACAAAAGTACTGAAACAGGTTTCAAATAGCCGTTGAACAGACTGGAAACATCTGTAAGCATTTCATGATGAGGCAGATTCGTTCTGGCTGGATGCCAGGTACCCACCAAAGCTGCTCCATCACTCTCTTCCTCAGATGAACAGGAAAGAGAAAATATGAAGAAAAGCTTGTGGGTTGAATTAAGGATCATTCACTAATTACTACCAGAGACTTAGGGAAATAAGTTTAATTTATTACCAATTAAATCAAAGAATGGTAACGAGAAAACACACCAAACTTTAAACACTTTGCCCTCTTCCCTCACTTTGTCCCATGCTTAGCTCCTGAATTCTCTGCCTTTTTCCCCTGCAGCAATGCAGTGAGACAGGGAATGAAGACTGCAGTCAGTTCATCAGGCTTTGCTTCTGTTGCTCTTTCCTCCTTCAAAGTGGGATTTATCACACTCTTCCACTGTAGAGTAACATCCTTCCTGCAGGGCTGCAGGGGAATCTCTGCTCTTGCACCTGGGGCACCTCCCCCCGTCTTTCACTGACCTTGGTGTCTGCAGAGTTGTTTCTCTCACAGAGTCTCATTTCTCTCTCCAGTTGCATTTGGGCAGTTGTATTTTTTTCCCCTTCATAACTATCTTATCCCAGAGGCACTACCACCACAGCTGGAGGCTTGGCTTTGGTTAGCAGTGTGTATGTCTTGGAGCTGGCTGGGGCTGGCTCTTTCAGACATGGGGGAACCTTCTAGCAGTTTGTCTCAGAAGCCAACCCTTTTATCCTTCCTCTTACCAAAATCTTGCCATGCAAACCCTATACACATAATTGTGTATTTGGTTGTTTTTTGGTCAAGGATTTGAATGCACCTCTGCTGTTGTCTTTTTCATGTCAAGAGGTACTCTAGCCAAACTACTTTTAAAGACACTTTATTTTGCAGTTTCAGACAATATAAAAAATATGGTTTAGATATACCAAAAAATGTATTATTTAAGAACAGTTTTGTCATGAAATTTAAAATCTTTTTTCTTAAAAACTGTGGCAAGCTTTATACATTGTCTTTTAATGTGAATTTTCTAAGCCCTTGGGAAAAACGATAATCTAGATTGAGGGTATTCTTTAAAGTCTGGCTTCTCCCTGTACATTTGAAAAGAGATACCTATCACTGCCTTTTGCCAGTGTTTCTTTCTTTGATATGGTAATTTGGTCATTAGACCTGTATCACAAAATATTTACTGTGGAAAAAAACCTAACAGGTAAGAAACACATTTTAATCACAAATGCATTCAGAGGACCGAATCTTTTTAAACATCTTGAGATGTAAAGCTTGGATTTGAATGATCAAGTTTCTCTCAGTAGTGCTCTTGTCAGTGGCATACTATTTGCACATTTGGAAATACTTGTGATTTAATTCTCTAACTGGATATACCGAAGGAAATGAAGTTAAATGAATACTGAATATGAAATGCTCTGTATCTGCGAAGTAAAAGGACTGAGGGGAAATAGAGATCTTTGCCCAGTTCTGGGTGCTCCTTTCTAATGTATGACATCTTATTTTCTCTTTTTCTTTGGTAGCCAATTAATATCTAATCTAATATCTAACTATTCTATGCAAAATGAAATTATTTCTAAAAAATATATTTTGAAGTGTCTCCAAAACACCTATAACTTAATGGATGGGGCACTATAATGGGGCATCTGAGATAAAGAAGGATAACTCAGCCCATCTCTTTAGAAAAGCATTATAGAGGCAAAAGAACTGATGAAAGAGGGTATGAAGGAGTGAAGAAGGAATGTCACTGGACAAGGGGAGAATAACTAATGTCATCTACCTGGGCTTGTGCAAAGAGTTAAACACTGTCCCACATGACAACCTGATCTCTAAATTAGAAAGATTTATATTTGATGGATGGACCACATGGTCAATAAAGAAGGGTCTGGCTGGTTTCACTCAAAGAGCAGTGGTCAGTGACTCAATGTGCACATAGAAACAAGTGATGAGTGGTGTTACTCAGGGGCTGGTATTGGAACAAGTGCTACTAAACACCTTTGTGGAAGACATCAACAGTCGAATTGAGTACACCCTCAGCAAGTTTACCAGAAAGCTCTGTGGTGTGCTTGATATGCTGAAGGGAAGTGTTGTCAACCAGAGAGACCTTGACAGGCTTGAGAGGAGGGCCTCATGAAGTTCAACGAAGCCAAGTGCAGTGAAATCCTGCACTTGGATTAGGGCAATCCCAAGCACAATTATAGGCTAATAGCAAAATGGATTGAGAGGAGAAAGACTTGGAGGTGTTGGATGATGAGAAGCTAAACATGAGCTGACAATGTATGCTTGCAGCTCAGGAAACCAACTATTTATCCTGGTCTGCATCAAAAGAACTATGACCAGCAGATCAAGGAAGGTGATAGGTGATTCTCCCCTTCTACTACACTCTTGTGAGACCTGCCCTGGAGTCCTTTGTCCTATTCTGGAGATAAGTCCTACAGAGATGATCAGAGGGTTTGAGTACCTCTCCTACGAAGATAGACTGAGAAGGTTTTGGTTGTTCAGTCTGAGGGAAGAGAAAGCTCTGAGGAAACCTTATAGCAGCCTTCCAGTACCTTAAGGGGGCCTACAGGAGGGATGGAGAGGGACTTTTTGTGAGGGCATGTAGTGATAGGATGAGTAGTAATGGTTTTAAACTGGAAGCACTGTAACAGGTTTTTCAGAGATCTTGTAGATGCTCCATTCGTGAAAGTATTCCAAAAAAGTTTGAATATTTCTTTGAGCAACCTGGTCTAGTGGAAGGTGTCCCTGCCCATGAAGGTTTATTGGAACTAGATGACCATTCTATGATGACCCTTCCAACCCAAACCATTCCATGATTCTATGTAACATTTTATGGCCGCTCCTCTTTTGAACTACATGTGAAGGCTATATCAATGAATTTCCAAAGAAGAATGTTACTAAACTGAAATCTGGAAAAGAGTCATATGTCTTGAGGGGATAAAAAAGCTCAGAGGTACCACTTTGCCTTCCTGAGACTGACTTAAAGTGTTTCTTCAAGAACGGTTCCATCAATTTCTCAATATACTGGGTTCCACTCCTACCTGCCTTTGTTTCCCCGTGCCTCTATAGGGAATCTAAAGGAATACATTTAGTTCCATTACAAACATAAATTACTAGTGGTAGACTCAATATAATAACTATTCAACATGTGTTCTGTGATGTGCACAGCCTGATAAATCTCACTTTATAATTCAGCTCAGAATATTGTACAGAAGCATTAATAATCTTCAGTCTGTTTGCACCGCAGAATGCCAACATTCCAGTTACTGTAATTAATAGAAAAAGTCAATACACTCCTGAAAATAAATAGTCTTTTGTGTAAAATTTATTTTAAAAGTATTGACAACTGATTTTTTGAAAACATTTTTTTTTCTTTCAGCAGAATATAAAACTGGAATTAAAAATGAACAAAAATTAGAAGGATACATGGACCACTTTTGATTATCAGCATTATTATCACACATGTGTGTTTTTGTGTTGTTGCTGTTGTTTTTTCTGTGACATCTTGTGGTGACATCAATACACTTAGTTATTTCAGTCAACAAACTCGTATACTAATATAATTTTTTTTTTTTTTTTTGTCTATAAAACAGTAATGGTAGAATGGAAGCCAGTCACACTAAGACTGGAGAAACATAACTTTGTATGTATTCTCTAAATGCATACACTGGAAAAAGACCACACTCTTTGACAAAATGAGTTGTGTGTCAATTAGTGACAGCAAGTGAAGCCAAGTTCTAACTATAGTGGAAGTAGCCAGATGGAAATAAATGTAGAAAAATCAATTAAAATGTCAAACATCAAAATAAAGGTCAAAATCAGCAGTGCACTTTGATAAATGTAATAGCCCTTTGCCAGACAGTGGGTCAAATACTATAGTACTCATGTTAATTCAGTGATGCATCAATGTGTTCCCCAGTGAAGATCAATGGTAATTTAAGTCTAGGGACCTAAATTTGGTTTATACTGTTGTAATTGAGAGTAAAATCTAGTCCATTTTGTTGCCAGCTATTTGATTATGCAGAGAAAATATTCATTATTCTAAATCACTTGTCCAGCTACTCCGTCTGTCATCTTAACTGTTACTACAACTTACAGTGATTAAAGGTATGAAAAACAATTTAAAGGAGAAGTGACCATTGAATATAAAGAGGAAAGGATTAGATGTACTCAGAATTTTTTTTTTTTTTTTTTGAAACTGTGCTATGGCAGTGCTTTCTTATTCTTATTAAACAGTAAGAACGAGGTAGTCCTCTGGAGTTCCTAAATGGCATTCTTAACTATGAGATTTGATGCCTTCCAGTGAGGTTTGATGTCTTATTTGTTCCTTGGGCAATTTAGAATTGGTTTAAAAGCTGTCAGTCAATGGAAGGTAGTCTTGAAGTAGACTACTTGACTGACACTAAAGATTTTCATTACTAGAAAAAAAAAGTAGCCTTGTCCAAAATTATGATGAAAATCTCCTTCAATAGAAAGCTCCACAGAAGAAAATCTAGCTACTGTGTCTATCATTCTCTGCAGTCCAGCAGTGAGAATGTTTGTTTTCATGATAATCAAAGCTTCATATAATTCATACTCATATAATTTTTCTTCTAAAGTGTAGTTTTAGACATTTGTCCAATAGTCTCATGTTATTCAAGAACACTCATATTGCAAGTGTAATTCTTACATTTCCATTACAGAATATATGGCACCAGGTTATTACTACTCTGTTACACAGATGAGGATAAGACCATTATTCATTTCTACTTGGTAAAGCACACACGATTTTTATAGACAGAATTTCATTGTGTGTATGAATTTAATTTAAAGAGTTAACTAATTGACTAATTCAACTAAGTTATATTAAAATAATTTAAAGCTCTGAAGTAAACCAGAATGAGAAGATGGAGACAAGACGAACAGGCAAATGAAGTGGCTTGTTCTAGTCCTCTGGTTTCAGAAGTTAGGTAATTTCTATTTCCTTATGCTACATCATTTAATACTCAAAAACATGGGCAGCTTCCTGACTGGCCTTTTCATATATCTGTGTTACTTGAGAGTTATTCTCTCACATGAGATTCAGTACTAAAATGTTGGGGGGTTGGATTTATTTTTTTTTTTTTTCAAATATTTTGTTGCAAAGTTTCATGCATGTGTTTAAATGAATTTATCTGAGTTAAGACTAATTCCTTGAAACATTATAGTGCTTGTACAAGTCTTTACAGGATCATTGCTGCATATTTCTAGTGGAAGAGAATAACTTAATTTCTTAACAAAATATATGGTATATAAATAAAAGTATATGTGATTACTTCTGAACTCAGTTTGATAAATTCTGAAGAATTTACTTTCAATTAGCCCTGAAATAATGATCAGATATGTTGCATGGGAATTAGAATTTGATAAATAGGAATTTATTAGTTTCCATATTGAGTCCAGATGGTTACAGATTCCTTAATATATCTATCCATGTGGCATTTGCACATTTGTGTATCTCAGTCTTCTTCTCATTTGTGTTTAATGATGGATTGGATCCAAACAATACAAGATGTTCTTCAGCATGCTAAACTTCTGTTCAGTGGAATGATAGTCAGATCATTCTGCACAGGATCCTCTTGCAGCATACTCTATTCCAAGGCAATCAATCTTCATTTGAAACAGTTTTATCGACGACATTTCATGTATAAGCAAATGATAGCACAAATAGCCTCCCCAATTATCCAGGCAGGAGTCTGACTTGACAATTTTGTACAACATCCTTGCTCAGTTATCAATTCTATTAGACATCTGAACCAAAGTTATAGTTTTGTATATATTTTCATTTGCAGAACTGTATTTGATAGTTAAACCAATCTGCAATTTTCAATAAACATGGAGTACTCAGATTATTCAGGAGGGTTCATTTTATTTTGTTTTGGTTTTAGTGTGGGTTTGTTTGTTTTTCGAGAGAAACATGAAGAATTCCAGATTGTCCTACTGCTTTAATGTGTCCCATCCTCTCACCTCCATTGCCCCCTCTTTGTCATCCACTGATAGAAGAGCTGTTACCCTTTTGGTGAGGAAATAGGAGACTAATTAGTTGGATTCCCAACAAAGAATTCAATTAACTCAGATAAAAATGTCTTCCCTCAGGTCAGGAATTCCTGTGAGACATCATCTGAACTTTATTCTTCTAATGGAAGCAGTATCATGTTCATTTGCACCAAGTTGTGAATTTTGTTGGTAACGATAAAAAAGAGAATTAGCAAACAATAGCATTTTTGTGTTTTATTGCCTTTATAAAACAGTGTTTCAGTGTTGGGGGCTCACAATGTGTTATAATTTTTACTGCTCACTAGACTTCTACTTGGCAAACACAAGTAGTCTGTAACCTTGACCGATGAAGGAATAACTTGTTATGTAGTAATTTTAACCAGTATTTCAGTTCGAAGTTCCTTTCTTCCAATGTTTCTTAGTATGGGTTTCTCATTTGCGACATACTTAGTTACCATCTCACAGGTTTTTATTCCTGTGTTTATTTTATTATATAGGTGCAAAAAAGCTTATGAAAAATTGCAGAGGACAATCAAGTTCTATCAATAAAATGTGGGGTCTTTTGTTAATTATATTTTCTCAATAATATAATTAATTGTTTTTGTTTGGAAATCATATATTTCCTTGATCTAAAAAACAGTCACAGCTTCAGGGTAAACAGTTCCAGTACTACATCTTTAGTTTATTTACTTGTCATAATTCATTAATTAAGGAAGTTCAGTGCAAATTTCTGTGATTTTGCAGTAAATTCAATGAGTATGATCTAGCTCATTTTTTCCCAGATATTTATTAAAAAAAACCCAACCAAACAAATTACTCTAAATCTTTATTAACTAAAGTATGTGGGCTACTCTTGGCAAAGAGCTTGTAGAAATTTTCAATTCTTTTTTTTGAAATTTCTATTAAATTAAAAATTGTTAACTTTTGTTAGATACAATCAAACTAAAACACAGAATTAAATAATTCCTCTCACTAGACCAGGTTGCTCAAAGCCCCATCCAGCCTGGCCTTGAACAATCCTAGGGATTAAGCATCCACAACCTCCCTGGGCAACCTGTTCTATTGTTTCACCACCCTCACACTGCTTACTCTGGATTTAATAACATGCAGTGTGAACCAGCCAAATTCAGAATTTTTCAGTGCAAACCGCTTCAAGGCCTAGTCACCTTCATATTGGCTTCTTGGAATGTCTGAAACTTAGTGAAAACTTAGAAGTTGGTATGTTATTTAAATTGTAGATATAGATACTTTACTATGTCCAAAAATTACAGATATTAGTATGAGAAAAAAACACTCCAAGAAAAAGCGGCAGAAGAACATTAGAAAAACAGATTCAATAACCTGAAGAAACACCAAGATTTAGCCATAATCTGTATGCCATGTGTTTATTTTGCTTTATTTTGCTTTAAATGTGCTTTAATTTGTTTAGTTATTTTTATTACACTTTTTTTGCCATTTAAAAATCTCTTTTTTTCTTTGATGTGATATAATCATGGGGTCAACAGAAATAATTTCAGCTGATCTGAAGTTGCAAAGCTGCTCCAAAGAAAGTAAAACCCTTTTACCTCTAAGGAATGTGGAGAAATTCAGGATATTTTGAGCATTCCCCCATTTAAAATTCCCACTCAATGGGCAAAAATCAAAGGATTTCTGTCCCTGAAGAGCTGTCATGTGGAAGGCTGTGTCAGAATGAAAAATCTCATTGGAATCAAGAAGGCACAAACTTGAAATGAAAAAAGATCACATTATTAATTGCATCTCCTTTATGATAGTCCTTATAATATCTATTTTTAAAATACTGTACACTACCCACCTATTTGAGAGATATGTCAGCTGTACACTTTCTTAAGTTGTGGGGACAAAATTATTATTACAATATTATTTCCATTCAATGGGGAGTTACACCATATCAGCATGTTTTGTGATTAATAGAAAGAAAGGGTACCTGAATGCCTTTTTTAAACTTACTTACACTAACAAAATAATATTAAATAGTCAGTATTATATAAATACTTTTGTATTCCTGGATAATCCAGGGAATACAGTTTTAGCAGTACACAAGAAATACTGATATTTCCTAAACTGCTGAGGTATCTCATAGTCCCATTCATAACTTAGTACTTTATTTTCATATTCAACAAGTTCTAACTAAAATCCTACTAAACCCTACACTAAATCTGGGAATACAAACTTTCTATTCACAGAAATATGGATTTCAGCTTCAGTTTAATCCTTCTTGTAACCAGCAGAATTTTATTCAAAATTCATTTATTCCCCTTAACTACAAGGGACAATTTTTCAACCCAATATGTATTTTTTTGTTCATACCATCAATCCTTTCTTCAAGCCCTTTTTCATAATGAATCTATAGGTGTGTTTGCTCACAAATGAGTTTTGTAAGTGAAGTCATACAATATAAATCAAAGGATTTTTCTGTTGCTGTATGACAAAGTCAAACTCGTGTTGAGAGGGGTTGGTCAGGCCCATCAAAAATCTGTTGAGATAGGAGAATCTAAAGGGAAACATTTTGCTCTTAAGAGTCTCTGTCTGTGATCCCAGAATTTAAGTAGTTTTTTTTTCCCAGTTCCGTTAGGATCTGTCAGCTGTGAAAAAATTGTCTGATTGATGCACAATCTATAAGTAACTTTCAGTTTTACATAGAGCACTTTGTTTCACTGTTATACAAGGTCTTTTATGCCATCAATCTAAGAAATGAAATTTACTTCTCTTCTTTACAAAGACTGACACCCAATCTACACTTCTTACTCTCCCACTCAGCTGGAAGTGCCTGCATCTTATCACTTAGTATTTTGCTTCATAGAGTTGTGTCTGTTTTACAGGGACAATTTTCCTGCTACTTAACCTTGTGGCATTGATTAATACAGAAAGTACAGTTACTGGATGGGTTAGGGAAAGAGGAGAAATTTCAGTGAACAGACTATTTGGTAGCTTACAGCAATATTTTAAAACATAGGGGACCTACCACTTCCTTAAGTATCAAATGGAGCACGTGAAACAATATATACTTGTGCTTTTTGCAGAGAAATTACAGGATCAAAAAAATGTTTTGCAGGTAGGCAAAACCTATTTTGTTCAGTGTGAACAGACACTGAATTGTGACTGTCTAGAAGTAGTTTTCTCATTCTTATGTGAGTTCTTATATCAACAAAACCCAAACGACTGTACTGATAGACATTGTTGAAGAAGGAATCCTAAACAATCCTATCAGTGAGTTTCTGCTTACTTGGGAGAACAAGTTTGGACCAAGAGTTTGTTTAGAGTGATATTTGCCTGTCTCTGGCAAGGAACATCACTGGGTTTCCAGAGAAAACCCCAGCTGCACACAGTCCTGCAGCCTCCATGCAGATAAGAAAGCAGGAATGGTGATAGATGATGGTCCTATTGACAGTTCAGTAATCATCACACAGATACAAAGTAACAGGTCATGATTAAAATTAGTTTAGAAAAAGCCAAACAAGTCAGGATCTGCCAGCTGCCAGGGCAGGGATGCACAGGGATGCAGGCACAGGCAGGGATGAGCTGTGGAAGAGCTCAAGCAGGGAGTGGATGCTCCTGGATGCAGGGACAGGGTGTGGATGGTGCTGCTGGTGGTATTAATTTCAGATGAGCCACTATTTTAGAGTCATATAATTTATGTCCTGAAAATATCTATGTCTTCTTTCTGATTATTAAAGTACTCTGTGTAATTCAAATGTGGGTGTCCGATTTTGTACTGATATATTTAAGAGTCCTTGACGGACTTTTTGCACTATTTTGTCTAATTTTATTTAACTTGTATTCTTGATATCAGACAATAAAATTCAGCAGTTAAACTATACATGCCTTTATATGTTGTGAACATGGCAGGCTAGTATGTATCTGTCACTTAATTCATTATTTTGGAGAAATAATTAGAATCTTTTATGTATTCATCTTTATTTGTGTAAAACATGATTTCACAAATTTAGATGTATCACTTCACAGTCATGTCTTTTTCAGTCTAAATATTCTTGTCTACTTAATTCTTCCCTCTACAGAAGCCAATAAGAACTTTGATCTTTCCTGTTACCCTTTTCATGATCCTGTCTAGTTCTTACTATTTCCTTTCTGAGATGATCAAATCAGAACTGGGCTGATAAAAAGTATTGAGAAAATAAAGAATCCATTGTATCAAGAAATTTTTGTCAATTGTCTACACCAAAGCTGGATGTTTAACAGCTGGCATCTACGTCTATTGTAAAGCAAGGTAGAATCACAGTGCTACTTTGGATCTGGAAAAAAGAAAATAAACTGTAAAACATAAAAAGCCTTCTTATGTGTATGCCAGAACAAACCAGTGTTCTTGAATGGGAAGATTTGGAAGAAAAAATAATTAAATTATATATAATTTATTTAAATAATAATAATAATTTTAAAATTTCATTTCTTTGGTTTGTGTTTTTTCTCATGAAGTTTTGGCTTATTTTTCTCATGAAGTTTTCAGAAAACTAAGTAACAAATTCACTACTATACTCTCCAGGCAACAAAATGCCATGTATTTTCAGGAGGAATGCAACATTTTCCTAAAATTTTCCTATTATATTGCACACCTGTCTTGTCTCAGCCACCAGAATGTTATCAAGTAACAGTATCAAGGTGGATGGACAAGTGTATCCCAGCTATTCTAGCTGAAACATAGGACAGAAAACAAGACAAATTATTTATCTGCCAGTTCACATTTTGTTGTGGCTACATTATCTGCTTTAAGGTAAGCAACAAAGTCGAAAACATTACAGAAGATGTTTTGCCATCAGTCACTGTGACATTTGAGATAACTAGAAGAAGTGAACAAATCATAGGGCTTTAATCATTTCCCAGTGAACAACAAGGGTTTTAATATGTCCACTCACTAAAAACTTTCAGCTGGTGAAAATACTGAACACAAAAAGCACTATTAGTTTAAATTTAAAGAAAAGTCGCTTTAACTCCTGGACAGCCAAGAACCTGTGAGACCATACATCTATTCCATAAATGACGTGTTCTGGTGTCTTAATATTGCAGCAGCTACTGTGATGAAAACTGCTGTTTGATAATATTTATTGAAAGGAATACAGGGAAGTAAAATGCATGATCTAAAATCAGTGCAAAGGCCAACAAGGCAGATACTGTGTTAGGAGTCTTGGAGACCACCCACCCAGGATCAAGAGGCATATGAAATATTTGATAAGCAGCTGGTAGAACTCCCACATTTTCTAGCTCTTGTTCTCTTGGATGCCTTAAACTTACCAGGTGTCTGCTGGAAACACAATGCAGCAGACACTGCAGTAGCAGGAAAGTGTTTAGGAGGTTCCTGGAGTATATGGAAGGTGATTTCCTGACAGAGCTGATGAGGGAGCCAACTAGGAAAGGTGCCCTTCTGGAGCTGCTGTTTATCAATAGAGTTGGGTTTGTGAAGGATATGATGATTAAAGGCTGTCTTGGACATGGGGATTGTGAAATCATAAGAATTCTCAATTCTTGGAGAAGTACAGAGTGGAGTCAAAAGAGCTGTTACGTTGGCCTTCCAGAGGGCAGACTCTGGCCTGTTTAGGAGTCTCCTGTAAGGAAATCATGGAATGCAAGAGTCAAGGAAGGCTGAATATTCTTCAAGAAGGAAATCTTAAAGGCAACAGAGCAAGCTGTCCCCATCTACAGAAAGGTGAGCTAGTGGGGATGAAGACCAGCCCAGGTGAACAGCTTTGGATGGAATTCAAGGGAAAAAAAAGAGAGATTATGACATTTGGAAGAAGAGGCAGGCCACTCAGGAGGATTACAAAGATTCCATGAGGCTGTACATGGGAAAAATTAGGATCGCCAAAGCTCAACTTGAACATACTCTGGTTATTGACATAAAAAATCCCCACAAAACAAAGCAAAAAAACCCCCACAATCAAACAAACAAACAAAAAAACCCCAAAGAAAACAAAACCCAATAAAAAGGTTTCTGTGAATACGTCAGCAACAAAAAGAGGGCTAAGGGGAATCTTCACCCTTTACTAGATGCAGGGCAAAATATAGTGATGAAGGAAAAGGAAAAGCTCTTCTTTACTTCAGTCTTTAGTGGTAAGACCAGTTGTTCTCTGGGTACCCAGCCCCTTGAGCTGCAAGACAGGGATGGGAAACAGAATGAAGCCCCCACACGCCAAGGAAAATTGATTAAAGACCTGCTACCCCAGTTGGACAAACACAGGTCTGTGGGGCCAGACAGGATCCACCCAAGGGTACTGAGGGATTTGGTGGAAATGCTCAAGAAGCCACTTTCCATCCAGCAGTCCTGGCTAAGCAGGAATGTTCCAGCCATTGTGACAGCCATTTACAAGGGACAGAAAGAGGACCTGGGAACCTACAGGCTTGTCAGCATAACCTCTATGCTTAGGAAGGTTATGGAGCAGATCATCTGGAGTGCCATCGCACCGCATGTGGAAGACAACCAGGTGACCAGGTCCAGAGAGCATGGGTTTCAGAAAATTAGGTCCTGCTTGACTAACCTGATCTTCTATGACAAGGTGATGTGCTTAGTGGATAAGGGAAAGGCTGTAGATGCTGTCTACATAAATTTTAGTAAAGCATCTGATACTGTTTCCCACAGCATTCTCCTGGAGAAACTGACTTTCATGGCTTGGGCTGGTTTATGCATCACTGGGTTAAAAACCGCCTGGATATACAGGCCCAAAGAGGTGTGGTGAATGGCGTTAAATTCAGGTCAGTGTTCTGAAGAGCTTTAATAGGTGTCTTAAGGAAAAGAGCTAATTAAACAGTTCTGGTTTCACCATTATAAGACAAATAAATATGGAAGTAATCTTTCCCAATATAAGGATTTCATGTAGCTATAAAATAATTTCACTGAAATTCTATTAATATAATTTGCATATAATACCTAACATATATAATGTATTACAGTTTGAAACTAGACAGCTGGGAAAATGTTTTGTTTTAAGACTGTTTAAGTAATTTGTAGTGACTTTTTCACAGAGAAATAACAATGTCATCTTCTGACATGCAAAAGTTGCTAAACTGATCAACTCATCTTACCGCATTATCAATTGATTGGTTTTAAGGAAATTAGGCTTTCATGTGACAAAATTTTATATTTTGAGAAAAGTTAATATGTTTTCCCAGAATTTTAAGGAACTTTGTCTCATGCTTCACAACACACCTTTGTCATGGTATTATCAGCCCAGCACATAATATGCAACATTTTCTAGCTGAAGCAATGTGATTTAGGAAAACATATGCAAAATAGTCTTCAGAAATCAATTATACAGTAGTATAATACTGGTTTTGCAATATTAATAGAGGTCCTAAGAGACAGCTCAGTTAATTTTGTTCCAAATATAGTAAATTTATCCTCATGTTTTATACATTGTTTAAATTTGTGTAATATAAATAATACATAGTGGCTAATAATTCATTCATAAGAGATTAAAAAAAAAATCCTTTTCTTGTGTAGTGTTAAAACACATTGTTATTCATATAATTCAATTATGCCAATTAGTTAAATGCAATAATATGTGCAAAAAAATTTATTTCAATCAATTTTTAATATCTGTCAGAGATATTATGAAAAATAATAACAAAATGTATTTCTATGTTATTTCAGACTCAAATTCTGGATTCACCTCTATTGTTTTTACATCCTCAATTAAAATAAATATGCATATACACACACACACAGACATGTATTCAAAGAAAAAAAGTCATGTCAATATGATGAAATGAGGGACGTAGGAAAGGGACCCAAACTATCCTTGGTAAAAACTTTTGGTTTAAGATGCTGTTTGAGCAATGAATAGAGTGCTTATGTGTGGGTGAATCTACTAAAATTTCATGTTGTCCTTGTTTAAGTACCATGAAAAATAAATTAAATGGTATTTCAGTAATTGCACCTCTTCTTATGGAGAAAAATATTGTATTTAGTGGAGTTTGTACATGGTAATAAATCACATACAAAAAGGCTTGGAATATTATACAGACATGCATATTTGTTCTGCTTTTGCATTCCCCTAGATTTATTGAAACTGTGTGACAGAATGTGGAGATATTATTATAATAAATTCTACATAGAAAAAGAATTATTAGGCTTATGTTATATATAGACTGCACTTACAGTAGAAGAGTTGAAGTTATAAACAGGTCTTAGAGCAAGTAGCTGTGATAGGTAATACAAAAAATTCCCAGTGAAGCACACCTTTATCATCACCAATGAATCTGAGCACTTCGGACTTATCTACTCTTCAGTTTTTTGCAGTTTCTGAAGTCAAATTTGTGACTTGAAAAACTTCAATTTTTCCAATTTTTCTGATATTCTGAGGTGGATTTTCATCATTTATTAATATGTGCATAGCACTAACCATTTTGGAAAGCATGTGAGTAAACCACTAATAATCATAATATTTAAAAAAAAAAAAGTTATCTCCCTAGAAGAGCAGGAATATTTGTGAGGAATAACACTTTTGACTCCATGATGTTGTTTGGTTTGCTGTTATTAAACCAACAGTGTCAGTCTTAAATCAGTGACCAACTTAACTAATTCATTTAGGAACAGAAAAAAGCAAGAACAGATGTTCAGTACAAGTCCCATTTACCTACAGCCTTCCTTTGCATGTCTTCCTTAAAAATAGCAAAATTAGCAAAAATAGCAAAAATATGGTCAGAACATCAGTCTTCATTGACATCAGCTGTTTCTTAGTTTAACCTCATGAAAGTATTAGTTTTAGAAGCACTTCTCAGCTTTGCAATGTGACAGCTGGACAACATGCATTATACTCTCCAAATCTGGACCTGTAAAGCCTACACTTTCAAATTCCAATAAAACTCCTTTCAGCTCTATGAGGCAGTTGCA
Organism: Phaethornis superciliosus; assembly: GCA_023637945.1. NCBI lineage: Eukaryota > Metazoa > Chordata > Aves > Apodiformes > Trochilidae > Phaethornis > Phaethornis superciliosus. Next base: position 10,536,376 of record JAJQWJ010000005.1, read on the forward strand.
GCATAACACAAAACTGAAATGCTAACCCATGCAGTACATATGCAGAAAGAAACTGCAGCAACTGTCTGCGTTCTTAGAAGCTATATTTCACAGATCAAAGGAAAAGGACATTCCTGTTAAGGCAATACAATGAGGCACAGAATAAGAATATTATTAGATGATTTAATATACTTTTATCTGTTACTTGAAGCCTGGCTTTGACAGCCATCAGTCTGAAAAACCTGAAGGATTGAGTTCATTATTTATAATGACAGTGATTTAGTGGTAGATATATATGATTAACAATTTTCATCTAAGCCTTTTTTTAAAAGCAGAAAAGCTATCTTTTTTTTTTTTTTTTTTTTTTTTTATGACAGTAATTGTAGGAAATAGAGCTATATTTTTTCTTAGAAAATGATAGAGCACTTCAAAATTTTCGAAGTTTAAAAGAGAGCATACTTAATTTTGTGGTATTCTGTGTAAATTATACAAGGTGGATTGTGACTGAAATTAGACATCTATAAGAAAAGATATTGTGCTATAAGAATTTTGTATCTTTAATGTATGTAGTCAGATTGTGCCTATGTCCTGAAAGTTAGGTGATGGAACAGAGCATAAAAAAGTACTGAACATCAAGTGAGAAAATTCTGCACATACAAAAAGTAGAGTGAGCAGCTCACAAAAAGGTTTTCGGTGTAGGAATAGTTCTGTGAGGGTGAGGATTGTTTGGATTTCAGAGATAGTTAAGGGAAAATTGGCCAAATATCGTGGATAATTGGAGGAGAACATTTTAGAGTAGTATGGCACCTGGGTAAACACATAAGAAATTCCATCTATGTCTTTGTAAGTAACTTTATCAGAAAAAAAAAAAAATTGGGTACCGAGGGAGAAAAACTGGAGGAAAGTAATTAGAGGTGGGTTTCTTATCTGGAAGGAGAAAAGGAAAAGAAAAGGAGAGAGGAAGGTGAATAGGGAAAGAGAAAGCATGTTAAAGCTGAGCTAAGTAGGGGAAAAAGGGACTAATTATAAGCAAGCTGCTGATCAGTACACTTGTCTAAGCTCTACACCTGATCACTGCAAACTATCCTACCCCCTTACTAAGGTGTGCTCCTTGAGGGGGGTGTGAATGTGTACACGTATGTAACCACAATTGACAGACTATAGGTCAGTCAAACAGAAGGAACAAGATGGGTCTGTCTGATGGTTTATGGGAAAGCTGCTTCTGCCTGTGTGGATGTTGATAAAGGCACTGATGTCTTTCCGTGCTCATCTGTGTGGCTGGCTGGCCATGCTGGTCTAGGAACTGTATCTTTGTGAGTTGTGCTTGGACTTATTGCTAATCAGACCTAGTGACTGGCAACTGCAGCAGCCACATCAGTGGAGACTCTATATACTCCTCCGGGTATAAGCCATCCTGATATCTGCACCAGGGACAAGGAAACACAACTTCCCTGGATACCAAAAACCCCTAAATATGGCATCTCTTAGAATTTTATTTTATTATATTTTTAATTATGGAAAAAACAGTATAACTTTAACAAAGGAATGCATGCCTATTTTCAAATGTATGTGAATAGGATTTTTACTTATATTTCTAGTAGCTGTTCAACCTAAGTTCACAAGAACTCAGTCTTCACACGAAAGATTCTGTATGTTTCTTCCTTAAATCATCTTCTGTCATGCAAAAGTTGCTAAACTGATCAACAGATCTTACCGCATTATCAGTTGATTAGTTTTAAGGAAATTAGGCTTTCATGTGACAAATCCCCAGCTGCTTCTCTTTTCTTATCAAAAAAGATAATACTGTGTTGGAATCGTATTTACAGGTTTTACATGGATCTCCTGCTATTTCTTCTCAATAGCAAAGAAATACCTACCTTTTTCACTCTATTGGAAAGCTTGTGTATGGTAGCATTTAAAAGATCATGAAAGAATCAAAATGGAAAACGATGAATTCAGTTATAAGTAGTTTCTATTTTAAACAAAGTATTTGAAAGTTTCTTCTGATGTATTGAGAACAAGGATTTGCAGGGAAGAACCTGATTATCGAGAAGTGTTTCTAAACTCTTATGTGAGTCAGGATGAAAAAGAGAGGGAGGTCAGCAACCCCCAAAAAAGATTTTCATAGAATCATAGAATCGGTCGGGTTGGAAAGGACCTCAGAGATTATCAAGTGCAACCCTTAACCCACTACTGCTGCGGTTACCAGCCCATGGCACTGAGTGCCACATCCAGTCTCTTTTTAAATATCTCCAGGGATGGAGAATCCACTACTTCCCTGGGCAGCCCATTCCAATGTCTGATCACCCTCTCCATAAAGAGATTCTTTCTAATATCCAACCTAAACCTCCCCTGGCACAACTTGAGACCATGCCCTGTTGTCTTGTTGAAAGTTGCCTGGGAGAAGAGCCCAACCCCCCCTGGCTCCAGCCTCCTTTCAGGGAGTTGTAGAGAGCGATGAGGTCTCCCCTGAGCCTCCTCTTCTCCAGGCTGAACACCCCCAGCTCCCTCAGCCTCTCCTCACAGGACTTGTGCTGGATCTCTTCACCAGCCTGGTTGCCCTCCTTTGGACCTGCTCCAGGACCTCAATCTCCTTCCTGAACTGAGGGGTCCAGAACTGGACACAGGACTCGAGCTGTGGCCTCACCAGGGCTGAGTACAGGGGCAGAATCCCTTCCCTGGACCTGCTGGCCACGCTGTTCCTGATCCAGGCCAGGATGCCATTGGCCTTCTTGGCCACCTGGGCACACTGCTGGCTCATGTTCAGCTTCCTGTCGATCCAGACTCCCAGGTCCCTCTCTGCCTGGCTGCTCTCAGCCACTCTGTGCCCAGCCTGGAGCTCCCCATGGGGTTGTTGTGGCCAAAGTGCAGGACCCAGCACTTGGCCGTGTTGAACCTCATCCCATTGGAATCAGCCCAACTCTCCAGTCTGTCCAGGTCCCTCTGCAGAGCCCTCCTGCCTTCCAGCTGATCATTTTGAATGATTACAGAAACTTTCTAAATCATTTAATATCTAAGAAGAGGTAGTCAGACGTAATTTATTTCTTTAGGGGTAGGAAAGGAAGTTTTAAGGGATACTTTTATTTAAAAATTCATGTACATGTATTTCTGTTTACTCTTTTCAAAGTAGTTTCTACACATAATTTAGAACATATTCTGCAGAACTAAGCACAAGAACATGTATTTTGCAGGTTACTGGAGAAATAAAATTCAGCTGGTGTGTGGTTACTTATATACATGCTCTGTTCTTGCACAAACAATGATAGGAGCAGAGGAAAATTAATACTTTGACATTTTATTTCAATCTTGTTTCTATTTTAAGGCAATCAACGCAATTAGATGAGGTCTTATTTTTTAAGGAATTCTTAAGCAGGTCTGAGGCTTTTTTATTTATTTCATATGTATCAAAATTACCACCGAACATTGGTAGATAGAAGTCAAAATAAATATTCTGGATACTTAATAGTAAGACAATTGGCATAGTTAGTGTAAACAGTAGCTAATGATGAAGACAAGTCTGTGCTAGATTTTTCTCATGACACCAAATAACCCACGTATTGCTGGAGAAGGAAGGGTCTAATATTTTGGATTTGTTCAGGCAAAGACAATTAGGTATTCCACATCCTGGATAAATTTTATGGCATTACATTATACATTTTTTAGTATGCTAGCTATATTTTATGAGTGTATGTATTCTCAAGTATATAATACTGAGAAATATTTGTGTCTCTATGTTTCATCTGGAAATAGCATCTCTTTGAAAAGGAAGGCACTCTCTTTTTCTAACAGAGAGACCCTAAGACTCTGTGGTGGACCTAATGGTCCAGTAAGGCCCATTCTATTTCCTGTGTCCGTTGATTATTTTATGTATGTAGAAAGACTGGGTCTGTTATTCCTATACTTAATATACAAAAAGATTAGAGCTATTCATCAAGGAAGAGGTTCTGAGAAGAGGCAAACTATGAATCTCAAACATTGTGTTTGACACTCTCATGTAGAATTAAGCTGTTGATCAACATGTTGAAACTGAAGTGCCTAAAAATCAGCACCTATCTGTGAATACATAAAATACTTTTTTGGGGAAAGCCTTGATGAACACCCATAAGAATAAAATAAAAAGGGAAGAAAAACACATTAAGAAGAAGTCCCAAAACCTGCCTCTTCCTAGCTGTTAATCCCAACCATCACAAACTGTGGGACAGAATCCTCTGCAGTAGCAGAACATTCTTTAAAACCTCCTAATCCAGTTAGACCTCTATGTTACAGAATGTAGTCTACATAAAACAATTGTGAGGATGGAAAAAAAAAAAAAAGAGAGACGGATGAAATAGTGTGTTTGTCAGGGATGGTGTCTGACATCAGTCTGCTTTTACAAGTTGTTCTTGCCACTCAACATTTTAACCATAACCAGTCCTGTCACTCTTCTCAGTGTGCCCTTCAGTATCTTTGTGTCTTCATTTTGATGACATGTGCCAGATGCTTTTTCTCCTTCTCCCTCTCTGTCATTTTTTCATGTGTAAAAAGATCTTTAAAAATACTCATTCTCCCTAGTCTGTTCAGAGTAGGAGTGTTCACAGGAGATGGAAGGAAAGTAATACGGTCTTAGGAAGGCTTCTTCATTTAAGGGATCAGAGGAGAAGGAACTACTGGGAAACAGGAAGACTGTGAGACAAAGAGTCCCTTTTCCCCTTAAAATATTTTAAAAAGGCCAGAAAATGGTAGCACTGCCAGAAAATCCCTTAAGAGGGTAAAGGATTTAGAAACCTTCAAATCTGAGACTCCTATTTTATTCATGATAATCAAGAAACAGAGTGCTGTATAAATGTATTTATAAAATAAGGATAAATTGAAATGCTCCATTTGTCATGGTGCCTTGAAATGAAATATCCATGGGTGGAAAATATGGACAATGATACACATAAAATAAATTATATTTTGTGGGGAGACATATATTAGTGTAGCACAAAACAAAAAAAAAGACAAAAGAGAATTACATAAAGCCTTTGATCATCTGTGTGGGTGTACAGTGTAAATTGCTTTTTCAGCAATCACTGAGCATTTTTGAGGTATTCAGCTGAGTAAACTACCTAGAGGCAACTCTAGGTTCTCATAAATCCTAACGAACATGAAAGATCCTTATTATTTTTATAGGTGCTTCAAAGTCTTTTTTATACAGAAACTTAAACAATTTATGTCTGTATTCCTGATGTTGCCTGTATCTATCATGAATTCAAGGGACAGATTTAATTTTACAATATTTTATTGTGTGGAAGGCAAAGTCTCAGTGTTGGTGATCTGGTTTAATTTAATTCCTTGTTCTAAAGAGGCTTCCTGTATGACCTCATAATGTATTTAGACTAATTTTATCTCAGTTTCCTACTGATATAATGAAAACACCAATGTGTTTTTTCCCCCTGTTCTCTTTTTTGTATTCAGAATCAAACTTTTTTGTGGCATTGTATTTTGCGTTTGTAAAATGTCACAATGAAACTTCAGTTTCTTTTGTGGCTTTCACCTTCATAATAAAAATAGTAAAAAGAGTAGTTGCTTTATGACCTGACTCTTCCCGAAAAGTCAGCTATTATACTACTAGTATTTTAAAAAATAGTTGATTTAAACTTCAGTGGTTGTAATTTCAATACAAAGCTTCATTTTGTTTGCCTCATTGTGTTGAAAAGTTTTATTTTTCACAACGTTTCAGATCAAATTATGGAACAAGAAATGCCTTTCTCATTTTGGAAGTTTTTTCATTATAAACCTCAGGAGAAAGCTCATAACTTCAAGTACTGCATTCATCTGAAGGGTAGAAGGAGGGCAGACAATTGAAGGTGAAGTAACTGATATTTTCAGCACAAACATATGAATTAAATATTACAAGGACAAGAAATGTAAGAGGTTTGTGAGAAGAAAGAATACAATTTTGCTTCTTCATTAAGTTTCAAGTATAAAAACTTTAAAGCTTCAAAGATTTCATACTGTTCTGGGTTTTTTTGTTGGGTTGGTTGTTTTGGTTGTTTTATTTTTATTTTAATTTGTTTTGGTTTTTAGTTGGTTTAGTTTTCTGCATCTGTTGATTAAAACCTGGTGTTTTTGGTTTTGCTTTGTGTTCTGTTTTGTTTTTTCTTCTCTATACATTGTGTGCTCTTGCACTTTTATGTGTATTTTCTAGAGACTTAGACTTACTGCACCAAATTTCCAGTGTACTCTAGTTTATTGTAAACAAGGGACACATTGCTGAATTACCTTATTTGAAGCAGGGCCAAACTAATCTAAAAGATTTACAAAACCAATTAAAACTTTTATAAACTCTCTTGCTTTTTTCTACTCTTGCACTTGAGTATATCCCCACATATAACATATCTTTTTAAGCAGGTAAGGCAGTAAGACATCCAGGTCATTTATCTCTGTTTAGACTGTGACTTTTTTACCTCATTTAATCCCCCATGTCTAGCACTACCAGAGAAAGTTAATGCTGGATTAAATTACTCTTTATCATCTTCTGACTGTTTTGTTTTCTTGCACTACTGTAATTATGAAACATTTCAAAATCTTTTCACTGAAAGGTTCAAAATTTTGAGATAAATCTATTTCTCTTCTATCTGTTTACTAATACAACTGAATGGTTTATAAATCATGCAATAACTGTGTTGAGAATGTCTCCAAACAGTCCCTGCTTAATCACTTCTGCTGGCATGCTGAAATGTCCTGGTTTGAGCCAGGCCAGAACAAATTTTCTTTCTTGTAATTTTACTTTCATTTAAGTCTCTTCTAAGTAGCTGCACTTGCTGAAATTAACAGCAGGTCTCTCAGTCAGTGTCTGCTCCTAGGACTGATAACACCCAATGTTTGTAGTTAGGGCTAGAGAATGGTATGTACAACCAAGGCCAACCCTTCTCCCTGCAAAATAGAAAGAAGCAAAAGAGAGTAAAGGGATCACACATGTAACCATCCCTTGGTGAGGAATGAACCAGGAGGACAGGTAATCAAAACTGACAAAATGAAGTATTCTGTGATTCTGTGATTCCATTGTATATGGGTCATCTTTGGTAAAAATCTGAGGGATCATGAGGGTCAAGCTCTCTTCACCCATGTCTGATGTCCTGGGAGGATTCCTTCCATTTGTATACATTTAATTCTGATCTGTGCACTCCTGAATCCTCATGTTCCTGCATCCAGCTGCTGTCTTCTCCTGACTCCAAAAGTCAAATCCAGGACTTTCCCAGGACTTTCCTTGCATGTGATATCACTTCTGGATATATTTGTACACATTTCATTTTTTTTTTTTACTTTTCCTCACTACTGTTTCATTAAACCTGTGCAGTAGTTAAGTTTCCAACCTGTAAATCTCTCTACCTTACTCTACCTCCTTTCCTTTCTGGGGAAGGAAGCACTTAATAGAGAGAATCTCTCATTCATTTAATTGCTGTCCCGATACAACGTTTTGACAATTGCCAATATAATCTAACAGAGATAGTGGCATGCTGAGAACTGAAACTATTTCCCTGGATTGTAAATAGATTATATGTTTCATTTAAAATTAATGTATGTAATGTATACCAGTTTGTCATGCAACCCTTTTCTTCATATCACATCTGTCTGCCAAGTCAGACTTCTGCAATGCGGTCTGTGTTTCAGTGTCCCTTTTCTCTTTCCTAGGATTATGCTCTAAGGTCAGCTTTGATCCTTTTCCCAACCTGAGTGGTTTATGCTGTCTTATTTTATGAACTACATAACCTCAGTCTCTTCATTTTTCCATAAAAAACGTTCCTCTTAAAAGCACTTACTTTTTAAGAACTACTTCAGAACCATCCTCTCTCATTTTTCCTCCATTTTTTTCCTTATTTCTGAAAATGCTATCTTTATATTAAAAGAAATTATAACACAGGGAGTTTTAGTCCACTAGCCCAGTAGGTATGAAGCTGGTACAGCTCCACGTCCTCAGGTCCAACAGATGTTCTGGAAAGGAGCACATGCACACACTACTCACACATGACTAACCACACCAATCAATACAGACAGAAAACACACAGAAGCAACAATTTCTCTTTGAGGAGACCTTATAGAAGCCTCCCAGTACCTGAAGGGGGACAGCAGGAGAGTTGGGGAGAGACTTTCTTCACAAGGCTGTAGCATAATAGGATGAGTGGCAATGGCTTTAAACTGCAAAAGAGTTGCTTTAGACATTAGGAAGAAATTTCTCACTGTGAGGGTGGTGAGACACTAGCCCAGGATGCATCCTCCCTGGAAGTGTTTAAGGCCAAGTTGGATGGGTCTTTGAGCAACCAAGTCTAGTGGGAGGTGTCCCTGTCAATGGCAGTGAGATTGGAATTAGATGAATTTTAAGGTCCCTTCCAACCCAAACTACTCTGTCATTCTATGAAATATGAAAAGCATAGATGGCCTAATATTGTTCTGTCACTACAATTGACCAGGACTAAAGACCTTTAGTAGACACTAATAGATACCTCAATAGCTAGGCTAGACCTATGGTCTCCTCATAACATCTATATCTTCAGTAGCGGTTTTAGACAATTTGACCCCCCAATAGCCAATTCTCACTCTTATGCTTTCTGGGATCTAACCCTCAGACCTCAAATTTCTCTGTACTTGGCTTCTTGACCCCTTTTTAAAATTGCTGTTATTCTAATTTGAAATTTACTGGTATCACATACATGCAGAATAGAAGCAACCTCACCAAGGAAAATGGCTAGGAATAGAGCTTAATATGAAGATAGGATAGATTGTGGAAATTAGGAGTGGGCGCTGACCAGAGAAGCAACCTCTTTACTCTTGACCAACCCTTCATTCCCCTTTTCTTCTTCTTTCCCCTGTCATTTCTTCCTAATACATCTTCATCCATCCTGTCTCTACCTTTGATCCTTCCCTTAAACAGCTCACAGTATGTTGCTCACATCCCTACAAACTCCTGAAAAAAAATCCCTTAGTAAGTTTTACATTGTCCTGAAATTATCTTCCCTTGCATCTTGTAACAAATGCTGTATCTCTGTAGGGATTAAGCCCTCCTCAGTCTGCAAGGTCCTTCTGGATATGCTTCTTTGATTGGTTCAGCTCAGTGGGAAAAATAGAAAAATTTTTCTCTTTTCAGAATGATTTCAATATCATGATTTAGGAGTAACTAATTCACTGAACTACCTTTTCTATGATTAGGCTACCTGGGGTCCTTTTATCTTTTTTGATCATTCTTTTTATGGTGACTAGCTTTTAAATTAATTTCACTTTAAATAGATTAAATGTAATGAATATACAAAGAAACAAGCAACTTATAAAGTGTATATTCAGTGAAAATACATGTAACACAAACTGCTGAAATGATTGATGCTTGAATAATCATTAATTAGAAATAGGCTTGCAAGGCAACACTCTGAAGTACTAGATCTTTAGGGAAGTTAGTGACCTGATGCAATAAAATAATGGCTTGATAGGATTGTCTGCACAAAAAGTAATTTTTCTCTCCATTCTTTTGTTATTATACATATAGTAATCAGAACTGTAGGATCTACGAAACTGAAAATTATACCTGTGGTCCATTATTCATAGTTTTCAACTAGAGAATTTAAACAAAAAAAGAAACAGATTAAACTCATACCCAAAAAAGTCTGCATGCTATATTATCCACATCTTCACTTCAAGATTTGCTGGACTCTATCCTGGGAGCAAATTAACACTTGTGAATGATTTGCAGACTGGGACTCTAGAGGTAAACAGGTAGTTGAATTAAACTTATAATGTAGAAAAATATAACATGATGAAGTAAATAGAACATACTTTGCCTGAAAGACTATAGAGATGTTGTTTCATCAAATCATCCCATTTATCCCTACTCTCTCTAAGAAGAAACAGGAAAAATGTAGGTCTACTTACCACGTAATGTCATGATAGCTGTGGAGCACTAAAGGCACCCTTGCGACTTGGTGGATGAGGGGAAGGCTGTGGATGGAGTCTACCTGGACTTCAGCAAAGCCTTTGACACTGTCTCCCATAGCATTATCCTGGAAAAGCTGTCAGCCCATGGCTTAGACAGGAGCACTCTGCACTAGTGGTGCTGAATGGTGCTGATCCAATTGGCGGCCGCTCACCAGTGGTGTCCCTCAGGGATCAGTGTTGGGCCCAGTTCTGTTTAATATCTTTATTGATGATTTAGATGAGGGGATTGAGTCCACAATTAGCAAATTTGCAGACAACACTAAGCTGGGGGGGAAGTGTGGATCAGCTGGAAGGCAGGAGGGCTCTGCAGAGGGACCTGGACAGACTGGAGAGTTGGGCTGATTCCAATGGGATGAGGTTCAACACGGCCAAGTGCCAGGTCCAGGGAAGTGATTCTGCCCCTGTACTCAGCCCTGGTGAGGCCACACCTCGAGTCCTGTGTCCAGTTCTGGGCTCCTCAGTTCAGGAAGGAGACTGAAGTTCTGGAGCAGGTCCAAAGGAGGGCAACCAGGCTGGTGAAGGGATCCAGCACAAGTCCTGTGAGGAGAGGCTGAGGGAGCTGGGGGTGTTCAGCCTGGAGAAGAGGAGGCTCAGGGGAGACCTCATCGCTCTCTACAACTCCCTGAAAGGAGGCTGGAGCCAGGGGGGGGGTCGGGCTCTTCTCCCAGGCAGCTACCAGCAAGACAAGAGGGCATGGGCTTAGGCTCTGCCAAGGGAGGTTTAGGTTGGATATTAGAAAGAATTTCTTCATGGATAGGGTGATCAGGCACTGGGATGGGCTGCCCCATTCCAGTGAATTCTTCATCCCTAAAGATTTTTAAGAGAAGACTAAATGTGGCACTCATCACCATAGCGGTAGTGGGTCAGGGGTTGGACTTGATGATCTCAGAGGTCCTTTCTAAACTGTCTGATTCTATGATTCAATTACGTTTTTATATCTGCACAGAATTCTGTGTACATACAAACCATACTTGGGAGTTATGGTTATAGCTTTTCAGAATTTTTAGCCTCAATTTTAGTTAAAAATTATGAAAAAACCCCAACTGTTTTCATGTCATAATGTAACACTGGGCAATTAAACAAATGAGAGATTCTAATATTAGTCCCTCTCCCCTCCCCTATAGAGAAAGGAGAAAGAGTAAGGGAGGAAGGGAGTAAGAGTAAGGGAGACTTACAGGTTGGAAATTAAACTATGCAGTACAATGAAGAAGTAGTGTTGAAAAGGAAATATATACAAAAGTAATATCACATTTCTGCCTTCCCCCCAGTAATGCTCTTGTCACCATGGAGGGTGCAGGGAAGGCCCTGGGACAGTCCTGCACTTGACTTTTGGAATCAGAGGAAGACAGCAGCTGGATAAAGAAACATGAGGATTCAGGAGTGCACAGATCAGAATTAAATGTATACAAATGAATGGAATCCTCCCAAGACATCAGACATGGGTGAAGAGAGCTTGACCCTCATGATCCCTCAGATTTTTACCAAAGATGACCCATATATGATGGAATCACAGAATCACAGAATACTTCATTTTGTCAATTTTGATTACCTGTATGGTTCATTCCTCACCAAGGGATGGTTACATGTGTGATCCCTTTACTCTCTTTTGCTTCTTTCTATTTTGCAGGGAGAAGGGTTGGCCTTGGTTGTACATACCGTTCTCTAGCCCTAACTACAAACATTGGGTGTTATCAGTCCTAGGAGCAGACACTGACTGAGAGACCTGCTGTTTCAGCAAGTGCAGCTACTTAGAAGAGACTTAAATGAAAGTAAAATTACAAGAAAGAAAATTTGTTCTGGCCTGGCTCAAACCAGGACATTTCAGTAGAAAGAATAAAGCAAACACTTAAAAAATAATGTAGATGGTGCCCTGGAAATATAACCCACCTGTTCTGTATGTATGTTTTATTCCATAAGTGGGTTATTATTTGACTATTTAATATTTTTTTTTAAATAATAAGATCACTTTTCTAGATAATATATCGTAGTTCCACACTTTTGTGTTGCATTTGCAGTCAAGCATTATTAACCACATTTTTTTTGCATAGTCCCATTATTATAAGGTATGTGACTGAGAAGTTTTAGATTTTTGTTACAACTTTCCTAATTTCAAATGCATGGATGTTCTCCAGTCATTAGATTCCTTCAGAGTCTTTTTTGTGTGCTTCCTACTGTGCCACATGAGTTTCGCACACCATTACTCAATTAAAAGCTGCCATAAAATATTATTATGTGTAGCCCTGAGTCACTTAGATGGAGCTTTGAAACCCATGCACAAATGTCTGTGTATTTCAAGAAGACAATGGATGTTTTCTTATTTAGCAAAAGATTATTTCTGAAAAAAAAATGAAAAAAATCGGTGAAATCCACTATCGCAAGTAATTATGTGAACGAAAAGTGTGATTATGTGAACAAAGAATGTACAGAGGTTTGTTGTCTCCAATAAAATGAGTCAGAAAAAGAGCTTCCTGAGAAAAAAATGTCTGCAGAAAAAAACGTTTTTCTTAAGGAAATTCAGAAGCTATAGCTACAAAACCACTGTATTAGAGCAGATTTTTAATCTAAATACCATATAGCAGCAGCAATTTCCCATTCCCTGTAGTGCTTTGACAGTTGTCAAGAACATGAGAAAAAATGAGGATGAGATTATTTTATCCTTTTTAGAATCCAGATAAAGTATGGAGATGAAGAACACCTCCTCATATTAGCTACCGTGCCTTTTCACCTTAATAACCACGATTTGAATCAACACATAGTAGGAAAACTTTTACTGAAAAGCAAAACTATGAAAGCAAACTTTTACTTTTTTGTCATTATAAGAAGCTAATTTTCCATTACCCTGATTCAAGCACACTCTTTCTGCAACAAATACAATTGAGTTTTTAATGTCATATACTTTTAGCAAACCAACAATATGAGCCAAGTAGAGTGCCCTGCTACCAAAAAAGCCAAACTCTTCTAAAAATATAATACAAAATTGTTCTTTCTATCTTCTTCAGTATAAAGTATGCAACCATGCTTCACATGTTGTGAAACTACCAGTCCTACTATAGCAGCAAGGGAATGAAAGTTGGAGGTGTAAACATGGGAAGAAATATAAGATTTCAGCTAGGATGTAAAATGGAATTAAATGGTGAGGTAAAGGTTTGTCATTTCAAATGTCAAAAGCAGAAGAGAAGGTTTTTGTACCAGACTGTGCAGAAAGAGTGAGGAAGGACAAAACTGGAAGAGTAGGGGATAAAAGAGAAGTTAAGTATTAGAGAATATTTGTTAATATGTAACATAGCATATTTTTGTATTTTTTTTCTTCAAAACATCTAATTTTAACAACTTACAAAATAAAATAACAAAAATATTAAAAAAAAAAAACAACAAACCAAAAACTGAGACAATACCCAAAACACACAAACAATTTTTAAAAAACCTCTGAAAAGATGTATTTCAATAGTAATATGATATATCCGTATATTATTTGTCCCATTGAAAATGGCTGGTGGTCATCTTTGAGCATAAAATGGTGCATTGGCAAAATATTCCAAAGAATATAGAACTCTCTGAATGTCTTGTGAACAGAAGCTCACAAGCCAGATGTTGGGTAGATATTCATTCCATACCTATGAACAAATCTGCAGGAGGAAAACAAATTCTACATAAGGAGTCTTCTCTTTATACCAGTCTTTGAACTTTGTAGATAATTTCCCATTGGCCTTTCTTGCCTGAACTGTGGCCCAGAATGTAGCCTCCATTTCCAAAAGGCTTTTTGTTTACTTGATTATTCTCTTAAATGTGACTAATGAAGCAGAATATTAAGACCACCTCAGCAGTGCTGTCTCTGTTGTATCCAGAACCAGCACTGATTTAGCTATATATAGCTGGACCAGTTATTGCCAGCAAAATTCTACAGTGTCTTCCTAACTATTGTAAAATACAATAGATTTTAATTCTCCATTTTTTTTTTTCTCATAAAGCTAAACATTTAGCATTATCACATGCTAGCATAACATGGTGTGGTTTGTACATGACTGCCCAGTGAGACCTAAAGTAACAGGGATTCATGAGACTAACAGAGATGTTTGAAATGTCTGTCACAGAAACAGGTATCTATTTGTTTCCCAGCTCTCATCTGGGTTCAGAAAGAATACATGAAACATCACAAAATCTTTAACTCCTTCCCTCTGGATTTCTACATTTCAGAACTTGAATGACAAAACTGTGATATAAGTACTGATAGACAGTACTTATAGATCAATACAGTGAACAAAATACTGCTAGAAGGGTGGTCTCCCTCTGTCTTACAGTTTTTGAAAAAATTGTATTATTAGTAGAAATACAAATCAGTGAACCTTTGCACAAAAGGGTACATTCAAAAGGACAACAGTAACACTAGTTTTCTCACATTAATCCATCTCTTCTCTCCATTAAAAAAAAAAAAAATCATTATAATATTGGTTTACTCCCCTCTGACCTCCCTTGTTCAATGATGTGTGCAGGAGTTTTGATTCTGACTGGTCAGCTCCTGCTCATGTTATTCTGTGACTGATGAAGAATCAAGAAATCAAGATCTTTTACACCTTTTGCAGCTGGCTGAAAAAGAAAAGTTTTATATATAAAGATAAATTTTATATCACAAGGTGATTGTCTAACATGTGCCACATGACCAATGAACACCAGTTGGATGGCAGACTGGATTTTTAAGGATTACAACCAAGACAGCTTAGCTTTTTCAAAATTGGAGGAGAAAAATAAGTATTATATTGATCGAAAAAAGGCATCACGATACACAGATTCACTTTCTGAGTACAGTGATGCCACATTTAAGTAGTTTAAGTATATCTGCTTATTAAGAAATGCAAGACTTTTGAGACTTAGTTACCATGGGCAGAACACTTTCCTCCAACTTCAGTGTATCATATGTTATTTTAAAATGTAAATGAATCTATCTTACTTCAATAATAGTCATAAAACCTAAGTTTAGAAGGGTCCTCAAGTGATAACCTAGTTCAGCTCCTTGAACTAATCAGGCTTGAATTTTTATAAATTTTCCTGCACTTAAGTTTTATATTCTTTGTATCTTATTTCCTTTTAAAAACAAACCAAAAAACCCACCCAAACGAATAATAAGAAGAGTAGTACCTACTCATCTGATTGTTAATTAACAGGAACATAAGAATGATCAGAAAGGGTTAGACTGGAGGCATTGTAATGGATGGGATGCATGATGCTTTTGTCTCCAGCAGTCTAAAGGACTCTTATCAAGGCCTTGAAAAGAGGGAAGGCCACAAAATCAGAGACTGTGGAGGACTCTGCTGAGAAGAAACAATTCCTTTTACTGCAGGTGCAAATTTTTGGTGGTGACTTCACTATAACTTCATTTCCCTTTCCTGCTCTCTCTTTTCTCTTCTACAGGTTCCCCAGGGGAGTTCTGCTGGGACTGGTTCCCCAGTGAGTACTGCTGACACCTTTGTAAGACCTCAAACAAATACTTGTTCACATTTCTAAAGGACTGCCTAGTGCCTATGGAAATAACAGACTGTGTATGTCCTGGGGCCTGCATGGGGAGACAATGGTAAATATAATGATTGAGGAGCAAAGTGGGCAAAGGTCTGCTGCAGCTGCTCAATCTGATATGTCTTATCATTGTGAAATGACTGTTTGAGCAAAGCAAGCTTATGAAAGGAGCTGTGATGGTGGGCTTCAGTGTTTAATTTTTTCCATGTCACCAGCCCTTCCCCAGTATGAAGGCCCAGAAGCTGTAATTTTACCTCTAAGTTTTTCCTTTCTTGTCCTTTCTCTTTTAATGCCTACCAGTTCTGTTAAATAAAGCTGTGTAATGGCACGTGATATGGTGTCATCTGTACTTTGCCCTCTGGGATACAAGAACCTCCACATTTCCAGCCTTTGGAATGTAACATTACTGTCTAACCCCCAAAACTAATTCAATTAGTACCAATAAACAGAAGCTTAAGGAAAAACAAAAAGAATGTGGTAAGTATGCGTAATCCACTTCTTTAATATTTTCCCAGAGTGCTACTTGTTTTAGCTCAGGAATTTCCTGATTTGACCAAGGTCACTATGAATTTAGTAACTGATAATGGGTTTTTCCTCCATGGATTTATATAAGCTCATCTGCAATGTCCTTCAGATACGAATTCTTGTCTTTTTTCAGAAAAAACTGTGGGTGTTTTTTTTTAGCCTGTCATATCAGTTTCACTTATTGTCCTTTAGTTCTTATACCTGAAGCAACAGTGAGCTACCTCTCCTTATAGAACTTTGTCAAACCACTCCTGATTTGCAGATTTTTTAGTGTATTCCCCGTGTTGTACTCTTTACAGCTCATGGATTCCAGTTTATCGATTATTCCCAGTATGGTAGATATTCCATAGCTTTGATCATCACATTTTGTAGTGTTTGCAAAGCACTTGGTACTGCAGGGATGATCACTATAAAAAAAGCTATGAAGAAATAAATAATTCTGTCTTCAGGGCAGGATTAGAATAATCTTTAGTGAAAAAGGCTGGGTACAGACTATTAAATAAGATGAAGGCAAAAAAGGGAAAACTACTCATTAATGAAAACTATCTGCCTCTAAACTGAATGACACAGGGATTTGGAGGATAGAAAACGTATATCCTCATGTTATAAACCTAAAAAAATGTAACATAGCATTCACATTAAAGGATACAGACAATCTTGATTCCAGTGTTTGCATGCTTCTTTGTGTTTGTTACTATGAGCTAAATAACATTTTGAAAAAATGGTTTTACTATGTCTAAAAGACTAAGAGGATAGTGTATTGCAGCTTTGGTACAGAGACAAACAGAAACACAGAGAGCAGTAAGTTGCCTCTGATGGTATTACAGAACAACTACCTTTTATAGCAGTCCTCAAGAAAGGGATTTATATACTGCAGATAATGATATATTTAGAAGATGGCAAGAAGACAATGGTGTTTCACACTGACAGGACCTTCTTTCATTCCTGTTTCTCACCTCATTACTTATATATTTTAGTGCAATAGTAAAAGATAGGAGAGCCAGGAGAACAGGATGAGGATGATGTGACCTTGCTTTTGGCTGAGAAAGTTCCAGCAGAGGCACAGAACTGCCAAATGTATGTGTTAAAAGCTGTTTTAGGGCCTCAAAGGTAGGTATAAAGGATGTGAGAATGACTACCAGAAGAGGAGCATGTTCTCAGGACCATTTTAGTGGTGAATAGGGAAATAAAGCAGTAACTGAAGGACAGAGATGTCTGCAATCCTAAAATTTCAGAATACCAGGGTATACATATTCTACAGATATGTATTCACATTTTGATAATAAAATAGTATACAAATTATATGTACAGATTATATTTTATTCTTTTGTAACTCTCCTTAAAAGACTGCTTTGGACCTGAATCCACAGTTTGGATTTACTCTGTAATTAAAATAAGAAGTATCTTTGGTTTGGGTTGTTTTTTTGTTGTTTTCTTTTTCCTCTCCTTTTTTTTTCTTATTTTTTTTTTTTTCTTTTTCCTTTTTCTCTTTTCCTTTTTCTTTTTTCTTTTTTCTTCTTTCTTTTTTCTTTTTTCTTTCTTTTTCCTTCTTTCTTCTTTCTTCTTCTTCTTTCTTCTTATTTTTTAAAATAATCAATAAAATGTACAATAGCAACACAACAAAAGTAAGTTATATTCAACAAGGGCAGTACTGCATGCAATTGTCCAGTTCTCCATTTGTTCAAATGTCATAATTTCTTCAATACATAAAAAAATAAGGATGTTAATCATAAAATCCCACTGTATTAGAAATTTTGGATCTTGCTTCCCCATAAGACTGTGGAGGTAGAAAATATCAGTGCTTTTAAGAAATGGATTACAAAGAGTCATGTACAATATGTCTACAAATGGTTAAAAAAGAGAGTAGGTGTCTGACACGCCTAAATACAGGGACTGCAG
Organism: Phaethornis superciliosus; assembly: GCA_023637945.1. Classification (NCBI taxonomy): domain Eukaryota; kingdom Metazoa; phylum Chordata; class Aves; order Apodiformes; family Trochilidae; genus Phaethornis; species Phaethornis superciliosus. Next base: position 10,554,232 of record JAJQWJ010000005.1, read on the forward strand.
GTGCTGGAAAATGAACAAGAATGTCCTGCAGGATGTTGACATGGCTTCTGTGCTCTCCTTCAACCTCTCCTAATGGAACTGGAGGCAGAGTGACAAGCTATAGTGACCATTCATCTGACACAGTGTGACATTTCTCATGTCACAATGTGACATGTTTTTTTGTGATCATGCAGGAAAAAAATCAAACTACCACCCAGAGAACTTGTTCTTTAATGTAAGAAAAAAAAAAAAAAGTATAAAAATTTACTGAAACTCTGAAAATATTCATAGAAGTAATTCTGGCAATGTTTCAGTGTTTGTTTGAAATCCCATGGAGAAATGATGAAGCAGGCCTTGACATACAACATTCCTGCCAGAAGTTCATACTGTCCCTGCATGGGAGACAGTTCTACAACAGTGATGTGACGTGGTAAATTACTTTGATGTAGACCACTACTTCAAGTTAGGATAGGTCTAGCCACTGTTGTAATTTTAGTTATCAGATACATGAACATTTTCCTTAATCTTCTTACTTTGCATTTCAGAAAAACTTTAAGACATTTAAAAGTACTTTAAAAGTATAGCTCAGTGTCAAAACAGGTTGTAGAATTCCATTTTTGTTTTTGAATAGTTCAGGATTATTGATTTAGTTGGTAGACCTGGCCATAGCTTCCTATATGTCTCGTACATTTTTTTGAGAGGAGAAATATGTGCCAATATGTGCCAACATTTATCAAATTCTAATTTTGGAATGTGAATTGCAATTCTCATCTTAGTGTAAAGTGCCACATTCAAATATTGTGTTAGTGAGCTTCTGTGTGGTACATAGCAGTCACATTCAATATTAATTTAATTAGTGATGTATTCATGTTGTTCACATGAGTTTTAGATTAGACTTTGTTACTATCAACATGCATGGTTTTTCCTATTGAACTTAAAGAAAAATTTTATCCAAAAACCTATCCAGATGTTTTGCATAAGATTCCATCAGTGACCATAAAACCATTCTGGTTTTATTTCAATGTAAGTCATAAGTGCATTATGAGAACAACAAAAATATTCTTATCAATAAAGTGACTCCAGAATGTTCTACTTAAACTTTTTAACATATAATAAAGTACAACCTTAGAAGATTAATCATTTTGAAGAAAACTTTGTATCTGAATTTCCAACAGAGGAATTCAACACACAATTCTAATCAACACCTCCATAAATCAATGTAAAGTTTTGTCAAGGCTATTTGTCAGGAATAATGTGAAGCTAATGTTTTTAAACAGGGTAATAATTGATGGACTGCAGAAACTTTACTAAAATCTCTTCGGTGTAACACATTTATGTTATCACTCAGGAACTGTATCTTCATTTTCAATTGATACCTAGAAAAAAATTGTTTCAGAATTATTCACAATCATAGCAGTTTATATATATTTTGACTTTATACTAAAAAAGTACTATTTATGTCAATGCAACTATCAGATTTCATTTCTGCTGGTAGAATCATGTGAGTGCTAGTGATAGTAGGAGTTACATCCATTGCCTACAGCCAGCCCTCAGAAAGCATATGGCACATATTTTCAGACTTGTTTTGGTTATATGCCAGTCTGGATTCTAAAGAGGCACCCTGCTTTAATAAATCTGACTTGCATGTGATCTACTGCAAGCTTCCCCATACTTCCCACTCTGTGTTCTGCAGACTTGGCTTTTGACGCTTCTGTTTTCTGGTCCTAAATTTTTCAAGAACAAAGCCTACTAATCATGCCAGATTGTCATTAATTATGAAAGAAGGAAAAATGTCTACTAAAAATGAGAATAAAACCACACAATTTACTTCAATTTACAGTGTCTTAACTCTTGCTTTCAAAGGAGGAAAACAGTTACATTAGTATGCTGTTCCACAAAGTCTTGCTTTGTTAAATTACTGTGTAAAACTTGTAAATATGAGTAAGTGTCAGATTTCATTTTTAGAGTTAAAATCTAATGCCATTTTCTTTAATCAGTTCATCAGAAGGTAGGCTGACCTGATTTCTCGGATATGCAAGAGGCCAGTTTGTTGTCAACTGTTCAACCTACTTTAAAACTAAAGTGGCTTCAACAGGCATTTCAAATATTCTTCACCAGACAGCAATGCAATTCCCCTGTTCTCCATGGCTTGTTTGATCAATAAACTGATGCAAATTACTTCTAAAAATTGCAAATAACCCCCAATAAATGATACTTACAAGTTTTACTCTGCATTATATCAAAGAACTTCTTGTTTTCCTTTTTATTTATGGTGCTTTCACAATCCAATTCCTTTAAGACTAGAGTCACAGCGTAAGAAATAGACTTTTACTAATTCACTTTATTTGTCAATTGATTTTGGTACACCACATTTAGCATTCTGCTTCCAATAACCTGTACCCTCCTGACCTTCTACAATATTGGTCTTATGTGCTGTTTTATTCCAGAAAATCTTGCTTAGGTAAAATTGTAGATTGTATGGCCCAAATTGCAGATATATGGCCCAAAACGTGAAAACTATTTGGTTAACTGACTCCCACAGAAACTAGAACAGTAAGATAAAATAATCAACAGAATGGTTAATAGACATATTTTAGATAAATTCAACATTTTAACATTTACAGTGGTTGCAAATCTATAAAGCTATACAGTTTCCCTCATGGAATCATAATAATACCATTAAAATGTCAGTAAACAGATACCATAGTAATAAATAATACAATTCTTATCTTATAACTAAGAGATAAACCCAGACTTGATATAATGGGACTTTTAAATTTCTAAATTCTACTCTAATCACTCCAGTTGTGACTGCTTTTTTGAGCTTTCTAGGCAACAAAACTCATTAAAAGTCCCCTTAAAAAATACCTGAATGTCTAGTGTTGCTACATTATTGGTAGTATATGAATTTTTATGTTTCCACTTACAAGAAAGTCTGTGGATTCATTAAGGAATAAGAAATCCGCTTCTGTTATTAATGGTATCTTCTAGACATTTTTGCCTATACAGTTAAGCTTTTTCTGCTTCAAGGTCTTCTTGTTCCTTTCTGATGACTAAAAATACAGCATTTGCTCAGAACACCAGTACGAAACTCTTGAACTATTGAAACTCTTGGAAGATCTCTACCAACCACTCATACTTTCAGAGTAGACAGGATTTGGAATTGTAGCCTCACATGCGAAAATGTATTCATGGAGGAACATACATTTATCTTTTATTGAACATAACTCTTTATTTTTTCAAAGTCTAGCTGCTTTGGTAAAGACCTAGATCTTATCAGAATGACACAGAAGTTCATATAGTTCATATAGTGCACGTTGCCTGGGATCTTTTTGTCTAGTTGCAGCAGTAGAATCAGCTTCTCAAAAATTTCTATGCTGAACTACTTTCTTTTCTTTTTCTTCTTCTTTAATTTTAGGATAATGTATTTATATATAGAAATATGTAATACAGGAATGGCTGTTAATGTTTACGATGGAAATATCAACTCTAGACAAACTCTGCAAATCAACATTCTAGATACTGATACTGTGCCAAAAATGTTCTGTGTATGGAAAGTCACAGTAAATCTACAGATAAAAGTATAATTTAAGACTCAATGCTGTTCCAAGACAAGTATTATCGACAGTAATTTCAGACAGATTTTTGTCAAGATGTAGGAGAAACTCTCATGAAGCATCTCTAACATACATAGTAATTATCTGTCTTATCTTGCAAACCATAAAACAGAGCTGGAATTCAGATGTTTTGTGGAAACAGTGGTGAGGATGTAACTTTTACATGAAGGAGCCAGCAGAAAAGGCCTCACAAAGCCTGTTAGCTACAGCATCTTTATTTGCTTCTATAGTACTCCTCACCTAAGCTTAGAGTCATTGAATTACAGATCCTTGCAATTCTTGCAAAACCCAACCCTTATCGTAATTGAAGGATGTGGTTTAAGCTCAATGAATCAACTCACTTCTACATAGTGTTACTGCTAAGTGTCTCATAAAAGTAATTATTCTATGTTACACTCTTCACATTTTTAGTCACACTCCTAATACTGATAACTAAAAGGATACATTGGGACAATTATCCTCCAGAAACAATATCAAGCTGTTATGCACCACACAGAATTATTTAAACAAACAAAAAAAGAGTCATGTACATGAGGATTAGTCAAGTTTTTAAACAGATTTGCTCAGTTATGAGCAGATATTCAGAACAAGGAATGAGTTAATGCAGTTTCTTATGCGTTATTTAAATAATTCTGATATTTTAATGTGATTTTTAAAAATAATTTAATTTACATAATGTAATATTATACTTAGCATTATAAAAAATATTCAAAGTTCAAATATTCCAACTGTAAAAGGCTTAAATATAATCTGAAGCCTGTATTACCATTATGACTGTAAAAGTATATTACAATTATGAAAAGAAATTTTGAAAATGCAAAGCATCAGCAGATACACCTCTTTTCACATCCATATTTCCTATCTGCATCTCCTATCTGCTTGGCTTTGGCCAGAGGTGGATCAGGGTTTGTTATTAGGGAAGCTTCCATCAGCTTCTCACAAGAGCCACCCCTGTGGCCCTCTGTTTCCTAAATACCACTGCCCTAGCCCGAGACAATGAAGGAGGTCTTGACACTCGTGATCTCTCAAATTTATACTCAATATTATGCATAGGGAATAGAATACTCCATTTGGTCAATTTTCGTCACTTGCCTGCTCCACTCCTCCCCAGAGGGGGGTTGCAGGTGTAACCTCTTTACTCCTTTTTATTACTGTAGCATAAGATGCTTTTCAGAAGCAAGCAGTGGCCTCGGTTCTGCCTACCATTCTCTAACCATAACTATAAACATGGAGTGTTATCAGTCATAGAGCAGACACTGACTGAGAAACAAGCAAGTAATTTCAGCAAGTGCAGCTACTCAGATGAGGTTTAAGTGAAAGTAAAATGACAAGAAAGAAATTTTGTTTTGAGGGAATAGCTTACAGATGTGCTGCAGGCATTAACCGAATATATGGGTTAAAGTCATCTGAGCTGCCATATAGCTTAACACAATCTGGTTACATAAGTTGCTTTTAAAGATAATAGAGCGTTGAGGCTATGGCTGTGACGCAGTTTAGTATTCTGTATACATCCAAAATAAGTTAAATGAATCATACTGAGTGTAAAATGTTCCTGATTAACTACTCAATACTTTATTCTACTTTACTAGATTTTTAAAATTAGGTGAGATTAATTCTTTCTCTTAGATCTGTTTTGGTTTAACTCTTAATCACATTACTTACTTTTTCATTGTGTGTAGTTCTACAGGAGAAACTTACATTTCAAAGAAAATAATGTCCATTTTCAGAATATCAATAGTCCTGAAATGTCCTCTGGTCAGTCACCTCTTATAAAAAATAAATGAATAGATAAATAAATACTTAGGAAAGACCAGATAATTTATGGAAATTCTTCTTTAGCACTTGTCAGAAAAAAAGCTTTTCAGAAGCAGAATATGCTAAAGGGTAAGAAATTTACAGCAGGAGAAAGATTTCATGTAAGGTTCCTAACCAAGTACATTTGTTAGTTTCACGTATATAGTTCCAATACCACTACTGAAAGAGCATTTCTAATTCATTCTCATTTCTGTAGTCCTTGTTTTTTTCTTTATCCTCAGAATGTATTGTTATCTAATGTTATTTCATGCTGAGATGAAGCACTGAGTGTATCAGTAAGGATAACTGCTGAGAAAGAAGAACAAAAGAATTGTTTACATCTAATATTGCAACATATTCACTGGGGATATGCTGAGCTAGTGAATTTGCATCATCTGTCTCTAATGAATTTTCTCATGCAGTATTGGTTCCAGCTAATTGTGAAATGTGGAAAGATGCTAAGGCTGCGCAAAAAAAGTTTTATCAGTAAAGTGAACAGGGAAAATTTATTCATACAGTCAAAAAAACCCCCAAATAAACCCAAATTTTTGCCAAGCTGATTTTTTTAGAATTCACCAAAAATTTTTGCATGAGTTGGAAATCAATTCTTGATTTCAGCTATTGGGGAATCAGTTTTCTCATCTGATGAGCAATTCTTTAATATTTTGTTTTCCTGGTTTAGGCCAGGATAAAACTAAGTTATGCTGAAGATGCATCTTATCTGAAGATGCAGATGAGGTTTTTGCCCATCACAGATTATCCCACAGACTCACACAATCGCCACAGTTGGAAAAGACCTCAATATCCTCCCTGAATAAAATCATAGAATCATAGAATCAGCTGGGTTGGAAAGGACCTCAGAGATCATCAAGTCCAACCCTTGATCCACTGCCGCTGTGGTTCCCAGCCCATGGCACTGAGTGCCACATCCAGTCTCTTTTTAAATATCTCCAGGGATGGAGAATCCACGACTTCCCTGGGCAGCCCATTCCAATGTCTGATCACCCTCTCTGTAAAGAAATTCTTTCTAATATCCAACCTAAACTTCCCCTGGCACAACTTGAGACCATGCCTTCTTGTCTTGAAAATATATATATCAATATCTGTAAGGCCTATATCGCTAGACCATGTCCTGAGGTGTCTCATCTACACGGTTTTTAAATATCTCCAAGCATCATGACTCCACTACCTCCCTGAGCAGGCTATTCCAATGCCTGACTACCCTCTTAGTAGAGTATTTCTTACAAATATGCACCCTCTTTAGGCAAGAGAGTTAAGATTACTCACCAATAAGGAATATATATGTTTTTTTGGGTTATAAATATGTAAATAATATTAATTTTCCAGTTAATTTTCTAGGTAATGATACATTCATATTATTTTTAAAACTGCATTTTTGACAGAATACTTTCTTTTTTAGTTTTAATCATTTAAGCCTTTCTTAATTTAGAGTTCAGTGAATTTATGAGAGACTTAAGGCCTGAAATTACCTAAAAATTATATTCAATCTGTCTCAGAAATATGCTTTCCATGAAACATTGGCTGCTCACAAAACTGATTCCTATCATCCATCTATGGCTGACTTCAATCTTCCAATGGAATAGGCTAATACATCACTATTATTTTGGTGACATTCTGCCCTATCTGTCTTTATCCTACTGATTCTATTGAGGTCCATTTACTTCCTGAAGAGTATTAACATTCACCAGATATCTCAAAACTAGTATCTCCTGGATGGAGCTTCTGTCAATTTATTCTATTAGTTCCAGTACTAATTCTCCTCGTGTGAAATACAGCCATCTCTTAGTTGGTGTTAAAAGCTACAAATACTGATCAGGGCTATGATGAGACCTTCTCCAAAGTGCAGTGAAATTAAATAACCAATGTATCTTGGGAAACAGTTTCTCCTTGATTTTATCTACATGATTTCATACCTCTAAGTGAGGTCTAATCTTGTTTGAATATAAACATTAAAGAATAAAATGTATATTTGAAATAAAATTAAATATGGTCATGTTCTCAAAAAAAAAATGTTTGGCTTCTGAAAAAAGTATCATGCAGTTATAATAGAAGGTTTATATGAAATTTGCATTCCTACCTTAGTCCAAATCTGTGAAGAAAATTAGTGAGAAATTTCACTGACAATGTGGACTTTTGGCAACTTGAATGTTCAATAGTTTCTGCTTGGTTTCTCCCAGTGTATTTTTAAGGTATATTGGTGTTATTACTCTTGCTGTAATGTTAATTCTGTAATTATGAAGCTGTGACAGTCATAATTTTGTACATGTCTACATACAACCTATCCATGCTCAACCTTTTTATGCCTAGGCTAGATAGGTTAAAAACAGACTGAAAGTTTTAACTGAAATTCAATAGCACTAGGCACTATGCAACCTTTTTTTTAGTGTGTGCATATGTTTTACTTTTATTTACTCACCTTATCTTGTTTGAAAGTCTTCACCATCAATGGCCATTATCACAGAATCCAAAAATAAAAAGCTCCAAACTCCACCCCCAACTTTGCAAAAAGTAGAATGAAATTTCATTTTACATTTAAACAAATATATCCAGCAAGTTCTTTTCTCCTTCCCACATACCCATAACTTTCCCTTATTATTTAAATCTTGCCCTCCATTTAAAACAATAAGCTCACATTAACTACAGTTAGTCATGGAACCTATACCTAACTCAAACCCAAGTCAACATGCACAAAATTTGGATATTTTTAGTTCACATCTCTGAGTTGGGTTTTTTTGTTGTTTTTTGGTTTGTTTGGGATTTTTTTTGTACAGGTGTAAAACAGCATTACTCTAAATATTCCATAGCATATGTCATGCACACATCAGTCTTAACTTTCATATGTTAAGGTCTTTACATCTCAGCACACTAGTTTTAAGCTTAATAGTAATAATACCTTAATAGTAACAATACTTCCCTGAGCAATCACCTAATTGATACTGTGCTTGGAAATGAATTAGGTAAGAAAAATGAATCTCTAGTTTTAAATCTCATTCTAATAAATAACTGGAGCTCTTCCCAAAACAACTCAAGGAGGCTAAGCATGATGAATTACTCTAGAATTGTATTTAATGTTCAAATATAAAATAATGTAATAGATACATGATGTAGAGTTTCTCCATGTGCCCACTATAAATACAACATAGTAACTTCACAAGTGATATGCTTGTACTACTGGTTTGAAAAAGATAGCTTATTGTTTCTTCAATATTCTCATAATTTTCAAAGTTTACAGTTGGAGTTCTAACTACTGTTATTCTCTGTAGGAAATCAATCTTTTCTTTTTTTCTTTTTTTTTTTTTCATTTAGAAAAATTAAACTAACCAGTGACCATTGAACATGACATTTTAACAACTAAATCCATAGCTGTTGACCACTTTTTAACTAATACTTTTTCTAGAGTAGAATTTCTTAATGTTACTATAAAAAAATTCCTGCTATGATAAGCTCACAGGAAGAACTTTGACAGTTATCTGTAGTGTGCATAATGGATTGCCAAACTAGGATGTGGTTTAGAGTGCTGGCACATTTTACCTTTTTTTTTATATAATTAATTTTTTAATAATGTGCTGTTCAAACTTGAAACAAATAAAAGATAAACAAGGGTCTTGTTCCACTGAATTTGACTATGAATTTTTTATTTAACCTCAAACAATTGTATGTATGAAAGTGTACTCAAAACAATAAGCCTGCTGAAATACCTGGGCTGTGGATCTAAACCACTAAGTCTGGGCCGTAGAGAGCTTAATAAATAAGCAGACACAAATAGACTACAGTTATCTGACTGGAGCATACCTCTGTAGCCAAAATATTTTGAGACTGAAGCAGAAAAAAATAACAGTTAAACAGCCACAGTTTGAATACGTGAAGCTGCAATAATTTTTTCCATTTAAAAAGTAAGTTGGGGTAATGTTTACCTTTAAGGTGAACAAAATTAGTATCCTCTGTACAGTGCTTACTCTGTGACCAGCTTCTTTCAGAAAGATACTTACTTTGACACGAGATGTTATTTTACATCTTTCAGGAGAATATGCCCTTATGGAAAGACTATAATTAGAAAGCTGGTGTTTTCTGTTTATCCTGATTTAGCTGTCAGGCACACAACTATGAGTAATGCTGTCATCCTGGGCTTAGCATTTTCTTCCATAACAAAAAGTGGAATCTTTAAAAGAGAAAGGAGAATATAAACAGGGAAAAGATATGGGTACATTTCCATATTTGCTGCTGAAGATCTTATTCTAAATTTGATATTCATAAAGCAGAAGAAACTAGTCAACTAAAACCAACAAAATATGCACAAGGCTCAGGCACTATGGCACCATTATCTGTACTATTTAACTGCTGTGGAGTCTGAAACTTTCAGCTTTATTTTATTGGTAGCAAAAGAATTACAATGAAAGTAGAAAAACTGAAAAGAATATATTCTCAGCATTATATTTGTTCTATTGACTCCCAAGGTACAGGTACAATAAAGGTAAATTCTACATGCTTTTTTATACTTGAACGAAACAACCTTGTTTTTCCTTATCACATCACATATCTGTTTTTATCTCAATAATCTATGGAAGAATAACTATGCAGTGCTTATAAGAACATCCTTTTTTCTTCTAGTTTGAGACCTAATAGAAGAGGGAGCAAGCCCAAAATATATAATTGCTTTTAGATTAGCTTTGGAGAAAATATTTCAATAACAGTGATATTTTTCAAGTTGATGAGATATTTGGGAGAAATTCTTGAAATCCTGGTAACGAGAGCACAGTAGGCTTCAGCTCTGATACAGTTACACACACATGCAAAGAAAAAACATTAATTTACTAGTTCAAAACATTTTTTTATTTTACAATAACTTATTTAATATGAAACCTATCTGGTTTGAAAGGTGCCAGCCAAAGAATGTGATTTGTGTCAGTTCTTAAAATTTTATGTGCTATCTATTGCTATTCAATAGATGATGATCTATTTTGAAATTGTTTTTAAATGACTTTTTGTTTTTTAATTAATCAGTACATTTAGTTTATTGGAAAAAAAAATATATTTGGACCTACCTTACACAGTTACCAATACCTGCTGTAGTTACATCAGTAATGGTACAATTACAAATACAACTTCAGGTTAGATCATTCATCAGAAGTGTTACTAAATATGTAATGATCATAAGAATACAAATAAAAGGTTTGGTTTCTGTCTTATGAAGTAATATTAAGATAAAAGGTCTAGTGATTAGATCACTTCTTTGTCTACAATAGTGATAAATTAATATTTAAAATGTAATTTAAATTGTTTTAAAATATAATTTAAAATGTAGTAACTGACCACACACCTAAAAGCTTGTTCTTATTTTTCTGCTATGTTTTAGCATCCACAAAAAAAAAAAAAAAAAAAAAAAAAAAAAAAAAAAAAAAAAAAGCAAAAAGCAGTGTACATGCAAATCACTGCAGGACTAGAATTTAAATGTGTGAAATTGCTTAGAGACTCTAAATCTTTTAGTAGCAAAATATAACAAAGTACCTCAGGAAACTTTCTCTACTACATTATTTAACATAATATTTTGAATGTTAAATTATTTCTTGAATTTTTCCAAATCACACAGCAATGCCAGTAAATTAAAAAGACAGATTGATATTGTCACATATATAAAAAGACTAACAAAACATAATAACCAAGTATTCTATTCTAATTCACTCAGTATTCTTAAGAAGCTGTCAAAAACCTTATATTCTTATTTCTCTGAATTAATCTCATATAGTCATTTTAATTACATTGTTTTTATTCATCCTGCATAGTAGTTTAATTAGTTTCTCTACTTATAATTCTACAAGCTTTACAGTCATATACTTAATTTCTTAATTACTTAAGACTTTTAATTCCATTGTTAGTGTTGTATAATATATGGGAATCTTATTTTATGTTATATTATAATTAAAAATTAATCATCATTCTTTTAAAAAGTGACAACATTCTTACAACATTTAAAATAAAAGAACAGTAATGTGGGAATGGTTACAGATGTTGGAATATAGACACTGAATTACATGGAAATTCTCATGTCTTACTCTGATCATTTATTAAGAAGGGGAAAAAAAGAAAAAAAGAAAAAAATGAAACATATATTTTCATTACTTAACATCAATTAATTAATTAACATCAATTATTTGAAAATAAAGATATGCTTAATTTGATACTGAAATAATTCGGACTAACACTTATTTTCTAAGATCTGGAAAAAAAAATCAAGTATAATTTATAAAAAAAGAAATAGCCTCCAGCCTTCAAAGTACACTGATCAGATTCATGATGAATATAGTTTCTCAGCTCCTCAGATGAATAATCAGTTATTTCTTCACTTAAACACCAGTTATAAAAGTAGATGGAAATTATTAATTTTTAAATTTCTTCTTTCTTAACTTAGTATAAATTTAATCTCATTTATCAGTGCAAATTATGATAATTACTAGACAGATAAAATAATTCACAGTAAATGCAAGGGAAACATTAAAATATTTTTTATAAATATTTTATTTCTCTCTTGCTCTGGAGATTTTCAGTAATGTATAGCATCATCTCTAATTTTTCTCTCTGATAAGATTTTACAAATTATTTATCTGACATGATAAATGTTTCTTGAATGTTACACAGTGGTTTTAGAGAAGCAGTTGCACAAATTTGATTATACAGAAACAAGGAAAAACATAGTCTAAACTTCTTATATATTTATTTATTTATAATTTTTATATTTATTTATAATTTTTATACTTATTATTTTTATATTTATTTATTATTTTATTATATATTATTTACATACTTATTTATTATTTTTATTAATTATTTACACACAAACTAAAGATTTATCTTTAAATTTCAGAAAAAAAGATGTAAAATTAGATTATACACTTTAGCAGCAATTGATTTATATACTTTTAAATAAATAGAGATTTAAGTGGGTTAGAAACCTGATAAGAGAGAAGGGAAATTGACCTCTCCAGTTTCAATTTACTTAAGCAAAACCTTAAAACCTTTAGAAATCTGAAGAAAAGATTCATCTCTGGTCCCAGTATGTAACATTTTGTGTCCTATCAAATAATTTCCTGCATTTTCACAAAATTATTTATTTTTCTTTCCTAAATTTCTTGATTTCTTGATCCTCATAATCTAAAGAGTAAGTAATTAAAGGCAAAGTAGAAATTAACTATTCTTTTTATGAGGGATAGAAAACTGAGGATCTAAGAGCCAAAAAAGAGTTCTGAAATGTCCATGTGTTCCCATATAGAATTTTTAGGGCTGACAATAAATACACATTCTCTGAATAAATATATATTCTCTGAAGTGGTAACTGAAAATATGCATTTGATTTAACTCCGTCTCAGGATGAACAAAATAGCCCTCACCGGTTCTCTAGGTGATTATTTTCAAATCATTTAGCCTCATTATTCTTGTCCCTGTTGGTTACCTATTTGCAAAGACACAGTTTGCTTCTGGTTTGAAGATAGATCAGATATTGGCTATTTTAAATCTAATTCTGAAGCACCTAAATCTCCTTGTGAATTTGTTATGGAAGTTTAACAGAGCACTTTAAGAACTAGACATGTAAGAGTGAGGATTCCCATACACCCTTGTCTAAGCTATCGTTGGGGTCTTCAAGTTTTCATAAGAAGGTATAACTGATCAGATAAAGCAGTCATGACAAAACAGTTCTGCTCCCTGCATAATAAACAAGTTCCTTTTATCTCACTGCCACTGAATTCTTATCTTTGAAACATTGTGATTCAACTTAAGAGGACAATAATAAGCTTTACTGTCCTTAAGTGAAACAGAAACAGAACTCAAAGGATCTAGTAGAAACACCCATATATTTTGAAGAATTTACTATACCACAGCCACTTGCAAACCCTGCTCTTTTACTTTGTTCTTTTGTAAGTAAAACTTCTGTGATTTGAGGGCAAAGGCTCTCTGCTTTCAGATATGACTGAGTAACACTGGGTATTAACTAGCTGCATCATACAAACTTGCTGTTGCTAGTGGGGAAAAAAGCATTATGAAACACACATATGATGCATCTTTAAATATGCCAGTCTTGAAGCTCTAATCCTGATGGTCTTTCAGACTGGTATTTGAAAACGTTGAAAAGGTGGCTGAGCAGAGCCTCTTTTCTCTTACTAAAATATTATTAGTTTATTTTCATACAATGCTTTTTTTACAAATTCATTTTTTAATAATTTTGGTCCTGCTTGATTGAAGTACACGAAACTCAAACAAGTGCTCCAAAACCAAGGAAGGCACCTCCATTTTTTTCTTGACCTCAAGATCAAGTAGAACTGTAGAAACCTAGACAAGTACTATGGAAAATTAAAATACAGAGAACAGAATTTTTTTTTTTTTCTTCAACCAGTGTGTTACTATAGCTTGTATGTTACCTTGCTGAAAGTTATTTGGGATAACAGAAAGAAATTATGTTCCTTTATGGCAATCAGAAGCTAAAACTAATTTTAATTTTCTACATAACATCATGTAAAACAAGGAAGCCACAAATCAGAAACTGAACTTTATGAGCAGAGAAGAGTGCAGGAGCAGGAGCATGAGGGGACAGAAAGATCAGGAGAGAAGAGGGAATGAGCATAATGAAGAAGAGCATGATAGCATTATAAGCACCCACAGATGGAGGGGAGATCACTTACCTCCTTGATATGAAATGAAAGATATTCACATTTGTTACGATGATTGGATATTAGGAAAATTTTTTTTACTGAGAGAGTGTTCAAGCATTGGAACACTGTGCCCATGGAAGTAATGGCGTAGATGTAGCATTTCAGGACATGGTTTAGTTGGCATGATGGTGTTTGGTTGAAGATTGGACATGATGACCTTAGATGTCTTTGTCAGCCTTAATGATTCTATGATCCTATTATTCTATGATCTGTGCCAGCACAGGTCTTCTGTTGGGATATCAGCTAATTTTTTAATTAGTTGGAATAGGAAGATGACAACAAATTTTCAGTCTGTCTATGTTTCTTTTCACTAACATGCATTTCATAATATTTATGATATCACTTAATTGAGATACCTTGTTTGTCACAAACTCAATTGAATTTACAAGCAGTTGAACATTTAAATAATCTTTATCTAAACATTAAATAATGCCTTAATGGCGTAACCCTGTGTCTTGTTTACTTCACTATGACTGAATATTTGTGACCTTAATGCCTTATTTTAACGTCTTTCCTGGATGGCATTGTGTAAAATGGAGTGCATAAACCATGAACTTTAAAATTCCCTGTTAATTCTTTTAACTATAACTGGCAGTATAATTATCTAGAAAAGTGTCTTGTACTATTATTATTTTTATTATCCTATCGTATATTTATTGTTTTTCATTCAGTTTAATCAGTTAAACATATTCTTAAAGTTTCTCAGAAAATACAGGGTTTTGTCATTCACTGTGCCATATTTAAGCAATTTTTCACCATATTGCAATACGGCACATATTCTAATATCCCCATTTCCTTATTGTCATCTTAAAATCTAAAGGCTTTCAGAACCAAGAACCAACTAGCATAAGCATCTAAATTCAACACTAGTTTTAGCAAAAATATTGCACAGCACTTATGCTTACTACATTATTGCTGGTTTTATTTATCAGAACAAGACAGTGAAATTAACAAATTTAAATGTTAAAATTTCAAGAGTAGTTGTAAACAAATTGAAACTCAAATTAAATTCACTAATTAAAAATACTTATTATTTTGCTTGTATAACTAGTCTATGTGATGTAAAGACAGGAAATCTACCCCTTAAGACAGTAATTGTTTTGAATGTAGTTGTTCCCAAACCATCAAAGCAGCTTTCAATTTAAAGCAGTCTCCATAGATGAGACACAGCTGTAAAGCCCTTGCCTCTTTTCCAGTCTCCTTTCTCTTCTGGAGTTTCATTATTCTTTACATCAGGATAAAGATTACTGTAAGCTGTGCCCTTGTATCTGCCCACAAGTTTATCAACACAAGTGTATCTGAAGCAAGTTTACCAGTTTTACTTCAAGATATTCCAGAACAATGAAAAAAATATGTTTGCATGAACCAAATCCTTAAGTTCTTACTCAGTTTTCACTCAACCATTCCTTGGTCAAATCAATAAGTTTGTAATCACTCTAGGATTTGGCCAAACAACGTAAGTCAGTTTGGTTCTTTTCTTCAAATGTTTACCTATCTTGATTAAAAATTGATCTTACAGTACATATGGCTTAGACTTCATAGACCTCCCTCTCACTATGGACAATATTTGAACTTCTATAGCAGAAGAGTTTAGAAGAATGAACGATTTTAATATAAATTCTTTTTGATTGGCAGTTTGAAAAGAAATATCAATACTGTGGAAATTTAAGAAAACTGTCATGTAAGCTATCTTTCTGTCAAGATAAGCAGTTCTAAAAAGAAGGTCATCTATTAAGATCTCTGGAATTAAAACTCATCCAGCAGTGTACTTAGCTCACCGTGTTTGGTAAAAGGAATTTATTGCTGTTTCTCAGTATTGAAAAAGTTCATGCTGCCATTGACTGACCTTTGAAAAGAAAAATGTAGCTGGCTTATAGGTAAAAGCATTTATTTCCCTCACACTTTGTCCACTAGGGTTCATTGCATAATTTCACAATATTTTTTAAAGTTGGCCAACATAATTCAAATATTGACTTGTCACAAGAGCGCGATGATCAGATGTTATAAAACCATGGCTAAAAGTAATGCTTACTAATCATTAGTGCCAGATGAAGAAATCTGCTAGTGCACATGATAGCCATTGGTATTTTATCTAAATGATTCCAGTGGAATCTGTGATATCTGTGGAAGACTACTATGACAGCTAAGCTGCTTTTTTTTTTTTTTTTTTCCTAATCAGAAAATATCAAACTAATCAAGCTGCCAGTATATTCCTGATCCTTCATTTGAGAGAGAAGAATATGTACCTAGAAAATAAAGATCGATTACCAGAATACATGAAAAATTATCAAAGTCATAATTAATCTATAATTTCCAGTACTGCATGATTTCTTATCGAAATCTGACAACTTCTATTACTTTGTCTTACATTTGGACACAATATCTTTTCCATTTCACTTATTCTTTTTCTGAGTCATCTATGATGCTGTGTTTTTATATTGAATTTCAACAAAATAATGTTATGTACATCACTCATATATGTCTTTATCTTATAGTATAGAAGAATATAAATCAACTTGTGCTGAAGCAAAGAGGTGTCTCTTTTACTGGAACACAGTGTTTATCAGTGAAATTCACTTTTAAGGCAGAAAAATATGATGCAGGTAGAAATGTTGAAACGCCAGAAAATAGTTTTTACCATCAAATTCAAGGAGAAACAGAGCAAAGGTTATCATTAAATAAATTAGGAACACTTCTCTGAAATGGTTTTTCAACGAATAGAAAAGTTTGTTGTTTTTTTCTTTTTGCTAAATATGCATGTCTCTTTTCATCCTTTTCTTGCCATGTATTGTGCCTAAAGATAATTGTACTGGAAACATTAATGGAGAAGAAATTAAAAAAAAAAAAAAAAAAAGAAAAGAGTATTCCATCTAGATTCTCTTATTAATTAGGTAGAAAACAATATCAGAACTACATTTTGGAGGAACTACTTTTGCCTTGAAAGAAAAAAATATATATTTGCGAAAAAATACGCAAGTTATGTTTGCCAAGTGGTGCACAAACGAAAAAGCCACAGCTTACCCAAAGTCAAAGCAATTGTAAGTAAATTTTACAAATAAATAGTTCACAAACCCTAGCAAAGATAAACAAGTGGGAGAGAATAGTTTTCCTAACTACTAGTTACATAGTTTAACAAACTTGCTGGTTTTGAATTGCCTATAAAGCTCATACAGATGAGGCAAAATCTGTTTCTATAACCCTGAAACTTGGATTGAACAAGTTTTCCTAACAGTGAAACTCCTTATTGAATTAACATTGGTAGGCATCTACTGATCACCTAAAAACACAGGACTGGTAAATTTGCATTTCAATTCCTGAGTGAAGAACTGGTGCCTGTTCTCTTAGGTGAGCAACTGACTTTCATAAGCTTCATTGTGGCATTTAAGAGGATCTCCATTGCTCTGTAGAGCTGGTAAACTATCACTTTATCTGAAATAATGTTAGGAGAAGCACATAGCTTTCAGATCTTCTTGTCTCTAAGATGAACAATACCATCCCTTAAACTTTCCAAGTACTCCATGGCCTGTACATATGGTATTCCCTAAAGGCAGCATAGTAGACTTTCCTGACTCTAGGGACTAGTAGATGAAAGAAGGCCATGAATTAGAGATTATATTACTCTCTGATCTTTCAGGTACTCCTCAACCAGGGATTAATGCCCGGGGATTTATATGGTATATGTATATACATTGACACCCAGGGATTAATATGGTGAAAATATTGTATTGGAGGACAGTGTCCAGAGGGCAAGTAGTTAACTGTGGGAAGTGGCGCAGATAATGTGAGCAATAAGAAAGGAATGTACAAATGAAGCCCATTTCTTAACAAAGGGATGGTGGAAAATTACTGAAAATCAGTGGAAAAACACCAGGAGTTTGGGGGGAGGACCCCTGTGGGGGACCCTGGGGAAGGGCTAGAGGATAAGTAGGACCCTCAGATTAATAAAATGTTGTCTCAGTTTGGAAAAGTACTGAGTCCATGAATTGATACACCACAGTTAATCATTTTCTGTGATTTTTTCCCTATATGAATAACCGAGTAGCCATCACTTTCTGCTTTACTTTAGAGAAAAGAAACAAGTCCTCTATTCCTTCAGTCAAAGAATTCTGTAGAAATATAACAGAGGTTGTCAGAATGACCCCAAAACTGCTGGGTTGTAACTAGTTCTGGAAGAACAAGGAAATTCACACATTTTTCCTTAACTTTGTATATGACAAGCTGTACAGTCTTCATCATCTCCTAGTTTGTATTTACTGATGCTTCAAATAAATTTATTGTCACTGATCATGACAGTTTATCATAGGCTTCATTTCAGGTAGACCAGTGAAAAATATAATTGGATAGCTTTAATCTACAGGAGCTTAGATTTACTAACGCTCTGGGCACACTGAATATCCTACCCCTAATCATTTATTTCCCTTTTTTCTTGAAATTGTTGGTGATGTGGATAGAATCAGGAATATTTGTAGGCAAAAGATTATTTATATCTTGGACTCTGTTTCCTAGTTTATAGGGGCAAGTGCTCAAAGCACTGGATCAATACCTGCAGTTCCCAACTTTGAAGAAATAAGTGTGAATAAAATGTTACAACAGGGGTAAGACCAAACTCAGTTCCAGACTAACAAAGAGACATCAGAAGATAATAATCTTCATTCAATTAAAACTGTAAATCTGCTTTACAGTAATCTATATAAATGTGTAATATTAAGAAGACTCTTTCCTCTTGCATTCTTATACAATATTACAGTGTTAAATTTTGGTATTATATATTATTAAATGTCATGTTTTCCAAGTGCACAAAATTCTTTCCCATAAAACACAATGAATATAAGAAACCTGAAGTCATTATACAGAGATAAGCAAGACTCTTTCTCTTACTAGTGAACACAGGAGCACAAAGCAGATCACGATAGTTTTCTGAGTCCTTAGTCTTGATCCTCTTATACGACAAAACTTTTCTCAGTTTAAGATGAATAGCAGATCTCTCAAAAGACCTTGTCCAAAAATGGTCATGATTTATTTAACCAGATGACTGGTTACAACAGTATATAAAATATTTAATGACTGTGGAATTTAACGATGCATGCATTGATAAATAAAGAACTGGTAACACCAGTTTTAGAAGAGACACAAAAGCTATTCATTGAACTTTGCTTTATGTAATGAAAATTTCTCCAAATGTTTTTTTAAGAAAGAATAATGAACAGGTGAAGTTCCTCACATTAGTATTCCAGAAATTAATGTCTAAAGTCCTGTGCTGGTGTTGGCTGGGATAGAGTGAATTTTCTTCATAGTGGCTAACTGTGCTGATAACACAGGGATGAGGGGGACTTGGAGTGACAGTGTTTGTCTTCCCAAGTAACCATTACATATGATGAAGCCCTGCTTTCCTGGCCATGGCTGAACACCTGCCTGATGATGGGAAGCAGTGAATGAATTCCTTGTTTTGCTTTGCTTGTACACATGGCTTTTCCTTTACCTATTAAATTGTCTTTATCTCAACTCACAGGTTTTCTTACTGTTCCAGTTCTCTCCCTCATGCTGCCTGGGGAGATTGAGTGCATAGTTGGGGCTGTGTGAGAACTTGTGTGAAAATTGCCACTTAATTGCTTGCTGGGGCTAAACCAGCCTGCTTCTTATGGTGTAATAGAGCCTTTCATGAAAAAATAAGACTAATTCTGAATCCTTAATTGTTTAAAATGGCTTAATAAGCCATATATGACATATGGCCAACTTTGCTTTGTAGCAAGGACTACAGATTTAACTCTGCATTCAATTTCATTGAAATAAATCAGGAAAAATATAATTCAAGGTCTCACTAATCAGCCCACACTTCCAGCTCAGCCAAAAAGAAGCTTCAGTTTTAAAAATCATAACAAATTTAAGAGGCACAATAAGCAAGTGGTCAACCTAGCCACATTACCTCTTACATGAAAAATCCAAAGTCAAGTATTAGTGGAGAGCAATTCTAAATGTGAATTTTGCCTGTGAGGAACAATAGAGCTATTTTCAGGATCTTTACTAATCTATTGCTTTTATAAATATTCAGTACCTTATTGTTGTTCGTAATATATTGGTGGTGCTAAACTTAGCTTTTGCTCAATTCTTTCTTTCTCAATTTTTTAGCTTTCTCACTTCTCATTAAATTGTATTTGTATACTTCTCTTTCAGCATTTTCTTTTGCAAATAGCATGTAATAATGTAGAACTTTCTTGGCATTCTAATCAATGAGATGCAAGGTATTTTAGCAGCACAAAGAAAAGCAATTTTAAATGAGAATTATTGTTAGCCTCTTCGTTCTTACTGTTGAACTATGTAGGCCCTTATCACATTAGTACTACTCAGCCTAGAAGAGAGGTAATTGCATCATCAGTCTCTTTGGTCTGTACCTCATCCCTTTTAGCATGCTCATCCTTTCTGCTACTTCACAATTTCATTCAATGTTCTTCTGGGTTAGAATCATATCAGAAGCAAGAACAGGCTGAATTAAGAGTTGCTGTATGCTATACTCGAATTTTTTTCTGTGGATTAAAGGGCAATTGAATATTTTTTTCAATAAACAGTGTCCTTTTGAACTTTTATGTACGAATAGATGGACTTTGTTTTACCAGGTATTGATATTTTTTTTTATTTTAGAATTTTATTTTAGAATTTTATTTTAGAATTTTTTATTTTAGAATTATTTTAGAATAAATAGAAATGTGATATAATCCTTTGCTTAATGAAATTACAAAACATGACACTGCATATAGTATAATCCTTTGATTATGTTCTGTACTTGCATTCTCTTTAATGAATAAAAGCTATTTAAATGCCTCAACACTGTGGCAGCGGTGTGAAGGTGTGTTATATTTTTTTTTATTTTCTTCGATTACATTTTTTGTGTTAACAGATAATGCAATTGCATAAAACAAGAAATGCTGATTCTTGCTTCTAAACTTACAGTGGCAACATATGGGAACCAAACGTTTACATAACTTCAAGGACACAGTATATGGAAATTTAAGAAAGTTTTTAATTAAATGATACAAATCTTCCATTTTTAATTATATAATCTATTTCAGGTGTCTGTGCCCTGTGATAATAATAATTTTTAAATTACACAAATAAAAAGGTAAAATTAATTTTTAAAAGACATGTAAGAGCTGACAGAGATAGCCATTTTTATCTCAAATATCTCCTGTTCCCTAATGGTGTATAAGTGTCTCTGTATAGATGGACATAGATATTATATAAAGCATGAAAGCTCTGTGTCTGTACCTACAAAGCATTGCACAGACACAGTCTGTGTTACCAACTTTGTAATTGCAGGGAACAAAATAAGCATCCAGACTTTAATGATACAAATAACACATTCTTTCAGGTCCTCTCAAAGGTCAAAATTCCATCACTAATATTCATGAAATGTGTTTGAATAATCGAATTTCAATAATAGGTTCTTACAGAGTTAAAGATTGTCTGCAACAGGGTAAGAAAAAAAATCTAACTAAAGACCATTAAAAACATTTATTGTTGTGATAGTATCATTCTGTAATTTCATGATGTTTGAACTTGGTACTCAGATGAGATGAAACTGATTCCTAAAAAGCCCAAACAATGGCTTTAGGAACCAGTTCAGGTCCCTACTTTGCTTGGAATGCTATATATTTATTCCACTACTCTGATGCTGTCCTACCATATAATAACTTGTAGATGCAGCCTTATTTCTTCAGAGAGTGATGGAGGGAACAGGGTAGAGGTAGGAACCAGACACTGTCTAATGCATTAATCTTAGGGGAATATGTTAATTCAGGGAGGAATCCACAGAGACCACTGTAGCCAAGCTGACTTTTTTTTTCTTTAACTTCACATTTTATCTTTTGGGAGAATGAGGAAGTATGTAGCAGGAAATAGTAGAACAATATTCTAGGGAATCATGTCATCAAGGGGAAAGCCAAGAAAAGCATAAATTCATTGTGAGTTGAAACTGCTGGCAACTAATACCAATGATTTTCTGATCCATTCACTGACAAGTTGAATTTCTTTAAAAAGGAATGTGCACTAAAGTGGGGAGGAAAGACATATCAAAGAAAATTTTATATTCATATTCACAAAGTAGTAATTTTTGCTTTCATAAAATGACTGTAAAATAGGCAATTTAATATCTATAGAACTACTTTATGTTTATACAAACACAAGTAAGAATATAAGAAACAGAATTTTTAAAGAACATTTTCATTCTTTTCCTCAGCCATGTCTTTCATTTTACTCTATTTTACTTGGAGAACTTTTTACCTTATTGCTTATTAAATGCAATTTTAAAACAGCTTGAAGATTATGTAGAAAGATCTCTCTCAAAAACTGAATTTATATGTTATTTTGAAAAATAAGTTTGATGACTGAACTTGAACATCTTAGTTTAACACTAAATCAAACAATTTAGATGTCACAGAACTTCCTTGCTGTTACCAAGAAGCACAGTAAAGAAATCAGTCTTGTATCAAAGAAGTATGAAGGTAAATAAATAGTGCAGGAAATTCCATTAACTATAAGTTCATATGATAGTTTCATATTTTATGATCAATTTATACAAGCTGAAGTATTTAGAGATGAGCCAGGAACATGCAGCCCAAAAAGCCAACTGTATTCTGGGCTGCATAAAAAAAAGAACAGCAGCTGGGCACGGGAGGTGATTCTGGCCCTCTACTCCACTCTCGTGAGGAACCCATATGAAATTCTGTGTCCAGCTCTGGGGTCCTCAGTCCAAAATTCAGGAAGAGAGAGGAATATCTTGGAATAAACAGACTGATAAATCCCTTGTCCAAGGGAACAGCAGAAGCATTGCATAATTGAAGCAATGTTAAAACCTCAAAGTTTTCTATTGTTTTTTGTTCTTCCATATTCCAACCATTATACATCTGGAGTAAAATTTAATATAATATACATTCCTCTCGAATGACAGGGAAGTAATAAGAAATTCATTTTATATGTAGAGAAAAATAAACCAAATACGCCATCTAAACAGCAGAAGAAAGTTTTATTTTTATTATACCTTTCCAAAGCAAAATTGCACTGAATAAATAATGGATGAACTGCAGGTGTGAAATCCATTGCTTGTTCCTATATTTTTTTGTACTTTCTAATTCTCTTACGTTATTAATAATAACTTCTAACCAATAACCTGTCTGTGGTGGTAAGAAACAAAAAATGTCATGTTATTTCATTTTTTTCACCTTGAATAAACTCCTGTCTAGACTATATTAGCAACAGTTGTTTTTGTCATAGGAATATTTCAGTACAGAACTTAAAAAATCACTTACATTAATAAATACCCACCCAAAAATGAAAGTTTCTCGACAAGTCTAAAATAAGATATTTAACATCAGTAATGGCATGGTCAGATTTTTTAAAATATTCTGAATGTTTTAGGCTTTGAAATTACTAATTTAATCAGGCTTTGACTTAATATTTGATTTTTAATTTTTTTTACTAATTTAATTAGGCCTTGAATTTACTAATTTTATTTAAAGTACAGTTATTGTGAAAAGTGTTGTTTCTCAAGGGCTGTAACAAACACCTGCCACATTTATATAATAGGACACATTTGTATAATAGGACACATTTGTATATATAGGACAAATATTAGTACAGCTATAGGCTCACAATCATAGGCCCTGGTTGTCATGGGGGATGACAATTACTCAGCCATATGCAGAGCAAACAATACTGGCAGGCACAGACAGTCCAGGCAGTTCCTGCAGGGCATGAGGAACAAACTTCTGCAGGCAGAAGAGGAACAAACAAGGAGAGCAGTGCTGCTGGACCTCATGCTGATAAACAAGGAGAGACTGGTTGAGGATGTGAAAGTAAGGGGAAGCCTTGGCTGTAGTGATCATGAGATGATGGAGTTCAGGATCACGCACAGTATACAAAGTGCATCGTGCAGGGTCCCAAAACTAGACTTCAGAAGTGTTACAACTTCTTCAAGAAACTGTCTGGTAAAATCTCATAGGACAAGGAACTAGATGGAAAGGAGACCCAAGAGATCTCGCTAATATTCAAGAACCTTTCCATCCAAACTCAAGATCAGAACATCCTGAGGTGTGATAAATTAAGTAAGAGAGCCAGAAGACCTGCATGGTTGAGCAGGAAGCTGCTGAATAAACTTAAGTGGAAGAAAGAACTTTTTTAGAGCATGGAAGAAAGGGCAGAATGCTTGGGAAAAATACAAGAATGTTGTCAGAGTATGTAGGGATGCAACAAGAAAAACTAAAGTCTCCTGAGAATAAAACCTGGTGAGGGAGCTCAAAGACAACAAGAAAGGTTTCTTCAAGGACACTGGAGGAAAAAGGAAGTCCAAGAGGAACGTGGACCCACTGCTGAACTAAGTTGATGCCCTAGTGACAAATACAGAGAAGGCAGAGTTACTGAATGCCTTCTTTGCCTCTGTTTTCACTGTCAAGGTTGACCCTCAGGAGTCCCACATCACCAAGGTCACAGAGGAAGTCCAGCAAAAGGAAGACTTTGGTTCAGTTGAAAAAAAATGGGTTAAGGATCAATTAAGTGAACATTCATAAATCCATGGGCCCTGAAGGAATGCTTCCACTGGTGCTGAGGGAGTGGGCAGAAGACATTGCTATGCTGCTCTCCATCATCTTTGAAAAGCCCTGGAGAAAAGGAGAGGTGCCCAAGGACTGGAAAAAAGCCAGTGTCACTCCATTCTTCAAAAAAGGCAAGAAGGAGGACCCAAGTAACTATAGGCTGGTCTTATCTCCTCCTTATAGGCAGGTCACCCTCACCTCCATCCCTGGAAAGGTGATAGAATAACTTATTCTTAGTGCCATGTCAAAACATATTGAGGAGAGGAGGCTTATCAGGAGGAGTCATCATGGATTCACTAAGCAGAAATCATGTTTGACCAATTTGATAGCTTTTTGTGATGGCACAAATAGATGTACAAAGGTAGGGCTGTTGACATGGTCTACTTCAAACGCATCAAGATTTTTGAAACTGCCTCCCATTGCATCCTCACAACAAAACTTGAGAAATTTGGACTGGACAGTTGGGTAGTGATATTCGTTGGGAACTGGCTAAAAGACAGAGGAAACTGAGAGGGGATGGCATCAATGCTTATAAATATCTAAAGGGTAGGTGTCAGTAGGATGGGGCCAGACCATAAATTTCTTATTACACGCATCAAATTTATCCACATTATATAAAAATATTACACGATGGGAGATTGAAACAATTTAAAATTGACTGCAGATTTGTAACACAATATTTTCTATAACTTATATTTCATTCAGAGACAGAATTTTGGTTTGGGGCAATCAGGAATGATTTAAAATAGAGGTGGTATTTTTATTTTTATTTATATATATCAGATTGTATTTAAGTAATCAATTTTTCTGTCTGTTTTCTAGAGGATGGAAAGAAAAAAAACAAAGAAAAAAAAGGACAAAAAAAAAAGAAGAAGTAGAAAGGCATGAAATTTTAGAATTATTGATTTGTGGCAAGCTAGGGTAGGTTTTTTAACCCTTGTATTTGTCTCAGTACTACTCATTCCAGAATGAAAATTGGCTCAGATACTGTAATCTTAGAATGACTGAGCCAGGGTAGGGTTAAAAATATTTTAACTGTAGCAAAAATGATGAAACCGTCAGTCACAGCTTATTAACTTAGACATTAATCATACCGCATTGACTAAAATAGCTCTTATTTACTAATTTCGCTGTCCTTCTTGTTCTAACTGTAACTCAAGTAACCACCTTGAAAATTCACACATCTTTCAGTTCCCTTATGCATTAGAAAAACCAAACCAAACCATCCTGAGAGGCTGAGAACTGAGGTTGAGAGTTTTCCAGTTTTAGTAATTCAAATGCTTTTTGGCCTTTAGTGTAATTTCTCTGTACACAATTTAGAATCTATTTGGTTTGTGTGGCTAGGTTTCAGCAATGAGGGAGCTACAGGGGTGGTTTCTGAGAGAACCTACTAGGAGCTTCCCCCATGTCCTGTCAGCCAACCACAGCAATCTCAAAGATGGACCCACAAC
The DNA here is from genome assembly GCA_023637945.1 of Phaethornis superciliosus. NCBI lineage: Eukaryota > Metazoa > Chordata > Aves > Apodiformes > Trochilidae > Phaethornis > Phaethornis superciliosus. Next base: position 10,580,373 of record JAJQWJ010000005.1, read on the forward strand.
TGGACAAGGCTGAGCCCATCAGCCATGATGTTAGTACCTGTGGGATAACGTGAAAAGAAAAAAAAAAAAAAAACAAAAAAATGCACAACATGCAACTACAGAGACATTTAAGATGCACTAAACTACTCTGCAGCCACCAAGGTCAGTGAAGAAGGAGGGGTTGGAGGTGCTCTAGGTGCCACAAAATTTTCCCCTGCAGCCCATGGTGAAGACCATCGTGAAGCAGGCTGTCCCCCTGAAGCCCATGAAGGTCCACAGTGAAGCAGATATCCACCTGCAGCCTTTGGAGGACCCCATGACAGAGCAAGTGGATGCCTGAAGCAGGCTGTGACCCCAAAGGAAGCCTATGCTGGAGGACCTGTGGACCCAGGGTTAGAGGAAACCATGCTGCAGCAGGTTTTCTGGCAGCACTAGTGACCCGTGCTGGCAGTTTCTGAAGGACTGAACCCTGCGTAGGGCACCCAGGATCCAGCAGTTAATGAAGAACTGTAATCCAATTTAAAAGTTCATGGAGACCTATATCACACAGGAGGGATCCCTTCCTGGAGCAGGGAAAGGGTGTCAGGAGCCCTCCCCCTGAGGAGAAAAGTGCAGCAGAAACAATATGTGGTGAACTGAATTTAACACCCATTCCCCATCTGCTTTGTTGCTGGGTGAGGAGGTAAAGAAATCAGGAGTACTAGCAATAACTCTAATAAATAATGTTTTACTTGACATCTTAGAGTCTGGGTGCCTTTCTTACTGTGATCACTAATTGACCAGCATGTCCTGGTGAAAAACACCTCTCCATAGGCAGTGGGTGACTGCTGTTAGAACTCTCCAAATCAATTGCTTCTCCAGGATAAAGAAGCCCAGTTCTTTCATCCTTTCCTTACAGGGCTAGTTCTCTAGCTTCTGCCTGGGTTGGGGTTTGCTGATGAACTCACTCCAATTTATCAATACCTTTCCTGTAAAAAGCAGAGTGGCTTAGTCGGAAGATTAGCTGTGAATTTTTTTCCTTTGTGCTTACAAGATAAAAATATTTCCAGGAAAAAAAAGTTCAACTCTACTTATATTATTAATAGAAAGCATTTCTGATTTTATTTATCCTCTGTTTTTTAAATCATATTTGTTAAATGTTTCTTTTTCTCATATTTTTTTTTCCCTTTTCTTTTTTTGAGTAGTGCAGCAGTTACAGGAATGTATCAGCTGATAAAAAATGTAGACATAATGTTCCATGTGCACCTATGTCTTCTAGCAACAAGATGACAAATTAACAGAAATTTAGCCTCTGAAAGTTCAATAACCTGGTATTGTCCTGGCATTGCCAACTGTTTTCCACAAAAACCTTTTACATCTATCACCTAGACCCAGCCTTTCCCTGCTTCTAACGCTACTGGTCTTGAAACCCAAAGTCCTCTGTGTGCCATTTATCACACTTATTAAGATTTTCCATTATGGATTAGAACAGCTATTCACTATTACTTCAGAATGCTGCCCAAGGGCTATTTTATGGAGGAAATTATAATGCTTTATTGAAGCAGTGATTTGGTCTTAATAAATGATTCTTTGCAAAAGTACCATGCTTTCAATTGTGAAAAATGATGCTGATATTTCAAAGGTGGTATCAGTGCCCAATATTATGCAAATCCCCTTCCTTATTACTGCATTTAAATCTGGCCTACATACTTCACACTTAGTGTTTTCTCAAGTGTATGTCCACTGAACAATATAGAAAACTGTAAGGAATGGCTTTCTGTTTACTGATCTACAAACAGGAGTCAAGTCCCTTGAAACATAAGATAAATGATATGTTCTTAAGTATTATCCAGAAGGATATTCTTTCCTCATTAAAAACTGACCTAATCAGAAACTTTTTCATTATTATTTACCTAAACAGTTTGATCTTCTTCTTCCACAAGCCAAACACTCAGTGGGAGCAAAGGAAGCCCATGAAAGAAATTCTCAATTGTGTCTTAAGTGACTGACTTGCTTTTGCAAATATATGTACAAAAGTAAGTATAGATCTATGTTTAGCAAATTTATATGAATATTTAGATGAATGGGTTATCTGAAATACGTTGTATATGATCAGTGTTTATACATGTGAAGACTGTATAAAGCAGGGATATTAATTCACCTGAATAAATTTATTTATATACTTATCTGCGAAACACCTTTATGCAGATGTTAAGTCCCCTGATATTGCTTACTGATGCTGCTTGTGGAATGTGTTCACAAGTTGCAACTCTTTAAAGTATTATTCCTGTATATATAATAACAACTGTATTTGGAAAGGTACCACAGCAATCAGGGTGTTAGACCCCTATTTCAAACTTTGAAACCAATATTTGTTCTGCCAGTCTTTCATTGCATCCAGGAGTGAGTCACTTAAATACAGAATTTTCAAGACACCTTAAATAACTTTCATTTTTTAAACAACAATCTCACTTTTGTGTCTGTCGTTTTATTTTTAAAATAAGATTAGTAGCACTTCTTTATCTCACAAGAGTGTTTCAAGAATAAGTGTTGTAAATGCTCTGATAGTCTCACTAAATGTAAGAGGAATAAAAACTACGTAAGACTGACAGAATCATAGCAACTTAGATAAGACTGCGATCACTTAACCTCCTTCAAGGAGGAAAAAAACCATCTGTGGAAAAAAAAATTTGTAATGTTCCTCATTCCCCACTTACACTTTTAAAAAAGGAAGACCATGACATACACCACTGCAACATGTTAACTGGAAGGAGTACCAATGAACTGCTTTTGGAGGAATTTTCATACACAAATAACAGTATTTTAGTGGCTGAAAAGCAGAAATCATATCCTGTGATAAGGGCATTCTATATAACTAATGTAGAAATACATACAATCTAAAATTATTCCTCATATTCAATATGTACTTCTTATGGATATAAATTTATATATATTTTTTTAGGTAATTTACTTTTTGATGTTTTCTTATAAATGGAAAGCATTATTTTGCTTAATCAGAAATACATATCTGTTCAACGAAGACATTTATTACAGTGCAAAGGTAGAATAAGAAAAAAACCTTAGTTCCCGGATGTCTGTCTTTGTGCCTTGGTATCTATTTAAAAATAAGTCTGTTTAATGTGAAGGGAATTAAAAAGCTGAGGAAGTGAGGTTGTTAAATTTAAAAATACATTGCAATAGAACAAAGGAGAAGTGAGGAAATTATGACACGAAATTTCAATCTTTGCCTCAGAGCGTGGTTATGACTTTTTTAACTCTTAAGATAAATAATTATATTAAGATACTATAAGTAATTTTTAAATTCGCCTAAAAAAAACCAAACCTGGAGTTGTCTGCAGGTCAAAAATGTGAGTATTGAATAAGTGTGAAGATAGTGCAGGATTTAAGCACTGACATTGGACACAAATGAATTGTGCCACAGAGAAACAGGTAGTTCATGGAATGAAGGTGGTTGCTTTAACTATGAAGTGCCTAAAATAATGGGCTCTTCTACATGTATCACAAAAGAGAAGATACAGTATGAATATGAGTAAAAAAACCCAATAGCTGCAGGACAATGGGGGCAATTAAGCACATATTTGTTATTATATGTACCAGCTACGAAGGAATGCTGATCTTTGTCTACAGAGCGTATTCCCAGGAGAGTTACTTGGCCAGCAGGGTAATTTCTGCTTCCATACATGTACTTAAAGTCACATGTAGGATATAAGGACTTTTGCAATCATAACTTGGGCACAGAGAAAAACATCTATGTAGCAGATTTTCAGACCCGAACATCTGCCTTAGCTTTTCACAAGCATGGTATCAAATGTCAATCTTTATAAAACTGTTGTGGAAAATGTATTAGATATTAATATTTTCTCTCTCTTTAAATCTTTGTGGTCTATACCTGATTTTCAATACTGTTTGAATTGTGAAAATAGATTTGATTTTTTTGTTTTGAACATTCTTTAATTGAATTTTGAATTTATATTTCAAGTAGTGAGAAATCTCTAAAAGGTAGCATTGAGAATAGGAGATGATAGTTTCTTACACATGTTTTCCCAGTTTTACCAATGCTTAGGAATATGGAACATTAACTGCCTTAATTAAGTCAGATCTTTGGTCTTTGTCAGACTTGCTCCCTCTTGTAGACCGTAAAATACTATACCCAATTCACTCAACAACGAGAGGTGCTATTTAGGAAAAGCAATTAAATCCAGCCATCTTCTGCAGCTCATTCTCCATGTGGTCATTCAGGTGTTGTATGAGAGCTCTTAGTGAAGTATCTCCTGAACCTTGTCTTTTACTATCAGTCAACAGACCTGTCCACTAATTTGTTTCTTCTTTTTGAACCTGCTCATAACCTTGGTCTCTACAGACTCAAAATTCACAGCTATCTATGGAAAAAAATACATTTCCAATTCTGAAAGTCAAATAAGGAATCAAACAATACTTGAGATAAGGAGTTCAGTTACAAGATGGGCAAATAATTTCAGCCTGGGCAAATTATGACTCCTGTACGCTAAAAACAGGGTTGCTAATGGTGTAAAATTTTAACTACCTTTCTTCATGTTTTTCAACAATCTTAACTTTTTATTGTTGTTGTTGTTGTTTTTGTTTTCCTCATTCATCTACTTGATCTCACAGTCAGGAACTGATGTCTCTGATTAGAACACTTCATACTTAACCTATAACTATATTACTGCTACTAGCTATGCAGAGACAGCCTTTTCTCATTTTAATACATGCCTGGGGAGTTGTTTTCCTCTTTAATTTAACTCTGGGTTGTATCTGACCTTGTTATTGGTGTTTCATTTTATCTTTGCAGATTCTTTGTACTTTTTTCACTGCTGACTGTTCCTAATTTGTTATCCTCCTGTGAAAAAGCTTAACTGATTACCAGCTTTTCTCTTATTCAGCTACTAGAAAGTGAGCTTTTTAAAGCAGGCTAGTTATTGTTCCATTGGTAAGGTTAAGTGTCAAATTATTTCTTCAAACCTTTCAAAGGAATGCTTCTAGAAAATATCTTCCCATGGAAGTGGACAAAACCGTTCTGTCAGACCCATTTTTCTCTGGAAAATGGAACTCTGGCAAGATCAAAGTGATTCACAGAACTGTGTTGATTTTCTTATTACTTAAGTTCTGGAAGAAAACGCAATGACAATAAAATTCATTTAAAGTTTATAGGTTTCGAATTAAAGAATTAAATTTTCTCGTTTTGAAATAATGGTCCATATATATTCATCACAATACATTTTTAATAATATTAAGCTGAAATGTAAAAGGAACCAAAGTTGCTTTTGCTGGAGAAGGAAGGTGATGATAATTTAGAATCTTGCTATAAATCAGACTTATAATTAATTTTGAAAGTTTATTCTTTTAAATGAATGAAATTTATGTTGTCTCTACAATTACATTTGAGTCAGACTGACTTCACTCTTGCCTTCCTTTACTTCTACTTTTCTTTATGCCTCTTACCTAATATCACACAGGTCAGTTCTCAGCTTCTCTAAGGACAAATGCTTGATTAGATCTTTTGGTGTTCTTTGTAAAACAAATAAATAATAATGGGTAAAAGGACAGCTGTCTGATCTTTGCTATTATTTACCATACTCAGCAGTGCCATACATCTATAGTGAACAAATGAACTTTTGGAACAAAAAAACAGTAAAGAAGTTAGGAAGATGAACCTTTTTTTTTTCTTTGCCTTAAGATTTCACCTCTTGCAGTGCTCATTTTAGGCAATGAATCTGTCTTTTCTTTCTCTCATTCACTAGATGAACCATTTAATAGTTCATTGCAAAAATATATGGCTGCATTCCTCTCCTTATGAAGTATAAAAGCTCATTAAAACTGGATTTATCTATGGGCTTTCTTGAAGTATCACAATACAGGACCTCATTTAAATTGAAATGTACACTACTTTCTTCCTAGACTCCCTTCCAAGACCTAATACCAGATAATGAATGAATTTTTAAAGGCTAGTCTATCCATTTTAACATCTAATAGGCCTACATTCCGAAACAAGGAAGAAGCTGAAATAACTTGCTTCACAGCACACAAGGATAGCATACTGCAATACAAATTCTTGTCTCTTCATTTCCATTTTCTACTCTATAGTAGCATTCATTTTATAATAAAAATGTCTGCAAAAAGGTCTCTCTCTCAGGGACAGGGTGAGTTAAATGTGATTAAAGGATGTTTCAATGAACATCCCTCCCTGGCTTGGGTGGAGATGACTTATTATTCAGTATAAACTTTATGGTGTCCTATGCTTCTCCCTTCATTCAAATATCCTTTCAAGCATCCAGTTATGTCAGAAACATTCCTTATATTGCAATGTATATCTAGTTATCTCTTATGTCCAAATCCAATATTTACTGGAATAATCATAGTCATATGGCATCATGTGAATCCAAACTGGCAACTCCTTGTATCATCTCAAGTTACCGTCACTGTTCTGTTTTTTTTTTTTTTATTTATTATTATTATTTTTTCCAGAAAAATATGAGTTGGACAATTCAGATTCTTTGAAAAATATTGTAAAATTGACACCTTTAAAATGAAGATTGCTATTTGAAAACTCTCACTTCTGAAATCTTGAAGCTGTTTTCTACATTGTTGTTTGAGCCAGCTTTTCAACTGTTAGTTCATTTCCAAACAACACAGATTAAGGTCACTACCCACTCCATCCCTGACATGTATAACCTTTCCAAAAAGCTGTGGGAAGCTTTTTCATAAGCAAGTGTACTCTGTTACTATTGATGGGGTTGGATGATTCTGAAATACCTTTGGAGATTTTTTTGACTTTGTTCCAAACCCAACTACTCAAGTGATTTGAATCCCAAGTAATACAAGATCTTCTTCATTATTATCCCCTGATGCTTGCTGTCCACAACTGTGGAAGCAAAGTGCTCTGCTTTTCTTCTTCATAGATCCCTGAGAGGCATTTAGCAGATTATCTCTATGAAGCAGGGAATTTCTACCTCAACAAACATATGGATTGCTGAAGCAAATGGATTTGTGGGTGGGAAGAAAAATCTGTTAGCTCATACATTTAAGAAGAGACTACAAGTTAATAAGCTTAGGGGTAAGAAAATATCCTGGGAGCAGATTTATGAATACCTGCAACAGAAGGACTTATAAAAGTGGATGAAACATGTTAAAAATTATAATGGACAAGGGGTGTGATAGAGGCAGAACAATAATGAAGGGCTTGAGTATCTAACATCATATTTGAAGGTTAATGAATAGATTTTAGCAAATGTCTAATAAATAAATATTACATATGTGTACATACAGACATATAAATGAACATGAATGCATATACATACAGAAAATACTATTATGGGCAAAACAGAACACACCATATTTACATGGAAAAACAATTATCAGTTTGATTAAAACCTTTAATTAGAGTAGTCTGAACAGAACATCTCACAATTATCTCCAGTCCCACAAAGGTAATACTTCTATGCAGAGCCCAAACATATACACAGGAGCACCTTTAAAGATGTCATGTAAGAAACTTTTCTAGTACCTATCATTTTTTCTTGGTGTTATGCTTGCTGTCTTACTAGTGGGGCTTTTTGTCCAAAGGTCAGTGGTGCCAGTCTTCGTACAAAGTGAGGAGGATACTGTCTACAAGAGCCATCAGCCACACCTGCAGAAAAGCATGATGTTCATGGTGGGGCTTTCTACCTGTCCAGGACTGGGATTAATTCATGATTATTTGGATCTCTTTGCAGTTCATAGTCTGTCTCCTTTACATTGGTTCACAGATTCAATTTGGAAATTACACAATAGCATCCTAAGCTAATGAAAAGTATATGGCCGTTTACTAACAATGGTCAAAGATCCTGTCTGGGATACATTATGCATAATCACATATAAAGTGTATATTTGCATAGAGAGGACATAAACTGAAAGTTCAAATGGATTAATGGGTCCTTAATACATTTTATTTAGGCTGTGTGAGATGACTTGTCTGATACTGAAATGAGGCCAAGCCTGAAAGATAATGAGGTGGGAAAAAACACAATCAGTTTTCAGTATGGTTTGATCTTAAGGTTTTCACCTACTGCTTGTGTTGCCCCATATCTACTACTATTTTTCTTTACTTTCTCTTAGAATTTGTATTCTAATTTACAGGATCATTAGCATGTTAAAGATATTCTGTTTCTTCATGGTAATACAGTTTTGTATTACAACAGACCTTGTAGTTAAAATTATGTAGTGCTCAGTTAATTTATGAATCTTTTTATAGTAATAAGCTAATTGGTAAGATCTGTATGCAATATTTTCCTTCAAGATGTTTTAAATTAAAAATTATGTTTGAATTCTGAATAGATTTTATTAACTCATTTATTTCACTTCTGATTGTGGAAACAGTAATCCAGAATGTAGTTAGAGTGTAATGATCTAAGGAAAAGATTTATTTGGAAAAGAATTATTTGGGCCTTCTAAATAGCACTGCTTTCTTCTGCAGTTAAATGTCATTTAAGAGAGCAAAGGAAGAAAAGGAAAATACCTGTGTGATTTAATAAATATGCAGGTTGGTGAATGCCTGTCTTCTGAACACAAAATGTCCATATCACGTAAAAAAATATTAGAAGTATAAATTCACCTGTGCAATGCAACAGAAAAGTTTTGCTACATCATCATGAACAAAGCAAGATACCTATGTAATTATGTAGCTTTCAAGGCTGAATCTTTAGCTCATCTCTCTTTGCTCTTTTCCACACAGACAAATTTTATGTGTCACTGAAAGTCAGTCAGATGAAGGGCTGCCATCCTGGAGTGAGTACAAGCAAAGAGCTTCAGAAGAGTTTTAAGCAACTTGTTCAACCTGGAAGGAGTGGGAAAGTTTTACAGAAGTACATGCAGATTAATACTTAATACAGAAGTAGAAAGTGTTAGCTTTTCTATTTTAAAATTTCTGTGTAAAAGCGGCTTCTTTCTCTAACAACTGTTTTTCCAGTCACTAGAATAAATATGGAAGAAGGCAGAAAGACAAGCCTAACATTGCCCTCAGCCTGTCATGTTTCAAACACACTTTTCTTACCAGTCCAGCTATGTATGCCTTACATATCACACTCTTTTCAGCTTGTCGATCATATTTCCCCCCTGTTGAAGCTGCATGACTGCATAGAAAACAATCAAGGCTTACTAACCAAAGAGATGAAGAGAAACCAAAATGAAGCCAGAACAAGAATCCAGTGTGTTGGTGGAGATGGTGAACATAGAGAGAGTTTTCCAATTACAGTTCTTCAGATAATGTTCATGTATTTATATTAAAAATTTCTGAATAAAAAGGTCTGGGGCTATGACCTAGATCACAAAAATTGCCTTATCTGGCCATTGCTTGTATGCTCTCTTCTCTTCCAACCATACTCAATTTATTTTTATTCCCCATAGCACAATTTTAACAGGGATAAAGGATATCTCTCCATTTCAGAACTGTCTGTAACACTGTGTTTGAATTAACCTCTAGGGAGTTGGAAGCTTTGGATTTGAATTCACTTAGAAATAAGAAGAAACTGAAAACAAGTAAAAGGAAAATACTATTGCTAGCATTACACAAAAGGAGAGCATTCCTTTCTTGGCTACTGCTTTCGAAGGAAGCAAATACGTCAAATGTTTGGCAAAAGTCATATCTGGTTTTGGTACGCATGGAAGATAAGTCCCAGAGGAAGCTGCTGTGGAGAAACATTTGTCTCAGGACTGCATGCTCTGATCATCTTAACCTCAGCCAATTCACTACTCATCAATTTGGAATGATAGTCAAGTTGCACAGAACAGCATAAGTGGATTTGTTAGAACAGTACAAAAATTACATGGACCTGTTAGAGAGGCTTCAGAAGACAGCTGTGAAAATGATCAGAAGGCTGGAGTACCTTCCCTATGAGGAAAGGCTGAGAGAGTTGAGGCTTTTCAGGCTGGAGAAGAGAAGACCATGGGGAGAACTTATTTTCAAGGATAACATTTAGAGAACAGAAATATAAATTCTGCCCATCTCTTTCTTTAAAATCTGCTTACTCTTCTGGACTTGCATCTATTAGTCACTTAAATATCTAGACTTGGTTTAATAGACATCTATAAACTATATTAATGATAAGTGAGAATCAACAGGAGGCATTGGCTTGAAATGGGCATTGAAAACTTAATCAAACTAAAGCATACAAAATTAAGTATTATTACACAGACAAAAAGAAAACAAACCCACAAACAAACCCAAACAACCCACACAGAGAGAAAAACAAAAAAACAAACAAAACCAAAAAACCCGAAAAAACAAACAATTAGGTCACTATTTTTAACATGTTGTAGTCTAACTGTGCAGAAGAGATGATGAATGCAGAAAAGACAATATGAAATTCTGTGAACTTTCACTTTGATGAGATTCTTTGAAAGGAATTTACTAATTGTCCAGATGTCATACTATTTGAGGCAAAATTAATTAACTATCAGAGTCACTCATGCACTTGACAAATGAATTAGATTTAGTGTCAATACTTTGTGCAAAAGTCTGAGTAGGATAAAACTGTAAAGCAATCTAGCCAACTTGGTTTTTTCCTTATGATGTTCTTGACAAGTTCCCAGATGTGGGGAAAAACAACGCTCCAATTTCAGATAATTTCACTGAAATTAGTAGATCCAGACAAAATGGAAACTTAGTGATGAATTTTATTCTTTTCAGTAAATGACAATTCTACCACAGAGGTTAAGGTTTAATAAAGGCATGGAAAACAAAATATTTGGTAATGAGGATGTGCACTGTTTTGGATGACTTAAGCTGAACTCTAGAGTGGGGGGGTGATTATTTTCTACCAATACCCCACTTAACAATCACTATATTTATACTGCATATTGAAGGCCAAAAGTCATGACCATGGTCATGGAGAGGCTGTAGCTAGATCTGTGTCTGATGCAAAGATACAATTTTTATTGTAGTGAAGAAGACAAAACCAGCACCTTTAATTTGCAAAATTCATGGTTGAGACCTAGTTCCTATGCAAGTTTGTAGAATACTACCTAAATTGATTACACATAAAAGAGTACAAGTGAATGCTTACCTTTCTTCCCTTTTTAATAGAGCAAAGAACTTTTCCTTATTATAAACCGTCTTATAAACTAAATACCCTTTATAAAAATAGATTTTTCTCAAGCAAATTCAAGGGTCTACTGTCTCTTCACCTATGACTAAACTGAGTTCTTATGGAGCTTCACGATGAATGAAAATCTTAGAATCCTCTAAAGCTGGAACTGTTAATTTAATTTTTTAAAACAGGTATATCAAAATCAAAAGTTAAGCTAATGAAAACTTGTTTCTGGTGTGGGTTTTTTGTTGTTTGTTTTTTGTTTTTGTTTTTGTTTTTTTTAAGTAGAACTCATATATTTCACAAGTTTCTCTAGGTTTTAAAACAGGTTGAAATAAAATATGAGATCTGAAAAAAAAAATCGGGTTTGGACATAGGTGTCTGAGTTTATGGATAAATTTCCATCCTCAAATAGATCAATATCTTTTTTTTTGCAATCTGTATCAACTGGAAATTGTACTATGTTTTGGCAGACCTCTGCCCAAACTTCAATATGCTTCAGTGCTACTCATAGACAGTGGCACAAAATGTTACATTTGATACATAATGAAGGTACCAAATGTAAAGTTACAGTAGTTAGAAACTTCTTTCAGCTTAACGAGCCCAGGAATGGCAACAGAGGACATACTTATCTCTCTGTTTCAAAACCTCTTGAAAGTAGAATAGCTCATAAATATATTTTTAATGACTTTTAGTTTTCTGTTAACATTATAATTTACTGTGGAATACTCCTTATATATATTTGGAATAAAATGAGAGTGCCTGCTGCCATTCAGATAGTCTATTAAATTAATCTGCATTCTAATTTTCTCAATTCTACACTAAAATATCAACAACAGAATACTGTTTCTATTCCCCAAATAAATTTAGACTACTATTACCCGGAGTAATACACTTCTGGAAATTTGTAGTAAATTTAATCCAAGTGAGTATTCTTAATATTTCTTAGTATTTCTTGGATACTAGTGCAATTTTAAATTGGAGGAATAAGACCAATCACATTTTCCCCTTCTTAGCAGATTTTATTTTGGAAGTGTAGGAATGCATATATGAATGCTGCATTCTCTTGGATTTGCACATTTGGTAACAAGGAAATTGATTATGCAGTAGCATATTTGGATGCTGGTTTGCAATAACCTCATAGGTACTGTGTGCACAAAGTTTCTTATTTAAAGTATGGATAAATCAGATCTTGAAATAATGTTTTTCTCAAGACTGTAAAATTACAATCAAACATCACTATCTCTCTGCAAATTTTATGCTTTCTGTAATTTATTCATATGGAAGCATGTTATTAACATGTATTATTAAACAACAGATATTCCCCTTTTTGTATTGGTCTTACTAAAATTATGTTTAGGTGCTGCAGGTAATATTAGAATGAATATAATATTTTTTTTTTAAAAGAAGGCCATATAATTAGTATTTCACTTCATGTGGTATAACAAGTGTTTTGTGATATGGTATTTTACTATTGTATACATTTGAATAATAATTATAAATAGGACTAATAATTAATATCATCCTTTTTAAAACAAACCTTAACTCTTTCATACTCTTAGGAGTCATCTGATTAGTTGGTGTTCTAAATTAATAATACTCATGTAGAAGCACAATTTAAATTCTAGTCCTGTAGACTATCCAGGGAAGAAAAATGTTTACATGACACCATCACTTCATGCACCTTAACATTCATTTGTGTACATTAGTTTTATTTAGTTATTTTACTCAGTTATTCCAGACCCAAAGGGAAAACAAGTAGATTCAGAGAGTTCTGTCACTTTTAGGTAAGTAACCTCCAAACACAAGGTAAGAAAGAAAGGAATTTGTCAAGGAAGAAACTTACTGTCACTTTAGAAATATATGTAATGTACCTGCTAGGAGGAAAATAAGCATGGCAGTTTCACAGAACACAGTAAATATAACAATGTCTTGAAAATAAAACCCAGGACACAAGTAAGCCTATTTATGGTAATTTCATTAAATTAAATACTTAAATTTGTGCACATTTTCAAGCATAAAACAGTCTTGGATATTTTTGAACTACATGAGTTTTTCTTTTTTTTATGATCACTGTGTACTGAAAACTTTAAAATGATCCCTCTAGTATTCTGAATTTTGACTATCAAGTATGTTAGAGTTTAGAAGGTTTATGTAGCACTTTTTATACTTAGTGAAGGATATTTTAAATTTAAAAAGCAAATGTAATAGTCTGTAGCCTCATACTAATTCTTAAGTAGTCTCAAACTTATTCCAAAGTACAATGTCTAGTTAGAAGGAGCTTATAGGCAATAGAAATGTTTCAGAATTGTAACACTGAATTCATATTAAGGCAAAAGTTATTATGTATTTCAAACTAGTAAAAATATAAAATATTTTTTTTTTTAGGGGAAAAAAAAGAAACACAAAAAAACCCCTAACAAAGCAAAACAAAATAAGAAAATGTTTTTTACTGTTCTGCCCTTGAGCTGAGTTTTAAGGCTATGCAAATAATTGGTATTATATGGTTGAGAAAGTTCTTAGAGGAGCAGCTTAGGTGCTTCAGATTCATAAATTCAGAATTGGATAAACAAAATCAATGACTGTGCTGTTGGTACCATGTCATATAATTTTCTGGCTTTCTATTTTGTAAAAATCTGCTTCTCTTTTCCCCCAAAATGACTTGTCTATGTACTCTCTATGGCTGAAACTGGAACAAGGGTATGTTATAAACAAGTCATTCATAAGAAATGCTAAAAGTGAGTTTATCACTCCTCTAAAATATTACCACCTTTTCATGTCAGTGTTCTTCAGTACCTAATTAGGACTGCCAACAGACCAGGTTATCAAGTGTCTAAAGACTGTAAGCTGGAGACAGTTTTTGGGGCTTTCATCACAAGACACAATTGACTCTTTAAAAATATAAATATAAATATTATTAAACAATTTCAGAAAATTCATGTAGGGTCAGAGACTTAGTGTTAAGAAAATAAATTTGCAAACTGTAAATCTGCCAAATATCAGAGTGCTTAAGTATCTGAAAATGTAGTTAAGCACAAAGTGTATTTTAGAAAGATAATAAAAAACAATCACCAGATTAAATGTGGTCATAAATTTATTACCCCAAGGTGTGTGAATTACTTGCAAGTGACATTTTGTCTGTTTGAAAAATAATATATATACTTCAGTGAAGGTAAAGGAAGGGAAGGGAGAATGAAAGTAGAAAAGAAATTAAAAGATAGAGGAAGAAGAAGAGGAAGAGGAGGATAAAGAAAGAAACAGAAAGGAAAAGATACTAACATGACACAAAAAAACCCTGGACCATGATAATTCCTCATATTCTGGAAACTATTATTTGCATAGTCACAAGGTATTAACATTGTAGAATACATACTGACTTATTAATACTGTAGAGTTCAGATTGACATATACAAATAATGTAATATTTTTATTAGTGTATCAATTAGAGGCTTCAGGTAAAACTATAACCAGCTATGTATCATACACATAATAAACAACAGTGTTTGAAAAGTCCAGCTGGAAATATTCAATCACAGAAACTGTAGTCACAGGATCCAAGTAAAAGAGGATTTCAAATTTTTTTCTTTCTCCCATTATAGCTTTTCTTTGTACTTTACATAAAGCCAGAAAAAAAAAAACCCAAACTATTTGTCTTGCATATAGAGGATACTGAACACAAGAATCTTATTTCAGGAATAAGTGGAGCAAAAGAAACAGCTTTTGATTCCACTGGCATTTTTCACATATGGCAAGTAATAGAGTATGCATTGGGAGCAAAATTCATTATAAAATTCAAACGTATGTTTGCAAACATTTTTCCCTTTCATAATACACATAACTTCAATTGCAAATAAGAAAATTACCAGCTACTGCTCTAAATTTGGACATCTTCCAGGTACCATTTATCCTCACAAAACCATTTAAGCTACAGTTGAGAATGTTAACACTGTGTTAACCAGACTAGACCATATCCACGCGTAGTCAAAAATTCCGAGAAGCACCACAAGCAAACAGCAGCTACATTCAGTAAGAAACTTTACATCTGAATCTAACATATATACTTCATCTATCTCATGTAAATCTTGTATCCATTCACCTCTTCCCCTTAATTCTGCAGACTTTTTAGGTTTATATCACAATGAAAACAAACATGTTTTGTCAAGTCTGTTTCCACTGGGAATAATCAATGAAAGACGTATTACATTTATAAATATTGCTGTTGAAACGTTCTAACAATATCCATCACTTCTTATTACAGATTACAATGTTGTGCTAGATGCTGTACTGAGGAGGAAGTTATATTTGGTTTATGTGACAAGCTTGGTAGCTGGGGAAGACAAGGCTTGGCTTCCGAGAGAAATTACGAGGAGCTGCCCCCATGTCAGAAATAACTAATTTCAGCTGGCCAGAGCTGAGCCAATCAGTGATATCAGTATAGCCCTGAAAAGTGGGAAAATCTCTTGTTGGAGCAGCAAGTTTGTATGCCTGCAGCCCAGGGAGGTCAACAGTGGAGCACATATCCACCTTGCTGCCCTCTGAAGATCCCACAGTGGAGTTTTATTTTATTGCCCACTACCCTACTCTGTTACTAATTGACAATACAATCCTTATGGAAGACATGAGCCAACAGGGCTTGATAGCAAAGGTGTGGAGTGGTCATAAATTCCGAGGTAATCTTGAGAGTGAAAATAATACTATTAAAACATCCACTAAGAAGATGATGTAGTTGCCGAGTTAAGGAGAAAATAAAAGAGAAGTCAGGAGAAACAGGAGAATAAACAAATGGAGAAGTGTAAGTGTGACAGAAGCAGAAAATACAGCAAAAGACATAGAAGCTGAATGAGGGGTGGGGTGGCAAAGAAAATGTGAAGGAAAAATAAGGAATAAAGGGAAGTGGGAATATTTCTTAGTAATTGATACATTTACATCTGTACTACCTCTTTTTGTCCAGCCATCTCTATCTTTATATGACATTTAATGACATTGCACACTTTTTTCTTTTTCCCTATTGGCTACCTTCCACCTATTTCCTGTTCCTTCTTCTACTCTGACTGTTTTTCTCAGACAAGAGCTCAAATAAGATGAAAAACAAAGTAGAAATACTGTAAATGAAAAAGTACTTTTTGAAAGTCTGTAATACATTGTATGTTCATTGTTTGGAACCTGTTATGACAATTCCATTTCATAATTTTGTGTGTTTTACTATTCAAAAAATCATATGTACAGAGAGGAAAGTGATCAGTATAATTAAGGTTTCATAACAGTTATTAATCAATTCTATCTAATTTTATTTTCTGTAACATCTGAAATTTTTTAATTTCCCGTTTTCTGTGATTTTTCTTTGCTTGGAGCAGATTTTTTTAGGGAAGAGAAAACAAAGCAGTTTCAAAGTTCCTGCCTCTAAAATTAACAATATATTTTATTAAAAAAAAAAAAAAAAAAAAAAAAAAAAGAAAGAGTAAAACTTTTCAAGTACTTTGTGAACAGCTCTAAAAATAAACTACCTGGTGATGGGAAATTAAATTTGTTTCTGAACTAGAAGACATCACAGTCTGTAATAAAGTCTTAGCACCTGACAGATAGGCGAGCTGCTGGTTGCCCTGTAATTACTAATGAAGCATAGGATCATAGAATGTCAGTTTGGAAGGGACCTCATGAATCATCTGACCCAACCCCTCTAATATTATTGTTTATATGATATGTCTCAGCCCCATCAAGATTTAAAAATCCAACATGTATGCTGAGATATACTTTTTGAGAAACAGAATATAAATAAAAGATACAATCATTATGGTATAAACATCACTATAAATTACATATCATCTATCAGATATCATATATTGTATAATATATATTATACAACATATATTATGAATATTAAAAATATAAATATGTATATTATACAACACATATATAATGTATTACGTGTTATATATTATATGTTATATATTAATATACAGTCACGATAGATACTAATTTTGGACAGCAACATTATCCTAAAAACATGTTATAAGACAGGTTAGACAAGTTCATTAAAATAATGACAAAACTTGACACCCTTTGAAGGTCAGTTCACTTATAGAGTAAGAAACCTGTATTAAAAGAAGAGAAAAAAATTCATACTGTGAATGGTACGTGAATACTTGTATTAATAGTTAATATGTTTCATTGGACACTTAAGGCATTCTAATTTTAGCTGAAATTAGCTGATGAACCCATCTATTACTTTTCAGTGTTCAGGTCTCACTCAGGATTGGAAGACATTTCAAATTGACCAGTATTCCTTAATTTTTTAAGAATACCTAAAATCAATATTAAGAGGAAGGTAAGCTGCATCATGACTAAAATAGCAACTCCAGATAAAAATGCAACATTGATATCAACTTGCAATAGGAAAAAAAAACTGCTTTCTGAAAAAAAAGACAGAACTTTGTGATGAAAGATGCTTAGAAGCATCTAGAAAGTGCCTGACACCCTTTCTAAGGCTAAGAGAGACAGTAATGGTCTACTTACTTCAATAACAAAATGCATTAAACTTCCATTAGATTTCATCCCAGTGGACATATTCAAAACAAAAATTATAACAATTGTGAAAGTCAAGACTTCATGTCACTGACAAAAGCAAGCTAATAGCATAAGTCAAACATCACTCTGATTATTGAGCTGTAACTCACTTACATGGTAGCATGTCAGTGAAAGAGTATGTGGGCAAGAGATGACATATATTCATACTGAATTCTCTTTGTGCAAATCAGTTTTACCATTTATCACTGTATAAATAGCCTAAAAACCAGTTTCTTCTTATATTGAAGAAATAGCAATGGAGATGTTAACTTTTCAACTTTCATTTCACCTTTGTGCCAAGCATCTTTAAATACCTTATCTTTCTGTGTATCAAGCTGTTATGTGAAGCTTGGGTGATATTTTCAGTCACCTTTTGTATTCAAAGTTTAAGCAAAGTCAGATGGTTACTAGTGCTTCAGCTTAACAAATAACAGGATTTATTTATTATTATGAACACAGATTAAATACATAACACACATAGTTGTATTCCTTGCCAAAATAAACTGTGCTGATATTTTTTTCTTTAACTATTTTTTTTTCCATGGGTATATTTATCAGGCATAAATTTGTAGGTATTACCTACAAATATTACTAGAGACTGAAACAATTTTTTTTTCAGGTAAGTTGTCTTCAAATGACATTTAATTGTAAAACCATATATCACCTAATTATTATTATTAATTTTCTTTCTAAATACAAAAAAAATACAGTCCTTATTAAACGTGTATTGTTCACTATTTTCAAAAACATTCAGTTACCAGTAGTTATTATTATTTTTACTAGACATTCAAAGATGACAGTACTCTTCCTCTGTTCTGCAAACTTGTAAAATGGCAGGTTTTGCACTAGCTTTATAAGAAAATGTAAATATTCAATAGAATGTAGTATAATTCTGAATATTGTATGATGCAAATGAATGAAAAACTATCCTGTGTCTTTAGTAAATGATGCAAATCGAGATTAGCAGATCAATAATGCAGGAGAGGGACAAGGACAAGGGATAATGGGTGTAAATTGAAGCATAGGAGGTTCAAGTTGAATATCAGAAAAAATTTTTTTACTGTAAGGGTGACAGAGCCCTGGAACAGGCTGCCCAGGGGGGTTGTGGAGTCTCCTTCACTGGAGACATTCAAAACCCGCCTGGACACGTTCCTGGGAGATGTACTCTAGGTGGCCCTGCTCTGGCAGGGGGGGTTGGACTAGATGATCTTTCAAGGTCCCTTCCAACCCCTAGGATTCTATGATTCTATGATTCTATGATTCTATGATTCTATGAGAGGTTGAGAATTTGACAATTGAATTACATTTCAGGTTTTTCTTGGGGGTTTGATGGAAAATTGGTATTTTTGTTGTTGTTGTTGTTTTTAATTTTTTTAAACTATATCTGATGCGGACCTATGGCCTGAATCTCACTTTGTGGTTGGATTGCATTAGCTGTGCTCTAGGAATTCATTTTCTGGTTTAGTTTCATTCAAAAAGAACCCAGTTCAGGTGCTCAGACCGTGTCATTCTCATCATCAAAGTCCAATGAGTACGAGTAGGAGGACTGTTTAAACAGCACACTTCTGATCCAAAGTTAAAAACTCATACAGAAAAAACTTCAAGTTCTCTCAGTCCCAGTTCAGCTTTATAGTTACTTTAAATCTGTTTTGAAGTGGTAGCAAAATTCCAGGAAACTGTTACAAAGGAGTACGAACACTTTGAATTTGAGGTCAGTTGTCTGATGTAAGAAGTTGTGGGGTGCCCAGTACCCACCTTATTAAGAAGTATTCAAAAAATAAGAATCCTTACTGTAAACACTGAATAATGTGAAAAAAAATATTAGTGTCTAATGTCACAAATGCTGCAGCAAGTAGGGCATAATATCTAATGCAGCTAAGCCTTGTAGCAGTGAGTTTTGGATTCTTTGTTCTGTGTTATTGGGAAGCCATGAAAGGAAGATGAAAAAAAGCTAAGGAAGACTACTGAAAAACATGTAACTGGAAAATATAATTAAAATTTCTAATATCTCAAATTCTCAATTTCAAATTTTATTTTAAAATCATGAACAGTTGTATTGTATTTTAAATTAATTCTGTTCCAATATAGATTTTTTCTACTTCTATTTTAATTTGACAATATTCCATAAGCATCTTCCTTCATTTGCCCACTGCTCCATCACTTTAGACCGGATATGATTTATTTATAAAACTAGAAATCATATCCTAAGGCAATGAACTGCTGGAACCTTTCATGTTTAAATGACAGCTATTGAAGGAACAAAACAGACTACAAAAATAAAGCTAGTGAATAAAATCTTCCATTATAAGAATACATTACACTGATGTATTACCAAATCTCTTTGATGTTCTGTATCATTTATCAACAATATTAAGAACATAAAAGTTTTATTTGGACTGACTTGTTTATGAAAATAATTTCTTAACATGTTTCACATAAAATATTAAAGATAAAAATAATAATTTTACATAAAATATTGGTATTTGGTTATAACATAGTAAATAAAATGTTTCTTCGGAGTATAAGACTTGTGAACAAGAAATGTTAAAATATATTTTTTCATTTAGAATTTAAATGTATGCATATGGTTATTCAGTGTCTGCTTTAGTAAATGGATTTTTTCTTCATATAAAACTTTTCTAAGTCCCTTAGGGTTTTCAGATTTTTGTTTGGTTGGTTTTAACTAATGTAACTAAAATTCAAAGACAACTCTATATGGTAAGAAATCAAAAGGTATTCAATTGTAAATCCAGTCCTTGCTTAGTAGTAGAAAAGAACATTTTTTTTTTTTTAAATCTAATGTCATCCATAAGGAATTCATTAAACAAACAAACAAACAAATGAAACAAAACTGAAACCAAAATCTCTCCAGTAATAATAGACACTGAATTTATATTCAGTGCAAATAACAGGATTATCTCTGATATATCAAGCACAAATGAGATAGGATGAAGATGAAGGAGTACTGAAATAGCACACTTTTCTAGATAGTAGAAAAATACCCACAAGTATTATTTTCTTACAGTTTTCTTTCAAAATATCAGGATATTTGAAACTAAAATATAAGTGTTCTCAATTATGAAACTATACTGAAAAGAACCCTGGAGATTTTTCGTGATTTTAATGCTATGACCAAAGTAAAACCAGACTGTAGAACCTCAAGTAAAATTTCCCATGCCACCAATTTAATGTGGGGAAGTCAATAGAGATGCTGAAAAAACAAAACAAAACAGTGGGGAAATTATCTATCTCCTAAATCGGAACCATCACAGTTGAACTCAATATGGGAACACTCCACATTTGGTACCATCTTCCTCCCATGCTTCCGAGCAAGCTGATTTTTTTCCCCTCTGCATCATGCATTTCAGAGTGATGCAGATCTATCACTGCTTTCCAATATGCACTGGCCTTGCAATATTTAACATTTCAACACCATATTTAGCGTTTGAAACATCTTTAAATGCTCAGACTTACAGGAAGAAATCCAGGGAAAACTATCACATATTTATTCCTGAAGAGTACTTTAGGGCAAACTTTTCTGAAGAGTTGCATATGTAACTAAAGGAGAAAAATGAATGAAGAAGCTTTTCTCCAATAAAAAACAACAAAACAAAATGAAACAAAGCAAAGCAAAGCAAAACACACAAAAAATAAACCAAAGAATAATAAAAGAAAAAAAGAAAAGAGTATATTCTGTTTAATGAAAGGATGATAGTATTGTAATAGCAGAGATGGTCATAGAGGTATCCTGAGCAGAATTTGCCTGTGTGAGATAGCCAGACTCAGTCAGGTGCTGCTAAATTTTTTAATTAATTCAAGAAAAAGAAAATCCTTCTAGACCTTATATCTTCAATAACATTCTCAGATTCTTTCTCCACACTAAATCTCATTTGATAAACAAACAGCTCTTTAAATAAACAGCTCTTCAAAAATCAATGAGTTCTTAAGACTGTTGAGTAGTATCCATGGTATAGTTTTTGAGTTTCCAATCAGAAGTCATAAGGCACTTAACAGAAATCATCATTCAAAAGCCAGATATTGATGTCTATAAAAATTCAGTGGTTTTCAGCTCCTACTTTTGTCCCTAGAAGATCCAGTTTCCCTAAATGTTTTAAAACATAATGCTGTTAATAGAACCACACTAAAGAGAAAGATATCATGGTAGCATTAAATTATTTTTAGTAAATGCAATTAAATACTTTGATTAGTTCCCCCACCCCCACAACAGAAGGGAAGAGAAATTTCCATTACTACATTTCTATTAAGAACTGATTAAGAGAGAAACAGCTTCTCATCATTAAAAATTCTCCAACAGTTGACAAAATAGTTCAGTGTCTACTTTGGCAACCTCACTGAGCCCTCTTATTGATTGAACAGTGTGTTTTCTTGGTGAAGGAAACACTGCTACTGATATCCACCATTTTTAACAAAAACGCCTCTTCATGGACCCTAAACCTGAGAATTTGCTAGTGCAACCTGTTCTCAAGCACACAGGATGGAAATGTACAATGTGTGAAGCATTGGAGAATCAGTCTTGGGTGACTTGAGTTAAAGGGACTTCACATCAACCAGTATTTCACACTGCAAAATATCTGTTTATTCATAAAATTGAAAGCATATTTTATATCAGTATGACTCTTTTCTGCCCAATTTGTATGGACAGTCAAGGTAATTAGGTGTACTTTCAGATGTAGTGCCAACTGTGCCCAAAAATAAGTATGTTAAAAATTAAACAATTAATAAAATAAATTTTAAAAAAGTATAATGTAGTTATGCTGCATAGCTTATAAAGAGTACGGGGATTTTTTTAAAGAATGAATCAGGGTTTCTATACAATAAGAAGAACATAGATTTCTACAGAGTGTGCAAGTATGTTTTCTGGAAAATTCAGCATATAAGATGTCTGAGCAAATTCAGAGGGAATTAGTGAACTGCTCTACTCAAGAACATATGAAAAACAATGCCATCTGGTGTTAAGCAGAATTCTAGCCAAGAGTTGGCAGAAAAAAAGGCTTGACAACCTTGACATAAAAACTACTTACTCTCAGTACCTATTATTCTCTCCCTGCCAGTTCAAAAGCATATCTCTCCAAGAATGGCATTTAGCCCTTAGTGGTTTTGAAACACTATACAATCTTTATGCCTCAGAGATTAAAAGAAAAACATTTAACCAAAGCACTGAGCAGGAATAACCCAATATTCTGGATAAACACAACACTTACACAGCTCATGGCTTAGAACTGGTAAGGATGAAAATCAAATAGGAAAAACAAAACTATGGTTGTTGCTCTGGCTGTGAATTTTGGAGAATAATTTGTTTTATTGGTTCCAATAATTTTGTAAGTTAAAATTCTGTTTTCTCTTTTCCTTTTGAAGGGTCCTAGTTGATGATTGCCTTCCCTACAGAAATGGAATTTTGTCTTATCTTTGCCTTACCAAATGCATTTTCCTAGGTTAGTGACAAAGGAACAGATAACTCAGAGACCAGCTTATTCCACAGTATTAATTGCCTGTACTCTGTACTCCATTCAGTTTTAAGGTGCTCTTTAACTGATTTCAGACAGGTATAATCACACGAATCAGTTCCTTTTTTTTTTTGTTTTTTTCCACTTCCAAGGAAAAGCTAATACAAAAACCAAAACCAAGACCTCAATTTATTTCTCATCAAGTCTTAAAGTTTCTATGGTTGGACAAAACTGACAAGACATGTCTTCTTTTGCTTTGTAAGAACTTTTTCACTAAGTAGAACTAAAGAATGGCTGACATCTATAGTTATATTACAAAAGTGAATTTCAAAAGACAGAATAGGATTTCAGAGAGCTAACAATCATCTTCAAATTTAACAAATCTCTATGTTATTCTAAAAATAAGTCAATTTTATTTTTAAAATTTTCTTCTATAACAACATAAAAATTTAAAATTTTTAGAAGTAACATGTGACATACTCAAAAAATTGCTGTCCACCCCTAAAATGTTAAAACTATATAGGACTCACTTTTCTGATCAATTTAAACTTAAGTGTTTTAGATGATGTTTAGAAGTGTTTAGAGGATGATGCTATATATATGATACACAGCATCAGTGTATGTAGATTTTTTTCATGTAACTTTTAGTAGCCACGAACATTATCAAATAGATTCTTGATGTTTACTTATTTTTTCTTTTTTGTTACTAAAATTTGCACCAATTTCCTAGTGAAAAATCTAGAAAAATATTTCATATTCAAAGGAAAGCCATTTAGGATTTGAATTTTGACTTGTATAGAATATCTACAATCCTATGAATAAATATTTGCTTTAAATGGACATAAAGAAAGTCAGTAAATATGAAAAATGAATCCTTTTTAAAAATCCTTTTAAAAATCTCTCTATAAAGAGATGGTTTTTAAGAGGGATTTTTAAGAGAGGATTTTTAAGAATGGGGGGAATTGATAAATAATCTTTAATTCAAAATGAACAATTCATTTCAAAGCAGCAGTTTATGTAAGACTTTATCAACAAAGCATACGAAGTTGAGGGAACTTACTGATATTTTGTAACTATACATTTATATAGCATATTTTTTTGATATTTCATGTTAATTTTGTATTAAATGTCATCCTGTTCCCATAAAATTATTGATCCTATGATTTTAATGAGAACTTATCTTAATCAATGTCTGCAAGTAAAATGCAAATGAATTGGTATTTTTGCCCACCATTAGGCCTTTTGGTATGTCTTAATAGTATCTTTAGTAAAGTTAAAAAATCATAAAGTTCAATCCTGCTTTAAAAATTCCTCAAAAAAGCCCAAAATGTAAATTAAATTTCTGTATGTAAATGCTACAGATGCTTAAATATTTCATTATTATGTTATTCTGTAGGAACTGAGGTCTCCAAATAGGCCATCTTCTAAATGCTGAATCACATAACACCTTTGATGCAATATACCTCTTCTGAAAAAGAATCATGAAACTAAACAGTTATTTTATCTGGGTTAATTACCCTTCAAAAAGGGCAAGGTGTGAAACATACTAAAAATTTGAGCTGACTTGGCCAGTTGTTTTTCCCCTCTTTATTAATTTTCTTTCAGAAATGTCTCAGTGATGTTCCCTAGATATTTTCAGGAGCTTCAGCCTCCTACTCAGTTTAGTGATATAAGTGAAAAAATGAGATGGTTCACAAGAATTACTGCAATTATTTGTTATCTTCAAAGCCTACCTTGCAGCAGAAAATAAACAACCTCAATTAATTGTTTTCTTTGAAAGAAATTAATTCAATTCAACTATATTGGAAAGTTGAATTCAGATAGAGTAGGAATTTTGCTGCACAAATACAAAAAGAATATAGGAAGAAATCTAGCAGAAAAAACCCCCACAAATGTACTTAGTGGATATAACTTGCTATAGGAATAGCTCTAATTGTGATAGCAGCTTTTTCTATTCAAGTTGTTGTTTCACAATTAAAGTAGAGCATATATATTAGCAATGACAGTCGAGCAGGAGTTTGGGTTTTGATACAGACATTACCTGTCTGTATCAAAACTGTCTGTATCTGGGCAAAAAATATTAACATACCAGTTCCTTCCATTCTTAAAAACCTAAGGATCCTGTATGTTGAAAAAGTGGTAAAATGCATCACTGTGATCTTGAAATGTAAAAAAAATATTAAAAAATAGAGACTAATATGTTTCTTAAGCTGAGGTTCCATTACTGAAATATTCAAAATTATTTCTTCATTGCATTTTGGTATGAATTCTGCCAGAACTACTGCTGATTTTATTCAACTCTGCTCTCTTTGGACACTCTATGCTATTTACAGCAAAACCTGCAGCATGCCATCTTGAAACAGAGGTTCAGAGACACTATCCTATCTTTTATTGCCAGTGATAGAGTTTACTTGCAAAACAGTAACAAAAAATTGAATTTTAACACTTTTTAAAATATGTAAGATAGTATAATAATACTCATTAGTATTGATAACAAACAACAATGAAGCATCATAAAAATAATAAAATATATTATAATCTGCTATTAAAATTAAAACTCATAACATCTTGCTGGAACATTAAGAATTTCCCTAGAATGTATTTTCAATGTTTAGTAGGGTCATAATCAATATTTCCTGCTCAGTACAACTCGTTTCTTTGGGGTGGCGATGTAATCATTGTTCTTCTCTATGGAGTCCCTTTTACTTCTAAGGAATATAAAATATCAGACTTTCCAGAACACCCATCATACTGAAGTTAAATAATTAAAACAATACAATGAAGAATCCAGCCATTTAATTTATTTTTTGTTAGGAAGCTTTCAAGATAGATCAATGCTCTGGAAAAATTCTTAAAACTGATTTTATTTCATTAGTATGTTAACTGAAGCTCCTTTTATTATTTTCTTTTTTAAGGTCTGTTGTACATTTGACAATGATTCCTACAAAACTTTTATTCAAGCATGAGCTGGAAACGTTACTGAAAATTTTCTTCTGTGATCTGCATTTTTTAATCAGTAGATTAGAATTCAATGGTTGCACTAATGGAAATATATGCAGTAGTTTACAGAAGCTAATTCAAATATTTGTTCAGTTTTGAAATAACTTACAATGTTTCTCAAGGAGACACAAAGAATAGTAGTGTTGTTCTGTTTCTTGTATTACTTTGTCAAAGTTAAACCAAAAAAAAAACAATTGTATTTTCACTTGGAAATACATACACATACCAATCAGCAATGATGCAATAGCACACATGGCAAATCAAGATAAAGAATAAGGAATAATCACTCAGCCTTGAGCACAAAGTAAAAAGTAAGAGTGTACAATATAATAAGGAATCTCATTGGTAGTGCTTAGCAAATCTTACCTTGTCTTTTGTGAAAAATTGAGAAATTAGTACTCTATAGGTTGATAGTTTGTTTCAGCCCTGATTTTCCCACACCACCTTTTCAAAAATGATGAAAGAAAATGAAAATCTAATTGTTTCAGTTATCCTGGAGAAGAAGACTCGTAGCTATTTTCATGGTCTTTTCCAGGCTTATTTCCCACCTAAAGTCAGGATAATGTTCAAACACAGGTAAAGATAGGAAAATACCACAGCAACAAATTATTTTTCTTTTTTATAAAGAACATTATAAATGCTTATATATATATATATATAAGGAATTTGTCACATGGCTTTGCTTCCTTAAACATTCAAAACTCATAATGGACTGACATTAGTTGTTTCATATTTTGTTGAATTTCATATTTCATATTTATGGATTAATGTTAAAAATTCACACTCTGAAAAGCACTTTTTAGATCTCTCTTGAGTTCTTCAATTGAAATAATACAAGATCTACCAACAGTTGTTATTAGCTCTGTCCTGGTTTGGGCCAGGATAAAGGTGATTTTCTGTCTTGTACTTTTGCTTTCAGCTAAGTCTCTTGTAAGTAGTTGCACTTGCTGAAATTAACAGCAAGTTTCTCAGACAGTGTCTGCTTCTAGGACTGATAACACTCGATGTTTATAGTTACAAAAAGATATACAACCCCTGATGATACATAATATTGTTTAGATACCACTTGTACTCTGCCAATAAAATCTGTCACAGTTTAACACTGGCCCGGCAATTAAACCGAATAACAGATTGCTCTCTATTAATCCCCCTCTCCTCCCTGATAGAGGAAGGAGAGAGAATAAGGGAGAGACACTTATGGGTTGGAAACTGAACTACAGAACTTTAATGAAACAGTAATAATAAATAGGAAAAATTACTAAATATATACAAATATACAAATATACAGGAAAAATTG
Source organism: Phaethornis superciliosus (assembly GCA_023637945.1). Taxonomy (NCBI): domain Eukaryota; kingdom Metazoa; phylum Chordata; class Aves; order Apodiformes; family Trochilidae; genus Phaethornis; species Phaethornis superciliosus. The sequence goes on from JAJQWJ010000005.1 coordinate 10,607,759, forward strand.
ATACCACGTTCCTCCCCCCTTTCCCCCAATAACTCTCACGTCACCCCCGAGGCTGCAGGGCAGCCCTGGGAAAGTCCAGGCTGGAATCCTGGAGTCAGCACCAGTCGGGAGCTGGAGGCAGGAACACACAGATTCAGGCTGGCATGGATCAGGACCACAGGCAGAGGAATGGATGCTGAAGCAAAAACCAGGAACTTGTACTCTGAGCTTCTATTTTTAATTTTTTTCTTTCAAACTGTTTATTTTTATATAAGGGAGAGGGGAGGATGGCCATTCTATACTTGATTAGAAGAGCTGCAGCAGAGAAAATACTCCTCAACAGATGAACAGTCAGTCGCCTATGTACATGTTTGAAATCTGCAGTTTTTCCCAATGTCTGAGACAGCCCTGAATCCAAGTAAACTGTATTTATTTTTTTATGTATTGTGTATTATGGATTTATGATTATTGTCATTTCTCGTAATTGGCCACAAGTGTTGTACTGATTTGGAAGGCCTGAGGATGAGGACTTGACAGGCTTGCTCTGTCTGAACTTGCCTTGAACTTGGTGATCTGGTTTCACTTGTGACCAGAGGGACTGGGGAAGAGTGAATATAATGCCAGGTAAAGGAATAAGTATTATATGGTTTGTGCATAACAATTTAATGCCATTATTAATGTGACTTTGTCTGCAAGAGTGGTATTCCTTCCCTTATTTTCTATTTCTTTCAAATTTTTAATGTAATAACTAAATCTTGACTGATAGTAATTCGGTTAGATCATCAATATGTCTATTATACTAATTATAGATTAGTATATTTATGGTTTTAATCACAACAAATTTTCAAAGTACAATTGAAGCCCAAACTTTCTCATCACCTTCTTTCCATGTTGAAACAGAATTAGTTCAGTCTCCCACTATTTGAGTTCATCCCACTTTTGTAGAATACTTAAATATTCAGACACAAATCAAAGGAAAGTGATTCTGAAACAACTTGCCTTACACCACTATCTTGCCCCTATCATGCCTTTACATTTTTCTTGCTAGATAATAGCATATCCTCCATGGCCTTTTCCTCTATAGTTTCTTTGTTTCCTCTCTATTACTTAAAAAAGAAAAAGATAAAGTTGAAATGTGTTGCTGTTTTGCATGAGAAAATGAAGGGAAGGCATTTTCTCCTCTTCCCTTTAGCTGTGAAAATTAATCGGTCTTTTGTATACCTCTAATTTCAATGATTCTAAAGTGTATGCAACCCTCCCACATATTTATATGCAAATGTGATAACAGGACAAGGGTTCATGTCTATAAACTGGAAGATGGTGGATTTATATTATGTATCAGGAAGAAATTCTTTACTGTGAGGGTTGTGAGACACCAATACACAAAAAGGGACAAAAGGAGGGCCTGGGAAACTCCATGACTCAGTGCCTGGCAGAGTTATGGAGCAGATAATCCTCAGTGCAATCACACAGCATCTACAGGATGGGCAAAGGATCAGACCCAGCCAGCATGGGCAGGTCCTGTCTGACCAACCTGATCTCCTTTTATGATCGGGTGACCCTCCTGGTGGATGAGGGGAAGGCTGTGGATGTGATCTACCTGGACTTCAGCAAAGCCTTTGACACCATCTCCCACAGCATTCTCCTGGAAAAGCTGTCAGCCCACAGCTTGGACAGGAGCACTCTGTGCTGGGTTAGGAACTGGCTGGAGGGCTGGGCCCAGAGAGTGGTGCTGAACGGTGCTGATCCAACTGGCGGCCGGTCACCAGTGGTGTCCCCCAGGGATCAGTGCTGGGCCCAGTTCTGTTTAATATCTTCATTGAGGATTTAGATGAGGGGATTGAGTCCATCATCAGCAAGTTTGAAGACGACACTAAGCTGGGGGGGAGTGTGGATCAGCTGGAAGGCAGGAGGGCTCTGCAGAGGGATCTGGACAGACTGGAGAGTTGGGCTGATTCCAATGGGATGAGGTTCAACACGGCCAAGTGCCGGGTCCTGCACTTTGGCCACAACAACCCCATGGGGAGCTCCAGGCTGGGCACAGAGTGGCTGAGAGCAGCCAGGCAGAGAGGGACCTGGGAGTCTGGATTGACAGGAAGCTGAACAGGAGCCAGCAGTGTGCCCAGGTGGCCAAGAAGGCCAATGGCATCCTGGCCTGGATCAGGAACAGCGTGGCCAGCAGGTCCAGGGAAGTGATTCTGCCCCTGTACTCAGCCCTGGTGAGGCCACAGCTCGAGTCCTGTGTCCAGTTCTGGGCCCCTCAGTTCAGGAAGGAGACTGAGGTCCTGGAGCAGGTCCAGAGAAGAGCAATGAGGTGTTAGCTGTAGCTGGCCTGACACTAATTGTAGCCTTCTATTTCCATGGCAATGACACGCTCTGTTCAGAATTTTATGTATAATCATTTGGTTTTAGCAGAAGAGGAATAAAGAATAGACAGAACTTTAGGCATTCAAATGGTAACTACAAAATTTAGTTTTGTAGAGCACGAGAAATAGGAAGAGAAGCAGAAAGGCCTCTAATGGACAGTCGCAGCATGCTTTGGTGCTCGTATCCATGGAGAAGTTTATCCTATCCAGTGTCTTCTTATATTTAGTGTAATGAACAAAACTATATGTCAAGTCTTTACCAGCAGGAATGTTATAATTTTCCTGATGGCCACCAAAGCATATCCAGCTACACATATTTAGAAGGTGTATCCAGGTACAATACATATCCAGGGTAACCAGTACATTTCCCTTACAGTGTTATTGTATACATAGAATCATACCATGGTCATGCTTACATACGGGTTATTCAAGACCCAATGGAGAGGATATGGGTATCCCAATATCAATAACTCCTTGAATAAAATGTATTCTGCAAGACTCCTGATTCAGTATATCAGTTTAAAAGAGCAAGGAGGAGGGACAGGAAAAAAGCCACGAGAGAAATTCTATGGGATGGCTATAATACAAATACTACAAGCACTCATATAAATTGTCGGTCCTTCATTGACAAACTGTGAACAGAAGATTTAACCAAGATCATTGATCTAAACTATAATTGCTTATAGTTTTTACTTGGTACATTTGGTACTCTTGAGCCAATAAACCTGTTACTGTCTCTTATCAAGCTACAGCCAGGGTATGCTTGTTTTAGCACTTTATCTCACCTAGATTCATTCTATTATACTCCCGATTTCTAGATGTTAGCCTTTCCTGTTGATAGCATAATCTCTGATCTCCCTACCTGAAAATCATTTGAAAGTCCTTTACTCTGAAAGACTGCCCTATTACAGCTGGAACTTTGTTCTCTTTCTACATCTAAAGGCTATTTCCTTTGCTTGTTTTTTTCATGGGTTTTGGGTTTTTTTTTTTTTTTTTTTTTAATTTTATTATTAATATTTTTTTTTCTCTAAAAGCTGAGAAGAGGAATAAATGAACAAAGGAAAGCCAAAACAAAGGTCTCTAGCACCTATACAGCTCACTGATGAGAATTAATACTAGCTTTCCAGGAACCTGAATACAGATACACTAAAATGGTATAACTAACAAGTGGGTAAATATTCCAGAACACTGCAATAGCATAACCATGCACAATTCTAATAAACTATGTTTGCAATGTGATTGCCAAAGGGGAAAAAAATAGTATGTTTTCAGCTCTGTTCTTTTTTTCTGAGTTAAAACAGTTTTCTGAGTTAAAACATTGTCTTGTGCAATTTATTCTGCAGTGCAGAACAAGGATTTAAAGACAAGAATGCTTATATAATTTTTTTTTTTCTCTCTCTTTTTTTTTCTTTTGGCTATACAAGGAAAAATATTTTTTTCGTCATAACGTTTATTGACATCTGCAAAGCTTTCAGTCTTTCAAATATCTGTATTCAAATGGTTTGCATTAGTGAACTGGTTATGTCTGAAACCATATGGTAGTCTACAAAAGTCCTAATTAAAAGTAATTGTTCCATGAATATTTAATGTTTATCCTGAATTCTTCACATTCTTATTACCAAGGATATACAAAACCGGTGTCTGTGGGAAAATCAAGTAGTACTTTCTAACCATTGAAATTAGAAATTGTTTGGACTTACTGTAAGACTATAACAAAATTTACATTTACTTGGACAAAAAATATGAAATGCAAGCCATTAGGCTTTAAAATTTATTAATAAGAATTTAAATAAACAAGTTTCATTTTAACATGTGTAGTTTAGTCCAAGAGCATTTACAATGTATATAATGAAAACACAATTTTTATCATTTAAGAATTTCCAGACATTTTATGTGATATAGTATGGCTTACTCTATAATAAGAAAAGAATAATAATGAGACAGATCAGCTCAATACAGCTAATTAACATTGGCAGCATTGATCAATTTCCTCCTAAATGCTAAGGTTACTCTGCAACTGATAGAGTTGTCTTCTGAACATCTACCTAACAAAACTCTCATAAGCTAAAAAATTTTTCTTGGTCAATGCTGCCATTGTTTATAATTTAGCACCTTCAGCTCCTTCATTTTACCCAGGCAGAACTGCTTTGAAAAATGAACAGAAAGCAAGTAAAAGAACCTTGGAAAAGGGAGGAATTCACACAAGATAAAGAATTTTCTTGGCACAGTTGTGGATCTACTTTAGTTCTTTTGGTTTTTACAGCATGTTTCTTATTACAACAAGAATTACAAATGTTCACCTTCAAGTAAAAGTACAAAATAAAACCTGAGTTTCTGGGTGGCTTTAAAGGAAAAAAGGCAAAACCCTTTCTGCTTAAGGACAGAGCTGAACTTTGTAGCCACCTTGTGTCCCTTTTTTCACTCTCATGGGAAGTATCTGTCTCTTATTGTTTCATAGTGGTATGAATAATCTCTAGTCCAAGTAATTTTTTGAGACTCCCTCAAATATGCTGATAAAATTCACTTCTCTTACAAATTTCAATAATTTCCATAACTCTGTGTGTGCTACATTTCTTTGTATGTGAGAGCAAAAGGTAGAAAGAACAGGGAATAACAAAAAATTATTCATAGTCACATTAAGCAAATACACATCTGTTCCCATGGGAATGGTAAATCTGCATCAATCCACACCTGAATTACTTCCAACTGCTTCTTAATATCTTCAGGCTGCCATATTTTTACGCTGAGCTTCAGCACCTTATTTCCAATATATAAGTCTACAATTTATTTCATCCCTCAGTCATATTGGTGGCTTTTCCTTTTTTCCTACAGACTATAGATAACAACTACATAGAGATACACACAGCAAAACTGATTACCGTGTTCCAATTTAGTCCACCAATTATATTTAGTTGGCTGAGGTTTTTTCCCACTGTTTTTTCCCAACCTTGAATACGGTAGTATTCCCATTTTCCACATAGAATTTTATGATTTTTTTTTTTCTATTTTGAATTCTAGACTTTTTTTTTGGAACTCAGCTCATTATGTAAATACATACCTATTAATAACAAATTCTTTGTAATATTTACAGATACTCTATAACTATTATGCAAATTTCTCTAGAAATTCTGATGAAAAAGTAGGATGGTCTAAGTCGGATTAAAAAGCAAAAGTTCTAAATCACTACGTTTATTTTTCTTTATAGATTTTTTATTTTCTTTATACATTCTTTATAGTTTGTGTGTTATAATATCCTCAATAGTGTCTAGAAAGAAGAAACTTCACAGAAAATCAATCCTGCCATCAACTAGGATTACAATCTCTGTCAGTCAATACTTTCCGGCATTTAAGCACTTGTAATCTGACAAAAAAATAGTAAAGGAACATATTTGAAACAGAAAGAAGTTCCTAATAAGCAATTGATTGTACTTAGTTTCTATAGTTTAATGCCCATTGCACTCTTTTGACTTTCATTTTTCTGAACTTCATTATCCCTGAATTTTGCTAAAAGATCTTTTATTACAGCCTTTATATACCAGTGCTAGGTTGTTCAGTAGAACTTATAAAGAACTATAAAGACAAGTCTGTGGGGTGAACATCAATGAGTGTATTGTCTTGAAGCCACCCAAGTGCTAGATTTTAAAAGTTAGATTTGAGTCATTTGAATGCTGAATTGGTCAAACATTTGGACTAGATGATTTTTATGGGTCCCTTCCAACCAAAATAAATTTCTTTTCCTTTCTTTTCTTTTTTTTTCTATTATTTTCTTTTTGTTTTTCTTTCCTTTTCTTTCTTTCTTTCCCTTTCTTTTCTTTTCTTTTCTTTTCTTTTCTTTTCTTTTCTTTTCTTTTCTTTTCTTTTCTTTTCTTTTCTTTTCTTTTCTTTTCTTTTCTTTTCTTTTCTTTTCTTTTTCTTTTCTTTTTCTTTTCTTTTTTCTTTTTTTTCTTTTCTCTTTTATTTTATTTTATTTTCTTTTATTTTCTTTTATTTTCTTTTATTTTCTTTTATTTTATTTTATTTTCTTTTATTTTCTTTTCTTTTCTTTTCTTTTCTTTTCTTTTCTTTTCTTTTCTTTTCTTTTCTTTTCTTTTCTTTTCTTCTTTTCTTTTCTTTTCTTTTCTTTTTTTCTTTTCTTTTCTTTTTTTCTTTTCTTTTCTTTCCTTCCCTTTTCTTTCCTTTTCTTTTCTTTTCTTCTTTTCTTTTCTTTTCTTTTCTTTTCTTTTCTTTTCTTTTCTTTTCTTTTCTTTTCTTTTCTTTTCTTTTCTTTTCTTTTCTTTTCTTTTCTTTTCTTTTCTTTTCTTTTCTTTTCTTTTCTTCTTTTCTTTTCTTTTCTTTTCTTTTCTTTTCTTTTCTTTTCTTTTCTTTTCTTTTCTTTTCTTTTCTTTTCTTTTCATTATAATAGGTGTTGTGGTTACTAACACAGAAAATTTTCTTCACTGATGTCCAGATGATAGTATAGCTTCCCAATTTTTTTCAGAAGTTTAGTAGGCTATTTTTTTAAAGGTTTAAGAGAAAAGGGAAATGAAGTTATCTTCATAGTGTGTATATAGCCCAAAATATGAAGAAGCTCTATCACATGAATTTAAAATAATATGTTAATGTTAATTTAATGGAGAAACAGATTAGGTTCTGTTGAATATGCAAAAATTAGAAGATTGCTTTTCTATATAATTAAACCTCAGGCAGCTGAGCAAGGACACAGTTTTCTTTCTAGTTCTTTGATTAAGTAATTTTTGACTACAGGAAAGCAAGTTGCCAAAACCAGACAATCCTTTTGAGTGGGAATTTGCAATAGAAGGTCGGCCTCTCCCTTAGAAGGAAAATTTGGATTAGCAAATAGTTGCTTCTAGGCGCAAATTTATTAAGTGATCTGGGGCCTAAATTTCTTACGATTTCTTGTTCTCCAGGTCTTCATAGTCTTTCTTTCTTTTCAGGTAATTCCACTTTTGAATGAAAGCATCAGAAACACTATATGAGTGTCATAATTCTGACCACAACAATTTGCTGCTTTTTTCTATTAAAATAATTAATGAGCATCTATTCCTTGAGTCTTTAAAAAAAACACAGTGGTCATTAAGCAAGTAAACTAAGTCTCTAAAAAATAATATCTAGGTCTTCAAAATAGTGAGTAGGTTAACACAAAGCTTATCAGTCTCTCATACTTAGCAATCTCTCAAAGGCTGATTTCCAGCTCTCTGTAAACTCAGTTTTCATTAAGGAAAGGAATGGTTTATATGATCATAAAAATGGAATTATGTGCTCAGAATTTGTCATAGTTTCTTGAACTTTTTCTAGAAGTATAAAGCTAGTTGAGAACAGCTAATGTGACAGACCAATGAAAAGCCTTGTGGTGTAAAGGATAAATATAAAAAATGTAAAAATCCTCAATAAGCTGCAACACACAGAAGCCTTAAAGAATTATAGCAGGTAAAATTATGACACATATTTCTACCTTGATAAAAATCCTATTAAAAGATTGCAAAACTCGCATAATTCAATAGTCTCATTAGGTAATCCCATGTTCCAGTTTGATAGATATCTCTTCCATAAAAAGGGAGAGGAAGACAAATGCAGAAGCAAAAACCAAACCAAACCAAAACATACTACAACCCCCAAATGAAAGCAAAACTCAAACTCATCGAGCTATAAATGGTATTATTTACTTTATGCTAAGATTTTAATTCTTTGCAACATTTCATGTTGTTACACTATTATTTCTACATAGATTTATAATCACATTACCAGGCATAAATTACACATTTATTCAAGCAATTAACCATGAAAGTGGATTTATTATCTGAAATATGATATATGACCTGTGAGTCATTTAGTTAATGAAGAACAGGAAGATCTTACTAACCAGGGCAGGTATTTCATTGGCAGTATCACTAATTACCCTGACAAGCTTCTGAATAAGGACTCTGTATACAGAAACCTTATTCAGTTTCCTCCTTCTCTATTCTCTGGAAAAAAAAAAGTCATTTTCTTTCTCTAACTGGCTGTATGATTTGATACATTCGTAGAATCATAGAAAGATTTTGGTTGGAAGGAATATCTAAAGAGCATTTAGTCCAAACTCCCCAGCACTGAAGGTGACTTGATTGTGCTATATCATTTTCAAACTATATCTTGACTGTATGATTCTTCTGGAAATACAAAGTCTCACTGTTTAAATTTGGGCTATTCTTCAATGTAGCATTACATATTTCAGCTACATTTTAAAATGGTACAAGGATTACTTCCCATGAAGACAGATCTAACCAATAAGAATGCATAGGACATAAGAAAATGTAATATTCTCAAATCTGGATGAAGAACAATTAAATTTTATGGGTTTTTTTAGTTGATATAGCACAAATGAAGTTAAAGGACTAAGTGTGCACTTCAGTACATAAAAGATAAAGGTCTAATTCCTCTTTACAGTCTGCCAAGAGTTATTCAAGTTGAGTACATGTTATTCAAGTGTCAAGAGCCTATTACTCAAAAGTTGTTCAAGCCAAATATTGCTATTTTATCTTTCTGCAAAAGTAGTGATAAATAAATACGTTAAAAATAAGTAAGTGAAAGTTTATATTTTATTCCTGTGAATTAATATATATTTCTCTAGCAGTGCCAGGGATTATCAGTGGCTTGAGAGAGAGCTGCCAGGTCCAGGTGCATTCCTCTGCTCCCTTGGAGTTTTCCTACCACGGGGGAACCTCAGGAAAAACACCATTTGCTGAGATCTGTTGTTTTGGAGTGGCTCCCCTTAACTACAGATTCTTTAAAGAATTCTGATTCTTTAAAGCTAAAATATAAATTCTGGAATTTTGAGTGTGTGTGCAAGCAAGCTTTACACAAATATTTTGATCCTGCAGGATAAATGTCGTCATAATACTTACTCATTTAACAGCTTAAAAAAGCAGCAAATTAGAAATTTTATTTTTTTTTATCCTAGAGTGATATGAAATTTATTACATTATAAATGTTTGGCATATACGGTACTGTTAAGAATAACTGTATGATTACATATAAATTAAAGTACAATTCCAGTTTTATGAAATTGTGTGGCAAACTACATGACACATTCAGAACCAAAGATTTTACACATCTAATATTTTAATAATTCTGCACTTGGGTCTATTTGTTGACCTTGTAACACTGAAAACCATTCTCTTCATCGAGGCAAGAGACTAAAGGAGACATGTGGGCCAGGAGCTCAGCCCCTGTGCTATCACCTTTCCATAATCTATCCCTAAAACTCACATAAAGTGAAATAATGTACACGCTTTCTGATGAGAACGCATTACTTAGAATGATTCAACTCTCCCACAAGAGGTTAGATTGCACTATTCAACGTTGTGTTCTTCAGGACATGAGTTTTTAACTTCAGTTATTGTTCTTACTTTAGATACATCCATAGCTTCTCCCTAGTGATACTGTTTGCACCGTGAATTGACTACATATTTCAGCTAATTGCTCACCATTTTGTATTCTGGTGATTTACTCTAAAGTAGTAAAGTACTATGCTCACAGTTATAATAATCACAGTTTTAATTATATATTCATTTATTTATCTATTTATTTAATTAATTTTGCTTGAAAGAAATTTACTGAAAATGCATTAAGTTACTGGGAAAGACTACAGTTGCAGTTAACATTTTCATATTTCTGTCATAATTTTATATGGTGTTTTATGCATCTGACCTTTGCACAGCCCCTCTGGGAGAGTAATGATAGACTTCAAATCTCCAGTATTCAACAAAGGTAAGTTCCATGCTCAGCTGTGCTGACAGCTCAGCTTGCTACTTTACTATTTCTCCTCCATTTATCTCTGAAATAGCAGGTTTTTCTCACTAAAACAATAAAATTTTGAGAAATAAACTGTGGTAGAGGAATGCAGTAATATGGTGCTGTCATGGTAAAACACCCCACCAAAATATAATAACACTGCATTTTTGTTTTCCATTAAGCAAATTGGACAATATGCATGATATTGGCATTTTTTGAAACTTCATTTCTGTTTCAAACTGCAGGTATGTTGTTTTCCTAAGTTTTGCCTCTCTGACCCAATAATTATTAAAAATTATTTACCACTTCAAAATGTTGTCCCCAACATTTTACTACCCTTCACAAGCACAGAGTATTATCAATATTTGGTAATATTAATGTCTTGATACCTACTGACACATAAATGTGTAGACAAATAAAATAGATTGCTTTAGTTGTAGTCATATATATAAATGAGTGAAGTTAAGTAAAATAAAGAGCACTGAAGAATATAAAATAAAACTTCTAGGTTAGGCTAGATGCATGTGGGATGCATCTCTCTTCTAAAGGAGAACAAGAAGCAGGGTGACTAAAAAACATCAAGAAAAATTTACATTTAAGAATAGGTTAAAGTCCAGCTTCTCTCCATACACACAAATGAACACTAACAGAAGTTTCCTAGGGATTTATTCCATCACTACATTTCAGTTTGTTGAAACATTCAACAAGAATTGCTTAGTCAAATCTGATAATTTTTTAGGCTCACAGGATGAACTGGGTGGCCTTATAAAGTTTATTTTCTATATTACTAAGAAATTGAATAAATATTATCTGAAGCAGTGCCACAGTTACAGTCTCTAATACTACGATTTTAATGTTCCATATTTTAAAGCATTTTTTTTCAGATATACTAGATCATAAACTTATTAAACTACATTGTGTAATTCAGGTACTGGAAGAAAATACTGTTACAGAATTTCTTCAGGTTGTTGCACAGTAACATGAGGAAAGTCATACATGTAAGAACACAATCCCATTAACATTATTAATGTAATTTATAAATACTGTTTAATAACAGAAGGGTAATCTTGTGACTAACAAGGAGTTTTTAAAAAAATTGTGGTAGTTTAATGGGCAGAGAGTAGGATTTATACATAATTTTAACTTTTATTTAATTAAGTTTATTTATTTTATGATTATTCTGATTATTCTTTATTTATTTTGTTTATTCTTATTTAATCAATTAAAAACAAATCACTTTTTAAAAGCATTAAATCATATAAACATAAGGACCTTCACACCTTCATACAGGTATGAAGAAGGTTTCTGAGAGAGTAAAGGAATACTTACTAGACAGAATTTTTTAAAAGCTAAAGTGCACAATACCTCATCAGTTCATCACTTTTCAGTCAGTTCATTACAACCAGATAAAGCCTGTGAAGTTCTCTTTTCCTGAAATCTGTTAGAAAGATTCTCACAAAGCATGATTACTAAGCAGTGACTTCATACAACATTATTGATTTCAAATGAGTAGTTTATTCCTAACTCCTTAAAAAGACCGTACTTCAGCCCACTGCCACTGTGGATGTAAAGAAGTATAAGTACTGTAAATAAATTTCTTGTCTATTACATTCAATAAATTGCAGTGTCCTTTGGACATTTCCGATTTTGACTGCGTCAATTTTAAAAAAGGTATTTCAGGAACATCTCTAACTGCAAGGTAGAATTTAAGTGAATTAAATGTTATCTCATTTACTTTTTTCTATGATACATCTGCAATGCTAAACTGCTTTCAGCAATATAAAAATGGAAACGGTACAAATTTAATCAACATTTAACAACATTATGACACATATAGGCCTGAAGTGGGAACACATCAATACTAGCTCACTGCATCTTCTGCCAAAATTTTTCAGCGCCTTCAAGGATTTATTTTTCTCTTTTTCTTTTAATCATTACAGAGATAATCCTGTGCTGAATATTCGTTAAGTCCCATCAGCTTCAGTAGAGTTGGGAGCTGAAAACATTCAACAACTGTCAGGATATACCTCTCTAAGGGCTGGTAAGCAGTGCAAGTATTGAATTTCCAGGCTTTTGATAAAGAAGTAGGATGCTAATGCAGAGTATGTTAGTCAAATGTCTTCCATACTCACTACATAAAAAAAATGTCTCTCTTTACTGAAAACTGTAAAATAATTTCTCTGAATCTAAAGAAATCAAGTGTGCATCTGGATTTGCATCTTCAAAACAAATCTTAAATCAGTGAACTTACCTATTTTTGTCGTCTGTTAACAAGTAAAAGCCAGACCAAGCCAACTGGAGATGGAGCTTCCATGCAGTGGTCTTATATAACCATATGTAAGTGAGGTTGTAAAGAAACCGATGAGAAAAGTGAAAAACTTCATTTTCAGTAATGAGTAAGAGATATGTTACTCTGCCATGTGTAACACTGCGAAAATGCAAATTAATATAATCAATGGCTTCACATGATTATCCCTGTTCAAAACAGTAGCCAGTAATGCAAAACAAGTTTTGTGCCAGAACAAATATTAGAAGAACAAGTACAGGAACAACACTAGAACAGATAGTGAAATAGCGTCACAGTCTCAGCACTAGATGGAGTAAACCATGCAGTCAGGGAAAAAATAGTGACTTATAAAAGCTGAAGGAAGATAATAGCAAGCAGGTAAGGAGTCTTGAATGAATCTGAGGTTTCTGGGAAAAAATATTGCAAGAATTTTGTCTAAAAATTGCTGTAATGATCTCCTCAAAGTCCTGATTTGAAAAACCAAGAATATTACCCCCACTCTGTGCATAGTTCATCTGCCATCTGCGGTCTGTTTTAAAGTCATTTCATACATATTCTTACCATGAGGATCACCAGCTGCTCCTCTTGTGCATATGACAAAGTACAGATCAGTGTGGCTATTTGCCTTCTTAGAATCTCTGAAGTTATGTACACATGCTTCAGAATTTCTTACACAGAATAGTGTAATGGCTGGAAGAAAAGTAGAGAAAGCAGAATTTTCAGTCATCTTGGTCCAAAAAGTCCATCTTCAAATATTGGTACACTAGATAAAGAGACAATAAAGTTTAATTAATTTTCTCAAGAAAACTATACAGAAAAAGGTTGACTGATACCCAGGTTGCAAAATCTGTTGTCTATTAATAGGTGAAAAGAAGATGTGTAATGAGGCATTATAAAAGTCGTAAATATGAAAACTATGATCAAAGGAAACTGAAAACTTTAACAGAAATCAAACCATATGGTTTTAAATTATTTTAAATCTAATGTAATTTATTTTATTTTAACTATTTATTGTGCTTCTTTCAGAAAATAGGTCTAAGAAATTTCTTTGCTGGACTTACATTCCAGTGAGTATATAATAAAGAACTTTCAATTATGTAACACTGTGTTAACAAAGTAAAAAAATTCTGATGTTTTATAATTGCTGATCTAACTAATTTTTTTTATATCTAGAATTTCAATATACCTTCTGTATTTATCTTGTGATCAAGTCTATCTCTTGTAACAGTCTTAGGAACGCAGAGAAAATGCTCTACAAACAAACTCTTGAGTAAACCCCTGATAAGATTTGTTTATTAACAGTAGAAACTTCCACCACAATTGTCATTATTAATTATCAGATCTTGTTAGTTAACCTGAGCTATCATTTGGGACTCACTGTAGCTGATCTTACTTGTCTTGAGTGATACTTACTTCAATGATCACTCCCTGCGCTATTTAAATTGTTCAAATCCCTTTATAATTATTCCTAGAGTCTCAATTCAGCCTTTTTTTTTATTCACTCACAGTTCACCATCTCATTAGTAGTCATAATGACAGGTTTTTGTCTCAGCTAACAATTTCATGCAGACATTGTATATTTTGCAGGGTTTATTTGAATCTTTCTTGAATCCTTATTCCACTTTGACTTTATGAGAGCAACTGTTAGATGTGTAAAAATAATGAATGTTAATATTTTGATCTGCAGTGTTTCCCAAAGAGATCTCAGAGTTGTTGACACTGATGTGACTTATGTTTGACACCAAGTATGCTATATGAAAATGTCATCCCTAATACTGAATTGATGATATGTGGTTTTTCCCCAAGGAAATCACCTTTCTTCAATATTGTTTAGGGAAAGGGAAAACTGCTACTTGATGCTGACTTACTAGTAGAATGTTTTCTCATTTTTAAAACTAGGATATTTCACAAACAGAATCATAACCAAATTAAATTCTTCTTTCACATGCTTTTCAGTACTTTCACTTTCAAGGGAGAACTTCATAGGTATCAGCATTGATATTTGAATTTTTGGTAAATTTGTATTGTGAATAGAAAAAAATACTATTATTATATTAGGTTGTAGTGACATGTATAGGAGCAATCCCATAATTTTTATCAAAACCTGTCAAGATGCCTCTTCCACTTACATTTTTCAATACCGAGAACATATTTTTCAACTTCTGTTTTAAGGTCTCACTGCTTTATATCCCTCAGAATCCTCAGAAATGGAGACTGAGACTGTGGGAAGACAACAAAAAAAATTTAGGGGTTGATATCTTCAAACATAAATCAATACGGGAAATATAATGTTCACATTTCAATAGTTCTGTGTGGACACTTATGCCATTAATTTTTGCATGTTATTATGAATTGTGTGGCCATGGTGAATTGTCCTCGTTCAGGCCAGGACAGAAGAAAATTTTTTTTTTTTTAGTAATTTTACTTTTCAGCTTCTTATCATCTAAGTACTTTCTGAAATTAACAGAATGTTTTTCAGTCAATGTCTGCTGAAAGGCTGCAGAAAGGCTCTTGCTTATATTTATTCTTATAGAAACCAAGATCATTGCTTGGTTTTGCTAAACTTCTGTGCACCAGAAATGAAAGGGAGGAAAAGGGGTCATACCTTTTGGTCTTCTTCTGGGGATGAGTGGACCAGACAGGTGACCCAGACTGAACAAAGTATTCCATCCCATACGCGTCATACTCAGAATGAATCTGAGGGATCACTAAGATCAATTCTCTCTACATCTATGGCTTTTGCTTTCCAAGAAAGGAAAAGGAATTAATAGCATCTGTCATTCATTTAATTGACAATGAACCATGATGAATCTAATCTCCTAGATTATCTCTGTAGAACTGTTTTGTCATTTCTTTTGAGCTGATTGAGTAAACAGAAATGTTACCATTTCTCAACAGAAATACATAACAGTATTATCTACTCATTTTCTACACAAGGATACTTGTAGACTGAGAAGTCTTTCATGTGTTCATTCTAATATCTGCTTGAACTAAGATTCACAGAAATAAATTTTGCAGTGTTACCTGGAAGATGCTGTTGGCAATTTCATTATTTATCCCGCAACCCGGAAAAAAAACCCCAAAAAACTACCACCCACTAGACCAAGTTCCTCCAACCCTCATCCAAACTGGTTTGAATACTTCCAGGGAGGAGGCATCCACAGCTCTAGGAAACCCATTTCTGTGTCTCACCACACCCATAGTGAAGTATTTCATACTAATGTCTTCCCTCAATCTACCGTCTTCCAATTCAAAGCCATTACCTTTGTCCTTTGACTACATTCCAAAACATTCTTTAGCATGCACAAATTTGGGCTAACTGAAGTTTGTTTCTACTTATGCTCATGTGTTTGCTGTTAGGGACTGGGTGAGTTGCCATATGGGTGCATTGTTGCTCATCTTTCCTACTGCCTGAATAAGTCTTTTATTTATAACATATTATCAGATGCTTTTACTGTTTGGACCATACTATACTCAGGTCACATTATCATTTTATGATGCTACTTCTCTATTATCTTCTATCATTATGAATATTTCTATTCAATCTCTTATTTTTCCAGACAGAAAAACTGTTTTGCACATCTTTCCCTTTTTTTGTTGAATGAAACAATTTACTACTTTTTATAGGTTAGATTTTAAGATTTCATTAATTGGTTTTGAAATTGAAAACATAAAAAATAGGAATAAATCAAAAGGAAAAACTTATCCTGAGATGTAAAAATTAGAGTGTCTTTTGTGAAGAACAGCTAGAGAAACAAAGCAAAAACTTGATAAAGAAAACAACAATGAAATCATTCAACATAGGAAAAGGAATTCAATAGATAAATCAGACCAGGTAAAATTCAAACAGAATCAGATGTAAAAGAATGAAAGAGACTTTTCGGGACTTTGGAGGAACAGATTTTTAAATAAAATAATATAGACAACAAATTAAGATTTTATCCTGATTAAGTTAGTCAACAATATAAATGCTTTGTAGTAGGTTAAATTATTTCAGAAAAAGTGATACATTTCCAAGCCTAGATTACACAACTCCTTAATTCTTCCAGAAATTGCACAGTTTCCAAGGCCATTGTACAGTCTCTCTACAAACTTATTTTGAGTTTGGCAATAGGACACAAAGCACTGAGACATAATCATTATGAGAATGGCATGGTGGGATGCCTTTAAAGAATCTGAGCTGTAGTGCCAAAATGTATGAAAACCATATGTACAAATTGGGAAGGATTTAAATGAGTTATAATAAATTAAAAGGAAGATCGTGGAATTATTGTAGGGAACTATCTAAAATCTTGTCTCCTATCTAGTCTAAAAGTCACTACTAGCTGATGTAGTAGAGGCAATGCTCACAAGCCTGGCTGTTCAGCAGCAAGCAATAAAGGCTTGTGTGTCCAAAAACTCAACTGTTATTTTTTTTTATATTTGTAATAATTTGTCTAATAAAATACGTCTCCCTGTGGAGCTTGCCTCACATCCTTAATTCATCATTTGTGCCAATAAGCTAGTAAACTATTAGAAGCTTGGAATTATTATGAAAGGGATATAGATCAAACAAGGAGAAAATCACTTTAACACTGTAAGATTTGTATATACTCACACAACTAATGTTAGCTGCACTATACCTGGTAAAAGATTTAGTAATTTTAATTTTTTTTTTCTTAAAGGGTTCCTGGAGGAAGATAGAAAATGTGATGAGAGATATGGTATTGTTTCCATGCAAAGGAGACTAAAATAGTAGAACTCTTGACAAAATAATAGGTCAAGGTTATTATAGTTGTGAATAAAAGCAAGAGTGATCTAGCATAAAATAATAGATTCTGAATATTTGTAATTTCCTGCAGTACTTGAATTAGAGTATACTCAGCAAAATATTAAACAGCAGCCTCAAAGCATTCAAAACCAAATAATTTTTCAGATGCTCATGAACTGTGGAACTCTGCAACAGGATCCTATACAGACCAGAAGTATAAATGAGTTTCAGATTAATTTCTTCAAATTTGGACTAACTACTGTGATCTGCAGCAGTACACAGTTTGAGTATTATCTCCATTTCAGCTCATGTTTGAAACACGACATCATCCTTTCTCATAAAATCGGTACTCTATAGTAACACAGACTTCATCTGAACAGGAAACGCTTGTTTTAATTAGTTATGTCAGGTTTTTCCTCATATTAAAATTAGAAACCAAGGCAGTGTTTTTCCATTTATGCATGTAAAGCTATTTCTCATGTGTAAGGGAGTGTTTGTCTATTACTTAGTTTTGCCAATTAATGGAAACATTTTTCTTTTCTCTCAGGTAAAACAAAAAAATAAACAACAAACAAACAAATTTTCTTCACAAGTGTTACCACCAGCCACAGCCAATATAGGAAATAATATTAAGCATTCGGGGACGCAAGTTGCCTAGGGCAATTTATAAAAGGCCAGGAGGAGTGGGAGGGTTGGAGAACATCCCCAGGGCAGGCAGGGCAGTGCTCTCCCAGGCAGAGTGCCATCCTGCATGCAAGCAGGTGCAGCCACCACCAGACAAATGTGAGGTGATGAGTGACAGGAAAGATCAGATGGGGGAGCACAGTCAGCACTTCAGGATCAGCAGGAATGGTGCTGAGCTCAGGGGCAGCTACAGAGAGACTCAGACAAGGACTCAGTGCTCAGACCTGAGTTTAAAAGGGTCAGGGGTGTGTGGATGGAGGTATGTTTATATTTTTTAAAGGGGACAGGGCAGGCTGGTTGGAGCCATTAAAGTCCATGTGTATGTTCAGGGCCTTGAGAAAAAGAATGCTGAAGAGTTTGTTCCAATAGAAAATAAAATTGCTTCCCAACTACTCTTAGTTATCTATCCCATGTGGAAAAAAGGTAAACAGTTTATTATCATTAACAATTTATGTGTCTAATTTTGATGTCATTAAGTTCTAGGCTTCATAGTCTTTGTAATTTCTGATAGTATTTCTTTGGAAGAATTTATTTTACTGAGTATATTATTTTATTTTGAAAGGAAAGCAAGGTTAGCAACACTTCCTCTATTCCACAAACTTTCCCCATCCTTTTAGTTCACTAACTTGTTTTCATAAAGAAGATCTACATATCTATAAAATACCAATGAAGAAAAATATAGTAAATTCAGCCATCATGTATGCAACATCAGTAAAAGCTCTGGCATGCAGTCTGAGCTTCTGTGAATTTATGGCAGCTCAATATGGTGGGCTTTTAATTTGAATTTAGCTTTCATTCTCTTGTCATACTGAGTTCCCAGGGCCTGTCACAAACAATATTCGATAAGTCAGTTAATTCTGTTCAGATGTGCCAAAATTTTACTTTAGGAGCCCCATGTGTCCCTTGTTTACTTGTGTTTTGCTTCTGCTCAGCTCTTCATAACCCCCACATACAGAGATAGTTTTGTTTCCTGTGGTAAGGCTATTTTTCTGCTGTTCTACTTCTGAAGCTTCTAATAAGTCACTAAAGATTCTCCCAGCACAGAAACACAAAACCTAGTACAAAAAATAATCCACTGTTTCGATTTTTTATTTGCTTGTATTTCATCACTACTCAGAAAATTGTCACTGTGGCAACATGTTGTCATTTCAACACTGTGAAGACAAGCTATGCCCCATTAGATGTTTCCCATTAGATGTTTCTGTGGCCCTGTCTGTTGCTAGGTGAAAAATAAGGGGTCCTGAGCTCATCCCTTAGTGCTGTTTGGCTGATGGGTTTGAAGGCCAGCTCAGAGTCAATGTGGCCAAGGGAGTCCCTGGCCTGCTGACAGCCACTGCGAAAGGTTTCTGGGCAACCTGCAGGGATGCAATGGCCATCACAGCCAGGGCCAATTCCCCCCTCCCCCCAGGGGCAGGGCTACTTTTAGCAGAGATGATGGCACTTATCTTCTGCCAGAACATGTATTTTTTGGGCTACAAGCTCAGCTTCACAGCAGGATGGACCTGTAGGGCATGGAGCTGCTCCAACCTCGCTTCTGTAGGCAGATGCAGGATTTAACAAATACCCTAAAACAAGTCTCTGTAAAAGACACCTCTTGGGTAATGATAAAGAATGTTTTAAAAACATGTTGAAAAGATCATTCACTGTATTTTAACTAGTTTATGTATCATTATGCACACACAGAAACTAGAATCCTCTCAGTTTTCTTTTTGATTGATGGATGTTCGAGTTTGGTTTTTGCAGTTCTCACATTCACCCTCCAGTGCCTTTCCTTATAGAGGAAAACCAAAGCATAGCTTGTAATGGCAAAGACTGAATGAATATTAATCATACAGCAATAGCTTTGCGAGGAATAGTGACAATTTTGTATTCAGCTGTATGTACATATTTTACTCCTATGTACCATATGCTATCATGGTATTCTTCTTACACTTTAGAGAGTGTGTCCTTTTAATGGTTTGGTTCGAGTGCAGTGTGTCTGTTTCCTCACAAACACAGGTTCCCCATTTCTGTTGTCTGACACTGGCTTTTGTAATGCCAATGAGTACCTTTCTTCCATCTCAAGTTGATCTTTTTCTCACTTATTTATATTATTTTATATTCTTAGGAATCAAATATATCTTTGTTGAAGCCTGTCCTTTTAAATAAAACTACAATTTTGGAAGAATATTTTCAGGTGCAATATCAAACTAGCTGCTGTTCAAAAAGAGGTATTTTATTGCACGTATATTTAAACTCTCTTAAATGTGTTTAGGCATTTATAGTGTACTCATCATGTTGTCAGTTATTTTAGATAGTTTGATGTCTAAATTATACCAGTTGTACTCCAAACAACATGTGAAAAGGTCACATTCAAAGAGTAAGATAGTCATGCCCTAGCTGTTCCCTTCATTCTCTTGAGAAAAAAAGTTGTAACTATATGACTTATTCAAAAAAATCCACAACACCGTCATAAAATACAGTTGAATTTCCTGTTATTTTCAATTATAATAGGACATAAGATAGAAAAAGATTTCAGAATTAATAATGTTTCAAATACTGATAAATATTTTTTTCTGGATTTATATACATTCCATTCAGACCTATTAAAATTTATGTTTATTTTTGAGATATTTTCCTTCTCCTTAAAAATCAAAATAAAAATAAAAATGAGCAGACACACACACAAAAAAAAAAATCCCCAAAACTAACTGTTTATGCATTCCATCCATAAGAAAATTTATTGCCAACTGTGGTAGAAAATATTGTTTTTTATGTAATTGGACAATGTATCATTAAAATAACTGTAGTAGCAGCTGTTTTTGAAAGAGATTATAGCCCAAAAAGTGAAATATGATTCAATACACCCTGTACAAGAATACACCCTAATCAAGGTCAAGACATAATTTGAAAAGATATTTTCTCACTCATTTCTCTTTTTGAGATCTTCAGTTACAGTCCATAATCCACACTTCAGCATTGATTTGTAATTATAGCCATCTTCCCTCTTGGTTCCTCCTCTCCCATTTTAGCCGATATTGCCTTTGAGCTGACTGACAAAATTTTCTTTAATTCAAAGCTACAGGAGAGATGGAAGAGGAAAAGCAGTGTACAAGGTAAGAAAGTGTGGTAGAGAGAAAGAGGCAGATCATTAAACATTGGATCATTGGAAAACAAGAAATATAACTATAAAAAACAAAAAATGCAGAGATGAAAATTATGAAAATAATGAGTGTAAGTTATCTCAGGTTAGACTTTGAAAAGTACTGTTCTGACAGTTGATGCATTAGAAAACAGAAAAGTCCATGGTATTTTATTACTTTCTTTTTTACTATGCTTTCTTTCTAAGTATATTCTCTTTATATTTTTCTGACTGATATGAGTTTTCCTGTCAATAATAATGATCTCCGCGAACTGCTTCTTTCAGGATAGAGTTTTATAATATGCATCCAAAATTTTTGGTTGCAGTCCTATCCAATTACAGAGAATATAAGAATGCTTTTCCTGAACATGGAAGAAGGAAAAAATGATAAGCAGCTTTCTGTTCAAGAGTGAAACTTGCTTTTGGACACTGTTTTGCTCCTAAAGACTCATTTTGGCTTTCTGTCAAAGCTACATTACTGGTTCTTTATGGGCTGTCCTCTGACTTTCTTTTCAGATGCCATTTTGATGCTCTTCACACAGCTGGCTTTGATGGCAACAAAGTTAGCTTCTGAGATCAAAATACACTTTTATGAAGAATTCTTTTCCCATCTTTACGATGCTAATTCAATACTTGCTATATGTGGTAGAGTTATACATTACACCCCAAAGTATGATTTCTATCATTCTAGACAAAAAAAATAAAAGGAAGCTCAATGCAGACAGTAGTTGGCATTTTAGTGATCTAGATTAGATGCTGCTGCTTTGGATTATTCAAAGGGGTTTGTTTGAATAAAGCATAATTATTCACATTTCATGTCAGTGTCCTAACATTCCGATACAAAAATGATCCTAGCAACTTTTTATTTTCCCATCTACTTAAATAATTATGCATTCAGCAAGCCACAGGGGAAGAAAATGTTCTTACAGCTCTGTGATATTCCTAACCTACTGTAAGAAGACCTGTAGACTTCAGTTAATCAGTCCTCAGAATATGAGAAGACTTGGAATGAAAGAAATGCATATTCATGAAAAACCTTTATTTTGAGTAACTAATATTTTTTTAAATGAAATAAAACTCCAGAACATTTCATGGTGGCTTTATCTTAGATTGTGTTACCAGTTGTCATAAACTCTATGAAGATACCTTTCCCTGGACTTCAGTTTTCAATATTTCTATATATAATACATTTTATATATAAATATATATATATACACATATGCATATACATACAATCTGACTTCCAAGGTAGCAGTGTATGGCTTAATGCAATAGCTTGAAATGTCTTAAGAAATACTTGTCCCTTATAAGCAGTATTTGGTTCCTAATTTGGTTTACCTGTGCTTAGTTTTGTTGTTGTGTTGGTGTATTTGTTTAATATAGTTAAATGATAAAGTTTCTTGTAATCAGCAGATGAGTGTTTAATAATTTTGTTGTGTGACAATAACCTTGTAGCGGTGGAGTAATACAGTTTTAATGGAATTATACTTAGGTTTTTATGAAGACTACAAAATACCACTACTTTGTCTCTATATACACATACCCTCATGAGCTGAAAAACAGTCAACTCCCGAAGACATTAGAAGATATTAGAAGTTTCAAAAATAATAGGTGTCTTTGTAGGAGTAGGTAACTCCAAAAATTACTGTAAACCGCAAAACTTTTTTTCTTGCCACAGTCTAGATTGTGGGGATGATTGCATCTTGTTCCACCAGTAAGGTCCCAGCTTTAGTTGCAACAGTTTTACAATAGCATTCACATTTCTAAAATGTTATAGATCAGATAATGCTTCAATTATTTTAATAAATATATTTATATACAAACATATCTACAAAACACTAGTATCAGAGCTTACAATAAAATATTTCAGTAGTACAAAATTCTTTAGAAAAGTTTGGCAAATGTTTATTTGACAGTCAAGCAGATTCAAAGCTTAACACAAGTGAAAAAACTTCGATCAGTGAATGCCACTATATCACCTGTTCTGTCCCTTATACGTCAGGTTTTAAAATATAATCAGTTATGTCCAACCTGATTTCAGTAGCTTGTGTTTCAGTACAGTACATCTTCTAGAAAAAATATCAATCTTTGTCTGAAAGCCCTGGAAAATAGAAGGCCAGTTTAAACACCTTGTTTAATTCTGTTAAATTAAACAAGCCACACCTTGTTCTGGCTGTTGCCTGAACTCTCCACGACGTATTACCCTGGAATACTCAGAAACATCCCTGCTACCTCACTGTATAGAATCACATTTCTGACAGCAAAGCATTAACTCTTACAGAGAGTTGTAGTAGTTGCCTGTCATTCATTTTGAACATGAATACTCTATTCAGTGACGAGGTTGGTCATTTCCTGGCTTTTTGAGAACAGATGTTTAAATCAGCTGAAAATATTTTGAAAAGTTTATTTTCTTGCCAAAGAGCACAAGTGAGTTGGCTACATAATGGCAGTTGTAGAGTACAAAAGGTACACAACAGGAGTAACCAGAGCAAAGTGTAAGGTTAACCCATCCATCAACTTTTAATATATAAATCTTTGCTGAAATCAAAGGGGCAATACCAACCTGACTATGTATTTCTTACTCAGTATTTCTGAACAATTTCACCTTCTATTTCACAGCTTCCCTATCACACAGGCATGTTTTACAAGCCTAAAAGATGATGGGATGAATAAAGCAGGTGCATTTTCTTACTTCAGAGAGAGACAAATATCCCATCTGTTTCATATGAGGCTAAGCAGAACTTTTCTGAAAGCTACCTACTACGCAAATGTCTGCTTCACTTTTATTTTCACTTTTGACTACATATCCACTTCAAATTCAGAATGCTTTTCTTTCAACATGTTTTCCATAAGGTGTTGAAAGATATGAATATGTAATCAGTGCCAGTAATTATACAGTATATTCTTTTCACAAAAAATTTGTGAAGAACCAGCAGAAGCCTCCTTCTAAAAGTGCAAGTATTAGATGTAGATGAAACTATTAATTCAGTTTTATCAGGTTCCTTCTCCCTAACCCTGTCACATTTCCATTAATGGAAGAGTACCTAAGTGCTGATGAGAGGCTTCGTTTTACTGAGAAGAAAAACTAAACCAAAACAGAGATGTTATATATAATTCCCAACAACACAAACTTCTCCTGAATTGGATCAGATATTTCAAATATAATAAAGAATTTGGATGCTATTTGCAGTTGCAGAAGTCTCCTACAGAACCTGTAGAAACTGCTTCTACTTTATAAGCTCAGAGAAATCTGCAAAATAATCTTGAAGTACAAAGAGAATTTTCTTTCTCTAGATTGTTCTTCAAGCGACTCCATACTTAAGTAATTTTTTTCTCATCTTTACAGATCTGAAAACAGAATTCTTATGGCTGTCTACAATTAAACAACATCTCAAGTAATCTGGGTAACTGAAAGCTTGGAAACTCTACTTTCTAATTTCCACCCTGAGCGCCACAGTGCCCGAAGTTCATCTTTCTTGGCGTTATTTCGGCCACCAGATTTCTCAGAGAAAAACATTAGTTTTCATTTTGTCTCATTCTGTCTGTTTAAAATTAAAGTTGACTTTTTTTTTTTCTCTAGAAAATATAGTTACAGAGACATTGACTAAGCCCAGAAAGAATGGACTGAATAATAATTGAATACTGTACTGAATAATTTTGAAGAATCAAAATGCACTGGGAAAGGGAAACTTGCACATTTTCCTAATTAATGTATTTCTGATGCAAATTGTGAAACAAGATTTCATTTACAGATTTTAGTGTATCCCATATCTTGGGTTTGTTTTATTTTATTTGTAAAAAACTAGTATCCAGGTTTTTCTTAACAGAGAAATTATGTTTCTATTTATGCATATTAAAGCTCTTTTACTTAGCAAGTCAAATTGAAGTAACAAATATTCCTATCTCTTTTACTGCTATCAGTCTTTCTTTAAAACTTTCCGTACTCTCAAATGTAATGAACTCCTTGAAACATAATATCTATTTATTTATGAGTTTACTAATCCTCTCATTTTTTTTCCTAGCATTTTCCCTTTTCATGCTTTAGTCAAGTATTCTTTTTACTATGTATCACAGTGGTCCCCAATTTGTGGGGTTTTTTGAAATGCCAGTCCACCACTCTGGGAAGAGAACAACTTTTTCACCATTGCCAGTGAATGTGGAGAGTTTTGCAGGGGAGTGGCTACGTGACAGGGGGCACGACAACATGCAGCTGGTCAGTGTGTAAAGTTCTAGAAACCGCAAGGCGCCGCCTAGCTACAATTACGTCAGTAGCTACGGACCAATTATAAGCTTAGCTTTGTAACCTGCACCTTATAAAAATGCCATGAATGTTCAATAAAGTTGAGACTTGTTGACCATGATAGCATGAGACTCGTCTCCCGTGGCTCCGGTTATCCAACATTTGGCGCCCGAACAGGGACCTACCCTTTCTTAGAGCTACGTTGGGTGCAGGTCTATCTGCAGGCGTAAGGCTTTCCCCGCCCGACGCGCCCAGAAGACGGCGTAAGGCTTAAACCGCCCGACACGCCCGGAGGATTACATCGGTGATCTCCGCCGCTACGCGCTGCCGAAGCTTGGGGGGTTGCAACGGTACCGTCACGATGGACAGGCAAGCAGCGTATGATTTATTTACCGCGTTTCTTAAAAAACGGGGCATTAAAGATTTAGACCTAGATAAGGACCTTCCGCACCTTTTAAAACATGCAACATCTCACGGTTTCTTTAGCGACCCACACTCAGTTCACGATTTACACGAGTGGCGCCGCTATGGCGACCGGCTCTGGGAGTTAGTCCTAGATGATGATAAAATAGCTAAAAAAGTGAGTAAGTTGTGGAAGGTCGTACAGCATGAACTCTTAATGTCGCAGGCAGAGAGACGGGCCGCGGACAATGCCCGTCAGGCTCACGCGAAAAATTTAAATTACACAATTACCGACCCCTCTGCGCCAAGTCCCCCCGATCCCTCCGCGCCAAACCCCCCTGTTTTTACCTCGGTTGAAGTGCCCACACCAAGGTCCCCGCCCGCGCCATTTTTGTCACCCCTTGAGCATGCGCACCCGTCGGGTTACAATCTCACTGCGTCGCCCCCCCCCGATGCCACGAAGCCGCTCCTCGGAGCCGCTTCGGACCTCGCGGAGGCCGCAGCAGAGAAGAGACGGGAACTATGGGCTAGCCTCGCGAGACAGGGGATCGAGAACTGTGACCTCGCCTTGGTCGAGGCGGCACAAGATCACTCGTCCCCTTTGGCGTTCCCTGTTGTTTTTAACGGGGACGGGCCAGATGGCGCTTTACGCGCCCAGATCACACAGCTTGATTGGAAGCTGTTAGCGCAGCTACGGGCCACTGTAGTACAATTCGGAGTCACTAGTGAGCCTGCAAAGCAGATGATTGATTACTTGTTTAATTCGGCCGTTTTACTCCCTGCCGACATTAAGGGAATAATTCGCCTCATATACACCCCCCATCAGAAATTAACATTTGAGAGCCGATGGAGGGAAGAGGCAGCTAATAGCGCCGCCCAACGGCGCCAGCGAGGAGACCCTTTACATGGCATTACAATAGATGAGCTCATGGGTGAAGGAAAATATTTTCTTATAGAACGTCAAGTGGCACTAGGGGTGGAAAAGCTCAGGGAGGTCATGGCAGTTGCCAAAAGGGCAATGCAAAAGGTCCGCGAGCCTGGAGGAATCCCCATGTATATGGGAATTAAACAGGGTCGTGAGGAACCTCTTGGGACCTTTGTAGATAAGATCATAAATGCTTTGACCAAGGCAGGTATCACAGATCACGTACAGGATGCCCTTGTTAAACAGGTTATTATTCAGAACGGTAATCCCATCACTCGTTCATTAATAGCCACAGCCCCAGGCAATTGGACAGTCCAAGATATTTTGGATAAGGCTGCAGCAATGCCTGCAAGCAATCAAATCTTTTTAGTCCAGGCCTTACAAAAGATAGGGGACTGTATAGACAACCAGGCCAAAGCTCAAAGTCAGGTTCTGGCAGCCCTTGCACCCCTCCAAACTGCCTCATCGCAACGCCGACTGGGAACACCAGGAGGCCGCATAAAATGTTTTCGCTGCGGCCGCCCAGGTCACATTCGCCGCGAGTGCGACGCCACAGGAGTTTGGTGTGAAAAGTGCCAATCCAACACTCACAACAACAGCGCTTGTCGTCGTCGCTCGGGAAACTCCAAGAGCAGCGCGAGGGCGAACCGCGCCGAGACACAAGTAGCGGCACTTATGGTGGCAGGGCCGGGGATGGCGGCGGTGCCCAGCGACCTCTTCCCGCTGGTGCTCGGCTTCCTGAGGCAGAACCGCTTCGAGGCGGCGGCCAGAGCTTTCGCCAGGGAGGCGGCGGCGAAGGAGCAGGACCCCAACGCCGCCTCGCTGCTGGAGATCTACAGCGACTGGCTGAGGTCTCCAGGGGCCCAGAAGAGAAAGCTGGTTACCAATGGCTCCCAGGTGAAGAGGAAGCCACCCTCCAGCAGTGAGAGCAGCTCCAGTGAGGAGGAGGATGAGACCACCCCAGCCAAGAAGCCAGCTAAAGCAGCAGCTGTGCCCAAGACAAAAGCAGCAACACCTAAATTGAGAAATAAAGCTGCCCAGAGGGCCACCAAGGTGGTCAATGGAAAAGCAGCAAGCAGCAGCAGCAGCAGTGAGGATTCTGAGGAGGAAAAGGCTGCACCAAAGAAGGCTGTTCCCAAGAAATCACCCCTGCCAAAACCTGCAGCCACTCAGCCATGTCCAGGGAAAAACAAACGTGCCAAGGAGAGTTCCAGCAGTGAGGACTCATCTGACAGCTCAGAAGATGAAAAGCCACCTGCAAAACAGAAGCTCAAGCCTGGTCTGTACAGTGCTGTGCCACCACCTCAAGCTCCACAGACAAAGAAGGGCCCTGCCAAGGCTCCTGTAAAGAAATCTGAAAGCAGTGACTCTTCAGACAGTAGTGAGGAAGAAGAGCAGGTGACCCCAAAGGCAGGAGCAATCAAAAAAGTAGTGGGTAAAACAACCCCTGAAGCTGTGACTACCAAGAAGGCTGAATCCGGCTCTGACAGTGACTCAGATTCTAGCTCTGAAGATAAGGGAGGGAGTAAGCTCCCAAACTTTAACCAAATCTTCCAAATCTTTTAGAGCATCTTCCTTGTTCTCTTTAAACTGATACTCTTGGACCTTTAGTCACTATATCTGGGCTACAGTACAAACTGGGGAAAAGGCAATTCACGTAGAGAGACACTTAAGCAGCTGTATTGCAGTCATGGGACTGCCTCAAAAAATAAAAACAGACAAAGAGACCGCCCCAACCCCTGGCCAAGAAGAAGGGGGTGAGGCGGAAAGCAGACACTCCCACCCCCACCACCACCGCCATCATCACCACCGGCGGGGAATCCTCCCCCTCGGCCACGCTGCTGGAGGCCAAAGCTGCCAAAATCCCTGCTCGCCGGGAGAACGGCCGCCCCATCAAACCCCCCAGGAAAGATTTACCGGATTCCCAGAAGCACCAAACCTCCAAAAAGGGGAAAATTATCCGAACAGCTCAAATACTGCAACGGGATCCTCAAGGAGCTGTTCTCCAAGAAGCACGCGGCCTACGCTTGGCCCTTCTACAAACCCGTCGACGCCTCCGCCATGAACAGTCCGCTGGCCCGGAGACGACACCGACTCCAGACGACACTAAGACCCCTGCTGGCCCCGGTATTGCAGAGATTCCAGATTGACCTCTCTTTTGAAACCGAAGAGGATGTGGAGACTCATGTTATCCCCTCTTTGGACTCTCTGCAGTACAGATACAGATTGCCTCCCTATTGTATCGTTTGTTCTTCTTATGAACATCTGGCTTGGGTAAAATTGCGGTGTGGGGTGTGTCACAAGGAACTTTGGATTTCCCAACGTAACTTACGAATTATGTTTTGTTGCTTAACGTGTGCTTTGGCTAGGGGCAGGCAAGATCCTTCTCATGCTTTGGCTGCCTTGACAGGAGACCCCTACCCCGTAGCGATACGTAGAGTAGAAAATAGAGAAGATCTTTTGTTAAGGTTTCTTAAGTGGCAATTGCAGTATACTGTAGAACAGCTTTTAGCAAGCGTTGATTCGGTGTTGTTAGAATCTGTTTGTGGGAAAAATGTTTATGTTCCTGTTGCATGGCAAGTGGAGCCCCAGGAGTGGGACGACACTTGTCGTAGGTTCCAGCCTCGCCGGCATCGTCGCCCCTTGGGGAACGATTCGGACCCCCTTTAGGACCAGCAGAAAGCTCGAGAGCAGAGATGGTTGTATTGAATGGTTAACAGGTCAGAAATGATTGTTGTATTAGTCTTGTTATAGGTATCACTATAGGTTTAGGTTTTGGTTGTTTTGTTTACTGTTATTTACCTTTGTGCCAATTTAATTAACACCACAATCACCTTTTATTACATGTTTATAAAGGTGTCATGAAACGTAAAAAGTTCAACCCTGACATGTACCCTCAGAGACCCCAAGAAGCATCATGAATATTTTAGTCATATGTTTTTATATATCAATTCGGTAATCATGAAGGAATTTCCATCGTGCTGTGAGCCAGTGGGGTTCGGAAACACCTGTAAGGGGCCCCTCGACAAAAATTCTGTCGGACAGGTCTTCCCTATCCTCCCTTTGGCCTTACATACTGATGGACGCCACACCGTATGATAAGTTAGTTAAATAAAATTATGTTGGTAAGTCAAGTTACTTAAGGAAATGTTCTATCGTTGTTTGTATTCATAGGTTTTGCATGTTTTGTCGTTTGTATAAAACCCTCTTTGTTATAATAGTGATAGTTATTTTGCTTTTGCCTTGTGTATTGCAATGCATTCAAAAAATGATAGTATCAGCTTTTGCAAGTAGCAAGACAGTAATGTTAGCTAAAGAAAACGGGGGAAGTGTGGAGAGTTTTGCAGGGGAGTGGCTACGTGACAGGGGGCACGACAACATGCAGCTGGTCAGTGTGTAAAGTTCTAGAAACCGCAAGGCGCCGCCTAGCTACAATTACGTCAGTAGCTACGGACCAATTATAAGCTTAGCTTTGTAACCTGCACCTTATAAAAATGCCATGAATGTTCAATAAAGTTGAGACTTGTTGACCATGATAGCATGAGACTCGTCTCCCGTGGCTCCGGTTATCCAACAAGTGAAGATCATTTGGAAAAATCATCAAATTAACTCAGTGTTTTACATGAGCAAACTTAAAATGCCCAAAATTTTGATTAATTTTCCTATTAAGGCATAAAGCAAAATGATAGAATACAAAGCAGAAAATGTTGAGTGATAAATTCTCTAACTTTAATAGCATGTATGGAAACAGAAATACTGAGCACCTAAAGCAACTTCAGATTTCATTTTAGAGTGACACTGAAGACTATCAATTCCTTTGCAATAATGTTACTAGAATACAAGAAATTTAAATCTATGCCATTATTTTTCGTTGTAAACTAAAATATACAGCATCTGGGGTCAATGAAAACCTTTGATTGGGCTTTTGAAAGAGGAAAATCGGGTACATAACATTTGAGTAAACCTTTCTCAAAGATAAAAATGAATTTGTAAAAATGCATGAGAGAAAAATAAGGGAAGAAAATTGTTCCCTGATGGTTGTAAGGAAATGACTGACATCCACATGCTTACTTGTGCAACCTTAATATCCCCATCACAGTTTCAGTATTGAGTTTCATAATGTTTTTGCTTTCATATAAGAATTTCAATGCCTTTATAAGAGAGTATACTGGTCAGCCTGTACTGAGAAGTAGCTCATCCATATAATTGGAAACTTGAAGCAGTTTTATTAAAGAATATGTGCTTTACTGAAGAAGACCAGTGCGCTAGAGTTAAATCCAACTCATAAGACTTAAGAAGAAGGTTTTTAAGATCTTGGCTCTCTGCTGTCCCTTCAAGTGTAACGACATTTACCTTTCTATGCATACATAAAAGATGATCATGCTGAGTCAAACTAAAGATTTATCTGGCACAGCATCCTGTCTTTGAAGAGAGTAACAAAAAGTGCTACAGCAAAGACTATACAAAATTGCCAAATATGGGTTCTCAGGTTCTGGGAGACAGTGGATAAGAAGGGCATAGAAATTTTTTTCTTGCAGTTCTGTCTAAGACCTGTCTAAAACTTTAAAAAAAAAATTATTTGGACACTTAAAAAAAAAAATAATGCTTTATTATTAACTATTTATTGTATGAATTATTTTGTGTGTGTGTGTTATAAACTTCCTGTGTGCTAAAACAGTGATGCATCAGTCAATTTTAATACTGATGTGCAGAAGTTAGCATTTGGTAATGTTCTTGCAGCTGTATGAATGTGGAAGCTTGGGATGATTCCCAATGGAAAGGAAGTCCTAAATATACATTTCTAAGTGACTATTCAGTTATAAATTCAGGTATACATAAAAAAGAGATCTATTAGAAGTCTCATGTTCCTGTGCAACAGAGACTGACTGAAAAGGTGATGATACCTTAGTATCTGACAGAAACACTCATTGCTATTTTTTCACTAAATATGTGGGTGTTATTCCAATTATGTTAGTGAAAATTATGTGTGCATATTGAGAGGGAAATAAATCAGCCTGTAAAGTACTGGAAGTGTGCAGGTGTTCCCGCTTTTAATTTTTTTCCCATTAAATTGCTCATTTGTAATTTCCCCATGTATTCATATCCCTTAGAGCTCTCAGCTAAACATTTTTTACACAGTAAATGCTCGCAAGCAATTACTTCATTCTCAGTAAATAAATAAAAATTTATTAAAATAAAAATAAATGATAAAAATAAAAGTGTAGAAACAACACCATTGAAAAATATTAAGTAAAAAAATTATGAATCTCACCTTTACAATCTCCAACTTTTTGTGTGAAACGGTCCTTCATTTGTATTTAGACTATATAATTTCTTTCCTCTGATCGAATAAGACTTCAAAACTGAAATGTAGCTGGTTTGTTATTCAATTAATAAGATTATTCAATATTTCTCAGTCTCCATTCAGCTTTCATAACTAAGGCAAAATGTCCATCTTTCAGACATTTTCCTTCATGACATTTTTAGTATCTGAATGTTCCAACCTATCTGTGCAATGGAAACACATTCATACCATCTCATATTCTCTCATACCATCTAGAGAAAAAATAGAAGAGAATATATATCTAGTTTATTTTAGAAAGGCTGTGCCCTTCTTAAATATATTATTTTCCCATTTATAACTAACCAGAATTCTGAAAAGAACATTTATTTATTTCAAAGATTTCCAAATAGTGCTAGTTTTACCCAGGGGGACACGTCTTGCTTCAATTTGATTTGCAGAACAAACATCTGTCTCTTGGTATCAGGTGCTAAGTTTTGTGGCACTTGTCTCCATACAGGGAGCCACTCCTGAAAAATTATTCTCTGCAGAATATGCTGTATGTATCCAGCAGCAGCATGAATGCAGCTGTGTCCCTGGGATGCAGCACACACAGTCCCCAGTGTAGGAATCCAGGCAGAGTCAGCGTAAGCTGGATGCATAGAGCAAGAATGGAGATAACCTCAACTAGGTGAGAAGATGAAGTGTGTTGTACCCATTATGGTGTATCCAGAGATGCTTGACAGGAAGATGGGATAATGAGATGTGCTAAGAAATGCCTAGTCTGTCTAGAACTCGGGCTTTCTGCTACTATTGCAATTTTCTCTACCAGTGGTAGCAGTGTATTTGAGATGAAGGAACAATTGTTCTGACCTGCCAACTGTTGATATTGGCTAATTTATCACTATCTCAGGCAGCAGGTGTGCAAAAGTTTCTTGTCTTGATTTTAAAAATCCTTCAAAGTTTCTCATCTTTCATTCAGTATCAGAAAATTATTTGATTTCCATATTATAGGCCTCTGACCTTCCCAATGTTGCCTGCTGACTGAATTTTCAAATAAGTGTGCTGATAGTCAGTCCGTAGCAGTGCAAGGATATTTTACACTTCACACTTTTGCCTGTATTGGTGTTAACAGGAAAAATGCACATCATAAGTCTTAGGTTTATGGTAGAATTCCCACCTCTCTTCCAACCAATACTTTTCAAGCTTGAAAGTATTGATTATATATATAATCTCTTCCAAGAAGAATTTGTAATCCATTTATATTCAAGGTAGGACTAGTTAATTTTCAGTTTAGGAATGCCTCAATATAAGTTTATTAATTATTTTTTTTAAAAAAAAAACATTAATGTTAATGTTAACACTATATTTATTTTTCTATAAAGTATGTTATTCTAAGGTTATGATACCATTATTGTATTTAAACAGGGGTAGCAAACCCATATTAAACAAAACAAAATCTTAGACCTGTCTTCAACATCCAAAGCATATACTATGTTTTTCAACTATTCTGCTAATTTACCAAATATGACAAATAATTTTGCATATAAGAAAAAACATTGTTATATCACTACACTGCTTACATACAATTGTGTGTCTATGCAAGCTGTCAAATAAGTAACTGCTAACATATCTTCAAACAATTTACTGGTACCACAGCATGGAATATTCGAGTATACTGATTAGATGAATAATTTAGTAATGGAGAAAAAAAATTATGTTTATTAATGTAAAACACAGCTGATTTGAGAGTCACCAACTAATTCTTATATAGTTCTTACACAATAACTGTCATCTACAATAGTATTAGATGCTATAATTTCAAAATTTATCTAGAGTATAATAAGCCTTTACTTGGTAAAAATCAGTTCTTGGTCACATCTTGCTAAAAAAAATAGACTGCAGTAAATTCCAGAAATACAGAAAATCATACTGACCTAGGTTGCTGTTTTTCTACCAAAGCCAATAATGTCTTCATCAGCATTACAGCCATTTTGTTGTATTAGTTTCATTGGTAGGATGCTGAAATTAGAATGTAATGAAGAAGATTATTAAGAGACAATTATAGCAAAGTATCTAGAACAGCAAAGTAGAAAAATGTTATAACATAATAATCATTTTATGATTGCAGCTTATGTCCTTATTTCTGTGACAATTATATCCTTCCTCCATATTCTGTATCTGTACAACCAAAAGATGGCAGTGCTTCATCAACAATTCCTGCAAAGTTTATTCTTAGGTCATCATGTATGATATGTGAAAGCTTTAAGCCAGTGCAGTTTTACAAAATATCCAGTCTTTCTCTCCCATCAAATTTCTAAGGGAATGAAATGGATTTCAATTTGGTTTTAAGGTGCTTTGGTTCTCGCACAACTTACAAAACTTAGTTGATTAATATTTTCTGTCTCACTCACCAAACAAGATTTTGTAGAATACTAAATAAATATAGACCAGCTAAGTCATTTCCTCCTACTCTAGGATTTAACAACCTGGGATAATTCTGTATCTAGCAGTGACTCATCATCATAACCTCACAGTCTTTCCTCAAACTCATATCACAACTCACACCAAATACATAACCATTTTAAATACAGACAAATTACAGCAGTTTAAAACTTTATACCAACACAGTGATGTAATTTGTAGTTTCTTACTCTATAATTAAAACACTGAAGCCAGACTTTTTTTCTTTTTTTTTTCCATAAAAGCCATTTCTCATGTATCATATTTCTGCCTTTTATTTTCCATGTTGTATTTTCATGAGAATATTTTTTCATGCAAAATGTTGATTATAACAGCTCTGTCTCATAAATATTTTGGCATATTTTATAGGTCTATACTATTTACCGTACCTTAGATTTAATTTATTTTTATGATGATTCTCAGAGATATATTCTATGTCATATAAGACATCTTTCTGTAAAAAAGGAATAATAAAATATCAAGCCATATATTTCAAAATAGTGAACAGCCATGTTAGAATCAATTAAATTAGTCTGTTCTAATTCACATTATCATCATCAAAAGGATGATACTTTTGTTCAATAGAGTTTCCTGTTCTGATAGTTTTGTTAAAAAGTTAATTCAGCCCAGTAAGTATGCTTCATTTGTTCTTTTTAAATCAGGACAATCATACTAATAGTTTATATTTTTCTAAATTATACTATAAGAAAAGACATATATATAGATATATGCACAGCCATAAATGCAAAATGACATGAAAATAGATGTTACTTATTATTAATACTGTTTTATATATTTCAACATTAGTACAGTTTTTGATGCAATCTCAGGTCCACATTTTAGAAATCTAGCCTAATATTTGTCACCTGTTAATAAACTTAACAAAAATATGTATAAACACAGAATTAATAGTCTTCTTACTTCTTAAAGGTGAACTATAACTTTGTATGGAAGTTTGTGGATTTATTTTGTTGTTTTGTTGTTATTTGTTCATTTTTTTTTTTTAAATTGATAGTCCAGAAATGTTCAGTGGACTGCAAATCAGTACGTTATGTCCCTATTCCTTAGTATAAATTCAATTTCTTTAACAGATATCATCTCACTTTTTTGCTAATGTGACTTTATGCATGAGGGGATGTGTATAGTAGCTTGAGATATCCATAATGCAGTTTCCAGAAGGTACTAAAATAGTATTTTTTAATAAAAATTAGTTTTCTGCCAGCTCACCTGGCAGTACACTTGGTTGGCTATCATATATTTGCAGCTTTTTGTTATTTTGGTTGCATACCAACTTTTACATTTTCTCATGAGCCTATATTCAAAGCAGAAGTGCCTGCTTGTATCATGCAAACCCCTGGGGTTTTGCCCTTTGTGCTTTTAATAGGTGTATGTACATGTAATTTTAGTTAAACAGAATTTTATCTAATGTCTATCTAACCAAGTATCTTGTTCCCCAGAAGAACTGGCTGCTAGACATTCAGCATCTTTCATATGAACAATTTCTTTCATCAGATAGTGATAAACTGGAAAAAAAAAATGAAATTAAAATATTGCCTGTATTGCATCAAATCTATGCACAGTGTTCTGGGGGAAAGAAAAAATTAAAAATGCTTAAGAGTAGACTTGTGAACAGCAGAAAGTGAAAGATCAAAAATTCCTCTGTATCTTCAACATCCCAGTACTTTACAGGCTAATTGTAAAGTTGTCTTAGCCTGGGAAAATTTCAGTTCATGCTCTCTTTCACCAATAACATGCAATATTCTCCTAGTTTTGATGAATGCTTAAGAAGTCCAGCCATCTGTGAGCACACATTTTGCAATCAAAATTAACTTTCTTCCTCATCTCAATAAGTGTATTCTTCAACTGTTTTGGAGCTCATTTTTAAAATGACAGCATTTAGACATTATTTAAACACATATTTAGCCTAAGCTATAAAACACTACAAGTCATATTATTAAACACTTTATTGAGATAAAAATAACTGTTCAAAAGCTGAAGACTAGGTTTGTGTTGTATGTATTGCAACAAGATTGTATTGATGTACCTTATGGTAAAGATTTTTATTTTCGTTTTATATTGATACAGGCCTACACAGTGTACACTTTGATGGGTAAAAAGATGGCTGCATGGCTGGGCCCAAAGAGCTGTGATGCATGGAGTTAAATCCAGATGGTGGCTGTTCACAATGGTATTCCCCAGGACTCAGTGTTGGGGATGGTTCTCTTTTAAATCTTCATTAATGATCTGGATGAGGGGATCAAGTGCACCCTTTGTAAATGCACAGACATGTGCGTGTTTTGCTCAGGGATCAGAGATAAGAATGAAGGCGGCCCTCCTGTTGAGTTGTGAGGTCCAGAGCTGACCCCCTTGATTTCTAAACTCCTTCTTGGTAAGGAGTCTAGGTGCAGCTGAACCCACTCCCAAGTCCCAGACTTGATCAACAGTTTATAACCAAAGGGTTTAGGTGTAGTTATTTTAGTGTAGTGCTGTAACAAATAATTATGGATCTGGTGTGATCTAGAATAGCAGCAAATTTAAGTTGACTGGCACTATTATAATAAATCACAAGATCAGATGATATGATGCTCTAGTAATATTCAATCAACCAATAATCACACAATGATTGACTTTGATCAGTATTCCTCCATGTGAAACTGGTGAAGGGTCTGGAGCACAAGCCTTATGAGAAGCTGAGACAACTGGGATTGTTTGGTCTGGAGAGAATGAACAGTTTGAAAGGAAACCTTATTACCCTCTAAAACTATCTGAAAAGATGTTGAAGAGAGGTGAGTGTTGGTCTCTTCTCTCAACTAACAAGTGATAGAACAAGAGGAAATAGCCAGGGAAGGTTAAGATTGGTTATTGGGAAAAATTAGGAAAAAATTCCTGACCAAAACGATTGTCAAACTCTGGAACAGGCTGGGGAAGTTGTCAAGTCACCATCCTTGAGATATTTAAAAGATGTGTAGACGTGGTGCTTAGGGACATAGTTTAGTGGTGGACTTGGCAGTGCTAGGTTACTGGCTGAAACTGATAATTCTAAAGCTCTTTTCCAACCAAAACAATTCTATGATACTTCACTAAAATTTATTTGCTCAAGTACAGCTCTTACTCAAGACTACTACTGTCTCACACCTCAGCATTTCACACTGTACCTTTGCTTTGGTAAATATAAATTCTTAGGACATTGCCATCCAAAAGATCTTTTTTTCTTGCCCTCTACATACACCATGTCATCTTTTCCCACTTTTCATATTCTATTACACCAAACACATCCTGATTACCTTTTATTCCACTGGCTTAATGGCTTATTCTTTTATGCCTTTTCACTAGTCTGTACAGCTTTCAATATGCCCATTTTGCCAAACTCTATTAGAGACAGTAGAATTTTCAAGCAGCAATCTCTATGCTTTGTCTCTCACATAGAGTGATAAACTGACACTTGGTAAATAAAAAATATACCAGTGTAACCTAATAACAGTCATAATACTAATTATGTCCTTTCACTTGTGAAACATATTGCTGAAAAGTTGTGTGCAAGAACCTATCACCAGTGCACAGGAGGTTTTTCTGCAATCTACTGAATTAGCTTGAATGTTTCTAAAGATTTACCTAAACAATCCTTTGCAGAGCTGCTGGAATATTCTGTGTACTAGAAACCTCTACTCAATATAAAAATAAACATTTAGTCTTTATACCAGGGAGCCAAGCTCAGAAGTACCCATGCTAATGCTACATAAATCCAATTTGAGTTTGTAGTATTTGTGAGCTTGTTACCTGTTTGATTATTGCCATATTTGAGCTGATTCTGGAAAAAACATAACTGCTGTAACAAAATGATACAAACAGGTTACTACATTCCCTGGATTCAACATGGGTGTTTTGTATTTAGTCATCTACATCATGGAATGATTATTTCTCCAAATTCAACTTCTTACAAATACTTGTTCTTTATTGGCCCTCTGGTTTTTCCAATTTTTTTCTCTAGTGTTTATATCTTATTTAAGCCTTTGATTGTGGAGGGTTATATATGGACCCTTTAACCCTTTGTATTTTGGTTTCTTTGTTAAGGACAAGATTTAATATTGGTTGCCAAATTTGTAAGTAGATGAAGATATAAATCACTATTACTAAAAATTGGTGAATTGCTATGGCAACAACCCCCTCAGAACACTATAAATAAAGGGATTAAGCAGGATAAATCCAGCCTAAAGACATCAAACATTTTCTTCTTTGTGCTTACATCTTTGTAATGTGTCAGTGGAGAATCTAAATCAGCTGACTTACTGCATCATGGCATAACCACAAGTACATCCTACCAAGTTGCACCATCTGTCCACTTCATCATTCTTACTGTCCTCCTTCAAGATGAGATTTTATCACTGTGACATTTAGTCGCTTTTATTGTTTATTCTTACTTTTTTTTAAATATCTCTTTTTTTTTTTTTTTTCCTACTATGTAAAAATCATCATTGATACTCCAGCTGTGAGAATAATCCTACCTACTGTATGGTGCTATGATTATAGTCTGGGCTCTGAACTATCAATCAGTTCATCAAGAGCTTTATTATTAAATGGACATGTATAATATTTTCGGGACTCTTCCAGTTTTAATGGTATATCGGGTTTTGAGAAGCTGAAAGACTTCAGTCTGAGAAGCAGAACTGAAATATTTTGAAATGTTTTATTTTAAAAAAATAATAATTTAGAAAGATAAAAAGCAAAGAGCTGTCATGACTAAGCTTCGAAACTTTGAGGATCCTTTTAAATATATTCTCAGTTTTAAATAGTTGAATTATTTGATGAAATGCATAGTACAAAACCAGATATTCTAGCTTCCTAATTGATTCTTTTTAGAAAACAAAAACAAAACAGTAAAAGACTATATTTACACTCTCAGCATCTGCTTAAGATTTGTTTCAAGTTAAGTTGTTTATATTCACCCATATCAAAGACTGAGCTGAAATAAGTGACTTTAGTAAAGCATTGTCCATATAAACCCTATGAGAATCTATTCATTCCACTCACACAGTGGAATTCAAATCTTTCTTTCTACTCAATTTTATTCTATCCATGAGAGTTATCCTTCAGAGAGTCCAATTGTCCAAATTCTTTTTAACCATGATCCAGTTGCTAAGAGATGTCCTGGAAGTCTGAAGAAACCAAAACATTTTCTTAATTGGTCTTTATTTTAAGGAATATCCACAAGATCACAAGACTTTTATATAGCATAATTTTTAGGCTGACCATCCACAGATAATATAAAAGCAGGTCAGATTCTTTCCCAAGTAAATATTTTAATTCAATGGCTATAGCAGAAAACACATACTGCAGATAGTTTAGACTTTAAATTACAGTGGTACTATTAAAAACATTATATATAAATATAAATGTTCTACTGAAGATTAAAATAATATTTTAACTGTAAGCAGTATCAGGTAACAATAAGCCATGTATTCATCAATGTTACTTTAAGACAGTTCATATCAACAGAAAA
Source organism: Phaethornis superciliosus (assembly GCA_023637945.1). Lineage (NCBI taxonomy): Eukaryota > Metazoa > Chordata > Aves > Apodiformes > Trochilidae > Phaethornis > Phaethornis superciliosus. Next base: position 10,647,524 of record JAJQWJ010000005.1, read on the forward strand.
TACTCTATTACATCCAGGAACAAAAAAGTTACCATGTACATAGCCAAGTACCTCTTCCATATACATTAGATTTTTATACAGTTTTTTCTACGCATTCATTTTTACAATTTTTAAAATAGCATATGTACTATCACTATTTCTGCATTTGTGATTCAGATTCTGAATTTTTTTTCCACAAGTTTTGTGAAATTTTTCATATTTTCTGTTAAGGACATAAAAGAATTATTAATCATCGATCCATGGCTTAAAAGTAAGCAGAAGTGAATATGGAATATGTTAGATTTAATGACTGATATCCATCAAAAGATTTACTATTCTAAGCACTTATTATCAGATTGAATTTTTTTCTCAGAGTGTGGATTTCTATTTAATAATAACTCCAGTAAATATCTACTACTTATCAGGCTTCAGAAATTAAAATTTAAATACAGATTCACAGAGCTTGTGCAAAAAAAAGCAACTTTATAGGTGTGCTCTTAAAATCTTGTAAATCAATTTGCTCCCATTCATTTAGCTCATGATTTAATTTTAAAAATACAATATGGAAATATTACTAGTCCTAAACATGATCAGAAATGCTCAAATATTTTTTCAGAAAATTTTGTGCTCTTTTCAATTCATCAAATAGCTGTACTGAATGGTATAAGACATTGTTATATCTGAGAAATTCAAAGTAGCCAGGGATTTGCTAATCCTCTTTTAAGAGTAGTGAGTAATGTGGAAAAAGGGGAAGAAAAATGATAGCATTTTTATGCACATCCATCTATGTCTCCATATATAGAAGTGTGAAGTGAGGATTGCTTAAATGGGATGTAAGAAGGTGATGAAAAGTAGCATGAAATCTATCAACAATGTGACCGATGCAAAATACATTATAGAGATAAAATAGAAAATCTTAAACAGTAAATATTTCCCAAAACCTAAAAAGAATTTGCCAAAAATCTCTATAGATGAAGAAAAGAGCCTCTTATTAAAATTTATTCCATTTTTTTCTGATATATCATCTGTATTATATATCTCCAAAAACATTTATATTTTTTTTAATTATAAGACCAATGAATCCACTCTAACCCTCTAACTTAACAGGTTTCTTTCTGTTTCTCATCAATTTGCCAACTACTTTTTTTCTTTACCCTGGAATTTCGCAGTTCTGTTTGAAATTTTACCCACTTTTTGATGAGAGAATCCTAAAAAAAAAAAAAAAAAAAAAAGACCCTGATTTCTCTCATATTATTCAAAAAAGCAGAGCCAAGTTTAGATGAGAGCTAAATGGAACGACATCTATAAACTATTATTCTCAGGAATGATTCATGTGGAGGAGTCCATTTTCTTGACTGAAATCCATAAACAATTCTTTTCCAAGGCAGAACAGCAGGGTCCATCAGCTTCCAGAGGCAAGGATCTACAAGGGTGGGGGTTCCCCCACGGTGGGCCAGACAGGATCTGGCAGCTGGGGGTGATCCCACCACCACCACAACCCCAGCCCTGGATGTCAGCCTTCAGGTGGGGTTCAGGTTTGGACCTGATGGTTCAGGTGAGACACAGCATCAAGATACACACAGCATCAGGGCCATGGAGATGTGGATGAGATTAAATTAAGCTGGGGGTCAGGACAGAGGAGCCTGGGCAGGCCAGGGCATGGTTGCATTTTTCTCAGGCTAAAACCATTCCAGACAGTATCAGCTTAAATCTGCTCCTGAGCAGAGGAGCAAGGGGAGCCCCCATGGAGCTGTCTCAATGCACTTCATCCAGGCCAACCCCTGCCCTGCATCCCCAGGTTCATCAATATTAATTTTTCCATGTTTATTTCGGCTCTTTAAAGGATGAAAATTCAAAAAACATACGAATTGCCTAGGCAAACTGAGATAATGTCATATTTAGCATAACTTTTATCAAAGCTTTATTAGAACAGTTGTTATCTTTGATTTGGGGTGTTAATACAACTTTTTCTGGATAAATGGATGTATGGAAGCCACTAAACAATATCTTTTTAGTGTTATCAGCACAAGTCCCAGAAAAAAGGACTTTTACTAATTTAAGAGAAAATATGAGCCACTTCTGGTTGAGGAGAATAACTGGATAGCTTATCTTCTAGGTATCATCTAGCAAAAGTACACTCCTCTTCTAGCTCTGATAACGTTTTATCTTTATGAAGCTTGTCACTAGTTCAATTCTTTCAGAAAATGTTTACAGATGAAAAAATTGGATGTTTACAGATTAAAAAATGGATATTTACATATAAATATGCTAAATATTTGAGTCTATCTTGCAGATGTTTTACAAAATATCTGATAAAAATGGGGAAGATATCAAGAGATGCATATATGATATATTTACCATTCTACAATTGAAAATCAAAATTAAACACACTGATCTTCTTACTAAGAGTAGAATAACTTGAACTGCATGGACTCAGAGAAACACATCATGCAAATATAAGAGTGACTGGGCATTTTTGATGTTGGAAACACTGTGATACAAATTTGGCAAATTTGTATTTGCCAGACCAAGTAATTGTCTTTCCCACTCATCTATAATGAATTCCCTAAACCACTATTAAATTAAACAAAACAAAACAACCCAACTTGAGAACATTTCTTTTTGTTTGCTTAGTTGTTTGTTTTTAAACTATGTCAATTTTATGTTCTACTTTGTTTTTATGACTATATCAGCCAAGTCACATGAAATGTTGTGTTTAAGCACTTACTTACTTCATGATGATTTTTATTCTGCAGAGCAAACTGGTAGTACCTCAAATAACCATATGAATTTTTCTGGCATCAGAGGTAGTCACCACCATTTTTTTTTTTGTTATTCTTAATAATTTCTTATACAGTATGAAAAAAATTGTAAACAAAATTTCCCTAAGTGGTAAAATTTTATGTTCAATTTTGTATTAACTTAACTTATAGTAAATGACACCAATGAGTGGCTTCTTAGAAATAAAGCATCATGTAGAACATGGTCATGCTGAGTTCATTGTTTACAATAAGATATCTTGTGATAACAGATCTTAACTTTCACAATCTCAGTATCTTATTATGTGAACATTTCAAGTGCCTCTTGCAAAAGTTTTGAAGGCTGACAAATGACTTCTAAACATACTGATCTACCCGTCAGTCTCTTTTGTTCTGCAGTGTTGTTTGTTCTGGTTTTTTAAATGCTAGCATCTTATAGAAATATTGTGTCTTCTTTATTAAATAATACAGACATAGAATTTTCTCAGTCAGCTAAGTCTGAAATTTGTGAATTATGCACAGAAAAAAAAATTTCCACTGAACTTGATGAGGTATTGAAAGCAAGAGCGTGTGGTAAGGTGGAGATTCAAAGGTTGTTACTCTATTTTATGTCATGACATGAAAACAGCATAAACCTGTTTAATCAGTCCTTCTGCTTTCTTTAAATTTATATTTATACAGTTTTAAGACACTGAGATGCCATACATTCAGATTTCCCTAGACACATTCACTGCTTTCCACTTGACTCCAATTTCCCCCAGGGAGGAAAAAAAAATATTAAAAAAATTAATTTTTCTCAAATTCTAGTCTTTGGCATGCAAAAGTTTTTTGTAAATAGATGCTGCACTAATGTTTGATTCGGTACAGTTGTTTGTAGATATACAACACATCTGACACAAGAAAATTCAACGCTGATTGATCCCTTTTGTTCTTAAATACCTCAGACCTGCAAAAAAATAAAAATTCTACTTTTTGTTTGTTATCTTAAACATTACTGAAGGAAAATAATTTCATCTCTAAATGTTGGGGGAAAGTAAATAACACTTTTTTCCCCTGTCTTTAATATTTCATTTTTATTACAAATCCAAGTGAAAACAAAAATGCTAACAATTTTAAAGTAGGATTTTTAACTGAAAAGCTATGAGGTTCTGACCATAAGTAGTAATTTTATTAAAAGTCTTCTACCTTATGCTGCACATCTGAGTGAGGAAAAGTCAGCTATTATATAAAGCTACAGGTGACAAAGTAGAATCTAAAATAGATGTCACAGCAGAAACGGATGATACAAAATGGAGTGTTGTGGTTTTTTTTTTCTTTTAAGGGTGTTTACTGTGTGGGATTCCTAAGTGGCAAAAAAAATTTAAGTCTCAAGATGAAGATTTTGTCTCAGCACACTACATCAACCAACAAGAGTATACTAATATCAGCATTTTGTATATCTAACTATTCCAGAGATTTTTTTTCTAATGAAAGGCAGGTTGGACTCTGATTAGGAACAGTCAGTTCGAGTAAATAAAGAACAAAACATTATACCAGCTTTCCAATATCAATGGGAAAAAAGGTGTACTGGAATTTGATCTTACCCTTTATTTTCTTCCTTCACTCTTCATCTACTGTGAGAACATATTGAGAGCAAAGGTTTAGGAAGTTTTTCACAAATTTTTTCTTCACTGTTTAAACAATCAGTTACTGGGGTAAATAATAAATTTTAAAAATAAAATTTTTATTCTTTAAAAACATGAGGACAGGTGTAATTTGGTCACTGAAAGTCTTTAGTCATGCTTTTTCTCTCTCCTTATCTTATTTGTTAATAAGGATTTTGACACAAAAATAAGGAATCCTTTCCTGCTGCATTATTAATTTTGAATTAGATATTAAACAACAGTTCTTCTTAAGGAAGATCATATAATTCATACTAATGTATTGCATTAATTCTAGTGACACTAGCATATTCCACCTTAAACAAAACAATTGGAATTTTTACTAGATAAATTTATGACTTTCATGCAGATATGTGATTAATGGGTAGTCTCTTCAAAAGAAGTAACTTTAAAAGCTGAAAAAAAAAATAGATGAAAAGAACATTCTTTCATTTGACTTCTCTCAGCAGAAAATAAACTGCAATGCTTGCTTCCAGCAGTAATTATAAGTACCTCTGAAACCCAGAACGAGAGTATAAATGTACAGATTACCTTGTCTGCTGCCCTTTCTGCTCAAACTCAGATTATTTTTACAGGTGTTTAAAATGGTGAGAGCAAAATTTTATGCTGGGATAAAATGGCAGTATCCTCAACTTCAGAGAATGACAGCTAAGATCACCTGGGAGTACAGTTTGCCCCTAAGAAATGTGTGGTGATGGAGATGTACAGTAGCAATTGTTTGCATGGATTACATAGAGTTTACCCTTAGGTTAATACAGAAAAACTGTTGGTGACAAGTTCTGAAATCTCATTTAAACATGTGATATCCAGATGTATAGAGAATTCTGACCCCCTTCTGCAAATGCTACATAATTTCCATACCTGCTCTCCCTATCTCCAATGCTCTCCTCCTATTTTTCCCATTTGCAAATAAGGGCAGAAAGTGCAGAATTTAAATCATGAGTGGTGTGACTTTTCGGGTTGTTTTGTTTGTTTATTTGTTTAGGTGGTTGGGGTATTTTTGCAAAGAAAAAAGTAGTTAAGTCAAGGACAGTCATTTTAACTCATTATATTAATTGGAATTAGAGAGTGAGTTCCTAAAGTAGTTCAGAAATGATAAATCAGTGCATTGCTTAATATCAGGTTATTTTTTTCCTCTAATACTGTCATAACTGACAAATTGCATTTTTAATATAACTAAGAGATACATCTCCATGTCACATTAATGACTGAGTATCCTGAATTTGGAAAGGATACGAAATGTTGCAGTCAGTTAGAATAATACTATGTCATACTGTTCTGTTTCCATAGTTAGCTTATGTATTTATTTCATACTATAGCTTATTGAAACTGAGCTGAATCAGTAGGGGGAGCTTTAAGACCCATGAGCCAAAGTGCTTTTTATGTTCTACTGAAGGCTTAAAATGCCTCAGGGCTTTCAGTGTTAAACATATTGCTCTATTCAGCAAATAGTGGCACAGAGATTTCTACAAATGTATGTTTGTTTCCAAAGCACTTGTAGGGTGCCTATAATCACCTTGTCCTTTGTAACATTGATTTTTAATATATATGGTTAACCTAGGATATTTTATAACCCAAATGAAAAGCTCCTGGAAGCAAATAACACAAAAGACTGGAATCGTATAGTTTATGTATCCAGAAATAGAAAATCATTTGTTTAAATATACTCAAGCTGAGCACAGTAATTGATGGCTTCTTTACCCCCTGAAGTTCCATGAAATGACTGTGCCTTTATATAGTAATTAAGATGTGCCAACAACTATTTTGCTGTCTCCAATGGAATTGTCATGTATTGTTCCAAAACCAAATCAGAGGCAAAGCTGCTAAACATAGCATTTTGAGCCCTTGTAGTTTGTAGGCTGGTATTAAAAAAGACCAACTATCACATCATACATCTGTCTCTACTAACAGTTAAGATCCTGAGTCCGTACCTTTCTTATCTTAGGCAAAACGTATCTGTTCTAACTTGCTCCTCTTATACCTACAAAATACAGAAGAATCACCATCTTTATACCTTGTGGGCTACGTTTTATTTATTAAAAAGGAAAAATACGTTTAAAGAAGCGTTCTGGTTCAACATTATTTTGAAAATAAAGTTCTAGGTACCAAGAACTCTGGAAATAAGCACACTAAGTACCTATGCCTTATACTGATCAAATTTTTATTTTCACTACAATGTAAGACTAGAAATACACACAGTTGGTACATATCAGCCGCTTCTTTTTCCATGGAGCACATAACCAAACAAATAGAAAAGCAGGAATTTCAAAGTAAACTTATAGATTCTTATTTATCAACAAATGTTACTGTACTAGGAAAATTCTTAATTTATTTCAAAACATTGTCCTGGTTTGAGAGGACCAGGATAAAAACCTGCCTAAGATTATAGTGATCTGAGATTGCCTGGGACACCAGCAGCTGTTGATATGGCATTTACAATAGAGAACAGCTGTGCCTTTGAGGAGATAATGATGGTGAGGTGACCCAAATGGACCAATCACAGTATTCCTTCACATGGTCCTCAGTATAAAATGGCTCCCAAGAGAGCCTTCTTTTGGATTCTCTGGAGAGTGGGCTGGCTGGGTTGATGTATATTTGTTATCAGTACTGCTGCTCCTTTCCTCACTGGAGAAGAACATCATTCATGGAAACAGCTTTCTTTCTGCTTTCCCTGGTAAGACTGGTCTGGTCTCTCCAAAGTTGTTGTGGACTGTCACTGAGACCCTGGACTCGGGCACCCTTATCTGCACCTGAGTCCAGTGTGAAATTTTCTGGTTGGGAAGTATTGACTAACTGAGGAATGTGGGTTTCATATTTACATATTTATTTATATTTGTAATTTGCCATCATTATTGCTACTTCATTAAACCCTTCCTATTTTTTTTACTCTAACCTGAAAGTCTCTTTCCCTCATTCCCGTTTTTATCTTCCCCTGGGAGAGTAGTGGGGGAATAACAGAGAGCATCTGTCACTCAGTTATCGGCAAAAATTATGACAGATTTATTGTCATCCATTATGGGGCTCCAATAATTTCATACATCTATATTTCAATATTTCTATGTTTCATTTTGATCTGAAATATTAGAATTTAAACCAGTGATTAATATGTCATCCATTGATACTCTATACTCTACAATTACAATCATTGCTGCCCAAATTCCATTATAAAATATCCTATTACTAAAACCTCTTTAGTCTACTTCTTGGATGGGATGGGGATGCAGGTCAAAGGGCTTTGACTTTTTGTTGTGTATGACACCAGCAATCTATTCTACAATGAGCAGAGCAATGACTCTTGGGTTATATTTTCTACGCTTTATTATGGACTACATTTTGGATCTTTTTATGGGTAATTAGACATTTCTTCATGCTGAGCTGAGTTCACCACAGTTCTGAGGTTCTGCAAATTGTTGTCCTGGTTTCTATATGTTAATCATGCTTTATGTGTTGCAGGAGTTTATTATCAGTAGCCATAGGTGTAGGAGTTACACCTCCACTGAGGGGAGGCTTGGTTGTTACCAGCTAGGCCTAAACTGTGACAAACGTATTTGAAAAAATTATATAGTTAGAATTATTTTTACTGCTTACTTATTAGAAGCAAAACTTATTTCTCTGCCTGCCAATCATGCCACTCCAAACATAAATAATCTGATAACATCAGGTATGTAGAATACAAAATATGAAATGACTTCTGCAGAAAGGACATTTCAGTTGCTAAGAAGCTTAAAAGTTGCCTGTGTAAAACTCACATACTGCTCTAAATCTTTAACTATTTTTTTGTAAGCAATATTAATTACCTTATGTGTGCCTTATGTTACTTTTGCTATAGTTCTTTATCACACAGTGAACACCTTGGAATGGGACCATTAAAGAAGGCAATTTTAGAGCATATCCATATATTCTTAATCTATAGAAGTAATGTTGTATCACTGTACCTTTCTTCTTACTTGTAATTTAGAGGATCATGTCATAGTATCCAGCTTAGAGGTTTTACACTGTCATCCTCCACTTCTGTTTTCAGTTAAAATATTGCACATCTTAAGTTACTTAACAGACTCTCAAAATAGATCTCAGAATTTGTGTCTAACCGATTTGTCATGACTTTACTGCTGAGATCCCACCACTCAATGGTTCTCTCAGATGAAAGTAGAGAAACTTAAGCATTTCAGTATCCTTTTTTTAGTTTGTATCTCTGTTTATCTGCAACTTTGACAACGGCATCTTGGGATCTTGTTATTAGGTTGAGGTTTTCTTTAACATTACCTCTGTGTTCACAAACTGACATGAACTGTAACCAATCACTGCACATGCAAAAAGAATATTCTATTGGACTATAATAGACTAAAAACTAACAAATGTGACTGAAGTCTGAAGCAGGATATAACTGGTTGGTTTATCAGTGATGTGGAACAAATGGTATAAGCAAAACAAGTTAGCATGGAAAAAATCAGAGGAATAAAGACTCTTCATAAAGAATATTTTTATATCCAGGGACCTAATTAAAATACAAATTTTATTTCCTAGAAAGGTAAAGGGAAGATTTTTATCAAAAACTTATTGATTTGGACATAGCAGAAAGGAGGATGATGATATCTTAATTTAGTTTAATTTGACTGCAACTTCATTAACTTTTTATAATTATGTATTTCCAAGCATAATTGATTCAGTATGAGCCAAATTTATCTTAATAAACATTCCCTGAGGAAAGCTAAGTTCACAAATAATTTGTCTTTATCCCAGCCTGCAGCAATCTTACCATCTGTCCTCACTGAGGTTGAAGACAGAATTGGAGGATGTCATCCCAATACACATATGCTGAACTTCTTAGCTTCTTTATGCTTTGTCCAGTTCTTAAGGACATGGTTTAGTGGTGGATTTGGCAATATGCTAGCTTAACTGTCAGACCTGATGATATGAAAGGTCTTTTCCAACCAAAGCTATTCTATGATTTGTTCTCATTGCATTTAACTTTGTATCTGAATTTTTTTTAAAGTATTCTGTAGTAGATGTTCATGAGGTTGCAACAATCTGAAAGTGTGCTTGTATCTAGTCTCTCTCTCCCACGTTCCTGTCCCTTGTGGGAGAAACAAAATTATGCACAGTGATGGGAAAGTTTTTTTCTATCTAAAATAGCTTGTGCTAAACACAAACAAGAAATTAGGAAGGAGTAATTTTGAAAGTGGGCCTAATTCAGCAACAGAATAAGTCTTTCACTCTTTAGAAGGAAAAAAATACACAGAACAGCAGCAGCTCTCTGCCTAAACTGATATATTAGAGCTTCCAGATAGTTTATTTAGGAAAAAAATGCTGAGCTAAATTAAACTTTGTCAATTGTAATTTTGCTTCCTGAGACGTGAGATTTTCCACCTTCACTTCATTCTACCTGTGAGGCTGCTTGCCTTGGCAGTAAGTTGCAGCTCTTGTAAGCAGCAGTTTTGGCAAGAGACAGCATGCCTAGCATGAACAGTAGTTTGAGCCCTAAGGTAGCAAAAAAACCCCCAACCCTTTTCTTCTGCAATATATTTCAGCATGTTTTATTTCAATGAAATTTTGAATTTCATTTCTAACTGCTACCTGTATCTGTTTTCTGTGAATTTTTGAAAAATAGATATTTCCAAGTGTTTTCTTTTAAACACTATTTTTTCTCTTTGCTAGGTTCTGTTTATTTAAAAAGTGAGCCTTAGGCATCCAAGTCATTTTTATAATATTGTAGTGGGTTTAAGTGGCAAGAGGGTTGGCCTTGGGTGTGTGCTGCAGGACAGCCTTTTGGAGGAGAAGCCAAGGACTGCCCTGTGCCTGACACAGACATTTTCATCTGGTTCCATCAAACCCCCAGCAGAGCACAGCTGAGATCAATGGTGGCACCATTGTGAAGACACATTCAAGAAAGGGCAAAAATGCTGGGCAAACAAAGGCAGGTGAAACAGGAAAAGTGAGGAACAGCAGAGCAAACACCACGGACAGAGAAGGAGTAAGAGAAAGTGCTGCAGGTCCCCAAACTGCAGCCCATGGTGAAGAAAGTTTTGCCCCTGTGGTCCATGGAGGTCTATGCTGGAGCAGATATACAGTCTCTGGAGTTTCCCATGCTGAAGCAGGTGGATGAGATTTGAAGGAAGCCACAGCACATGTAGAGCCCACATGGTCCTTGCAGGAACTGGAGTCTGTGGAGGACTTGTGCTGAAGCAATCTGTTCCTGATGGACTGTGCAAAGAACCCATGCTGAAGTGTTTCTTGAAAGAAGATGCATATTGGAGCAGTTTGTAGAAGACTGTATGCTGTGGAGAGATCCCGTGTTGTATCAGGAGAAGAGCATGAGGAGGAAGAAATGACAGAGAAAAATTGCTATGAACTGGCTGCAAACCCAGTTCTTAGTAATTGATGAGCAATATCCTGGCCTAGCTTGACCCACAAGGTTTTCCATCTTATTTCCCCACCTCTTGTTCTGTTGAGGAAAAGGAGTGAGAGAACAGCTGGATGTGCAAGCTGGCAGCCAGCCAAGGTCAACCCACCACACATGCTGTTTTTACTCTATATCCAGAAATAGAGAGGGGGGGAGGGAGGAGGGAAAATGTTGTTCAGCATTTTGACATTATTACATGCTTGTCATGTCTTGGAGTAGCTGCTAAGACAATGTGTATTGCTTGTGGTTCCAGGAGCAAATATGTAAGCAAGAATCAGCACTAAGAAGAAGAAGATTGCTTATGCTATTGCTGTGTTCTTCTGATCTTGACTATTTATTTTATTTTTTATTTTTAGGGATGTAACTGGAAAGATTGCTAGATCTCATCTTCCTCACAAAAGGCTGGACCAAGAGATCTTTCAAGGTCCCTTCCAACCTTGGTATTTTATGGTGCTATAATGATTGATTTCTAGAATACAGCTGATCATCGGCTGATACATAAATATTAAGATTTCCCCCTACATCCCTTTAATAATTATGTATTTGAGTGTTTCTCTCTCTAGCTGGAAAACTACAGAGAGCTTCAATTCTGTCAGCAGCTTAACAAAAAAACCAAGTGAGGGAGTGCATGGTTAACACTAAGTTCTTGTAGAAGTTGTTGCTTTGTATCAGATTTTGGGATTCACCAACAGTACTAAGGACCACCCTGTTGTGCCTGACTAAATTAACATTTCCAATGTAGATCTTTGAGCCAGAAAGTGTTGCATCAAAGGATTCAGCAATGAAAAGTCCCAACTTCTGATATGAATGATATACAAAGGTAGCTAAGGGATCTGTTCTGAATTGTGCCCCATGAGGAACCTGTTTTTTTTCATCAGCTCTGCAGAGGTGGGGAGTGGGAGTTATTTAATTCTTACAAGAATAAACTCTAGACAGGTCCATTACATATAAAATTACTTGAGTCACAGAGCTTTAAAACAAGGGTTATTTAGGCTTTTAATTTTTAATTGGAAGAGCTGGGAAGAGCTGTAATTGGTAACTTTTAATAAATTGATGTTTAGGTGCTATTTTTGTAATTGAACAGTAGCATTTTTTGCAAATATTACATTTATCCTGACAGATAACACTGCAGGTCTATGATACCTGTTTTGTGGATTTTATTACAGAGAATGTAAAATGTGAATCAGAATTGGAGATTTCTATGTAGTGAGGCTAAGTGAGGGAGAGAAGCTAGACTTATTTCAAGAATTCTTGGGGCAGAATGAACTGGACAAGTAAGGTGTAAAATACTTACAAAATATACTAACAAAATTGTACATTTTTAATCCAAAACTGAAGCTCAGACTAAAAAAAATAGAAGAAAGCTGATATCTTAGAACAGTGTTTGAGACATTTTAAGAAAGAAAGTACTGTACTTGAAGGAGAAAATTATTTTTGCTTATAGGTGCCAAAGCCAAAATTTTTTGCTTACAATAGTGTTAAAATTTCATCATTTTCTTGACTGGAATTTTTTTGAAGCCACAGATAACATAGTCTCTCTGCACCTTCTATAGTAAAATACAGTCTTCATGCATAATATCCAGATTACAATTAACCTGATATTACATGCAAAATAGTTATATAGATGATCAGTAATGAGTAGGAAATACCTTTCTACAACACTAGGATATAGGTATTAACACTTCTGACTGACTAAAAAATACATCTCATTTTCTAGATGTGACTGACTCCATGACAAGTTGTTTTTTTGGAATATAATTTAAATACACTACTTGAAATGAAGGTGTGGATCAAGTGCTATATGTCAGGCCTCTCACTTAGGTTTAGCTGAAACACATGCAGATCACAGAAACTTTTAAATATGCTGCTTAGAAGTGGTTTTGGAAAGTTGATTTATTTGCATTATGCTATCAGAGGAGAAAACTGAAGCCATTCCAGTGACACTTCAGTGATAATGATAGGGCTCTCTTCTGAAGGTCTGCACTTGTTGCTGCATTAGATATGAATCAATGACAACAGCTCTGAATAAGCTTTTGTTCTGCAGATAGGAACTGTGTTGGCCCATTTATCTTAAACCTTTGAAGGTTTTTGTCACTCCATACTCTATATGCACTAGGAACTATGTTTGCTTATGAAATCAATGTTTCTTCATAAAGAACAGAAGTATTTCCAGATGAAACTTGCATTGAAAGATAAAGTGGTTTTGCTTTTTGACTTCACTCCCTAAGAACAAGACAAGACAAGACAGGTTTGAGTTTAGTCTGGAGACTATAAAACATCTTTATTGTGAGAAAGAAGAATTCTGGTACTTGTGGTAAAAATACCAGTTTAAAAACATATACTTGAATTTCAATTTATATTTGTGATGCTACTGAGTTTTTTTCAACTAAGGATAATGAACCAAGACAAGCATCACGCACTCTTTTCTCTGGGACAAAAGACACAATGAATACAATGGAATATGACTGGATGTTGCTAGTGTCTGACATCATGAGCAGTCATGTATGGAAATAGATTTTTACTATCTTGCTAGTAAAGTATATTAAAACAGACATTGAGATTCCCTGTTGTATGGACCACAATAATTATTCTAATGACTCTTTAATACTAGCTACACCAATAAATAACATGGGTATTAAAACTGAAGTTTCACTACCCATAATGAATTTATAACCCAACATAAAAATGGTAAATCAGATTCCAGAATGACATCACTTGTAAAGTTCTTAATGTTCATAAGTATTAGTATCAGGTTAGTCTCTGACTTTTTTTTTGTTCATGGTACAAGGAAAGTTTCTACTGACTCCAGAAAATGGTGGAAATGAAGGACAGAAATACACAAATGGAGAAAATATGAAGGCCTATTTCAAAAGCCTTTTAGGATAGAAATACAAAGATGTACAAAGCTGTAGTGACAGAATATCTCCACAATATTTAAGTGACACAAATAGATGTTCTGCTCTGACTGAAACTTAATATGTTTAGTAGCCACAAATATCTTGATAAGAGGAGGAAAAAGAAGAGTTGTGCATAGCCCTAGGAAGACGCCTCTTTCACCACATCTAAAGGTGAGCAAGTGGCTGTGTTTTGCTTGATTATCAGCCAGAGTTAAATGAATACAGCAACAAATTACTCCATATTTATTTTGAAACAGTAAGGAAGTGTTGCATTGGCAAAGTGAAAAATAGTATACGTGGAAATGAAAAGTTTTCACAAGAAAAAAGTCTGTAAATAAATCATACTGTAGCTATAGCTGGGCAATAATTAAGTTGATACATCACTGAAAAAGAGGCAAGCCAAAAACTGCTTGTGGCTGCTCATATATTTCAGGATCCTGCATCTTGGAAAGTTAAAATAGCATGAGGTACCTTACGCTCTATTGATCCAAAATGGGTTAAAAACTGTTAAAGCACAATCATAATATGGTAAGTATGTAGAGCTTACCTACACAGCTTCATTGATTCTTTCAGCATGTATATATTTTAATCAATTATAAGCTTGCCTATATCCATAAGTTTATATTCTTTATTACTTAATAGCTATCTTTTTCACTGTTTTATTATTATTAAACATAAACTTCCTGTATGTCTTGCTCCATTCAGAAAAGCAAGAATAACTACAAAGTATCTGATTTCAAGGACTTGAATCTGTTACTGTCATTGTCCTTTTTTTTTTGTTTTTTTACAATAATTTAGAAAATGTCTCTTTTTGCATTAATCTTCTGTTTCCTGAGAACAATCAAAGAAACTGTCTTACACAATTAAAGGGAAACAAAGAGATAAAAGGGAAGCATGAGACCCTCACTTTCATGAAGAATGAGTTCCCAATAGCTCAATAAGCTCTTACATTTTTTAAAGCTGAGAGTTCATGGTTTCACTATGTATAAACTGAGTTATCAAAAGGTAAGGACTATTGATGAAAGATTGGTCATACTAATTCCAGTGTGCCCAAATGATGTTCTTACATAGAATTATTTTGGACCAGATAAAAGCTATTCTTTTAATTGCTGAATTTTCTATAGTTCTTAAGTATGATAATAGGTAAGATCCTTGATAAGATCTGATGTATTGTAGAAAGAGAAAATGTTTGCTAATACGAGACAGAATTAACCCTGATTTTACTGCAGAAGGGAACATCAAATCACATTAGATTCTTGTTTTTCTTCCTTCATTTCAGTGGTTATGTATTCTGCTTCGTTGATGATCAGATTAGTGTGAGAAGAAATAGTTCTTTATTAAAAAGACACAAATTCATCATTGTGCAAGATATTCCAGTTATAAAATTCTTAAAAAACAGCTGTATAGAACAGTTCATATTTTCTAAAAGAGTAAACAAGGCACATAAAAAATGAATAAGCCATATGCTTTAATCTAAAGAAGAAAAAGGGGGTTTGGACCAAATGTGTTTAATCATTTTACCTTGTATGATTTCTTTATTTCTCTGAATAAAAAAAAATCCAAACACTAAATTATTTACAACAGATCCAGATTCATTAAAATAGGAGCAGCATTTGTATATCATTTGGGCAAACTTCAGAAAAGTCTAGAATACACTTTCAAATAAAGATATTTACACTTATATAATATGTACACTCTTAGGTAAAACAGTAGACATTTTCGTTAATGCAAGTAATTTTTTCGTATATTCAGAAAAGTCCAAATAAATGAATTTTTCAAAAGGAGAATACCACACTGGCCTCAAATATATAAAAAACACATGACTGATATAGCTTAGAGGGAATATTTTGGAGCAATCCTTTGAAAATGGTCTTTATAGTAGGAGTAAAGCATTGGAGCAGAATCTGTATGAGGGAGGAGATTTTAAAAGTTTTTTTGTTTTGTTTAATTATAAAATTGAAGAATAAAATTAAACTCCCACAGCTCTACTGTAAACCAATGCAACTGCTATATAAATGAGAACAATGTAAAAGTCCAACTATCCAGTTTTTGTGCAACCTGTTACAAACAAAAATACTGAGGTAGGGTAATATACTCTCTAATACTGTCTATACCTTCTTAAAAATACAAACTAAAATAATGTTTAAAATGTTTGTTATGCAGACAGCAGTTTTCACCTTCTGGTAAAAATAAAATGTAAATGAAGTCCAATGCACTCAGTTTCACATTACATTCTCCATCAGTTTTTCTATAATAGCAACCAAAAAGATCATAGCATAAGTGTCATTAGAAAGCCTTTTTTGAAAGCTCTTCCACACAAGAAAGATTCTGCAGGCACAAGTATTTATTAAAAGACACATTATGCTATCAAAGTTATCTGAATTTTCCATAACACCAGGGATTATTTATTTACAAAATTTACACTTAGTTGTACTCAATTCCTGCTTTACCTAAAAGGTCAAAATTGCAATAGGAGGAGGCAGATGCTTATTTGCTTGCTTTTTAAATCCATGAGAGCCCAGTATGAAAGATCAAATGATCACAGAGTGGAAAAACAGAAACCAGGAACAGCAACATAAATGGGAGTCTGACAGAATTCTGACCTTCTGTTTGCTCCTAGGAAATTAGTTACATATCTTTAATGTTAGCATTAGTGATCATGAGGATGCACAGGGGATAAGTTCAGTCTAAGAAGTTTACTGATGCTTTTTCTCCAATTAATTTTAGCAGAATCATCGCACTGTACGATTACCACACGACTCAATAATTTTTAGTATAGACACATAAAAGGATGTGCAAAAAGCTGCCCCATCTCTTTGAAAGGATTGATTTAAAATTAATTGTGAAACTGCACTGACAGAAAGGAGAGATGAATTTTCTTCCTCTACAGAAGGTTATTGGGTGAAAGCAAGTCAGTTGAAGAGTCTTTTCAACTGTAGAAACCATTTTAAGTATGTTCTTTTCTGGTGCTTTAAATTACATGTTCAGCACAATACAAATAACGATAGGACAGTATTAACAAGAGATTGGTAGAAAAAACTTTTGATGTCAGAAATGGATCTTCTGCTTGCACTAAATTAATGTTAGAGAAATTAATAAGTGTGTAGGAAGACTCAGTGAAAGAATGAAAGATATTGTCAAAAATATCAGAAACTAATAAAACTTTTCAGCAAAGATGGCCTGAAAAATGTATATGTAATAACAAAACCCAAATGCTATTCTCAAGGATTCTAATTCAGAAAGAGAGGAAAATTTTTGCTCTGGGAAGTCTCCTAGGATTTGTCTGCTTTTGTTGTGATATGAATAAAGTTTTCTATATTGTCTGGTTAATTGTATCCTAATTGATCCAGTTGTAATGTATTTTAACCAAAAAACTCATACTTGTTCGGGTGGTTTAGATAAAATGTCAACACAAAGATATATGAACATATTTTAACAGCATTTTCCCTCTGTAGTTTCAGCTGTTGTGTATCAATTAAGCCAACTCTCCAGAACAAGTGTTCTTCAAACACCTAAGCTCAGTATTTTGCTAAAATGTGGTGTTTCCATTGCTCAAAAGTTCTCATTATGCCTGTCAGACCCTTTGTAGGAGAATATCTCAGGAGACAGAGGCCCTGGTGAACTGTCACCAAGAGATGTAATGTGCAATTATTTTGGTAAGTATTTGATCTTCCTACTGTTCAGAAATCAAGCATTAACTGAATTGTACACATATTTTAAAATCTTGTGTTTGGTGGCCTCTTACTGTTAAAGAAGTACTCGGCACAAAAGTACAGAAAAGCTGATATTAGGTAAATGAAATTTTACCTAAGCACTGCTGTACTCACAGTAGAAAATATTTTAAGTATTACAAAACTACAAAACCTTTTTTTTTTTTTTTTTTTTTTCTGATTTCATTTAAATAAATTAAAGGGATTTGGAGACTGACTGATATCTTCCTCCATTTGGGACAGATGGTAGAGTTTGCTCATAGCTTTAAATAAGATGTAGTACAGATTCATGTCTTTACACTGGGGAGGCGTTAAGTTAAAGTGTTCAAGATAACATGTTAATGATTTTTTCTCTACATAAGGCAACATAATTCTCCATGGCACTGGGAGCAGAGAAACCATTGTATAATTGACCCAGGTTTGATTTTACTGACTTTGTGAGTGCTCTGTCAGGCCTGGAGGCTTTCAGACACTGAAAGGCAGAAAGTACTAGCAAGAGGTTTCTCATATTGGACTTTTTTAGTCTTTTGCTTAAAGTAAGATATGCAAAAGTAAGATATGTTCTTCCTTGAACTACAGGTTCTTTAAAGGAAGATGTTTCGCTGTCAGCACATTTAAGGGTGGTTGATGCCAGAACCCTGTTGCAATATCTGTCAACAGCGTAAAGTAATGGGCTCATAGGATGGGCACTCATTTAAGCACCAGACTCCTCTTGGAGGCAAAATTTAGTGCCACAAACTCTTGAACAAGACTGAAGCTTCCATGAGTCACTGGCTGATTAGGCTATAATGCTTCTGGTATGCATCAGAACAACAGAGAAGCAATCACGCACCTGGCTTGATGAAGCAACAAGCAAAGCAGCTATGAGCGCAATTTCCCAAAAGCTGGGTGAGAAACTGACTGCTTGAATTATCTTCCTTGCTCACTTGGTGAGAGCACAGTTGTTAGATTTAGCTTGCAGATATGACTATTGGTGAATACCTCTCTGAAGTGGTAAGGAAGAAAATCTTGACTCTTGTTGCAGCTGACATTCCTAAAGATCTCTCAGCTATCCACACTGGGTATTATCTCTGTGGGGTTGGTTCTGATCCTGCAGACGTCTAGGGAGTAACATGCAGGTTAGAAATTGAAACTGTGCCCACTATAGGTTTCAGATAAGATGAAATATGTTATGAGCAAATAGTGTTTGTGGAAAAACCCTCCCAAATTGTACTGGTTGGTTATAAGGTTGGTAGAATGGAAATATTTGCTGTTGGCTATGTTTCTTTACATGATAAAACATCCAGTGTATATTTCTTAGACTTCCTCATGTTATTTTGCATTTATCACTGTGACAGCCATAACTGTTATGCAAATGTTATTTATACACCTAGATGTTGTTGCTAGTGTTAAGTAAACACAATGCTTTGAAGTAGGTAAGTCGGTGCTGATATTGTATGGAGAGATTAGCAGTCCACAACCAAAGGGATTTCCCTACCTACCACAGACCAAGTTTGGAGATTAAAGGTGAGTAGAACTAAAACAGATTTTGGAGCAAACTGCAGGAGCTTTCAGATTTGTAGTCTACTTTTTGAAGAAAAATAACTACAACAGTAATCTTAATATTGCCATAGTGGACCAGAAACTATAATTATATGATCCAGTATTAGATCTACATACATTTATGTGTGCTTTTGGACAAGTAATTGAACTTTTTTCATTTTTAATCTTTCTTGTCCTTCAGCAGTAGTTTATTCCTTTAAAAATGTATTTGTGGAGGACCTAACACAATGCAGTCCTAATTTAGTGTGAACCTGTAAATATCACTGTAGTTTAATTGTTTATCTGCAGAAATAAAGATCTGGTTTTATTCTTTTTCTAGAATACCCAAAGTTGCTAGCGAATCAGGTTGAACTCATCAGTGGCTTCTTTAGGACAGGCTAATTTTTTCCCACAAAATAAATATATATATATCATTCTGCATAAAATTTTCAGTCTCCCAGTTTGGATTTGTTTCAAGGGGTCATTACTCATACTACTAAATCACATCCTCAACAAACACAGCAAAGAAGTACTTCTTTAATATCCTTGCATTTTCTTTGAATAGCAGCCACTCTATATTTGTTTTTAAATTAAGACAGCTCTAAGGTAAAAGCAAGAAGAACACACTGCAAGTGAATTCAGAAAAGAAATGAGCTGTTGTGGTGACAAGATAAAATTCAAACATTTCATTGCAAGGTATGATTGAGATGTGTAGTACCTACAGTGACCTGTAATAAAAGATTTTGGTTACCCAAGAGACCAAATAGCTAATGAGCTCAGTAACACTTCTTACTGAAGCTGACTGTGATGCTGCAGTCCAGCATGCTGAAGGAACTGTGTATCCCTAAACCTTTTAAAGTCTGCATATGAAACAGGCATTTGGAATCCTGCAAACTGAGCCATCAGGCTTTGATGGCACAGCTCATATGGATCGTTTGCAGGCAATCTGAAGAATATCCTGGAGAACAGAAATAAAACTCCTTTCTATTTTGATGAGGAAAAAAAAGACTGTCAAATGGAAATCTTTATTTTCCCGGGGTTATTTGCCAATTCGATCATTAGTCCTGAAGGATTAGAATAGGTCCACTGTTCCTTAAAATTTTCAGGGTAGCATACCTTAGTACTAGTTTCAGGTTTTTTTAAAGGAAGGAGTAATATTCAGAAACATGTACAATCATCCATTTTGTCCTAATACTCATAGATGGTACACTGTGGAATGAGAGAAAAGTCAAGCTCTAAGACATTAGAATTAATTAATCTATGAAAATGTCAGTAAATCCAAAACTGATTAAGAGTTTTGGTGTGAATTGATATTCCAGACATTTTTTGCTACCTAGGTATTAATCTACCATTTGTGCCTAGTACTGTCATAAACTGGTGAGGCGTGAAATGACCCATCTCTTAGTGACTAAGGAAGATAAAACATTAGTGTGGTTTGAGAGATATTTGATTAGTGTGGTAATTGGAAGACATTGATGTGTGTTTATAAACATTTATAAGCATTAGATCTTGTAAATTAATGAAAAGCAGAACAATAGAAGTAATAATGTATTATTATGATATTAGTATCTTTGTTGAATTTGTTGTGCAGTTTTTCTCTTCAAGTGATCTAAAATTCTAACTCATTTACATTTAGCATCCTAATTTAGTAAATGTACAGAACCTGCTACAACATTCTTTTTTAAATGAAAGTGATCTGGTAAAAATAAAGCTTTGTTTTCTCCTCTTCAAATCTGAATAATTGTCTTAGTGCTTCAGTATACCATGTATTTTTTATACCAAGATGATTATGTAGATCTCTCCCTCCTACTATGAGCACACCTCCCACATGAATGAAGCAAATTAAAATTATGATGTTCATTTTACATCAAACCTCTTTCATTATTAGACTTTCCATTTCTTGCATCAATAATAAAATATTTTTATCAGGGAAGGCAATAAGAAATTCTCTATAGAGCATGCATGTCCAGGATTACAGATCTATAAAACTTTATTATATAGTTTAACTTCTGAATTTTTAATCCTTATGGGAGGAAAACTTATTTTTAACTAAGGAAACTAATTTTTTTTACATATCATGAAAGCTCTTGCAGCTTTTTTTGAGAGATATTCTAAATATTGAAAAATACTTAATATACACTTTTATTTACTCATAACTACCACAAATATTTATCTCTGGGGCTGACATTTTTAACTTGATTTCTGGTAAATTGATTTTTAAACAGTTTTCAAGTAAAATCTTCAATTTTTGTGTTTTCTTGTTTTGTTGGTAGGGTTGGCTTCTGGGGGCTTTGCTTTTCAATTATTTTATTTATGCATGAATGATAAACTAATCATTCTAATTAGTTTAATATTAGAAAGAAAAACAAAAAAAGGAAAAGGGAAAAAAAAAAGGAAAAAATACAAACAAAAACCAAAACAAACCCACTACTTTTTTTAACAAAAACCCTGGCTGTAATTAACAATTAAGTGAGGAAATTGTTATATGCTGCTTTGGTATCTAATTATATGTAGTGTAAACCACAGTTTTTCATTCAATCATCACATGGTGATCAACAAATAAGTACAAATTCAAAACATGAATACTTTTAAAAATGAAATGTGTTTGTTAGCTTGTCCCTTCACTGAAAATGCTTTTTGACAGGAGGCTTGTAAATGCAAAATTGTCAAAGATTTACTGTCTCAGAATGTTTTAAAATACCATCAAGTTTCTTCATGTCAGCTTGGAGGCATTAACTGTCCAGGTACGCATTCTTTGTCCATAATATGTCTGCAATTCCCTTTAGTACAAAACTGCTGCAAGTCTGTTTCTGAACATTATTCCCAGTCTGGTTTGATTTCTGATGCTCTTATTTAACCTTAAATATGCCTCCTATTATATTTTTAAAATTAAATTTAATAGCTATTTTGTATGACCTTGGACTTGTTGGGGTTTGGGTTTTTTTTGATGGTTCCACAAAGGATAGAGTAAAACTCTAAACTGCATTGTTTTACAGTGTATTATAACCAATCTAGTAAGGGAAGAACTAAGAATCACAGCCAATACTGAGTTCTTCTACTGTCCTTGACTTCTGATCAGTTTTAAAGCTGATACTCACTCATTCCAAGCATAAAAATATGTTTGACATTTCCAGGTCATTTTCAGTCTCTACTGGTTAAAATATAGTAACAGAGTTTGAAAAATGTTCTTGCTGAGAGCATATGCAAAAATTCATATTCATATGCATATTGCAACAGGGTGTTGCAGGGAAACCAAATTCATTTCCTCAAAGGTTAACTTTTCAAAATACAACGTTCATAAGTTTAATAAAGAAAGACTGGACTATGAAAGATATATCAGTATTTTCCATTTAATTCAAATTGTTTTCTGATTAAGGAGAATTTATTAATACACAGAAGAATTTATGAATTATATTTGAACAGATTTTTCTGGGTCAAAAAAAAAACCCCTCTTAAATCATGTTTCTTTGCAGAACTGGTGTTTAAAACTATCATATCCAGACTCCCTTATACAAGAAAAATTAAGGATAATAGAATATTTTGAAAGAGATAAAGAGGGGAAAAATATTAAAGGGTACCAAAATACCAAATTTTATGTAAAAGACATACAAGAATTACAAAAGATAAAAAAAAAAAAGATTGTTCCTATAGTCTGGTTTCTTCCCATGCCTTCATTTTTTGTAAGTGGCTTTCATAGCTATCTAATTCCAATAAATACAGCCCTCAGAAGATCAGTCCATCACCAGATAAAATTTTCAGGTTTTCGTTGGATACTCTGCTGAACTGAGGTGAGTCAAGGTTCTAAGATTAAGAGATCAAACCTCTGAAGTATTAAGATAAGAGATTCCAGACCTCTGAAACTTAGTAAGAAAGAGATGGCCTGTCTGAAGCAATAGAAGACCATTAATGTCTGACAATCCTGAAAAATGTCTCCTTGGAAATTCCTACTTGTTAGTTTAGATAGTTATTTTAATTTATACTAGAGAAGTGCCTAGCAGTCCATAGTAAGTACAAGTTTGCTTTATTTGCAACCTTCTGTATAAACATCAAGAACATATTCACAGAGCATAAACAGCAAACAAGCAAGACAGACTAACAGGGATGAAGTTTAAAAAGCCTTTTTGTTCCAAGATTTATAGGCAGAAATAGAGAAATAAGGTGATCTATGCTTCAGATTCTTGGTTAACCCTCAAAGAGCCTTCCTCATTCTGCTTAGGATCTGCACATGGGTTGTGTGCCTTGAAGACAAGCAATTGCTTCATTTCACTCAAAAACTGAAAAGGAGCAGTCTTTTATTTTTAAACACAGGCACAGAATCTGCTACCAATATGTGAGAACAGATTACGTGTAAGGTAATTCTCAATATGAACAGAAGAGATTTTTCTTATATTCAGAAGTTTAAGCTAGAAACGTTCTCTACACTATAGTTAAGTTTATCACGATCACAGTTTCGGGATTAAACATTTGGGATTAAGTGTAATTGCTTAATCGTAAGTGTCTACTGGCATTTAAGACGTGGTTTTTTTAACTGCTTTTTATCTGAAGCATCTATCAAAACTTATGATATGGGAGCCATGTAATGTCTCAGCTGGGGGCCATTTGTGTGGTTTTGGGACATTCAAAATGGCTGATGAGCATGGGCATCTTGTACCAATTTGCATGCCTAATATATGTATTAGTTCCCAAAAATAATTCTTTTACCCTGCCCTTAGGGTAAAAGGGCAGAGGACGTAGGTCTAAGTCCTATAGCAAAAGCTGTTGAAAATAATTTCACTTTTTGAATGCTGCTCAGAGAGCTTAAGAATAAGGCATTTTTTCTTGCTCTTCAGTTTCTCTTCAGCTGTTGGCTACATAGGTGCTAGAGAAGTAACTTTTATAGAACAGCAAAACTAAGATGACACAGGTAACAGTTATACTGAAGAAAAAAAAAG
Organism: Phaethornis superciliosus; assembly: GCA_023637945.1. Taxonomy (NCBI): domain Eukaryota; kingdom Metazoa; phylum Chordata; class Aves; order Apodiformes; family Trochilidae; genus Phaethornis; species Phaethornis superciliosus. The sequence continues at coordinate 10,671,382 of JAJQWJ010000005.1, forward strand.
CTGAAAGTTCTATACAAAAATATTTTACATTACTACTTCAAATTTGTCTAAGATGTGGGAGGGCAACTATTGTTCCTTCTGAAAGAATTGCAAAATATTTGACAATAAAAATTATACTTTTTTGGGGATCTCACTGAAAATTACACTAGTGTTCATAAAACACTTTTTCAAAAATCTCAGTCTTTGCGGTTAACATTACTACAGATCTCAAGTGAATTAAAAAAAACTTTATTTGACAGAAACAGGGAGTGGGTTGGGGAATCAACAAAAAAAAAACCAACCCTGAAACCCAATTACCACTAGTCCTCATTACCCAATATTTCTTATATGGAGTTTCTTCACTTTTCAGTGTACATTAACATTGTGCAATAGATCATAAAATGATGATATATAGAATTACAGTCCAAGCGATAAGAGTGTTGCTTTCTCAAAAAAACAATTTTAGCGGACTTTGGATCTTTTGAACACAAAAATACAGAATTATCTACAGATTATTTTTAACAAGCCTGCAGTAGTTAATTAAGCTGCAGTAAGTAATTACGCACATATGTCTCACCAGAAATTAAAATAGAATACACTCATGGAAAAGGATAAGGAATAGTGGGATTCTGAAATACAATACAAAGAAAATAACATAATACACGGCCTAATCATGTTCTGTATTACACTGACACTCTGGGAAAGTGTTTCGACCTTCAATGCAGGTTGTGCATCAGTATTCAAATCTGTACAGTGCTGCTCCACAGATGCTCCACAGCCTCTAAGGAGAACACGTTCAGCTGACTTGGGCTGATTTTTATGTAGTGAGAAGTACAGCATGTGTACAGGCTGGAAACATTCAGGATTTTTCACTTTACCTAGTTGGTAAGAATTTCCCACTGACTTCAGAGAAGGAAGTCCCACAGTGTTTTAAAGGAAAATACAGGCATTAATTTCTTCTAACTGTGCCACTTTATATTTTCTCCAGTTAGAAGCCATACAGTATGCCTGTGTTAATCAGACTATACCATTACCACATCGTGGTCATGCAGAACATGCATAGAGCTGATATTCCTTGTTGAGTCTCCTTCACAATTCTACCTGCTGTAGAATTTCATCAAAATTGAGGTAGAACTTAACTGTAAAAATTAGCTTTCTCATTTAACTTTTATGAATCATAGATGAATCCAGAATGTTAGACTGACAAACAGTTATATTTTTATGTCAGAGCAGTCATATATTCAGCATGCCTGGAATCCTTAGGATTAAATGAAGTCTAGTGAAAGATTGTTAGTGAAATGAAGTGGGACAAGGATTCCAAAATAATTATGACATCCAACAAAGCATACAGCAGTTACAGAGTTATTTCTTTCTACCCTATGAGTGCTGACCTAGGAATTATGGACACTGCATATTGTATCACTAAGGGATGACTGAGATTCTAATTATATACACTGGAGCTTTCTGTAAAACTGATAATAGTATTTCTGATAGGCTCATACCAGCATTACAGTGAAGAGCTGCAGATTTAATATTAATCATGGCTTTCCTTGTGATGTTGGGATTTTTAGTATCAGATTAGGAATTAATCTAATTAATTGATAATTGTAATTTTTGGGGGGCATCCATCAAAAATTGTGTTTGCTAATCAAATTTGTACTGTAGTTCAAAAGAAAAACTCATTTTTATAAAAATCTATAAAGAAATTAATTAAAATATTTTGTTTCATATTGTTCTATGACCATTAAAATGTGAATAAAAAAATATCAGTTCATTTGATGCTTAGACAATTGTTTCTTTACAAATATTGTTTAGATCACCTTTTGTTAAAGGAAATTACCTTATTTCTAGATTTGACCATCTTAATTTCCCCTAAAATAGCAGCAATAGAAACATCAGGGAACATACAAGATTTTCTATGAACAGTACTATTAGTGATTGCTATTTCTGCTGTTACTGGACCAGTTCTCATATCATAGCCTAGATGTCTACTTTTTCCAATTGGCACTGCTCAGCTGTTATGCATTCTTAGCCAAGGGCAAAAAGCATCAAAAGTATGTATCTAAAGCAGAAGCTTTTCTGATCATAATTTGTGTGAGAAACTAGTAGAACAAATGGAGTCTTAAAGATAATGAAGATGATATTGCAAAGAGATTTCAGGGTGAAAGTCTCATGGTTGTTTTTTAACTCTTCCATTGTTAAAATCAGTGGTATATATATATATTATCATGCCATTCTTTGCAACGAAGTTATCCAAAATATGTATTACTTTAATTTGAAAATATAAATTACCTTTTACCATATAACATGTAAAGTAATTTCATTTTTTAAATCTACTACACTTCAAAAAATATTACTGGATCAGGAAAATAGTAGATAATTATTATTTGGATATAAAAGTTTTAAATGGGAAGGAAAAAACACCTATAGAAAATATTGTTATGATTGGAAGGGGTCGCAGGCTAATTTTGTGGTATCAATATGAGGAACTCGACAGGAAAGGCATTGTTTGGGACCCTGAGGGCTCCAGGGGGCAGAAGAGAGGGATCGATCCCTCCATTTCCTCCCATCAGGTGCTGGAAAGAACCCTGGAGCCTCGGCCATAAGGGATGTTCGGACACTTACATCAGAAACCATGGAAATAAGGTTATGTATATACTCATATATTTCTCATTATACCACATGTTGTTTTCCTTTCTCTGCTCTAGTAAATCTGTTTTAGTTTTAACTTCCAACCTTTAAGTCTTTCTTCCTTATCCTCATTTTATCCTCCCTTAGGAGAATGGAGGGGAATAAAACCAAAATACAATATAGACAACATGGCTGGACAAGCCTATACAAAAAGTGGCTTGAAATAAAATTGTATCAAAGTGAACAAAGCAAACAAGTTGAAATAAGGTGCTCTGTTATATCTTTAATGGACTCTGTTTTGTTTTTTTTTTTTCTGAGCTTTACATCAGTTTTACATTTTCTTTTAACAGATGGAAATTTAATTTATTTTTAGATGAAACCAAATTTCTGAGAGAAAAAGTATTATTTAGAAATATCTGTACGCAATGTTTATGACAATTGGTTCCTAGTAGTTCTCAAGGAATTTTACAGCCATCATTAAGCACTGAAATATATTAGTGTTACAAGTCTGAAATTTCATTAACAACAGTAGTATAATTCAGCATACACAACAACCAGATCTGGTTTGTATGTGCCCTGATTTTATAAATTATAAAATTCAATGAACATTACAGAAAGACACTTCACACTGGTTTAATAGTGGCTCAAAAGCTGATATACACTGCTGTCAAAGTTCCCTTGAGAAGCCAATTTATTACCAGCTGATGATTGCTGGATCAGGAAAGTAATGTTACAGGTACATAATGCTGATTACTTGCAAGTAATTGATTACAGATTGTGGTTTTTTTTGCTTAGTACAGCTGTTACCATGCTGGCTACTATGACTAAGTACCATGATATTGCACACAGGCAAGACAGGAGAAGAAACATTGCCAAGAAAAGTAACAAGAGAGCAATGAGAGTTGCTTTTTTACTTGAGCAGTACACAGATAACCTCTTAGAACAGAATTTTAATAAATAACTTACTGTTCTCTGTTCTGTCAAAGCTTCTGCAAGTGGTAGTCAGCTTTCTTCATCTCTACTGTTCTGATGCTTTGGAAGGACTGCTGTTATAAAACTGAGTAATTTAGGTACTCTATTAGACAAGCACATCCCTTATATTAATTATTTTTCGATCTATTGTAACACATAGGAGGAGAAGGAGACAAAACAAGATGTGCTAGAAATAAGCCTGGGGTCAACACATGAGTATTAGACAGATACTGTGTTAGTGAGGTCTTTCAGCCTCCCACTTCATTGGAGGTAGGGGATGGAGATTTAAACAGCAAAAAAAAAAATACAGGGGTCACTGGTTACCATGAAAGTGCCTGAGAACTGCCAGCTAGGAATTAGGACTTGTCCTTGCAAAAAGATGGTGGAACCATCAGCCCAAATGAAGAACATTTACAGAAATGCATGCAGCAGGAGAAACTATGACATCATTGCCATCACAGAAAGATGCTGGGATGACTCACATGACTGGAGTGCTGTGATCAATGACTACAAGTGCTTCAGAAGTGATGGGCAAAGAAGTGGTGGGGTCACCCTGTATGTTAGGGAGTACTTTGAGTGTACAGAGCCCAACAATTCTAATTATAAGGTCAAGTGCCTATGGGTAAGGATGAGGGGGAAGGCCAACAAGGCAGATATCTGGCTAGGAGTCTCTTATTGACCACCCAGGATTAAGAGGCAGATGAAGCATTCCACAAGCAGTTGGCCAATGCCTCAAAACTTCTAGCCCTTCTCCTTGTAGGGTGCTTTGCCTTACCTGGCCATCTGCTGGAAAAACAACTCTGCAGATAGAAAACAGTCTAGGAAGTTCCTTTAGTGTATGAAAGATAACTTATCAACAGATGGCAAGTGAGCCTACCAGGGAAGGTGCTTAGCTAGATCTGCTGTTTACAAACAGGAATGGTGGGAGATGGGGTGACAGGAGACCATCTTCGGCTTATTGACCATTAAATGATTGAGTTCTTGATTCTTGGTGAATTATAGAGGAGGGCCAGCAAAACCACTACAATGTTCTTCAGGAGGACACACTTTAGCCTATTCAGGACATTGGCTGAGACAGTCCCTTGGGAGACAGTCCTGCAGGACAAATGGATCCAGGAAGGCTGAATTTTTTTCAAGATTTTTTTTCAGGAAGGAAATGTTAAAGACACTGGAGAAAGCTCCATGTAACATAAAACAGACTGGTGGGGAAGACAACCAGCCTGAACAGGGAGCTTTAGTGCATAGAGAGATTAGTGTATTTAGAAAAAAGGGAAGGCAGCTCGAGAAGAGGGATCTTGTTAGGTCACAGCAACCACATGCAACACTACAACATCTTTGGGAAATGTGGCTGGAAAGCTGCCCAGCAAAACCTGGAGACCTGGAGGTGCTGGTTGGCAGCATGAACCAGCAGTATGCCCAGGAAGCCAAGAAATCCCACAGCACTCTGGCACTGATAGAAGGTGCATCACCTAGAAGGTGATGTGACACTGCACTGACTAGAGAACCACAGAATCCTGAATGACCTTTCCTGATCAATATGTCTTTCACACCCCTTCAATCTCAACATTGCTATATTTTACATGCATTAGTATATGTCTGTACAGCCATGTGATGTCTGACCTTAGAAAGCTTTTCCATGGCAAGGTCTTGTGCTAAGTGAACAAAAGATGGACTGATCTTAATTTATATGAAACATCACAATACGTTATTAGTAAAGATTGTCCTTATTAACTTGTTGTGATTAAATTGTTCATTGAATAAGACGGGGCAGCCCAAGGATTTGTCAGTTTTATTGATTTGGCTCATTGATTTCCAAATGCTGTTTTTCCATCACCCATAGGAATCTGTTTGCACTGTCAATACTAAAGTATCACATAAAGAAAAAAGATAGCAATGTAAGATTATTAGGACTGAAATGAACAGACCAAACTATGTACTTTCCCTCAACATAAGCTGAAACTATATTATAAATAGACCTCAAGAGGTGTCTGCTCAGACTTGACTTTATATATAAGCTCAAGGAAGCTTTTTTTCTGATTCTGGTCAATAGCATGAAATCACCAGGACATCTACCTAGTCTTCATTCTTATTCCACAAATGTATTAGAAATGTATTAGAAATGTTTTTTTTGTAAAAGAATTGATAATCCTGTGCTGGAAAACCTGTACAGATCAAGAAATCCACTCTCACCACCAGCATGTATATCAGTGTCTTCCATATCTCCAGCAAGGAACCCACCCACACGCAGTACATTCACTGGGCATATAGCATAAGGCATATATATCTGACTCATGTTCTATCTGGCTGGTGACAGGTATAATTTCATTTTAACTGTGATCTTAATGTACAGAATATTTCCAGAATAACTTAGGTGATTCTTAACAATCACTTCAGGTGATGCTTACATTGAAGAGAAACACAATTTAATTGCTTATATTTCACATTAACTGAAGGCAATTAGTTCCTGCTAATAATAACAGCTAACATTAGAAAAAAGAAATAACTAAAAATAAAAAACCTAAAGGCTTTCTGAATATTATGGTATTTTGTATTTCTGAAGTAGGAGAAAAGGAGGAATTCTTTTTTTTCCAGATTTCTAAAAAGCCATTTTAATTTACATTCTTTAATACGTTTTTTTAGTACTTTGCAAGCTGGCAATGTCCTCTTCCCTTTGTGTTTCATTGACTTGTTTATTTTTGCCAAGTAAATTCTTCTAAAAGACATTTATCTAAAGACTCAGGAATTGTGACACGTGGTTAATGTAACCTTTTCAACAAAGAAAGTGCTTGAAAAGAAGCCTTTGTTGCATCTTATATTTCATGCAAAGAATGCTTGTTTTTTTTAATAGGCTTATTTCTTTTAATATATGGTCATTTAGCTGGACTACACTTTCCTTCAGTGCATTCTAAAGCATACATGGTAATGAAAGTTGGCAAGAGAGCATAAACATATTTTTCTCAATGTTAACTATGAATTGGTGGCAGATTAATGCAGTAAAACTTTTTCTTGTGACGTCAACCTGGGTATATAAAGAAAAATCTGTGAATCTGTTATTTGTTTTGCACTGCATTCTTCATTATAGATTCAGTTGAGGCCTACTAGATGGTGTGTTAAAAAAAGAGAAATTAAATAACTGTCAATAACAACAGTTTATGACAGAATAGAGTGATAAGGTAGAAAAAAATGATATACACATTGTACGGATAGCACAGGCCATAATAGGAACAGGGTTGGAAACAGATATAAGTTAAATTTTTTTATATTGTTCTCATTAATTACTGATAGAAAAATCAGTTCCTACTGATAGTGATATATAAGATCTAGTGATATATAAGATAGGTGTTATGATGTTCACTGTATTTTCAAATACAAATTTAGTGAAAGGTAGTCAAACTTAACATATGATATCACACCCATGCATTTAGATACTAAGCAAGTACTGAGAAGTAATGTCCATGAATTGAAATAGCTGATTGATTTAGCTCTCTGTAGTGAGAGAAGTACTTCAGGAAGAGCAATGAAGGAGCATAACAAGAAGTAATAATTTCTGTGGAGCTAAAGCAGAGGTCACTAGTTATACAGCCAGTCCAGTGACAGCAAAAATGTGAAAGCCTGGAACAAAAAGGAGATGATAACTTCTCCAACTTTCAAGTGCTCTTCAGTACTGTCAAGGCAGAACTATGAAATGTATTTTTTTCATTTGTATGAATATTCTGATGCCTTTGATGGGCCTTCCTTACCTTTGAACTTCATGCACTGATTACATGCATTGCTTAAGAAATTAGAGATTATTGGGATGGGAGTGTTTAGAATACTAATAAATCAGTTATAATCTTCTAAATCAACCTTAACTAGACTAGTGTTCATAATGACACAAGACATACCTATAGCTGTTACATGTTTTTATTGTTATCGCTACTTATTCCGAAGTCCACAATAATAACATCCTGCTAGCTATAAGTATGCAATTTATGTAAGTATACCTTATATAAGGTATAAGTATGCTACAGTCCTTTATAAATTTTACCTCTCAAGAGAGAATCATCTTTCAGATCTTGTTGATAAGAGAAGCTTGAAATGTAGTAGTTGGGTTTATTTTAGCTCTTCTTCCAGCTTCTCAAATTTGGTATTTTTTCCCTTTGTAAGACAGCTGAGTTTCTAGAGAATTGTCAACCCATGGTCTCCTCTCCCTCTAGACTTTGCACTTGGCAACACTGAGGCAGGATTATTTTCCCAAGCCCTGACACGTGCCTTATCTTATTGTTCTGCCCTTTTTAAAATCTTTCTCCACCAGCTCTCAAGGCTGTGTTTTCTCAATGATCAGTAGTTGACTGTCAGTGAATTGTTTATCATTCTGGGGCTTCTGCTTTCAACCTATGCTCATATTTTCAAGGTCTTTGTTATTATCCCATGATAAATGTGTAGATCATAAGAAGAGGCAGCAGATACTATTCTCGGGTTCACAGGGTAAATTCTCATAACTATTTGATAATAAGCTTTAATAGAACTAGGGCTTTTTGCAAAAGGTACTGTTAGCATGAGGCCTCTGTCCCACAACAAAGAATGGAAATTCAATTTTTACTGGGTTGCTGGGTACAAAAATACTTACACCAATGCAACTAACATGCTTAGTGCTTAAACTCAAAACACACTAGTGTTAAAGCATGCTTAAAGTAATTCTACTTTTACAAATGCAAAAGGCCTCTTGTTTAGCTAGAACCATTTAAACTTTCCAAGTACCACCCATATACTATGGGCAAAGTTTGTAGAAGATATTTAGGAAACATAATGTGAGTTCTTTATTAGGACATGTTTTACAGTCAGAAGATCTTTGGATGTGTAAATACACACATGTGATTCAAAGTGCCTGTTTTGCAGCCATACAGCCCAGCTTGTTTTGGTCAGGGTCTTCATTCCTGAGCGCTTGAAATTCTTTGCATTGCTCATGTCCAGAATTTCACCGATGGAGAGGGATGAGATATAGGTCCGGCCGAAGCCACAGGAGCATTTAAAAAATAGTCAGATAAGTCTGTTCAAAGGCCTGATCCATTAGTAGTGCAAACTTGCTTTTATACTGCTACAGTCCTGTTCCAAATGATGGGTCTAATGCTCTAGCTACTCATACTGAGTATACCTTGGCCCAAATGTATGATCTTTTGTGGAATAAAATGAACATAACCTGCTTCAGATCTTAGTGCACAGGTGTGTTATTATGATTTCCATTAATTATGGCTGGAAATGTACCAACTAGTTGTGCTTTAACACCTCTTCAATAAATGGAGTATTATTTGAAATCATGTTATTCACAGAATCTGTTTACATACAGGGTTATATTGTGCTCAAGTTGCACTCTAAAGCCACTGAACCTCTTATGATAAGAAGAATGACTATCCTATTTCTTATGGAAGAAGCTGTTCAGTTGCATCAACTCACAGTGTATCCAAATACTGAACATTTAAGATGAATCTGTCTCACAAAAGACTGCATATTATCAAAGGAGACTTTTACTTACTGGCTTTGACCTTAATTTGAAAGACCTGATTCTTTCTTCTCAGAATTATGTCAATACTCTAATTCTTGCTATTTAAGGAAAAAAGAAACAGGGAAAGAGAACAACAGTAGAACAGTATAAAGCATTGCTGAAGCTAATGTCATACAGAAATGCAGTACAATAATGAAAGCACTTTATAAAATGTACTACCACAGGGAGAATGAAATAGCTTTTATGTTCATGCTGTTTATGTGTTTCTGCTTGCATCTAGTCACCAGTATTGTATTTCTCCAAGTCCTCATTCTATTAGCCCTGCTTTTTCATCTGGTGACAAACTATATGTTTTTTCAGCGTCTTGTCTCACTTACCAAGATTTGATTATATGTAGGAGACCATGTAATAGCAATTAGAATAGTTTGTTACAAAAGATGCTCTCTTTCCACGAAAGGAAAGAATGCATTTCTTTTAACTATAGTTTACTAATTTCCATATTTTTCTGTGTATACTTTCACAGATTACAGGTATTACCAATTAATACTCAAGGCTGAACACAGTCCATATATAGCCATAAAAGTAAAAAATATCTAACATTTCACATTTTCCTTCTGAGGCTTCAGAGAAGTTTGAGTTGTTCCCTCATGTTGTCATTATGTACAAATTATGAACTTTGGAGAAATATTCAAGACATGAAATAACATATTAAATAATAACATTACAGTAATTCTTTGAGTAGTTTATTGAGGAAATTAAATAATGAAACCTGTCTTCCTAAAGATTCATACCTCAGAACTGATCTCTTCTTCTGGTTCTTTGAAATCTGCTAAATGGTGAGTCCATTCACAGTTTTCCCATGGGAGGGGTCCTGTGATTAAGATCATTCCCCTGCTCTGAGTTAGTCCGCAGCATGAATACAGTGGATACAATTTTTCTCCTCTAATGTGGCCATCTATTTAAAAATAAATACTTAATTTAATATTCTTCAAATTTCTTCTATGTCCATTAGGGACAAAGTTATTTACTAAGCTGATTATTCATATTACATTCCATCAATACTAAACTGACATAAATTGAATTCATTGTAATTATTCCATTTTTTCACCAGCTAAGGGTTTGTCTTGGTCTTCCATAGTACGTTGCTTTCAATATTGTGCAAACACAACTTGATATATGTATATATGGTGAGTATTTCAAACTAAAAGTGGTGATTTCACTAAAACATACTGTCAAAAACTGGTTATGTGGTAGGCTATGCTGATATAATGAGTTATCACTGAAAAAAAGTGACTTTTTACTTAATAACATCCCACCACCTTTCCTGTTCCCTTATAACTGGCATTTACTTTGTACACAAATCTCTTTCATGATCTAGTTTAAACTAATACCTTTCTCCTCCCTCTCCCCTTACAATGAATAGCATTCTTCTGAGTTAATGAGTTACCTAGTGGTGGTATACAGAACAGAAAGAAAATGTACTATCAGAACCAGGGCAAGACAAGAAAGGAGGGGGAGTGGGGACCAAGGTAGCAAAACAGGGATCAAGATCTCTTCTTTGGTAGGACACTAGATCAACCATCCTTTATTACTTCAGCCTCAAGTTGAAAGTTTAAGTATAACCTTAAACTCACTGTATCCTATTCAATAAATAGAAATATCTGATGGCATTCCCATTAGTTGAGTCTTCATTTACAGGTGCACATTATACTTATGATCTATTACTTCAGGTGGCCAAGTTGCAAGAACAGTTACAGGCTGCACAGTATTAATAAATCTGAGACAGAGATTGACAGGTGGTCCCATTACCACGTCCCTGTAGAGGACACCATTGAGAATGAGGCACGCTGGAACCTACTGACTTACTAAAGCAAAGCTTGGATTCAACCTCCACCAGCCTGTGCAGATTCACCAGGGGCAAATCATGTTTGATTTCCCTGATCACCTTCTACAACAAAGCAACCTGCTTTTTTTGAGTACTAATTTAAATAATCTCCCCGAGGAGTGGTGAATTCCCCAACACCAGACACTTGACTCAGCTTGACAAGGTGCTGGGCTGCCTCATCAAAACTGTGTTCCTACCTAGAAAGGTTGGAGCAGATAATCCTTGAGGTCCCTTCCAGCCTGGTATTCTATGATTCTATAATTCTATAATTTTATATCTGTTAGCAACCTGGTATCCAAAACTGACTTGAAACACAACTGAAAGAGAAGACACTCCTTTGCATATACCATTGAAGAGGTATCTGGATATTTTGTTACTCATCTGCCACAGTGTTTTGAGTTATAACACAGTAAGTATGACACAAGTATTTTGTGTATTTTGTGCATTTCTTTCATACAGATTAGGTCAAATTTAAAATCCAACATAATGTCTCTGATTGTATGGCAATTTGAATTAACAACGATGAAGTAAAATGCATAAATATTCCTAGGTTCTGGTTACAAACTAGGCTTCCGTGCATTAAGGACTCATTTCATAATGAGAAATTACTAAATCCTTACCTGGTACCTGCTGCTGTTTTCTATTCTATTTTTCAATTTTGTTCTGAGGAGCCTAACTCTAGATGATTAGGATGATTCATTTCATGAAGGTCTTTCTATGCGGAGTGATTAAGTTGATGTTAAACATGAGAATAAGAGTTTCTTCTCTGGGAATACTTATAATGAAAAAGTAGGATTGCATTGAAAAGTTTCAGCCTATGTTTAGATACATAATCACATACAGTTTCCAATTAAAACACCAAAGCTAATAAATCTGTTTCCTGGATTGCTAGAAAGGCAAACTGCAGCAATACCAAAAGCTACTTGAAATGCAGAATTAGGAATACGTTCAGGTCACTCCATGACTGAACTATGAAACCAGTGTTTCTTCAGTTTCTTTTGACTTGCACACCTGAAACAAATATATTGACTTTTTCCTTACTTCAGAAAAAAGCCCACTACAGTTTATACTCCCTAACATTTTTTCAAACACAGTTTTTCTGTCATGATCAAAAGGATTTCAGTTGTAAAGCAGTTAAATTATCTTATATGATGTCATGAACCTGTGTTGTAGTAATCAATTGGTAAGCTCTTGATGAGCAGCTACTGAAGTTTTTAAAAGTCTCACTTCCCAGAAGTCTTTGACTGGCTTTGCAGGTTCTTGATGACAAATTAGAATCTCAAACTAATCAAAAGCAATAAATCATTGGGATTTCTGCTGATTGGGAATCATATCTTCTGCATTTCAGGTTGGTTGTCAGCCAATATCCTACTGAAAAATCTAATGTCTCTCAAGGGGGTTTCTATAAAAAGTGTTGAAGAAAAAAAATTGGTCTGTGTAAGGAAAAAAATAAATTGGTGGTAGGAAATAAGAGAATTATATTTTATGTTTACATGTATCTATGCCCAAATAAGAATAATTTTATATTGTTTGCTAATACTATTTAATTGAATTAGAGTTTTTAATTTAAATGAAATTTATTTATTTTACATTGAAAAAGATTTCAGCCTTTTCTATGGACAGATAACAACATAATCTACTGAAGCGAATGCAAGTTAAAGCCCCAGATGTAACCATATTCCTGTATTTAAATATGTATGAAAGATTAGGTGCAGCTTTTAAGGATTTCCTGGTATTACTTAAATTCCAGACAGTGTCTGACTGCTGAGTTTTTCACATACAACTAATCTATCGTATTGATAGACAAACAAAAGTAATGTGTTACAAAACAGGTGTTAATCTTGAGCAGAAGATATGGGTGAGGTAGATAGGCTTTGCTGTTCATGAATAATGTAATACTGAATGATGGTTTTCAAATGTCTATAGTTTGAAACATGTCAAGGAAATTATTAGATGTAATGTGAGTCTCTGGAACCTATCTGATTAATACTCTAGGCTTCTATAAGTTACATGAATATAAACAATATGCATTAATTATTTTTACATATAGAAAACTATAAAGAGGAATGAGTTTTCATACACTACTTAGATCTGTACTGCCTAGATACTGAATACTACAATACAGTTTGAAATGCATAGACTTGTGACCTTCTCCCATTCACCTCTCTCTTAAATAGTGTGGTGTTCCCCTCTGGCTGGTTGTGCTGTTGATCTAAAAGGAAAGGGAAGCAGATAATATTCTAAAAGAAAGGTGTAATTTGCAGGAGGAAAACATTTTTTTTACATACAGGGTCAGATAACATTGTATTAAAAAAATTTAATGAGGGTGAAGATAAGTAGGAATAACACAGAATATTTTAATTAATTATTTTTGCTATTACATAGATATGGTTTAGCTATTACACAATTAAAAACTGACTCTGACTCTGGTCTTAATCTTTCAGCCCACCTCAAATCTAAAACATCTTTGAGGATCTACTCTGTACTTGTTCACATCAAGTTGCTATAAAGTTTAAATTCTCGATGGTTAAAATTTTTCTAGAGGTACTTCACTGGATATTATTCTATGTTGTGCTTTAACAAGTAACTTTGTTTTTCTGGGGTGTCAATGTGGAAGATTCTATGAGAAGGAACAAATTGGGACAAATACTTTGGAAAAAAAGATCTCTACCCTAAGAAATTCTATAGAAAACTAGTTAACTATCTCATCATATTAAACCTGTCAGTGCTTATCTTTTTATTTTAGTTATTACTTTTCCATTATTATGTTTTATTACAATGATGATCACTGTTACTTGTGATGGTGTGATTTACAAAAAGTTTCATTTATTTGCTGCATTCAGTATTCATTTTCCAGTCTCTCCTGACTTCTATAATTTGATGAACTTTTTTCTTTCCAATTGCATGTAGGCATGGTGGGCTTTTGTCTTCATTGTGTCTCTTGCACCATTTTGTATTTTTAGCACAGAAAACAGATTACCCTTCTTTGACCTGTAATCATCAAATACTTTCTACTTCCTATCAATCTTTAAGGTATCTTTAAGTTGCCTGCTAGGCATGTTGATATTTATGACATGCAAGTGGCTGTTAATGCATGTTCTACCTATAAGTTACTAAACTATTTCTCTCCCAGTTACATTTTGTGGTTCCATGTATCACTTAAGAAGAGATTGAAAAGGCCAAGGATACAATACATATTTCAATAATTTTCCTAACACACATGTGCTTCTTTTATTATAAATCAAGTGGTTTTCACTGAAAATTAAGATCGGATATCAGATATGTTCTCTTTTCCTAATGTGTTTGAGACATTTTTTATCAAAGAGCTCTTTTGCCTATTTATAGTTTAATTCCAATTTTCTTTCTAATGAAAGTGTCACACATAACGAGTAAAAGTGAACCATCATTTAGGGATAATCGACATCTTAATTCCTTACTTACAAACAAAATAGAAATTCAGAAGTATCTGCATAAATGCATGTTAAGTTATGTAATTACTTAAAAATATATGGAATACACAAAATTGGTAAAATCTTGAGTCAGATAGTGAGAAACACTATTTCTTTGGGAAATACCTGAATTGCAAAGCAAAACATTAAAATGTATTATTCAAATCAAGATTCACTTCTTCCTAATATAAGCCAATCCACCTACAAAAAAAGACCTCCAGAGGAAAAAAAATCCTATCCAGTAAGCTCTTGCAACCGGTAGCTTTAGGTGAGGTGATTTCTGTGAATTTCTGTTCATAAACAGAGGAAAGTTCCATAAAACTTTTTGTTGAGAATTTATATTAAGGGACAAAGGAGGACATAAAATGCCTTTGTGGATGTTTCTTTTTTTTTTTTTCTTTTTTTCTCCCTGAACTTATGATCAGGAAAAGATTTCATTGCTACAAATTTCCAAATTTTCCTTGAGAATAATAGTAAAAACATTGAAGATATATTGAGTCACATTGAATTCATTACATGTTTACTTTGTTCCACATTTACAATAGGAAGAAAAAGAAATAAATGAGAAGTTTAAAGAGATCCAAGGCTTATTCCTTTTTTTGCTCAAATTATAGGAATAGAGAAAACTGTTGTGCATAGGAGCAATGGATTATTTAAGTACCTATCAAAATAAGTACATGTTAAATACTCTTCAGCACCTGTGGAGTACTTTACCATATATATTACCAAAAACAAACAGTTAAAGGTATTAAATTTATTTTTTATTACATGCAGGATGCTATAAGAGATAAACATAGACAAGGTATAATTAGAGATTATACTTAAATTTCTTGTGAGTACATTTCCTTCTACAAAGTGTATTAAAAGAAATACATAAAACATACAGACAAATAAACACTGTCCATAATAGCTGACAAAGTTTTTCAGTCTTACTTTTTGTCCTTTACAACCATGGTCATAAAGGCCACTTAGAATTTTTCAAAAGGGAAAACAAAAAGCTAAAAAATCACTTTCAAAATCAGACTCAGTCAGCTTTGATAAACACTCTTACTTAGTTTTATTTTAATCACGAGTGAACAATCATGATAAAAGTATTTTTGGCAGAAACAACAATGAGAGAAAATATGTGTTCACATTGCTAGTCTGTAACTGGCAATTGAAATGCTAAAACATTGAATCTCATACTGACTGAAGAAAGAATTTCAAATGTTGTCGTGCTACAGTACAAGCTGGTGAAATATTATTAGACAAGAAATACCTATGATGTCTAAATGTACCTAATAAATAAAGCTTACATGCTACAGTTCTTATGTCTATAAATCAGATATATTTAAAGTGACTGAATTTTATTATAACTGGAAATTTTGATACTATGGGGCAAAGAGACATTATTCTTTTTCTAAATTATAATGTATGTAAATTCATGATAAGCTGAAATAAACTTAAAAAAAAACCCAAAAAACAAACAAAAAACCCAACAAAAACAAATCCAAAAAAACTCAACCAAACAAAAAAAAACCCAAACCAACCAACCAACAAAAAAAACCCAGAAAATAACAAAAAAACCCTTGAGACATGAACTTAGAGAGATTTGTTTTAATGTGGGATGATTTGTTGGCATAATACATTACAAGAACTGTTAAGCACCTCAGTCATTTTCTTCCATAAAAGGATTTCTAGATGAGAAATTGCAAATGCTGAGTCTTACCTTATTACACCTGAAGTTAATAGTATCAACTTCAAAGTCATATGCACAATAATATATCTGATCTGTAAGGATTGAAATGCTCAGATAAATGATGATGCAAGCCTCTATATGCCACAAAATTTACACGTCCATTCATGGTCATATTGCTACAATTTCTAGAAGATGAAGTAAAGAGAAAAAGAGTGTTGTCTTTTCAGTGCTAATAACAAAGTTAACCTTGTGCAAAAGGGTAATGTAAGTACTTTTTTCATTCTCAAGATGGAGAGATCAGATGCTAAGTAGGGAAATTATAGGAGAAATGGGAAATATTAACTTGCAGATTTCCTTTCTGAACTGTTCTGGATATATGAATATGCCCTCACATACTCGTTTATGATTGCTTACTTCAGATAAT
Organism: Phaethornis superciliosus; assembly: GCA_023637945.1. Lineage (NCBI taxonomy): Eukaryota > Metazoa > Chordata > Aves > Apodiformes > Trochilidae > Phaethornis > Phaethornis superciliosus. The sequence continues at coordinate 10,687,882 of JAJQWJ010000005.1, forward strand.
GCTTTCATTATTGAAGAATAACTACTCCATGTACATGAAGTACCTGAAAGATGATAGAAGCTGAATGCTACTTTCAAAAACATCACCTCAGTCAGATAGCTTCATAAAAACTTGTGCTAAGCATCTTAAATTTGGCAAGATTATCCAAAACTCAAAGCTTTCTTAGCTTCATTCATCCCTAATTACAGGATGAAGATTCTGCATCATTGGGTTTAGACAGGTTCTGTAGCAAGTTGAATTTCAGTGACACAGTGGAAAAAAAAAGGGAAGTACTGAAACTAATTTATATGAAAGCAGTTTTTCTAAAGAATAACATAGTTAAGCAAAATAAAAAAAAGAACTGCTAACCACTTAAGTAATTTAATCTTCTTATGTGCAACTGTCTTAAATCTAAGCCATTGCAAATACACATTTGCAAAGACAGTCAGCTGACAGTACTTATAAAATCTTAGCAACTCTGGCATGTGCAATGTAAATGAAAGCTCCTGCTCCCTGAGACCTCAGAGGATCCTTGACTTCATTTGCCATATCTTGTTACTAGTGATTGTTTCTCCTTGTTTTCCATATACACGTGTAGGAGATCTTCATAGACACTATGGTTAGCAGTGTTCATATTTCTCTGACAAGCTGTGTGTGTCCTTTCCCAGCAATTCTCTGAAAAACCTGAACCTCAGAAACCTTGTGAGCAAGGAAGAAAAAATAAAAGAAAAATTTTCAGAATTTTGTATTCCAGTCTACACAGACACAGAAAATGTTTTTAAATTGTGCTTAAATCTCTAGCTTTGAAGGAATAATTATTGACCTTTTTTCAATAAACAAATATTGGAAAATCCTGCTCTTTCTCTAGATATAGGAACATAGTAGCATATAACTGAAGAAGAACCTCCTGGTATACTGAGTTGAATACCTGTTTTCATCCTGGCAAGCTCTGGTTTAAAATTGTGTAAGGACATAGTTCCTCCCTACATCCCCAGTCCCAACCCCCATTATTTCATTTTAATTTAGGTGTTTCTTATCACTGAGGCTGGGAAGTAAAGATCTTGGAAAAAGACTAAAAGATATTGTGAACTACAGTTTAATCCACTGAATGCTGCTTATTCTCTGTGAATGGAGAAGCAAAGTACAGTTATGTCTTCCTTATTTCCGAATAGAAAAGCCAAAGGGGAAAGAACACAGACAAAAAAACCAAAAAACACATTTTCTTTTTCTTGGAGAGTCCTTAATATTCAAGATACACTCATTGTCCTTAAATATGTGATTGGACTTGATGATCTTAAAGGTATTTTTCAATCTAAATAATTCTCTGATTCTGTTCAGATGTTGATCTGCTAATCAAGAGATCTCTTCCTCAGCTAGAACTGTTGCATGCACCCAGCTGAATGAAAACATAAAATGTTCTTCACATTTTGGCTGACATGTTTTCAAGCTTATTGATTCATTTATCTGATCTAATATTAGTTTATCTATTCAAGACTTCTTTAACAAGCAGAAGGGCCACAAGTAATTTTACTGGGAACTGAGTTTTGACTTAATGAGTCAAATTAATCTATGGCAGTAACTCAGTTGGAATTAATCTCTCCAGTATATGTATCTCCAGTATATGTATCTCCAGTATAACTGGAATGGCATGGTACTGAGCAGGGTAAACACTCTTTTGAAAAACTAACATAATGAATTTTACTTTCTACTTCTAACTTATGTTGAAATATATTCCAGCTTGAATGGTTTGATCCAATTAATTTTCAGAGACAATTCTCCATATTATGATAAGAACATGTAATTCCAGGAAATGTGATGCAGTGAATCTTGATTTCTGAACTGATTATAAAAGCAAAGCCTGTCTTCTTTCTTGATTTCCACTAAACTCTCTTGTAAACATAGATGGTAGGTATTTTTAATTGCATAATCTGATCTTAGAATAAACTGCTAAAATTAGCTTTGTCTTTCTATTCAGGGTATCTGAAACTGATACCCTAAGACAATGTGTAGTGTACTTTTTCAAGTCAGTCCACAAAAGAAAAATTTTGCAGGGGTACTAAAATAATTCTGAACTTTTAATATCATCCTTTTGAGAAAAAGAAAAATTCAATCATTAAAGCTGACATAATTCTATAGAAAGAAACAATATGTGTATAATACTGATCTCAGCATTTTGTGTTGTTTGTTTGTTTTTTTTTTTTATTTTGTTAACATGCACATATATTCACAGTAGCTATACCTGGGGATCTACAATGACCAATGCTAGCCTTAAAAGAAATCTGTATCTATACATTTTATAGTTCAATAACTCTTGATTGCAGGGTAAGTGGCACAGGAATAGAACTAGCAACATAACACACACCTCCTAACTACTAATTCAGTGCCATTGACACTAGCTTTTATTAATAGCAAATATTTCTTCAGAGGCTTTATTTATGGCCTCATTTAGTGGCTACAAAACCCAAGACATCTCTGTTACTCCAAAGCTTTCCCATCGCTCAGTCACCTGTGCATATACCCTAATTGTCAAGTTTAATGCTGGGCTGGCTGTTACACCAATGACAGATGCTCTCTATTAACCCCTCTCCCTTCCCAGAAAGGGAAAGGAAATACAATAAGGAAATAGAATAAGGGAGAGACTTATGAGCTGGAAACGAAACTAAACTATTCTAATTAAACAATAAAGATGAATGAAAAATAAATTGCAGCTATACAATTATATACAGATATAGACAAAATTCTTATTACACCCTTGTCCCCTTCCCTCTCCTCATAATGCCCAGGCAAGGTAGGCCTGGGAAAGTCCCAGTTTGGACTCCTTGGCTTAGCAGCAGATGGGAACTGAGTTCAGAAATGTATGGATCAAAGGCAGAAGGAATCCCTCAGCTTTATACTCTGTTGAGTATGGGATAGAATTCTTTATTTGGAAAATTTTGGATCATCTGTTCTGTCCACTTCTCCCTGCAGGAGAGTTGCAGGTGTGATGCTGTGGCATTGCCCAGTATCATTTCAGCACTATTTAGAGCAAAAATAGGCTAATTTGCTTTACTTCCCTACCTCTAAAAAGGAGGATAACAATACCTTTTAGAGGTAATAAAGAGGTTTTATAAACATATCTGATAGTATGAGTGTAATACTTAATTATTACAAAGCTTCATGGGAGAGTGTAACACAATCCTTCATCCCTTCATGGCTTACAGACACATGATTCCACATAAATAAGGGAAACAGCCTAAGCCTTAACTAGTGACATCTGTGCACATGAATACACTGCACAACTGCAAATTTGCTTAAGGGATAAAGACCTTCAATGAGAATTTTGTTGCCTTAGTCCTGAGTAGTCCCAGGAAATAATGAAATAGTACACACCTAGAGCTGAGCTGGAGAATCTGGGAGCAGTGTCATTTCTACAGAAATTCATCAACTATTTGTTAGCTATCTATTTAAGACATATTTTAAGTGGAGATGTTATTATACTTGCTTCCTAAGCACTCCTCTGAATGAAAATAAAGTTTTACTAAATTCTGCCAAAATCTTTTAAATTATGTACAAGACCCACTAATCTTATCTGAAAAATTTATGACTGAAGCATATTTTATTTCCATACGTAAGTGTATGTACTTGTGTTAAAATACAAAAATATTTCATATATAAGAATAAAAATGCCCTGTAATTAATACTTTCTGTCTTAACATTTTGTGTCATTTCAATGCTCCTCACAAACACCCCCTTTATTGATGGCAATACTGTGATCTATCTATGTCTAATACACTGATTTCTTTTTCTTTCTCCAAAATCTAGTGAAGTATGATCTTGTAACTCCAAACATCCAGCGCTGAAAAAAGTTCTAGTCTTTATTTGTATTCTGTGTCCCTTTTAATCTGTTTTTGGTGGTTTGGTTTGTATTTTTCTTTTTTCCCAGTGATTCTGTTGTCTTAGAATAGTATGTGCAGTATCCCATTTCAGTGATTTAAAGGGTATATGAAGATTCTTTTCCACATGAATTTCAGCAGCGCCTTTAGTTTATTATGTTTTTTCTTTGTCTGCAGAACTCATTTCCTGAAAAAAACAACTCAAAATTGAAACAAAGAAGGGAACTTATATCAAAACTATTGGGCACTCAATTAGATTTTGTGAACTTTTCTGAACATACCCCAGCAATACTCCAGTTCATGGTAAAGGTTCTTCACCATCTCACATGGCCTCTAAATTGCTAAAGCCAATTATGCCTAAATCTGTGTAGTGCATTAACTTCTGGTCAGCTACTTGGCACAGACCAATTTAGCACACTCATTTTTCACTGAACTATACATTTGTGCCTCAAAAGAAGTCCTCTGTAATTTAAACAGAAGGTTTGAGGGTAACCAAAAAACCATAATGTCTAGAAAAGTTTGTGTTTCTCTTTTGTTAGTTGGTAGAGACACAGCTGTTATTAGTCACAGACATTGTGACATTTTATTTCTAAAAACTGGATCTTTTGTACAAGTCCTTTGGTTTCAAATTGCTTTATGCCAAAACTAGCTTACAGATAAATATGGATTCTTCTTTTGCCTTTCTCAAATATTTCCTGTGCTGCGTTGCCTACATGATGATGTCATTAACAAATAGCAGTTGTTTAGCAGGCATCACCCTTTTCCAGTGCAGTCTGTAGCAAATAGATAGGCTATGTTTCCACTCCCGAGACAATTGACTTTAGGTGTACTGGTCACCCCACAAAGTATCATAGAACCATAGAAAGCTAGGGGTTGGAAGAAGCCTCTAAAGATCATCTAGTCCAACCCCCAATTGTCCTGTAATCAAAAACCAGAATGGATCTCCACAGGAAAGTTACTGTTCCAGTTTGCACTAACTCCAGAGAGAGGACTGATTTCACTTCCAACTCTAATGAAGAGAGTTCTGCTTTGCAGTTAAGAGAATCAAGTAATGAATACACTGATATTTTTGGTGTCGCCATGCTGGACACCTATAAGGACACTTGTGGTTTGACCCATTAGGCAGCACAGCACCACAGTCACTTACTCATGCATCCTCAGAGGGCCTGGAAAGGGTAGAAGTGAGAAAACTTGTTAACTGAGATAAAGGTAGTTTAATAGGTAAAGTTAAGGCTGCATGCACAAACAAAGCAAAATAAAAATTAGTTCTCTACTTCCTATCTGTAGGCAGATGTTCAGCCATCTCCAAGAAGGCTGGGCTCCATCATGTGTAAAGTTTACATGGGAAGCCAAATGCCATCACTCCAAATATCTCCCCCACTTCCTCCTCCTTCCTCCTGATTTTATTGCTGACCATCATATCACATGCTGTGGTATCCTTCTTTGGTCAATTGTGGCCAGCTCTCCCTGCTGGGTCCCCTTCCACCCCTTTTCAAACCCCCAGGCTACTCTCTGGTAGGTCAGTGTGAGAAGCAGAGAAAGCCTTGAAGCTGTACACACACTGTTCAGAAAGAGCAAAAAACAGTGTATTATCAAGACTCTTGGTCTCAAATCCAGAAGATAGCCCCATATGAGCCTCTATGAAGAAGAGAGGAAGAAGAGAGCCTCTTTTTGTACCAGTAAAATACACAGAAAACTAGATATTGACACTATGTTACTAGCAACTCTATTTCATCAGCATCTAGTGAAAAACAGTCTTGGAAAACTGAAAAATGCTGAGCACTGATATTTTACTGCTTTATAGGAGTTACAGAACTTGCAATTAATATAGAAGGGCTCTACTTCTATTACTAGCAAGCACAACAATATGTTCTCTGATGCAGTTTGAGTTCTGTGGGGTTTTTTATGTAAAAATACTTTCTTTAAAAATATTTTGTGGTATTCTTCTCTAACCACAGAAAAATATTATTAAAACATAGTGGTTAAGACTGTTGATTGCTTCACACACATTAAAACTAGCTTGTTGGCATTAATCAGAAAGTACTCTATGATCCATTAGCTATGAAAGGCTTTAAATAATTGATTTGCAGCACAGGGGATTAACATGGAATCTCATTAACCAAGAAAGTTTGCTATAGCTTTCGTTTAAGTAGAACTTATGCTTTGGAAATTGCTTGATAGGGCAAAAAAAGCCATAGCTGTCTCAATGGAAACTCATTACTGATAATACTTTAAAAATCCCCATCATATTATGGTGTCATTTTTTAATTGAACATAACTGGCATCTTAACCAACCTATGATGCACCCTGGCCATATCGTGTCTGATCAAAATATTTGATTGAGGCTCGATCATTTTTATTTCTTTTTCTTTTCTAAAGATTATGTGTGTTAGGTAAGTATTACTGTAGATTGACTATAAACATCTGAATTTCTTAAAACTTGTGCTGAGGTCAAACCACATTGATTAAACTACTCTGTGGTCTTGGATATTTTGCTAAAAAATGAGAGAGGAAAGGGCCTGGGGAAATGTAGTGAAGACACTTCCAAAGAAATGTTCCTCCCTTAGAAATCCTAAGTAATGCAGGTCAGGTTCTTAAGGAGGTGAATCAGTTACCTAGATGTTTATATTCTGGAGGTTTCTTCTTTTATTTGGGTGTAACATCACTGACCTAGAAAAGAGTTAGTTGAGTAGAGTTTTCTATATCTATCATTTACCTATATCTATATAGGTGTGTATAACTATATTGCAGACAATCCTCTAGCTGTTGGCTGAAGCAAAACCACTATGAATCTTCAATGCATGGTGAGGTTTTGTTTTTTTTTTCTTCTAAATCACTTATGTCAATAAAATTCTGAATTTATTTATGCCTATCTAGTTCTACATAAGAAAACAGAAACGTGTTAGAAAATAGTATGAGAATTTTTAGTATCTGTGTTTTCTTTGTTAAACAAATTGTATAATCCTAAATGTTGAACCAATATTTGTTATGACACTCTTACTGTAAATGTCCAATGAGTATCTATGTTCATAATATCTGTAATATCATGGTATCTATGTTCTGTGATTCATACGCAGCACATTAAACACTTCGTACAAAAGTGTTAACTATGAATATTTATTATTTAAGCTATCAGTTTAAGTTTAGTTGCAGCATAACATTTACTGGGGGTTTTTTACCATTTCATGGGAGGATTACATGTCCTAAACTGGCAGTTTTGATTCACAGCCCTCCTAATGTGTAGTACAATTATTTTACAAGAGAGATGATTAAAAGCAATGCTAAGAAGGCTGGGAAAAAAATAAGAGGATAAAATAAAAGACAAACAGGAAAGTTTATGAAAATAAAGTGATCTCACTTCACTGGGCAATTCTTAATAGATGTAAGGCTCTTTGAGCAGAAGAGTCAAGGATCTGGCACTGATGTCACATACTATATATTCTAGTTATTCTGATAGTTTCAGTAAATAATGACTTCAATTTGTTTCTCAAAAATGGAACTGTTGAGAATTCATGTGTTACACCTAAATAAAAAAAATAAACGCCACAAAAAAACTCCCACACAACCAAAAAATCCACAAACATGTAACATTACATTCCTATCTTACTCCTCCCCCTATAAACTTTTTCAAAATAATCCTATTCAATAACTTATCCCAAGTGTGTGAACATACTATTTACTTTGTGACCATATACAACAGATTGTGATGTATCTATGTATTTAAAGACAATAAAATATCGAAACTTATACATTTATGCCATAGTTGTTTCTGTACTATCCACTCCTGTAACACAAAAATTGGACAAATAAAATTAAAATTACTAAGTACAATAGTTTTCTGAAGTTTTTGGAAATTTTCATACCTATTAAACTAGAATAAGTTAACAGAACAAAAAGCTTCTAACTTTTTAAATACTAACATTAAATAGTATTAAAGTATATAATTTTTTTTCTATTCTGTCATATACTAAATCTTATCTAAAGCTTATTGTAATCAGGTAAAAAAAATCTGTCATCAGTGAAAACACTAAGGATCAGAACAGCATTGCATCTTATGCTCATATTCAAATTAGGACCAAAAGTACTAGTTAATTTTATGGACCAGATTATATGCTTTCTTCACTAAATAGGTTCAAAACTTGCTTTATTAGTTATTCTTTGGGTTTAATATCATAACATACCCTTGCAATTATAGTATTATTTGCAGAGGAATCATCATAATAACACACACACACTCAAATAGAAAAAAAAATAAAAGGAAATTTGGAATGGACATGAAGAACAGCCTTGGAAGGGAGAAATTAAGGCAATGAAAGGGAATCTATAACAGACACATAGATAGTGGTGAAGGTTAGGGAAAGACAGACTGGAATACAGTATACTTGTATAACCGAACTGTGAATTTTTTTCCTAATTAATTTTATTTTTTTCCTCCACTTTCATTTCTGTGATACTTAGTCACTGGAGAAGTAACAGATATTGCAGCTAGTGAAGTTACTCTAAGAAGAAAAGGATACATAAATTTGACATGGAAGAGTGCAATGATTTAAGTAGAGTTTTGAGACAGCCATTCTTCAAAATAATAATAACCGAGGAAATTATATGTTAAAAGCATACCTCCTTGTGTGAAACTTGTATTTCTTGGACAGTTTACAAGAAACACTATTAAAGTAAGGACATCTATCATGCATCTCCAAACAGTACTAGTAAATTGTTTTATCTAGTTTTGCAGTTATGCAATCAGCTGATATATCAGTGAATCAATGCAAAGAAGATTAAGCCTTTTTTAAGAGAGTGGAGTAGCAATGAGCATTTCATTAATACAAACACTAAAAATTCTTTCATTACTGTTAAAGCAACAGACAAAATATAATTTGATTGCTAAGTCTCAGTTGATGTCAATTTGTGTAGGTAACAATGGTCTTTCAGGCAGTGTAGTAAAATGTGATGAACATAAATCTGCTGGGCTTTTCTCTTTTCTCATTACTGTGTGGCTATATTACATCTAGGAATAAAACAAACAAATAAACAAAAATGGATCTGTTTCTGGAAGCCTGTTATGGTTCTATTCAAACCGCTCTACTCAGGACTACGTTCTGCTCACTTATGCTTATAACACTTGCAGGAGTAAGCAATAAAAAACCCCAGGCATCACAGTGACTTAGATCTTACATTTTCTTAGATCTTACATTTTCTTTTTGGTCCTGAAATGGTTGTGCATTTGCTTAGGCTCCCGTTGGAATGATGAGATTTAGACACTCAACAGCACAATCAACAACGAAAGCAGAAATTGATGAGGAAATATCAGACAAGGAGGTACCGGATACAAGACAGGCTTCAAGGACTGTGAGAGTTGGTTTCTGAGAATTAGACTTTAGAATAACCAAAGTCTGATGCTGGCTGCTGCTTCTTTTTCTCCCTAGAAAGAGAAAACCTACACAAACTACTGAAGAGTAAGAAGATTAATCTGGGTAAATCTCTGAAGTAATGAAAACTAAGTGCTTCATGAGTGCAGTTTGCATCTTAAAGACAAAAAGTGTTAGATTTTATAATATATTTTTCACAATATATTTCTATAATATGATGAGTCCCACCAGATTCTGGTGTGGTAACTAATTAGATACAGCAGAAAGGACAGTTTAATTTATTTGTCATTCCAAGTACTAATGAAAATGTTTCTATGATATGCATAGCAGTACATAATGCAATATAAGTAAACTCCCCAGTCATGCTAGTGGCTTGAGGACATTCCTAATTTGCAGAAAAATGCCAATTGGTCTTCTGCCAATATAAATCATCCACAGAGATTATGACAAATGGTAAGATGATGAGAAAACATGATCTCTGAGGAAAAATCAGGTTTATTTAGGTAAGAAAAAAAAATACTGTGAGGAACACGATACTTTTGCAATATATCCAATGTCTTCATAAAGACAACAGTGAAAACTAGCTCTTCCCATGTGCTTGCTTTATTTTCTTCATTGAAGTAGTTTCAATTTGAGAGGCATTATTTCTGTTTTCAGAAGTATGAATCCAATGAGTTCTGGAAGATTACTGGGCAATAAAATCTATTAGCTAACTAGAGGACTAACAGATTTTTAACTCTTTCATTATGCCCGTCTCTTTACACAAGAAATGCTATTAAATGACCATGAGATAAAATAACATCAGTAAAATGTTAGTGAACATACTGATAGTTAATCACCAAAATATACCCCACTTATTTTGAATCACTGAATAATTTTTTTGAGGTGTACTTATTAATTTCTTTCATTTTTCTTGTGTCAGTATTCCTTTACTGGAAATAAAGACCTCATACACTTCATAACAGTACAAACAACAAAAGGTCATTTCTGGGGGAGCACATCTCAGATTATATTGCTTCCAGATGGTTGCTGCCCATGTGATAATTGTGACTGCATAGCTATTTAGTTCTGTAACACTATATAGCATAATTTATTTGTTCTTGTTCACCCATGATAGCACTCACATTTCATTTATTTAAATTTTTTCTGTATCAGTTCTTCTTACTAATGATACTTAGTGGTTCTTCGTCAAAATATTGACAAAAAACCTAATTATTTGAATAACCCTTCTATGCATTAGCATCTTTAAATAAAAAGTTTGAATATAATATCAGATTTCATGTATATTACAGACTTTATCACTCTTTAGAATTACAATACATCCTGTATTCCAGCACCTTGTTTTCCGGCATTAAGAGATTTTCCTTTTATTTACATCTAAACTATGTGATGGACCTTTGCCAAACTGTTGAAAACTAGGCATTATCATGGTTTTATAGTGAGTTTATAACAACTCTGTGTCTTTTTGTTTCGTGTATGGGAATATATGTCATAGTTCTTATTTGCCCGGGAGCTAGAATTTCAATGCAAATGCTCAGGGCCACCCCTTCAGGTACAGTGCTTGACAGAGTGTAATAAAAGTTTTGGTTTTAAGTTCTGTATCTTCTCTGTCCTCAAAATAAGTAATAGGCATTTTTTTTTCCTTATTCTATTTAAATTTACTTATTGTCAGATAAGCTCACCAAATCATTTTCATTTTAAATGATCGTTTCTTTAATATCTGATTTTAAAACACATTTACATTTGATCTCTACAGTCTTATAAAGTCTACCAGTCCTCTTTAAATCTAGAACTTTCAACTAATTTCCTAATCTCCTTAGCTCCATATTACTGCATGTTTTCAGTATTTGAGTACAAGACAGGTAACTGGTACCATATTACCAAAGGAATCGGTAACTGAAGTATTAACATAAGACAAATATGATGTCCAAGGCCATTAACTGGTTGAGTTGTTAAGTACCAGATGGATGTATGGGACATCAAAATTATTGATACCATAAATACTAACAAATACTAATTTAATAATGCCAGATAGATTTTTAATTTTTTCCCAACTAGTAGTTGGGCCAGGGCTGATGGGGGAAGATTGACTGATACATCAATCAATCCAAGGAATAACTCAATTCTAAAAATATCTTTTCTAAGTGCAGCATCAAATAAATTATTATTCAGAACAAAAATTTCCCACAATAGAATAATTCTCACCATCTTGGAAATAATGTAAAACTCATACTCACTGATCAGCTTAATATTCTTGCAGAAGAACCGCCTTTTATGCATTTAAAGTAATTTATTTAAAAATATTTGTATTTTTATTATATATTATTCTTCTAAATTTCATAAATGATCCATTGGACTCCTGTTTTTATATACAGAATAGTTTTCAAATGCACCTTCATAGTTATATGATAATAATCTGTAACATCTATATATTCTTTTTGTGTTTCTCATAATTTTTTTGTGCATTCATGAGTGTAGATCTGAAATACATTTTTTTTTAAAAGTCCTAAAAAGTTTGCATTACTCCATGGAAATTCCATTTTTATTACAGCAGTGCCAAAGAAAATGCAAACTAAATGTCTTGTTTTGCTGCTGAGAAAGCAAAGGATAGATGAGTAATATTATGAAATAAAATTACTAATACTATAAAATATTTGGAACACTCTGGAAACAGTAAAATGTATTTCATGATCTGTCATAAGCTTTAAGAAATATCTAGGAAACAGTGTGTAGGAAAAAAACACATCAGTGAAGTAGTCATTGTAGTTCTTCATAAGGAAGAATAAGAAAAAAAATTCAGTGCTCAGTAGAAACACTTAAAATTAGTAAAATCCTAACTAATTAAAATATGCAAAAAGTTGTTTACAAATTTGAAATGGTGCAAAGAGAGAAGTAAATACAGAGGAAGAAAAAATTAAGAGATCAATAAGGATGAAAAAATATAGAAAGCACATTGTCTTCATGCTCTTTTTGTTTTTCCATTTATAAAGATGACTGTCTTTTTAAAACCATCTCAAATCCATAAGCAAGCAAAGCACAGATGTGTAGACAATAGTTTAAAAATAATTGAATTCTCTGTTTGATTTAGCTATACATATAAAGTAGGGAAGTTAGCAGAGGGATGTCTGAAAGCAAGAAAGGAAGTGGGTGGTGAGAAAACAGAGAAGTAAGAACTGGCGAGACCAGGATGCATGATTTTTGGTAAAAGAACTACCAGTGGGAAGGAGTGAAGTTTGCTGAGATAGTTTTTAACAGCTTCTCATGGAAGTGAAGATTATTGGCAGATCGGAGCAGTTGAAAATGTATGTGGAGATATGCATTCTGAGATGCTTCACATATTCTAATACTCACACAAATGTTTTTGTTGTGAAGTATATTGCTGCCTCAAATACACTGTGCTGAAATATTTCCAGATTATCTTTCCGAACAGTGTAATCGTTTTGGCAAATAACAGAGCCCAGTCTCTAATGATGACAGCAATCTGTCATCATTAGAAATTCACAGTGTGGAAGAATATACTTTACAATCTGCTTTTCCCAATTGCTTCATATTCTCTGTTTTACTCCACAGAACCTTCTTTGACACCGTCCATTCGCTGTTAAAAACTGTGCAAAAAATTTAAAAAATAATAATAAAAAAAAATTGTTCCTGTTAAAAAGTTAGTTACAGCACCTCAAATGTAGATAGAAAATAAAAAAACCCCTGTCTAGTCACATTCCCTTGGGTTTGGAACTACTAGATTAAAACAGCAGATTAGGTTTTTGTGTTTGTACTTTATTGGAAACATAGGCCTATTTCTAGGACAACATGTTTTTTTTGTTATGTACATTAGTAAATTAAGAGATCATCATAGTAGCTCCCAGAAAGACTTTGATTTTTTTCCTCCCAATCTATTAGTTTATGTACCTTTAAAGTTTAAAATCAAGTGCCAAAACTTTTGTGTTTAACCTCGATATGAGTATGATCATAAGTTTACAGGTATATTCTCCTTTTCTAGATACCATTGTTCTCCAAACAGTGAAGAAGAGAATTCAGCTGCTAAAGCAGTCTTTCTGGGTTCCCATCAGTTTGCCAAAACTGTGAAAAAGCTGGCTTGAACTGTCTGATACCTGAAAGGGAACTCAAGTAACGAGTTAGTTTCAGGTCAGCTGCATTTCATGTACCTTTGCCTTCCTTTTCTCTGTTTTCGAGACCTATCAGACCTAATGCATCTACTGCAGATCAGCTATAGAATTTATGCCTGGAAAATCTCTTCTGTTTGGTGTAATGAAGTGCCTGCAGATCCAGTGTAGACTTGGTTTGTTTGGTCACCATTTCTACGCTGCCAAAACAAACCTTTCTGTCTTGGGATTTTCCCTCTCTCTTAATTTAGTTCAGTAAAATAACTAATTCTAATATGAATTAAAAAAAATATTTTGAAGCTTGAGAAGCTGGATTTATAACTAGCACTTTATAATTCTCCTCGTATGAACAAACTTTATATTAAAAAACTCAGCCAATGTTAAATAATTTAAAGAGCATATTTTACTGAGAAAAAAAAAAAAAAGAAAAAAAAAGAAAAAAAAAAAGAAAGAAAGAAAAAAGAAGATTTCTTAAGACTGGGTAAAAGTTCTCTGAACATTTACATGCCCCAATAAAATATGAATATTTAAATAAATACATGAATTTAAGTCATAGCTATATGGGCATAATTGTCATTTTATGCACTACAAGCAGTTTAATAGTGTACAGTCTTTCATTTTGCCAGTGTACATCCAGCTTCTGCAAGGCAGCTCTCAGACTATTAACAATGGTTTATTTTTTTAGTGATTGCTTATGAATCTATGAATGTGTCCTAATCCTAACTGAATCTATCTCACTGACAGGAGTGCTACTCTGATATATACAGATTTTTCCTGTTCTGTCTTTTATCACCTATTTATTTACAGAGTTCCAAAAGCTAGAGGGTAAATGGATGACAGAATGGTTGCTTTAAGAGCATTATGCTCAAAAATCTTCTGCAACCTTTATAAACAAAAAGCAAACAAACAAAATCACAAAACCAAACCAGCCAAACAAAAAAGAAATTTAAAATCTGTTTTACTATCTCCCAAGCTATGGTAGTTTCTGCATATGTTTCTATATTTAGCTTTCCTTTACATGAAAACACAGATATGCCATGTCTGTTCTTAATTCTATAAATTAACAGGTGGGTGTTGATTCTGAAATGAGTAGTGACATTGATACTGATGGCAGAAGTGTTCAGTTATTAATCTATATTTTTAATTCATTGTCCAAAATAATTGTCTGCATATTTGCAATGAAGTTTCTGGAAACCCCAAGATGAATCACTGTTGCTTTTAACTCTGGCATAACAGCTAGGAGGAACTGTATTATCACAGTGATTGTACGTAAGCATGGGGACAAACTAAATCAAAATGTAATGCAACATTAATGTATAATTTTGAGATTTTTAACATTCTCTATGTAAGCAAGCTGACAGCCATAGGATCTTCTCTTTCTTTACAATTATCTTCACAACATTGCAATGCAAATCTTAGATGATGCAATATTTCACCATCAAAATACAAACAGGAGGCAAGACCTGAACTGACCTCAAAAGCCTGAAATATGTATATAACCATGTGTTAATGTTTGTTTACATTTACAAAAATTATGGTTTCAGTCTTCTTAAAAGATGTTTTGGCATCAGATGTTATCTAACACTTTTGACTAACTGTCTTTCAGACACAGATTACAGATTCTGTACAAAGCACCTTTTCCACAAGAAGCACGCCTATTCTTCAACATGATTAGAATTTTCCTGCAAAATGAGATATTTTTGGCTAATCAGCTCACTCCCTCAAAAATCAAATCTTCAAGAAGAAAAGGAACCCACATGAATATTTCAGCCTCTGAATTGAAGTTCTTTTCTTCTTGTTCCCTTTTTGTCTGTAAAGGACTAATTTTTTTTATATTCTGGTTTTGAAAATATACAGCTCATAATTCAACTCCCCAAACACTTCTATATTTATATATCCCACAGATAACCTTCCATAAGTCAGTGATCTATTTGACTAGTCACATCCAAAGGGTAACATGTAAACCAGTGGGTTAGGGTCCTTGTTAAAAGAGGAAAGTTTTGAGTTGAGTCATTGTTATCAGAACTGGTTACAAAATACAGAAATAGTCCAGGCAGAATTTAGACCATAGAGGTAAGAAAGGCTTTCATCTATAAGTCCCCTTTGATAGTTTGGAAACTTATGTATGGAACAGGATAAATTCCCTAAGGCAAAAAGGGAAGTGAATTTTAACCTATTAATGTCATGAAGAGGAACCTAAATTCTCTAAAATTGGGAGACATGATGGCTAGCAATGATTGCAGGCATCTATTTTCAAACTATATGCTAATGAATCTTGAGGGGACAGGCACAGAAATTCTTTCTTCATGCAACATGTTCTCAGCTACCTTGTGTACTAGCCATATGTACATTTTAGGTTCTGATTCAAAGTGCTTAGAGGCTCAATTATTTGCATACATTTGCTATTTAATGTGTAGCCTTTAGGTATGTGTGTCCATGTATGACTAGTAAACTGACCTTGGCTGCATTCCAGGTGCCCACCAAACCTGCTCTATTACTCCTCTTCTCAGCTGGACAGGGAAAGAAAATATAAGGACTCATGAATTGAGATAAGGACAGGGAGAGATCACTCTGCAATTACCTTCATGACAGAAACTAGACATGAGAAATTTAATTTTTTTTTTTTTGCCAATCAAATCAGAGTAGGATAGTGAAAAATAAAACAAAATCTTAAAACATCTTCCTCCCACCCTGCCCTTCTTGGGCTCAATTTTACTCCTAGTTTCCCTGCCTCCTTCATTGCAGTGGTGCAGGGCAGTGGGGAACATGAGTTGTTTCTCACATTGTTTCTGCTGACTGGCATCAGCTCTTTAAGAGACTGGCAATGCTTCTGGCATCTTCTCACAGAAGCCACTCCTATAGCCTCCCCACTACTTAAATCTTACGAAGCAAACCCAATATGGAGCAACTATTCTATCCCAGCCAGGGGGGAAAAATTAAACTAAGATTTCAAAAGAATGGGTAAAATTATATTTCTTAGGGAGTGTGATGATGTCAGCATGTATTAAGTGGACTTCATAAACGTCAGAACAGTACTAGACACAACTGCAGATTTAAAATCAGTCCATCAAGTTCTTCTTAAGTTTAAGCACCTCCTAACTGAGAACTTCAAGCACCTCCTAACTGAGAACTTCTCTTTGGACTACAGTAACTCATTTGGTTGCTTAAGTTCTGATAACATCCAGGTACCAGCAACAGCTGGCAGGCCAGTAGTCCCATCCAAAAGGGAACAGACTGAGATGTGCCTAAACTTGTTGGCCAGGGAATGAAATGAAAAAACTATGATTTACTTCTTATGCAAAAGATTACATAAATATTTGTAGGCTCTTTATACTAGGTACTCTTCATATAATAGAAATCAAATCATCCTAGAGTGCTCAGAAAATGGGATTTATAGGAGTGGCAAATACTCTCCCTGTCAGATGGAGGCCAAGGAGGATTGACAGCATGAGTGAATAACTTGGTAGCTACAGGTGGTTGCCACTGGGAATTAATTTCCCTCTTCATTAAGCTCCTTATAGACAGAGCCAAGGGAACAGAATAAGATGGTGTGATCCTCGATGAAGCAGGAAATTGAGTAATCTTAGTCAGTCTCCTATATAAACCTTTCTATTGGGAGCCAGCTACAGAAAAGTGACTACTTCCCTTTCCTGTTACCTCAGATTTTTCTAGTTAATATTTTTTAGAACAGAGGTCAATGCCTTGTAAACCAGATAAAAAGCAAATTATTATAAAAAAGGATCAATAAAAGAGATACCAAAAAGTGCTCAAATAGAAAGTGTTCTGAGTGGGGTTACATATGTATCTGACTCTTGAAGGCAATTGGGCAGTATCAGAAAGACAGTCTGGCAATTATTTTTTTATAAGAGTGAAAGATCTGTACTGGGGAAAGTGACATTCACAATGAAAAGCTCCCAAGAAAGAGATAGGAGCTCTGGTGGGTATTGTGTTGGCCTAGCATTACAGTACTGCACTGCTAGCATAATACAGTGTTCCTTTATGTCTGGGAAATTTGCTATTGCTTAGCTTTATCTGAAATTATTCTTGAAAGTTTATAAACATTTTTGAAAAAGGCATTTGGTTAGTAATACAGCTGAAAGCTAAGAAATAAAAGCTGCCTCTTCAAAAAAGATAATCAAAATGTGTAGCTGCTAGATAGAGTACTTTACACTAAAAGATGTAGGTGTGTATTTTTTTAAAAAAAACCTTAATGAAATTGCTAATTTTCTAGTTGGACTCAGTTCACTAAACTCCCCAAAGAGCTACACAAATTCCTCACAGTATGTAAAGAATCCTGAGAATTAGGTGCAAAAAACTGTGTTCTCAAATTCTGACAATCCTTCAGCACCCAAAACTTCGGCTGACATTACTATTGATTTCACAGTGTCTCACAGACATGATGGTGACTTTTAGAGCACTGGGGATGGGTCAGCAGAGATCTGCAGTAAAACCCACTTAACCATCTGGCCTACCTTCTGGAAATCTCTTCTCTCGGTCTGGCATGGACTGAATAAATATCTTCATTTATAATACTTTCCATAACAAATTAGAATGTTGACAGTGAATATTCATTATATTTCCCCCTATACAACCCAGTTAACACAACTCCCTAAGAGCATACACAGTTCATATTTTCTTTTTTATTTTTTCTGCTACATCTTCTCCCTGTAATTAGCAGGAACCTCCTATGGTTTATATTATTTAATATTTTTTTAATATTTTTTAAAGTGCCAACTAGACACTACTATCCACATACTTCAGAACTTCAATACAAGTTACAAATAAAGTTCAAATAGTCAGAGCAGAAAAAGTTCCAATTTTCCTCTTTGTGGATGCAACTTCAGCTGCAACCTTAAGTAAAAATAAATTTTGCATTCTTCAGTCGGTCCCCCGCCTCCAAAAAACCACAATATCAGCAAAAAAAATAAAAGCAATTAAGAATCCTGAATTTTACAATTCTCATCTGTCTTCTTCTGAATGGATTGTAATTAGGTGGTGAAAAAATTGAGTCTATCACTTTTTTCTGTTAAAAGACAGATGAAAAAAATCTCCTCTCAGTACACTAAGATTACCTCTTCAGCTGAAGAAAACAGACATGACTTTTTAATGGAAACTGGCTCCAAATCTATTTTAATGAAGGCTGTATTAGTAAAAATAATTTTTTTAGTATTTCCCCTGCTCAAAGATAACAATAAATTTTTTAGTACTTAAGCAATTTAATTTTATAGCAATTTAAGCACATGATATTGATAGTTAAACAAACCCTTTTAAATATAATTTAATAGTAAGGAATGAAAACTAAATAATCTATCAAAAAAAAAAAAAAGACAAAAAACCCCCCAAAAATTCAACCCAAAATCAAACCTACTAACAAAGATTAGAAGGGAAGGAGAAAAGCAGATGGAACAGATATTAAGAAAAAAAGAAAGAAAAGGGAGAAAAACATGCCCTGAATAACCAATTTTCTCAAACCAAAGGTTAAAAAGGAATCCAGTATACACAAATGCTGTCTAATTTTGTAGTGTTTTATATTCTCATAGAAATTATGGTAGCATGCTTTACCATAATCTACAACTTCTGTATTTGCCAGGCAGATAATTTAGTTTTTAAAAGTTTTTGTTTGTTTGTTTGCTTTTTAAATCACGACAAAATGAAAATCTTTATGAAATCTTTATGAAAGATTTTGAATGCCATCTACTTATTTAATGTTAAAAGAAAGAGAAATTTTGTCATAGAATCACTAACATTCTTTCCCAGGTCTTCTAGGTAATTTATCAAGTTTCCAAACAGTCTCACTGTCAAAAATTTCACTTTGTATCTCAGCCACATGTCTCAGCTTTCTGCCTATTCATCTGATATTTCTCATCGCGAATTTGTATTGATATGCGTATTTTTACTTTAATATCATTATACTCTGTTTCATTCTAAGGAAAGAAAGGTTTCTTTCCTTTTTTAGGAAAAAAAACAAAACAAAACCAACTTGAATAAAATATATGTAATGAGGTAATTATATAGGTAAGACATCACTTAGAAATTCACTGCTCTGTGTATATTTTATAACAAATTTTTCATGTTGTTCTTTGCAATCATAATATTTATTAGTTGTTTGATATCATAGCACACTGCTCTGCAATAAAATGAAACATTATAGAATCTGTTACAGAGCAATTAGCAAATGTTCATCCTGAAAGCTAAAATAGTAAAATACCTGATTTATATATGACATCATATCAATATTTCTAAAGAGGTCAGTCTGTTAAAAACAACAAAAAAAAAAATACTTAAGTGTTATAAAAAAAATTTAATTGCATTCTCAGCATACATTGGTATCTGGGACATACAGACATCTCACCAGATATGAAGTATCTGGAAGATAAATTTATGAATCTATACACTTGTAAAAAATTGCCAATTTTTAAAGATAGTACTTAACATGTAGTTATACTTTGTATTACTGTACTTAATACTCAGAATTTACCCTTCAAATTTTGTAGTCCATGTCCTTATTTTATTAAGTTGATTCAAATAAAATTGGCAAATACAGTTTTATTTTAATTGTACCAGCAAGAGATTTCTGTAGCCCGTGTTTTAATAGCTTCTCACACAAAAATGACTGTGTGGAAAACAACATAATTACATAATAAAATATTTTCAACAAAATGTAATTCAACTTCTTCAGTAAAAGTAATACTTTATAAGAAAAATTGAAATATATTTGAGACTTGTTTCTGTAACCTAAAATACAATGTAAATAATATGAAATAAAACATATGCAAAGAGAAATGGGAAAAGCTGTGTACTTAAGCTTAAAACATGGAGAAAATTAACACTGAACCATCAAAAGGGACCCAAAAGGCTTTGATTTTTTTTTCCCCCTATATGATAGTTCTGGTCTTTTTCTTAATCCACAGAATATCTTTATTTCAGGTCTGATACATATACTATGCTAAGTTATGCTATGCTATGCTATCCAGATAAGTTTTGTTTGAAGTTAGATTCTTGGAAGATTTGTAAGAAGTAGAGATGCTTTCAAACAGGTTTCATTTAAGTTGTTTTCAAAGCAGCTCACTGCACCATAATAATTGGTCATCGAATTGTATAGGCAAGTATACAATTTCATTTGACTTAAGTACTTTACCCAGGATCCAAATATAATGACTCTGTGATCATTAGTTTAAATTATTTTTTTCAGATGTTCCAATTATCTCCACTCACTTAGAATGGTCTTTCAGATATAAAGAATTGAGGTGATACCAATAATGTACTTTGTGCGTTCTGATGTCTATTTATTTAGTACATACGTGCTAACACTATTTGAATTCACCTAAGTATTCTGAAAGAATATGGTAACTCTTTGAAAAGAATCACTAGCTAATTCATCTAGACACCCTACCTGTCCCCCAAAAATGGGTTATTGGATAATAATAATAATCTGTTCCAGTTTAAATATATATATAAAACATTTAATGACAGCTCCAGTGTAAGTAGGTAGTACTCTTGAGAAGGTATCTCATGATCTATCTCTAGCCTAGGAGGATATTGATTCATATGGTATCTTTATTCAAAAACTGAAATAAACTTAGGTTTCTTTGGCTCTGAAATTTTTTGCTTCCAAGCTGTACTATAAAATATTACAATTTTAGACAGGCTAGGCTTTCACATATATCTTTCTGGCTGGCAGAAACTCACTTCTCAAATGTCTTACCACATAAAAAAACAATGCTCTTATTCAAGATTCTGTTCATGGTTTCATAATTTTATTCAAGGTATTTCTAGAATAAATATAAATGAAAATTAGGATTCTTTTGCTTGTTTGTTTGTTTTTTCAAACCCACTGAAACCTGTATGCATTTAAGTAACAGCAGGCTCAAGTGGAGAATTTAAAGAAATAATAACATATTTTCAACCAAAAGGAAAGTTCTTGTCACAATGACCTTCAAAAATTTGAATTTACTTCCAAAGCCAGAGCTGCATTTTCACAGTGTATTATGGAACAGTCAGTAGAAAACTAATCTTATTTGTACAGTTTAAAATATGAACAAACTGTTATATTCACAACTAAACTGACATGATTGATTGTAACATGGTTTAGAATTTGGGTACAACCCAAGATATGCTTAATCTAATGCCATCCCAAATTATGGGTTTTGAGGGAGATAAACTGGAGTCTTTTTTAACTTAAGAAATCAGAGAGAATTTCAATCTAATAGGCACCTAGAGGTAGAAGCTAAAATGGTCAGAAAGGATAAAGAAATTTTTCTTCAGATTTAGCTAGTGGAAGTGTTGTTGAAATTAGACATAGTGACATGAAATAGAGCAAAAGAAACAGGAAGATGTTCCAGTAATTTTTATGAAACTTACATCTATCTAGCTTAAATAAAGCAAAATATTAGACCTCGGCCTCTTCTCGGGTCTTTACTATATTTCATTCCCTCCAACTAAAAAACAAAGCCCAACAAAAATTAAGAGTGAAATCACTTAGAATGATTGTTCCCAATTATGGTGACAAGATTTTTTCTGATCTATCATCATTATTTTCACTGAATGAAAACAGTTCCCATGCAATCTCAGATCACCTTACAATTTCATACTAAATGGTCATTTAAGTACCATATGGAAAACATCACAAACCAGATTTGTACTTTTGTTTAAACTTTCAGATCAAAGTTGTTGCTTTTTTTTTTTTTGCTGTTATTTTTTTTAATCTAGCTGGGAAAATCCCAGTTAATAGTAGCATGCTAACAATTAATTAAAAACAATTAACCATAGTTGCTTCTCTTAGCTTATATTCTACACCTATAAAACACACTCTTGTGTTTTATACTACATATCATACTTATGGAGGACTTCTGGAGCATGTAAAATTTCATTAATATTTATGATGTACATCGAAGAATTGACAGTTTAGTTCCCTCTGTTCATAGCCAGAGGTTAATAATTTCCAGTGTTAAATCTTTGGCATGGTATTTGAAGAAACAGAAGCAAAATGAACAGTTAATCAGGGAAAATCAGAAATATAAAAAACAAAAATATATCTCAATATTTTGACAAAAAGAAAGAAGACATTTTAAAGGAATGAATAAATTTCCTGGTTAACTATTTCTCTAACTGTTTTTTTGAAATGGGAAAAATATGGACACCCTTCTATTCATATAAGTATGCAAATTATACATTAGTCTTATGTTGAAGTCTAATATCTGAATGTAAAAATATGCTAAGGCAGATGTGACCAAATGCTCTTTGAAAAATTCTTATACGTACTCAAATGAATTTACATGCTGTAAATTTTATGGGGGAAAAAAAAATAATAATTTAAAAAAAGATAATTAAACTGTGAATAGTAATATATGAGTACTTAAGTTAGATTATGTTATGACTAAATATACCATAAATCTATCACTTACATTGATTGAGTCTGGAACATTTATTATCATAAATGAGCCCATAAAAATACTTCACACATCAAGAGTAAATTACTCACTCATTAAACCATTGCCACACTTTAAGCACTATTTCCTTCACTTAATTCAAATATTTTGCAAATACAAATCTATGATCAGCTTTAGAAGACAAAATCAGTTACATTGAGTTAGCTGTGCAAAGAAGTTGCAAAGTTCATAACCTAGATTGGCTTCCATTCAAAAATATGCATAACTAGTAATATTGTGTTTTCTCCTAACAATCTAAATATATGTTTACAGAATACATATTATTTACTTAAACATGCCTGACAGTTATTGAAAATAAAACTAATAATTGAAGAATAATTCTTGTGCTTTGGGTTTTTAATTGCATTCAGCTAGAAAGTAAGCAATTATGTCATCATAAAATCACAGAGCACTTTGGGTTGGAAAAGACTTCTGAAAGTCATGTAGTTGATACAATTTCTCAGACCAGGGACAATGGTTAATGCCTTCCAAGGCCTGAATATTTCCAATCATGGAGACTCCACAACATTTCTGAGCCTTTCTGACAATATTTGACCACTATCACAATAACATAATTTTTAATTTTCTCTAATAAAAAATCTCAGGTTTTGTCCTTATTTAATCATATGCTATGACTTTGCATTTCCAAGAAGTTGGTTCCTGTCTTCTCCATAGACTTCTGTTAGGTAGCTGCAGACAGCAAAAGAACCTCTATTTAGCCTCCTAATCTTAAGGACAAATAAATCTATCACTTGCAGCCTGTCAAATGTTGTCTGTTCCAAATCTCTAACTTGAGCATCCCCTCCAATTTGTTGTTAAATTTGAACCTGCGGAGAGGGGTTCATCAGTGGGTCCATCACACTGGTCAGGTCATCAATAAAGTTATTGAAAAATATTAATCACACTACTGTTCCATGAGGGACATCACCTGTACCCATCTGTCTGCAGGACTTTGTACCAGTGATCACAACACTGAGCCTGTCAGTCCATATGGGAGCCCTGATGAAATATTGTATTACAGGAATCAGTGAACTTAGACACGGCATGACCGTGTTCCTGGGGCTCATACTAAGGGCTTGGGAAGCCTGTATATGATAATCTGTAATTTATTATATGTCTTTAGGAAAGATAAACTCTATGTGGATCAAAGGGTAAAATGCATTGATCCTGACCAAGAAGAAGCACGTTCATGAGTTAGTGAACCACACAGCATTTACCTTGAGCAGTCCCAGGTCTGTGCTGTGCATCTCATCCATCGTGGTGTTCAGACCCGTGTTATATTTCACATATTCCTAAAACAGAGGATTCCCAGCCCCAAATTACTTTCCTCCTGATTTCTCTACCTGCACCCCAAAAGACGCACAGGGGGATGGGGAATGGGGTTTACAGTCTGTTCCTTGCATCTTGTTTTCTGGTGCTCCCTCCTCCTCATGTTGTTTTCTGGTGCTCGCTCCCTGCTTCAACACAGGATCTCTCTCCTGAGAGAGAGTCTTTCATGAACCTCTCCAACATGAGTCCCTCTCACCAGGTGCAGTCCTTCAGAAACCACTCCACCATGGGCTGCCCAGAGTCACGGAATGCTATGGGAACAGTCACTTCCCCTGGCATGGGGTCCTCCGTGGCCGCAGATCCACATTTGCTCCACCTTGATGCTTCATGAGCTGCAACAAGCACATGCCCAACGATGGTCCTTCATGGGCCACATCACTGACCCAAAATGCTTTTTCACTTTATCTACTGTTTCCAGAAAAAACACAAAATTGTTTTATACTTTTTTGATACAACAGCTGATGCAATGGAATGCAAATTTCAACTTTGTATCTCCATACTAGGGAGAAGGGACTCCATATTAAGAAATGTAAATATGGTGTTTTATAGTTATTCTTTCCATTCCTATGTCTGGTAGTCATATGCTCCTCGTTTATTTCCATGCTGTAATAGTTGAATATTCAGTTTATTGCACAGATATCTACCTATATGTAATTATTTCATACTCATTGATGATTTCTTTTTGAAGAAATTCCTGTTTGGGGGAGAGGAAATTCTTTAGTTTTATTTGGTTTATTTCTGTTAATATTTGCTGCCATTATTTTTCTAGGACAATTTCAGTGGACAATATGCCTAAAAAGTGTTAGAAAAAAGAAAGAGAAAAAAAAGTTTTGGAATAGTATGAGTCTTTTCTTTTCCATACACAGTCAATAGAAAATAAGAAAACACAGACAGGCATCTAAGTTAAAAATTCTCAAACCAAAAATTCCTGAATATTTGAAGACATATGAGAGAAAGCTCATAAATATATAAAAATTATACATTAAAGGATCTCTAAACTTATACTGATATGCCATGGTTATATCATCTATTAATGCATCAAATAAGAATTAACCTTCTGAGTTTCCATCACAATAGACAACTGCAGATTTTTTAGAACTAGTGTGGAAAAAAGATCATAATGTAGTCTTTACAAATCCTTTCTTCTTTTTGGATTTTGTAGACTGCTTTTAATATTTTGCAAGCTGATTTTTAGTCTGATCTATAGAAACAAACTAAATCTGTTCAGTGAGTGGGTTGAGTAACCCTTCTGAATCTGTATGTCTGCATACCAAAAAAAGGTGGAACAAGGTAAGGTCTATTTTATAGGTAGCTATTAGGCAATTTGATTTTAAAGTCAGAAATATCTTTCGTGCATTTCTTCAAACATATATTAAAGTTATTGTCGCTCAAAAATATATCATGTACACAATATAT
The DNA here is from genome assembly GCA_023637945.1 of Phaethornis superciliosus. NCBI lineage: Eukaryota > Metazoa > Chordata > Aves > Apodiformes > Trochilidae > Phaethornis > Phaethornis superciliosus. The sequence goes on from JAJQWJ010000005.1 coordinate 10,713,393, forward strand.
CATGTATCAATCTACACAAGGCTTTTTATAATGTTATTTTGTTTGCTGGAAAGCTACTGTACTTGACGAATAAACGTGTATCAATTTTACCTCAGAAAACTTATCCAAATAAGACATGGGAATAGTTGTCAAGTATTTTAGAAAAAAAGGAAAAAAAGAGGAAATTTTATTTTACTATGCAAAGGACTTTGCCAGTGGAATTAAACTACCTGTATTGCTAACATACAGACATCTACTACCTGACTAGCTAAAAGCTGTGATTACAGTATTAAGAAAAATATTTCAGTATTTTCTGTTTAAATTTCATTGGGTACTTTAATAATTTCTAGAACCTTCGTGGAAAAGGGAGAATCCATTAGTTTATTGAGGAACAGCAAGGCAAGGCAAGGAAAGGAAATGAAAAGTAACAATTTCCTGAAACATGTATGAACTATTATGGTATTAGAGAGCAATCATGCTGTTGCAATGATCCATTTCCCAGTATAAGAAAATAGGAAAATGTTTCAATGAATGTCATGTTCCATAGAAGTTGGAATATAAATATTCTTTAATTTTTTTTTTGCTTGTTAAATATCAAGCAACATAAAAAGCATTGGTTTAAAGGATATGCTAAAAATCGTGGGTTATGTTAGTGAAGTAGGTCGATAGATCAGATATGGTCTTTACCACTACAGCCCAAGTTAATTTCTGGTTGTCACGGTTTAATGCTGGCCTGGCAATTAAACTGAATAACCTATGCTCTCTATTAATCCCCCTCCCCTCCCTGATAAAGAGAGAGAATAAAAAGAGACTTAGCTGAAAGCAAAAGTACAAGACAGAAAATTACCTTTATCCTGGCCCAAACCAGGACACTGGTGCTATCCCTCTCACATTTGTTTAATTCAAATAAAACTTTAAAACAACCCACAAATACCTGGCACTTTGATGTGACTACAGCCATTTATCTGACATTTCTACCCATGCACTCTTTTTTGAAAATCTCTCATTAAATCTTTCAGTATGTACTTTAGAGCTATTTTAATTTTCATCACTGTGAACTAGCTTGTCTTAGCTCTGCCATTTAGTGAAGTGGAAAACAAACAGTTCTTAAAGGAGATTTTCAGGACAGCTGAAGTTGCTTGAGAAAAGCCAGTGTGCAGGTTATTTTGATTTAATTCAATAACATACTTGTTGAAAAGGACAAGAACCCTCTGTTCCATTTACTTCTATTTCTTTATAAATATGTTATTATTATATTTCCAGGAAAAAAAATGTACCTCAAAATAGTTTTAAAGTTCACTGAAATTTAAGATTAATCTATTTTACTATTCTGTGAAAAAAGCCTCCTATGACAGAAGACTACATAACTTATTTAGGGTTCTCAAAGAGGTTTTAAGGAGAAAAAGCTAAATTTCCAAATCTAGGGTGCATACAGTAGATTATGCTAGATTACTGTCAGTGAAGAACAAAGCAGATGTCAGGTAAATATAGCACTAAGAAAGAGTCAGATTAGAATTTTCCCCTTAGGCATTAGTGCCTTCCTGTTTGATAAAATCATGCATTTAAGGAGGGAAAGTATGGGATTTTTATGACAAAGTACAACTCAAAGTCATTTCTTTGATAACTGTCCTGTTGCATGTATTGCTATATGCATATGCATGACTCCCGACAATTAGGTATAACATATTTAACAGAATTATGTTTCTGGCAAAACACGAGGTGCCATTTATCATGGGGAGCTCCCCATTAGTAGTCTGACAGCTTTATAGTTCTGTTGGGAAATGAAGTATAACATCAGGTTACTAAGCAACTCCACAGCTTTTTTTAAGTGCTTCTTGGAACTCACTTGTTTCTCCTTAATTGATTCAGTCCACATCATTTTGAACATAAATGGGACCTCATGTTTAGAAATATGCTGCATTAACTACTTTTAGCTAACATGTCTTGTTACCTCTACATATCTAAATCAAGCACTGACATATAAATGCCATATTGAAAGCAAATTTTTATCTTCATCCTGAGTTGCATTGACATTTAATATATATAAATTATTTTGACAGTTCAATCTAGTCCCTGAAGTTGTCTGATGACTGTTAGAAAATAACATGAAAAGCTGAGCAGCATTTCCATTTTTTCAGTTTTATGTAGAATAAAGTTTAATTAGTCAATCTCACTTCTATGGTGAATTCATGTGCATTAGAATTAATAGGAGATATGCCCCTGCACATCACAATCGTGGTGATATTTCCTTGAGTCACTAAGCCTTTGAGCAAGAGAGCATGCCATACCATCTCAAATCTTCAGGTACATCACAGTTTATGAACTGTAAACTAGTCTTCTATCATTCCTGGCTTTTCTCCCCATTACAGCACTGGTGAATGAAACACTAGAAATATGTAGGCTTTGATGTTCTTTCCTCAAGCCAACCTCTGTATTCCTTTCTTTATATTCTTCTTCCTTATTAAAAAAATTAATACTTTTAAAAGAGTAAATACTTACTAGGGTATAAAAAAGGAGAGGCAGATTGAGGATCAATTAATGTGTGTTATCTCCTGACATTTTAAACCCTCCTTTTGTTACATTGCTTATTATTTTGGAGATTATACTCTTTTGTGCCTTCTGCCTCCCAGTTTTCCTTTTCCTCAAATAATTTTCAATATTTTATTTTCATTAATTTATGTCGGAGAAAACTTTACTGTAACTGTGACTTGAAAAAGAAAGATCTTTGCATCTTGATGATCACTTAGATCAGGTTTTTTCTGTCCTCTATGAACCCTAATACTGTTGTAGGTTTGAACGTAAGATTACCCACAACTGATTTGTTTCTGTTAATTAACACATTGAATGATTATAGGTTAATAAGCTAAGACACAGAACATATTTTACAACAGATGAAATTAGATTCTGCCCCTCTCACTGAAACATACATTTGCTTTATGCTACTGATATGAGTTTATCAATCTTATGGAATTCATATATGCATGTTATATAAGTTTATATGTGCACTAGATTATGAGATACCATCTGTAATGGAGTAAATATTTTTTAATGTCTTTTACATGAATAGTTTGTTGGGCTACCTTTAGGAAACACTCCAACTTGAGTCACAAGGTTGTAGCATTCCAGTTCAGAATTCCAGTGCTCTATTGAGGAAGAGGACTTCACAGTGTCTCTGCTGCTTCTGGGACCATATACTTGATCACTAGTCAGAGAACCTTCCACATTTATGACCTGTGGAACAAGGTTCCACAACATTCATGATGCCAGAACTGTGGGAAGGGAAGAGATCACATAAGCAAGTTTCACAGTAGGACTTGTCAGGTTTTATGGATTTTTTACAAGAAGTAAAATGGAGAAACATCTTAAAAGTCCACTAGTTCACTGAAAAGTGCAACACAAGAATGACATAGGTCTCTGAGGAGGCAGTGGAAAACATTAACTGTTGTGCAGACAGTAGTATATAAGTTCATGTCTTGCATTTACTCTATACCTGCCCAATAACAAACAAGCATAAAAGCTAAGTTTTGATCAAAATTAACTTCTTGGTTCTACATAGGGGATGGTTCAATTTGTCACTGCACCACTTTTCATCATTTTAGTAGAAATTCCTAGGTTTGCTTACTATACTAAGCCTTGTACTAAGCTTTGCTACATGAGCAAAGATTTATGTTTCCAAAAGCTCATTTTTAAAGACCCACCTTGCTAAGACTAAAGCTAACTCAAATTTATTATAGTATTAAAACCAAATCAATTTAACCATAATTCTCAATGTTCTAGAAATCCAACATATATAAATAAAAATACACGTATATATGTGTGTGTGCTTATGTGTATAAAAACATTAATTGCCTGGTTACAACATTATTGACTCCAGAAGATGGACTATCCACAGATACTAAAAGGTAAGCTATGAAAAACTGCTAGGTTTCAGGGTACTGAGAATAACAGCAGGTAGTTTTCTCTTGTGCTCATCCCAGAGCTCTGGTATACCCACGTGTCTTGACTTGTACTCCCCAATTTTTTACTCAATGTATGGCACATACTTTCAATGAATTAATTCTTTCTCACCAGCATCTTTTTATCTCTGTTTAATAAGAAGTCTGCTCTCTTTCTTCTTCTTACTTTCAAATTTTTCTAATCACTCACTGTCTTGCATCTTCTTGGTCGCAGGGAGAGGGAGAAGGTTCAAAATCTTTTCCACTACAGGAGGGAAAGAGACCAAGGACCTGACATTATAATTTTTTCCTTACAGTGCCATGAAGATTCATGGCCTTTATGTTTAGGAATACTTTTCTAACTTATCTGTCAATATGCAGTACTACAAAGTTTATACTGAATAGTTAGCACTGATGAATGCAGTCTTTGGTGATTCTTAGTGACTGAGGTCTGGGTAATCATGCTTGAAAGCTGTTTGGTGAGAAACATCAAAGCCAAAGTGGGCTTGTCCTCTTTCTTCTCCAGTTTCCCTTGTTTATACCTGATGCTTTTATGCTACTGGCCTCTATCCCCAAAGGAGAAGTGGGAGGTGGTGTCTCATCTGCTCTCAGTGTTGCTTATCTTGTTTTTCTTTTCTCTTGGTAGTCTTTCTTCTTTCATATTCATTAGGATGTCATGCCTATTTGCAGTTTCTTGTGCTTATCTTATGCTTTGTCTGGAAATTTTTTATCGTTTTTACGCCTTTTGTATGCAATTACATCTCTCTGACACTTCGGTGGCCATATTTGCACACTATTCACATAGTAAAACTATGGCTGTACAACCACATTGCTACAAAGTGTTTATATGCTGTTATTAGTTACACTATTTCAGTACACCTGCATTCAGGATCAAGGCAAGCTTGAATAGTAATTATATCCTGATTAAGTCATTTATGGTTTACAGGTGTCACTGGCCTCTCTTTGGTGAGAGAGAACATACTGGCAGAGAAATTACACTAACCAGAAGTTAACTTCCATTTCTTTTTAAAACATATCTGTCCTCTTTAGAAAAGACTGTTAGTAGAAAAAGTTGTTTTCCAGGTCAACTGAGCAATGTCTTTTCAGTACATTTTCAATTATACAGACCTTACACTCCAGGATTGATAACAGTAATGTATTATTCCAGAAAACCCTCTTTTTGCTCTTGCAAAAATATCCAAGAGAACCAGCTTTCCCCTGAAAAGAAATTTGTTTTCATCCTCTCCTAGGAACACTGAATAACTGGATGTTAACTGTATTTTGTTCCAATAGCGATCACCTAATCCAGACTGGTAGAAAACAGAAGAAAAAAAAAGTCTGAAGAATATCTGAAGCATAGGAATGTTTAACCTGGAATACATAGACCACAGTGTGGTACTATTTTAATTGTATTGAAGATCAGACAGAACAACTTATTTAGCCTTTAGTGGTCACTAAACCATTGCATACAGAGTCTATTTAACTGGAGATTTCATGAGACGAGATTTTAACATCTGTAATAAAAAGGGGTCAACATCTCTCATACAGTTAATGAGACTGATGACCCACAAGTCTGTATTAAATGAAATTCACTAGTAATATTTTGCTGGACTCAGACGTGTCTTCAGTTTATGACAGCTGATAGATATTTCAAGCAAATATCCTTTAATATATACCTTTAATATATACCACTGTCTTTACAGGAGTCACCAGATTTCCAAGTTCATATATGTCCCTATGAGCCTGAAGGTTGTCCAACATTTCCTGAGCATCACAGCTTAAGTTTCTGAAACTTGCACACTCACTATCCTAGTTAAAGTCTTTCACGCAGCAGCTTTCTGAGTCCATAACATAAACTCTTCACCATCAGAAACTTTTACTACAAGGAGAGAAGTTCAGGCTTATATGCAGCTGGGGTAGAAAGACTAGATCCTATGCAAAAAGAATAAACTGTCTGGAGGGGGGGGTTAAGGGGCTGGGGCAGGGTGGGGTGGATAACTGGCCAGAGAAGCTGCAACTTTCTACATCTGTTAGTCCAGAGGAAGAAAAGAATTGCAGAGAATAATTTCCTCCCTCACCAAGAGACAAATCAAGTTTCCAAGGAGAAACCAAGCCTTGAAATCAAGAGAAACATGGTCTTAAAAGTGATCTGTGAAAATAACCTTCCTAGGGTATTAGCAGAGAGCATATTTTTCACATGACATTTGAAGTTGTATTTATACATTTTTAACACATTCTGCTTGTGTGTTCTTTGTCAGTTCACAGGCAGTCAATTTTCTGCTCTAAACCAGTTTCACCTGATTCACAAATCTGCCTTCCTGGAACCACCTGTATCATTTTGCCCCACCTGTATTATTGTGCCTCTACACTCTTTCATGTCACTTTTCATTCTAAAGCTGCAGATAATTCAGTAATTGCTTCTACTATTATGTCATTCCTACAAATTAAAGCTTCATTGACACAAGGTGCTATGTATTTAGCCACTAGGCTATCGCAAACACAGCTGAAACAACCTAAAATGAACTCAGTCCAAGGCAGTCCTAGACTAGTCCTGATATCCCTGCACTATCAATTAAAATACAATTACTGGTCTTTTACTAGCAATAGAAAAAAATATACTAGGCTGTAATGGGCTTTCTCTTTAAGGACTGCAGGATAGTCCTCCAGCCTATGGAGGGAACCAGGTTGGTGCAGATACCCACACTGAAGCACACAGAAGATCCCACTCCAGAGCAGGTGGATGTGTCCTGATGGAAGCAGCAATCTGTGGAGAGGAGCACAGGCAGGAGCAGGTTTTCTGGCAGAGACTGCAGGCAATGGAGGCCCCACACTGGCACACATTTATCAGTACAGATTGCAACCCATGGGAAGAAACTACACTGGAGCAAAGGAAAATTTTAAAGGGGATGGAGCAGCAGAGATGGACTGACTGCTAAGCCCGTTCCTGCTGCTTAAGGGAGACAAAGATACGGAATGAAGATGAGCATGGGAAGAAGGGTGAGCTGGGTGGAAGGTGGTGTAGTTTTGTCTTAGTTTCTCACCATCCACCTCCATTTTAAATGTCAATAAATTAAACTTTCTCAAGAAGAGTCTGTTTTGTCTGCAACAGTAACTGGTGAGTGATCCCTCTGTTCTTATCTGAGCCCACCAGCTTTTTCATCTTATTTTCTACCTCTGTCCCATTGAAGAAGGCAAGTGAGAATGACTGGGTGGGTATCCTGCAGCTGGCCGAGGTCAAACCTCCAGAAATATCAAGCATTATACAGCAAGCCAACACTGAAGTGAAAAACACCACAACAAAACAACCAAAAAAACCACATATTACGTTTGAGATTTCAGTAGAATTCATATTATCTATACTGTAATATGTCATACAGAGTTTATTAAAATAAGAATCTGTTATATTTCTTTTAAAAACACGTAATTCTGCTACAATAATCTTAATTTCCCTGTCTCCAAATATTATACATATATTTAAAATTAATTTCAATTTTTAAACTATGCAGATTTTTTCTTAGATTTTTTTTAATATAAAATATTATTTTAGGATTAAATCTGCTATGATCGAATTCAATTCCCCAAATCTTTTGACACCCCAGTGGCCACAAACAAAGTAGGTTTTTTTTTCTCTCAAGTCCTCTTTTGTAATGGTAAGCAACTGTCATCAAGCTAAAGATAAAGTGAAAAAGATTAAAAAGGTATCTCAGCAATTTTTGGGCTGTGTCAGATATTATTGTCATCTTCACGAGAAATTTCTGGCAAGTAAAAACCACATCAGTCTTCCAAACAGATGAAGAGCAAGATGAAAGTGGCCTTTTCACTTCCATTTAATGCAAGTGAGGGGGTTTTTGTTTTGTTTCTCTTGTTTTGGTTTAGTTTTACTTTTCTTCTGAGAGTCTTTTTTCCCCACTTCAAAGTCTTAAATACATTCTGGATAGAAAGAGAAAGGAGAATACAACTTTCTTTTTGAACAGTGAATTTTCTTTTTCCTGATTTACACTGACATTTATAACCCTTACCAAAACCTATAGCACATCTGTTTGCTATTCTGTATCATAACATAGATAAGGTTTCTAAGAGTATCACAAAGAAAGATGGATGATACTTCTATCAGTTTTGCTTTACTGTAAGAAGTTGGAGGGGAAAACCTGTCATTTACAAAAAAAGTTTTAAAAAATATTTTCAGATAGTTTATTAAATTTTGACCTTTCTTTTATTTATAGGATTTTATATACAGTGCAAGGCCTTTGTATTATCTCATGCTGAACCCAGCTTATTACATTTCCAGGAGTTAGACCAGAAGTTATTTCTATAGAATCACATTTCTTTTTCCTTTTTTTTTTTTTCTTTATTTTTTTTCCTTAAAACGATATTGTTCCAGGTTTATAGTGTCTTGCTCTTTGTCCTTTAGTCCTTTCTTTTAAATTAATATGCCAGACTTTCTCCTGTTGAATGGTTCTTCACTGATATTAAAAAGCTTCCTGAGCAGACATTAAGTATGATGTCTACACTGCAATTCGTCTGTCTACTTTGGCAATGATAGTCTCCCAGAACTAACAAATTAGTAAGGCATAACCTTCCTATTCCAAACTTCATTTAATCAAGTTGTGCTTTCCTAGGCATTTTCCAATCTGGTGGTTTAAAATAGTTTCTAATACTTCCCTGAAAATTGAAGTTAAACTATTTGGTCTTTAATTTCCTACTGTGTCCCTAGGCTTTCTCTTAAATAAGGGTATTCTGATGGCTTTTCTAATTTCTGTTTCCATTTCATTAACATCTCATGGGAGAATACTGCTTCTGGAGTCTTGATCAATGTTCAGAGCTTCTCGGTAAGTTCATGGTTTTATTTATCTTCTTCTTAATGTATCTCTCCTGTAACTTTGATTTCTCAATTAGTAAAGGCAAATTTCAAGACTAATAATTTTGGAGAAACCTGTAAGATTATTTATTTTATTTTTTTACATGTAATATACCAATCTTTTGAAAAATAATTTTGGAGTTCATTATAAAAACAAATTACATATATAAATAACCTATTAACTTCAAGCTAATTTAAATAAAAGTGCTTGTCAATATTCTAATGTGGTTTTTTTCTCTTTTCATGCATTTTAACTTAATTTTATTATTATTTGTAAGAATTTTCTAACTTTTATGCTGCTAAATTCAAGAACTTCTGCAAAGTCTGCTGAGTATCTGGTCTTCCCTGTTTCTCTGTTCATTATCTTAAGTTCATAAGTTACCACAATTACCTGTTTAAAACTGGTCAAAACTTTGTACATATATTGTACAAAGTATTATTTGATGCTATAGATAAGTGACCTAATCTATCTTGTTCCTAGGTTTAAATTTATATAATAAGAATTGAATGGTTTCATTTTTTAAGGAAGAAACACCCTCCCCCAAAAGAAAGTAGTAATTACAAAATACAATACTCCAAAAAAGAGCCATGTAATAGAAATCTGAATGTCACATGTATACAGTCACCCATCCACACACACATTAGATACACATTAAACTTCCACCTATATAATTTCCCTTGTACTGGCCCCCCTATGATTCCAAAAACACTATGAAGAGGTATTTTTTTCTTCTGCATCTTGAAAAGGGTAAACAAAAGACAGTATTCTGATACAAACAAGGAAGACTCTCATATAATCAAGTATTCTTTCTCTCCTCTCTTGTCCTCTCATTCCTCTCCTCTTCACCAGAGTCAGAAGAGTCTTTATGTACCTCCAGAAATAGCACTGAACAGAATGCTTTCATTTATTACTTTCATTTAATGTTGTTTCAAGATTGATGTGATAATGTTACTATAACTTTTATTTAAGTCCTTATTTGAGTCTTGAGTTAACTGATATTCAGGGCCCCCAAATTTTGTGCTTGCATATGCATATTTAAAATTTTCTGTTTGTCTTTTGCTAGAAGATCATGCACAGCATCTAAGGTGTCCTAAGTCCTTCAAACTTATTGTAGTTACCCAGCTTATTCTATGACACGTGCGCAGTACACAGACACTTCTAGGACACTCAAGGAAGTTGCTCATTACAACAGGAATTAAGTTATTCTTTGCAGAACAATAGAATTAAATTCAGGAAAGTGTATAGTATTATATAGCAGTAAGAGCACTCATGAATTGTGAATCTCTTTTTAAAAAAAACTTGTTAAAATTATTTTCTTTATTATTAAATTTATTTTGTATTTTTATATTATTTTCTCTCTTCTAACCTTGATATTAAAATGCTAAGCCTTACAAATTCAGATTTATAAGGCTTTCCTTTCCTCTAGAAAGTGAGTTACTGTTAGGCTCAGGGGCGCATTTCTTCTTATAACTTTTCCTTATGGTCAGGTACATTTTTTGGTGTTTCTTTCCCCACTTAAGCCAGTGGATATAAAGAAGTACTGGTCCTAAATCTGAGGAAAATGTTAAAGATAGATCCCCTTTTCCTAGTGACAGCTTTGAAAAAATAAAATTAAGGGATTTAGTTCAGAATTCATGTTTTAGGCAAACTTGTCAGCTCTTCATGTATTATTGCAAAAGCAGTGATTGCAGGAACCTTCCATTGGGAGACAATTCTGGGATTTAAGTGAATGTGGATTGGAAAGCTTTTCAGAGGATCTGATTTCAAGCACAAAACATGTAAATAGTATTCCCTACTGGTTGATTGTAAGTACCTTTTTAGCTGAAATGTTTTTTTCAATCGCCCATCTGAGATTTGTGTTTGTTTGGTGGGCCTCAATACAAAGTTCATTTGGGAATAAGGTTCCTGAAATTAGGCTTTTCACTGGGTATGGTCTCCAATATACTCATTGCTAGGACATTTTAGAATCCAAGAACATAAATATATATCTTTATTTATAGAAAACCTAATATTCTTTCTTCCCCTTTAACATAATTCCATGTAATTATTCAAGACAGATACCTATACCTATTACAAAGGGACAGTGTCCTATAAACACTGAGTAATTAAAAACCAAAAAGCATGAAAATAAGAATTCTCTTCCATACTAATTTCGTAACTATCTGATATCAGAGTTTGATACACTTTTTGCTATTAAGCCAGCATGATCACTGTTCATGCAATATTCAGTGACATTTTGAGTACAAATACCAAGATTATTATCTTTTAATATTAAATATTATATGAGTGTTTAAAGTGTCTGTGAAGCATATTCATATTAAATATTATTACTGACATTTGGAAAAGGTTAAATAGGATGCCCTTATGCAAAAACATATTAGCAGTAAGACAAAATTATTACAATTAATAAAATAATAATTTGATTTGAAAAAAGATTAAGTTTGTCTCTTCATAAGTTGTCACAATTACCTGTTTAAAACTGGTCAAAACTGCAATTTTTAAAACACATTAATGTCAACACCAGGCTTTTCTGTTCCATTGAGCATCCTTATTTATTTCCTAGACAGCCACATATTGAAAAAATAAAGCCACAGAATGGAGGATATTGCAATTTCCCTTACACAGCAGACATAATTACTGAGCTGCCTATGCATACAGGAAAGGTGAGTAGGTGAAGTCAAGAAAGATGTTTGTTTACCAATCTGTGCATCAGAAAAAGCTAACATTCTATAACTAATCTAATTCTGTGCTTGAACAGAGGGCCGGATCCTGTGCAGTCATCAGCCTTTTTCCCTAGACAATCAAACTTCCATCTGTAATCTGAAACTTTGTTTTCCTTAGAAACTTTATTAGCACTAAACTCATTTTAAATTAAGGTAATAAAAGAACTGAAGAGGAAACTCCAGATACATTAGCTGCAGCTGTCTTCCTTCTCCATCCCCTCTGAATTTTTGCCAGACAGACATACATTTATCTTAATTTTCTGACTTAATTTCTTGTCATCAAGGGTGTGCATGTTTTGCTTCTGCTATTTTAAGAGTTCAAAATTATGTTTTATTTTGAGATTTAGATCCTAGAAATGCCTGTTCATAAGTCAGAGGACAGTACAGTTTCTGATCTGGAGATGAGAGGCCTTGTTTGGGTTTCAGACACAGAAAGTGGTAAGTAAAATCTACAAATGTAAATCAGCAGTCAAGGAGTTTGCTTTTTTGTCTACATCCATGCACAAGTTCTTAATAAGGAGCAACCTACTATAAGTAAGTCTAAAACTATTACTAGCCCCTCCTCTCTCTAAAAAAGATACATTTCATAGCTGCAGAGTAGAATCCAAATTTCATGCCTGATATATATATGGCATCTTAAATTGCAAATGCTAATGATGAGATATCAATGTATATAGCATACTCTATATGGGGATTGTTCAAGAAGTGGTGTTAGGTATGATGCTGATGCTCTTTTATCAATGATCTAGACTGATGATCTAAGTATCTTTGACAACATAATTTGATGGTGACAGAGACAGGGGGGAAAGCAAGTGAGAGAACAAGGGAGCTACCATCATTTTAATATCTTGGCTAAACGAATTGAACACCACAAACTGGGTTCAATTGGGTTGGGTTCAACAACTGAGACGCTGGAACAGGTTGCCCCACTAAATTTCAGGACAGTCAGGGGCTTAATAGAAAATAAAAAACAGGTTATATCTGTAAAATTCTGAGGAAATTTTTAGGTAATAGTAATCTAGATGGTAATAAAGGAGACTATGTATGCAATACAGAGGAACTGATCACATTTAGTACGTTAAATACCAAAAGAGCGGATAGAAACAGAGTGATCTATCTTCTCTGTACAACAGTGCTATAGCCACTTACTATGCAATTACTAAGAAAGACAGAACAAGAAAACAATATTTGAAACCTTCCCTGAATCCTTATGACAATAAATGCTTGGGATATGAGAATTCATCAGTACCATACTGTTAATGAAGACCATCAAGAGTTCATGTATGCTTGGGAGAGGAGAAAGATACAAAAACTTTCTAGACAACTTGAAAGAAAACTGTGTTTATAGGGAAAAAATAAGATCACAGCATCTGCAAGAAACTTTTTGATCATTAATTCCATTCCCACATATTCCAAGATTGCAAACAAGTAACTCATGTCAGGAAATAGAAGAGATTACCTGCTTAACCTCTTGCTTTCTTGTAAAGCTAAAGACATCTGCACTAATACTGAGATGCAGCAGTCTTAACCAGGAGACAGAGTGAGAACTTTCTTTCAACAGTTATGTAGGAATGCACTTTATTTCTTAAACAATCCTTTGCTTCAGATTCCTTTCCTGTGCCTTGAGCCTGCGCCTCTCTCCAGCAAGTAAAAAAGTAGTGTCTGTGACTACATTACAGCAATGCAATTAGAGATCTTGTAAATAAATATAACCTTGCCTGTCCATAAGATTTTTCCATTGAATTTAACTATAATAATATTCTGCACCACAAATTAAATTACATTATCATGTCATAACTTTAGAGAAGCTTTTCCATTTTTTTTTGGAAAGACTTTTGTATTTGGTAAGAGATGGAAAGGGTTCCTAAAGGTTGATGAAAGGTGCAGAAATTGAGCCCGTTATAACATAACTCCAAAGGTGACATAACTCAACAGAAAGGTGTATAATATACATATATATACACCTTTATAGAATATATATACAACTTTAAATTTTTATGAAGGCAAGGAAAAACTCAAAGTGTAAATTGGTTGTGGCAGAGGAAGAGCCATCCTGTTTGTTACCTCCAACCCTTCATGGTGTAGCAAATCAATACATACATATATACATTTATGAATTATATATATGTATGTATATGTATGTAATACTTTCAATATTCAAATGATCCATATATATATGTCTGTATAAAAAGCTGTATATATTTCGGTTCCAGATCAACCTTTAAAACATTCCATTTGCATTCTCCTAAATCACAGTTGCAAATGAAATAATCTTCATAAACTTATGAAAAGACTGAAAGAAAATTCTGAGTGAAGAAAACATCCTCAATGTCATTCTTGGTTTTCTCTTTCCCAAAGGAATGAACAATAGTTAAGAAAACAATTTAATTAATGTATCATTCACAATTAAGGGGAAGAAGAAATACATTTACCAGTGTTTAATAGCCTTACCAGCCTTTCATGATCTATCTAAAGCTCAGATTTAGCTTTTAACAGATGGCTATCACTATGCATGTTATTTTTGTAAGGACATTTTAAATCTCTTCTAAATAGAAGAAGGATCAAATTTTGATAGGGTACATGTTGGGGTATTTTTAATAATGAGTTATGAAGAGATAAGTAGATATCTGTCAAAGAAGATAGTTACTTTAATAAAGTTTTATTTCCTTTCTTCTAGATACAGGCCCAGAGAAATCTTTTTCAAGATACTGTACTCCAAAACTGCAGAGGAATTGGCTCCCAAAAATAGAAAGCTCACAAAATTGATTGGAAATAAATAATAGCAAGCTCTACTCAGTATTAATCTTTCTAGAGTGATGTTTTTGTATGGTTAATATAAAAAAACAAGGACAAGAACTGCTAACCACATGTGAAATTATTAGGAAGAATTGGAGAAATGTCCTTTATAAATTAAATTATCATAAAAAGTTTAATTTGGGCCTTAATCAGTCCCATTCTTGATGTATGTTTTATTTCTTGTGTCCAAAAACTTTTAAAATTAACTTTTTGAGAGTTTGTCTCCAAAACCAGTATATACTTTATTTCCATACTATTTGAGAGTGATAGGTACCAGTTTAGTCCAAATCTAGCTACAGGGAATGCTCAGTAAATATTACAAAATCAGCATGTTGGTCACTTGAAATATTTTATAATAGAAGCTAATGTACATTAACATAAAGAAGCATAAATGTTGGCATAATATCTCTGTGCAACATATACATACAACTACCTAGTAATAGGGAGCAAATTTGGTGAGGTCTCTGGCCATGATTCAACCATGTATTTTCTTGAGGTCTGCTGTATGCAGACTGTTGTGCACTAGTGCACTAGGACTGAAAGAAGGGAAGCATATGCTTACAAGATTCAAGAGAACACATGGCTTTCAGACACATGCATCCTACATTTTCAAATGATCCAACTTATTTCTCTTTTGTATTAAAGTCACAAAAGGTTAGCTGTTGCTTTGTTAGTAAAACTTAGAGAGAAATACTATTTTGTCATGTTTTTTCCAACTATTTTCCTAGTTATTATTATATGTATACTTTCAAATTTGAAATAAAAAATAAATAGTTTTGTATGTCCAGTTTTATGTAATCTGTATCTAAAAAAATAAAAATGACATGGAGGAGTTCTGCAAGGCTTGGACCTCAGCATTTGATAGCTAGTGATTTTTTATGATGATGTTAAAATTTCTTCACAGACATAAATTTTAAAGTGAAATAAAACATAGGGAGTAAATTTACATTGGACTAATGTAATAGTCCAGCTAATAATGAGGGCAAGGACAGAGAAGCTACAGGTTCCCAGATGGAACAGTTAGAAGAAAACATTCAGGCTAGAACATGCCTGAAATCACTAGCAATAGTGTTGACAGAAGGGCCCATCAGAGTATGTGTATTCTTAAAACACTGTAACCTTTGGCTAGAAATATGAGTAGGCATATTTGATTAAAAAAAAAAAAATATCACCATGTTCTTAGAGATATGAACTTTCAAAAATGAATGGATATACTTTCTAACTCTTTTTGAGATAATAAAGAATTAATGTTAAAAGCCTGATTTATTTTTTGGTCACATCATCAAAAAGTTATAAATCAATTTCAAAGAGAGGAAATTATCAGCACATATTATCCAAATCCTCTTGATTCTCACCTCAGGAGAAAAAGAAGCAGCATTCTACAATAATGACTGAAAGCTAAGCACCTTTAAAATAAGTGGCATTAACTAAGTTTTTTATTTTTAATGGATTTTTGTTTCTATCTAAGTCAGAGTGAGAAATACACCTCTGTTTATTTTGTCCTATACATAGATCTCATATCATGAAGAAGATGTTAAGCTTCTAGGTTTGTCACCATTCCATGTTGAGTTATGTGGTCAGTTGTAATTTACTGAATTACTTCAGCTCAAAAGTGATGAGTACTCAACTTTACCACAAGTTCAGCATTACACAAACCAAATCACTTGGTATTGCTGAAATGATATGGAAATCCAGCATTAAGTTAGAATGTTCAAATACTTCTTTCTGTTTTTAAAGAGAGGTGGTATTGGACTCTATCTTGAATAGTTTTCTGAAAAGACAAAATGAAGGCTTTGTCCACACTAAGGTTCATGTTACCATGACTCAGAGCCATGACTCTAATCTGTGCAGTCTTGGTTAAGACTAATAGAAGGGGAAACTGTATGTCATATTTATAATGGAATATTATAAATCTGATTTCTCTGGAAATCAAATTAACTGGGTTTACTGGAAGTCTGCATTAACTTCTTTTTACTTTTAAAAAATGTTAATTTCTGGAATTAATAAATAATACATGGCTTTTTAGAGCACACTCTGAAAAACTAAAAGTAATCTTCAAGCATCTGCTTCTGTATAGACCACTGATTTGGGAAGACTGATTAAATTGGAAACATTTTTCTTTAACATATTTCCTTATGCTGACAGTTAAATTGTTTAAGCAGCCATTGTTGTATGGGCATTAGGGATAGAAGGCCTTTTTGAAGACATGTCAAATGGTTAGATGTTATTAGAAACTGATTAGGTATCTATTAAATAGCTGCACATAAATGCATGGTTCAGGTTTTTAATTATATTGTATTTATAGACATTTATTTGAATTATTTATTCAAATATTTTCAATATTCAAAGTATTTATGCTCTTTATTGAATTCATATAAACTATTATTTCAAGTTAATTACCTGCTTGAGAGATTATTTACAGTGAAAACCTATACTACACCATGTAGATTCTGTATTCTCATTTAATTGAACTTTTTGCTTTCTATGTGAGAATTTTCTGTGTCAGAGATCATGTCTCCTTCTGTTAACAAGTCGAAATGCTTCTGTTGCTCTCCAAATGACTTAATTCCAGCGTAATATAGAAATATTCCTAACTGGACATGTTTAAGTAGCTATTTATGCCTACTTATCTGTACAGCAAATAAAGACAATTTTACTCTCTTTTTTTCTTTTTTTTTTTTTTTAAATACTCCCCAATTATGCCTGGATATAGAACTAAGTAGAAGAATCAAGGCTGAAGTGAGCAGCCCTTACTGATAGCAAAGAGAAGCAACGGGTTATGTGTCTCTGATGTTACGTTTAGCATATTTGCTGTAAGAGGCATATGTGCTTTTGCCTCCATCATGGTTTTTTTGTGAAAGGCCTTCTACACATGAAAAAATCTCACCTGTCACAGGATGTCTGGGATTAAGATAGCTGAGGAGGCTGTGGTAGAGTAGTAGTGCAAGTATTCAATTCCTTTATCAGTTTTTAGAAAGAAAACCAAACAAAAAAAACCCAAAAACAAACAAAAAAACAACCAAACAAAAAAACCCCAAATGAACAAAACAAAACAAAAAACAAAAACTGAAAACAAAACAGATACAGTACTTGCAAGTAAGAAATGATAAAAAAGGTGATAGCTCATCTGAAATGCAAACCAGTGTGTTACTAAGTACTCCAGACAATTCACACATTAAAAGTCACACAAAAAATTTTAATAATAAAGAACCAAAATGGGTATGGTTTTAAGAATTTCAAAAATGTCATCTTTCACCTCTCTAACTCTATTATCTAGCACAGTGTAAGGCTAGAAGAGCCAGTGGAACTGGTAATCATACTGTTATGTTTTGGAATCTTTGTTATTGTTTCTAGTAGCATTTCTGTTCCTAATATTGTTACAGTTTTAGGACTAACATTTGAGGCCTTTCAAAGGTTCTAATAGCTATGCTTCATAACAAGGGAAAAAGTTACAGAGCTATTTCTTTTCAAAGAATCATAGAATTTTCAGGGTTGGAAGGAACCTTTAAGATCAACTAGTTCCAACCCCCTGCCACAGGCAGGAACACCTCCCACTAGAAAAGCAGATGTAATTTGTTGTTGCCTTGCCACTTGGAGGATCTCATGTGAAAATCTGCTCCATGCCGTGTTTCCCTCCTGTACCATAAACTCTGTGTCCTGGGAATTTGCGGGGACCAAATAGGAAATTGTTCCTTCCCACCCTCTGTGGCCTGGCCTCTATCTGCATGCCTGAGGATTTTCCTGCCCACTCAATCCTAAAAAGGGATAATTGCATGTTCTTTACAATAATTGAACAATTGGATGACCATGATATATTTTAATAAATGTTAATAATAATTATGTGGAGATATATATGTATATATATTTATGGTATATACCCATACACATGCACACAGCAGTATTTCAGTGTTGATATATATATCTGTGCTACACACACACAAATGTAAATAATTCATTGGAAATCTGACACCAAGCAGAAACTATTAAAATTGCAACTAGTGAAACCTGCACAAATATTGTATATCTCATATAATGTTATTAAGTGAGGATATAAATATGTATATAGTATTCTTTAAATGTTTCAAAATTTATTTAAACTCTATTTTGGCAATTAGTTTAATTTTATCCACTTAAGAAGTTATTTCACAAGAAAATAAATATTATCAATATTATCAATATATCAATAATACAAAATTATTTATCTAATTATTTTACATTTAAAATATAATTTTGATTAAACCCCTTATTGATAATCTGATAGTAAATCCCTAAGAAACTGAAAAACATTACTTTTTTGTGTATTAAAAACAGTACAGACTGTAGACTGTTTAGTGAGACCTTCCTATGTAGTATTTAGATGTGAATATACAAATTCCTTGAAACTGGGACACTAGCCATTGAAAGGTAATTCCACTTTTTATGTTTAGGCTTGTGTATTGCTCTAAACACTTTGGCAAACTGCTTAATGAAGGATTTAGTCTTAGTAATAAATGCCATGATCCCAAAAACAAATGTGGTAGAACAGTTTAGAGCAGTGATAAAGGGACTGTGATTTTTGTCAGCTCAGAATACACACAAAGTCTAGCATGTTCAGTGCTCCCTGTATCTGGCTGGGATGCAGTATGCACAATCCAGTACTATGATACCTGCTGTGACTTTGCATTATGTTTAAAAATAATAGGTTCTTCAAGAGAAGTGAATGCCTTATAGTATAGTAATTGATAGCAAGCTTCAATACAGCAGCTGCTTTTGTGCAGTCAGGAATATCTTTATTTAAGGACTGTTGCTTTTTAAATGGCTTTCCACTTTTTTTTATATCAGCTCCCATTATTCTTTAGTTGTATTATTTCAGAGGCCTCTGCTAACAGTAGGGGAGGAGCTATAATTTGAAAAGAAGGAACCTTTTTTTTTTTTTTACTGAGTGTCCTATTCAAGTGTTAAATTTAACAGCTACTTTCCTGTACTGATATAGATAGCTGCCATTAGCTCAGCTTCAGTGGATGGACAGAAGCTGCTTAAAGGCAGAAAACTGCTGTAATTTTCATTATGAACAGCAGAAAATACAGCACTGAATTAAAATCTAAAAGACATGTATATTGAGTAAGAATGTACATCTTCAGTTGTAGCATTTAGCAAGCACTCAGGAGCCAAGAAAGTAGGGTCAGCACTTCTTTAAACTGCCTATGCACCGCTTGATCTCAGTTTCTAGAATTTGTATTTAATGTCTTCAGGGGCTTAAAACAAGTATCAGCATGAACACTCTCAGATGTGCATCCCATTATTGACTTCAAAACTTTCTTATATTTCAATATGGACTTTTCTGAAATGTTTTATGAGCTCATTGCAGCATTATCTAACCATCTCTTGATCATTAAAACATACACTCTCATGAGAAAATATTTTTAATCTTCATTTCACACCTTTTACTTCTTAAGTGCTTTAAACATTTGTAGCATCTTTAATTGTCTAAGAGCTTTTTAAAAGACTTCCTGAGACTGAAATTTACTAAATATGTATGAAGTCAGTTTTGAAACAATCCATTTTGTTTCCCTCATGACTTAAGTAATAGGCCTATATAAGATGTTGCATAAAAAACTGTTGCAGAAAAATAAGAACAAAAATCCCAAAAAGCCATGATGGACAGGGTTTAAATTCTCAATTTACTGACTTAGATGTACACTGTAATACCATCCTCTCTGGAATTAAATTCCTTTACTCATAGTGTCAGCACTTTCAGAGGGGTCATTTCATTTTTTAAAAAGCCCAAATAGGCCTTTGAGTAGGGAGGAAATAGGAATTTTTTTAATGAAGCACAGGACACTACTGCTTTATATGTGAGAAGCTGTATCTGATGAGGGACATTAGAAGAAGAAGAAGAGGTATGTTTCCTAGGCAAGGGAGATTATTGCACTAGCAATGATTAGAGAGCTGGGTAGCCTCACACCATCTTCCCTTATTCAAGCTTCACTGGGAAATTTATAACATCTGATCATATTTTGGCATTTACTGCATGCCAAGCAGAATAGCCTAGGGCAGGACTGAAGCACTTCTAGGCAAATTCAAAACAGAATGTTAAGGGGATATGAAAATTTGATAGAGAAATTTTGGCTTCCTACAAAATCCAATGTCATGGAGAATATTCCTGAGGAGGGAAATTTTAAAGATCTGTGTTTCGACTGAGACACAGTATTCCAAAATTCCGTTTAAATGTAGTTTTTGTATGTCCACTGCCATTGCTAGATATTTTCTGCAGCTTTACTGTTCTGAGCATGGAGCATAGAACATCTAAATTTTTCCCCCCTTAGTGGCTGGCCCAAAAACCTTAATACATGTAAGGAGAAGAAAAAAGAATGTTCTCACTAACAAAATTGTAAAAAAAAATTTAAAAATGTCCTGAAGTGTAACAAAACATACCCATGTATAATTACAAGGTAGGGTTTAAACAGATTCATAGTTTTCTTCCCACATTCTGAGTCTGTTTAATATATGTAATCTTTTAATAAGAAGTCATATAGTTTCTCTAGTATGGCCAAGTTAATAAGTCATTTTACATCTTTCTTAATACTATGTGAACTGTTTGTGCCCAGTGAATATATGTATTGATTTGCCACACCATGAAGGGCTGGAGGTAACAAACAGAATAGCTCTTCCTCTGCCACAACCAATTTACACTTTGATCTTTTCCTTACCTTCATAATAATTTAAAGTTGTGTATAGATATATCGATACACCAGTCTCTTTATATATATTCACTAGTCTTTCTCAGGCTCTCTGAAACTCCTTAACCTTTGTACTTCTTCTTGGATCTCTGCCTCCAGGCTACTGCCATCCATCACCATGGAAGGACTCTGTCATTCCCTGTGGCCTGAGACATGGATGGCTGCATGTTTCCATGGGAGCTGAGGACAGAGCTTTCTGCCAAGTGGATAACATAGCTAAATTCCCTCTGAGAGGGTGATGACCACCAATGAACTAATTTCTTGAGCTTGTAGGGTGACTGTCCCCTTCCTGTACACTTTTCCATGACAGATGCCGCTCCACACCCTGGCTGACCCTCTAAGCCCCCTATGGCCACTCATGTCACTGGAACTCCCCAGGCTGCTTTTGTGTAGGCATGGAGCTGGTTGTGGTTCTATTTGCAATGCCTAGACCTCATCAGCAGCTTTCAGGAGAGATGTTGACTTGTGGCTGGTCTTTGTGCTACCCTGGTGTTTACCTGCCTGAAGAAAACCATCTGTCTGCTGAGATCTGTGGGTCATACCAGCAACAGAGTAGTTTCTCTTGGGGTTTTAACATAATTGTTAAAGAACCAAAATGAAATTTAGGTCTAAAATGCACTAACTTAGCATTTGGGAAGCTCCAATTAATTGTTAAGATAATAATTTTATGTTCAATATAATTTTTATCATGTTTTTCCATCTGCCCTTAGGGTATGTCTACATTCTTCAGGGGACCAAGACATAAAAATCTGGCAAGAAATTAAGTCCCATTAATCAACATGGTGAAATGCCACCCTGAAGTTAATAAGGCTTGGCTGCATCACCTTATGAATGTGGCTAGATTGCTTGTCAGATCATTTGGGTATCTTTGCACTGTATTCTGAAATCAGCAGCAGACCCAATACAGGTGTATTGGCTAACCTCATCATCAGACTCTGCTGTGTTTGCCACAGCATCTGGCACTAATACATGTGTATGTGACTGCCCTGGGGGAGATGAAAGCCTGAGCAATAAACTGAATGCATTGTACCAGCCTACACATGAAATGTCACAGAGTGGAATGCTTTCGGGGTTTCTTTATTCCAGCATTAATTTATGCCAAACCTTTGCACTTACATAGACTTCAAAGTGAACCTCCTCTGCATCCTCTTAGCTATGTGTAAATCTGTGTGTATATCTGTTAATATCTACATTTGTACTGTCTGAAGTGTTAGGATATTATGATGGTCTTTTCTAGGACAACAGTAACTGCAACATGTAGCAGAATGTATGTGGGATAAGTTATTCCCTTAATGTTGTTATTCTTCTTTCTCCCTCTCTCCACATCTTTGTCTGCAGATTAAAAATGTAAAGCTGCAAGTAATCCTTGACAAAAAAAAAAAAAAAAAGTTTACTGCAATATGTAGCAAACTAAGCTCAGCAGGCTCAAGTCATTAATTTTTTATGTGCTTTCTGTTAAAAAAGGAATTAATGAATTTACTCTGAGCTCTGACCTGAAGATCTCTAGTTCTCTTATTGCCTTCAAACCTCAAAGCTATTATGCACAAATTTTACAACCATGGTGTCCCCCAGAGATGAGCAGCCCCAAAGATAGGAATTTATAAAGAATAAAAGACTATTCACTTACAGTAGTTCTGAACTGTAAAAATAAATGCTTAAAAACAAAACGGTAACACAAGTCAAAAAGCAAAGTTTTTCCAGGAGTAGGTGTGGAATTAAAAAAACACAGGCTAGTTTAAAGGACATTTTTGCCTACTTCACTGTGATCAACAGAAAGTGGATGCCTTCCAAAACAAAATGGGCTTTGCCCAGTGAAAGCAGGCACATTGAATTGATCATATGTCAACGAAAGAATGAATTGATTCAAACTAGGAACTTTGAAGTTAGGTGCCCTGCTGTCACTGAAATGCCCACTTTGAATTTTCAGACTATCTTGTATTAGTTTAATGTAATGCTTCCTTATTACCTGCACAGATGATAGCAGTAGGCACAGTAATTTACTTTTCATTTTACATAAAGGTTGCAAAAATATAAGGTATTATCTGAGGAGGCACAGCCTGGTGCTGCATATGCTGTGCAATGTGCAGACTAAGTCAGTATGCATTAATATCAGGATTCTGAAATACACTAATATTCTTAGTTTGTAATGTGCATTTGCCAAATGGAGTATAAACTTACCATTGAATTTAACAAAACACTGAAGGAGCTTTCTACAGCATCAGACTAATTATTATTTAAAACTATTTTGTTGCTCCTTTTTCAGCACTAACATCGTTCATGATGAATTATTTGATTTTTATGTCATATGAACGGAACTGCATGGGGATTCCAGCACAATTTAGCATTCATAATTTTAGCAGAGACACTTTTAAAAAAATAATGTTACTTCATATAATATTCCCTCTTACATGATGTAAGATTCTATTCATTCTGCAACTACAAGGGCAGTCTCATCATCTTGCTGCAAGGAAATATATTCAGACTGACAAATTTTCATATATTCCAGTCACTTTTGTGCACTACCCACTGCACTCTAGGGTAATTTTTTTCTGATTCATTCTCTTCTTCTGGGGTTGTTTCAACCAGAATAAAATGTCTATTGATAAAAACTGAGTAAGCTAGAATATCAGCTTGAACCTTAGTCATCTTCGTGCTACCTGCACTTATTCTTAGCACTTTTTATTATCTGTTCATTGTACTATGGTTTCTTTCTTTCAGCCTTTGCAGTATACACACTGGGATCTGTGATTGATCCAGTGCTCGATGGTATGAGACCAATACATTTTGCAGAATACCCTTGTTGAGTATAATTTTTCCTGAGATAATTTGTTCTGGTCAGTTCAGGGAGTATTATGAGCTATGTAGGAGAAATCTTGGCTAGGAGGGATATAAAAAATAAGACCATTTCTTCTTCTAAAGCAGATAATTTCTCAAGTATTCTATACAATATTGCTTGGTTGGGCTGTTTAAAATCATCAACGGATCCAGTCAAATTCATTATTGTAAGCAATACTCGTAGTGAACTTTTCCCTTTTTGCCCCATTCAGAAATTAAAGTTTAATTTTGATTAAAAGAATATAACTATTAACCTATTGTAACACACTGATTAACACACCCATGATACTGCTATATGTAATTGACTTCAATAATAGCAAGGCATTAAAACTATATATATCTTTTAATGGACTATTATTTTTGTAGTGTGAGCAAGTCAATGAACCTAAGACAAGAATGTGCATACTACTGTGTTTTACAAATAAAAAGTTAGCTATGTTTTGAAGAAAAGCACAGCTTAAAGCCTGTTGAAGAACAGCACAGAGTTGTTAATAAGTTAACTGTTAGCAAGAGCCAGATGAGAACACAAGTTTTAAAAGTGCAGTTGCAGGAATTTACGAAAGGCCCCTTGGGCTACAAGTAAAAATTACCAGTGGTCAGCAGCTGGTCATTAAAGTGACAAAAACACTGGTTGGTAACTGAAGCTGATCAAAGAGTTAACAAAGAGAAAAAGAAGAAATTCAACATAGAAGAAATTTAGCATACACAATAAAAGTTAGGTAAACCAGATTCAGTCACTGTGCTGTTAATTTAATGAATAAAGAGTAGCTTGACAGTGTTAGAAAAGATACAGAAACAGATTCAGGAGAACTAAGGCTAAAGAGAATTTAATACATCTCTTCAGCAACATATTCATCCTGTTGATGATCTCAGTTCAGGGCTGCTCATCACTTTGCCATCCTCCTGGATCCTTCTGCCTGAGGCAATGCCAGCATCCTGAGGACTTTGTGAGCCCTGAGTGTTCCTGCACAGCCCCCCTGGGACTTCCCTCGCCCTGCCCAGAGACCAAGTCCTCTTTTAGCCCCCTTTCAGTAAACTTTTGGGTCTGCACAAAAGGTGTTCTTTCTTAGACTGCATAAATTGCTTAGCATTTTCAGTATGTTGCCCTCACTGTCAAACCGTGCTGCAGCTTGGCTGGTGCACACTAGATGCTGTACATACTTTGATACCAACCTCCATCCACTGGTGGTAGCTCTCTGTTGCCTCCTGCCTTCATCTACAACCATAATATCTACAGAAATATTTTGAATAAGGTCGAGACAATGCATTGTTTCACTATTCAAGGAAACATTCAAGACTTGGTTGGTCAGAGCTCTGAAAAAAATGATCTAGTTGAAAAAGACCATGATTATTACAGGACATTAGTGCAGGGGGTGTTGGACTAGATAACCTTTAAAAGTCCCTTTCCAACTGTAATTATGATTATATGATAAGTAGGTAAATCACTTGTCATTTTAAATGTGAAAAATTTAATTTTTCTCATGTGAACAGTGTTCTCTTAGTTACAAGCTCTCAGATAAGTACTTTGATAGGTAGCTTCTGTTGTGTTTGGGAATCTCTCTCCCTTAATCTTACTTGCTGAAAGACTCCAGTGAAAACAAACATAAAATAGTTGACAGACTAAGTATAGTTTCTTTTTAATTGACATTAGGGCACTAATCTGAGGTCTGTAACAACTTCTCAAACTAAAAATAGAGTGAATATTTGAGTACTTGGAGTGGAAAAACAGCATGTGTCTGTATCCAACATTTGGCATACATTGAATTTTTCTCCATGCTCTTTCAAGTTGCTTTACAAGATGACTGTAAGAAAATCTACTATTCCACCATTTGTGACACTGCTAAACATACACTATCCTTCTGTATTGTAGTGTATTTATTGCACTTAAATTGATGGGATAAAGAATAATAAGATTTAAAGATTCACATTATGTCTCTTTGACAGTGCATTTGGCCTAATTTTGGTTTTCTGTAGCTCCCACAAAATATTCTATCAGCGTTCTTTCTTTACACAAGACAAAAGACCTACACCTTACAAAGTAAGTCTCCCTGAAAATCTTTACTATTACCTTCCTCATTTCCTTTTCCTCCAGCATCCCTGGCTAAGCTACCAAGTATAAAAAATATTTCATTCATTCTTTCACTATTTGTTCCACACAATTTCTCATTACATTAAACATAATTTCACCCCCAGATTTATCTAAAAGGTTATTTTATCTGTGAAAATACCCCACCACACATAATTTTCTCCCTCTGATTTATCTTCCCCACTACCCATTACAAGTTTTTTCCTCTTCTTCCCACTCCTTTGCTGTTTATCTGCTTCTTTTTTCCTTCTGCTTTTCTAAAATCCATTGTATTACATTTTGTGTGTGGGCACACAGGTGAAATGACAAAATTTCTACTCTCCAAAGAGCCACTTCTACTTTCCCACACAAAGTAGGAAAATACGAGTGAGCACAACAAAATAAAATCTAAAAAAAAAAAAAAGCAACCTCCCTGTACATCATATTGTCACATACTGACCCAGTTTGAACTAGATATAGGCAACTTTGAATTCCTTCAGCTACTGCAAGCACAAGATGTCAATATACATAGATGTGGTTTTCAAGATCTTAAACTGGAAGATGAATTCTCTCCTTGAAGAAATACCTCAGTGAGCTCAACTAGAAAGTGATAGATTTGTCAGTTATTTCCCCCTACCTCACCCATTACTGCTAGGAAAATCAAGAAAAATTACTTCAAATAATCCAACAGTTTATATGCTGAGCAGTTCATTGTAGTCATTAATCAACTTTTTATTGCTATGGTCAGGTTACTAGGATCAATAACTAGAGAAAGAGCTTAAAACCTAACAATGCCCACTCATTCTGTTCCCCTCAGAAAAAAAGAAAAAAAATTATCACTTATCCTTTTCCATGGTCAAGGTGGTCTCTCATGGCTGCTTGTTTCAGTTATCATTTATAAGTAGAGTATAACCCCACACAGCTTTCATCATGACAGACACTACAGTACGTTCATATTTGTCTCTAACTATGTTCCATTCCTGTGTAATGGCACAAAAGTGTAAAGTGTAAATACTATTAAAAATGAGTTTGTGAGTTCTTCCTTTGTCCCATTTGCTCTAACCACTTCTAATTCTTGGCAAACAAATATGTTTCAATATGCTTATTTAAGAATGCATTCCAAAAGGGCCTTCTGTTCTTTTTAGCTAAGACCAGACTGACATGTAGGGAGGAAAAACATGACACCACCTTCTCTGCCAACAATCAAAATGGGAGCCAAAAGGTGTCTTGCATTAGCACTTAAAGGAGAGACATCTATTTAAAACTGGTGAAAATGATGAAAGTGTTATTCTATTCCAATAAATCTTCATGAGGACCCCGTTTCTTACAGATCCATACTGATTCCTGTACTGTAAAATTCTCTCTACCTACTCTACCCTGCCATGTGTCTCCTCTTCTTTGTCTTAGTATACTTTCCAGGATAACATCCACTAATGAATATGTTCCAGTAAAGCTTTTATTATGGGCAAAAAGGTAATACACCCCATGTGTAAAGCAAAAAATTTATTTTCATTCTAATTGAAATCTTACTAGTTGAATTAAAGAAGTGCTTCTAGTACAGCTTTATTAGAGAAAAAAGGAAAATGAAGAAAATATTACTATGCAGAAAAGGTCTCAATCAAAATAATGCAATTAAAATTATTATGCCCACATTTCCTAGTCCCTAACATTTTTCCTTCGGAAATACTCTCCTTTCCACTGCCCCGCAAGGTGCTAATATTAATGGATTTTATATTATGGAAGCAAGTCAGAGTGCTATCAATATCCCAGGTTCTTTGACAGAACTGTGATGTTGGATGGTTTTGCTTTATTTTTGCTTTTGCTTTCTTTTGCTTTCTGAGGCAGACAAAAGACTCAATATAGTTCAATTTCATTGCCAATGTGAAGGTGTCAGGCCACCCCTTTTCTGGCATAGTGAAGCTCCTCTCATTGTTCAGGGTACTATTGAGAACTAACATATTGTGGAGTCAGCCCTCACAGTGTGTCCCCAAGCCCCAGCTGTCTACCTGCTTCAAGAGGTGCTTGGTTTTGTCTTTTTGGCTATATACAAGATAGATAGAAAATTCAGACAGATATGGTAGGTTTTTTACACTCCTTTTGTTAACATACATCAAAGAATATAGTCACTTTACTCCAAAAGTACATTATGCTATGAGTACCATAGCTTAGAGGCCTTTTCAAGCCAGAAGAGCAATCAAAATTCTCTTGTTTGCAGAATTGCTCAGCAAGGACTTTGCGGATGAAGAAGACATTGAAAGTAAAGAAAGCAGTTTTCTAGTAGGAGTTTCTTGTATGAAAGAGAAAAATATGTGTATGTATATATGTGTGTATATATACATATATTTGTATAAACATAAACTTCTAAAGTAAAATTCATGAAAAGCTCTGAACAACTTGATGTAACTTCAAAGTTAGATTCAGCTTTGAAGCTGGTCTTGCCCTGAGTGAAGGTTCCCCACTCCAAACTAAATTGTCCTATATCACATCAAACCTAACTTATTTCATGATTCTGCAAAGATAAAACACCCTGCTGAGAATCCTTCAGACTTGATTTAGTAAAGGTACAGTGACACACTTTGATGTGTCCAATATATTCATCTCAGGTTGTAGTTGCTTAAGGATCTGTCTTACTGTGCACACTGTGGACACATCCATTTACTTGTCCATATGTCTAAACCCTCTCTTTTTATTTCTATCTGCATGAGACCTGTAAAAAATTCAGAAATCAGGTAAGAATTTTAAAGAAAAGTGACATAACAGAAACTATTAGCTATCTTTAAGCCTTCCTATTAATGAGAAGAGATCTGGGCCGGGGAGGAAGGGGGTTGGGAAGGGGTGGCGGGGAAATATTCTAAACAGTGAAAAAACAGTGTTTTGTCATTTTGTCATTGTTGCCATGGACACTCATGATGTATAAAAACTTGTAATTTTCTTTCCAGCTCTCCTACCTCCTGTCCTAAGTAAGTCACGTTCTACCTTGGCTGGAATGTTCTTAGCTTCAGTATTCTTGACAAATGTCTGGTTGCAGTTCGGAAATTAAATGAGACTTCAGGTTTCAGCCCCATAAAATGGAAAAAGAGGTAGAGGGGAAGGTCTCCTTGTGAGAGTGATGGATAGATATTTCCCAAAAGAGCTATTCTGGAGAAGAAAAGAGGAGTACACAGAAGCAATTGTAGCAGTTGACATAGGAGCAGTCAGTCCTGCTACAGGACTTGAGTAAAAAGAACTTTCTGGCAGAAACTATCTGTGTTCATAGTAACCATATGTTTCTAAATCCCTCTTTCTTGTCTTCATCTTCCATAAAATCTGCTGGCTATGACAAAGTCAGTCTCGTTATATACAGTCCAGCTCACCAGCCTTCCAAATCAAATGAGATAAATATTGCACTTTAGTGTATTATATTCTTTTCCATAACTTTGCACATTTAGTACATTATAGTCTTGCTATTTGTTCATCTTTCTCTTCATATTTCTATTGCCTAATCATGGACATTAAGTTTTAACATCTCCTGCTGTGCACTGGTGTGCTAAATCAAGGTTTTAATATTTGTTTAACTTTGTACTTGAAAGGAATTATTGTTGAGAAAGAATCAATAGTTCAACAAAATCAGAGTCACCATAAGTATGATAAAATGGCCTTTCATAAAATTATTGTGCAAATTATGACAACTAGACTTCTATTTAATTTAAAATATTAATGAAAACTTTGCATAATAAATAATATTTTATTGCAGCAGTTTAGCCTCTAATTCCCATAACTGAATTATAAGACTTGGAAATCCCAAATATTTTAAAATTACAGAATCATAGAATGGTTTGGGTTGGAAGAGACTTTAAAGATCACCTAGTTCCAACGCCCTGCCTGGGCAGGGACATTTTCCAGTAGATGAGGTTGCTCAAATTCATATCCAGCTTGGCCTTGAAAGCCAGGGTTTTTTTCCCTTAGTCCTTTCCCTATTTTTTTTTCCCTTAGCCATTGCTGAGGTTTTCATCTCCTCTTGTCTTAATTATTACAGTAAACAAAGAAAAGAGCACTTGAGGTAGGCCTGACTGAGCAGTAGGCACAGGCATATGCCTCAAAATCAACCACGATTCTTTATCTGTGCAGTTTATCATTACCCTGATTCTTTTTTCAAGCTGAATATTCAGTAAGTGCTTTAATAAGCAGGGAAGTAGGGTGCTCTTGAATCTCTCAGAACTACAGAAGAAATGATACGTCACGTATGATGCAAACAAAGGCTTTAAATTTTATATTTATTTATTATTTATTTTTTAATTGGCAAATATATGTCAAAGCTTATAAGGCACCTGATATGGTGAAAATTTCCAGACATTTCCAGTGCAGTGGCCTGGAAAATTTTGGGTTATCAACTATGTTTTAGAATATGAGAAGAATATACCTTTTTTCTTTAACTCAAGGACATTCTTCATGTAAGCATGTATCTTGCCACTAGCCCAAACTATATTAATTTAGTATATCTTGTTAAGTAACTGATGCAATACAGCAATAAGTGATTGATGGTATGCTATGCATCCCTGGCAACTGTCCCTATACTTCCTTTCCTTTAACTATACAAACTAGTTAATAACAGTAAAGTATATCAATCAAAACTGGATGTTCTGGTGATGAATAATCTGCCCAGTCTAACCAGTAATGACATCTAGCTGCGCTTTTTTTTTTTTTTTAACATACTTGGGACTGTTTATAAACCCCTACACACATACTCATACCCTTTCATGTCAACCCCCTCAAACATAAATAACCATCCTATACTTATAGGTAAACATAAGGAGACGATTTGTTAAATTTTTCCTAAAATTATTGCCTTAAAACACGTATCTGTGACCATCTACCAGCTTGTAACAATGAATTCCCTGAAAACAAACAGCAAAGCCTTCAACAAAATGAGTTATGGTATCAGAAAAAAAATTTAGAAAATAAAGAAGAAACAATTCTACAGAAAGAGAATGTGACATTCAAACTAAAAGATGTTGTTAGTACACTAGAAGTACAATGTGTTGATATTTGTGGGAATAAGCAGTTGAGGTTTACTGAAGAACACACAATAAAATGGTAGTGTACTTATCAAGACAAATAAAGTCCGGTTCATAAACTACAATAACAGAAAAATATCCTTATAGTCAGAATGCATTGACATTGTTAATTAGAGGAAGAAAACAAAGAAACAAAAAGATAAAGATCTCAGTTTGGATGTGTCAATTAAAAATTTAATACCATTGAATACTTTGGGCTTTGATTAATTAGCCCACACCAATTAATATGCAAAAGCATACTTTTCAAAAACTTCTGTTTACATGAAGGTTATTAATAAGCTGAAACAAAGCTCAATAAGTGAAACAAAATGCAAAGATGAAAAGTTGAAAATAAAATGGTGAAAAAAATTTTATTAGTCTAAAGATTGCACATTTCGCATAAACTGTATAAACCATTTGTGAAACTGATATCCATTTGTGAACAGATAAACCATTCACAAAAGTTGGCATCTAACACTTTTAAAATCTTAAATTTAAATTTAAATCTTTTCCTCCTCATTGACTTTATACCACATGCTCTCCCACATGCAGGTATTATCAATATGATTTTCATTACATTAATTCATTAGTCTGACACAGAGATCACAGACATTCCAAGTCAACATATTCTCAATCAATATGTTCCAGCCTGCTGAAAATTTCTTTGGTAATTTCAGCTTCCTAGTCTAAATGCTTAGAAATGTGGTATCAAGTGTAGTCTACAACTGTTGACTTAAAAGTACCTTTGATGTAGTATGAATCTCTATTTGCTACATTGCAGGTGGATAAATGCTAAAAATTTTAAAGTAAATTATATAACAAATAATTTATGAACATGTCTTGCACTATTTGTGGCAATACTGCTTTCTTCAGCAACTTAGCTAGAAACTGCATTCTCTGCATTTATATTGGTATATTAAGTTGTTTAAATGGCTTTAGATGCATGCGATTTACATATTAATTTTTTTTTTAGTGTGGCATTCATGAATTCATGAAAGTTGCAATTTCATAGGGGTTCAAATATTTCTTCATGGATTCTCTCCTTTCTTTGCTAATTTTATCAAAATGTTTCCATATTACAATGCCAAAGAATTCCAGTTTTCTTGTTTGAAATTTAAAAAAAGACAAAAGCAAGTATTTTTTTTTTATTCATTTTTATGAAGTTCAAAGTCATCAGACTTAAGATGGTCATGTTAGTTTCTCAGTTTTATTTTCACACATGTGAAATGTGATTTGCAAACAGGATCAAGAAGTGCACATTGAATCTTTTTTCTCAAGTACACACACAAAAACCTTAATTCAAATTCATTCTTCAGAAGCTGAGTAGTCTAAATATTCATATATTGAGCAACACAAAGGGACAAAATGTTGATTTTATTGCATTTAGTCCAGAGTGAAATAGTGCCATTTTAACCATAACTTTCTTCAATCATTAAGAAGTACATAAATGGGCCTCATTCAGAGTGAAAATGCTGCATTCAGAATGCAGATTTCTTTACATAATTTGCCACTGTTCTTTTAATTTTTTGTTAGGTGGGTAAAAACTGTGAAGTATTGTGCATTTAAAATGCAGAAAAAAAATCAAGACCGGACACTTCAAAGTAATTATAAGACTAATTTCATAGAAGAGTTGGAGATCAAGATAAATAGACCCTATGCAGTGCATTATTTTCATGGATTCTAAGCAGCAGAGAAGCCTAGATATTTT
Source organism: Phaethornis superciliosus (assembly GCA_023637945.1). Taxonomy (NCBI): domain Eukaryota; kingdom Metazoa; phylum Chordata; class Aves; order Apodiformes; family Trochilidae; genus Phaethornis; species Phaethornis superciliosus. The sequence continues at coordinate 10,746,045 of JAJQWJ010000005.1, forward strand.
ACAAGATAACTGGGACAAGTGATGCCAAACAGTACTGAAAATCATCCAGCCTTATTTGAATACTTAAGCATTTTGGCATTTAACAGTGAAGATCTATAATATAGGATCCACTGTGATTGACTATTAACTTCTTTAAAGTCCTTCTTCTTCATTATGATAATATCAATGTGTGTTAAAGTAGATGGACAAGACACTTTGCACACTTTTTTCTTCATCAGTATACTGCATTTTTTCGTAAATATGTATCTCTAAAAGTAACAACTACACATAACAGTTGCTGTATATGAAAGATAAGTTCCTAGTTAATCATTTATTTAAAAAATAAAACAACTTTCATAGTTTATCTTTAATCCAAGTTGAGCAGGAAAAAATTATACTTTTAATTATTTTACACAGTTTTAGTTTAGAAAAAACTGTTAGTGACTAGAGTTCATAAATAGTAACCTTGAACTCATGCTGCTGTACTCTTACCTTTCTGAATTCTTTGAAGATTTTCCAACCCCTCAGTTTTATCAGAATTTAAATTACTTAATTCATCATATCAGTTGTCAGTATCAGAATTCAGCTGTCTTTACAGTTTTCATGACCTGTAGATAGCTTTCCAAAGTGTAGTTGCATGTTTAAAATGTAATGCAGAAATATAATAGCAAAAGGGATGTTGTAAAGCTCTGACATTTTATTTTAAAAATTCAATGTGAATTTTCTTCATTCCGAAGGTTCCAGGAAAGCAACAGTCATAAATTTCATTGTATACCTACATTATTTAGGCATCTAATCTGTATATCCATTTTTAATGTCATCAAATCTTAGCTACACGGCTTTTGCGAAATTCCCAGTTCCTTTGTTGGGATGTCTCTGTTTCCTGACAAGAGATTAAAAAAATAAAAGACATTAAAAAAGAGACATAATGATTGAAAAGCATTCCTAGAATAAGAAGTCCAGTTAAAAGACTTATTATTAATAAGCTTCTGAGCCTAAAACACTGTCCATTTCAATCTCTCTTACCAAAACCCAGATCTTCTGTAAAGCTCAAAAACTTAAAATACCAAGAACTTTAATGGGACAGGTTCCAAAGTCTCAGTTACTCTACCTCTATGAGTAATTACTTTCATATTATGAGGACTATTCCTGAAAATTATAGCTTTATATTGCAAAACTTTTTCTTCGTAATCCTAAATCTTCAAGCTTTGAATTTCTTTTTGTTCTTTCCAACTTAGAGGCTTGTATTTGTTTGAAAATGAAAGTAGTTTGACAAAGAACACAGTAGCCCTTTGCCTTTTGAATATATATCTGAAATTTGGAAAAAATGTGTTAGATAAAATCTGCAAAAGAGCAATGTAGCGTATTTTTCCAAGAGAACATTGTCTTTCCAACAAACAAAGAATAAGGAGAGAAACACCAATTTTTTGTCATATTCCAAACTGCTATCCAGTGTTTGTGTGTAAAAATTGCAAAAGACTGAAGATTTGCTTTTCCAGGATGGATGGTCCATTTTGTCTTGTAATTCCATTTGTTCATTCACTGGTGAGATTACTGAAATATCAGGACACTAGTAAAGTTACAGAAATAAAATTTCTGATTTTCACAGCATTTTAATTCCCTAGCTTTTGATTTTGGTTAATGAAAGAGAATCTTGAGTATATAACTAAGTAAATGGAAGAAGATAACTAAATTTTATTTGACACAAAAAAACCTACTATCTGATACTCATTACTTATTATCCAAAATGTTTTCATCATCTTTACTTAAGACTATGCAAACTTTCAAGGTTGAGATACAGCCAAAGATTATAAAATATTAAGAGGATCTTGCCCTTGGCATGGGCTTTGAATAAGAAACCTATTCTGCATTAAGTAGTTTGAAAAACTGATAATCCTAAACCAATGACAAAAGTTGAAAAGAATCAATTTAAGAAGCTGTCTGGATAGGGGTTTTGTGTGTTTTTACCAAAATGTCAAACATGGAACAAAATTAAAGTAAATTTATATGTTAGAATTCTTCCTTAATATCAAAATTTATGAATTAAAATGGGGAGTTTGAAAAAAAAAATAAATAAACCTGCAATATTTTTGAAAAATAAGAAGAGTTGAAAAATAAATGGTGTGAAGAGGAAAAAATCTACATAACACCACAACTGAAAGAAAATAATACGATAATGACAAAATAATTTTTAAAACCTCTAAAGCAAAAATGTGTATTTTAATAGTTAAAAAGATTATATAAATTATATAAAACTGGTGTTTCAAGTGCAACTTCTATTGTACAAAGCCATGTGAAATGCGTGAAGTTGGGTCTTCATAACTGAGGATACTGAAACTTTAATATTGGAGGTCTAAAAGACAGCCAATATCAAATAAAGAAACACCTTAGTGTCTCTCTCCTTAGTCTTTGCTTGCACATCCTGAGTGTAAGTAAAGCATATGTCTCCTGAAATGTGTATCTTCTCCAGTCACCCTTCATATTTCTGAGTTTCACCAGTGGTAAGGCTTTTCTATTTCTCCATTCAAAGAGTTTTCTCAGTCTATATATTTCTTGTGTCACATATTTTTCCAATAACCACTTTGAGCCAGAGTGTCTGACAGAGCTCAAGTTCTGAGCTCAGAGTGGTCAGCAGACATTGTAAGACAGGTTTCTGGGCACAACAAACTAGTCTCAGCTGGCTCATGTGAACCCATATCATATGCTGGCACTGAATACTCCTCTTCAAACTAAATTAAAGAGTACTTGGAGGTCGATGGGAGGGAACTGAAATTCAAAGGAAAAGATTTTTCTTAAGAATTCCCTCAGTTCAGATGACTTTCTAAGGGTTTACATCATCGGTGAATAAGGGAAGAGCAACTTTTGTCATCTACCTGGACTTATGCAAAGCATTCAACAATGTCCTGCATGACAGAAAGGTCTCTAAATTAGAGTGACATGGACTTGAGGGATGTACCACTCAGTGGATGAGGAACTGGATGGATGGTTGCACTCAAGGAGCCATAGTCAATAGCTTGATGTCCAAGTGGATATCAGTGACAAAAGACATTCCTCAGCATTCCTCGGTATTAGGATCAGTGCCATTAAACATCTTTCTTGGTGTCATGGACAGTGGCATTGAGTGCACCCTCAGCAGGTATGCTGACAGCACCAAGCTGTGTGCGGTGACTGACACACTGGAGGGAAGGGAAACAATCCAGTGAGACCTTGACAGCTTGAGAGGTAGGCTCATGCAAATTGCATGAAGTTCAACGCAGCCAAGTGCAAGGTCCTGCACCTGCGTTGAGGTGATCCCAAGCACAATTAGAGCTTAGGAAAAGAATGGATTGAGAACAGCCATGAGGAGAAGGACTCAGGAGTGCTGATTGATGAAAAGCTTAACACGAGCTGGTAATGTGCACTTGCAACACAAAAAGCCAGTCATATCATGGGCTGCATCAAAAGAAGAGTGATCAGGTTGAGAGAAGTAATTTTCTTAGTCTACACCTCTCTTGTGAGACCCTCTCTGGATTACTGTGTTTAGTTCTGGAGCCCTCAACAAAAGAGAGACATGGAACTACAGGACCAAGTCCAGAGGACAACCATGAAGATGATCAGAGGGCTGGAGCACTTGCCCTACGAAGGTAGGCTAAGAAAGTTGGTATTGTTCATCCTGGAGAAGAGAAGGTTCTGGGAAAACCTGATAGTGGCCTTCCAGCATATGAGGGGGGCCTACATGAAAGTTGGGGAGGAACTTTACACAAAAAAATCAGATGCGGGGTTTCAGGGTGAAAGAAGGTAAATTTGGGGTAGGCATTAGGAAGAAATTCTTTACTGTGTGGGTAGTGAGAAACTGGAACATGTTGCCCAGAGCAACTGTGGATGCCCCCTCACTGGAAGTGTTCAAGGCCAGGTTGGATGGAGCTTTGAGAAGGCTGGTCTAGGGGAAGGTGTCCCTGGCCATGCAGAAAGTTGGAATTAGGTTATCTCTACAGTCCCTTCCAACCAATTCTGTGATTCTATGAAAAGAGTGGGAAACTGAAATGCATGAGGATGGAAAAAGTCTGAGAAATAATTGCAATGAGAACCTTGGAAACAGAAAATTTAAGGAGAGTAAGATATAGCTAAAGGGAGAGAAAATGCTGATATGCTAGATAAAGTATGTATTTGTGAAGAAAAATCTATTAATGGCAGAGGGGCAGAGAAATCTGTGGGCAAGACAAATATTTTGGGGGTGCAATATGAAGGAGCATATACTGCATTACCTTTTAGTAAAGGAGTTCAAGTTGCATCCATTTTCTGCAACAGGAATGATGTGTTTCAATGTTGTGTGATATTCTACCTGTCAGAACATTTAGTACTGTATTAGTTGCCAAGGCAACGACAATTTTTTTGTGAAGCAGATTCTGGGTCTGACTCTCCCTTTTAGAGTTACACCCCTGCGGAGCACAAATAAATGGGACCGAGCTATGCATGAGGAGTCTGAATTTGATGAACCATAGCAAACATTAAATTGCCTGCATTTTATGCTTCTGTAGTATAATTTCCAAAAGACTATTGTCACAATTATTAGTTTTTCATGACTCCAGTTCAAAAAATTGTAATTAGACATAGAAACTCAAATGTTCTCATAGCTAGGAAGGTCTATTACCGTTTCATTATATCTGAAAGCTAAAGGATGGTGCTATCAAATTGCTTGTTATTCACATAACCAGTATAACTCAAATATTCAAGAAGCATAAACAAATTCTTATAGATATGATGCACTGCAATATCTGGCTGGTATACACCATATGTGTTAAAACCTGACATATGAGTATGACATCCCTATGCACATACTAGTTGATTGTTAACCCTCTTACTTCCTCCTGAGCTATAGAGTTCCAGAATTTCTATAGTTCTTCCTCAATTTTGTTTTTCTGAATTTTTGCCTTTCTCTGCTTTCATGGTCTCACTTGTCTCATTTACCAATTATGTTTTTTCTTATGAAGGTTTTTTTATACTGTACATTTTCATATAGTCTCATACATTTTATTCATGACCAATATGGGATACATTTAATACCACTATCTAAAGGTGTAATAGTGGGTGTTACAAATTTAATAACAGAGGAATCACTTATACATGCTGGTTAGTGAAAGCAATTTAATTTAGAGAGGAATTATCAACTGTGAACCTCATACCAAAATCTGGGTTAAATGTCAAACATTCTGTTCCCAGCAGTGAATATGCCAGGAAATATCTCCAAGATCATAACTGGAAAAGAAAAGTAAAAACTAACATAAATCTGCAAGAGAAAACAAATGACCACGTGTAATTTTGGTGATTGGGCCAAATTTAACACAGTTGCTCCCTGCAGAATGCCTCCTAAGAACATCAGTATTTTTATTAGTTTAGGAGACTCAGTCATAAGACATGTGCTCTACAGTTGCCAAAGCTCAGGTGTTCCCTCAGAAAAGATCTTGAACAGGTAAGCAAAATTGAGGCATTTTTATTTTTTCCAAAATCAGATCATCAAATCATTCAATAATTTTTGTTAGAAGGGACCATATAGATCATCTATTTCCAGTCCCTTGCATGGGCAGGGACACCTCTCACTAGATCAGGTTGCTCAAGGACCCATCCAGCCTAGCCTTGAACACTCGACTGAGGGAATATCCACAACTTATCTGGCCAACAAGTTCCAGTGTCTCACCATGCTCATATTAAACAATTTCTTTCTAATATCTAACCTAAATCTACCGTTAGCCTTTGTCCTGTTGCTACATGAGCTTGTAAAAAGTCCCTCCTCAGCTTTCCTGTAGGCTTCCCTTTCAGATACTGGATGGCTGCTATAATGTCTCCACCTTCTCTTCTCCAGGCTGAACAACTCCAACTCTTTCAGCCTGTCTTCACAAGAGAGGTGCTCCAATCCCCCTGATCATAAACATACCATGTCTATGAAGAAAGTCACATTATTTACATGATCCAATAGAATGCTTTTAAAAAAAATAGATCTCAAATGACACTGCTGTCTGCAAAATCCAAATAGATATAATAAGATAGTGAATGAACAGCACCATATTTAGCCTAGAAGCTTTCTAATCACTGGGAAACTGAATTCTTGACACCATATTGAATACTATTTTCTAAGGATTTTTAAATAGATTTCTAAGTGTTTTGAAGAGACTGGCACATTACTGTTGTATATGTGTCCCAGAAAGCAACTGCTAAGAAAACGGTTACTGAATGCTGTGTTACACTAACTTATGTTGCCTTGACAGTATATTAAAATAACACCTCTATCAAAAAGTAAAAGAAAATGGCTAGTCATAAATATGTCACATGATGTCAAATGTATAATAGTTAGGTAGATATTTAGTCTATCATTCAGTCATAGAAATGCATTAAGCATTTCAATAACAAACAAGGTTGAAAGTAATAGTATGTGGACTGGCAAAAATATGTCAGTAGGTTCAATCACAAATGGAGAATGCTTCTGAAAGCTACGTTTAGTTTGAATTTAGGATGAGTATCATTTGCAATAGAAAATAAAATTTAGGAGTTAATGTAGCAGTATTCTTAAATTATGGGGATTCTTACATTGAAAGGACCTCTCGTTTAAAATCTGAGTTTAACTGGGCTTCAAAATGAAATATCAGTGGTGTGATTTGCTATGTGGGATATGTAAGCAGATTTACACTTTTTAAACCAAAATTTTAATAGACTGCACATCTGGCTGATGACAGTCTGACATCAGCAAGGCTGCTGAATTTAAAACAACTTCACAGAGAGCTGAAGAAAACATCTGGAGGTCTCCAGAGACAAGTGTTACATATAGGGAGGGAATAGGATGGTTTTGCCTTGTTTTTTTACACCTGACCAGAACCTCTTCCACTTGAAATTATAGGTGTTTCTGGTGAACTTTCCAGGGAAATTTGGAGTAGTTGTATGGGTACAATTTTCCCATACAGCAATTCCCAGTCAAAGCTAAGCAGAAATGTGAATCCTTTCCAGAAACAATAACTGTCTGCCTGTTGTCTGCCACTTAATCCTACACAGTTTGAAAAGGAGAAACTAAGGATAAAGTCTCTGATCCATCAAATTTCAATACCTCATACTGAACTTGTTACTATTAATTTAGTAATTTGTAATTACATGCAGTAGAAAACATTTCAGTAGTTTACACTCTAATTTGAAATACTGAAGAGTGTGATTTCAGCTTTGACCTGACAAAAGTAGAGAAAGAGATATGTATGCTATTACACTGATGAAGCCAGACAATGGCTGGTTTTTCTGGATTACATGGTCTTCTTATGAAAAGGAGGGAGAGAAAGGTTTAAGCTCATCCCAGTGTGGAATCGTCCAGGATGATGGAACTCTGAAGCATTCATAGGGTGTGAAATTTTTATCTTGCTTAACTGTCTCTTGTCCCACAGAAACCCTTTCCACTGATTGCTTATCAATAGACCTATAATTTTCACCCCTAAATCAATAGGGATTCTTTTTCTGCTCTCTTCCTGAAGAGAAATCAAGGTGGTATTGCTGATAACTTATTGAGATTTAACAAGTCTACAATCACTGGATACCATGCAAAATTACTACATCTCTTTTAACTGCTGAAACTCTGTTTATTTAAGATTGCTGTTTATCACACATGACTTAGTGTGTTCTTTGGTAAAATATAAAAGCAGTGCTCCCCAGGGCTCAGTGCTGGGGCCAGTTCTGTTTATTATCTTCATCAGTGATCTGTATGAGGGGATTGAGTGCACCCTCAGTAAGCTTGAGGATGATACTAGGCTGGGTGAGCCTAGTTGTCTAAATCAGTGTTTGAAAGGCTGTGCAGAGGAACTTGGAAAGACTGGATAGCTGGGCTGAGGTCATTTGTATGAGGTTCAACAAGGCCAAGTGCTGGGTCCTACACTTGGTTCATAAGAAGCCCATGTGACACTTCAGGCTGGAAAGCTTCCTGGAAGAGAAAGACCTGTGGGTGTTGGTTGACAGCCAACTGAACATGAGCCAGCAGTGTGCCCATGACAAGAAGGTCAAAAGCATCCTATTCTGTATCAGAATTAATGTGGTCAGCAGGATTAGGGAGGTGGTTGTTCTTCTGTACTTGGCACTGATGAGGCTGCACCTTGAATTCTACGTTAAGTTTTGGGCCCCTAACCACAAGAAGGACATTGAGTTGCTGGAGTGCGTTGAGAAAGGCAGCCCAGATAATGAAGGGTCTGGAAGAAAAATCTTAAAGGAGTAGCTGAGGGAAGTTGTTTAGTCTAGAGAAGAGGAAGCTGAGGGGAGACCTTGTCACCCTCTACAATTGCCTGAAAGTAGGCTGTACTGAGGTGGGGTGCTGTCTCCCACATAACCAGTGATAGGACAAGAGCGAACGGCCTCAAGATGTGACAGGAGAGGTTCAAATTGGATACTAGGAAAAATTTCTTTACTGAAAGATTGGTCAGGCATGGGAACAGGCTGCCCAGGGTGGTCATAGAGCCACCATCTCTGGAGGTGTTAAAAATATGTGTGGATGTAGCACTTCAGGACATGGCATGGTGGTATCTTTGCCAGCCTTAATGATTCTGTGTTTCTATGATTACATAAATGGCAAATCATTAAACCATGAGAAATAAATACTTTGGAATGAACTTTATTTTGCAGTGTTTCAGAGTATTCCAGATGCATCTAAAGAGTGAGAGGGAAAGTGTATAGTTCTGAATGATTCCCAACTACTAGCCATAAAACACTCTTATATTTAGATGTCTTTCAAGGCATAGTCTTCAGTCAGTCAATTGTACAGTTAGAGGAATCTACTCTACAGTCATGTGGAAAAAAATAAAAGAAAAGTTGTTAAATGTTTCATAATTTAATGATTTATTCTGCATTTCATAATATTTTATCAACCCAGTCTAAAAATCAATGTTTAAATTTATTTATTTCATGCTATATTCCCTAGGTGTTTATGATAATTTATTCTAGTGAGCATATAAATGTCTGCAGATCCCAGAGAATGGAGACAGACATCCAAAAGTAAGGCTCCTTCTCTCTCTCTTTTTTTTTTAATTAATGTAAAACCTTCAAAGATAAATGAGTACAAATACAAAGTAACAAATATAAAACTGGTCACTGGCTACCTTTTCATGTTATGACATGATAAAATACCAAGTTTTCAGAAAATGAGTTATCCTTTCTTAAAAGGAAGAATTTTCTCTTCCACGTGGATATTTCAGGAAGAGCATCCAAAATCTCCTTTGAAGTCCTGTAAGTTATAATTAAAAGAAATGTTATGTCACACAAAGCACAATTTATTCTAATTGTCTGGGATGTCACTGGTGAAATAAGTTACTCTTTTTCAAACATTTATGCTGTTTCTTTAAATACAAAAATAAAGAGAGGCCAAGCTCACTTTTTTAGTTCTGAATTTAAAAAAAATGTTATATAGGGGTTTCTACTCTTCAAGTAGTTTTTACTTTTTGTCTTCTGAGTGCTTCCTTAAGAGTACAATATAGCAACTGATGAGTAATTTGCCTATTTTCATGCCCGCAGCACTCATACTTAGTCATTCCATGTCATAAGTGGATTCTTATCTGTCTATCCACTTCAATTCACCATTATTAGTTTACAAGAGTACAATTTTGTTATTTTCTTTCACAATATTGCAACGTTACATTAAAAAAAAAAAAAAAAAAAAAAAAAAAAGATAACTGTGCTGAAAGAACATAAAGATTACAAGATAGAAACCAAAGTTTCCTGTGTTATCTAATTTAGTCCTTTTGTCCACACATATTCTGATACAGTATTTAATTATAAACTTCTTCTTTTGTGCATAGTCATCACTGGCTGAATGGACAGGCCCAGAGGGTGGTGATCAGCAACACAAAGTCTGTTTGGAGGCCAGTGGGACCCTTGTGCACACTAGGGGTCAATATTGGGTCCAGTCCTGTTCAACATCTTCATTCCTGATCTGAATAATGGGGCAGAGTGTACTCTCAGCAATTCCAAACTAACAGAGGTGGCTGATTTGCCATTCATAGGGACCTTGACAGCTGAAGAAAGAGAGTATTGTGTCCAGTTTTTGTCCCACTGTACAAAAAGGATGCACAGTTTTATGCTAGGGTATACCCATTTGTAAAGCACCTTTGCAGAAAAAGACTTGGGGGTCTTTGTGGCAACCAGTTTAACATGCACCATACCAGTGCATCCTTGGCTGCACTGAAGTGGGGTGTTGCCAGCAGATAACACTCTACAGTAACACTGATGAAGCTACACTGGAATATTGTGTCCAGTTCTGAGCTCCTCACTACAAGGAAGACCTGGACCTACTATAAATAGTCCACTGAAGGGCATAGGCATGATTAATGGACTGGAGTATCTCTCATATCAGGAGAGGCTCAGAACAGGGACTGTATAACCTCAAGGGAGGGTGCAAAGAGGATGGACCCAGGATATTTTTAGTGGTGCCCACTGACAGGGTCAGAGGGAATGGGCAAAAACTGAGACACAGGAGGTTCCCTCTGTATGTCAGGAAACAATTTTTCACTGTGAGGTTGTCTGAGCACTGGCAGAGGTTACCCAGGGAGGCTTTGGAGTCTCCATCCTTGGAAATATTAAAAGAACACCTGGACATGGTCCTTGGAAACCTTCTGTAGGTGACCCTGCTAGAAGAAAGGAGCTGGACAAAATGATCTCCAGAGGTCCCTTCCAACCTCAACTGTTCTGTTACTCCATGTCTTTGCATTGGGTTCTGCAGTACCAGTCATTATCATTGAAGCTACCAGTAAACATTGGCTAAAATTCTAGACAACACTTAGAGAAGTCTGATTTGGGACACATATTTTTTTAAATACTAAATATTTTTTACATCTCTTCCCTGAAGAGTTCCTGTTCTTCATTCCTTCCAGTTACAGAATGTGACATCTATATTCACATCAATGTTTGTCCTTCTACTCTAACTTGTCTCAGTTCTAACTCAGGAAAAGTTCATTATAGGGAAGACATTTTCCCTGCTTTCATTTCTTGTGATCTTGCTATAATAATTTTTGCTAGTTCAGAGAAGCACTTAAAGAGGAAACTGTGCTCAGTCTTTGCAGTCATACTGTGATGTATGCTCAGTGTCTAAGAGAAAAAAAGTGTACATCGAGTTAGTTAAACATTTACACTCACAGCTGGAGCATGCTTTATGCTGAGGAGGTCTTCATAAAAAATATCTACTTATTCCTAAAATAAACAGAAAATATTTAGAGGTCTAAAACTACATTTTCTTGTTATTTTCTTAAAAAAAAAAAAAATAAAAAAATAAAAAAAAAACTGAGAGAATTGAGACAAACACACCTTTCAGGATGTGCAAGTGACCTCTGTGTAAACTTTACACCTCAGATACAGAGCGGACATTCATTAGATTACCAGGATAGTTATTTTCTTATTTGAAAAGATTAATGTGCACTGAAAAAATTTCTCCTCATTTCTTTCTGAGAAGTATTTAAACTAATTGAACAGAACTTTCAAAGACTTGCCCGATACTATCATGCAATATTTCAGTCTCAGTGGTTGTACTTTAACTGAGAGGAAAGAGAGAAAGAGAGAAAGAGAGAACGAGAGAACGAAAGAGAGAACGAAAGAGAGAACGAGAGAACGAGAGAACGAAAGAAAGAAAGAAAGAAAGAAAGAAAGAAAGAAAGAAAGAAAGAAAGAAAGAGAAAGACAAGACAAAGACAGAAAGACAGAAAGACAGAAAGACAGAAAGAAAGACAGAAAGACAGAAAGACAGAAAGACAGAAAGACAGAAAGACAGAAAGACAGAAAGACAGAAAGACAGAAAGACAGAAAGACAGAAAGACAGAAAGACAGAAAGAAAGAAAGAAAGAAAGAAAGAAAGAGAAAGACAAGACAAAGACAGAAAGACAGAAAGACAGAAAGAAAGAAAGAAAGGAAGAGAAAAAAAAAAAAGATAAGAGAGCTAAAGGTCATAACAGAAAGTTCTTCTAAATAGGTTAAAACCATTATATAGATGTGAAAAGGGCATGGTTACAGGGTATCTCAAATATTGTATTCAGTTTTGGGCCCCTCACTACAAGACATGGAGATGCTGGAGTGTGCACAGAGAAGGGCAACAAAGGTCATGAAGGGACAAGAACACAAGTTTTATGAAGACTGACTGAGGGAACTAGGATTGTTTATTCTGGAGAAAAGGCTCCAGAGGGGAGATCTTAAGGCTCTTTCCAGCTACCTGAAAGGAGGTTGTGGTGAAGTGGAGGTTGGTTGTTACTCTTCTCCCAAGTAACAATAGTATAAGAAGGAATGTTCTCAGGCTGTGTCTTCAGGTCAGACTTGCAGCGATGGTGGTAGCACCTCTGTGATGAGATTTTTAAAGGGAAAATACCCAACTTTGCGACAGCAATTGCACCCTGAGAAAGTAGTGAGAATATGGGAGAGAAACAAGTCTGCAGACACAAAGGTCAGCCAATAAGGAGGGGGAGGATGTGTTCAAGGCACTGGAGCAAAGATTCCTCTGAAGCCTGTGGCGAAGAACATGGTCAGGCAGGCTATCCCCCTGCAACCTATGGAGGTTAATGATGGAACAGATATCCAAAAGCAGCCCATGGAGGATGACACATTGGAGCAGGATGATACACCCAAGTGAGGCTGTGAACCCATGGGAAACCTGTGCTGAAACAGACTCCTGGCAGGACCTGTGGACCTGTGGAAAGAGAAGCCCACTCTGAAATGGGTTTTCTGGCAGGACTTTTGACTCCATAGGCATCCCATGCTGGATCAGTCTCTTCCTGAAGGACTGCACCCCATGGAAATGACTCACACTGGAAGAGTTCATGCAGATCTGCAGCCATGGGAAGGACGGACCCTGGAGAAGTCCATGGAGGACTGTCTCCTGTTGGTGAGACCCCAAGTTGGAGCAAGACAAGAGTGTAAGTTCTTCCCTTGAAGAAGAAGGAGCAGCAGAGACAAAATGTGATGAACAGGTCACAACCCCCATGTCCTGTAGCCCTGCGCTGCTGAGGGGGAGGAGGTAGAAAATGAACTTGATCCTAGACAGAAGGGAAGAGTGAAAGATACTGCTTTAAGATAGAAAGATACTGCTTTTTGTTTTCTCATCACCCTGATTTTGACTGGTAATAAATTAAATTCATTGCTCCCCAAGTCAGGTCTGTTTTGCCCATGATGGTGATTGGTGATGGTGATTTAGCTCAGCTCATTACCATTTTGTTGCATTTTTTCTTCTCTGTCCAGTTTAGGTGGGGGAGTGATAGAGAGGCTTTGGTAGGCACCTGGCATCCAGCCAGGGTCAACCTACTGTAGTTATTAACAGAACCATTTTTGCTTCTGCTGTGTGGTTGCATGGGTGTGAAAAATCTGTTATATTTTCACTGAAATTGGAATATATTGCTATAAATCTTAACCATACTTTTAAAGCTACAATTTAATCATAAATGCAACAGCAGCAGTAAAGTATGTTAGTACCAATTAGCTGGAAATGGCTTGATATTAACAAAACTTCTGCTTGTACTAACTATTTAAAACATGCACATTATACGCAACCTGATGGCATATAACATCCTCACTGACAGAATGAAATACAATTTACTGGCTTTTTCACTTCCTTTTTGAAGAACAGTATATTGTGAAAATTTGATACCCTTTGGATTCTGATCTTGCAAAGATTACCACAGGTTTAAGATTTTAGTGTTATGACTATTTTCATATGAACAAACCTGATCCAACCCCTTCCCCTCCTCAGACGTCACCACTTAACAACTTTATTTTTTATTTTTGCATATAAGCTATAAACAGAAAGCTTTGAAGTATATAAGCTTGTATTGACAACTCACTTCATTAAGTGAGCATCTTCAGGTTTTCAAGACAGAAAGATGAAACTCAGTCCTACATGTAAGATGTAATATGCTTCTATATATCCCTCTGTATTTTCTAATCTATGAAGAAAATAAAAGCAAGTCAAAGTAAAAGAATAAACAAAACACTTGGAAGTTTTCAGATGCATTTATGACTAGATTGTGAGTTAGACATAAATAATTGTAATTCTCAGCCTTCTGTCTAGTAATAATTGTAATATTACATAGAATTCCAGCAAACTTTATGATTATTGTCATTTAAAGAGACAAGGAGAAGCAAGTTCATTTTCAGGTGTGTTTTTTACTGTAATTATTTTTAAATTAGTATTTAATAGCACTTTATCCAACAGTTTTACACTTTATTTAATGACTACTTAATTCTAAAATTTTTAAGTTTTTCAGAATAGTAGAATAAAAAAGAAATACCTAGAGGGGAAAAGAAGAAAAAGGAACACAAATGCTACAAAACTTGTTACAGGATTTGGGAATAAATGTAATGCCTTAAGCTGTATTTTGTATGTATTTGATGTCAGAAGTATACTGTGTATGTATATATAGATTTGTTTGTTTTTGTTTTTTTTTTTTCCCTTAAAAAAACAAAGCAAAACAAAGCCAGAGCAGTCCCTGAAAGACCACAGGTGGTCAGACATAGAGCTGCAGCCTGTGCAGGATCACGGAGAGGGGCAGATGTGGATCTGCAGCCATGGAGAGGAGGTGACTGTTCCCGCAGCAGCCGTGACTCTGTGTGCAGCCCAGGATGGAGCAGTTCCTGAGGGAATGCACCTCTGGGAGGGACTCAGGTCCCAGGGGTTCCTGAAAGACTGATACTGAACCCCCCCTGCCCATCCCCTGTGCCCTGAGGGGAGGTGGGAGGGAAGGAATCCAGGCCTGGGAAGGAGGGAGAGACTGGGGGAAGGTATTAAGAGCTGGTTATGTTTTGGGTTGTTTTTTTCTCCCAGTAGACTGATTTATCACTGTCTTCCTTCTCATGCTGAGCCTGTCAGTTTTTGCCCTTTAGTGTAATTGGGGAGTGAAAACCTCTCTGTCCTTGTCCCATTTCCTGAGCCTTTGGGTGGAATTTCTCCTCCCTGTACCCCAGTGGGATGGGAGGTGTTAGCAGAGTCCTGGTTCCTACCAGCTGGACCTAAACTGTGATGGTTTTGGCTGGCCAGACAGGAGACAAGGACTGGTAACAGGCAAAACACTTAGCAATGGTAGTGAATTGAATGATTTTGAAGAATTTTGGTTTTATAATCGTGGTGAAGGGACTGAGGAGTGGTTTAATGTACATTTTCCATGTCAGTTTGGTGTTGTGATGGGGTTTTTTGGTGTGGGTTTTGGGGGTTTGTTCGGGTTTTGTTTTGTTTGTTTGTTTTTGTTGTTGTTTCTTTTTTATGTTGAGGTGATTGAAATTTTTTGAGATTTTGTGATGAATGTGGATTTTAATAACTCTTGAATACTGTGTAGTGGACAGGAAGGTATTGAGATCTGGTCTTGTTTTCTCTTTCTTCTGGTAGATTACATAATTTTGTTTTTATTCCCAAGTACAGGTGGGAGGTGAGTGAGCAGAAGCCTTCTTGACACTGTCTGGGTCTAAACCATGAGAAATATATACGAACACATGTGCACACACACTATAAATACATATACACGTAAACACATATACACATACACATACACATAATTATTTATTGAAAAGATATAAGCTTTGCTATCTTCTTAAAATACATGTAAAACAGCAAGCATGTCAACAGGACTTAAACAGTATGGTACTATTTTGTGCAAGCATTCAATTATAGTTTTCTGCAAAATGCAGAGGAACATTTGCCTTTTAAGGAAAACAGACACGGATGTTTTTAAATCTCTATGTAGTTACACAAAGGAAATGTAAAATACCCTAAAGTGAAAAGTAGTAATACTCTTACAGAAAAAGAAATAGAGATTGCATTGTATAATGCAATTATCTCAGTAGTAACTCATTATCAAGTAGAAAGCATAGTGAGTATGAGAGGATACGATTATTATTGCAGAAAAGTGAATGTGTCTTGGTAATGTATTTTTTTGTTTTTCAAGTGGCCTGGTAGCATGTTTTAATGGATGGAAAAAAGTCAGTTCCAGGTGGCAGCTGGGGAAAATTCTAATGCTTGTGGTCTTTCACTCTCCAAATTATTAAGAATTTGGATACCCTACTGTCATTTTGAAATCACATAGCAAGTATCTTTCCAGGTGTATACTGCCAAATGAAGAAGGAGCAACCCCTACTTCATCCCTCTGTCATGGATGGGACTTAAGGTCTTAAGGTCACTTAAAGAATCAAAGAATCACTGACAAAGATATGAGGAAAATGTGATCTTAATATAGATCTATGAAAGCACCATTTAACAGAATTCAATGGCAAGGTTTAATTTATTACCTACTGTGAAGAAGGGACATGTAGGGGTTGGAATTGTACTGGAGTGGTTTAGAATCATAGGATCATAGAGTTGCTAGGTCTGGAAGGGACCTTAAAGTTTGTGGATCAGTAAGCTATATTTAGTATGTGCATTGTAAACTTCAAGTGCACATGCACCTAAGGTATGTACATAGCCTCAACTAATAAAAGCTCAAAACATCTAACAGCCTTTCCATAAGCTTGTCTTTAATATACTCCTGAGGGCACTGTTGTATATTCTAAAGGATACAGAGCTAAGGACAGAAAAACAGGAAGAGAATTGCAGTAGCAGCTTCCTTACAGTAGCTCTTTGTGTCTCTGTTAATATTCCTTTGCATGTGAACAAAAAATTCTTCACCTTGGGGCATCATTGTATTAATAGACTCAGTGTAGTATACATGTGCTACTTCACTCCCGAAAAGCTGCCCATAAGATCAGACACTAATTCTGAGAGAAGGTAAGCCCACAAGACTGAAACTTTCAGAGCAAAGTAAAATATGCCCTGAAAGCTTCTGTTTGCATAACCTCCAGAGTGTTTGAAATGTAGGTAGATAAAGAAATTAAGAACTTTTCTGAACTCAGAAGTGAGTTTTTGCCAGTTTCCTCTGGCCATTTTCTCATCTAATGGTCAAATACCTGTCATGCTAGAAAAAATATAAATAACATCCAAGACATATTTTATCAAATAAATATTAATCTGTAACTAGTTTACCAAGTCATGGAATATTTGAATTTAATTTTTTTAAAAGCTCAGACTAACATGATATTCTATTATTCTACTTGGACCTCTGTAATGTTTGGAAGTCTGTTGTAATAAAGATAAAGTTTGACATTGACAATCAGAATTTTCCTGTCCTTTCCTCTTTTTCTGTTTGTTCTGTCTAAAGTAATTTGCTACCTTCTTTTATTTTTTTTCATTTTTGACACTATTATAATCATTATCCTGTTGACCTTTTTTATCTCATTTTTTAGACTAGAGGTATTATTGTAACTGCAGCAGAATTTAATCATCTGCTGGATTATTAACATCTCTTTCCCTTCAGATTCAGAGAGCAGATGAACAGTGTTGAAAACTCAGATTTTCCATTTCATTGTACCAATTTCCGTAACTCAGACTTCAAGATAAATTCAGTGGGGAGATTCCTTCTGAGTTACAAAGGCGTTCCACCAGACTTAGAGAATTACCTTTTTCACCCTGTGTTTTATTAATTTATTATTTTATTAATACTATCTCCAATTAAAAAATCTATTGCACAGATATCTAAATACGTTGTCCTGTACTTTGACCATACTGAGATACTTTTAATTCTTCACATTAATTCAAGAACACTCTTTCAGTTCTCCAGAAAAGCAGATAATTATAACACATCAAAAGAGTACAGAGCATGAAGCTTTCAACAAACTATGGGAATTATCCACCGGCTGCAGTTTGTGTCTTCACTTTCCAAGGCCTCTACTGTCACACTAGGTCTGAATTTTTATACAATATGTCGCTATGTCGGAGTCAAATATCTTATTATGCATAGGATAACTCCTTGTTACAGCTATCTGTATAGAACTATGGTTACACCACACAAATATAGTTTTTTGCTGTATTTTGGTATATGAAATTAGAAAATAGGGTTTATTGGTGGAAAAAGCTGTGAAAGGGAAAGGGATCTTCATCAAGATTTTATAAGTGGGTCATTTTTACATAGGAAGAAAATTATATCTTTTCTCTGAGAGAGCTATAAGATTTAAACAAAAGAAATCTTCCACCTATAAGATTTTTTTGGTTAATATTATACTAATTAGCACTGCTCTACTTACCTTGTTCCTACTAGGTCACCAGTAGTAATTAGAGCAGATTGACTGTAGTGAATTAGGTCCTGAAGGATGCTATGCTCAAAATCTTATTTATGGGTAAAGAGGAAGTACATCCTATGTCTATATATGTATACACATATATATGTATTAGTCCAGATCCAAAGTAAGAAAAAATAACAATGCAGATAAAGTTATTCTACACACACTTCTCAATCTCTGCCCCTTTTCCTGGTGTTTTGCTCACCTTCCCCCTGCTCTTCTGGGACTAAAATCTCTGCTTTTAAACCAATGAAGAGGGAATGTTATGATTAATTGTCAGCATCTGGAGTTATTCACCAGGAGGGATATGATGTTCATATTGATGGTTTATTCTTCAGCACTCCAGGGTCGACCTGGGGTTATTTTTATATTTGCTAGCACACTGACATCTTTGTCTTTCTCCCTTGGCTTACAGATCCAAGTTTCATCCAAATTACAATGTATTGTGACCTAATGTATATTAGATATTAGTTCTTTGTTTCTCTTTGTCAGCCCTAAATCCAGTTTTACCCAGCTTCAAGTCTCCATTTCTTTAACTAATCATGAGTGCTGTTCCTCACACCTGAGGTACCTCCAGTGCCAGGCCTGTGATTTATCCTTCTCATCCCATGCCTGCACTCTACATCTCATCCTGTGCCTCTGGTTGTCAAGGCCTGCATTTTTCTACATTATTTTCTTACAGTTGCAAATATCTGCTTCTACATGGTGCTTATTAACACTCACTATATAAAACTATGGCTGTACTACAGAAAGATGAACAAAAGTAAAATAAATAAGCCATAATCACCTGGTCAATGAGATAAATTGCTATTATAGCCAAATGAAGCTGAGATAAAGCTAAGTCAAATTCAGCTACAGCAAGTCTGACAACTAAAAAGCTTATGGCCTGCTACCAGAAATAGTAATATCAATAGCCTCGTGCTACAAGACTACATCTTTACAAGGACCACTACTTTATATAAGACACACATAAAAAAAGGCTTCTCTGCATAGTATAGTACTAGAGGCAAGTTCAGTATGGGAAAATAAGAGTAACCAGCACCCTAAATGTCAGCTCCTTAGAGATGTTTCTGGTGATTTTCTCCATGAAACAGTAAGTATGATAGACCTATATATTTATATAGGTAAATTTACCTAGAGGATGACTTTTTCAACATAGTTTTAAATATTTTTTTAAGCACATGAAAATTTTTCAGTGCACTGAAGTACAAGAAGGAAAATTTGAATGTAGAGGTAATGAAGCAAAAAATATTACAAAATATAGACAATGAGTTACCTCTCTGAATAGAAGTGTTGAGTAATGACAATATAATCATCTGGAGTAGAGAGGCTGAAAAACAGTCACACACAGAGCTGTAGGGAAAAGAATGTTTTAATGACAGATACAAATCTAAAGCAGTTAGCTCCAGTTCATATGCTACTGCATTAAATTTTAGCAAAAATAAGACATATGCTGTTGCCTCGCAGCAGCGTATGACTACAACTTTGTAGTATGTTATAATGTCTGACAAAACCCTACTGAAATAAAAATACTTCCACAGACATGTAAGAATCCACCTCAAGATTTTAAGCATTAGCACCTCTCGTCTCTGTTTCTTGTGAGACTCATCACAGGGACACAATGTCTGTATCTTAAATCTGAAGTTGAAATTTAATATTGATTTTTCATTACAAAGAAAATTTGTTGACCAAAAAAATCTCACTTATCTTTTCCTATACGTACTTATATATGAAAATATAGCTATGAAAAGAAAATCCTTTTGCATAGTTCATATGTCTCAATATGTAAAGATTTAATGCAGGAAAATATACATTGTCAGCAAAAAAGTACTCTATTGTACAGAAATTTTAAAAAAATCAGTTATAATCTGTTGTAAACACTGTCTCTCACAAACAGCCTCAGTTCAAACTGGTTTGAGCTTTTGCTCTGAATCCAAATGGGCTTCTTGTAGAAGCTTGAAATAGTCATAGCTATATATGTTTTGATTTTTGTGTCAAATAATCATCTTTGTTAGGTGTAATACTGTATTTCAATAACATCACACATACTCAATAACATTCTTATAGACATATGTAAAATTTCATAATATTTAATAGAGACTTTCCGTTTTCTTCATTTCATCTGGAATGGTAGAATGTAGTTAGATTCAGCTTTTCAGTATTATATACTCATTAAATAAGCATATTAAATAATATATTTGTACAGAAAATCACCATTCTCCTTTTTTTGACATCTTTTATTTTCTTATTCTGACTAAAAACAAATGAATACTTGTTTGCCCTGCAGAGTTGAACCAGCTGTAGACTTGAGAGGGATAAATTATTTGATAGTTGTGAATCATCACCTAAATTGGAAGCCTCAGTTCTGGTCATGAATCGTTTAAATTGGCAATTTTAATTGACATATGCACAGTAACATTAATCCATATGTCTCTTACTCTTTATCTTAGTGAAGTAGAAGCGGCGTTCTATTCTTTATCATCTCAGTAGCTTCTCTGCTCCTGAATGGTTTTATCACTAATATTCAATCCATCTAAAATTCTCTGAACATTATTGCTTACTGGCTTGTTACATATTTCTTTTACAGCATTATACTCCTAGATGCTCTAAAGCAAAGGAAGAGATGGCTTGGATGATATCTGTCAACCTTATTATGTAAGATTCCATTTTAGATAGCTTTTATAGCAAGTAACAATAACGTGCAGCAATTTAAAGTGATTTTTGAGTTTGCTGATCTTTGCTGTAAGATCCTAGGAAGACAAAAAGACAGTAGGAATAAAAAAAGAAATAACTTAAAAAAACTTATGCGTGATAGAAATGCAAAGAATCTCATTCTCTTTCATTTTGAAAAGAAGTAAAAGGGGAAGTGAGAGGGAATGTCTGAACATAAAAAACCTGTAACTATTGCAATATGTTTAAAAGGGAAACAAAATTGAAGCTTAGAAAAATAAAGCAAATTCAGTCTTAAGGACTAGAACAAACGAAACATTTTTGCTGGACAAGATACTAAACTTCACTGACTGAAAGGGAAGAGAAGTGTGACTGCAGAATGGCACTGCACATCCACTGCAGTGTTCCGCAGACTGGCCTGTTTGTTCTTAGAAGATTATAAATAGTCTAGGGCAAAACCAGTTACCTTCTTCATAACTCTCATGCCTTATATTTCTCTAGGAAAGAAACTGAAAGTAATGAAAGATGGAGGTATGAACACATTAGTTCCTCTAACGAAGAGAATAATCTTGTATAGTTATTGTAAATAATACAGACAAAGATAATGCCTTTGTATTAAAAAAAAAAAAAAAAAAAAAAAAGTTTGCGTCATGCTAAGGCAGCTGCATTCCTAATAGTAAGCAATGCATTCAGATACTATTACTTATGAATGTTGAGTTCTGTATATGGTATAATTCTAGGACTCTTTTCCTGTAGCAGGGCCACAACAGGAAAAACACTGGGTGAGTGTAACTGGAAAATACATTGGACAGTGAGATAGAAAAGGCAAGTGCAGTGAAAGTGTTATATCAGAACTAGTTGATTAATCTACATCTGATCACAGGAGAGGGCAGAACCTCCCAAAGCATGCTTCATCTCACTGACTGTATATTTTAGGAAATAAGGAATCATAAAAAAAAAAAAAATAGACACTCATTGGCTAGGTTAAAAGTGGTCTAAATTACTATCTTCTACTGGCTATCAAAATTTAGATGGTTAGACAACATAAACTATACTTAAAAGATTAGGAAGCCTTCACTTCCCCATGACAATTCTGGCTAGAATTGTCAGTTGTCCAGTGGCAGTAATATAAGAAAAGAAAATTCAAAGGTGTTCATCATAGAAGTATCAACCAGCTGTAATCAGCAGCAAGTTTCAGAAAATGGAAAAGGACTTGGGATTGAAAGGGTGAGAGGGAGGTGAAACACCAGATCAAAGAGATTTAGGCATAACCTATGCTGCAAAGTTTTACTAGTAGCATAAAATACTGGATCATAATATTACATAAAATGTTCTTCAGAAAGTATCAAAGAGGTTTCTTTAGTTCCAATTTAAAGATATATATTTCTTTGATGTTTCTGTAAATGTCAGAGAACAGCACAAAAAATAGTGTCATCGTTTTGTCTGTTTAACATTAGATCAGAAGACATCAATAATACAAGATTTAGGTCAAGCAGAAGGAACATTATTATGGTTTCAACAAAAGAATCAGTAGAAAGCATAAAGAAAGGTAGCATGAGAATACATTTAAGATGATCATGTGACTATTTTCAGTAGTTATTTTATATGAATATTGAGATTTTGTTTTAATTTAATCTGGCTTAGTTTTGCAGCAAAGAGAAAAGCATAGGGAGGTTACACAATAGTCTGAATTAATTAAGTTGTTAAGGGAAAATCCTATTTAAAATTTTAGCATGCAGACTTGACTTAAAGAAAGGAAATTGGGATGTCAGGAGCATTTCCTTTATCTACATTCATCTTAAGACACAATCCAAAAGGAAAACATTATAATATATTGCATCCTTTTGCATATTTAATTTTTGCAGAATATTTGAGAGACTTCAATTTAAGACATTCCAGGATGAAATATAACAACTGTAATTTTAGAAACTTTGTAGAAAATTCCAATATTATAAACACAAAAGTTCAGAAGAAAATGTGATATGAAGTTCTGTGTTATCTTACAATAAAATTAAAAGTTCGGTTTAGGCTTTGTATATTTTTTGTTTCATTTGTTCTCAGTGTAGTGCTGAAAACTGAAACAAACTGGTCTAGTAAACTGCTGAGAGACTGAGGGTGCTGAGCTTGTTCAGCCTAGAGAATGGACAGCTTTGAGAGGAATTCGTCACAAAGCCAGCAGGGTGAGGCTTTTTCCAGAGCTGCCTGGAGGGAGGATGACAGTAAATGAGCGCATGTTAAAGTAAGAGTTGTTCAGTCTAGGAATAAATATAAAAAATTTCCCAATATGGAGAGGCAAGCAGTGGAAAATGCTACTCAGAGAGGTTCTGCAGTTTCTGTAACATTTAATGGAATATCACCGTTTAGTAAATGAACACATCATTGCAGTCTTTACTCAAGTAACAGTCAAAAACACAGTGTCAAGAAAAGAGAGAATTTTCATTTTCATATGGAAAGAGTGATGCAGCCAAAAGAAGGATCAGTATGACTTGAAAAATGTTTCATTCAAGAACTGCTTAGTTATTAATAGAGAACAAAATTAATGTACTGAGAAGGGAAGAATACAAGAGTATTGAACATCCATAATCCTTTGAGTTTGTGTAGTATTATTGTTAAATCCTTGTATCTTACCATTTATCTTGTTCAGTTGTCAAAGATGTTTAGATTTTTGCTATTCCTCTTTTCCATGAATCTTAAATATGTTTGTTTCCTAAATTACTATTCCTGTTTCTCCAGTGAGGTTATGAATTGTGCACACAAAGGAGCTCCACCTAGAATGCAGTGATGAAAGTCTTTTTGGTTTCAGTCCTCCCACAGAAGTTACCAAAAGGATGAAGTGTTTGTTTCTATAAACTGTATCTTCTTTGATACAGGGTTATTACAAGATAAATAAATTATTTGTTTTAAGAGAAAAATAATTTAACACACTTCTTCCTAACTCAACACCTTTGGCATATGCAACAGCCATGTCTTAAGTTTACTCATGTAAAAACTGATACATATTTGGGATATATTGACTTCAATTAAGCATTATTCTTACTTTTACATTTATTCACATATTATTTATAGATACAATATTCACAACTTTCTTTTTAGTGGTGCTGCTACTCTTTGCTGGACATGTATACCTGCCAACATATTAACATAAAGGATTTTTTGTTTCTTGTTAATACTGCCTACCCATGCATTACATAAATCTTTCTGCTTCACATAATTGAAGAAAATGCTTAATTACACATTTGTAGTATTTAGATTAACTTTTAATAAAACAGTCTCTGTCCAGTCATAGAAGCTATTGAATTGGATTTTCTTCCCTCCTTTTGTAGCAGTGAAAAAAGAAGAAAAAACCAACCAACCAAAGCAAACAAAGAACCCCAAAACAAATAAATTTAGAAACACTGATTGCTTATAGACTGGAATAGTACAAGAGAGGAAGATGAAAAAAGACAGTGAAAATCATCCCTCTTTGTCAAATTTGATTCTTGTCCCATTTATACATATAGATAGCCTTTCTTTTCCTTCTTAATAAGAAATAAAAAAAGTTATCCAATTTCATATTTCTATTTTTCTATTAGCCAGTTACACCAAGTGGACTATGTATGGTAATCAATTATATGTTAAGGCTTTCTGTCTTCTTTTTTTCCTTCATAAATTGGTTAAAATGAATTAGACCAGGATTGGTCAAACAGGATAAGTTGATCAAACTAGAACTAGAACAGGATTTAACTACTGCTATGGATAGTTAGAGTCAAATTTCAATCCTTAGGTTCTTTACTTAGGAAAACCTACATGTTTTCATCTTTTTTTCTTTTTAAAGTTTATGAGGGAAGAAAACAACACTTGAAGGCAAACACCACCATTTTTATTAAAACATTTACATGAGAAAAAAAAAAAAAAAGAAAATATTTTCTACTGTGTCAGAGTGCTCTGGGGACTGGAGTCTGTTCCACCAACCCAGATGGGGTTCAGTAGGGCTGGAGAGGGCAGTAGGGGCAGGGCTATAGGGACCTGGAGACTGGCACTGCTGTGGCATCACTGGGCAAGGACTGCCCACTCTGGGAGTGGGGCTGAAAGGGGATGTGGGGCCATGGCCATGGCTAGCAGTGCCCTTAAGGCATTGATAGGCTGCAGTGAAAACTAAATGAGAATAATAATAAAAACGGGGGGTGGGGTGGGGGGGGCGGAGAAATTTACAATTATGTTTTTCTCTTTTACTTTTCAAACTATTAGAAATTCATTGTTTACTTCACTGAAACACATGCCAACTTCGTATCTCCTTGTTAGGTACATATAATAGTTAATATTTAACATGACATTTGAATATTTTTGCTTGAAGTATAATTTTCCAAGTTTAGAGCCTTGAAAATCTATTAATTAGAATGATATATAGATGTTAATAAAGTGCAGAAAAATAGATTTATTTACCATTTTTTGTCATTCTCTATATGTAAACATGTCACAGTAAAAACACTGAACAGAAGCACATAACTGAGAGGAATAGTCTCATCTAATTGCTCACTACAACTTAATTCCTTTGAGCAGGACAAAAAATTCAATATGTGGTGCTAGTGTAGTAATGAATTACCAGATGTAATTATCCACTATAATTAGAGATATCAATTCTTCATAAATAAATTATCATTTTATTACAGTCTCTTATCAGTTAGATATTTTTCTGTAGTAGAATCTGAAGCAACACTGGCAAAATGGATAGAGGGAGAAAAGACAAATGGAAAAATGCTAATGGTAGATCATGGGAAATAAAGAAAATGAATAGTGCAAATGAGGTATTTGTTATATTTTTCATGTTCATTAAGTTGCAAATATCCTGGTCCACTAACTAGCAAAATTATCCTGAGTATAACCATCAATCTTAAAAATACTATGTCTGAAAAAGCAGAGCATTTAAAAAGTATGCTTAAAATAACTCTTTAAGGGCCTTTTCCCAACACACTCACTAGAAAATTACACTTGAGAGAAAACAGAAACAAAAATAAGAATGTAGAGAATACTGGCTTATCCTAAGTGCTATCAGCATTATCCTGACTGTTTTCCAGTAACAACTGTTTTCACATAAAATGTGAATATATTACCACTTAAGTAATCCCATGTGGTTTAGCTTTCTCTATATAAGAATGTGTCTCACAGGATAACTGCAGCTGGTTTTAAGAACAGCTGATTTATGCTGTTTAAAATATGTTTACAACTTAGTTTGCAATTTTATATTTAAGTGACAATATTCATATAACAGTTGTCAGACACTAGGTTTATGAAAACTCAAAAGAGGAAATATGCAAATTGTTTATAAAATTCAAAGTGCTATGATTACAAGTGTGTAAAAAAGATTAAGCAATAAGATGTTTTGTTTAAACTATATTTGACATTTTTCCATTGGCACTAGCAGAAATTCCTCACAAAACTGTCTTCTGCATAAAAAAGCACCTAGAAAAACGTTGACAAAATTAGCATATGTCACCTTATATCAGAGAAAGTAGCTCAGTGTTTTGAGGAAGCCCACAGAAACTTACCTGGACTTAGCCTCCTCTTTCTGTGTTCCTCTTGGCAAAAAGAATAGTCAAAAATATTAGTAATATTGCTTTCATATTCTTTCTCTGCTTTTAAATTGTTGCTTGCATGTCTGTTTGCTAGTTGTATTTTCCTACAGACCTTCCTTGCTCTAATTATGGGTGTATATTGTTAATTTATAGGAAATATTTTTATTTTTAAGTTCTAAGGCAAGACCAGAGCATAGGGTGACAAAAACCAGAGAAAGGTCACCACACCCTTTCCCTGGAGTCTTCTCTTCTCCAGGCTCTTTCAGCCTTTCTTCACAGCAGAGTGGTTCCAGACTTCTGACCATTTTCATGGCCCTCATCTGATCAGTTTCTATGTTCCTGACTACACTATACAATTTTTGCAGTTTGGATGGTCTCACCATGCACTATCTTGCCTACAGTATCTTATGATCATAACATCATGGTACATACATCTATATCAAAATCACACATGGAAACACAAAATACTGTGATTGAATGAATGAATGAATGAATAGGACAATCTATTTTCCAGTCACCAAGTGTTACTAAAGGGCTCTCACATGCACTGGAGGAAGTTTTCGCAGATATAATGGATTTATTCTGGGGAAGGAGAAACAACAGCACAACCTCATTTAAAATAAACGCGATGTGTAGCAGTCCCTTGGGTGCTGAGTGCTATCACTGAGTGAAATTAAAAGCAAATAAAAAATTTAAAAAGGTTATGAACCTAACTAATAAAATGTGTTTTCAAACAAAGCAAAAAATTAAACCATGAAAGTTCACTGCTGAAAATAAAACTAAGGTTCTAAAAAGAAGTATAAGTGAAAGTATATAAAAGCAGTATGCATCAAGAAACAAAATGCAAATATTTTGTCACCAACGGATAAGCTCTTACTACTCTAAGATCTCAAAATCAAGTTTGCTTCCCAAAAGGTCCAAAGATAATTCAAAAAGGAAAGTATTTTTAAGCAGTTAGAGATATTTTCAACTTGAGAACAAAATATGTTTACACAAACATGTCTCTGTCATAGAACAGCTGTGACTCTGCCTTTATTCCACCCTGACCAGAGCTATACCTTTAGAGAAGGATCTTGGAGAACAATATAGCTGAGCTGTGAATAAATAACTATATATTTTCTGAAAGCTGCATATTTTATATTTTCATACTTGCGCACATCATGGGAATAGCTGAAGGAAAAAGTAGGCTAATGAAATAATTAGCTGAACATATACGTTACCCCATTAAAGAATATTAATATGTTACATGTTGTAACACATTAATGTTACATGTAGTAACATTAATATACATGTTGTCTTTCTGAAATTTGGACATACATATAATTTATATATTTTTGGTTTTATGCATACAACAGACTAAAAAATGTAAAACAAGTGGACTAAAACCTATAGAGAAATTCAAGTAAAATAGTAAATAAGCAGATAGGAAAGAGTAATAAAAGTATTCTTCAAGATATATTTATATGCTAAATTTATAACATATTATATCTACTAACTCAAGAAAAAAGTAGGAAGTTGAAAGCTGCTGTACATAGTATGATATTTGCCCTCAAAAACTTTGACAGATTGCTCACATGATTAATTCTAAGAATATACTTCATACTATAGACATACTATACCATCTCATAATATTTGTAATACGTGTGATGACTTCTATAATATGAAACATTTTACTATAAAATCTTTTTCAAAGCAAAGAAGGATGGCTTATGAAATACTTACAAAGTTTGTGGCAAAAATATTTGTTCCTCAAATACGATACACAGCCCACTGCAGTTACTATGGTGGCTTGAAGTGGCTTTATTTATTTTAAAAATAAATCTGCAACAAATCAAGTCTTCCCATTTATTCTCTGCAACACTATTAAGGTTATTGCACTAGGGCATGTTTAATTGACATTTAAATAACTCATGGATTCTCGGGCTCTGTTCTTTATGCTCATTTTAAGCAACAAGATGAATAAATGTAATAGCTGTTTGGGGATCTTAAAGAACCCTCCAGAAGGTTGTTTATCTTGCTTTACAAATAGGTACCAAATATAGGCAGATAAAAGTCACACTTATAAATGAGACTTTCATTGTTAGCAGTGAAGGTAGCTTACATTTTGCTGTAGTTACTGTCATTATTTAGGAAGATTGAAGCAGATAGCAAGGCTTCTTGATGTTTTCTATGCTGTCTCTTGAATTATTATTAAAAATGTTAATTTAAATATTATAACACTGGTATCCACTAAAATAAATCACAATGACATATTATTATGCCTATTAAGCTGTATCTCTCTTACTTATCCACTATTGTCACAATTATTATTTTTTCTAAGAAGATACCACAGTGAACCTGTGTTGCTATTCTTTACTTATTGGAAAAATTAGAACACTTTGCTGAGGGTATCTACTCTGTATTTATTTTCACTGCCTCTGTAAAGATGGCTTTTCTGATGCATTTCCTAATAGCAGTTCACTGGGAATTTATCAGAGACTGAAGACTTGTCTAAATTTTGACATTTGGAATCTTAGAAAACCTTATACTACCATACATTGAACATATGAAGAGGCTTCTTTTCCTAACCATTAATGGTGGATCACATCTACAAAGCTCTGGCTCTTCATATGCCTTTCAAACATTATATCATAGACCACAGTTCACAAAAGTCTGACTTGACAGACAGTAATAGGCACTGTGCTGGAAGGCAGGGAAAATAAATCCCTATTATACAGATAGAGTGCTCTAATGAGCTGCATAGTCTGCATGCTTACTTCCTAACCCTTGAAAACTGTGAACTAGACACACAAGAGTAGTCTTTGTAGAGATAGCTAAGTTTTCCATTGACTGTAACAAAATATGATTCAAACTGTTCAAAGATGTCTAACATCTAAAGCAGCTCTGTAAAACTAAATTTGTCAACTAACTGTGATTAATCCAGACACTAGCAACCAAGGTGTGTGATTTCTCACAAGTGTGGCTATTTTGCTGCATAGTTCTAGACACTACTTAGAGTAACAGCAAATTAAAAAAAAACAAAAACAAAACGAAACAAAACAAAAAAACCTTGAATATAGAATGATATTTTAATTTAGAAGATTTTTAATCCAGAAAAATCTTAGCATCTCTCTGAGCAGTCAGCAATGTGGTCTGCTAGTAGCTTTGACCACCTACATTTTAATGTGTGCATCTAGAACATCAAGCCATGGCAGATGATAGGACAGGTGAAAAAAACTAAGTAAATCTTTAAGAGAATCACAGATGGGCTGAGGTTGGAAGACAACCCATAAGGTCATCTGGTCCAACTCCATAGCAGGTTGTCCAGGACCATATCTAGGTGACCTCTGAATATCTCCAAAGATGGAGATAGCTCAGACTTCCTGTACAAGCTGTTCCAGTGCTCTGTCTCCCTTACCATAATAAACGGTTTCCTTATGTTCAGATGGAACATATAGTGTTTCAGTTTCTGCCCATTGCCTTTTGTCCTGTCAGTGGATCTGTCATCTTTACACCCTTGCTTCAAAATTTTATGCACTTTTATAAGAACCCCCTGTACTTTCTCTTCTGCAGGCTAAACAGTCCCAGATTTCTCAGCCTCTCCTCATCTGCAAGATGTGCCAGTCCCTTAATCACCTCAGTGACCCTTTTCTGCAATCTCCAGTAGCTCTGTATCTCTGCTGTAAATCGTGTCCTTGTGTCTCTTCTATTGGGGACCATCATTATAAACACTCCTGGTCAGGAATAGTCAGCATGATTTCACAAGGGAGAACTTATATTTCACCTCCTTGATAAATTTATATCAACCCTGGACTGGCAGATGAGGTGGGAAGCAGTGGATATTGTCTACCTGGACTTCATGAAGGCCTTTGACACTGTTTCCTATAACATCTTCATAGACAAGAAGTTGAGCAGTGAGGTGGGTTGAAAAGGGGCTGAATGGCCCAGCCCAGAGCAACACAAATCTAGTTGGAGGCCAGTGATTGGTGATATGTCCTAGGGATCAGTTGTGGGTTTAATCCTGTTCAGCATCTTTATTAATGATTTGGATGATGAGGCAGAATATACTCTCTTAGCAAGTGTGCAGACAACTCCAAAGTGGGAGGAGTGGATGACATGCCAGATGGTTGTGCTGCAATTGAGAGGGACCTTGACAGGCTGAAAAAATGGGTCAACAGAAATTTTACAGAGTTCAGCCAGGGAAAGTGCAAACTCCTTCACCTGGGAAAGAATGGCCTGATGCACTGGCACATACTAGGGTGCAACCAACTAGAAAGCAGCTTTGCAGAAAATGACTTGGTGGAAACAAGCCAGCAATGCTACCTTGCTGAAAAGAAAAATTCTATCCTGGAATGCTTTAGGCTGAGCTTTGCTAGAGGGTCAAGGGAGATGACCTTCCCCTTTATTCAGCACTGCTGAGGATACATCTGGAGTTCTGTGTGTCATTCTGATCTCCCCCATGCAAGAGAGATGTGGACATATTGAAGATGAGATGTGGACATACTGAACATATCATACTCTGTAGGGTCCTGCACCTGGGGAAGAAGAACCCCAAGCATCAATATAGGTTAGGGGTAGACCTGCTGGAAAGTGGTTGGCCAGGATGAGCTCGAGAGGTTCTTCCAACCTCAGCCATTCTGTGCTGCTATGATTCTGTGACCTGGCACTCCAGATGGAGCTTTAGCAGTGCTATGTAAAGAGGAAAGATCACCTCTGTCAACCTGGTGGCAGTAGCTTGCCTAATGCAGCCTAGGATAGCAGTACCTTGCGAGGGCACCCCTAAGTTATTTTTTGAAAATGTTTTCTAGCTAGGCAGCCTTCAGTATATGATGATTCATGGGATTATTCCCTCTTCAGTGATGGACATCATACTTCTCTTTGTTGACTTATCAGGAGGTCATTTTATGAATTCATGTTAACTACTCCAAATCACCCTCTTGTCCTTTATGTATGAAAATTTTTCAGGATTAGTTGCTCCATCACCTTTCCAAGCACTGACATGAGGCTAGTGAGCCTAGTCCTCACTCATTCCCTTTTTGGAAAATAATTACTTCTGATGATGAATTTCCTCTGCTCTGGGCTTTAGGAAGAAACAAAAGGAACACAAGGAGTTAATATCTTCATATGAAATACCACATGCAGTATAAGCTATTGAGGCTTATTTATTGTCTTGAATAGATATTGATTATTGTTTTTTTGCTGACACTCTATCTCCTGCAGGAGAATGACAGAAAGTTAGGGGTTGGAAGGGACATCAAAAGATCATCAAGTCCAACCCCCCTGCCAGAGTACGGTCACCTACTGTCAGGTTATGTAGGAATGTGTCCAGGTGGGTTTGGAATGTCTCCAGAGAAGGAGACTCCACAACCTGCCTGGGCAACCAACCTGTGACAGTGTTCATTCAGTTTCACAGTGAAAAAATTCTTTCTTGTGTTTATATAGAACCTCCTATGCTCAAGTTTATATCCATTGCCTCTTGTCCTGTGAAAGAAATTTGAATTATACTACCTAGAAAAAGGTAATTGTAACCCAGAGAGAAAAAGTTAAAAGACAGTCTGAGCTGATAGCATATATGCAAAATACTGACATTTTTCATCTGTAAAAACTGCTAAAATATTACACTTTAATCCATTAAACAATCCAGAGACAGCTAAAACAATTTGGTGTGATTCATTGACAGACTTCCATGAATTTGTCAGTGTCTGCCTGAATATTTTGGATGTATAGTAATTTTATTTTTTTTCACTCAAGGTTATAATGTCAATTCATTCGGGACAAATGAGTTGCCCACATTTTTTTTTTTTTACTTATTTAATATCTAGCTTAAAATTCAATTGTTTTTAATGATGTACTTGCCCTTGGTAATGTCTTCCAAATAAAATTAATCTTTGATGGCAATATCTTCCACGTGCTGTATCATGTCAAGAAGTATAAAAGTTCCATCATTATTTTTGTTACCTTATAGCTACAGAAGGACTAACAATTTATTAGCCCTTTTACATTGTCATTGTTATTATGTATTTCACATACTGAATAAATGGTGAACTGCTGCCACAAAGTATTCTATTAAAAAACTAACCAAAAAAACCCACCTCGTCAGAAAACGAAAGGCTGTAACTCTCCGCTTACCTGAATCCTAGACCAAGACAATATTAACTATTTTGTGCTTTTGGCACCAAAGAATGATGCTGCTGTAAATTGGAGCTCAGCTTGCTCTACACAACTAAATGTGAGGGTATGTACTTGAGGTCCTACAGTCTCTTATTCCCCTTCATCACATGCACTTGCTCAAGGAACAAGAATACAATTTTAAAAGAAAGGAGGGGAAGACAAATTCATTAGCCAGAACTTCAT
This sequence comes from Phaethornis superciliosus, assembly GCA_023637945.1. Lineage (NCBI taxonomy): Eukaryota > Metazoa > Chordata > Aves > Apodiformes > Trochilidae > Phaethornis > Phaethornis superciliosus. The sequence continues at coordinate 10,778,678 of JAJQWJ010000005.1, forward strand.
ATTAAGTGGTGTTGATGTTGCACTAAAGAACTTCTGCAGCATCCATGGAATTGTATATATTTGAAGGAATATGTGTGCCAAGAGCATACTGTTCATCCTCTTGGAAGACAGCATAAGGACAAATGGTCAGTGATTAACCCGGTGTTAGTATGCATCCCACATCAATATGTCAAAAAAGATGAAAATGGTTTCCAATTCCTTCATCAGGATTGCATTACTAATATAATATTGCAGGCATAGATCTACAGCCTAGATCTACATGGATCTACATGCAAATCTACATAGTTCTACAGGCATAGATCTACATGCAATCTTACATGAACTCATGCCAGTTTTCTGCTGGCAGTATCATTTAAAATTATTGACTGGAAAGTAGGATAGCAAAAGTTAACAGAATAAAAAATCACCAAATTTTATAAAAATATCTAAAACTCTGAAAAGTAATAAAAATTCATTCTGAACAAGAGATTAAAATCTACAACATCATGTACAAAGCTTAATCCACTGAGCTTCTCTGTGCCCCGTAGTCCTACTGAAATAATGAAAACACAGGCTAAAATTCAAAGAGATAAGTTTTAGATCTTGTTTTCCTATAGTCCTCTGGGCAGTTCAGTCTCTGAACTACAGCCATTCTGTTCTTGTGTTTCCCTAAAACCACAGCCTTTACATATAGACAAAGTAATCCCAAATATTATTTTTCTTTCTTTTTCCTTGTTTTCTTTTTTTATACCCTTGAATAATTCCCATGGAAAGACATATTAGTATTAGGATTTTCTATAGTTCTCATCAGCTGAATATCAGGATGCCTATTGTCACAGCACAGTGTATGTTCCAAATATAAAACTGCTCAGCTCTGGATAGCAGTGTCTCTGTAAGGGAAAATCAGAGTGCCTTGGGGAAGACTTTGTTCAATAATCACTGCTTCTGAATGCAATCTGTGAAATAATATTTTATAAAACTTGAAGAATAAAGATAAACAGAGATGTTTCCTTTCTTGGTTTTCCTTACCATTTCTTTTCTTTCATTATCTTTATTGTCTATGCCCCACATACTAAGATCCAAAGAGTTTTTAGCAGCTTCATGGAAGAATGAAAGAAGAATCATTTATAGAAGACAGTTCCTCCCTTAGAGGCATAAAATTAAAAAGTGGTCATTAAAAAAAAAGCAAAAAGTATGAATATGAGTATGCAGTTTTGGTACAGCAATGTGTAAAGAATTACACCATTGCTAAAGTTTATTAACTTAAAGCTATGCTGTAGTGTGTGCAGCACAGTCAGGTTCACATAAACAAAACTATTGTTTTTCAGAATCTAGATGACAAACAGTGGAAAAAAGTAAGGATGTAATTAAGTAGCATTTCTCTTTCAAAAACATTGGTAAACACCAGGAATATAATGGAAGTTTCTCCATATCTAATACCTCTATTGGAAAGCATTATTTCAGATGTTAAGATAATACCAAATGCATTCAAAACTGAGGGAAAAGCTCTGATTTATTCTGCAAACATCATTAGAGAAGATTGAAAAGATTTTCTAGGTACCTCTATACATTAAATGGTATGGGTTTAACTTTGCTCTTTAATGAACTCCTTATTACTTACAAATTTTTTTCAGAATTAGAGCATGTTCAAATGAAGAAAATATGTTCTAAAAATGTTTTGAGCTGACACAGAAAGATACAGGAAAAATTAGCACCTTTAAGCTAAATTACACAAAATAAAAGCAGAAATAGGCACATTTTTAACAGAGTGGTAATTAATTGATGGAATTAATGCCAAAGAAATAAATTCAGTCCGTCTGATTTTCACATCAGGTCTGTTCTAGAAGGTAAATTTAGATGACTATCTGTTCCTAGGTTCAACCCAGAAAAAAAATTGTCTGTATTGTACAGAAGATCAAAATCGGTAATCTAAGTCTTTCTTCCCAAATTAAAATTTTATTTCTTTATGACTATGTTTGGAGGCAATAACTATAATACTTTACGTAAACAAAGTAATAATCTAATCCAGATTGTAAAATTCCAAGTATTTTCTAACTAAAAACACATTAATCATTGCATGTTACACTGTATTAATAACTTGATGTTTAAAAATACAGGCCTAAAAAATAAATGTTAATTTCAGTTAGTGGTTGAACATATAGCGTCCTTTTTCTAAGTCACATTTGCCTTTCCAAAACTAGACTGTAGTACAAGCATCTGATGATGAACAGAACAGAAAGCTACAGTGTCTGGAAGTTGGTTAAATTTTAAAAAAAGATAGCAGAAACCATTACAACAGTTTCCAGACATATAAAACAAAATGTTTCACATTTTTAGAATATATATATTTGTTTAATTTAATATTTTTTTAAGTCTCCATTAGTTTTAGCACCATTTCACAAAAAGTCACGCTTCTTCACACGTCTAAAGAAGGGATTTTTTGTTTTTTTCTTGTCCTCCTTTCCTCTTAGTTCCTCAGATGGATCTAGTAACTTGTCTCATTTCAGGAATAGAGTTACTGGGGTTTGGCTGTAGTCCTAGTACATTCCAGCATCAAGGAGGGCAAAAAACAGTAGGAAACAACTCAAGCTCTCCACAATTCCAGCAGAGGAAATACTAGTTCAAATTTCCCATTTCAGTCTTTTTCATGTAGGAGATTCAGAAGACTTTTTTTTTTGTTTTTTGCAGAAATGTTATTATATTTTTATATTACATTTATCAAAAGGCATGGTATTTGTGTCAGTGTGGACAGCAAACTAGTGCATAATTTAATATATTGTTAAATAATTTAACTGATCTTAAAAAAGATTAAAAAATTTGTCATGTATACAACAGTGTTTATTATCCATCAGTCTAATTCCCAATGTAAATTTTACCTATACTGAGACATTGCAATACCTAATTAATAAGTAGAGTGTCGCAGATTAAGCTCTAGTGGTTAGTTCCTGGTGTCTTCTCTTACAAATAGCAATACATCCTTTCCAGAGTAGCAATATTTGTTTATTTGTTTTCTGTTCTATTGTTTTATTGCAGGAATCAAGGAACTCGACAGTAAGCTTTGGAAAGATAAAGGTATTATAAAATGCAGAGCTGAAAACTTTGAATTTATTCGTGGCACAGCATTTATATTTCAGTTCTAGCAAATGTGCAATGCCCTCTTTGTCTGAGATTCACATTTTGTGATGAACCTCTTATAGCACAAGCTACTGATGGGAAAATAATTTTATTTTTTAATTATTTTATTTTTATTTCCAATAGATTTGATTAACTATAGATGCAGTAAATGCTTTCAGGTTAAGAGTAACATGGATTCCTATGGTGTCACATTTTAACACTGTCCCGGCAATTAAACCGAATGACAGATGCTCTCTATTGATTCCCCTCTCCTCCCTGATAAACAAAGGAGAATAAGAGAGAGAGACTTATGGGTTGGAAACTAAACTACACAGCTTTAATGAAACAGTAATGATAAATAGGAAAAATTACTAGATATATACAAATATACAGGAAAAATTGATACCACGTTCCTTCCCCCATCCCCCCAGTAACTCTCACGTCACCCCCGAGGCTGCAGGGCAGCCCTGGGAAAGTCCAGGCTGGAATCCTGGAGTCAGCAGCAGTCGGGAGCTGGAGGCAGGAACACACAGATTCAGGCTGGCATGGATCAGGACCACAGGCAGAGGAATGGATGGAATCCTCCCAGGATGCTGAAGCAAACAGGGACAGGGGAAGAAGAAGAAGAAGAAGGGAAGATGGGGTTCAACCCTTGTGATCAGTCCCTCAAATTTATACCGAATATGATGTGTATGGGATGGAATACCCTGGCCAATTTTGGCCATCTATCTTGTCCATTCCTACCCAAAGGAGGGCTTCAGGTTGGACCTCTTTACTCCTTTTCTCCTTCCAGGGGGGCAAAATGTTCCTTAGAACTGAGCAGTGGCCTTGGTTCTGCATACCAGTCTCTGGCAGTAACTATAAACATTGAGCATTATCAGTCCTAGAAACAGACACTGTCTGAGAAACTTGCTGTTAATTTCAGCAAGTGTAGCTACTTACAAAAGACTTAGCTGAAAGCAAAAGTACAAGACAGAAAACCACCTTTATCCTGGCCCAAACCAGGACATTCCACCCCTTATTCCATACCATTTGAGTCATGCTCCAATCATTACTATCACTTATCCGTAAATACACCTATGCACAAATACATAAATTATTACTATGTCTCTATACTAAAACTCACTAAGTTATTCAGTCTATGATTGGAGATGTTCATCTATTGTAACAGAGTCTTAAAACAAGGAGCAATTATTGTATGGTTACTATACTAATTGGTTATCTTTATTTTACAGTTTAATATAATTGTGCCATATTTGTCTTTGGTTTTTTTGTTTCTCCAAATCACTGATGCTTTTTCAGTTTTCATGAATGAGGATCATATTCTCCTTTCATCTACAGTAGACACAGGGTTCAGTGATGCTTTCATATCATAAATATTTTCAGGGCTTTTTTCTTTTGTTTCACACATTTTGGGTGGGTGTCTTAAACAGTCATAATTCCTTTCTTTAAATGCTACTGATGATCTTTTTCTCTCACCTTCAACCATAAAATTCATCTGCAACATAATAATTAACATATGTTGTGAGGAAAATAACAACAAATTGCTGTACGATTGTCACAGTTCCAGAAAAGTATAAAGCCTCATTTTATTCATTTATTATGACATAAAAATCTCCTGATTTATCTTGCATTAACAGCCAAATAATGTGTAGTTATTGACTCAAGTAGTACACTTTCAGTTTCCAAAGATAATATTCAGTGTATTTTGGGAAGTTACTCTGTGCTGCAGACACTCATGCTGAGTTTATTCATGAACAATGTGACTGATGAGTCCTTCACCTGTCCAGCTGTAGAGTAACATGGCCCTAAATTATCTGCTAAAACAGTTTAGAGCTCTGGAGTAGGTTTGTTCTCTATTCCCTTAAGCTGCAAGGAACCTAGAATAATAGAGTATGATATCAAGATCATAAAAAAGTTAATAACTGTAGTTTTGAGCAAGTAATGTATTATAACTATACAATACATCCTTCTTCTGAACATGAAAACGGATTTTTTTAATCAAGTGTAGTTGTTGTTAAAGAAATTTAATGCATAATTACCACTAGTATTGGTTATAACTTGCTTTCAAACTGGAATTTCTGCAAGAATCTAAAATTCATAATCCAAAGCTTCTTGAGAAATAGGGTGCATTTTTCTGCTCTCTGAAAGGGTAAAAGAAATGTTTTAATGACTGAATTTGCATTTGTAAATTCAGAGCAATATTCTACTCATATTATTTAATATTTGTTTAGAATCTAACATTTTCAGATCTGTGTATAACTTTTTAATAGAATATTAATGTGAAGAAAACATAACAGATTCTAGGATGAAGTTTGTCTAATTCACTTAAATGTAAGTAAATATTTTTAAAGTAGTTATAACTGCCCAGCTTCTACATGAAGTGTTACTTGCTATAATTATGCAAACATTTTAAATTGTGAAAGGACACAGAGTGTTCAATTCAAACAATAGTTTCAGCACAGTTTGCTTTTCTTTGACATTAAATGTTAAGCAATTCCATTTTGTTCATTTCCCAAACTGGACAGTTGCTAGACAACTGCCAGCAATAATTTGCAGCCAGGTCCTTCATTATACACTGAAGTAACTTTCCAGACATGCAGTCTAAGTAGGAATATGACATAGGAGTATTTCTAACATAAATAAATTGTGCCAGAAAAAGGAAAATTACTCATTTGAAGCCACTGAGTAGTACTGAATCACGAGAAAAATGTCAACTAAAGGTTTTGCAGTCAGGAAGAATGCACTCTACTTTCTGTTATATAATTTAACAAAGAAGAACTTCCTATCTTCAATATATTACACAATATTTTCTTCAGTGTGCTTTCCCTGTACATAGGAAACAAATTTTACTTTTAAAATGGATATGTCTGAATACTGAGGAAGAAATAATCAATTAGTTTACTTTTCTTTTTAAGTAGAGACATGGGTTTTTTTGAAGCTTGGTTTAGGTCTAATGTGCACTGAGGAAAAATATTGGTATTTTGTTCATGAATGTTTTATATTTAGGAAAGTTTTTAATATAAAAGCCATATCACTATTTTTTAACTTTTACAGACAAGATTGTCTTCTACAATACGTAAAACTGTGTGAACTAACAGTAAGATGCAAACACTGATTTATCAGAAAAAATCAAGACACTTCTGGTCTACCAAAGATCTCGGGATTTATATGTAGCATTATCTGGATGTTATAATTTTCTATTCTGTAAAATAAAAAAATAAATAAATTAAAAAACAAAGAAATAAACAAAAAGGCATTCTCAAATGTACTAAAAAGATGGAATTATGACACACAGCATCTGTTGCGATTAATAGTGTTTTTACTTTGTTACTTAAAATCCTCAATGCCTTGAAGAATGTTCTAAAGTTTTCAATTTTGTATTCAACTGATTACACCCAAAGCTCTCAGTACATTTCAGGAGTGGATGTGGACAACTTCTGGGCCACATTGGTTAAGGTCTCATGCTGGAAGAAAGAAGAAAGAATTGGTGACTATTATTGGAAATAGTCTACCCAGGGCCAGCTATACTCTCTAGCAAGAGGATGAGGCAAGTGTAATTTGGAAGACTTAAGAATGTGGCTGATGTAAAACAATAGAATAAAGTGAATTTATTTATTTATTTTCTACTGTGTGGTGTGTATTCCTTCTATTTCTTTGTGCTTTCTACTGGGCCAATGAGTCAAATTGTCCTTAAGCAGGCTAATTGCAAGAATGAGGCTCAGTACTTTTTTGACAGAATGTGAAAGAGCAGGAAGGGTCTGTTAGGCTACAGAATGAGTAGGACATAATGCTGAGTGCAGTCTTGCATGAATACTGTGTAATTTGCATGACAAGAACTTGTAAATTTATAGATTTCTCCCATCATCTGAGAAACATTAAAATTCATCTTTCCAGTAGTTTCTTCAGCATAGGCAAAAAAGTGGAACAGTTTGCCTATTGCTTCTATTGAACAGAGAATACCCATAATGCACCATAATATATGCATTCTGTAAAAAAAAGTCATGGTGCATTCTAATTGCTTTCCATCCATTCATTTAGTCATTCATTTATTATTTTTTTAAATATCTTCCTGTTCAGTACATTAAGATATTCTCTGAATATACTGTAATTCCAACATCTCATTATCTCCAGTATTTCAGTGTTCATATCAGAGATGACTGATATTTCGAGCCAAAATATTGTAAACATCTTCTGAGAAACAGTTTTCTTAACTGATCCCATCAAAATATATCTTCTGAAAGCAATTCAAAATTCACCTGCAACTATTTCCTTAATCAAACCACATAGCTTTTATTGTGCAAATGTCCATATTGCTGTAATCAGCTGTCATCTCCATTAAAAGTGCTTTTTCTTTGATTATTTCAGATGCTTTTTCTTTGTTTTTGTAATTACATCAGCTTGCTTTTTTAATAGTTGTCACACGGCATTAATAAAATGTTTTAGATGACAAAATAATTTTTTAAATTTAAAAATATATAATAAGTAGAGGGAAATAATCATTTACCATATTTCTGTTACTTTGCTGAAATCTTTTTAAAAATTACTATTTTGAAAAATAAATATTATTAGTCACTAAAGTTTTAGTGACTAATATAATATAGTGGAAAAATATATAGGATATCCATTAATTAATATATTTTATTCATATCTTGTTTGCATATTTACCTGCCTTCTCCCCCTTATGCAACTGTTTAGTTTGTAGTGGCCATGTTGTTTGATGTTCTTCTTCAACTATTTCCTGGGGGGGAAATTGTTTGGCGTTTTTTCAGGTTTTTTTCATCTTAATTAGTCCTTTTAAGTGATACATGTTTTAAAATCACTAAGACAAATAGTGGATAGTCTGACATGAACAGCATTACACAGGCAAGATTATGATTTATCTAAATATCCTTACCTTTTTTTTTCACCTAATCCTGTCTTAAACTGAATACAATGAAAAGAAAAAAAAAAAATCTCAATACTAAGAGCCCCCTGCATAGATTTAAATTATGTTAGCATACTGTCTACATTTATGTTTGTGTCAAATTCATGTCAATTTTAGAGTCTGGAAGATTTCTTTAAATTAGTCATGCTTAGATTTGCACATGCAGGCTTTTAAATTTCAGGCTATCAGGAAAACAAGCATATGCAACAAATCCAAATACGAAGCAAATATTGTGAAAGATAATTTTTCTATTTATACTTGTATTTTATTGCACCAAAAGGCAGGACGACTGGTGTAAATAAAGCTTAGCTGTAATGTGTATTTTGTTTGTATTACAGTATTCAGTGAAAACATCTTTTTAGATTTGCTTTGGTTGCAAAGCACCAACATGATAGATGGCATACAATTCCACTAAGAAAGAATAATGTATTATACAGATTTGATTGACCAAAAGAATCTCAGAAATGTTTGTCAGAATAACTGGGTTCCGATGTATAAGTCACCTTTCTTAATTGCATTTCCTTTAAAAGATAAAGTTGTGGGTTTCAGAATATTTAAATCATATTCAAAAAGAGGGGGAGTTTTATTTATTTATTTTCTTCTTGAAATCAGAGACTCATATACTTGCTTACGACAACTGAGCAGTACTACTTTAATCTTTGCCAGCATTTTATATATTGAACAATTATATATGTACTTTTCTTTCTATAGGTGACAAGCCAAGAAAAGTCTGTATGCTCAGATCTTTAGAGATGATGTTTTTACTTTTTGTTCCATGCTGTGATGAAATCAAATGTACCTTTCAATTACTTTTGGTGTCATTTAGACTAAAATACAAGGACAAGTATATTTGCATCCAGACAGAAAGTAAACTAAAACAAACTTTTAAAAGACAGCAATGTTTGGGGTTTTTTTCTTTTTCTGTAAATGCTGTTTTTGCCTTGTGACATGGAACAAGAGTTTGTATTACATTCTGACAAAGTTTTTTCCTTAAGTAATACACTGTATCTCAGCAACAGCACATGTACTGTGGCTTGTTACAGTCTCTTTCTCTCTTCTTTCTTACATTTTTCTCTTAGAGTAAACAAGCTTTTAGGACACCATAGAGTGCTCCATTTGACATCTCTGTAGCTCTTTTCTTTCCATTTTAATCCCAAGAGATTTTTATCTTCTTAATAGAAAAACTGGTATTTTCAACATGGACTTTTTTGTCTCTTGTTGCATAAAGATGTTCTATTCAATAGATTAAAAAATTGATTATTTTACAATGGTAAAAATACCACAGCTAAGTAACTTACATATATTAAAAATAAGCTTTGAAACTGATTTTTCAATTATTTTACAATAATGCTGTTGTATCTTTATGAATCTCTTACTGAAAGTATCAAGCTGTGAAGAGATGAATACCAAATAGCAAAGTAACCGTATGCTTTTATAAAAATATTTAGATTTCAGCAACCTAAAAACATCTTAAAAAGAAGCAAACTTTCCATTTCATCTAAGCAATAGTAGCTTCTCCTTTTAGAAATCTGCTTCTCATATCCATTTGGGTGTGGGGGTTATAGTGCTGGTTCATGTGATGCCTTAAACATTTTAGTGTTATTTTTTTTTTATTTTTTCTCTCACGATTTTCTGCAACATCTTCTCAAAATGAAGTCGGAGTATAAAGACAGCAATAGTCTGAACTGTACCTAAAGATCTACAAAACAAATTTTAAAACAAAAATTAAATCATTTTAGTTTCCTCAGTTTGGGCTTCTTGGATGTACTTCCGCTGCCATTTTAATGTTGATAAACTCCAAAAGAAAAGAGGAAATAAGTGAATAATGCAAAGACAGTAAAAAACAACAAAACAAACATCAGCAACAAACTTAAATATGTAGATATGCTTTTCTTGAGTAAATATATAATAGTGATAAACATAAACCAAATACGTAATGACTTAGTATTTACATTTTGCTACATAAGCATACAATTATTTTAAAACATTGCGTTACCACTTCAGTACTTTCTCTGTTTCTTTTGAAAAAATCCAATAAGTATCGTATTTTTTAGCCTGGGGGTTGCTGTGCAATGAACACTGTTAATTCAGTAGAACATAAACTGTTTAGCAAAACATTATATTTGGTTCTTTTTTGGTTTTATTTTTATTTTTATAATACTGTAACTTTATATTACATTACATCACATCACATTTCATTACATTGTATTGTGTTCTATTCATTGTCTCATATTTAAGGACCATTAAGTGAAAGGTATTCCAACAAAAAGAATTAATGGGGTTTTCACAAAGTTTTCTGACCCTCCCCATTACAAAAAAATCCATGCTGGACAGGGGCTGGATAGGCACTCTAAAGTATTCTAAAGCCGCTATGACTAAACTAAAGGAAACAAATTCAAATACTATGGAACATAGAATTTATCAGAAATTAAAGTCCGTGCACTTACATGTGACATCAGCTGTCTCTAAAAAAAGGATTTGAAACAGCAGATAGTACTAGGGAGTGCCATTTATTTTTTCAAAAATAAGGGGTTTTTTTGCCAAAAAAATTGGAGTTCCAGAAGACAAAGAATGATGAGCTGCTAACTGTAACTATATTCTAAATTTTTCACCATAGATATGTTTAAATATCAGCAGGCTTCCGGCACGAACAGAAAACATTGTTATTTAGTCGATTCAAAGATATTTTATTTTCCTCTTTAAGGTCATCATATTGATTTTGGCAAAATACTTTAAATATTAAATTCTCCAGTCAATAAGCTTAATAGTGACCTAAAAAAACCTCAATAAATGCTTACTAGCAGCAAAACAGTAGCAGAATCTACCTCGGTGTACTCTGTTATGTGTAATACCCTCTCCTTAAAAGTAGAAGAGTGTTTTTCTGGTTTAAAGGAGTGAAAATGTTCTTTGCTGGGAAAAGCTAATGATAATGTTTTTCAAACCACTGAAGGTATCAGAATTTTCTACTGGTGAGCAGTTTTCTACTAGAAATAGTGTAATGTAATATGAGAGGAGCAATAGCATTCCAAACAATTTGGAATTTTTTAAAAAAAACTCTTTTAAAATGGTGTTCACATAGAAAACATACAAAAATGTCTAATGCCAATAGTAAGGATGAAAAAACAATCAAAAAAAGTTTGAAAGAAAAAGCTCTAATCTGGCTGAAGATATGTCACTCCACATTAACCATATGTTGTCCATTCTCTATTCAATGTGAAAATCAAACAGAAAAGTCAAGAAGGCTTACCAGACTGTAGCTGCAATTTCTGTTCAGAAAATTCAATGTAGGTGTGCAGCAAAAATGCATTTAAGTATCCTAAGAGTAAAGCAAAATATTTGTTTCATAAAAAGCTATGATTCAGAAAGGTCTTAAAGACGGCTGAAAGTCACAATGGCTTCATGCAATCTCTCAGTGCAATCACAGAAAATTGTACTTTTCATAAAACTATTATTTCAAGAAAAAATATTTGTTTGAATTGTGTCCCTAAGAAGAATTTTTTTTCTTTCAGTGGACAATTGAATAGGGGTATTGTTTAGTTTAGTAGTCTGCTTTTGGCCATTTCTCTCTAGAATCATTCATAATTGTAGAACGGTTTGTGACAAGATAGGAAAGTTAACAAAGTTAGAAAATGTCCTGATCTTTTGATGAGTAAACATATTTGGATTGGACTTTTTTATCACAGTGTGGTGCAAAAGGGCATTTTTCTCAATCAGTTTTGTTATATATGTTCTGGCGACAACAATGTTGCATCATGGAGAGGGTCCATGCATTTTCAAGGCCTAAGTCAAATACTCATTTGGTTATCCACATCTTATGAAGGCTGACGTTATTTTCCCTTTCCTTCTAACAGATAAAACAAGATGCATAGCAATTCTATAGGTTATAAAGTTCAGATGCTCAACCATATGGGTAGCACAGCATGTTCAATGTTTAAAGGTGGTAAAAGCTATTTGCTGCATAATTGTCTTTAGTAGAAGAATAATATCTCTCAGTAAGGGTTTGCAAAATTACGATGCAGGACAAAATATTTGTAGTGTATGGTTCACTGAATGTAATTTCACAAACAAAAGTAAGCAGAACATGAAAAGTCAGAGGACACCAAGAGTCAAATGTATTTTGGAGGCTCTCTTTGCAGTGGAAATAATGTATTTTTCACATTGACTTTATTAACTGAGGGGAGTAATTTGATAAGCTGAATGATGGGTTTTACACTCAGAGGATTTGTACATACACCATATTTCTATCAATTTGAGGTATCTTAATTTCAGCTTCTAAAGATAAGGAATGTCTCTCATGTTTAGTTTTTCAGGAGTAATAAAATAATTCCTAGGTAATAAAGTTGGGAATTTAAAAGATGACACCTTCAACAAAAGGAGACAAAAGCACAAAGATATAGCTGACATAGAAGGGAACCCCTCAGTCTATAATAATCTTATTCTCTTTTATTTTACAATGAGCTAAGTCTAGCTAGAAAATACAATATCACAAGTTATGGTACACAAGTTTCAACAAACTAAGGCTGTTGACGAAAACAATATTGGTTGATATAACCTATATTACAGAAATACAGTACAGCTAAGGTAGGAAGATATCTGAGGATATCAGCCAGCTCAACCAACCACCTTAAAGCAGGGAAATGCAAAGCAGGTTCCTCAGGACCATGCCCAGTCAAGTTTTGAATATCCAAGGATGGATGGAGCGTCAACATTGTCAGGTGTCAGAGTTTAACACTGGCCTGGCAATTAAACTGAATGACAGATGCTCTCTATTAATTCCCCGCTCCTCCCTGATAGAGAAAGGAGAGAGAATAAGGGAGAGAGACTTATGGGTTGGGAACTAAACTACACAGCTTTAATGAAACAGTAACAATAAATAGGAAAAATTACTAAATATATACAAATATAAAGGAAAATTGATACCACGTTCCTCTCCCCTTTCCCCCAATAACTCTCACGTCACCACCGAGGCTGCAGGGCAGCCCTGGGAAAGTCCAGGCTGGAATCCTGGAGTCAGCAGCAGTCGGGAGCTGGGGGCAGGAACACACAGATTCAGGCTGGCACGGATCAGGACCACAGGCAGAGGAATGGATGGAATCCTCCCAGGATGCTGAAGCAAACAAGGACAGGGAAAGAAGGGGAAGATGGGAAGGGGTTCAACCCTCATGATCAGTCCCTCAAATTTATACTGAGTATGATGTGTATGGAATGGAATACTCTGGTCAATTTTGGTCATTTATCTTGTCTGTTCCTCCCTAAGGGAGGGTTTGCAGGTGTGACCTCTTTACTCCTTTTTTCCTTATGGAGGGCAATATGTTCCACAGAACTGAGCAGTGGCCTTGGTTCTGCATACCAGTCTCTGGCAGTAACTATAAACATTGAGCATTATCAGTCCTAGAAGCAGACACTGTCTGAGAAACTTGCTGTTAATTTCAGCAAGTGCAGCTACTTACAAGAAACTTAGCTGAAAGACAAATTACAAGACAGAAAACCACCTTTATCCTGGCCCAAACCAGGACATCTGGGCAGTCTTCTTCCATGTTTGACCACCATCACAGTAAAATAATGATTTGATTTTCGTTTTATTTGCTTTTTAAGTGATGTTTTGTGTTCTGCTTTGTTGGGTTTTGTTAATTTGCTTTTATAATGTTTAAATGAAAATTCCTGTACTTTAATATAAATTGAAAAAAAATTATGCCCATTTTTTCTTTCCCCTTTCACTGGGCCACACTGGGAAGAGACTCTGTCTTCTTAACTCTCTTCTATGAAATATTTATATTTTTATAAGATTTTTCAGATCTTTCTTCTCCAGGCTGAACAATTCCATTTCTCTCAGCAATTCCTCATATGACTGATGATTCCATCCCCTAGTAGCCTTTGTGTCCTGTGACCCTTTGCTCTACTTGACTCATTATGTCCATGGGTCTCTTTTATTGAAGTGTCCAGTAGTGGATTTTTCACTCCAGATATATTTTACCCATGCTCATTAGAAGAGAAGGATCACCACCCTCCACCTGATGAACAACCAGCTTCCTGATGAAGTTATAGGTTGTAGGATGATGGTGGTTCGGTTTGGTTTGGTTTGGTTTTTTAACACAAGTGATAATCGCTGGCTCATGTTCAGCTCATTGTTCGTCAGAACTTCCATGTCTTTTCCTGCAAAATTGCTTTACAAAGTTGCTTTCCAACTGGTTGTTCAGCAGCCTCTCCTGGAGGAGAGTTACCAGTTTATCGCATTTCCATTTGAATCTGGTAAGATTCCTGTTATGCTGGAAAAATAATCTCAAACATATAGTAAAATCCAGAGCAGCCAAGGAAAATTTTACCAAATATTGAATTCACTTAGTCAATGAAATATTTTCAAACTACTAAGTGTAGTGTCCATTATTTTCATGTTAGTCAATGTAATAATCAATATTTACTTCCCTAAAGAGACAGATGGAAATAACTGGAAACTATTATGACTATTTATAGAGTTTTTATTGTTGTTTTTTAAAAGTTAAAGTAAGATCAATTAGAACTGTGATGTTATAGTGAAATTAGATCCCATTTTAAATTCATAGGTAAAATTCATTAATGAAAATATTTATTATGGTATTTATCAGAATTTATATTAAAATTAATTGTATTTTTAAATGAGTAATAGTTTGTGATTTGTTTTGGTTTATGTTGCTTTTATTTACAGGCACAGAACATACTACCTCCTTAGCATTAATAAAGAGTCTGAGTGCCAAAGCTATGTTCCCCTTAGATGACATTCTCACTATATAGGCATTCTACCCAATTAATAAGTTTTACTTTCCTGGCATTTAATTCTGTAAACAAGCAAGGAAATATGGCTTCCAGTTCTTTTTGTCCTGCTTGCTCACAGACTTTAAGGGCTGAAGCTAAATGTTCCTGAGTAAATAAGGAGAGTTTCAAGAGCCTTCCCTTTCTGTTCTTCTTCCAGAGGCCAATACAATGTAGAATAAAATTATTCATAAATAGATAATTCAAAAGAATATCTAGTTTCTTCCCCCACTGCAAAGTAAATTCTAACTACTGGTACTTGACAATCCAGATAATTCCTGCAGTACAATACAGTGTGTAGAGTTAGCTTTTCACTCCCCGTCTGCTAACAGAATTTATGTGGCAAGCAGGGTTGGAATGATTGTGGAATCCTAATAGGACTTCCACACTTAGCATAAAGAACTGTCTGTTCTGTGTACTGGCACTGAATAATAAAAGCATAATCAAACAATAATCCACCAACAGTAGCAGCCCGGCAGGATGCTATTTTAGAATGCATATGTGGAATTAGGATGATGTATTTTCCTTTTTCAGGTCTTTACAGTACTATCATAGTTACTTTCTTTGTAAAGTTTGGCTTTTTTCCATTGCTGGCTCCTCCTTCTTGAGAGCATAAGATTTCCCAGAATGCTTGGCCTGGTAACAGAAAACACCATCAACTGCTTACTGAGATTACAGAGCTCACATTTCAATCTATAAATATGGCATGTTTGCTGCAAAAAGCTCTCAAGTAACTCCTCTGCTGAAATTGTAAATGGAAAAGAAAAAAACCAAAACAAATCAAAAAGAAAACTCAAACCTGGTATCTACTTGTAGAACTGTTATGTACATTGTGCTAAAAGAAGTAATCATTACTTTATTCATAGTGATACATTTATTGAAACATTTGTACTGATCACACCGTAAACTTAAGCCCTTCAAAAAAACTGCTATGGGCGACCCTGTAATTATAATGTAATTCTATGTAAGAGTAACTAAAAAAGTGAATCACTGAAAGGGATAGGGTAATTGTGGCCAGGGATGAGCTCTGTCCCAAAATGATACTTAATAGAACTTTAAAAATTCTAACAGAAAAACTTAGGAAACATATGGGAGGTTGATATATTTTATAAAACAAATTTCAAAAGTGTTAACATTATGATCTTGTTGTTTTGTTTTTTTTTTAATTTCTATGCAAAAGTAAATGTAATCTCAAATCAGAAAGAGATTTTTTCCCCCACAGTATTAACCCAACTTTTTATATTTTAAGTTCCTTTTTATTGATCTTTTAGAACACCTGATGAAAATGGACACAAGACAGTACTAAGCTTTTGTTTCAGGAAAAAAAAAAAAAAAGTGTTTTTGTATTGAAAAATATGTTAAAATTTTTCCAGCCACTTCCAGGTTAACATTTAAGAATAAAAACTCTATTAAAATTATAAGCAAACTAACGAGACAACAAAGATAAGTCAGAAATTAGTATAAATGTGTCCTTCATAAAGCAGAACTGTGCCCAGTAGACAACTTTCCTGTTTATTAAATGCTCATAAGAATACATTAGTGTTAATAAATATTATTTTTTAATTCCAAGAATTGGAAAGCTCATACTAAGAAAAAGTTGTTTGCACTATTTTTTTTAAACAACATACAATTTTAATAGTTTTGTTAGCCTAGTGACCAGAAGAGAATAGAGATGCTGCATAAAATGACTGCAGAAGCACACAGCTGGAGTTGGATGCTAGTAAGCTTGAGATAAGGCTGGTTACCTATTGGTATAATTTTGCAGAATATAGCTACTTCATCCAAATGATAGGATGCAATGGGTCCCTTTCCCAAATAATATTCAGTCTAATAGCAGGGAGAAATTTTTTTTTCTTGCTCAAATGAAAAAGTATATGCATATTAAAGGAAGGGAGGATATCTGAAAGAAGGATAAAAGAACTTTTAGAAAGGCTGCTCTGATGTATTTTCCCTTTTGCATTCATGATTCACGGTATCAAAGTTCATGATACAGTATTGCCTATGTGTCACACCTGTCAATAGATAAGATGCAAAAAAGAGTTTGTATCCAAGCTTCTAGCAAATGTATGATGTCCTCATGTACTTGCACATTAGTCTGTTGTGATGAAACAACCACCCTAACTCACTCTTTCATTGGTTATTCTATGATACCATAACCTTCCAAATGGTTCTGAATGGATCCCCCAACAAAAAAAGGACATGGAGCTGTTGGAGTGAGCCCAGAGGAGGGCCATGAAGATGATCAGGGGGCTGGAGCACCTCTCCTATGGGGACAGACTGAGAGAGTTGGGGTTGCTCAACCTGGAGAAGAGAAAGCTTGGAGGAGACTTTATTGCAGCCTTCCAGTACCTGAAGAGAGCCTACAGAAAGCTGGGGTAGAACCTTTTACAAGGGCATGGGGTGATAGGACATGGGGTGATTGTTTCAAGCTGAGAAAGGGTAAATTTAGAGGAGGTGCTAGAAAGAAAGTCTTAGTGTGAGGGTAGTGAGACAGTGAAATAGGTTGCTCAGGGAGGTTGTGGATACCCCCTCCCTGGAAGTATTCAAGGCCAGGTTGGAAGGGGCTTTGAGCAGCCTGGTCTGTGAAGAAGTGTCCTTGCCCATAGCATGGGAATTGGAATTAGATGATCTTTAAGGTCCCTTCCAACCCAAACCATTATATTCTTCTATGATTCTTCCATGTTTGGAAAGAGAATGTATGGAAGTACTGCATTAGATAGTATCAGGGTTCATACAAAGAATATCTGGTGGCCTTGAACTGAAGTATAGATTTTTATTTCTGGAAACTAAGTAATAGAAGAGAGAATTTTTCATGATCTAGTGATAATAAATAAAATAACTAACATATTTTGTCTCTCCTAATACAGAATAACTGCATTTCATATTTTATTTCCTGATATGGTGATGTAAACACTCTGAAAATACGAAATATGTCTCTCGAATGAGTATTTTTTTCTGATCTTTTAAAAATATACCAAACAAATTCTCAGTTAACAGATTTTTACCCCAAACTTAACTAGATTCTGTTTTGTATCATATCTGACAGGCACCTTAAGATAAGACTGCTAATCAAGTCACCTCCTGGTACACGGTCAACACAAAGGTAATAGATTTAGCAAGGTAACAAGGACTGAAAGATCACAATAATTAAAAGTGAAGTTCTTGGGATGGCAAAATCTGTGCATCATCTTTAGCAAGTCTGTATGCCAGTGATTTATGAAAAGACAGAAACCCTTTTTGCTGTATAAAAATGGAGGGTCCTATGCATCCCCCTTCCAGCCAGAGGCCAGAGCCGGTGGATGGTGATAAAACTTAATTACTCTCTTGTTTTTCTTCCCTTTTCTTAACAACTCTCTCCCCAGAGTGACTAATTTGTGTAAATTCCTTCCTCTTGTAAACTTGTTTTTTCTTTTAAAGGTGGTGTTATTGTCTCCTTTCCCTAAAATAAATCTTTGTAATTTGCTTAAATCATAAAGCCTGTTATTTTTGTAAATTCGTGCAATGTCTATGAGTAGTGGCTGATTTTTCCGCACAATCAAAATATAAAATAATTGCTCAGATGGTAACATATGGTCATGAAACAAATAAGTGAAATTTTTTTTTCCAGAAATGGAAAGTCCTTTGGGTGGTCATACTGTAATATAGAAAACTAATGTATCTGACACACATCTATCACATTTTTTGTTTCTTGTTCATAATAGTTTTTACTAGTTTTTACACATTTAGTTTTCTACTTGAATTTAGAAGCCAAGTTTAAAAAGTAAATATCTGAGCTGGCTAAATTGTTTTTGCATTTGTTTGTCTTTCATGTGTGTTTTTTTACCCCACATACCATGAAATTACTTAAGATTTTTTAAAATTCCTGTTCTATACCACAATGAAAACCAGCTGACCTTTCCAAATTCAGTTCCATGAATGAAGAGACAAAATTAATTTGTGCTCAGAGTTTGTTCAGGATTATGTTTATAATATTTATAAGTATGTTCAGATTTATCCACAGGCTTATGTTTATTTTAGGACTATTTACTTATAGTTTACCTGCCTGATGCTCTGCTTCCTAAATATTCACTGGACAAGAAACGTGGGTGTGAGAGTTCAAAAGTTATAAATGCTATCTGGGCTCTAAAAACAATCACAGCCTCAGTAAGCATGTAGGTATTTATACAATGTGGAACTTCTCTCAAAGAGAAAACCAGAGATTTTCTCAGAGATTGTCGCCTCATACTGATGGAATTATATAATTTAGATCACATTAGCAGGGGAATCCTCTAATCAGTAAGTAATATAAAGCTCTTAATGAAATCCAACATTGCTTAATTTTCAGGGCTGCTGAAGTATGTGCAACAGAATTACCTCCAACCAGAGATTAAACCTGATTTTCTGACATCAGCTTTAGTGAGACTGCCTACATGCCCAAAAGTTTTGGCCAAAATCTGAGGTGAAAATTCCTGCAGCAGTAAGACAGTGAATGTTCAGGATCTAGACATCTATGGTTAGGTTAGGTATTTAGCCAGCTAATTTCTGCTGAAGTATTAAAGTCGTATTAAACTATTTTAAATGCGTCAAACCATTTTTTTGCATTTGATCTGTCCGTGGGTTTCAAAACTGCATAACAGTTTAAACATTAGGATCTTAATAATGCAGGAATTAGCCACCTAATTTGCTTGGTGAATCTCTTTTGACAAAGCAATGATTCATAATTAAATTCAGTGTCACTGAAATGAAGGGCTTTAAAGTTACTTACTGATTTTAAGAAATTTTCCATTAAACAAAGTTGACAGCAAATCTTATTCAAAAGTCAAGTCTAAAATTTTTACAAGGTCCACTGGAAGGAATGTGATATAAAGAGAGGTTATAGACCAAACATAATTCAATGAGCTGTCCAAAATTTTTACAAGGTCCACTGGAAGGAATGTAATGTAAAGAGAGGTCATGGACTGAACATAATTCACTGAGCTCAATGTGGCCTGTGTTGTCCATCATTTTTTATGATACTTTTAATATTTTGACATTACTTAAATTATTACTTAAATTACTTACATTTAATTATTACTTAAATCAATTTTCTTTTAATAGAATATTATAACTGATCAATTTCTTGGCTCTGCAACTGATTAGTTTTTATGTATCACATTTAGACTGGTTACTTAGTCTTCATTTAAAAAAAAAAAAAAGTTAAAAATCCACTGAAAACTATTAAATAAAAACCACACCTCTACCTATATAACATATATATAAATGTTTATCTCGGAACAGGTGTGTTGGAATTGAAACTGTCTTTGACCCACATACCCGAAAAACAGAACAAAAATTTGCTAGTCAGGTGAAAAAGCGTGCTTAGTGGAGAAAAATCCTGTCGTAATATCCATCCAGGTGGTTAAAGGCTTAGGAAAAGATTAATAGTTATATTACAAATTAAAATGTGAATATAATAGTGTAATTTTATACCACCTTCATTTTAATTGAAAAGGTGTAACGGGAGAGAAGGATGCAGTTTGAAATGTGCAAGTAATGAAGTAACTCAAATTATGAACACAAGTAATTAAAGAGAAACTAATCTCATCCAAAATAGTATTGGGCATTCCACTAATCTGATGATAATGTTAATCTTGCTACCCAAGAAAGTAATTTTCTTTCCAGACATTTTGCAGATTTATAATGCATTATGTTATGTATGTTGCTGTGGACTTTAATTGGGAAATGTTGTTTCAGGGCCTGTTCAAGATGCAGGCTGAAACTTCCTAACAATGCATAATTCAAACGATTGCATTTAGTTTTATTACAAGAATATTTAGATTTTGCATTTAGATCTCCTAGAAAATAATATGATTTTTGAATTTTTTATTGTGCTATTTATTTATTGTAACTATTGTGGGCAGTGGAAAAATTCTGTTAAATTTATGTAGCAATGCATATCAAAATTTTCCATGATTCATCCTTGTAAAACAGCTTTCATTTCTTGTGAATAACACTTTTTGGCTATACAGAGGGATGAATGACATGCCAGAAAGTGTACATTTTTCTTAGAATTCAGTTATCTTTTCCACTTGGGCAACCCCCAGGGTCAGGTATTATCATTCAGCAGACTAGTAAAAATTGGACTAGATCTAGGAAGATGTCAAGTTCCTTCCTTTGAAAATGAAATTTCCAATAAGATTAATATGCATCACTAATAATTAGGTGACAAGATGTCAGAACTCAAAGCCAGACTGCAGGTCCTGGTGTGAAACTCCTTGAGCCTTGCTTTCCAGATGTGTTAGTACATGTTACAAGGTGTATTAAAAAGGTGGGAGGGGGTCCTTTTGAAGGAGATGAAAGCACTCTTTATAATGTAATTTAAGAAGCCCATATTAATTGTTTTATTTGTGCTAAGCAAGCTCAGGTGTTGAGTTTTATCCTTTGCACTTTTGAACAGAAGCCACCAAAATATGTGCAGGAATATTAGAGTTCTGTCTAACACATGCAACGGAACAGAAAAAACAAACACATGAACAAACAAAGCCCTTAAAACATCATCTTCAGCTGTGTTTTATAACCATACTTCACATCATACTGTAATTCTCAGTCAACAAAATTGGGAGCTAAAGCAAAAAAACTAGATGGGAATCTACCCAGTTCTGATACAAACCTATTTCTAAATTTATCAGTGCTTAATGCACGTGTTGTGTTAAGGGCATGCTTTGCTAAAAGTGATATACTAAAGTATTTTACATTAAAATTCTCTTTAATTTTCCAGCATGGTGGGAGATATGTTAAATAAACATCTTTTTCTTTTAGTTGTCTTAGTGTTGATTCCATATAACATCCAATAGTATATTTTTTTACTGAGTACAAAGTGCACTGCAGGAAACCACGCAAGCAACATAATTGGTAGTCACAGAGATGAAAGAAAAGTCTTATCAAATGAGTAGTCTGCTGTAGCACTGATGTAATATTCAGATTAGGAAAAAAAAATTACTGTTGTAAACTCTTTAGATTTCTAATTTTGCTTTAATCAAAGCTATTTTCACACATTAATTCAATTTGTCTGACATTAATCAGAAGCTGTAAATACAAATAGTGAATATGGTTCTCATTAATAGGTAGGCAGCTGGATTTTCTCCATAAATATTTCAATAGAGAAGTCAATCCATAATATTATTGATTGAACACGAAATAAAAAGTGTCTGGTTTTTACTTGCTGAGTGCACAAGAACAGAAATTTTGCTAATGGGAACTGTGCACCCAGCAAGAAACAAGCAAATTATATTCATTTGGCCTGTTGCTGTGGTGACTTCAGATCTCACAGGCTAAGTAGTGTGTCAGGCCAAATCCAAATCCATGTAGGAAAACAAAGATGAGGAAGAAAAAGGCCTCAGGCATTTGTAGTGATAGTTCAGCAGTTGAATTTTTTCCTTCAAGTAAGCTGTGAATTTCAGTCCCATCATGGTTCAAGGTGTCAGTCTGCAGCTGGATATAGTTTGTTTCAAAGTCTTGGTGTAATGCTCAATAAAAAGCCCATGGATATTTTAAAGAAAAATAGATGGCTTTGACTGTGACATCTAGACAAATTTCTCATCCAGAAAATTCTTGGACACACATTGACTTGCTTTCTGAAAACAATGAAATGCATTTGTTCTAAAATATATACGAGAGCATTAAAAAATCACTGAATCATAGTCATCTAGCCCAGTATCTTGTTCAAAACAAAGTCAACACTGAAATGATGGGATTAGTCCAACTGGGTTTTGAAAACCTTCTAGCATGGAGACCATGAAGTTATCTGGATGACATTATCCAATGTTTAATTATACGTGGAGTGAGGAATTTTCTCTTCATATCTCATTCACCTGTAATTCAACAATTTATAACCAGTGTCACTTTTCCCTGCTGTGCACATCTCTAAAGAGTCTGGCTCCCTTCTCTGCCTTTCATTTAGTCATGAGAGGGCTGCTGCTCAGCCATCTGATGCTCTCTCATCTCCAGACAGAACAAGTTGACCTTCCTCAGCTACTCCTGACTGTGCAAGTGCTTGATACTCTGGCCATTCTGGTGTACTTTTGCTGAACTTACTGCAGGCTATCAAGATTTTTCTTGCATTACAAGACCAAAACCTTTTGTATTTACAGATGCAATCTAAAGACTACTACATAAAAGGGAATAATTAATTTTCAAACTTTACTGGCTGTCCTCCTTTTAATACAACCCTGTGTGCTCTTAGCCTTCAACATGCATTTCAGCAGACAGGATGATTGTTTAGATGACTGTTGAGAACTGACTGTATTGTTCATGTAGTGGTAGAGTTCAGTAATGCATAAAACTGGCCATTAGCATTATCAGGGGATTAATAGAGCAAAGTTATATTTGAAAATTTGAATCTGGCTTGATTTGCCAGCCCTTCATCACCAGATACACATGTATATTCAGTTGCAAGTCACCTTTTATCTTCTAATCCCAGTGTGCAGTGAATGAGAGAAATCCATGTTGTATTTTATGAAAATTAGAACTTCTTTTAATATTACTTTGAAATATTCAAAACCTTTGCATTTATATTGCACTAGAAGCTACATAGGCCAATTTGAATGGTGATGGTGGTGGCCAGTGGTAATCAAATCAGGAGTCAGACATTTCCATATTGTTCATTCTTTCTGAATCTATGACCCTAGCTAAGATCAAAGGGACCTGTTCCTCCAGAGTCTGTTAATCAAGACTTTTTACTGAGAAGAAAAAAACCTAGAAAAACTGGAAGCTACAAAAAGATTGAACTATACAGGAGACTTTTTTAGATATTTTTGGTTTTTCATCTGTTGCAGATTCTGCCTGCCTGGGAGCCATGAAATGACCCTGAAGATCAGTTTGGTCTATCAGTAATTATGAACAAAGTGGTATGAGTGCTAAGAGAAGTTTGTTGTTTTCATTTTGCAAAATCCTTTTGCTGGTCCTGCTGTATCAGCTTCATCTTATGTTCTCTTGGCTGTGCTGAAAGCAGTATTTTTTTTCCAATCCCAGAGATGTCAGAAAGAAAATATAAACAATTTTACAAAACATTAGCAAGTCATAACAAGGAGTAAAGAAGCAAGGACTAGTGAGTGAAGAAAATGTGATAAATTGAAAAACAAAACAAACAACATGGAAGTGTAAACAGATTGGTGTGGGAGAGAAATAAATCAGCAAATAAAATTTAAATTCCATCCAAATAACTGCACTTTTTTCAGAAAATAAGAAATAAAAGGTATATGGAAACAGAACAAGAAGCTTTTTAGTCTAAAGCACCAACTAATTATTATAAAAAGTTGAATTAAAAAATCATTAATTAGGAATTACATTTCATAGGCTACAGAGTTGAATCTTCTAGGTATGGGAAGTAAGCTCAAACTTCTGCTAAACTCCTATTCTCTCCACATAAATAAGTGATTCTTTTAGAACCAATTGCTTGTTTAACTGGAATTGTTAGACAAAGCAGATGTTTCCTGAAGTTGCCTTTGTTCAGTGAATACAGAAAAAAAATAATGCAATTTCTGGGGTCATTGTATAAGACAATGTAATCAAGATAATGAAGAAGAATGGAATTTGTTTAAAAATCAGGTTGTTCTATAATCAAAAATGTTCCTTTGATTCTGCAAAAAACAAAACTGCTGATGAAATGCTATATTTGCAACTAAGTGTAAAAGAAATTTGTGAACAAAATTAAAATGCAGACAATGATTTCATATGAGTGTTTTAATATTTGTTTATTTTTCTCTGAATCTATCTTACAAATATAGCTTATCCCACATTCAGTTTCATAGACTGATTTTCCTCACAGCAGCTCATGGGGTGCTAAGGAGGGAAGAGGTGTCCTGTGTCCAAAGTGATGTGGTAAATATACCAATGCTTTAGTTATAGCTGAACAGTGCTTAGACATTGTCAAGGTCTTTTCTCTTTCTCACTCTCCTCTCCCAGCAAGTAGGCTGAGTGCACAAGAATTTGGGAAAGATATGGCTGGGACAACTGACCCCAACTGGCTAAAGGCATATTCCACACATATTGTTTCATGGAATATCTCATTCTCCAGGAACAAATTATCACACTGTTAGACAACTTGTTCTGTCTTATTTATAACACACTATACAACACTAAAGACCAGGACAGCTGTGGAAGAAAAAAGTGCATGCCAATGTTCTGAAAGATGCTTATCTTTCCCTAAGTTTGTACTCAAATAGAAAAAAAAAATCATTTACTATAAAAAAAACAAAATAATCCACCCCAAACCAGTGAAGATTAATTTCAAGATTCCAGACTCACTGAGTGGACCTTAAAAAAGTTCACCTATTTTATCTTAGCCTTGTGTTTTACAGACATAACTGAAAATCACAACCAGCGTACAAGTGAACACAATTTAAACAATCTGCCAACTAAATTGAGATTAATTGTTTGGCTTAATATGAATTTCAATATATTTCAAAATCAGGTTGAAGTCTAGAACTCCCATTAGGATTTTAGTATCTCAAAGTATGTTGGCATTTTAGGTGGTAGTTTTAGTATTAGCTTTTATTTTACAGGTTTTGGAGTTTTGTTTCTCTCAAACATACCTACCCCTGAAATTTTTATCCAAATTCCACTATTTTTTAGAATTTCTAAAGTAACTTTCTCTGAAGTCTTAGCTAAAAAGTTAAATTACTTTCCAGTTCGAGTAATTTAATGCATCTCTGAAAAATTTGAGTCACTACAGAGTGTATAGAGTGTATTCACTACAGGCTTGAGTAGTCAGAGTAGAGAAAAATTATGAGAAAAAAAAACAACAAATAAAACCATCATAAACAAACAACGAACCTCCCTCCATCTGCAAAAACACCAACAACAAACAAACAAAAACTAATGATGGACTCTTTTTTTGTGGCTGCCTGTAGGACGTGGAGCAACTCCATGAGGAACTAAGAATCCTACTTGTCTGTTGTCCTACAATTATACACGTAAGTTGTATTTTTTCATTCTTGCCTTCTTAAAATGCAGCATGGTTTGATGAGTTCATTATCCTCTAGTACATTGCTCCTAAGAACATGAGAGAGCAAATGAACAATATATGGAAACTACTAGTAATATTGTTTAACAGAATGAAGAAACTAATTATGCTATCAAAGTGATGAAAATAATAGAAAATATTACAAAAAACATAATGCACTGTAGTACTGAGAGATTCTCCACTCAAATACTTTATTTAAGTATATAAACTTTGCAAAAAAATACAGTGCAAGGGGAATAAAGGCCTTTTCTACAGCAAAAACATTTTTGGTTTTGTTTGGTTTTTGTTTGTTTTCCTTACTTCTCTCTTAACATTTCTCCCTGTTTTTGTTAAAGTAAGGAAAAAATAAATGTAATATCTAAAAAGATGACATAATTTCATTATTATAAATCAGGATATGTCAAACAAAGAAGAAAGTAAGATCATTACAACAATTACACAATTGGATCAGTATATTTCTTCAGGCTATTAAGATTGTAAAAACATGATGGCTTATCTTCATTTCATATAGACATTTTTTTTTATTGATTACTTAAAAACAGTGGCTTTAGTGGTGAAAGCAGATGTAGATTCAGTGTTGCAATATTTAACTTTTAAAATTCCTACCCAGTGAAATCTTTCTTAATTATTCAATACAGCAATAAAGTTAATGAATTACAATCACTTATGGAATGAACCATCTTTGTCAAAAGATTATTATATTCTATAGTTTTGAGTGGTAATATATGTCAAGTTGGAATAGGTATTTATTGCTGATCTTTCCTTGGCAATTATGCCGAGATTCTTGCTTTAAAAAAAAAAAAAAAAAAAAAAAAAAAAAAAAAAAAAAGAGGCAGGAGTGCTGAACTTCTTGAGGATAGAAAAGAATCTGTACATGCTGGCTTGATAGGTTCAGGTCCTGTACCTGTGTCACAACAACCCCATGCAATACAATAGCACCTGGGGGTGTTGGTTGACAGACAACTGAATATGAGCCAGCATGTGCCCAGGTGGCCAGGAAAGCCAAGAGCATTCAGGGCTGTATCAGAAATAGTGTGGCCCGCAGGAGGAGGGAAATGTACTCCCTGTACTCTGCCCTGATGAGGCTGCATCTTGAATATTGTGTTCAGTTTTGGGCTCCTTGATACAAGAAATGCTCTGAGGTGCTAGAGTATGTCCACAGAGGAGAAACAAAGCTGGTGAAGGGCCTGGAGAACAAGCCTGGTACTCTAGAGGAATGGCTGAGGGATCTGGTTTTGTTTAGTCTGCAGAAAAAGAGGCTGAGGGGAGACCTTATTTCTCTCTACAACTACTTGAAAAGATGTTGTAGTGAGGTGCCTGTTTGTTGCTTTTTCGAACCTAGATATACGGTTTAGCGATGGATTTGGTAGTGTTAGGCTAATGGTTAACTTTGTGATCTTAAAGGCCTTTTACAACCTAAAGAATTCTATAATTTTATGATCTTCATGAAACTTTCAAACATATATAAAGATTAATACAAAATATTTACATAAACTTATTTTAATAACAGGTTTGATACTACTAAAATTGACACCATATAAAGATATTGTCCATGAATGCTACAGCTAGTAGCATTTTTAGGAAAAATAAATGCAGGAAAAATCCAGAATAGATGTAGAAGACATCCTGAAAGCCACCATCTGTTATTCAACATACCAAACATCATCAGTTTAAATGGATGCTCCACATTTCGTTTTCTAGAAGATCAACCTAGAAAGCTTCCTAGGTTGATGACTGGCCTCTGCAATTTGTTCTGAAGTAGAAAGGGAACTGATAATTGCAATAGTCATTAGGCCACTAGTAGAAACTTTCCGAAGTGTCTTTCATTGAACTCCGTTTTCAACTATTACCAGTGTTAAACAATTAACTAGCTATGTAATATATTTTTACCATGTAAAAAACTAATTATGAAGTCAAATAGCATACACCTTCAGCTGTGTATATGCCAGTGTAGTTGTTATATAGGAAAAAAGTGCTGTTTCCTTAGAATGGATGAAGCAGGGTACCTATTAATGAGAAGGGCTCTTATTGATCTGATTTTATCTTTTTGCCTCAAGCTTCCTGTCTTAAGAAATGTAGTTTCAGTTGTACTAAAAGGTAAAATTTATTAGAGAGTGTTTGTTTTAATCTACTGAGACCAGAATGAACTTGATCTTTTATTTTGATTTTCAGTCCTACTTCTGTGTAAAATGAAACAGACTATAAGGACCTTGATCATTTATCTAATTGTCCTGGTTTGGGCCAGGATAAAGGTGATTTTTCTGTCTTGTAATTTGTCTTTCAGCTAAGTTTCTTGTAAGTAGCTGCACTTGCTGAAATTAACAGCAAGTTTCTCAGACAGTGCCTGCTTCTAGGACTGATAACACTCGATGTTTATAGTTACAGCTGGAGAATGGTATGCAGAACCAAGGCCACTGCTCAGTTCTGAGGAACATTTTGCGCTTTGGAAGGAGAGAAGTAGTAAAGAGATCACACCTGCAAACATTCCCTTAGGGAGGAACGGACAAGATTAATGACCAAAATTGACCAAACAGAGTATTCCATCCATTGGTGGTGACGTGAGTTATTGAAGGAAAGGAAGGATGAACGAAGTACCATTTTTCCTGTATATTTATATATATTTAGTAATTTTTCTTTTTTATCATTCCTGTTTCATTAAAGCTGTGTAGTTTAGTTTCCAACCTGTAAGTTTCTCTCCCTTATTCTCTCTCCTTTCTTTATCAGGGAGGGGGATTCATAGAGAGCATCTGTCATTGGGTTTAGTTGCTGGTCCAGTGTTAAACCGTGACACTAATTACTGAGGTATTCAGCTCACTATGGTCAGAGTGTTCACTGGTATCCTCAAAATAACCTATCCAATCATCCTCAGGTAACTCACAGATGCATGGTTTCCTGTCAGTAAAATGTGCAATACGAGCTAAGTACAGATGTTTCCAAATAGTTGAACTACATTGCTGAGGTATAATTAAGACTTTGGAATTCTTTGGTGATGGTCTCAAGGGCAGTCAGGCACTCAGAGTGCAATACTGCTGTACAGATCTCATCTACTTACCAGAATTGCAACTTATGGAAACAACATTTTTTCAGGGCATGCATCTGAGATGAGGGCTGGAGCCTGATGCAGAAGACTTCACCTTAGTGCTGTGTGCAATTCTACTTTCTTATGGTTGGGAGGAGACCTTATGGGCTTCAACATCCTGGGAAAAAAGTCAAGGGGAACAGTCAATCATTTTCTGGTTTAGAACCTATAAAGCATATTACTTTCCCTGAAACTGATATACATATACAGCTTCTGTGAATCACCTAGGTGCTTTCAAAACATTCCTGTGTGATCTTTCCCTTATATTGCAAAATAGTCACCTACCAGATTATAATTAAATACATTTAATAAGGCTTATTACTGCTTCTCCCTTGTCTGCTTTCATCTGACAGGAGAGGAAAGATGTATTACATCCGCTCATAGTACGAAAATAGATTATTTTTTTGTTCTGATAATTAGAGCAGTCATGGGGAAAGATGGGTCCAAAAATCCCTCAGACTTTAGTAGATCTGTAGTCTGCTTTTTGAGACTTAGCCAGTAAATACCCAAGATTAAAGTTACTGCTCATACTTCTATACCCTTTTCTTTTCCTTAAAATAATCATAATCTTCTTGTATTAGGTGTCCAAATTCAGTGGAGATAAGAGTTCCTACTTTCTAATTAGCTATCTGTATAACTAGTAGGCAAACCCCACCTTCATTATCCTGATTTATATAAGCATTATTATGTTCAGAAGAGATTTTTTTACATTTGCACTAATTTCTAACTATGGATCCTATTCCTTCAGCTTTTCTTGAGACGAAATCTGCAGTTTTGTGTTGGGAGAAGGATTACAGGATAGAGTGGTAGCTATTGTGCCTATTAATGAAAAAATGGAGGATTTATGTAGTGTTGTGCTTTCAGAACTGGAAAGCAGAAAAATCCGTTTCAACCAATACTGAAAGAGTGCATGAGACTCCTCCAGCTCTAATAGATATGTTCTGATGATCAATGGAATATTAATTTTGTCACGGATTCAAAATTTCAGACATCAGAAAAATTGAGAACTGGATGCAGATCTTTGCCTTAGAGCCTAATGTAAACCTTATTTTGACTGAAGTACAGAAATTGATTATTCTGTCATCAATACACTCAAAAAGACTGCAATGGCATGTGTGTCAAGAACTTTCAGACACAGTGCTTCAAGATTTCAAATCCTTCCCATTTCTTGTGATTTGTGAATTGATATGCAAATAAATTCCCAATGTTTTGTTTTGTTATCAGTTCAAACTGATATTTTGATAATGATTTATTATGCAGGCTAGAAAAAAAGTCTTCTGGTAGTCTCTATAATAGAGAAGAAACCCAAATAAAATAAATTGGCTGAGGTATCAAATTTTTTGAATTTTGTCCTATGTCGCTCATTTTCTTTGCTCTGCTAACAAAAGTTAATTTTGTACTAAAGACAAAGAAAAGGCATAATCATAGGTTAGACAGGAAAATATTAATGTAGGGATTTACCCTTGTCCTTGTCAGACAAGAAGCACTATTCTTGGAGTCATCTATAAGATGCATTTAATCTGTAATATTGTATTCTGTGTTAATACTTTCATTTTTTAGCTTATGAAAACACCTGTGTAATAAATGCAAAGTTGCAAAATGACTTGCACCTAAAATTTACAAAATTCAGCTAAGTGTATCTGTATGCAAGCATACAGCTGCTCTTGCAGAATTGTGCAAAAAATTAGATAACAATATGGATATTGTTTCTGTTGCTCTTACACTTAGATTTCAGAATTTTTAATAGCTCAGTCTGTGGAAGAAAAAAAGAGGAATAGATTTTTTTTTCCTTTTAATAAAAGAATTAAATCTATGCACTATCTATTGTACTTGTAGGTTTCTGAGTGTGCTTTCATTTTTCAAACTGTATGCAGTGAATCTCCATATTAAAATTATAATACTAGATAAAATACATCACATAAATTCTTTACGTGAATCAGACAACTCCTAAATATTCCTGCATTGAAAGCAGTTCTAAATGAGTTTAGTACAAAGAAGAAAAACTATTCTTTCTATTTTCTTTGTACCTGAACATTCATGACACTGTAGAAATGGTATTATGAAACAGACCTCTCATGTCTATCACTGATACTATTGGTTGCTGGACATCAGGGCCAAAAAATCCAAATATCAATGCCATTCATAAAAACATGAACTGCATAATATAAAATTTTACAGCATAAAGTTTCAGAGCTATTTTTCATAAACATAGGATCTCAGAGAAGAATCAGACTGTATCTAATAAAGTCATCTGAGTCTGGTGGAATCTCCTGATAGTGTTTCAAGGCTATGATCTCTTAAAACACCGTGCAAGTTTTATTTTCATGAAAGCATTTTTTGGGGAAAAAAATGCTTTTCCTCTGTGATTACATTATTTATTATTCTTCAGTGGAAAAGGTAAAATAAAGCTTATTATATATTCTTATTTTTCTCTCTGAACAGACTAGCTTAATGTATGAAATGACTTACTATTTTCTCTTCATTTATGAGCAATATTAGGGCCATTTTCTTGTTATGTATCAATGTAGAAATTATCCTACTCTTTTGTAAATGAAGGATCCGCTCCAATTCCAATTGCCATCTAGCTTTCTGATGGTTTTCTGATGAAATAGTGCAGTATATAAAAATATTTAAGAAAAACTAAAATACATGAACTGTCTCCTATATCATTAAGTTTTTCTATAACTCTTATTTTATGCAGAATTTACAAGCTGTGAATGGGTCAGTGCAATTTTTTCATATTAGTAAAACCAACAAAAAATAATTGAGCACCTTTTAAGGGTCTTATAACATTAAAAAAAAAAAGATAAATTAGAGTTCATTTTCCAAAAGCAAAAGATTAAAATTCTCTCAGAGTACTTCAAAATCATGAACAAGGAAATCTAGTGCCTAAAAAACAAGGTAATATACAAATTGTTTGCAGCCATGGAAACTGACAAATTTAGAGATACCTGAATTTCTGTGTGAAATTTTAATTTACCATTCTTAGAAGGATTTAATAAATTTTATTTTTTATATTAGCACTTCATGTAAAAATAGTTCTTTTATGAAGGCTATTCTTGGCTAGTAATACATAACCTGTTTCTAGGCAGAATGGTATGGAAACTTCAGAGGCTTAAGTTCCTGTAATATTATTAGTTATTGTTTTGATAGATTTTGCACTTTTATTTTCCATTTTCAGAGAAAAAATTCATCATCCATTTATACCAGAAAATGAACCAACACTTTTTACAGGCACATCAGCACTGCAGAACAAGTTTTGGCAAGTAGACTCTATAATATTGATTCAATACCTATTGCCTGTTAATGCAAATCACTCAACCATCAAACAAAAATGACATAAGTAACATGATACATAAAATAGTTGTAGAGATACTCAGAAAATAATATTTCTGTATTGCAAAATTTAACAAACATAAGAACAGTGTTTGAATTATTTTCCAAATGAAACACAACATTATCCCTCACAAATGGGAAAAAAAAAAAACAAGCAAGCTAAATTAGCTAATAATGGTTGCACAAGGCTAGACAACTCTGGCATTTTCTAGAAAATACAAGGGCAAAGACAGTGACAATCTTGAAAAGTAGAACACTCAAATAGAATAGTATTTCTAGTAATGAATGAGAATAACTTTAATGTCACATCATTACAGAAAATTGTAATTGTCATCCTGTAGTGGTTTCGATTCCTTGTGGAAAAAAAAAACTATTTGTATGAAACAGCATTTTTATTTTTCATGCTACTGTTTGCCTAGGCAATTTTTAATAGAAAATAAATAAACAGAAAGCTTAGTAACACTAACCTTTCAGGCAAAAGTTTTAATGATCACAATGTATGCTTGGAAGATTGAGGGAAATTTTATGAAGTTAGACATTTTTGACAATTTGCCTTGGAATTTTTGTTAAGTCTTTGTATTTTTCAAGCTAAGACAATGAAATCATCACAATGATGTGTACCTTCTTCATACATCTGGGAGTCAGCTTTTCTTATATGAGTGGAGAAAGAAAATCAGCTGTATTCCAGTTTGTGTTTTTTTCATGATGGAAACCCACATCTGTTCTTTAAGTGTAGAAAACGATGATTATACTTCCAAATATTTAACTACTTACTTGAGAAACAGAACATCTATCTTTTAAAGACTGTCACTGTCTTTGTACTTGTATTTTCTAGGAAACGACAGAGTTTTCTAGTCTTGTGCAACCATCATATTATTAATGTCCACTGTGTTAGTGATGTGCATTCTATACTTCACTGCCCAAAATATTGTAAGGACCAAAACTATGAATGGGCTGAGGAGAGCAGATAAAAGTGAGAAGGCAGCAAGCCCTGGGATTGACAAGAACAGAATAAAGATATGCTATATTTACCCTGCTGTCACATTAGGATTTTCCATTCTCTTTCCATTTCCATTCTCTTAAAGAATTTGACAAAACAAAAACTACCCTGATTTCCAAGGTTTGTACTGTAGTTGCTAGGTTACAAATTCTAATAGTTTTATTACTAGTGCCATGACTTTTACAGATAGTGATGTGGTTTCAAAAGGAAAATGAAACTAGCAAAAGAAAAAGAAAGGGATAAAAGTTGTCTGCCTCGTGCACTCACTAGACTGAGGTGATCTGGGTTTTCACTTTGAGATTTGGAGTTACAGGACCAAAGATGTAGAGCAACTTATCCCATTTCTTTGGCTATTACACTATTTCATAAAGCATATATGAGACTACCCTTACCTCTGCTCTCAAATTTAAATCAGTAAGATGGAGTCAGTTAGGAATATACATGCAAGACAGAAATCTTCACTGTAGAACCAAAATGGGAATGACTTAGAAAGGTTATATATCTACGATCCAGACAAATAATCTTCAGAGACATCCTTTTTGTGATGTTTAAAATTTGTTCTTTGATGCATTCAGGTTTTGACTTGTATATGCATTGAAGTTGCCTATTTACTTTCACTAGGTTTCTGGGTGCTTCATTGTAAAGGCAGATACACAGTCTCATTTTTTGTTAATGAGGTATAGTAATTGAAGATGCCTACATTAGTGAACTTATTCTTTCATTACAAATTGAGATACTTTTTTTGAATGGAAATAATGTAAACCTGGTTCTGACTCTGAATCCAATAATTATATGAAACAAGGGAAGCTATACATACACATTTAGACAGATATGCCTACATAATCATATACACATACGTGCACTAAGTTTGAATTCAAGCTTTAAGAAGGTGATGGGTCTCAGACTTCACCAGAATATTCTGCAATAGGTTCTCATCTGTTATGCAGAATCATAAAGAATACTTTTTCAGGAGGACACTAAAAAAACCTCACAAATGCACACCGGTGGAGAATTTCTGAGGTCTGAGATGTGATTTCTGCTCATTGTACTGACCTGCCAGAGATCTAGAAAGTACTCCTTACTTTTTATCTTTCTTTGGTTCCCTCAATACACGCCTACATTTGGAGGTGTGGTGGGAGGGGAAAGGCAATGTTTTTACGTGGAAGAGTTAAAGCTTTGCAAGGACTTTGATCAATTGTCCAGTTGTCATCCTTTCAGAAAGGTAAACTGAGATTAAAAAAATATAAATACTGGGAAAAGTTACAATTAGTTAATATTTTTTTATCTACAATTGCATCAATGTCTGGTTATAAACCAAAATCAGTTGCAGTCATGTCTAGCAATGCAATACTATGTTATGTGAAATGATAAAATCTACACTATATCAGGTATTTATCAAAAGAACTGATCCTATAAATTAAAAATGTAGATATTAAATATAGCTTTTTATAAAGCTTTAAATATAGCTTTTATAAAGCTTTTTTTCCTCTTAATGAGTAAATAGGTGAAGACATGTTTGAGATTACAAAAAGCCCTGTATTGTAGAAGTGAAACCCAAAAGATAAGCACATAGAAATAAGGATGACTATTAAATTTACAATCATTCAGAAGTATACTTTGTAAGGAATTAGGTACCATATTCCTATAACAAATATTAAAGAAATTTGAGAAGAGAATTCTAAATTATTGACACAATAGGTTTTACATGTTGACGACTAAGGCTCTAAGACAAAAAATATTAATTTCTTATTAATTATTAGCTATAAAGCTTCCAGGATTTCAGCATTATAAATTTAATACAGAAAATAAGAAAAGATTGCAACTATTTTTCAAAGAAAATGAAGTTAAAAGTTCACCTTTGCAATCAAAGCAATGGAAGAAATTCTGTTAATAAGTTGCCTTGAAAATGGAAATTACTTACCATGGTACAAAACCCATCAAAAATACATTATCTTCCTTAAAAAAAAAAAAATATTTTTGTATTAATAAATTGTGATTTATATCAAATTATTTATGAGAAACAGCAGTGCATGCAACAAGAGAAATTTCTTCTTTATTTCTTCTCTAATATTCTCTCTAGCCTTTGAAATTGTGTTTAGTTTTATAGAGTGGCTGAGAGTATGTTTACATTACAGTTTTTGTGTGGATCAGAAGAGTACTTTTAAAGATAACCATCCCCATATCCCATGCTTTGATTCACTCTGTAGCACAGTCTGTGGACACAACTGTTTCATTTCACATGAAGTTAATCTGAAGATGCACACCAAAAGTACTTCAAATGAAACCCAGTCATTAATGCCATTCAGTATAGGAAAGCAGACTGAAGACAATCTTAAGTAATCCCACAGGAAACATGCTAATGGTGTATGTCAAGTTATTGACAAGTTCTTTGAGTTACAAGTCCAATTCTGTTACACTGGTTTACTTGCCTAAGTAGACATAACCTACAAAAGTCCACACTTCAGCTCCCTGGGAGTTTTCCATGTTACAGTACAACCAATGAAAAATACTTATGGCTTTCTCTTCTTATTACATTTGTACGCAAGTCTCTAGCAAAGGTTCATCTAGCAGGAACCTAGAACTGTACCTCTAAGACAGAGCAGTAAATACCTAAAAAATATGAAAAAAAAAAAAATAAAAAAATCAGTGATAGAGTGCCAGCAGAGAGATAGCATCCACTTGAAATACTAAGTAATAGGTGTACTTTATGAATCAACAAGAGAGCTAAACTGAGTGGAAATCTTCTACCATGAAAAGTAGATGAAAAGTACCAAAGGAATTTTAGTTCTGTTAAACACCAACAATGTTTTCTACTGTTATGATTCAGCAAATAAGAAAACACCCTATACAGAGCTTGTAGTCTAAATGGCTGGAAAAATGACAAAAACAGGCAAGAAAGGCAAAGAAGGATGGTCAAGTAAGCAGTATTCATTGATGACAGATCCAAAAAGGAAATGTAGCACTTACAAGCTAGTTATTTCAGTAACTGATTCTGCTTAGCCTGAAAAATGAAATCCAGAGCTCTGAGTTAAGTACTCAGTTAAGTACGTGTATGGGAGAATTAGGTCTTTTGAAAGTTGTCAGAATTCCTGCAAAATAATAATAAAACATTTACAATAACTACTGAAAAATGCTGAATATATGATGATTCTGATCTTCTACCTTTCTGCAAGAGCTCAGATGTGTACCTGGGGATGAGAGCAGGCACCTCTGTTCAGTTGAAGCTATCAAGCTTAAAAACAGTTGTAGTGGTGTTTCAATGCATCATTTAAAGGAAAAGTTCATGTAATACTTCAGTAGAAAGCCAGACATGACAGATTCCATTTTCAAGGGAACGTCACTTGGTCACTGCTAAAAGACCACAAAATGGCAATTCTCTGCTGTTCCCCTCTTAGCTCCTGACACGTGAATATATACAAAAAAGCAACAACACATGCATGTCACACAGCATCTTAGGTATGAATTTATTCTAAAATGAAACAGATTTATTTTTTTTAACCACATAAGAAATTGTTCCAGGTAGGAAAATTATATTTTTAAGCCAGCAGCATCCTTCAATCAGTCTTTTATCTCCTTTTTCATCTTTTTTCTAGGAATATGTTTCTATTTTTGGTGTAATTTTCTTCTCTTTTACATTCATAAGTATATATTCTGTATAAACTAATATTATATATACCATATGTATACTTATTTCTTGTTCTCACAGACTGCTGTTACTCCCTCAAGTGCACCTGATACCTTGTAGAATTAGAGTGATTTTCTAATATCCATTAGTTTTGCATTAATGTGTCACCTGTATTCCGGAATATAACACTTCTACTATTACTGATTGTTATGTTCTAGCATGGTTTTTAAAATACTCTCTATCTATGGTATGAGATATACACCTCACCAAAGACCTAAATTTAAGGAAGGATTTTTTTCCTGCCCATTCTTCCCAAGAACTTTTTTTATCTAAATTTCACTAGTCGTCTCTCACAATTCTGTTGTTTGAATGCAAATGAATGTTATAAACACTGCTTTCTTCCTAATTTCTCTATGCTTTCTTTTTTCAGGAGTACCAAGCATTGTGAAAAGTGGAATGACCTTTCTATGTTAATGAAGAAAAAAGCGTACAGAGAAATATGTTTTCAATTAAGTCTTCTCACAGATATTTCTGATAGGATACATAATGCTTACATTTCTACAAACAAACAAACAAAAAAACCCCAACCAAATATAACAGAAAACCATAAAATGGAATGTTAGTAAAACAAACAAAAATAACCTCAAATATCATCTTATTTTTTAACTTAGTGATGAATAATGCTATTTAGAGAAAACTGCAAATGTTCTTGGATTAATTCACAAATGTGAGAAATTGTTTAGTGGAAATAAAAATGTGAAACCTGCAAAAATTAAAGGAAGCATTGTGCTCATTATACAAATCATTAATTAATGAAATTATAGAAATGCGTTCTTTTCATTGTGTATAAATGCTATACAGAGAATACAGAATACAGAGAATGTAATGAAACTGTTGGGATAATCTGTGAATAGTAAAAATATAGAAAATATAGTCAAAATATAGAAAATCCGAAATTTTGAAATAATATAAATGGAAATATATAAATGCAAATAATATAAATGGAAAAGCTGCTACCATTTTCCTCCAATGTTTCTTCATTCTTTGTTCTGAGCTATGAATGGGCTGAGCAAAATCCATGAGTAGTGCTTTGCAGAAAATCTTCTCAGTTCAGAGAAAATCACAGTGGATAGAGAAGAAGGTAGGATCACACATTATTTATCTATGAAGCTAAGTTACTCCCCAGTGTAACATGGGCACCTCACTGAAAGCAGATGCAGTATTCCAACATGCTTCCATACAGCAGATTATGCTTGATGCAATGGCAAAGAAAACATTGTGGACCATTAACACATGTTAAATAATTTTTACAAGTAGAATGGGGACATCTGTCAAAAATCTGAGAATGTAGATCACATAATTGAGAAGTAGGTGAATTTCCTAATTTTTTTATTTACAAAATTCCATGTGATGGTCTAGAAACTTTGGTTTGTTTTACAGACCTCTTACAATGTGATATTTTTTCTAAACCATTAAGTCTGAAGCTGTAATCATACAATCCACCACTTCACAAATATCATCATATTATGTTGCCTCCCCTACTGGACAAGAATTAGTTTTCTTTTACTTCCAATAATTTTTTGGAGAAAATTGCATACATAGCTTTCTCCATGGTCTGCCATTTCCTATGAATGATTTGTGATCAGTACACAAATATGTATGTTTACTCATATTTCACAGAAAATTACCACAAGACAATTCTAGATGGACTGTCTTAGACTAAGAACTATAGTCTGTGTGTTAGTAACC
The DNA here is from genome assembly GCA_023637945.1 of Phaethornis superciliosus. Lineage (NCBI taxonomy): Eukaryota > Metazoa > Chordata > Aves > Apodiformes > Trochilidae > Phaethornis > Phaethornis superciliosus. The sequence continues at coordinate 10,817,254 of JAJQWJ010000005.1, forward strand.
AATTGTGCTTGCACAAAATACATTTTCTTGGTTGCCTCTAAGCATATGATTTTAATGATTAATGAAAAATATTAGTATCTATTTCACTCTTTTAAAAGATCTCTTTCTGCAATCCCTGTAGGAATCAATATTGCCATTGTGAATATTTTTAGTGAAATTTAGTTATCTCCATGGGGAAAATTTTGGATTTTCTTCATGTTTCAAAACTAATACAATAAAATAAGTACCTTCTCATCTATGTAGAATCAAACCTCTAAACCAGTCTGAAAATATTCAGGACTATTTGATGATTGTTACCTTGGTTTTGAGAAACAAAACTATTTCAAAATAGAAAAATTATAACAGATATTGTTCATTTTACTAATGTAAGTAAGTTCTAAAGGGTTCTAAAAACGTCAAGTTGCTTTGTTTTGCTAGTTAATTTTTTTTCTTTGCCTCATCATTTTTCTTTATTTTTTTCTGCCTCATTGCAAACTGGCTTTTGATTTACTTGATATTTTTCTGCTGTTCAGACTTGTTAAAGTGCTCTTGTCAACAGTTCAGTGGTTGAGTGAAGCAAAGTGTTAGTTAATAGTGTGAAAGCTTGGTGTGCTGTCAGAAAAGGGCAGACCATTAACTTGTGAAATTTTGCTTTTAGTGTTCCATAGTCCTAGTTCTGGCAGAACAAATCACACTGATGATTTACTATTAATGTTACAAATGGCATATGAATTTATGGCACTTTGTAATTAAGCACCACACTTCTGCCTAGGGTAGTTAAGGTAGGAGACTATAGAAGATGATTAATAACAACAACAAGAACAACAACAAAAAAAGCAGACCAAAATACACTAAAAAAGAAAAGAAAAAAACAGTCACACTGAAGAGCAATTCCTTTTCAGCAGGAGCAGTAAGCATGACAAAGGACTGCAATCTTGACATCACAATACTATCTTTTGACTATCAGATCAGTCAGTACCTGGCTGCAACAACTGTGTTAATGGCTACCGTTGTAGGAACAATAAGAACAGATTACCTTGAATGAAAAAAGTAAATATTGTCTAATTCCAGTCCTGACAACCAAGGAAAATGATACCTCTAAATTGAGATGCAGAGCCCTGAAATGGCAATGATCTTTTAAAATTATAAATATCAGGTAATGATAGCTACATGCTATATTTCCCTCTTGAAAAATGACATATCATTGCATCTAAAACCCTGCAAAGTGGTTGATATCAAGTTTAGTAACTTCAATACATTTCTGTCAATCATAATTTGTGTCTTTACTTGAATTTACCTTCTAACAGACACTAAATAGTTACAAGGTTATATGATACAGATGAACAATATTCGCTTTAAACAGACTTGCTGCTAATGTTGATGCTGTGTGTCTTTTCTCCTGCCAAATTTACTCTTTGTTTTGTTTTTTTTTTTGCTAGATGTTAAGTTAAAAACTGGTATGTCACCCTGCAAATCTTGTATTTCTATTGGTCAGGTTGATGTGGAAATGTCATGTCATGCAGGTCTGACTACAACCATTAATCTGACTACAACCATTAATTTAATTCCTTCTTTTCATTGTTGCTGCTTTTAGATTTGACACATCTTAATATGTCCCATTGACTTAATTGGCCATTGAAAAATAAGTTGAAATCACCTACAGAAAAGAAGACTTAATTGTTCAAATCCACAGAAGTGGATTAAATTATTCATACTGATTATAATTTATTTTGTCACTCATCCTATCTACTCACCTTTAAAGCTTCAGTTTCACCTGCATGCTCCATCTTATTTAGAAAGACCTTAAATTTAGGTCTTCATCAGGATGGACCTGTGTCTTTCTGTGGCACAATACAGGCAGTGATTTTTATTACACACCTGAATTTATCAGAATATAAGTATCCACAAAATAAGCATTAAATATAATTTAAGTGCACAAAGAAGCAAAATTACTCACTTAAATATGGAAATCTGAAACTTAAAGTCACACTTATAAAGTAACAAATTTAAAGCTTCAGCTTGCCAGGAAATCAAGAGGCAAAACTTCCCTTTTATTCAGTAGTAAAGAAGACATATTTTTCAGTAGGTCCTATGTATGGAAAGGTGCAGAACAAATCATATGCTGTATTCAGGAACTACTTTGAACCAGTATATTTACATAATTTGCAGACATCACCATGTTTATGTCTTAAGATCAATATCAAGAAAAAAATTCTCAGTGGTAAACTTTAAACAAATGGAGAAGCCTAGGAAGAATTCTGTATTTTTTGTTTGTTTGGCTTGGGTTTTTTAATTAAAAGATTAATACATTCTTAATTATATTTTTAATTGTAAAATTTTTTGTCATTACTTACTAAATAATTTCCAACCTATAGTCAATATTTAGAGGGAACCTGTCAAAGTTCATAAATTTTTCATTTACATTTGAGTGTAGGCCTAGAAAAGTAAGTTAAATACCACCACTGTTTCTGGTACTGTAGAGCTGGAACTGTGGGTGATATAATTCACAAGTTTGTTTTAAAAGCCTAGGAATATACTCTTCACAGTAAGTGAAAAAACATATGGAACTCATTCTTAGAACACTTGACAGTCTCCTGTGAGTGTATGACTGTGCAATATATAGACTCCCCTTGAAGATTTATGAGAACATGAGAAATGGCTATTGTAGTTTTTGGCAACTTTCCAAATCACAAAGTGATAGCCAGAAAGTCATTCCATGGAACTGTTGTCAACCAGGGAGAGGTTTAGTAGAAGTTTATTTCACCTTTAAGCATTTATCTAACACATTGAATGATGGATAATTATAAGTAAATTACAAGTACCATATCAAAAGCATTTGAGAAACCTATATTTAGATGGTTTTGGATAATATATAAATGACTTTTTCAGATGAGAGAAAAGGAAGCTGGAATAGAAGAACAGATAATTATACAGAGTATGCAATTTTTCCTAGTTTTTCCTAGTTTTGTTTAGACACTAAGTGAAACAAGATCAAAAAAAACCCCTAAAAATGGTGGGTCACATTTTTGCCTGCTACTGAACAACACTGAGTGTCTGTGTTAGTGTGTAAGAACTGTACAAGCATGCCTGAAATATCACATCCTTTCCTAACTTATGGCTCAGGAATGTTTTGAGTTGGATGTGATATTCTTTTTAATTGGTTTCATTTGATTAAATATTTCTGCATATGTATCCACTTTTAATCAAAATTAATTTTCCATATGCAATGTATTTTGTACAAATGGTTTCACTGTACAATCTTGATTTCAAATAGTTTTGTTATTTCCCTGTTTCTAAAGCAACGAGCAATTACCTCTCATTTATTATTTTCATTACTTGATAGAGAGCACCATATTCCTTCTAAGATGTCTCAGACCTTCAAAGAGTTTCTGCTCAGAAGCTTTTCCATAGCTTTGGTCATCATTATTATCTTTCTCTGAATGTCTTCCAGTCTTGCATCCTTTGCAGCAGAGTTACATGTACAGGGGCAAATAGTATTCTAAATGAATATCCACATTAAAGTGGCTTAGAAAATGTTGTTCTTGTTCTCAGATTTTACTTTTCTAATCAGTCTTAACATTCATTTTGCTTTCTTTAGCTGCCATTGTCTAAGGTTTGTAATTGGGTGCCCAAAAGACACAAAAATATGCAATTAGCGACCAACTATTAACTGTTTTGTTAAAAAATTCCATGGCATCACAAAGAAAATACATGGCAGAAAGCAGATTCCAAAATGCTCTCAAGGTTCTGGGTACTTTACTGAAATCTTCTTCATCTTTCACGCCCAAATGTGGAAACTTTGCCAAATAGAACAAGTTCTCATGGAAAACAGACTGCTTTCAAAAAGCTTTGAGTTTTTGCACCTCCGTTCATCACCTTCTAGATGTATAACCAGTATCTTTATCTAAGTATGCTATGTTTATATGTCAAAAGGTCTCATTCTCTTGTCTTAATCATTCATTGCAGCTGACTTTGTAACTGAGTTGTGCACAGACTCTTCAATACATTTTTTTTTAAGTTCTACATCTTCTTTCAAAGTTATGTACCCATTGTCTAAATTTGTGTGCATGTGTGCATACATGCATGCATATATGCATCGGGTCATTTGTGGGGTAACAGATTAACATTGACTTTGCTTTTGGACAAAAATGCATTTTTTATTTAAATATCCCCCATCAAGCATCCATAGTGTATTCTGTAATTGTGTTTTATTTGTTGACTATCATTTCAGCAGCTGGAGTAGGTTAATATCTCCCATTTATTTCAATTGCTATTAAAACACACTTTCCCTGAAATAAATTTTGATGAGTTGCTTCTGCTTCATTCTTCCAAAGTCAAGATAAAATGTGTGCATATTCTCTTATTATTTTTTCAATTGTGTTCTTCAGAATTCTTGAGGGAACTTGGTCTAACAAATTTGTTTACAACTGACACAGATACGAGTTACAGTCTAAGCCAGTCACCAGCAGTTTTCTTTAAAGTTTATCATTCTCTTAACATAAGTATTTTTGTGAGAATGCAAAGAGTTAGAAAGGATTCACAAAAGTGAAAGTGCTGCAGGCTTTCTACCTTGTTTTTCTCTGATGCTTTTTGTTTGTGCTTGTGTGCTGGTATCCTAGGAAACCACTGCAGGTAGAATTTGAGAGGTGGGAGCTCACAGTTATATTGAATATTAAGAAGATTTCAGTTTTGAAAAGTTTGTCAGGAAATTAACTAATGCTAGATTCATTTTATATGAAAAAATGTAGTTCTGATTGCTGTGCAGAAAGATTATGAGACAAAGTACAAGAAAATATGCAATAAATAAACTGAAAACTGTGAAAACATCTGGAATAAGGTTAATTCAATAAAGTTCCTTTGAAAATCTAGGGCATGATTCTCATCTCTGTTACTTCAATATCATGCCAGTGAAGCTTTCCTGAGAAAAATACACGTGTAAAGGAGTATATTTCTGATTCGATCAATCACCAAGCTACAGAGCTCATTAAATGGAAATGTGGCAAGGGATTCTAAAACCAGGAGATCTAACATTAAAATCAGAAATCAAGATTAAATTACTTTGTACTTCACACAGAGAGCAATAAGTATATGCAGTGAATTACTGAAGAAGATGATGAAAGTAGAATGTAAATAAAGTCATGTTAAACCTAGATTTATTAATGAAAAATCAGTAGATGTAAGTGTAGAATGAAAAAGGAGGACACTGGCATTAAAACAAAATTTATAGACTAAATTATATTTTAGAGTTTGTTAAGTCTTTGTAACAGCTATAGCACACATTGTTCTGAAAACAGATAAAAGTGAACAAAAAGGCACAATTCAATATGCAGGTACACTGTTTGCATTGGCATGCAATTGACAGATATTTATGATTAAGCTCCTGAGAAGTCCATAAACAGTGGGCTTTTTGGGTAAGTATATAACTGGCAAATGCACTGTCCACAAAATTGCAACCTGTATGCTATAAAAATTAAAGTGACTAAAAATGATAATTGGACCATGGCTCTGGTTGCTGAAATCTGAAAATAAGTAAGAAAAGTTGGATCACTATATATTTTCCTAGTTCTTAGACTCTTCTCTTAAGCAGCTGCTTTAGGGAAAGTGAAAAATCTAATGTGGAATATGTCCCTTTTCAGAACCACCTTCTTTTCAGGTGTGTCTGACACCATATTAACGCATTCAATTAGTAGAGGAAATAGGTTTTTGTCACCAGGCTCCCTTGCAGTCTTTAGTCCTAGATTCAGTCTGAGTTACAGAAAATGTAAGTGGACTGTGAGAACACCTGCTTCATTAAGATTATCAGATCAAGGAACTTTCCTATTCAAAGAGTCATAAGTAACAAGAAAAGTGATAAACAAAACACACAGAGACACACACCTGATATACCAGTGATAAAAGGAACAATAACAGAGACCAATACTCTCCAGCAACTAATTGATGGGCTCTTAACCTCCAGGCATACCTGGAATTTTTAATTGATAAGAAAGGGGAAACAAAATTATCACAAGCATATGGGTGTGGGGCCTGTGCTACTGTGAAAAATTTACCAGAAACTGTTTGGCAAATGGAAGACCAAGAAGGTGAATTCAGGGCCAGTAACTGGAGTCAGACCAGGCATGACACAGTAGCTGGGCAGACACTTAAATGGGCTTCAATTCTTCATTTGTTTAATAAAGAAGTAGAAAACAGAGGGGGGGAAAACTGGTTTTTCTTCTGTTTAGATGGCTCTGACCTCTCCAATTCGTAAGTCAGAGTTTTCAGCATTTAACATAACAGCAGTTTCAATGAAGAATTTTCAAACATATTAATTATTTATTATACTTAGAAGTATTTATTTGGTATCATGAGCATACTTTCATTGGACTAGTTGTTTTATGTGATTATATATGAAACATTGAGACAAACTTTGTGTCACAGTTCAGGCCCAGCCGATATCAACCAGGCCTCTGCTCGCTCATTCCCAGACCCCTCTGAGGGACAGGGAGGAGAAAACCCACCCAAAGGCTCCTTAATCCAGACAAGGACAGTGAGATTTTTCACTCCTCAATTACAGTGGTGGGCAAAACCAGACAAGCTCAACTTGCGAAGGAAAAAAATTAATTCAGTCTATCGGGAGAAAGAAAAAAGCACAATCTTATCCTAATACCTTTCCCCCACCCCTCCCTTCTTCCCAGGCCCACAGTGCTTCCCTCCTGCCTTCACTGGAAAGTTTCTGACTTGCCAAGGACTGATTACAGGAAATAGTCTGATGTTTGTACTCTTATCTTTGTGCATGCAACATTATTTGAATTGCAAAGAGAAAGAAAATACTATTTCCACTGCATCTTCAGTCAGTATATATGAGATTGTTTTTCACACATATAATTATTTTTATATGATATATCTAGCATATTTTATGTTCAGTGGAGTTTAAAGTTTTCCTCAGTCTGTAAAGCAATCAAATCGTTATACCACTACTGTCTCCATCTTTTATCTAATGTTAGTAGCTTCAGTAATACTATTTTAAAATATTTTAGGTTTTCTTATCTTCAGCAGTTTTGAGCTATGTATTGTGCTTTCCAAGGAAACATAAGAAATTTAGAAAATACTGTGTTACCAATAATTCATCATACACAGAAATATATTAAAACACTCAGCATATAGGAATAGAATATGATAGCTACCTAGATTATGACTGAAAGTTGAGCAAAAATTTAAATAGGATATTTTCCTAGCTATAAGGCATAAGGTCTTGTTATATTTTTATGTCATGATTTTATGAATAGAAAAAGTAGCTATTGTTTTTCTAGAAAAAAAAGTGAGGTTAAGTGGTGAACTTTGCACTTTCTTTCAAATGAAATTACCAATTGCATTCTGAGGAGCATCAGATCTTTCATCTTCCTTTGTAAATTAACCAAATAGATTTGCTTGAAGTCAGGGAGTCCATAACTGCTACAAAGATAAGCATATACTTAAACATTATCTTAATTTGCAGTAGAGCTAAACATGTGCATCAGCATTTTCTTGGATTTGAAACTAAACCAAACATAGCTCACAAAATGTAATGAAAATAATGATGAACGTAATTCATATACCCATGCATTTATATGTGTACACGTGTACCTACTTACATACATCTAAGTCTGTATATATCATTGTCTTAAGCCTGTGTGTCCGGAAGTCCTACCTACTGTTATTTTACAAAGCATTGTAAAACACACAAAAAATCTACTTCATAAATGCATATCCAAATCTGAAGATGTAAATTTTACTGTGATTTCTTTTACACCGTAACAGTTAAAGGTGATTAGACAAGTACCATTTCTTCCTTAAATGTAATCCTTCCCTGTGGTAAAGATGCATATAATCCTGTATTATTCCTTGGACTGTGAGCCCCACAGAGGGTAGCTGAGGTAAGAACAAGTAAATTGATAAATGAAGGATTTGATATGAATGAATAAAATACTTTGCAGGTAACTTAAATTAGCTACTCTATTTTAATACTCGTTATACTTATAATCCCAGTATATGAAATGTATTTAATTGTCATGTGTGAATCACATTTAGAATAACAAAGCATAGGAATCTGAGTAAGGCACTTCAGAAATGGCATGATTTGACTCTTGCTACAAAGAGAGATACTGTGCCCTACTGATATAATCATGAGCACAGTATGAGTGTGTCTCGTTGCATCAACACAATTTAACATACTATAAAACCCCACAGAGCAGAAATAATAAGCTGCAGTGAGAATGTGAAGTGTGAACATTAAATACTTTCCACTTTAGAAAGAGGATACTGAGGAACAACATCATTATTATCTTCTTATCACACGTGCAAAGTGCAAAGAGATTTACAGATAAAAATTCTGTGTCCTCTGTATGTTATTTTTGCTATTACCACTTTATTAACAACATGAGGACTGAAAAGTAATTTCACACTGTGGATAGGTCACAACAGATCTTGCCAGGGCAAATTATAAATCAAACTGTAAATAATTTAAAAACAGCTCACATGAAGAATGTTTAATTACACTGAATATGACATGAAAGGGACTCAGAAAGTAAATGTATCCAGTTCTACCTCAGCTGGACGCTAGGTGCCCACCAGAGCCACTCTATCACTCATCTCCTCAGGTGGACAGGGGAGAGAAAATATAACGAAAGGCTCATGGGTTGTGTTAAGGTCAGGAAGAGATCACTCAGTAGTTAGTACCGCAGACAAAACAGATTTGATTGGGGGAAATGAATTTATTTGCAATCCAATTAAACAAGAATGAGTATGATGAGAAATAAAAACAAATCTCAAAAACACCTTCACCCACCCCTCCTTCTTCAGTTCAACTTCGTTCCTAATTTCTCTATTTCTTATCCCAAGCTGTAAAGGGGGACAAGAGGTCAGTTCATCACACATATGCTCTGCTGCTCCCTCCTCCTCATAGGAGAGGACTCCTCACATTTTTCCCCTGCTCCAGCATGTGGTCCTCCAAAGGTGTATATCCACCTTTAACCTCCATGGCTCCATGGCAATCTCTACTCTGGTACCTGGAGTGCCTCCTCCCCCTCCTTCTTCACTGACCTCGGTGTCTGAAGAGTTTTTTCTCTTCCATAGTCCTACTTCTATTTCCAGCTTCAATTGCTGTTGCATAGCATGGTTTTCCCCTACTTAGCTGTTTTCCCAGAGACGGTGTCACCATCACTGATGGTCTTGGCCTTGGCCAGCAGTGGGTCTGACTTGGACCCGGCTGGCAGTCCTGAAACTGCAGCCCTGATACACTTTTGTAGCCCTACAAAGCAACATAATGGATCTTAACCAGCTTCTAAGAAAAAGAGTATTTTAAAAAAGCCATGTGGTCAAAAGATGCAGATTTGAGTGTACTTAAAAGTAAACATTAATCATAATTTCTAATTTTGTCAGTTTCAGTGCAAGATATGATTTATTTTAAAAGTTATGAGAAATATTAATTCTACAGTATGTTATAGGATTACTTCTTAAAGTTTTACTTACTTTCTAAACACCATAACCCTTCTTCAGTTACCTTTACATATAAGGGTCTTTCTAGACGTAGGTTCATATTAAACTTTAGAATCAAATGTCAGAATCTTGTTTTACCTCATGGAAGCAGTTTCTTTAGAGGTATTTTTCAATTTTGAAAATTTTACGCTACCATTACTTGATGGTGGCATTAATTTTGCTAAAAAGGTAGATGGAAAGCTAGATTCTTTCACCTTTCTTTCTGACGATTCTATGTTTTGTACCAGTCAAATATGCCTGCTGGTATTTTTGCAGGAGAGTCTGATTGAATTCAAGAAATTGAGCTTCTGTGGCTCTGTTGAGCAGAAATAAGTCTTATTTTTGAAACACACATCAGTAGCCAGAAATGTCTTATAATGTCTTCGTAGACATGATTCCCTTTCCTTGTACAATATAGTTACATTTAAAAGTTGGGTCTGATGGTGCACCAACCTAAGGAACTGCCTTAAGCATATGCCTAACCATAGTCTCATCCTTGCAGTATCACCTTCCAACACACAAACTGGTCTTTGGGGAGCAGTGGGCAGTAGCACTGTTAAGTCCTCTGTGTCTGAGCTCCTATCCTGTTTAGGGTAGGAAAGGAAAGAAAATTATGCATACAGAGGAACTAAAATTACTGGTATAATAAATTCAAATTGTTTTATTCTTGTAATCACACAGATTGATCCCTCTTGTGTGTTGAATGCAGTACACTGGTTTGAGGATAATCTCATGTAACATTCATGGGTTTTGATGTTTCATTCATAAGTTACATTTTTGCAGTGCTCAAATGAAGTACTCTGTTCTTGGTTTTGATATGATTCCACGGAAAATTTACCTCAAGGAGTAAGTGTATAAATGTATCTTTTTTTTTTTTTTTGGGGGGGGGGGGATGGGGAGGAACAAAACTGTTTCTTAATAGGGTTATTTTCTTTAGTGCTCAAGATTAATATAAATGCTGTTGTCTCTCTAGCAAATATCTATTTGTGTGCAAGTCTGCAGTTAATGATTGCAGCAAGCAATCTGTCATCTGACTGATACTTTTGATAACAATTATCACTTGTCTGTAGATACATCTCACAGCAGTGAAGTAGATGCTATGCAAGATAAGGAATCCTGAATTTCCCTCAATATTGATTTATTCAGTGTGGGTTTGAAGCTGTGAAGTATAGCTTATTTTTAAGGGTAGCATTCATAGCTATGAATTCATTCATAGCTATTTGAAACAACCCCACTGTTTCAGATACCTTCATTTCTCTCCTTTAGTGAAGTTTCCTTGTCCAGTGCTTATTTACTACCTCCACTCTCTCAGACCTGCTCTCCTGATAGTACTAGTCCTTTTCAAATCCCATTTCAGCTGTAAGCCAAGTTCAACTGGTTTAATCACATCCTGCTGTAAAGAAGTTTTTTTATTACATCACCAAATCCTTCTCCTGAACCTTTTAGAAACTTGCTGATCTAGCACATAGCTTTTCCTGAGTGACCAAAGGACACAAAAAAAATCTTACCCTCTGTTGTGCTAAGTATTTGAAAGTAATTATTGATAATCTAAGTTCACCCTAGTGAATGTTTAAATAAAAAGAAACTGGTCAACAGAGTGCTTTTTAAAATAACCTGCAAATGAAAACACTGATGTATTTGCTACTAGCAACAGGCCTCAGAGAATTTGTTCTACACTAGAAGTTTCAGCAGTCTTGTTCTCAGAAAGCGCTGTGGAATGATGCCTCAAATTAGCTTTATAATCAGTCAGAACACATTTGAAGAGGATTTCATTTGCAAGGTTTAACCATCAATCTTGGTTTAAATCTATAATCTCTGGTGGGTTGGCCATTTCTCCAACAAAGAATTTCAGCACCAGCTGTTTCAGCCTTTGCCAAAGCTCTGCAAATTGATTGATCTGTCCCAGTTCACACCCTCAGGACATAGTTGGTCTATTGGCCCCTGTAATCCTGAATGACAGTGTGGATAATAGCATGCACAGCATCTGAATTAATTTGTATTTGTGAGTGGAATACATTCTGTAACTATGCTTTTAAATTTGAAACTTTTTTTTTTTTTTAGACCCATGTACTGCAAGAATAATATTCTACAAACATGCATAAAATTACCACATCTGTATGCAAAGAAGTTTACAGCCTGACAGCACAGTCTGGTTGCAAACATATTTTACAGCCCTAAATTCAACTGCGAGAGGAACCTTAGGTATCAGAGGCTTGAAGGAATATTTCAAGAAATAAACCTACTGTAAGCCACCAAGTGTTTTGTGTTCATTGTGCTGACATTATAAAAATACCCTCCTCTATACTCCTGGGTTTTTTAATAATTTATTCTACTAGGATACTTAACAAATACTAGAATAACTTCTTAATCAACATTGAAATAAATCTACAGACACTTTTTTCTTTTCATAGACGGTTCATTAATATCTTTACTGGCTCTTGTCTTCCATGTGTATGAGAACACAATGAAAGGACACCTTTTTACATTAGAATCCTAAATTTAGCAATAAGTGGTTAAAGTTTTAAATAATGACCAGTTCCTTTCCCACTTATTATTGATAAGGATACGGAAAGAGTAGGATACAATATAAATGCTTATCATTTAACAAGTTAGCATGTTCCCACAGAGGCTGTTTGAAGGTTTGAAATTAACAGAGATCATTCTTTCTAAGTCTACATGTGTATATCGGGCACAGATTTAGCCCATAACCAGGTGACAGATTATCTGTTATCCCCCCAGTACCCTTCCAGGGGAAGTTAAAAGGGAAATGTGGAGAGAGAATTTACAGTTGAAAAAAAACATCCTAAAATAGGTTTAATAACTAACTAACTAAATAATAATAACAAAACCAACAATGGTGAATTACATACTAATATGTGGAGATATTCAAAGATATAAATGAACATGCAAATATAAAAATCACATTCCTCAGTTGGTAATTACTCCCAATCAGAAAAGCCCAAAACTGGGCTTAGCAGGAGACAGGGGGTGCCTGAGTCTGTGGTCCCAGTGGCAGTCTGCAAAAAAACCTTGGAGCAGCCAAGGAGAGGGGCTGGAAAGAGAGGAGAAGGCAACCTGTCTCTTGAACACTGTTCTTTTCCAGCAAGAAAAAAAGGACACAGAAAAATCAGCAACACAGGGAGAGAATACAAACAAGCAAACCCCAACCCAACCAGAGAGGCCAAGACAGGGGTCTCTTAGAAGCCATTTTAGGCATTGGAATGGGCTGCTCAGGGAAGTAGTGGATTCTCTGTCCCTGGAGATATTTAAAAAGAGACTGGATGTGGCACTCAGTGCCATGGGCTGGGAACCACAGCGGTAGTGGATCAAGGGTTGGACTTGATGATCTCTGAGGTCCCTTCCAATCCAGCCAATTCTATGATTCTATGATTTTGTACTGAGCACCATGGCAAGGAATACTGGGATTGGTCCATTTGGGTAATCTGACCCATCTTCTACCCCTCATAGGTACAGCTGCATGCATACACATAGACCCACTCCACTGTAATTGCTACATCAATACGATGGCAGTACATGGTGAGATCCTATGGGGACTCGGATTAGAATGGCTGTGGAAAGTTTTTTCCTGGTACATTCAAACCAGGACAATGTCTTACCTGTGGCTCGTCCCAAAAATTCATCTCATTGGTATCTTCATAAAAACAGGAGTCCAAACACTTGAGTTCCAGACCTGTGCTCCTCCTGCAAATTTTCCTGAGCTCACTGAAGGTTCTTGCCCTAATAAATAAGGAACAAAATGACTGCTGAGGAAAAGTATGAAAACAACTAACTTGAGATTGAATGGAAGTACTAAAAGCAGAAATTCTTTTTATTGTCTCGTCCCTAAGTAGGTTTGGGGTTTGCTTTCTTTTGCTTTGCATACTATCTCTTTTTTCCTGACATTTATATTGAGTCACAAGGGGGAAACATTACATACTGTAGGTGGAAAGTTTCCAAATTGAAAACTTTTATTGTAATTTTTTGGCTTACACAAACACATTTTGTTCAGAAGCGTCCAGTTAATTTTTTTTTTCAAGTTCATTTCTTCTGGGACAATGTGGCAGTAAACAGATAAGGTATTACTTGATTTCACACAGTTGGTCATGCCAGCATGCATTGGAAATACAAAAAACTAAAGAATCTGGATATTTATAACGAAGATCCCTGAAGTCTCATTATTAGAAATATATTTTACCATTATAGAAATTCAGTCCTCAAAGTTCAAAAAGGCACATTGAGCAACTTGGAATTCTTAAAGTACATAAAAGAATAATGCATTTTATAACTACGTCACTTTTGCTGTATAGCTGTTTACTGAGAACTCCTACATCCTTGGTACTACAAAAAGGATCTTAAGTAAGGATTTTTTTACATGCCTAAAATTTATGAAAAGCATCAGCAAGGTTTGCAAGATGTTTTAAAATATTTCCACCCAGTTATAATCTGTATGTTAACTCTCAACTACACTAGAGAATTTTAACAGTAATATATTTATTGCTACAATTTTTGAGAACTTTTCCTTGATATGTCAGGAGCAATATTACACATAAGGTTATTCCAGTTCACGTTTCTTAAATAGAATTTCCAGTTTCAGATAAAATTATATGTTGCAAGACAAACCTTTCTTGGGGTACGGAAGCCAACCAGCAGATCACAGACCTCCTGCCAAAGTTCCCACGCAGCTGCTGCGGACGGGAGAGAGGAGAGTTCCTGCTCCTTCGTCCATGTTGCTGGTTTTTCATTAGCAGGGGTGCTTGATGAGAGTCCCATCTTTCTTTCCTCTTTTTCTAGGTGAATCAGTGATAGAGAGAGAAGGTAAGGAATCTTCTCACCCAACTCCTTGGGTTTTCTGTTGATGTTAATCCACGCCAAACTGGCTCTCTTTTTTCTGGTTCATCAAGAGCAGGGGCTAGACCGAGGTCTATGCCCGCATTCTCCACCAGATGTAGCAAGACGAACCTTTCTTGGGGTATGACTCTCTGAAGTCAAACCACTGCTCTGTCAGAAGCTGATGCCTTCTGGGTCAGTCTGGGTCAGTCTGGGTCAGTCTGGGTCAGTCTGGGTCAGTCTGGGTCAGTCTGGGTCAGTCTGGGTCAGTCTGGGTCAGTGCTAGTGCTCCCAACTCAACCAACCCCTCCTCTGGCCTGCTCTGCAAGTGAGCTGAGCTTGTGCTGGAGCCCACGCCTTTTATTGGCCTCCTGGTTCTGCCCCTGCGCAGTTGGGGCCAGCCCTAACCAGGCACAGGTGGGCTGAATGCAGGCTCACACCCACTGCCTGCTGATTAGCAGCACCTGGTTGCTGCCTCATTTCACTACAATTATAGACTGAGCATTTTTTCATATTACATCAGAGGTATACCTGTTAGACTATTCACATGTACATACACACTTCGATACATACACTCATACATGCATTATACTGACTATATTTAAAAAAAAATAATCTCACGAGCTTCTTTTTAAATTATTTTCAATATTTTTCCAAGTATGTCCTAAAAAAAGAAATTAAGATGTCAGTAAATATATTCAGTAGATTCCTGTTTATCAGCTAGCTAGTACATACTTTTTTTAGTTAGGTTGCTCAAATGATAGGAAAGAAAATGGAGTGAAAGCCAAGGATACTTCAAAATCAGCATTACACCGAGGTTCAGTCCATTGTCACTGACATGAATGGCCGATTGTAGTGACAGAAATATATTGTGTATGAATGGGAAACCAGCTTTTCCCGCTTTCTAGAGATCTGCAATACCTGATAGTGAATCTCTAGTCTCTAGGTGCTTAGAGGTCCTCTCAGATTCCTGATCTCCTGTAAAGTATGTTTGCCATCCACATACACTGTAATTGCATATCAGAGATCTCTCAGAGAAAACAATTTCCCTTTTCCTTTTACATCAAAACTTCATAATTCCCTTTCCTTATATGACTGAATCCATGAATCAGCAGATCTTACCTCAATGTATTATTCTTGCTTTCATGTAGAGAGGAAGAGGAATATCAGGAAGGGAAAGGAATAACCTAAATTAAGGCAGAGTTTCTTTAATTTGACCAAATTAAAAAATAAAAGTGTTAAAAAGTAGCCTTATAGTCTGATCTGCTTAGGGAGAAATATGAGTGATGAATGATTAAAATACACTAAAAAGGACCTGAAGCAAATTATAGTACTGTCCAATTATAACTCTTATTCAAAGGTTGCTTTTAAAAAAGGAGCTTTATCAGCTTTTTATTAGAGTTATGATTTCTTAAGCATTTCAGCATGGACAATGTCTAATCTGGTGTGAGGCAGGGAAATATACTACAGATATGTGTAAGAATGTAGATTTACACTTGTAAGTGAAAGAAATAGAAGAATGGTAGGAGGCAGGGAACAGAGTACATAGCCAAAACTAATTGATTCAAGAAAGAGAAGAGCTGTGCCTAGGAGAAGCAAGTACCTGTAGAGCTAGAGGAAGATGGTCATAATTGTCTAGAAGGATTTAGAATATAATGTGGGATGTCGGGGAGAGCATATATTGTTTATTACAAGCAATCAATTCTTACTTTCTTTGAGTCATTTGGATTAGAGGAAAAAAAAAAAAAAAAAAAAAAAAAAAGGAAAAAAGCACAAAATGCAACACACTGATGATACTTCTTTGTGTTGTTTAAAACTGCAAATACTGCAACAGCTTCAGACTTTGCACAATACCATAATCTCCACATTTCTATTTGGAACACAAGTAAGAAAATTGCTTTCAAAGAAAAAAAGATCTGGCAATGATAATTAATGATTAAGTGAACAACAAACACAGGCATCAGTACTTTTACACAAAATATTCAGTGAGCACGGGAAGAATACAGAAACAGTACTCAGACATTCAGAAACATAATAAAGCCAAAGCTCAGATGGACTTGGAAATAAAGAGGAGTTGCCAAGGCCAGAAAGACAGTCTCTATATTTAGAGCTGAAGCATAAATAAACATAAGGAAAAATATATTCTCATGAAAAAAAAAGAGGTAGGAGAACTCATGACAATGCATACAGACAATGGTGAGGTGATCAGTGCCTTCTTTGCTTTAGTCTTTAGTGGTAATGCTTGTTCTCAAGTGTTTCAGTTTCATGTTGCCTAGTGGCAGAGCATGAAGGACTGTGACAAAGGAAGATTAATTCAGGGGTACCTTGAGCAAAATGGATAGGCAAAAAGGTAAGCTATAAAGATTTGGTTTAAAATTATTTGGTTATTGTACTCATTTTGAAAAAAAATTTCACAAGCAGAAAGAAAATGAAGAGTTCCATTAAATATCATATACTAATTGATAGTGGATACAAATAGCGGACTAGATATTCTTAATTTCATCAAGTCACTTAAGTGGGAAAATACCTTGCTGATCCTTTCTATCTCAAAAAATTTTCAAAAAAAGTGACAATAGTGTGAAAATTTACAACCCAGCAAAAACTGAGTAGGTATTCCTTTAGGTTAGGAATAAAATGGCAGTTTTCAAAGTTTCTTTATCTTTTTGTTGCTGCTGTTGTTGTTCCAAGAAGAGGTGTATCTTTATGGCTGAGGAAGAAAGTCAATTAGTAAACTGATCCACCTGAGAAATTAACAATTTTTTCCTTTCTTTCGTTAGTTTTCAAATAATTCTTTCATGAAATGTTCAATATAACATGGCAGAGCATGACAAGGGATTGAAAAAGTAGATGAAATGGAAAATGAAGATAAGACATGTTCAAAACAGCTGAAGTCATAATTCCACTGAATGAGAAATTATAGTCTTAGAATCAGTTCAGTTGAGAGTTTATGCTTCAAAAGTCTTTCATTAAAGAATGTTTAATAGTCTATCATCAAATTCTACTCTCTTCGTTGTCTTTATCTCAAGGAAGAATGTGTAAATGGGAAAGACAGTCATATATGAGAAAATGGGAAACACTGGATGCAAGAGGAAAGAAAGGAGAAAGTAGAAAGAAGTAGAAGTAGAAGTAGAAGTAGAAGTAGAAGTAGAAGTAGAAGTAGAAGTAGAAGTAGAAGTAGAAGTAGAAGTAGAAGTAGAAGTAGAAGTAGGAAAGAAATAAGACTTCAGCAGAACTAGAGGAGAAAGGGTAAGAGTGACAAAGGGAATAGGAAATGAGGATGAAAATGTACTGAAAATGCACTAGAAAGTAAATTTCCTTAGCCAACTTTTGTGACCGACTAAGTGATCAAATACATTATTGTTTTGATTCAGAATATTATCAAAATTACCTCTTATGTAAGCAGTAAAAATTATTCAAGAGCCTATATATGGCTACACTTCCTGTGAATTCTAAACACTAAATTTTCTGTAAGCATGCTCCTGTATATTTTTTTTTTTTATTATTTGAGTTTTATCTTAGTTATAGTTGCCTTAAAAGTTACATGAAAAATGACACAATGGCAAGTATTTAATCCAATTTAAGTATCAAATTATGCAATATATTATTACCTCAGGACTTGGTGTAATCTCTACTTAAAATGAGTATCTGGACCTCCTAAACACTTTTTTAAAAGACAAAAAATATAATATAAATAATGATATATAAATATACCTAGTATATATAATATGTTATATAATATATAAATAATAATATATAAATATAAAACACTCATTATGTCTCAGCCTTGAAAATATGCAGCACATATATTCCATACGAACAATAATGTACATGCTATGGACTTCCTAACTTGCAAGGTTATAAGCTAACATTATTTTACTTATCCATAAGGCTGACAGATTTTGTACACAAACATCAACAGGACAGAGCAGCAGTGTGTTCTACTGACACAGTAATCCAGCTTTTCATCTATGCATCAATAGGTAGTAGTAGTGAGACCTTGTGAATTATATCAACACAAGAAATTTTCATTGTTTCTTTTCCCTGAATATACTCATAGTAAAAGTGAAAGGGTCCATGAAGTGTTTGGTGAACCAATTAGACCTCTAGCAAGATTTTTCCTAAAATATATCATAGGTATCAATATTCAGTATGTTTATAAATAGCAAAGATTAAAACAAACAAAAAATTCCATTAAATATAGACAGTAGTGATCTTGCAGAAGAATTTTAAATTTTCTCCTATATATTGTAATACGGTATTTCCCAAGAAATACTACAATTTCCTAGGAGTAGGTGTTGGCAGAGACAAATCTTTTAGAATATTTCCATATTCCTCTAAACAAAACATTTCTAAAGCACATCATTTCTAGTTCCAAGAGCAGTGTTATTTCATATCCCACACTGATTGTGTATGTTATACTTCAAAGGGTCATACATCATCCAAAAGATTGTCTCAGAAACTGGTATGATTTAACTGATCAGTAGAAATAGTAAAGAGAAAATAATCTAGTAATTTCTTCTATTTCCTTAACATTTTTTTAAAATAAAACCAACCCTATCCACTTTTTTACTAAGCAAAGCATTTTCTTTCAACACAAATGGAAAATTCTGTTTTCAAGTCCATTAACAGAATCCAAGGAAATTAAGAACTACATAATATGTCCGTAAAAGGAAGAATTTAATTCAGAACTACTTTTATCCAAAAGCCATTCCAGACACGGAAAAAAATAAAAACCATAAAAAATCAATCAATTCTATCTCTTGGCAATTGAAGTATTTCCATCTGTGTGCTTTGGGGGAAAGCCTCTGGATTCTATTTCCCTGCTTAATGAATATGCAAATATGTCTTGGAAAACATAATAATATGAGCAGAATGAGAAATTTACAAGATATCCAGTGTTATATTGTACTTAATCTCACTTAACAAGTAAAACATATGGTTGTAAATCTTTTAGGGGAAGAAAAAAAATGATACTTGCTGAGGAGTCTAACCACTGGATATAACCATTGGCTACTGGAGAAACCACCAAAAATTCCTTTCTTCCATAAGGATTTTTTACTTGAAGTAGCCTGGTGAAAGTCTCAAGGCTTGTGACTTGTAACTACCTGGCAGACTCCTGACTTCTTAATGATTCTTGCAGCAGTTTCACCTCCTGTGAGACAGTCTTGTTGGCTTTCTAGCCCAGCCTAACTTTGAACTAAATGTTTTGCATTCTTCCTGGTGCTGTTCAGCCAGCACACACTCTGGTCCGTGAATATTGGTCACCTGATACTAACTTTGGGGCAAACCACATACATTTACACTGTTTGTGCTGGTGGAATGAAAAGCAAAATTCATTTTTACAATTCCTAGTACAAATACAGTGTTTAGACATTTTTTTAATTGGCTTTTTCAAGTCTATGGGAAAAAAACAAACAAAAAAACCAACAACCAAACAAAAACAACCAATCAAACAAAAAACAACAACAGTTTACTACAAGACTTCAAAAACTTTAATTTTTTCCTCACTATGATTTCAGGTTAAATGGAGATTTCAGGTGGAAAAATTTACACAATTAGCAAATGCTATTGATCACTACTCAGTAGTCTCGTAGGGACTAAAATGATCTACAAACTAAATCAAAACAAGAAAATAAAATCAGCCAGGCTTAAAATGATCATAAGTCAGTGTTAAAATAACTGTAGACCTGATCATTCATTCAAATGAGCTTTCATGGACTCCAAGCCTCTATTCTGTATCAGTGTTTGAACCTATAAATCACAGCTACAGTATTAACTCGTACATGAGGTTACCTGTTTATCTCTGCTTGGAAAACTCACTGCAGTAAACTGTTGAGCTTCAATTGCTTTCATAGTGCTCCATCACTGTTCAAAACTCACAGCTTTCACTTAGTGCAAATTACTAAACAGAGCAAAACAGACCTATGACGTAGGTGGGTATGTTGAACTTATATAATTGGAACCAAAGCAGTTCAGTGTTATACCAGTGACAATTACATATGAAATTATATGCACTTAGACAATTTACTTAAGTGGAAACTCTTAACACAGTAATTTGTGAACTAGACCATTATGACTGTCTTTTTTGTTTCAATTTTAGAATATTATTTCAAAAACTGTAACATAAATCTTTTTAAGAAGATAATTATTGTAAAAACATGTTTGATATAATAATAGTAAGATATCACTGCATGAGACTACAGATATGCATGCAAAAAAAATTCTATCTATAAAAATATCATCAGAAATACTGACCAAGTAAACAAAAGTAAAATATTTCTTCTATAATTTATTGTCAGAACTCACATAGGCCACTTACGCTGGCTTAATTGAGATGAAACAAACTGTTAGAAATCAATGGGATGCCCAAATGTGTTTTATTTAGAGAATATCATCCAGTGGAATGTAAGAAAAGCTTTGAAAGGACATATATATATATATATAAAGTTATAGTAATTCTCGTCAACAACAGGCTTCAATATCACCTCCATGGTTTAAAATTTTGTTTACCAGACCAATACAAAAAGAACTCCAGATGTCTAAGGAATCTTTGACAGAACGCTTTTGGGGAACAGCAGTATTTAGTTTTGTAAATATAGCTTCATGAAAAAATAGTATTCACCCTTTCTTGCAATTTGCTACTGACTCTTCATCAGTGTTGTGAACTTTGAAATTTAACCAAGTAATCAAAAGACCGATTTTTAAAAATTAATTTATAACAGCCATGAGCAATTAGGATCACAAGGCAAATTTAAATTAATCTATTGGGGTTGACAGTTGTAACATGTTATAATAAATATAGAAGTCATAAATATAGCCCTGCATAAGAATATGGCATACATATGAACCCTTGTTAACATTAGAATAAATCACTTCTATAAGTGAAAGGAAAGCTGCACAATAAATGTTTCTTTGTTTTTCCTTAGAAGAACTCTTAACAGTCCCAAATTGAGAAAACAAATAAGAAAAATGAACTTTGCAAGAAATCCTCCTCTGCTATAGAGCGTCGTAAACATACACATTGCCTTCAAACTGCGCTCATTGTCTGAAGTCCTTTGTACTCACATTGCAAAAAACTGCAGATGTTGAGTATGAAACAATCCAGCCCCCAAATTCACCTGACAGAAAAGTCAGTTCTGCAGTAAATGTGAAGGATTTGGAGACCGATGTAAGTAACATACAGAGTTCACAGAGACAGAAAGTTTTGTGAATACTCTCAAATTTAAATGATTGTGCCCTGACAGCAATAAAACCAAAACAAAATGAGAAAAAAAAAATACAAAAGGCACCAAGATCAGGAATGGCACATCAATCTCTTCCTTGTCTCGTGATTACACCCAAGAAACCCTAGGTAGTAGACTGTCTGGAAAGCACAGAAAACTAGAATCTAATCCTGCTGTGTGACCAGTGAATCAGGAAGCACAACAAAGCATATGTGCAAAGTCAGACATACAGATGAAATATCAACACACACTTAAATTAAAGCCTGGACAATTTTTTTTATTTATTTATTTTAAATTTTCTGTACTTTTGGAATTTGAATGGCATATATTGCCATGAATTCAGATGCAGCAAGCTTTTACTGAGGATTATAACACCTAGTACATTTGGATTCCTTGTGTTATACTTTTCTAGTGTTAGTTGGGATTTCAGTGGCTCTTTCCCTAGAGCTGGGGGAACAAACTGCAGGGGAAGCAAACCAAAAATTAAATGGCTGAAAATAAGAAAAGAAGAGCTCCATGCTCCCTCCCCCCAAAAAATTACAGATCCAAAGAAACCAACCAAAACTCAAAACTGAGAGTCTTTCGCCAGTTTCCACAAATATATGAGACTGCTGAAATCACCGTGATTAAGGGGAGGAAAAGTATTTAAAACTTGTATTCCCCACAGAACGAGAGCAAAGGAAAATGTCCTCTCTTTTATAAAAACAGCTACAGTAATAAATTCTGGAAAAGAAAAAATGTTTGTGTTTTCTAATAAAAAAATAAATGAGAATCTGAAACTTTCATCTGAGTTCTACAATATGCTGCCTTAAAATGATTTTTCATCTACAAGTCACAAATTAATGCTGCCATTTTGGAGGGGCTTGGGGTTTCTTTTTTTTTTTTTTTTTTCCCTTAGGGATGCTATAATCTGCCTTAGAGTGACAATCTCTTTCTTTATCCTTCCTTTTTAAGTACTGTCTTACCCATTACAATTGTACTACTACACATGAAGATAAGAATCCATAAGATTTTATCAAAAGCATGATTCATATCTTCTGAACATTTGGGACTGTTAATACTTACTATTACTCCATAAGAATTTAGCACTTCATTTTGTACTAACATGCTTAATTCTGTGTCTATTATTCAAGTCTTCAAGAAAATCTCATTCTTTCTGTAGGACATTTTTATTTCCTTTTGTATTCAACCTCCTGGCTATGTGTCACTGGCAGTTTTTCTTAGTGCATCCCTTATATTTTTGTGTTAAGAAAACTTATGAAAATTATTTGAATGAAATTATTCCCACATATTTCTAAAGCTGCATGAATATTCTTTTCTCCCTGTAAAACTACAAAAGTGGCATTCCTTCTGCAATAATGTAATCCCTAAAATCAATCTGATTAGTCTTGAGGAAATGAAGTATTGACTAAAATGCAAAAACTGATGCATCCATGAAAAGACATCACTGGTCATGATTTATTTTCTTCCTCTGCTCAGTCCAATAATTCTTTATTCTGTATCTCATAAACTGTTTACCACGAGACAGTTTAGCTAAAACTGTTCTGTTAAAATATTTTTTCCTTTTAAAAATTCAGGCATTTGACTACAATTCCACATAATAAATATCCAGTAGTCCTGTTGTAAATCTTTATTACCACTCTGGATGTTAAAAACACTTGTAAGTTTCAGAGCACTCAGGATATCAGAATAGGTATACATGGTGCACAGCTAAAGGGCTCATCAAATATGAAGTGATATATAAATCTTTTTTTTTAAAGTTTAATATTTTTTCTGAAAACAGACTGAAGAGCATATATAACTGTGACTCTGCTTCCACTGATCTGAGTCCTATGAAATTCAAATTCTTAATAAAAAAATAGAAAAATATAAACCAAAATATTTTTGGTAAATGCTTTTTTTTTGGGTAAAGAAAGAATCCTAACTCATTTCCAGCCCAGTTAAAAAACATATTAAAAAAAAAATACATCATTTGCTAAGTAAAGACAGGCTCCTATTTACGTCTTCCCTAAAACAGCTGTAAATAAATATTGACCATTTTATGGTAACTGAAGAGAATAAAATAATTTTGAACCTTCTGATCACTGATAAACTATAAATGTTCTTCTCAGATAACTGTTATCAAGCAACAAGCAATTACTACAATGTGGTTTAGAATTCATGTTCTGCTTTCAGACTAAAATGGTTTAAATTTGTTCCGTAATTTTGCTGCTTAGGGAGTACTGCTAAACTAGAATGTTATCTAGCCTCAGGTATTTCTACTTTACCTTGGACAATTTTAACTGACAGTGTAATCTTGTTGCTTTTTTTTCCCAATCTGGAGTTTAATGCTAGTATTCAGCACTTTACCTATGTTAGAGGGCAAGCTAAAAATTGTTATATATAATATAAGATTGATGAACTCCTTTAATATGCTTGTATGTGTAAGAGAAAGAGAGAGAGGGTATTCACAGCAACTATTTCAGGTAGTTGCATAAACTAGAGGCTTGCTTCTCCTAAATTCTTTCTACACAGTCACTATGGTTAACATAGGTAAGAAGCACTACCAGGATAAAGCAAAAAAAAAAATAAATTTTTTAAAAAATGTGTTATAAGGACATGCATTGTAAGCAAGGAAGGCTATTGGATAATAGCCATGAACTGGACAGGACACTGTGCTGGGCCACTGGGACAGGCAAGCTGAGGTTAAGTGACCACCTATATAATCCTCAAGTTAATCCTTAGAATTCCAGATCCCTCAGCTTTATACATCATTTATACACATGATGTGTACAGGATGGGATGGAATACTTTGGTGGTCAGTTTCGGTCACCTGACCTGTCTGATCCTCCTCTCAGGTGTGACCCTTTTACAGTCTCACACTTTCAGCACTCCAACTTTGTACATAAGAAATTTAGCAGAACCAAGCAGTGACCTTGGTTTCTCTATAAGATCCTTTTTGTATACCATTCATACCACTAATAACTACAAACATCAAACATTAAGAATTCTGGTACCAAATGTTGTCTGCAGAATATGCTGTTGATTTCAGACAGTGCAGTCACTCAGAAAAGACATAACTGAAAAGTAAAATTACTGTAAAGAAAATCAGTTCTGTTCGATTTCAGACCAGGACAAGAATAGACACCTGTTTTAATATAGATTTATGAGATCAGAGTACTTCCTTTGGAAAAAACAAGAAAAAAAATTTACATCCTAGAAGTTCAGTAAAAATTTCATAGCACATTTTTCTTGCTTTTTGAAAATCCTGCTGGCTTCATATAAGAAAACCAACAAAACTTTTTTTTTAAAAAAAAAACAAAACAAAACACTATTTTCGTGTATTGTTTCCTTGGAAGCTACTTCATGAGAAGATCTGAAAAGTATAAACAAACAGAATAAGTTCAGAATGTCTGTCAACAAGGACCTAGTAAGGGCAACAGAAATCTCTGTGCTAAACTACAGTGTAGTCACAGATAATCTATCAGTGCATAATGAATTTACTGTCCACTATATTAATTAACAGATTTTTTGCAACATTGTCCACAATTTTCACTAGATTATTCAAGAATTTATAATTATATTTGAGTAATGCTTTCCATAATAAAATCTCAAGGGTTTCCATTTTCCTTATTTCCTTGCCTAGCCTTCATTATTTTTTCTGTGATTAAATCAGACAGCTGGATCATGTCTAGTTGCATCCTGTCATGGTTTAGCCCCAGCTGACAATGAAGCACAACACAGCCATTTGCTCACTGCCTGGCCCTCAGCAGGATGGTGGGCATTGAATTGGGAGGGTAAAAGTGAGAAAAAAACATGGGTTGAGGTAAAAACTGTTTAATAATTGACATGAAATAAACCAATAAAGAAATAATAATACCAATATACATTGTAACGAAAAGGAAAATAACAGAGTGAAATAAAACCCAAAAAAAGGAAAAATACGCAAATGAAAGCAATTGTTCACTACCAACAGACTGAATCCCTGACAGTCCCCAAGTAACACCCCCAGCCTTTCCCCAGCTTTATTTGCTGAGCATGATGTCATATCCCTTTGGTCAGCTGGGGTCAGATGTCACAGCTGTGTCACCTCCCAGCTTCTTGTGAACCCTTGGCCTGCTCGCTGGTGGGCACCGTGGGGAGCAGAAAAGGCCCTGACTCTGTTATAAGCACTGCTCAGCAGTGACTGTAACATCCCTGTGTTATCAGCACTGTTCCCAGCACAGATCCAAAACACAGCTCCATACCAGCTGCTATGAAGAGAATTAACTCTATCCCAGACAAAACCAGTACACATCCTGAGACTGGAAAACTTAGCGTCATGAACACAAAACCATGAATATACTAGCCAGAATAAAAAGATTTGTAGTTTAGGGGAAATGAAGTTTTACATATATAACAGTTTTACATGTATAACATACTATGCTGAATATCATTGTAGCTAGATAAAGCAATTGCTTATTAATCTATGGGTATAAAACTTTGCAAAAACATGGAAAACACAGAGCTGCTCTATGTGGTAGAGTCAGTTTGATTCTATTACAGTATAAAATTTTATTTCTTTTACATAAAGGAAGCTATAATTCAGGAAGAAATATAAATGATGTTAAGAGATGAAGTGTGTGTAGCATTTATAAGCCATACTGTCCTGCTGTTCACTGTTCCTTGACAGAGGAAATGAAAGACACAACAGCAAATTCAAGGCTAAGACAACTCAATAATATCTCTGAAATTAAGTCTAGTTCCTGATAGAATTCTACAGGAAGGAAATTTCATTCTCTGCAAAATCTCTTTTCATTCATCCTTCTGAGAAAGCTCTAGTACTTTTTATAGTGTTTTTTATTTGTACAGTAACCACTGTTTTTGAAGTGAAAATTACTTACTTCAAACTCAGTGTATGACAGTTCTTTCACGTATATATAACCAAACTATAAATGCAATACTCGCATATAAAGTTAAGCTCATAATTGAGTTTATCCACAATAAATATGCAGTAAAGGTCCAACCAATCTAAGAGTCACTATAAGACAACCAATAACATTCAGGCTGGAGGAAGATATTTTTCAACTTAAAACTTAATTTGGGAACCAGTGACCTGTATGCCCATGCTATAAGAAGGAAGCTGAAGTATGCTAACTGAATCTGCTCCTAGCTCTTAATGGACATACCATATACTTTAGGAAGAGATGTCGTTCAAATGCCCATGGTAATTTTTTCATATAGTATTGACTCGAGTTGCAGAGTCAAAATTATGTCTTACAACATAACTGAGCTTTTGATAAGTCAGCAAATCTTTAGCTTGCCCATGATGTGTTTGGGTTTTTATGCATCATTAGCACAGCATACATCAAGAGAAAAACTGCTGTGATGAGAAATGTTTTGTCACTGAATGATCAATAGTGTGCTTGGCTTTCAGATCAGTTCTTCATTTCTTTTCAAAGTGACTACATTATACATAATTCAGAATGATGACCTTTTGCTAAGGAAATGTGAGCTTCTAGATCTTTCTCCAGAGTACTTACACCAAATTTTCAATATTGGTTATGCATTTGCTTATTTATGTGATCTTGTGTGGGGAACCCTGCATTTCTTTTTGAGAATTGTGTTTGTACAAGGAAATATAGATGTTTCTCTGACAAATACTGGTTTTAGACACACTTCACAGACTAAGTTCTGTTTCTTATGTTGCCCTACCTATATTGGTTTTTTTGTTCTGTTTTGTTTGTTTGTTTGTTTGTTTTGTGTTTGGTTTTGGTTTGTTTTTTTGTTTTTTTTTTTTCTCAGATAAAACAGCTATCAAAGGGGGAGTTGGTTGTTTAACTTTTTACCATCTAATCCAAAAATACATAGCTATAGTCATTATGTTATGAATTTCAAAGGCACCAAACTAGAGCTTATTGAAAATACATACGCACACTTTTCAATGGAAAACACAGCTTTAACTATGTAAGATGTTTTAAACTAAATTTTCCCTACAATTTTAAACTTGAAAAGGCAGGAGAGTAAAATCTTTTTCATTCCCTTTTTCTGAACATCAAAAATATTACATTCAGAATTTCATTTTTTTCAACAAATTAAAACCTGTTTTGCTCAGAGAATTTTAGCAGAATGCATTTTTTTATGCCTTCAGTTTCCTTAAACTAACAACACAATAAATATTCCAGTCTTTAACGGATTTGATTCAAAATGAGTTAGCAACTCAACCTACAGTCATAGAATCATAGAATCATAGAATAGTTTAGCTTAGAAAAGACCCTTAAGACCATTAATCAAACACTACCAAGTCCACCACTAGTTCAAGTCTGTAAGCACATCTACTTATTTCTTTACTATCTCCAGGGATGATGACTAAAACACTTCCCTGGGCAACGTGTTTCAACATTGGATAAGACTTTCAGTGAAGAATTTTTTTTCTAGTATTCCACCTAAACCTCCCCTGCTGCAGCTTGAGGAAATTTCACTTGTTACTTGGGAAAAACAACCAACACCTAACTCACCACAACCTCCTTTCAGATAGCTGTAGAGAGTCATAAGGTCTTCCCTCAGCCTCCTTTTCTCCAAACTAAAAACACTGAGTCCCCACAGTTTCTCCTCTTAAGACATGCACCAGACATCAGCTTTGTAGCTCTCTTCTTGTCATGCTCCAGCAACAAAATGTCTTTCTTGTAGGGAGGAGCCCAAATCTGAACACAGTAATTGAGGTGTAGCCTCACCAGTGCCAAGTACAAAGGCACAATCACCTTCCTACTGTTGCTGGCCACACTATTACTGGTGCAAGCCAGGGTGTAATTGGACTTCTTTGCCACTGAAAATTCATATTCAGCCAACTGTAGAACAAGACTCCCAAGTCCTTTGCCACCAAACAGCTTTGCAGCCACTGTTCTGCAAGCCTGTAATTTTGTATGGGGTTGTTGTTGCAGGACCAACACATGGCCTTTTGGAACCTCATGCAGTCAGCATCCACTTATTGATCCAGCCTGTCCAGATCCCTCTGTAGAGTGTTCATAACCTCAAACAGCTCAGCCTTCCTGCCTGAACTGGTGTTGCTGACAAATTTACTGAAGTAGCACTCAATCCCCTTGTTCAGATCATTGTTAAAGATGTCAAAGAGTGCTGGCCCCAACACTAGGTCCTGGAGAACATGACTTAGGACCACCCACCAATTGAATTTAGCTCTATTCCCCAGTGCTCTTTAGACTATCCAGCCAGATTTTTACTCAGCAAAGAGTACAAATAAGTTTTTCTTGTGTGCTTTTCCTAAGTCCTCTGAAGCTGAAATCTGGAAGTTAATACACCTTTGAATTTTTTTCTTTTTCCATGTTTTAGAAAGACTTTGTTGCTTTGATTTCTCAAATAAAATTTATTACCTTAAAATTTACTGTACCAATGTCTTTTAAATTGAGACCCCACAAATTGTTATTCTGAATGAGATTTGAAAGTCCATCCAGTTATATGTACCATTACTGAAATACTATCTAAACCATCAAAATGTTTCAGAGAAATCAGACTTTTTTGTAATTTAGCCTCAGTCTAATATTGAACTTTAAAATATATTATTTAATATGATAAAAGCATTCTGCCAGACTAAGACTGTGATGCTCCATAGGGATGTTTTGACAGAGACTGCTAGATGATTTTTAGAGAAAGAAGAACAAGTAAGAACAGTATAGAATGATCTTTCCCAGGCATACTTTGTAGTCTCTGGCAGTCAGCAGGTTAATAGCTTCCAAAGCTAGAAAGGATATCTAGCTTTTTTTCTTTAATAGCTATCAATGTTTCCACACTCCATCATTTCCTTTTTGAACCAATTGCATCCATGTTATATAAATGCTTTTTATATATGATGCAGTATATAATTTACAGATATCTTTGTTCACACATTCATCAACAATAATTTAACAGAATACTGTGTAAGAATGTATATTTTATGTTCTCATCTAATTTCACTGTTTTGAAAGAAAACCAAACCTGTCAATAATTTGCACAAACTCTTTGCCTGTGGAGGCAGATACAGGGCAGTTTTTAAGGGGGAGGAAGGGAATACACTTCCCCTCAGTCACTCATGCAGATAGGAAACACACAAGGCTACTGAACTGAGAGAAAAATTAAAATAGACAAAAGAAGGCAGCAGAAAGAGCTTATGAAAGAAAAAGCCTATGAGTTCTGTGTATGATAACACACTACTTCCTTTTTTGTTTTTATGTCAACACGTCATGTCAGTCACTCCCTTTTATGTAATGTGAATCTTGCAATTTAGGCTACCACTATGTTTTGCATAAAGAACAATGCTGAACTGTCCACTGAACTTTCCCATATCATTCTTCCTCACTCACCCTCCCTCCATACAAAGTCATCTTCATGCTTATCTGGAACACATTCTGTAGGATATGTACTATATATTTATTTAGATATACCAACCAGAACTCTAAGTAATGCTAAAGCTGTCAGCTAACTTCTATTAATTCCCTCCAGAATTTTAGCACTAATGTGGCATATATTCCTACAAATTCAAATAATTAATCTTTTGGTTTTGGATACTTCTTTCTTACAACTATGGAAAAAATGTTTATGTGACTGATTTTTTAATTTTCTTTTAAAGGTTAAAGTTTTGCCAGTTTGCTATTCTATACTGAGGGACTAGGCTTTCTTTATTAGTTCTGGAAGGAGATATTTGTTAGAAACATATTTCTGTTTCAGTTTGTTCATTTTGACCTTGACTGTACTTTAAAAAGTATTATCTGTAGTCCAACAACTGTGCCTGTCCCCCATAATTCAAGAAAGGATATAGTAATCTCAAGTGTAGACATGGTCCAGAAAGTTTTATGACAAAATGATAAAATACTGCTCCCTTTAGCAGCTATACTTGTGGTGACCCAGATTATCTGTGCTGTAATTATCTGGAATGACCTTTTCTTTGCTTGAAATGTAATACTATGAAATCTATATGTGATATTTACAGTATTCCTCTTACAGAAAAACGTAATCATCTTGGAATCATTACTGTTATCATCCTCAAAAATACTCAAGAGACGTTGGGAAATACTATTATATCAAACAAACAGAAAAGCTCAAATGCAGAAAAAATAGACCTCTTAGAAATGCTTAAGTACACAAAAATGTTAAGTAAGACAAATGGGTTTACAGGAGCACAATGTCACGTGTGGAAAGATCTTGAAATCTGACTGTGGCTGAAGCAGAGTTTCTCAATCCAGGGGAGGGAAGTCTTATGTATACAGCAACTAGAACAATGAACTAAGGATAGATAAGCTTGAAGTGCCTGTTTAGTTAGAGAGAACTAACTTACTGTCTGGTTTTGTTTGTTTGTTAGATTCTTTGTTTGTTTTAAGAAGAGAGGAAGCAGATGTGGACGAGAGTGCTTTTATCCACATTTTCTGTGGCCATAAGAATCTGCAGCTTTGGCTTTATTTCTTTCCAAGTCAGCTTTGTTACTCTGCAGGAGCATATTCTAGCTACTAGACTATTGTGCCATTATGTGCAAGGCAGCACTGTGAACTGGACGTGATCCAGATTTTGTGTGGAACATAGGATAAAAGTAGCAATAGTCTCAAAATGAGAAGACAATTTTATCCTTTTTTTCCCAAAACAGTCAAAATGTTAAATTTCACAGTCATATGTCCTCCTGTCTTCCCTCCACAAGACTCTCACCCCAGGCACAGCAGCCTAGTCTTACCATGTGGAATGTAGGCACCCCTCATTGCACTCTTCTCCCAGAGCAGCAGCAGTATCTCCTGGGCCTTCACTGCAACTTAAAATACCTTCTGACTCTTAGTACCTAAATGCTTTTCAATCACCTCTGGGGTCTCAGATGTCTATCTTGTACTTCTGATGCCTAAGTGCATTTTTGGATCTCTCTACTACCTTTTATTGATTTCAGTGGCACTTAAATGCTGTGGTGGTTTCAAAAATCCCATTCATCTTCTATCTGTATTTTTAGGAAGCTATTGCTTTTAAACAAAGCACGCAGCAAAAATCTCAACCTGGATTAGCTGAATCACAGGGCAGCCAATCTAATTAGTGATGGGCACTTCCTCACTAATCATGCATCTGCTAATGTAGATACAGTTAAATAATAAAAGTCTGTTCCAAAAGTCTGAGTTAGTGCATGTGCTTGTTTTCATATTGTTCAGTGAACCAAGCAATGAAAGTAACTATTTTACAGTATATATCCCAGTTGCATTAAAAGAAATTTTAGTTCTGTTTTCATGCATGTAATTTTTTCCTGGTTTTTGTTTGGTTTGGGATTGGGTCCCGTTTTGATTTTTAGATTTGGTTTTATGGTTTTGTGCGTTGGTTCAGGTTTTTTTGTTTTGCTTTTTGTTTGTTTGTTTGTTTGTTTTGAGTTGGGTTTTTTTGTTTGTTTGTTTGTTTTTTCTGTGGGATGCTCAGACATAATTTAAAATGTACAAAAATACTTCCATTGTCTATCTACTGAGCTTTCAGTGAGTACAAAGTCAGTGCTGGTTTTAGAGAAATGTATTTAGAACATTCATATTAGGGGAACAACCTTTCATGACAAAAATATACTATTTGCTGTACAGATAATAATAACAACAGCAAGAACAAAAGTATCTTTCTGTCACAAAAATACTCTACAAATGTTGAGGTCACTCCTGAAATGTTAGTTCTTCAGTTATAATGGTTTCTTCTCCAGAAAAAAAAATAAAAAAAACCCACAGAAATTCTACACAAGTGTGTTCCTATCATGATAACACAGAAAGATCATTTCAACTTTACTACAAAGTAAGAATAACAACTTTACTACAACCCTTGTATTTCAAAAAGAAGAGCAAGGGGGAAAATATTGATCCACAAAACATACAAGAACACCTTGTACAGTGTGCAATCTTGAAACCATTGTTTTCCCTTATAGTTAGCTTGAAAATACATTTCCTTAATGAAAATATTTAAAAGAAGCAAAAGTGCTTTTGCATAGTTGTAAAAATATTAATCGGGGCATAATTATTTCTCATAAAAATTATGTTTTGTTTTACATTTAAAATAAGTTTGATTTATTTTTAAACATCTTTAGCTATAGATGCATAAATAAAGTAGGAAAGACTACATTTCAGTGTCTTAAAATAGTTATGTTACTCTTCCTGAGATACCATGTTTACAAAACTCTTAAAATATTTAGGAATTCTTATTTAGTATTCTCTCCAATTTTTTTCCCTCTAAAGCTAAATACTTAAAATATAAGGTGAAATCTGGCTAGCCAAAACATTTGCTGAATTTGTTGTGATGAACCTGCTCGGAGCTGCATGATCTGAAGACAAGGAGTACAAGATTTAAGGCTTTTTTCTTCTCTGTAAAGTCAACAGGTTGAAGTTGCCGTCAGATAAATATATCTGATTTTACAGTACAATATCATTACCTTTTAGGCTTTTATCTTTCTTTATATCTTAAACAGAAAAAATAAATTTCTTAAAAATAAATAGGTTATCAATATATGTAATTATAAAATGAGAAAACAAAGAAAAGTGGTTCAGAAATAATTGTAATGCTGCTTGCCTAGTGCATTTAAGCAGCTATTTAAATGTTTTGTTAATTTATTGAAAATATTTCCATCACATTTTCAAGGGAAGGTACTGAGATAAAATTGTCAAGAATTACTGATTTGCATGAAGTCATTTTAATCCTGATATTTCCTATCACAAGTCATGTCCTATTTTATTATTGTTACATCTCAGGTAAAACAAATTCAATTACGCCAGCATCATTTACCTTTGTAGCTTGTGGTGCTGCATGCTTCTGGTGGTGTGTGAAAGGAAGTTGGAGATGTGGATGCTCCAGCTTTACATATAATCACACCATTACCTGTAATCTACTAATGCTCACATCAGTGAGAGAGCATCCCACCGTGTCATTCAAACACCCCAAGTGTGGGTCCTTACATGCTGTGCCCCATACAATCACTCAAGCAGCCTGTGCAGACTCCTCCCAGTTCCTGAGGCAGAGTCAGCCTTGGCAGAGGGCATAATGCCCTGGGGAGACTGGTAGCAGCAAAGCAGGTTTGCACTGTTCATGTTCCTTTTCTCTAAGTTTTGACTCTCTTAAGTCAACCTGAAATTTGGAAGTGGAATGGAAGTCTTTCAGGATTTAGAATGTCAAGCATCAAAAGCTCTAATACAGGAACAGCGTGGCCAGCAGGTCCAGGGAAGGGATTCTGCCCCTGTACTCAGCCCTGGTGAGGCCACAGCTCGAGTCCTGTGTCCAGTTCTGGGCCCCTCAGTTCAGGAAGGAGATTGAGGTCCTGGAGCAGGTCCAAAGGAGGGCAACCAGGCTGGTGAAGGGATCCAGCACAAGTCCTGTGAGGAGAGGCTGAGGGAGCTGGGGGTGTTCAGCCTGGAGAAGAGGAGGCTCAGGGGAGACCTCATCGCTCTCTACAACTCCCTGAAAGGAGGCTGGAGCCAATGGGGGGTTGGGCTCTTTTCTCAGGCAACTTTCAACAAGACAAGAGGACACGGACTTAAGTTGTGCCAGGGGAGGTTTAGGTTGGATATTAGAAAGAATTTCTTTACAGAGAGAGTGATCAGACATTGGAATGGGCTGCCCAGTGAGGTGGTGGATTCTCCATCTCTGGAGATATTTAAAAAGAGACTGGATGTGGCACTCAGTGCCATAGTCTACCACTGCAGTGATGGGTCAAGGGTTGGACTTGATGATCTCTGAGGTCCCTTCCAACCCAGCCGATTCTATGATTCTATGATTCTATGATACAGCAACTGAAACATGATTTACTGGTGGTGCTCTGGAAGGACAACTCAGAGTTTGCTTATAAAACTGCAAAAAAAAAATAGTATGGACATGTCATTTTGGTAAAATGTTACTAATTTTATTTTATCTTTTTTTTTTTTTTTTTTACTTTCAACTCATTTTACCTCTATCCTGCAGCAAATTCATGCAGCTCAGTTCTTTCAGAACTCTGTTCTGCAGCATAATGTTCTTGCGATGTTGAGATAGAGGTATCAGTAGCTTTCTTGTGGTCCTAAAATATTCTAGAGTTTCTGTGAGCAGATATAGTAAAATAATCACCATTCTTCTGATCCTCAGACACATTATCACTTTCTGTACTAACTCTAGCCAGTGCATCATTATCAAACACTCAGAAGTGATTCTCCTAAAGAAACTAACCAGGTGCTATAAAACTGTCAGAGCTAGTGGATAATTTTTTTTCATGTGCTAATGCAGGAAAGGATGTACCATAATCACTGAAAATTCAGAAAGCTGATTTGTTAAATTTTTCTCTTTTAATCAGGTGCTAAATTAGATAAAATGATGGTATTTTGATCTTCTCCAACTGAAATCCTTCTTTTCCTTTATCTTCATCAGTTGTGTGGACTTTCATGACATATATCATGATATGAAGCTCCTGTACAGCTGAATACTTGCTGGGCAATTGTCAGCAGATAAGTATAATTTCTTTTAGAATTAATATTTAACATGACATGCATATAAAAGTGGTTTAAATATAAAAAAATGGAAAATTTGCAGCTATTTTTCCTCCTTTTTGTCCTGTCTTTTGAGAGGTATTCAAGTATTTTTAAATCAATTTAAGATCAAAGGATGAAAATATGAAAAAATAGAGCTGTCAGAAACTCATCTGTATCAGAAATAATCTGTTACCATACAAATATGATATAAAAATGGAGAATAATCACATCCTCTGTTGTTTTCTTCTTCAGAATAATTAGAGGTAAAAGATACTGGTTGCTACTCTAGTTCTGGTAGTTTTGCCCCTTATTTAACTTAATGTATCCTACCTCAAGCTATATTTTGCAGGGGAGGTTTTTTATTATCTGTCAATTAACTTCACTACTCATTTTGTATTGAAAATAAAATGAGATTTTTTTTTTTCATTCCCTTTATATCTTTTAATATTTTCTGAGTTGCCTGAGATAATCATGGCCTAACACTTTAAAGAGCATATTCAGTAGGAGGAGAGATGGTGATATTAAATAATTACATAAAGAACTCTCTTGAAGGAAATCTCAACAAGATTTCATGCAAGGTGAGGGAAAACATTTCATTTCCTTGTACATATCTAGGTCAGTGTATTTTTTGTCTGTAGTTACAGTCACAGCTAAACATACTTAGAATCCAGAGGGACCAACACACCATTTAGATGTAACAATTTGGAGGAGATGTAAGACAATTCTGAATAACATTTTAAAGGATATTAAGGCAGACATCTTAAGTGGTTTATGAATATTCATAAATGAGAAAATGACTGAGACCTTAGTGATGACATTCACCTGAGACACATTAATCATAGATTTCTTGTCATTGAGGATTAATGTATGTCTAACCATAATACAAAAAAGGGCCATATCGAACAAAGATGGAAAAAATTGTAATATTATGCTGAACAAGTGGCAGCATAAGAGACAGCAGACCCTTCCTGTGCCTGTCCTACTTGCATTATATTTCTTTTCCTCTACAACATAACACATGCTGACTTTTTTAAGGTACCATTAAAGAAAGAGAGTAGTAAAAGTCAAAGGCTATTTACACATTTACAATAAGAAAGACAAAAATAAAGAAGCATAGGACAAAAATGTTCTTTTCCTGCCCTTACTTGCTATCTAGGTCAAGCAACTGGCATGTCAACAATAAGTAGTATCTTATGTCTCATTTAACTAAGCAGACATACACAAACAAAACCACACTTTGGCTTATAGCAAGGTAAAAGATCTGTCTAGACATTCGCTCTGTCCATTTTTTGCATGTCCATCTTACAATGTAGCCAATTTTTCTTTTAAAGGTCCTGTTTGCTGTAAGATACTTCAGTGAAAAAGAATAAAAATATAATTAATTTTTCTCTGTGTCTGTGACATAGCCTCTTAAACTGACACAAGTTAAGAGATGTATCTGTGGTAAAAGAGCACACTTCATAATAAGTTACGATTTATGCCCACAGGTCAGAGGGACCCTTTGTCTCCCTGTACAAAGATGACACAATGACATGTATCTCCATGGGGCTTTTCTAACAACATTTCTAATGGAGAACAATATATTATGCATCTGTAACAAAACATTAAACTGATTGCAGGTCCTCAGGTAACCTGTTTTAAAAGTGTGATACTAATACCACACAATACACTATAGCCACTGAAACTACCCACATTAAATTTTTGTGCAATTAAATTAGAATAGATTAGATGTCACTCATGAGTTATCTTCTCCTCTTCTACAGTAATTCATTTAATTGGCCTCAATAATCAACTCTCAGGTTTCTCATCTCTAGTGAATTTGTTCTGCCCAGAAGCAGAGTTTACTGGGGATATATATCAATTCTGAACACTTCAATTCAGTCCAGATTCTCAAGTGACTACATGACTAGACATGCATGAGGATTCAGCTAAAGTCAACAAAAAACACCATCCAGACAATTTTTAAAATATAACTTCTTCAAAGTTGCTGATTAGTTTCTACTTATCCAGCAGTTCATGTCTTTAAATTTGCTTCTCACAAGGTGGTCTACAAAGAGAACTCTGAAGGGAGAGCCAGCAACGAAGGACCAGGCTGGAAGCTGACCTGTGGCATAGCAGGAATAGCCAAAGAGATGACAATAAACCATTCTATACAAGTTCAGTTCTCCACCCTCATTCCCACTTAGTTAGCGAATGAGCTACAGTAGGAAGGACAACAGAAAGCTTTCACAAGGGGCAGAAAAGGGAAGAAAATATATTGCCTTAAAGGTAGAGTCAGAGAGCCTAACAAAATCAGAGGGATTAATACACCTTTCCATTATATTCCTACATGACCACTCAGACAGGTCACAAAGTAAAAAATGTAACCACAGGAAAACTTACTCTTACCTGCATTTTATAGTGAGGACTGAATGAAGTGCATGTTGTAGGAAAATATGAAGTACTGGAGTTTTTCTGATACAATTTTGAGATTGTTTAGGATAACAATAAAAAAGGTGGTTAACACCTAAAGATAGAACCAGTAATCAGAGATGAGAAAGCTGGCAAGAAGTTGAAAGGAATTTCTGAAACTGAGAGTCTCTAGATCATATACCCTGGTTCTCAAGAAGGACTTCAGTTTCTGACATGTGCTGAAATTGCAACACAGCAGTATATAAGCAACCAAGATGATTTCTGGTGTGTGTCAGGAGCAGCTTTCTGGTACCAGTATCATGGTGATGCACAGTGGGATCTGCTAGTCACAAAAAAGGAAGAACTGGGCAAGGACAAGACAACAAGTGGCAGCCTTGCATAGCCAGTAGATAAAGGAGAGTGACTATCACTTTTGCTCATAGCTGTAAGAGCACATTTTGAGTCCCCCAGCACAGGTAAAATAGTGACAAAATAAGATGAGTTCAGCAGAAGCTATCCAGTCTGGGCAGGGGTTGGAGAATTCTCCCTTTGAGGAGAGGTTGAGGGACTGGGCTTGTTCAGCCTTACAAAAAGATGGCTTTGGGAGGCACTAACATCAGCTGAGTTTAAGACAACTGGCCACCACTAGGTGCAGGCCTGCCAAAGATATAAATGAAACTGTAAAGAATGCCTGCATCTTTTTGTCTTGTGGAATCAGTTCTAAAGAGTCATGATATTCTAGGTCAATGAAGTGTGCTGGAACATAAAGTTAGCTTCACGACTTTGGGTCACAGCTTAATTAGTATAGGACATTCTCTTCAGTTTGTGAAAGAAACATGTCTCTAAGAGTATAACTTTCCAGTTTATACCAACAAACAGTTTGTTTTATGGTTACTGTCAACAAAGTCTCCAAGTGTCACCTTTTTCTAACATGGATGGTGATCAGGAAGTTTAAAAATTGGTGGAATAGAACAAAATAATTACATAGGACATAGGAACCCTTTTTTCCATGTATGGATGGTTATTTCACTAAAAAAAGACTTGATTTATCTGTACCTAACTGAGCAAGCTGCCAGTGAATGCATCCAGAATTGTGGAGTGTCTCAATACCTCTGAAAAGGTTTCACAGCACTATTCAGTGAGCTGCCAGCTCTTTGCAGGAACAGAATAGTAATAATTTCTTTCCTGAGCTAAGATGTTGTATTTTAATTTATGCCTGAGTAGGTATCTAAAGACAAGAAGAGGTAGAGCAAGAAAAATCATACATATTTAACAGGCTGGTTATATCTTGATTTAAGTTCAGGACCTATGTATCAGGAGGGTACTCTAGAGGTTCTATTTCAAACTCGGGCCCATAAAATGTCTTGGAGAGTAATAAAGAAAAATCATTCCCCTGTAATACAAGAATTATTTTACAATATTTGTGACATTATATTACAGTTTATTCTATTATTTTAGATCACAAAGTTTAGCTAATAAGAGATACCCTTGAAGGCCATATACTTCCAGAATACTGCGACATTGAAAAGCAACTTTGGAATATTAGTTGGAATGTAACCTTTATGTCACTGGTCAAGAAAATAACCTTAAGTGCACAGAAAATATCAGTTGAAGGTTTTTTGGAAGTTTATTACTGGGGATTCTCAGCTTACAAACACCCTCCTCCACCCCTTCCTTCTTTCTGGGCTCAGGTTCATTCTTGATTTCTCTATCTTGTCCACCTATGTGGCACAGGGGAATGGGGGTTTCACTCAGCTCATCGCATGTCTCTGCCATTTTTTCCTCCTTGCTCTCTTCCCTTGTTCCAGGGGTCCTTCCCACCGGAGACAGTCCTCCACAAACCTCTCCAGTGTGCTTCAGTTCTTCACAAACTTCTCCAACATGGGGCTCTCCCACAGGGTGCAGTCTTTCAGGACCAGATTATTCCAACATGGTCCCCTACAGGGTCACAATTTCTGTCAGAAAACCTGCTCCACCATGAGCTTCTCTCTCCACAGGGTCACAGACTCTTCCAGGAGCCTGATTCAGAGCAGGCCCTCTATGGGGGTCATAGTTTCTTTCAGGTACACCCACCTGCTCCAGTATGGGGTCTTCCATGGGCTGCAGGTGGATATCTGCTCCACCATTGACCTCCATGAGCTGCAGGGGGACAGGCTGCCTCATCATGGTCTTCACTAATACTATGTCGCCTCCCTTGAAAAATTCACATCGTGACTAAGCACTAAATGCAGGCAACCATGCCACTTCCCCTGATGTTTCTCTACAGTGAAAAGGTCAGTTAATACAAACCCAATTGTGTATTTCATGATATCAGAAATATCAGGATTCATCCCTTTTAGGTTAATTTATATATAATGTAATCTGGAAGGTACGTATAATTAATTTCAATGAACTGGTTTTTCTAATAGAGAAAAATAAACCTCTGTGCATTATGTTGTGCATTATGTGCATATTCTTTTTCAGTCTAGGTTGTTTTAGAGGTCCAGGTTAGATAATAAAATATATGTTTTCAAAGCTTTGTGTAGGAGACATGCATTTGTTTTGCTGCAAGTAATTTGCCTCTCAGAATTATCTGTGAGGCACTGCCCTGCCCTAATGAAAAGCAGTGGAGGGTTGGGGTTTTTTCCCCCAATTATAGAGGAACTATGCAGAAAGGAAGTGAAAAAACAGTCACGGGGAGAAAAATTCACTTCAGAACAATAGCTAACTCTAAAGCTGGGAAGACACCACCCCAGTTCTTGGCAATGAGGATGTTATTCTCTGGTTGAGAGGAGTTCAAAAGAAAGTAATATGTTAAGAGGAGAACCGTACAGTGAGGTAACAAGCTGTCGGTTTCTTGAAGCAAACATGGTCTGACTGAGAATCATGGTTTCCAATAGATGAGCATTTACTAGGGACTTTGACACCCATGTACACCTTATTTATGCAGGGACTAAAGGGAGTGCCAAGTGAAAGTCAATTAATAAGTGTCGTTTTGCTCCCAAACCATCACCAGCTGCTGTAATGACTCTAGCAAAACAGACCACACTTTGGTTTTAAGTATCTGCTCTTCAGTTACATGTTGCTGTTACTCTCCAAGGCTTTCAAGGAAATTTTTGAAGGCACAGGAAAACTACAGTATTTCTAACTTTAAAGTTGGCAGTCAAGGCACTGTACCTCAAAGGCTAAAGTAAGAACGATCAGTTCACAGAGAAACCGAAGTGTAAGTCATATACTTTGATCAGACACAATGATGGAATGGAGCAACAAAAGGCAAAGCTGACTCAGGAACCATCTTCTTCTGAAAGATGTACTTCAAAAATTATGGTAAATTTCTCAGGTCCTTGGCAGTGTGTTTTTGTATACCAAGAATACTTTTATTTCAAAATAATGAAAAACTTAAATTTTAAAAAGATGTTTTTCTTTCTCTAGATGGAGAAAATCAGGGATGAAAGCTTATGTGACTACAAATTATCTTGCATCAGGCTACTGTGGGGTCCTCCACTTTTTTGTAAAAAGTTACCCGGGGTCAGAAAAAATATTCTGGACTAGAAATGTCTAATAATAATTCTTGAAAGATTTAACAGGGTATTTAAACACATTTATATATACACAACCATTTGTTATATAAAATACTCACACACATTTCTTTCCACTCTTCTTGATCATCTTTTCCCAGTTGACCTGTCTTTTCTGACTTAACAGCCTACATACATATGTCCCTTTTAGATAGAAATGAGTCAATATTGCATTCAAACAACAAATTTTATTGATATGCAAATTCCTTTTGTCTACCTGAGAGAAAATTATTTGATAATAACAGACATTTAAACTAATGGGTCCCACTACATTTATTGTTCGTACAGTCTGCTAGAGCTGGTGTACTTCAAATTTTTAGTCATTTTAATTTCAAGGTAAAAAAAGAAATAGTCAGGTTGTTAGAGCTTTCCAGAGGAATCTATTGAGTAGTTTAATGGACTTTAGCAGAAAACAGTTTTCAGTATAAATGTTACATGCTCAGATTCATCCCATTTTTTCTAGAATGTCCACATGTTTCTCAGAAAGAGTAATTTATTGAAGAGAGGGGCTGTAGTGTTGAGACAATTCAGATATGTATAAATTTTGATAGTTTTCTCCTAATAGTCATTTATTCTGTATTCCATTAATCATTGCATACTACATGAAGACAGTAAAATGCAAGACAGAATTTTCAGTGATATCTATGATGGTTTGCAGATCCTAAGGAAGAGTATTTTGTTTTGCATTATAGAATCCTTATAGTTTTTATATGCTGCAGTCTATCTGAAGTAACACCTTTGCTTACTCTACTGCCCATGGTTCCATAATATTAAAAAAAGAAGCTCTAAAAGTGACTGGTGAAGAGGGTGTTCTTATACTTGGAGCACTCAAGTGAGAATCATGTGTCCAAGGCTGGTAGTTACAGCACTCATTTGTTGCATAAACAGTTTGGGAATTTTAGTCAGCAAACTTGCAAAGTGCACTGAAAGTCCTGGTAGTAAATATGCAGTAAATGCTCCCTTTTTCCTCCCCACAGCCTATTGTTTTTTTGTGAGCCTGTAATTTGTCCATACCTGGCCACAAGAAGTACAAGCTTAATGGAAAGTGGAGCTTGACCTCTATTTTCCTTGTATTCCCAGTAAAATGAGACTGGTTTACATTTTGGGCACCATACAGCAAAGCAGAAGTGGTCTTGATGAAGAGTACTAGATCTGCCACTTCCTTAAATACCACTTCCTTAGAAGGAAGTATTACTGCAGAGTATAAACATTAGGTCAACCTTGCAACTTATCTTTGAAACAGAACAACCATGTGTTAGTCTCTACTCTCGGGAGAGATCTAAGTGACTTGAAGCCTGTGTTAGACAAGCATAGCCCAGGCTCAGGTGGCTTCTGATGCAGAAACATCTCTAAACTTATCTTTTTCTGTGTTCTATGATCTGCATTTAGATTGATGAAAGAAGATTGTATCAGTAGCCTGATGAAAGGGCTATTCCTATTGAGAAAAAAAAAAAAAAAACAAACCAAAACAAAACAGGTTTTTTTGAGATTCATATACTAAATCCTGTAACATAAGCTATCAGTCTTTTGGAAGACTATTTCAACCAGACTTGTACGTTATGCCTTCTTTCCTTCTTTTCATTGAATGAAAGTGGTCAGAGTTACTCAACTAGTTTCCTGGATTCAGCCAAGTACAATCCAATTAATGTGATGTATGTTCCAAGCATATCTTAATATTGAATAAAGAGGTTAGATATATTTCTGAAAATATAGAGGCATCCAAATTCAGGAAATTATCACAGAATCACCTGAGTTCAAAAATACCTTCAAGATCATTGAGTCCAACCATAACCTAACACTGACAAGACCTTAACTAGGCCATATCCCCAAGCACTATGTCTGTATGACTTGTAGTTCATATTGGAGGCCACCAGTCATTGTAGATGGCACCGGTAAGACCACACCTGGAGTATTGTGTCCTGTTTTGAACTCTCCAGTGCAAGAGAGACATTAACATACTGAAGAGAGTTCAACAAAGGGCCTCAAAGATGATCAAGGGATTGGAGCATTTCTCCAAAGAGGAAAAATTGAGAGAGTTGGTCCTGTTGAGCCTTGAGAAGAGAAGATTCAGGAAGGATCTCATCAATGAGCATAAATACCTCAAGGGAGAGTCCACAGAGGACTGAGAGTCCAGAGGATGGAGCCAGGCTCTTTTTAGTTCCCAGCTGACAGGACCAGAGGCAATGGACACAAACTGAGACACAGGAGGTTTGGTCTGAACATAAGGAAACACTTTTTACAGTGAGGGTGGCTGACTGCTGCCACAGGTTGCCTGTAGAGGCTGTGAGTCGACCTCTTGGAGATATACTAAAGAATCCTGAACATGGATGGCCCTGAGTAACCTACTCCAGTGACCTTCAAAGGTCCCTGCCAACCTCTGTCATCCCGTGATTCTGTGAATCATGTTATGTCTGTATTCATAGACATACACACAGAACAGAAGGAATTCCTGTTTACATATGTAATTGCACATACATAATATCCTGAATACATATGAAACAAACATATACATATGAAACAAATTTATCTCTAGTATTTTCTTTGTGCTTGATTCATCTCTTTAGATATCAGTATTTAAAATCTCTGACCTATTTAACTTGACAGATAACAGAGAAACTATTAACTGTCCTAGCTTGTGTAAAATAAAGCATCAGGTTTGTACACAG
Source organism: Phaethornis superciliosus (assembly GCA_023637945.1). Taxonomy (NCBI): domain Eukaryota; kingdom Metazoa; phylum Chordata; class Aves; order Apodiformes; family Trochilidae; genus Phaethornis; species Phaethornis superciliosus. Next base: position 10,860,819 of record JAJQWJ010000005.1, read on the forward strand.
GTAGAGGCTCAGAAAAAATTATTCCTACAGATGGCCTGATTGTGTGTGACTGATTAATTTCTAATCTTCAGAAAAAATTCAGAGACAAACTATTTTTGTTACCATTTTAAATTTTCTAGGTAGTCTGATGTGGTTGTTAGGAATTTTCCCATAAATATAACAGTCCATTTTCAAGGACTGTTTTCTGAATTATGTGTGGTCCCGAGAAGTACACCTCAGAAGAAAAGCTAAAAGGATTATGAATTCACTGCAAAATTTAGATTTATTAAGTTGACATTTTTGTGCAAATTAGAATCAAATATGATACATCACTTTAGCTGAAAACAAAGTTTGGTAAATATTAGTAAATACATGGTTTAGTAACTAGATTATGGTGTTGGTCAAAGGTTGGACTGGATGATCTTGGATGTGTCTTCCAAACTAATTATTCTGTGATTCTGTGATAAAGAGTGACATGTAATTAAAAGATTTCATTTCTGAAACGGTCATTATTTTATTAGAATACTTTCAAAATATATTACTGTAAAGTGGTATTTTAATTTAAATATTAACCTTATATACTTTAAATGCAATTTTGAATATTTAAGTGATGCGACAAAAAAATTATTGTGCTCCATATGGAACAAAGGTTTTATTTTATCACCACTTCACTGAGAAAAACTTGGAAAAAGAGGTTTGGTTCCATGTAAGGTTTTCCTTCCTCTCACTATTTTCCTCTTTGGTTTTAGAAAACCTAAAAAAACCCAAAAACTATAATTTCTTCATTTCTCTCTAATGACACTTAATTCCACTAAAAGCAAGCAGCAGAAATTTGAGGGGAAAAAAACAAGGTAAATTTGTAAGAATGCAGCATTTCTAGACATGAGGAAGTAGATACTAAAAAGACTATGAACAGAACAATAAAATTTTATTAATTTCACCTTCTTCACCCTCAAAAATTAGAAGTAAAAAAATCTCTTCTGAGAGCAAATCTGCAAAAGCCTTCTACTAATGCACAGCCTGCATACACATGATTAATCACTGTGGAGAACAGGTTGTGAATGACAGTGCTCTGCTTAATGGAGATGAGTAGATGCATGCACTCAGCACACTTATGAAATAATGTGTGCTTTGCTGAGTAAGTGTTGAGACTAAATGCTTTTAAATAAAGCTGAAAGGGGAAAAAATGCAATCTGGTTAATTAATGCATTATTTTCCATGGAACTGCTTAAATGGAATAATAATGGTCCATACATGAAAATTCTTAATAAATTATTATTTTACGCCAAGTGAGGTCAAATCTTTTGTAAAATGGTATGCTTAAAAATGACCTAATATTAATTTATATCACAAGCATTTTGAAAAGTTACTCTAACAATATGTGGGAAATGGACAGCTGTGCACAAATCTAAGCATATATTTACACTTTTTAACTCAGTTTTATTTAGAGGGTAATGTTTGTATCACACTATAAGCATCAAAACTGCTTCTTTCAAGAGGCAGTTCCCATAAAATGCCACTTACAACAGATGGGGATAAAAATAATGCTTTAAATAAGGAACAAATATTTACAGCTCTCAGCATATCATGGGCATCCATTAAAATTCAGCTTGCAGTAGGACAGGAGAATATTTTTACTGATGTGATATTTCAGTTTTTGAAGAAAGCATGTCTTCTCTGTTATTACTCATCATTTGGCATATGGTGCCACCTGATTCCAGTTAGAATAAAAATTACTTGCTTTCTCTTATTTCAGTTGAGTATAGATCTTTAATAAAATTTTTTAGTCCACCTTTGAAAAATATAAGATTTTTTTACTAGACTGTGTCTGTGAATATTACAGAACTTATTGCATAGACTATGTAGGACTGAGTTTTAAAGAAAGCAAACGAGTCTTCTCTTTCCCTAAAAATATTTCAAACATTTAAGGGGAGCAGCTCAGACTTGTTTTAACTTACGTTACATACATCAGACTTCGGAAAATACCATTTTCATATTTAAATCTCCCTTCCTCTCTTACAATCCAGAGCTTACATCTTTATACTCTGATAATTTTCTCTTATCCTCTGTTCAATTAATTTCCTTACTCTTAATTTTTTTCCTTTTAATTCTTTCATTGTAAAGGGATAGGAAGGCTTTTATCCAGTACAAGTAGCACTTAGAAACATTCTAAATACAAAATGTACTTTAAAGTGCACGATGGATGTGAGTCACATATAACCTACCAAAACAAAAAATATTAATCTTTGATTTTTCATGTGCCTTTTTCTAAAACTACCCCTTGTCAGCATACAGTATGCTGAACACATTCAGGTTGTATTTGAAATTGTACTAAACTGGAAGGTTACTAGTAGGCAGAATAAATAAGGCAGCAATATGTTTTGCTATTTGGGCAAATAGATACACAATAACATTTATTCACTCGCCAATTATGGTCACAGGAAAAACAGACTCGACTTGAGAGAAAAAAAAGTATCGATTTAAGTTTTCACCAACCAAATCAAAGCAGGACAATGAGAAACAGAATTGGATTTTAAAAAGACCTCTCCCCATCCCTTCATTCTTCTTGGGCACAAATACTTTTGCTCCCAATTTCTCTAGCTCCCCCTCAGCAGCACAGGGGAATGGGGAATGAGGGCCAAGGTGAGTTCACCACACGTTGTTTTCTGCCCTTCCTTCCTCCTCAGGGAGGACCCATTACATTCTTCCCCTGCTCCATTGCAGAGTCCTTTCCATGGGAGAGAATTCTTCATGAACCCCTCTGACATGAATTCCTCCCACCAGGTGTAGTCCTTCAGGAACAGGCTGCTCCAGCATGGGTTTCTCACAGAGTCAGGGCCTTCTTCAGCCATAGTCACCTCCCCTGGTGTAGGGTCCTCTATGGCTGTGGGTCCCTATCTGTCCCACCATGGTTCTTCATGGGCTGCTCTACCATGGGCTGCCAGGGGGACAGCCTGTTATCTTACCAAAAGCTGCAGAACCTCTTCTCAGGCACCTCCTCTCCCTCCTTCCTCATTGACATTGGTATCTCTGCTCAAATACTGGTCTAGCCTCCCTCTCCTTACCCTTGCATGTCATTAGAAGTTTCCTTTTCCCCTTCTGAGCTATGTTAATAGAAGAGGCATTATCTCCATAGCTGATGGGCTTGGCCTTGACCAGAGGCAGGTGTGGTTTTTGGATCTGGGGGAGCTTCCAGCAGCTTCTCACAGGAAGAACAACACACTGACCCAACACAGAAGAGAAAAATCCACACACATATACTACATATATAAATTACATTTATGTGTAGTTATATGTGCTGTGTCTGTGCAAGCCATATATATGCTGTACAGTATATGTATACATGCTCTACAGAACAGTGGAAGTGGATTTGTAGAGTAAAAACTTCATCCTGAATATCTGGATCAACAGTTTAAGTTTTTGTAAGATTTTAGTTTGGACTAACTCTATTCTAGTCCCAACAACAGAAAATCTGCTAGCACTTTTATTGCATAAAGAGCATGCTAAAGTAAAGTTTACCCCAAAGGAATACAGTTCATATTTTCCAAGAATATTTTAAGGTACAAATCAAAGCAGATACCAGAGTGCAACTTCTGATCAGCTAACACGGTGACAACAGTTGTCGCAGCAGTCCACAAACTCATGAACTGATGATGTGTTCGGTGATTATAAATTTATAGACTCATAGAATTGCTGTATTGTAGAATAATTTAGATTGGAAAAGACCCTTACCCTTAAGATCTGCATAGTAACCATCTTCTGCATATTGTTTCAGTTCTTATAGCAACCCAGTGAACATTTTTAGAACCCTTGAGACAATGCAGGCTCATGTAAAACTTGTCCTTAATTATTACATGAGTAAAATCACTTCTACTGCAGATAACTTTCTATTCTGTTGCTCTCCTGCAATAACTCTCATATGAGATGGCATGCTGATAGCTATCTGTGCTAAATGACTGATCAGTACAAAGATCTTAGTGACTTTGCAGTCCTGCAGGATAGCAATGCATCTCTGTATCTAACACCTGCTTAATGAACCACAGGACATCTGTAAATCTTTTTACTGACATATTTTGAGAAGGCCACCCTAGTGTTAAGCAGCAATGAAGCTGGTCTTATTGATACCAGACTTTTTATTTGCCTACTGAAAAGCAAAGTATAGTGCATACAAAATCTCTGAAGTGACTGTTGATGCTTCTCAGTACCTGCCGTGAAGATTAAATCAGTGACCATGGGATGTGTTTGTTTTTTTCTCAGTTGGAAATAAAGCATGAAAACAGTTTTTACTACAAAGGAATCTCTCAGTGATTCTTCTTTCTCTTGGGAATATTTAGTAAGTAATATACTTAAAAATTGACTACATATTTTTTCTTAGTCTATGAATATCTAACAGGCAGAACAAACTTGATAACATCATCATTTTTAAATTCCAATATTTTATTTATATTGTCACAGTTGTTTGGTTTTATAAATCTTGAATATCTGCTCATTTCAAAGATTTAGACAACATACTTTCCAGATTCTAAACTCAGAACACCCCTATTTAATACATGTGATGTACATTACTTTGGAAAATATTAGTCATTTTCATATTTAAATCTCCCTTCTTCTCTTACAGTACAGAGCTTACATCCTTATACTCTGATAATTTTCTCTTATTCTCTGTTCAATTAATTTCCTTACTCTTAATTTTTTTCTTTCTTAATTCTTTCATTATAAAGGAATAGGAAGGCTTTTATCAGGTAACAGTAGCACTTAGAAACATTCCAAATACAAAATGTACTTTAAAGTACATGATGGATGTGAGTCACATATAACCTACCAAAACAAAAAATGTTAATCTTTGATTTTTCATGTGCCTTTTTCTAAAACTACCCCTTGTCAGCATACAGTATGCTGAGCCCATTCAAGCTGTATTTGAAATTGTACTAAATTGGAAGGTTGTTAGTAGGCAGAATAAATAAGGCAGCAATATGTATTGTTATTTGGGCAAATACATACACAACAATGATTGCTATGATGGATAATAGTAAATATAGAAACAGAGAAGACAGAAGATACTCTTGGTATGCATGCACACAACACTACGATTCTCTACAACTATCTGAAAGGAGGTTGTAGTGAGGTGGGTGTTGGTTATTTTGCCTAAGTAACAAGAGATTAAATGACCAGGAGTGTAGTTAGATTGGATATTGTGAAAAATTTTTTCACTGAAAGGATAGTCAAGCATTGGAACAGGCTGCCCAGAGAAGTGGTTGATTCAGCATCCTGGGAAGTATCTAGCAAATGTGTAGATGTGATGCTTAAGGACATGTTTTAGTTGTGGACCTAACAGTGTTTGGTTATTGGTTTGACTTGATGATCTTGAGTTTTTTCCAACCTAAACTATTCAATGGTTCTGGGATTCTATGATATTAAATCACTGAACACTGAGTCTCATAGTGTAAAGAACTAAGCGGCATCTCCTGAAACTACAGGTATACAAAATAAAAGTCACATCGACCATGTAAAGATATTTATGTTCTAAATGGAAAAGGGGGTTTTTCAGGTAAAAAAACTGAGGATACAGAATAGTAACATGGAGAGAAAAGGTAAACATCGATTTGCTTGACCAAACGTATAGGGTCTATCTCTGAGAAAAAAAAAAAAAAAAAAAAAAAATCATAAATTGAACAGCAGGCTAGAAAAAATGAAATATTACAACCCATGAGGAAGATAAGATAAGGCTAACCTGCGGAAAGCTAGGAAGTGCTGACTTGAACATGGCCATACTCAATCCAAAGATGTGTTCTGTGAAATGGGTAGTTTCATGCTTCACAGAGAGAAAATAGTAGTATCACAGAAAATGGAATTTGGAATGATTTATCAAACAGAGAAATGGCACTTATAAATAGGAAAGCATTAACAGTAGGAAAAGAAAATTATATTCTAACTTAGAATAGGAAGAAAAAAATTTCAAAACCCTAATGAAATTTGTAGAAAAGCTTAAAAGCTGACAGTATCACAAGGGTTCCAGCAGACGTTCATCTAAGAGACACCAGTGAAATTATGGTAAAATTGAACAATCATTCCATTTGACTGGGATAGAAAGTAATATTTGTTCATGATAGACAACTACATATGATACTCAGCAGCAATAAAACTAGATGGTAATTAGGGTTAAACCATAATTTATTTATTTCTCAGAATTGTTCTAGATCATGGACTTGAAGTTTAAAACTGAACAGAATATGGTCCACACTTTTGTAATTAAAAGTTCTACAGCCATTTAAGGGTTTATCAAATAAACATATATAAGTGCCACCATGCCAATAGCTAAGAGGAAAAGAATTTGCTGAAAGAAATGTTTGGGAATATTCTGAAGAATAGCAGGCTAGCTAGTGTTACTAAATTTAAAATAATGGAAGATACAAAATGTTTGTCTTGAGGTAATAAAACGAAATACATGATGATCTTACAAAAAATAGATTATGCTAGAAACATAGTTATTGCAACAATATTGCTTTTATTTTAGTCAAAGGATAAAATATATCTAATTCACATGCAATTTGGCAAAATACTAGATTTGGTGTCATTAATGGCATGCTTAACTAAACTAGGTCAGATTAATCTAGCTAATGTAATTAAAGAACTGGTTATAGAAATACAGGAATTTCCTGTTAAAACTGATGCATTTAACTATATTAATATGTGGTTCTGAGTTCCATACCATCTTTTAGATCATATGAATATACAAGTACTTACATATGTGTTTAGCTATAGTCATGTTGATAATGGTTAAATATACTCATAATCTATTTACTTTTAATGCAGATTACATAAATAAAATGTTTACACATATATAGCCTTTTTTTCTGCTTTTGTGGGCTTTTGCTGTTTATTCCTTTTAATAATTTTTAATTCATTACAAGGAAAGGAAGTGGAATTAGATTTTCAGATTAAATATTTCTATTTGCTTCTGTGTATTCTCCATTTATATAATCTTGGGCATCATGTCTCAAAATTTTTGTTCTTGAATGAAGTTAATATTTCTCTTACATTCAACAGGCCAAAACAGGGCACTTTGTTCAGCCTCATATAAAATTTGGTCATGAGTGTTTAGAAAAGTCTCACTGTCTCCATACTCTTTCTGCCAAATATCAAAGTGCATTAGTAATGTCAATATAATGAGGAAGAAAGAGAGAACATGAAAACGTGAAAGACAAGGAATAAGGAGCCAATAATTAAGCCTGTTTATTTTCCCTACAAATGCCCCTGGTTCAAGTCTAAGTAAACCATTGGGTCACACTTGTAATCCTTTTAGTTTCTTGAAATGAACTGCTCCTTCAGTTTAATCATTCTCACACCATAACAGGTAATGCCCTCTAAAACTTGCTTACGAGGAGGTCAAAAATGAATGTGAATCGGAGATGAGAGCACATGAAGATACAGCCTTCCCATACTATTTAAGTTGCTGCCTTAGACTTTTTTTTTTTTTTGCTATTATTTTAGATTTTGGCAGGACTGACATGTTCAGTATAATGTCAATGTCAATATCCATATCTATCTCCATATCCATATCACGAGCTGATAGAACTGAATTATATATCCAGTCCATAAGTATTAAAATTATTTTTCTCAATGGTTCTTACTCCTTAATCTCAACCAGGTGTCCTTGGAACACTCCAGTTGTATCTCTTTTCAATTAGCATTTTAAATTGTTTGGTTTTCCAGTGTCACTGCTTCCACCTTTTCCATATCATCACTGAATACCACAATACATTGAGGACAAAATAATTATTTGTATGTTTTGTTTTGTTTTATTTTAGTCATATTTTTAGTTATGATAAAACTTTGCATAGTAATAGTTTAAATTATTATATAGGTATTTGCGAAGATTTTGCCAAAGCATCTGAAAAATATCTGAATATGTCGTGTCACCTAGTTCTCCACTATTCATTATTAGAGAATAGAAACTATGCCTGAATATCTGCAAACACCTAGTAAATTTATTCACAAAAAAAAGCAGAAAGAAAAGGCAGCACTAGGGGCAGAGATCCAACATATCAATTAGACAATGAAAACACCAAAGTTAAGGTTTCTTACTTTTGTATTTGTGTGAGTTAGGTCCCACCACTGAAAATTCATTATCATAATTTTCATTTTTGTGAAAAAGAACACTTTTTCTTTCAAAAGATTTGCAAATCATTAGCTCAAAATGTCTAGGAATTCCCTTTCACTTTAAAATAATGCCTTAGTTATCTGTTCTTTGACTACATATTAAGCTTTTTATGTTTTCCTGTAAAGAAACCAATGGAGAATGGAGTGGAATCCATGTGTATGACAATTTTATTTTAAATCATTCTGCATCTACAGAGTATTTGTATTTGTTTGTAAATGTTTCTCTAATTCGTAAGCTGTCTTTGGATCTCGTCAGAGATCAGGTTCATCAGTGTTAGGAGGCCTTTTTTATCATATATATGTGGTGATCCACACACTAACATTACAGTTAGTTCCAGTAGCACATTAAATTTTTTCAGAACATTCTCTAGCACTGAGGACAGCTGACAAGGAAGAATCCCATCATAGAATTGTAAGCACTCGCATCTTCCAAAACAAAATGGATTCATTCAAACTGCCTGGAGAGTAACTCCTGGATCTCTGTGTTGAACTCCATCCAGTAACTAGTCAGGAAAAGACTAGCTGGCTTATGAAAAACTGAAGCCACATTCTAACGGTTTACTACAACAGATGAGCACATTCCATTGCCTGAGAATATTAACAGAAGTGTTTAATTAAGACACAGAAGCCTCAGTGTACCATAATTTTGCTCAAAATGCTGATTCACGGATTTATACACTTTCATTTTTAATATGTTACTTTGTTCAACATCCCACTTTTTTGCCCTACTTCGCACTTAGCTTTTGAAGAGTACATTTTACAATTTGTCACTATTTCTTTTAGCATTCTCTTTTGTCACATTGGATGTTCCTTTAAGACTTCAATAGCTATGAACACTTGTACTTTCAGTGATATTGAAAACATCTATATATTTAAATTTAGTATGTCCAAATGATTTTTTTTTTTTTAACAAATCACTACAGCTGTATCTGTGGTGTTTCCATTTGTAGTTTCTTCTCTTTTTTTCTTCTTCTTTTCTTCTTTCATGATAACAGATTCTTTCAGGTACTGCAACTCACTTTTGCTTAGGTTCTTGTACATATATCCATCCTTTCCACCTGTCCACAAATGGAAACAGAGTGATTGATAAGTCACATCAGTTTTCTGTCTTGGTTATTCAGTATGCTGTGCTTTATAAAATTGAACAAGTAACTGATGATAAGCTATATTACTATAATCATGGACATTCTACTGACATTGTATTTACTGATGTGTCAAAACTCTTGGCTGCATGAGAAATGAAAAATTTAGGGTTTTGTGATCAAGTGGTAAATTGATTTTCTAGTTACTTAATCTTCAGAAATTAAATTGTGAAGCTTCAAGGTACCCTCTTTACATCGTCTTCCAGGGTCCTGACAGATTCACATCTTCGTGATCTGTAAATAACCTATCAGCAGCTCCTACACTGGGACAGTTAGTCACTTACACAGTAACAATCTGACTATGCTGTTCATTGTCACAGAAAAACTAGCAAATATAATGCAGTTATTATTTATACAAAAAGTTATGTATGGCAGGAGAGGGAGTTGCCAGTTAGGAAATCAAAACCTCAACATGGAATCAGGGCAGGCTGGAGATGGCCAAAGGCAGCCCCAGCCCTGGGCACTGGGCACCACCACAGGGACAGGGATGTGACAAGGCCATGCCAGGATGTCACCCCATAGGTTAGGCCCAGATTTAGCAAACTGGTAGTTTGCAAACTGTATTTCAACTTATTTCTTTAAACATTTTTTTACAAAGTGAATCCCATGGGAACACAGAAAAATTTGCCCTTTGAGATATTTAATTTTACTTTTTTTCGTTAGGCTACTGACTATTAAAATGAGCTAATGGAAAATTAATTAACTATTCAACAACAAATACGACTTACTGATATTTGACAACGTACTAATGTATACATCAAGATAGATTAAAATATTAAGAAAGATTAGCACTAAAAAGTCAGATAACTAAACTCAGCAGTGCTTTTGATAACTTCACATGATCTTTCAAAAAGGTATGCTAAATCTAATAAAACTACTAACTATTTTAATCTAAAAATTTATTTTTTTTCCCTTTAATTAACTTTCTTCATTAACATGCATTAGAAGGATTACCTCCCATTATGTCTCCCATACAAACTCTAAAATTGTCAGGAAAAAGATCACACCTGCATAAATTTTACAGATTACCCCAAATATCAGTTTGGGCCACTAGCATTACCCTAGTAATTACAATAGCCAATAATGCCTCATATGATCTCTCCATCAGTAGCTTTAATGCTAATCCATAGATTGTTTCACAGATTCTACATAAACTACCATATTGCTTTGGCATGAATCTTAGGCACTCAAGTTTATGAAATACTCTCTTTGCTTAAAATGAGATATGTGCTTAAATATCATGTTAGAAGAGGCATTTGTGGACTTCAGAAGAAACTTGCACTCAAGCCTCCTAATTGTCTAGGGTATTTTTTATTCAGTTGGGTATTTTTGACAGCTGTTCTTCTAAATGGTTAATAAATCAATTTTTCAGTCAATGTTCAGTGAGTTTGTAGTCAAAGAAATAAGGCAATATACAACATTATCTGCTTTAATATCTCATTCTCAGAATAGACATAGGCAGGAAATAAGTATGCAATGGTAATCTTTATAATAAACACAAAATGAAAATCTAAGAAATACAAAATAAATTATATAAAAGAATAAGTGCTTCACAAGTCCACCCAGGTAATAAAAGTGCTCCTGAACAAGCAGAATAAACAAAAAGGGAAATAAATCCACTTTAAAAGTCTTAAGTATTTTGTTCAAGATTGCTGGTTGAAGCACTTATGTAATGTTCCACTAAGGTACGTGAGACAAACCTGGAGAGATAGGTGTACATTAGGAGTACAGACTAGAATTTGTTCTGTGGCTTGTACAGTCTAAGGGCATGAAGAGTGACTGAGGTTATGCTGTTAAAAACAATTTTCAATTGAATGTTCATTAAAATTACATAATTCTCCCTGCAGATACTGTGGATTGTGAAGTGTTATGGGGCATGTTACCCTAACCTGAAATCTTTGAGAGTTCATTCTGAAACTAGTTCAAACAAAGATTAACACAGGGACCCCACTTAGAGGGAGCAGATTAATAAAGGAGCACTTAGAAGAGTGTCTTACTGTTTGCCTCAAACACTTTGAGTGGGCATTTTATGAGTACAGCATATCTGAAAAGTGAAAGATTTTCTATTGAAGTAATACACATAAGTGAGTTACCTTAAACAAATGAATAAGCCTGATTGCAGAGATGAAAGAATCATTCTTGTCAATAAATTCATGGGGATGTATCTGACCATAATGACCATCATCAGGCCTAAACCTGCAGCAGTCTGACTTCCTAGCTTTACTCTGAACCTTCATCAATGATGGACTTTTCTGCTGATCTGGACCTGGTTGCCATACCTGGGCCTTCCCTGCATACCTCACTTGGATAATGTGTGGCACTGTTGACTGGCAAGGTCCATGCCCTCATGGATGTGTTATTGTTCTTGATTGCCACCACCCTCTCCATTAGAGAAGAGCTGGCCCTCAGTGCTCCTCTTGCTTACCTGACTGCACACTGACTAAGCTCCTACTCAATCAGCCCTTTTACAGCCTGTCATAGAATCGTAGAATTTTCAGAACTGGAAGGGACCTTTAAGATCACCGAGTTCCAAACCCCCTGCCATAGGCAGTGATAACTCCCACTAGATCAGGTTGCTCAGGCCCAGCCTGGACTTAAAAACTTCCAGGGATGGGACTTTCATCACCTCTCTGGGCAACCTTTTCCAGTGTCTCACCACCCTCATGGTTGAGAACTTCTTCCTAACTTCCAATCTAAATCTACCTTCCTCTAGTTTGAATCCATACATATATGTTATGGATACAGTTTTTCTTGATGGGCTTCATAAAGTTTCTGTTGACCAACATTTTCTCTTGGGACTTTCCATGTATCAGCCACCAGACATCAAGCCATTAACTATCATCCTTTGAAAATTATAATCTACCCAATTATAATTCCATCTAACTGTTCATACATTTAGCATACATTTCCTATAACAACATTGTTCAGTCTGCAAGAGATAATTGAAGACTAACATGATGAAACTGAATAGAGAGCAACTGTTCCCTGGAACTTCCACTGTAACCAATAGAGGTCACAAACTGAAAGGGGTTCATTTCAACTCTGAAAT